>CM028130.1:200431250-201762500 GCA_016271365.2 Neoceratodus forsteri
AGATATGTGTCTCTATGCAGTTTGGCACTTCTCCTTCTGTGATTTTAAACCACAGCAACTGATGGTCACTGTTTCCAAGGTGCTCCCCCACCGTTACCCATATCTCACTACCCCCGTTTGCGTGCATGAGGTCTAGCATTGCCTTCTGCCGAGTTGGTGCCATGACCAGTTGCTTAAGGAGGGCACCTTGAAGGGAGTCCAGGATAAATCTGCTTCTGGTTGATGCTGCTGCTCGGAGGCTCTAATCCACGTCTGGAATATTGAGTACAAGCACTAGGAAATATCAATATAAGTACAAACAAAGCAATACATATTCGTAAAAGAAATACAATCCAGTTTTGTTAGAAACATGCGTTTAAAGCTGGCATGTAATAATATGAACAAAACAAAACAAGGATTTATGTATCACCTCTCATGCACACTGTATCCCAAATAACTTTCAAATCAAATCATGTTTTATTTATAAACAGCGCCTTTCCAAAACCAAGACGCTTGCACAATAAATAATTAAAATACACAAAAAAGTAAAACAATATGATAAAACCAATCAACATAACATCATTTAAAATCAGGGTAGGCTAAGCTAAATAAATACATTTTCATGGTTGCTTTAAAACTTTGGATGGTCAGGCAAATCAAATTACTTAGGTACTAGTAGTACTAGGAACGTAAAATATAATTTGGATTTCTACAGTTTCTTTCATAGACACTGTATCCCAAACAAACCTTAACAAACCAGTGAGTTACAGACTGGTAGTACAGGGACTGTAGAACAGATTAGAATTTGGATTTATTTACTGTGTTTCATTTGTCCTTCAGTGCTTTACAAAGCAGTGAGTGTGATACCAGTAGTACAGAGGCTGTAGAACAGAATAGAATTTGGATTTATAATGCATTTTTTAAACACACTGTATCCCAAAGTGCTTTAGACAATAACAGGTTAGATACTGGTAGGGAAATCACTGGCACAAAAGAGCTATCACCTCATGGCCAGTGCAGCTGTGAAATATAGCTACAGAACAAATACAAGTACAGAGCACCATAACAGCACCATCAGAGCTCCACAGTCGTGTGTGATTAAATGCCAAAGTTTATTGAAAAAGGGAAGCTACAAGTTACCCCAGTGCTTTGCCTCTTTACATTGAAGCTTCTTCATTACATATTGGTAGTACAGAGACTATAGCATTTAAGAATAGAATCTGGATTTATATAGAACCTTTCATATACACTGTACCCCAAAGTGTTTTATAGTACAGCGAGTTAGATATTGGAAGTGCGGGGACTGTAGACTGGAATAGAATGCAAATTTATATAGCACTTTCATGCACACTGTAGCCCAAAGTGTTTTACAAAGCAATGAATTAGATACTGGTAATGCAGGGATTGTAGAATAGAATATAATTTGGATTTATATAGTGCCTTTAATACAAAGTGCATCACAAAGTTCTTTAAATATCAATGAGTTAATTGCTAGTAGTGCAGGGACTGGGAGAATAGAATTTGGATTTATACTAAAGGGTACCTAAACAAGCAGTTTTTTAAAACAGCAAACTCCCAAATCTGGCTTCATTGCGAGGTAAAGGAAAGGCTTCTGTTTACACTTATGCCAAAACTGCATTTATGTAAAAAACGTAAATGCAGTGTCATAGCTTTTGAAAAATGTAAACACCAGCCTTTCAGTTTCAAAAAACAGCATTGCCTGCTCCCTAAAATGTTTGCCAAATGTGTTACATGATGACATCATTGGAGCCAGAGGTAGAGAACCACATGGCTCCCTATATTGATAACTAGTTCTCCCTTCCCCCCTTTGTTTTCAGTTGTTTCACCAGAAAGATCAGCACCCATTGTGTTAACATGTGGACTATTTTGATCAGTACAAAGGTTGTGGTTTTGTTCATTGTGTTTACTTTAACTTGCTGAAATTGTTTTGTAATCCAGCTGACTTTCTCTTTTGCAAACTGCAGTATAGTACAACCCTTTAAATACCTGGTGATCTAGTGGTTATGTCATGTCCTGAATTTTGTAGCGAAGTACTGGTCTGATCCAGTTCCAAAGCTCGTACTTTCTTGGTAATCCACAAATAAGCTTCTCTATAGTCTTTTTCCACGTGAACCCCCTGCACTTAGCCTGCCTTCTGTCAAACACCCCACCATCCACACTCTGTCCTTAGCACTGCCCGGGGCCGCATGTGAGCTTGCCGTCTCATGAAGAGAATTATCACACCTCAGATTGTAATCTTGTACCTCAGAGAGTTGTGCACACCTATACCGATATGCTTCATCAGCTGTCACTGCCTTCACCAGCTGTCACTGCCTCCCAAATCACTCTCCAGTCCTCATTCTCAATGTTTCACTTCTGCTCCCACAGTAAACAGTGAATGGATCACCACCCTTCTGCACAGTGAAGGCAGTATGTGCAGTCTCCCTGTTGTGTTTTTACCCTGCCTCATTAACCAACAACTAGGTCTTCCTGGAGGGCCAAGCAATAAGTATCAGGACACAACAGAAAAACTGCTGTTCATACCCTCATAATGGCTGCACTTACTATGGATAACAATATTATTAGCAGGAGAGGCATACTAATGCCTTGAGCGAATCCACCAGACTTCTAGTGTCAGTCTACTCCTTTACATGTGATCTGCAGAACCCCACAGGATAGTCCTCTGCAATTCTTCTCCAACACTTTTCTGTGCCATACTCCACAATGTGAGTTAGCTTGCTACCACTCTTCTGAATTTTGAATGAGCTATACACAGCTCCCTCAATACTGTGCCAACAAACCTCAACCCCCGGTAATCTCCCTACACTAAATTCAAGTAACAATTTAGGTGCAATCCTGCTACTCTGAATATTTGTCATTGCTGGCTGCTCTCATCCATAGTCAGATAGTGATCACAGTGCTGGCAGCCCCACATCTCAGATCTCACAATGATCTGCTCAACTTCCCCTGTCCTGTCTTCCCCTACCTTGAATATAGCTGTACCCTGTTGGAATGGCCTCTTCAGTCCCTATCCAGCATTCATTCTTCTCACCTGCTCCCCATACCAAAAACTGGTGAGCTCACTACCCTTCCGCATCATGAATGTGATTAGTACAGTCTTCCATGTTTTTTTTACATATTAATAATAAACATTATCTGGCAAGCCAGGCTGATAGCAGCAGGGAACAAGGGGAAAAATATTTTCCTACCCATAAAAAGTATAAGCTACCTATGATTAGGCACTATTAAATGATGTGCACAATGATGCACACACTCGTTATTTAATAGTGCCTAATCAAAGGTAGCCTAAGTCTTTTAGGAAACCCTGTCTTTCCACTTGTACCCTGCTGCTATCAGCCTGACTTGCTGGAAAGATTTGTTTACTTTTGATATGTCAAAAATCCAGAGGACTGTACAGCTATATTCAGGGAAGGGGGAAACAGTAGGGGGAGAAAGATGTGCAGATCACTGTGAGATATAAGATGTGGGGCTGCCAGCACCATAATCACTACCTGACCCCCAGAGCCCTGGCTAACATGTCCCCTTCCCACAAAACCAGTTCATGCAATTGTCCAAGGCTGTGTGTGGGTATTAATGTATGAAATGGCTGCCACTACATATTCAGTCACTTTACTACCAGTCTAGCATGGCTTGTAAAGCACTTTGGGATACAATGTGTATGAAAAGCACTACATAAATGCTGATTCTTCTTCTTATTGTCATAATTTCCCATGGGAAAGGAAGACAAGACAAGCATATGTTTGATTTCCAAGGAAGTATGAACTCTGGCATTGGACTACACAAGAACTTTGCTAGGGGGTGATGAAGGGCACAGCTGCACCCCCACTGTAACGTACTTGCTTGCTGCTACTGCTGCATTTCACTTTGCTGAAGAACTATGATTTTTTTGATTGTACAAATGTTTACATTCAAAACTATGGGTTACATTTGTAGGTTCTGTCAAAAACGTACTAGGAAAGAATAGCAGACAATATAAAGGTTTAATAAAAATGTTAAAAAGTGCAAATCAAGTATGCAACCACCCCAGCAGCCCCCATTGTAACATCCCGGATCCGCCATAACCACTAAATCACCAGGTATTTGAAGATTTGTACTGCACTGTGGTTTGCCAAAGAGATAATTGGTTGGATTTGAACACAATTTCAGCATGTTAAAGTAAACAAAATGAACAGAACCATAGCCTAAGATGTGTATTGATCAAAATAATGCACATGGTTTTAACCATTTTGGTGAAACACTTCTAAACAAAGGGGAAAAAAGAACTAATTAGCACTATAGAGTGCCAAATATCTCTTTAACTCTGGCTCCAGTGATGTTGTCACTTAACACATTTGGCAGTTCTTTTAGGAAGCAGGCAATGCAGTTTTTTTTTTAAATTGGAAGGCTGATTTTACATTTTTCAAATGCTTTGGAATCACATTTACAGAAATTAAATAAATGTAGTTTTAGCATTGCTGTGTAAAGAAGCCATTCCTTTAGTCTCCTATGAAGTCAGATTTTTTAATTGTCTGTTGGCAAAATGTTGTTTAGATATCCTTTCAACTTTTCATGTACACAGTACCCATTAGTGTTTTAAAAACCATAAGCAGCTGCATCACAAAAAAGGCAAACACATGGAAGTGACCTAAAAAAAAAGGTTGATGAGAGCTCAAAAATGTACAGAAACAGAGAGAGAGAGAGAAGGAGGTTAAATTCTGGGAGCTCACATGGCTCGCTCAAGGCCACTAAAGATTTGGTGGGATTTGAACCTGGTAGGCTGACTGGTACAGTATGTGGGAGCTCAAACTTTTAGGATTTCTAACACTGAACCAGAGGTCTATGAGAAAGGAAAAGATTATAGTGCTCCAAATATTTGTCCAGGGTTCTTATGAATGCAAAACCCTGTGTACTTGAAGGGTCAGCAGTCCATCAGGGCGGACTTCCAGCTTTTTGGAAGGTTACCAGGCCACACTGTTAGCATTTCAGGGTGCATCAGCTACATTCTGGGGATGCCCTGAAGCAATGCAAAAGGAAGACTACAGGACTTCCAGAATTTGGTCCGAGACCACTCATCTGTGTTTTTTTTGTTATTTTTCTCTTTTTTTTTGGGGGGGGGGTCTCAGATGTTCAAGAGGCAACAGCTATGGAGTGCTCAAGCTATCATTTATCAGCCTTTATATTGAGCCCTTGTACTGGTAGTCTGTCATTATAATGTTTAATATTGTTCCTGTAATGAGACTGGGAAGTTCCACGCTTTTCCCTGGTTGTCACACTAACCTAAATTTATGGACCACTTAAGGGGAAAAATAGCAAACATTTTACAAGTAACAAGGCTAGGTGAAAGCTGTCAAGGACTTGAAGGCCCTGCAGTTTATGATGTGTATATGTGATGCGGTTGTGTGTGTCATATGTCTATGCACTAACAACTACTGAATAAGTTAAATAACATTTGGTACTGTGGGTTTAATTGGGAAAGCAGTGCACATGTGGGAGTGAGGGGGAGGATGATTAGTAATTTTAATAGCCAGATAATTGCCCTTCCGCATTGGCGATCATTTGATTTATCAACACATTGGGGAGGATTTAAAAATGACAGTATGCAAAATTAAGCATTGTGTTTCTAATAGGCATATGTCATTTCACAAGTTTTCTGATCCATTACTTCCTTGCTGCCTTTAGCATTTTGTATTCCTTGTAACTGCCTCCACCCATTTGAAGTCCTGCAACGCAAGGCACCTATCTTAGCACAGCTACATTAGCGTGCTGCAGAGCACACAGTGTAGATCTAGATTGAAGACATGGATCTGAGCTCCAGCCGGTCAGTACAGTGGAAGGGTTGTCACTCACAGTGCCAGTGACCCCAGTTTGGAACCTGCACCTGAAACCTCAAATAGCTGAGGAGGGGTAAAAATTCTAGCACCACAGAGGACACTCTCCTCCTCTGAGGAAGGTGCTGCCACCTATGTGACCACAGGCTTAGGGTGTTGCTGGAGTCAGTAGATGAAAGGGAGGACGTGACTGGTGCAGTAACTGCACGCCCTCTGTTTGCATGTTCAGAGCCCTTGCAGTTTGCTTTCTAGGCCATAGGAGGAAATACGGGGTAGGGGGGCCGCAGCTCCATAGCATAAATCCAGGCCCTCTCAGGCCCCATTCTGCATCCTGACTGGCTGCCTCCTGAGGCAACCCTCCCCCATCTCAGTGCTCAGCCATGGGGAGTGGTTAAGATGTGTGGCTAAAGGCAGAGCTGTAAGAAATGTTCAAATTCTGTTACCACCAGAATTCTGTGGAATTTAAGAAACTCTATAGTTGTACATCACAAATATGGTGTCTCCCTTCCCTGTGACAAGGTGCCTTTGTAAATGAGTCTTTGACTCAAAGATTTGTAAATCCGATCTGTGAATTAAATAAATTAAATAAAACAATGTGTTGTTGCACTTTTAAAGTCAACAAACATAATTTACAAAAACAATCCACCAAATTCTGCAAAATTCCATCAGTAGCATAAGTCAAACATTTCGAAAGCAGAATTTTAAAAAAATCTATTGATTAGCTGTTCACAGTTTGCATAAACCATGGAACTGTATTCAGTGCTTTACATAAACCACGGATTCATTCTCTTTGAGCAATATTCTTTGGATTATATAATGTGCAAAGCATTATTTCGTGAAAAGAAATTCTGAAAAACATTCCAGAAGGGGGGATTGCCATGTCGCATAAATTCCGCCAGTGGAATTTCATGGCCCACACAGGTCTAGTTAAAAGAGCAGCAGATAAGGCAGGGTCCATGCTGTAAGGCTACCTTATGGCTACTGGGAACAGAGTGCAGGTGATATCAGGAATAATGAGGAATTTTTTAAAAAAAAGAGATTTGTTTGATGGCTTTAATCCTTTTTTTGCTTTTTGTGCATTCTTGAATGCTTTTAATGGCATGTCTGTTATTTATGCACATATGATGCAAGAAGGCTTCCAGAATTCATCAAATAAAAGTGAACTCAAAGCATTTTGTTTGCATCCCCCCAAAAAAACAAGTACATCTGTGTGCTGCACTGCATAGACAGTTGCTGAACTACATCACCAGTGATGTGGAAAGCAATTACAAGGACAACAAAGGTCCTTTATTTCTTTTAAAAGCACCGTGCCACTCATTGCACAAAGCAGCATGCTGCTGGCCACAGCTGTACATGGATATCAGCTGCCTCCTTATTCCTGGCCATGCTTGACCTGCATAGCTGTTCCTGGTCTCTGTCCAGGGGTGAGGCACTTACTTAACTTTACAGGCACTGTTCTACAGAACCATGCCTAAAATCAGTTTAAGGAGGGATTAACCCATGATAGGGTATGGGTTTACTGAGCATTAATCCATGCCTGGGGGGGCTGGAGTCACGAGGCAAAGCTGAGTGACTTCAACCACCCAAGCATGGATAAATGTTCAGTAACCCTATACCCTGGAGTGGGTTAATCCTATTATAACATGGGCAATGTTATGTTAGAGTTTCACCTAAAGAAATAGTAAAATAAAGCCATGTGAACATGCAACTGTGGGTATATCAGGGATTAATCAATGGTCAGGTGACCTGTTTGGATGAATCAGAAGACGGAATTTTCAGAACCCATATTATAAACCGGTTTACTGTGGCCATGCTTGAAAGAAGATGTGTGAACTAAATGGCACTAGGGAATCCACACTGATGCTGATGATGAGTTTTACTGTTCACATTCTGTTGTATTCGGAGAAGTCCCATGATAACCCATGAGGTAGACTGTAGAATGATTTTACTTTCCCCATCCAGAGTACTGAGAAATTATTAAACTAAATTGGTTTAGTGGAGAACTGAACTTGAGACTAACCCCCAAAAAAAGGGATCTCGAGATTGGTTCTCAAAAATGGTTCTACTAACATGGAAGTGAGTTAAACACGTTCACTTTGCTAAACTGGCTTAAAAGTACATGTCTGAACAGGGCCATTTAGTTTACCCTCACTTTTATAACTGTATCAGTGTAAGATGAGTACAAATGTGTCCACACTACTGTACATGGAAGTCTGTCGGCATATTAGTACACAGTTTCAGTAATTTAAGTAGGACACTGTTCCTGTTCATACTGTTCTTAACTTTTTACTATCTGGAGTTGTTTTAGAAGTCCAAGCCTCCCACTGCTTAACCTTGATACAAAATGGCCACCAAGCCAGAAAGAGTAACACAGAAGTTTAAACAAAATTTAATTGTCATGGGATACTCAAAAGTGGCCTATTCTGATCTGACTGGAGTGTTTAGGATTTTAGGAAATTCCAATTCCTAATCAGATTAAATCCTAAAAGGACCTGAAAATCAGAACTGGATTTGGATTGTGAATCCTAAATCTCGATATAAAAATAGGTTTTAGGATTTAGTTTATGAATTAGGATTTCCAGACTGCAATTCCAGAAATCCTAAATCTGAAAATTAGATTGGAATCCAAATCTGATTCAGTTTGGGATTCTAACCAACTCTGCTTAAACTGTGTTTGACACATAGCCCCACAGGTGGTTTCAAACCTGGATTTCAAACACGAGGTCAAACTGTGTAAAGAGTACCAAGAGGCAGTATTACATAGTGGTTAAGAGCACTAAGATGTAAACCTGCAAGACTGGGGCTGAATCCCTCAGCCACCACTTGCACACTGTGACCATGAGCAAGTCACTTAACCTCCTGTGCTCCCAGGATGCACCTGGAAACAAGCCTCAGCTTTGTGTGTCTTTCCTGGCCCAAAATTGTAAAAAGCAGTTTTTGAACCCTTATAAATTTAGCACAATGAAAAGAACAGTGCTTCTAACAGTAGGACTGTCTCTTGGATGCTTGTTTTGTCTGTTACTGCTCTGGCATTAGCTGTTTTGATTGCAGTTTTTTGCCGCTCTGTGATGTCTGGCTGGAAACATGCAAGTGCCACAGTGCACAAGTACTTCTTGGCATAGGTCAAACCTTGTTCTCCTCGTAGCTTGTAACTGCTGTTCTTCAACTTATCCTAACACTGCCCCAAGACAAATCACTAGTAATGCTGCGCACAGTGAAAATGTTTTTTTCCAGCTCCATGGTATTAAGATTCCTACTTCCACCTACTTTTTTGGGAAACCCAGGAACCTGCTGAATCGGCACTTTTGTTAGAACTACAAATCGTCAAAGCTGGTATCCTTCCATTAGAAAAAAATTAGTTTTTTTTTTTTGTTTGCTTGTTATTTTCTCTCAGCCCATTACTTTCCAAATGAGTGAACATAAGCTATCCCTTATATGCAGTTTCATTAGGAAAATGTAATTACAGAGGGCCAATTATTTGATTATTCAGTCAGTATTGATCGTTAGCCGTCACAGTGACTTAATTGGGGTAGACTGATAGCACATCAGATTATTTAAGCTATTTAAGAGAAGGCTGTGAGTGGCTATTATCATGGTGTTCTGAATACTAAAGGGGATAGACAGGGTGGGGTAAATAGGGCTGTGTAAGCCAGTGAGCGGAAACTGAACCAGAGGGCATGCCAGGCCTACCATCCGCCATGCTCCCAAATGTCCCAGTTTGTTGTGTAGAACTCTGATTGCCATCTGACAGAACTGTATTAAAAAAAAGTTAATTGTTGCTGGGAACTGTGGATGCAGTGAGGTTCTCCATAGAGCAAATTGTCCTTTAGTCTCAGCATGGGCCATTACATAACCAGCAGTCTGGTGTACAAATTTCTGGGTACAACACTGGTTCCATCCACTCTCTGCTGAAGTCCACTCACAATGTCTCTGAGTCCAGGGTCTTGTTTTTGCCTTCACTGCAGATCAAATTAACTCATGTGTGGCAAAGATATTGGCTGAAGAGCAAGAAAGCTGCAGTATGCTAGGGGCAGACAGCTGGTGAAAACTCTCAGGCTATCCAAAAATTGGTGCACCATTAGTAGGGGATGGCTGCTCATCTGTTTATAAACAACTTGCATAGAGCTTTCATAATTGTTTCCGGGATCTTGACCACTTAAAAATTAACAGCAGCAGTGGCACTCAGGGTCATGACAAGGTGTCCACATCCACATGATTCAATCCAGGGCAGTATACCACACAGTAGTTGTAAATGGACTACAGGACCCAAGGCAGCATGGTTTCACCAGGGGGAGGTCATGTCAGACCAAACTTGTTGAATTTTTCGACTGGGCAACTAGGGAGGTGGATCAGGGGAGGGCAGTGGACATGGCCTAACTGGACTTCAGCAAGGCCTTTGACACTGTCCCACGTAGAAGGTTATTACATAAACTGGGGAATATGGGTGTGGGCAGGACAGCAGTGTGATGGGTATGTAACTGGCTGGGCGGCAGGACACAGAGGGTGGTGGTAAATGGCACTCCACAGAGGGAAGAGTGACCAGTGGGGTACCACAGAGATCAGTGCTGGAACTGGTCCTATTCAACATCTTCATCAGTGACATTACACAGGACCTAGGAGACAAAATTCCGCTGTTCACTGATGACACAAAGCTCTGTAACAGAGTAGAAACACCAGAGGGTGTAGACAGAATGAGAAGGGACCTGCAGAAACTTGAAGAATTGTCAGGGGTCTGGCAGTTGAAATTCAATGTAAAGAGGTGCAAGATAATGCATATGGGGCAAAAAAACCCTGGCACAATATATCAGTTGGGGGGTGAGGATATAGCACGCATCAAGCAGGAAAGGGATCTTGGAGTTATCATCTCTGATGACCTCAAGGTAGGGAAACGGTGCGACAAGGCAGCAGGTAAAGCAAATAGGATGCTGGGATGCATAGGCAGGGGCCTCACCAGCAGGAAAAGGGAGGTCATAATTCCTCTATACAAGACACTAGGGAGGCCCCACCTGGAGTACAGTGTACAAATCTGGAGACCTTACCTATGTAAGAACATAGTTAGTTAGAGTGACCAGGTACTGCAGTAGCTTGGCCTTGAAATGGGCATGGTTTTGTTTCCTCAATCAGCTCAGAGTTAAGGGAATTTAGCCAGCAGGGGGCCCTGTATTCGAAGGACCATTGCCCTAGTGAGGTCTGGTGGAATATGATAATAAAGGCAGCTTTACTCGACCCCCTAGTTAGTCTGGAGGAAGTGGAGTTTCTTAGCAGTTGCCTCACTCCAGGAGGAGCAAGGCCTAGGGTGGATTTTTTCGCTAATAGACAGACTTGGTACTGAATTCTGCTATTCAGGTTTAACCAACCCGTGCTTGAATATAGTTCACAAGTGTGATTTAAATGGTCCACACCCAGGACTAGTCCACAGGCTTTGTTTAAGACAATCTTGATTCACCTAAGTGCTGTATTGGTACCGGCTCTGTAGACTACCAGTCCATAATCTATGATAGAGAGCACAGAGCTGTTAACTGCAAGCTTGATGGCACTTCCGGTGAGGCACTACCTATGCCGGTAGAGCTGACTTAGTCTGGCACTGGCTGCCTTGGCAACATGGTCTATGCGCTGACCGTAGGTGAGAGAGCTGTCAAGGTAGACACCGAGGTACTTAAAGGTGGTGACCATTTTGAGTGTATCAAACTTGTTGTTGTAGATATTGAGGTGATGGGACTTATGACAGTTTTGATGGGAGGCAAACAACATTGTTTTAGTCTTAGTATAGTTGAGCAAGAGCTTAGACTGAAGGAACCATTTTTCCACAGCAGTAAAGTCTTCTTGCATGCCTGGGAAACATTATCACAATGTCCAAATAGACCAAGTTCTTTAACATGTTCATGTTGCCCACTGTCTAAAGTACGGAAAGGGTCTGAGACACAAAGGTGCTCTTGGGAAAGTAGAGAAACCTGTAAAGTTCCAATGAGCAAATGAAGGCCGTCTTTCCCCAGTCTGCAGGAAGCATGGACATCTGATAGTACTCACTCCCTGGGTCCAACACTTAAAACCAGCAACTTCTGTTGAGGCAGTTCAGTGCATCTTGAATGCAGGGCATTGTTAAAGAGCTGGTGACACATTCAGGACAGCTTTAACAAAACATAAAATTTAGGCACCGTACAGCTTGTATTTCCCATTAGTTCTGTATTCCTCCTCCCCATTATTTAGTAGTAAGGTCATTCGTATTAAAACAGTATCTTTGCCCCAGAAGAGTTAATTTTTTACTGCTGCTTTCTCCCTACCTGAGGTCAGAATGCACTGCTTGCGACCTCACAGTCACTCCCATGGCACCAGATTGTGATGTCGCAACCGAGGATTATGATTTGAAGTAGGGAGTAAGCTATAGAGGCAGATGAACTCAAAATGAACTGTAAAGGACAACAGTTATATATTCATACACATTCTTTAGCAATAAATTATGGGAAACAAAAATCTATAAAATATATATGGAATGCAAGCAAAATTGTACCTAATTATGTTTTCTAAAATTCTCTTTGAGGTGTCAGTAGCTCTTTAATGGTCAGATTTAGTGCACTTCTTCAGAGTCTGATGACACATATGCATCAGTCCCATTCTTTTTCTGCACTACAATGCTAGGTGATGCATGAGGACTTTTGGGTTCCTGGATTATCCCTGCTGCAAGCAGTCCTTGCACATGCCTCTGCACATTATCAGTGTCTGAAGGTGCCAAACATCTAGCCCTTTCCATGAAGTGGCAGTGGTTGTGCGGGCAATATGATGCTCTGTCCAGTCACACTTCCATGTCCCATTCATGTACAAGAACCTCTCGGTCTTGGCAGCCAGTTTTCGGCTGACTGGAGTTCTCCAAATCTTAGGCAATGTTGATTCTCCAAAGTCAAATGCAGTAAGATCCAGTTCAGTTTTAGGCCTGTCAATACCCCGTTTGGGATGTACAGCAGTGTTAGCACAGCATACTCCAGCCAGTGCCCTGCCTTTCCATACCATAAGGGTCCATTCAGTCACATTTTTGACCTACATGGTAATTCAGAGCATTGCGGCATGTACGTGGCCAGATAACATAACCAGTTTCACCAGATGCCCATTGGGTAATCCATGATCCTCTGGGGCATTGGCTGTCAGTATCTGATTAGCAACCTTCTTCCTCCAGTGGGCAACATTTCTGGTGCATTGAGCATTCAGAGGCAGGGTGATCTCCTACCTGTCCAGGCACCACACTGTCCTAGCCTCATCATCCTTGTCTTCAGGCACGCACTGGCTGTGCCTCTGATCAACTTGTCTCACTGGTCCAAGGACTGGCAATGCATGGCCCCATTGCTGAGCTTCTCTTTCAACACAGAGTTGTTTTAGTCTCCCCAATGTGGGCATTTCTGTCAGTAAAAATGAAGACCTTGTCATACATCCTGGACTCTGGACATACCAAGGCCAGGGTTCTTATGGGTCCTCAAACCCAAACGCATTATTTGGAAAATCAGTATCCACAGCTGTGCATCCCAGGTAGAGAGAGATACGCAGGGTCAGGGAGGCCCCATACATCTAACCATGAATGGGCAGCAGAGAACGCATATCAATTACTTGTCATAGAAATCCTTAAATAACAATGCAACCTGAGGCTCACTGTCCAAAACAGCATGTGTAGGCCATCCCTTGACCTGTATGGCTGATGCAGGTCTGAGCAAGTCATCCATACCTGAAGTCAGGCTTGGGTTAGGCTTGACTGTGGATTTTGTCACAATTTGAGAAGAACGTCTTGCTGCAGGGGCTCCAGTTCGCTCTCTTACTGGTCACTGTTGGTGTTTCCTTGATGTAGTAGTTTCAGAATGAGCTGGTCCTTGACCCTCCCTAGATCCTCTGTGCTGCAGCAATTCCAGTGTCCATGCTTAATCCTTCCACATTGGAAACAAATGCTATCATCAAAACTCCCATGACGGTGAGGAGCCGGCTTGGTGGTAAGACTCTGCCATCTTCATTGTAAGTGGCTCAGCATCATCCAAGTGTCTGTCCTTCTATAGGTTCTTTAACACCCGGATCAGATTTTCTATCCTCATCAGTAACTGTAACCTTCCCAGTACTTCTTGCACACACACCTGAGTGTCCTACATCACAGCCTGAGCTCGAGCACGGTTCCCTTCCAGCAGCTGCTGTTCCTGCTCCAGCATTTCTTCAGCCAAATCCCATACAGTGGAGGCTTATCCAAACAATCCCAAAGCCACAGGTTAGTGAGCATCTGATTAGCACAGACTGCTGCCTCTATCACCTGCTCAACTCTGGTTTGATCCATGTCAGCCATGGCCAGCCTTCCCTTCCATGTGAAAACAAGACTGCAGCTGTTACAAACATACAAAGAAGCCCACAGAATATGGTCATTAGGTTTATCTAGTCTGCTCATATTGCAGGGTCATCAGCTTAAACTACTGACCCTGCTCCCCAAACTGCCCTTCCTCTTTGTCCGCCCATCCCTTGGCCCTTATTTTCCCCTTAATTCTGTCTCAGCCCTCTTGAAGCTGCCCACTGTCTTCAATGAAACCACATCTTCTAGAAGCACATTCCAACACTCCACGACCCTCTCCATAAAGAAATGCCTCCTAGCCTGTCTCCTAAATCTCCCCCAAGGTAATCTATGTCCCCTTGTGTTTCGGTTTCAAATGAGCTTGAAGAGACCTTCCTTCTCCACCCTGTTTATTCCTTTCAAATACCTGAAGATCTCAATCATGTCCTCTCTCTGTCTCCTCTCCTCCCGGGAGTACCTATTCAGGGCCTCCAACCTCTCCTGATACATCCTACCCTACTGGCCCATGATCATCTTTTTTGCCCTCCTTTGGACCATCTCCAGCAGGTTAATGTCCTTTTTAAGGTATGGGCACCAGTGTTGTACACTGTACTCCCGATGCAGCCTCACTAAGGACATGTACAAGGCCAGTATTATTTTTTTTTGTTACTTATTTCTGTTTGGGATTAAAACCTTTGGGCCAATGGCTCATTTACAAAGGTTCCAAGTCAGATATAGTACAAAGCAGACTAAACAGCAAAAACAGTACTTACACGGAAGTGCAGTGGCATATAAAAGATAGCTTGATTTCAGGTAAAATACAGTAGGTTACATCAAAAACAATTGCCCTTAATTGTCAAGTTAAACTTTGGTTACAGATTGTCTCGAAATTTTCAATGAAATTTCGCTGTCAGTCCTACAAAAAAAGGCAGGCATTTAAGTAAGTTCCTAGAGGAAAGCTGCCCAGATGCTGAGTGCACATGTTGGTAGAAAGGTTTCAGGAACTCGGGCTAGGGTAGGGCCACCAGAAAGAAGATTTTGTAGAAGATTTGCTTGAGTGGCAGCCTGAGATGGCTTTGTCATGGGGGTGGGGGTCCATGGGATGGATAGGGGATGGAAATAGTTAGGAGGAGGAAGGATGGGGGATTGACAATGAATGAGGGCAAAGGGAAGTACAGGTGGGCGGGGTGAGTAAGGTGTGGGGAATAAATTTATTGGGTGGGTGGGGAGGATGCAGAGGATGGGGTCAAGGTGAGTCTTGGGGTGGGGAAGGGGGGAATCTCTAGTAGTGTAGCAGTGGGAGGTTGGAGGGGATGTTTATCAGCATCCCAAGTGCTTGAAAGGAACGTTACATCCTCTTGCCTGCTGCTGATCCCTCTGGCAGTGCAGCCCAACATTTTATTTGCTTTTGCTGCTGCATTCTTGCATTGCATGGAGTGCTTCAGGTCACTAGTGATCATCACTCCCATATCATTCTCCTCCTCTGAGGCAGATACCAGGACCCCTCCCAGGCTGTACTCAGTCCTTGGGTTCATGGCTCCAATGTGCATAACTTTGCATTGAAGCCAAGCTGCCAAATCCTGGACCACCTCTCTAGTTTTTCCAGCTTCTCCTTTAGGTCTTATATCCCTTCTACTGTGTCCACCATCCCACAGAGCTTAGTGTCATCTGCAAATAGGCAGATTTTGCCCTTAATGTCATCCCCAATATTGCTGATGAAGACAATGAATAGCACCGGTCCAAGCACTGAGCCCTGTGGGACCCCACTGGTGACCTCCCTAGTGTTAGATAGCTCACCCCCCACCACCACACTCTGGGTCCTGCACCTCAGCCAGTTTTCCACCCATCTGGTCAAATTTCTCTCCAACCCCAAGATCCACCAACTTCCTGATCAACCTTTTGTGGAGCACAGAGTCAAAAGCCTTACTGAATCCAGGTAAAGGATGTCCACCACTTGGCTCCTGTCCACTGTTTTAGAGACTCAGTCAAATAAGTCAATCAGATTTATTTGACACAACCTCCCTCCCATAAACCCATGATGCCTCTCATCCTGGAGACCATGATCATTTAGATACTCTACCAACCTTTCCTTAAGTATGGTCTCCATGAGCTTGCACATGATTGAGGTCAGACTGGCTGGTCTGTAATTCCCTGGGTCATCATTGGGACTACTTTTATTGAGGAGCACTATATGTGCTATTCTCCAGTCCTGTGGTACCATGCCTGACTCCAGTGAACTACTGACCAGGGCACACAATGGATCTGCAAGCTCCTTCTTCAGTTCCCCCAGCACCCTTGGGTGTATGCCATCTGGGCCTGGGGATTTGTCAGCCCTCAATGCTAGCAGTCCTGCCCTCACCCCATCCACCTCTATCAAAACATCTTTGCCCTCAACCTCCCCACTCCTCTCCTTCCTCCTAGTGGCACCATCTGTCTCTCTCCCTGATGAAGACAAAATAGAAGTACTTGTTCAGAACCTCTGCTTTGCCCCCATTTTCTTCCACCCACCCATCCCCTTTCCTGAGCCTAACAATCCAATCTTTCCTGTCCCTTTTCTTGCTAATATAGCAAACAAAATCCTTCTCCCCCCTTCCTAATTTCCCCAACTAGCTGCAGTTCCTTCTGAGTTTTAGTCTGCTGGACTACCTTACCTGCTATGCTAGCCCTCTTCAGGTAATCTCAGAAATATAGAAACATAGAATTTGATGGCAGATAAGGACCGCTTGGCCCACCTAGTCTGCCCATTTCCCTACCTAACAGATAAGCTGCAGATCCTAGTTAACCAACAGCCTACTTCCTTCTACCCCCCACTAGAATTGCCTTATGTCTGTCCCATGCATTCTTGAAATCCCCCACTGTTTTTGACTCTACGACCTCCTCAGGAAGGCTATTCCATGCATCCACAACCCTCTCTGTGAAGAAATATTTCCTCACGCTACCTCTGAGCCATCCCCCCTCTACCTTCAAATTGTGCCCCCTTGTTCTTGCACACCTCTTTTTCTGAAAGATGCTACCCTCTTGGACTTTGTTGATTCCCTTGAGGTATTTGAAAGTTTCTATCATGTCCCCCCTCTCCCTCCTTTCCTCGAGGCTATACATCTTAAGCTTCTTTAGTCTTTCTTAATATGTCTTCTGGTGCAGACCCTGCACCATTTTGGTCACCCTCCTATGGACAGCCTCCACCTTGTCTATTTATTTGCGGAGATAGGGTCTCCAGAACTGTACACAGTACTTCAGATGTGGTCTTACCAACTGTCTGTACAGAGGGCCAACAACTTCCTGTTTTCTGCTGGTGATGCCTCACCCTATGCATTCCACTATCCCCCCCAGCCCTCCTTACTGCCTTCGCACATTGCTGGCCCACCTTTAGGTCATCTGACATGACTACCCCAGGTCCCTTTACAGTTTTGTTGTTGTTGTCAGTATCTCACCCTCATTGTGTACTCTTCCCCTGGGTTTTGGTTTCCCAGGTGCATTACTTTGCACTTCTTTGCATTGAATCTAAGCTGCCATATATCTGAACATTCCTCCAACCTTGCCAAGTCCCTTTTCATCCTTTCCACCACACCTTGCGTATCAACCCTGTTGCAGATCTTTGTGTCATCTGCAAAGAGACATACTTTTCCTTCCAGTCCCTCTGAAATGTCAGTTATAAAGACATTAAAAAGGACCGGCCTCAGTAATTCCTTGTCTTCCTTACTATTGGTCCTTCTGAATTTCTTGTACTGCCTGGGTGACCTCAGTACTAAATCAGTTGGGTGCTGTTAGGGTGAATGGGGTGCTTACAGTGATACCCGCAACCACAAAAAGAAAACGCATAAGATACACACTCGCTATATCCCAATAAGTAAAGAGTCTGATATCGTGGCCAGGATAGCATTGTTCAATTTCAGTCCATCTGCAAAAAAAAAAAAGACTGCAAGGTAACAAAACCCCAACGTTTTGCACTGCAGTCAGTGTATTTTCAAGGGACCAATAATCAGGATTGACAATCCTAGAGGTCTACTACATGGCAGGCTTTTGACTGACGATAAGGCATCTGAATTAAGTTCATCTATAGCTCATGAGCCCTTGTGGCCCCCAGTGCCAGCAAGCAAACCCAACTGGTGGGTTTCAAGCCCTTGAACCCCATCGCTTTGAATGGGCAGGTCAAAGGGCATCAATATGGCTGCCGTTCCAAAGTCCCAATGGGCAGTTCCACAAAGCTCCAATTTCAGACAAAGTTCAATCCTCTTTGGGCACTCTAAGCCAGTCCCGCATGACTGTAGACTCACATCCAGTGTTGACGATAAACAGATCGGGTGACTCCTGACCCCATCACTAACTCAGCAGAGTCATCTCTGGCGATAGCAGCAAACTCCTCTAATATCCATCAGCCAGGAAATCTTAAAGACACAACAACCCACACAGAGGTTACACAACGATTAACAAAAATGATTGGTCCTGGAAATATAGCAAGGAATGCCTCCTCATACCCCACTGCACTCATAAGCTTAAGGTCAGTCTATACAGTAGTATGAGAGGCTGCTGCTTGTGTGTATATTCAGATATACATATATTTCTTTTGTTTCTGTCCTTGGTTTCTGAATTTCCTCAAAGCGCTGTAAGTTTTACAATTACCGTCTCCTTCATAAATGACCTGTGGGGCAGGTTCATTTCACAGGGTTCTTACTGCGAGCGACGGGGAACATTATAATCTCGCTATACAGTATGTACAAGATGTATGGCCAGGATTGCTGGATCAAAACACCAGGGTATTTGAGCATTAAGTCAATGATTCATCCTCAGTCCCATGGGGGATTAAAAAGAAGATATTAATTTTAAGGAGACAAGTACAATTTCTATTATAGTTCTAGGCTGTGCTCACACAAGCCAGTCTTCTACATGACACCCTGTATTTGTTTTCAAGTTCTGCACATTATATTCTGAAATTCTGCTACATTATTGTTCAATATTTATAGCATAATTTTAAATTTTTTATACCAGCTATTCGTAGCTCAGATATTTACATAACATAAAAAATGGATAGTGTGACACAGCATTGGAGTATCACGAAACAACATTAGAGCTTTTCATCTCCTTACTAAATTACTTTTCTGTGTCATTTTTTTTTTTAGTCTTTATGCTTTGGTAACCAGGTAAGGCCCACTAGGCCCAAAGCCTGTTTCCAGGAGTGACCGGGGGCACTAGAGAGGTTAAGTGACTTGCTTGGGATCACACGGTATGCAAGTGGAGGTTGTGTGAATCAGACCCAGGTCTGCTAGATATAGGAAGCTCATTCTCAGCTTGTTACTCTAATCTCTAGGCTATACTGCCTATCTTGTGACATCTGGCTTCCCTGCCACATTTTTACTGTTTTTCACATTTATAAGCTGTGTGTGTGTGTGTTATACAGTATTCTGCACAAGAACAAAAATATGTATTTTCTGTGCTGCACAGACAAATAGAAAACTCGGTATCCTGTGAAACTGGCGCTGGGTGAAGAGCACCTGAAATAACAGAGACCCCTTCCTCAGTACATTGTAGGGATGGCCACAGGATGGTAGGGCGGCCAGATGGAGGGTGGGCAAGTATAGCGACAGGATGTCGCTATATGTACGCGTGCGGGGCATGGTAGCGGGCATGTACAGCGAGTGGGGGGAAAGGATGTGAGAGGTGGTGCCATGGTGGGTTGCTGAGCCAACCCCATGGCATGGTGGGTGGGTTGCCAGTGTCAGTCCACAGGGTACTGGATTCGGGTCTGGGCGCTGGTGCCTTTTTGGTGAGCCCAGCCCGAATCTTATATTTTTAATGCTTTCACCCCACCCCCAACATGTACCCCCCTGGAGCTGAGAATCCTTTGGTGGGGGTGCAGGAGGCACAGCCCCACACAGAAAAATTTAAAAAACAAAGTGCCTGGTGCCGTTTTGCTGTGAGCCGGGATGTCAGAGTGGAGAAAAAAATTTTCACCACTTTGACTTTGTGATAACAGCGATCACCTTTAGGCATTCACCGTTATTACATAGAACCGAAAACTCTCATCAGTGTGTCATATATGATTATTTTATTTTTCTATATACATTTTATACCCCCAGTCATCTTTGGCATACCCCCTTCTGTCTGGTTCCCCTAGTCCCATCACCTGGCTTCTCCAGGACTTACCTACCCACTGACGCTCAGCTTCTGGACTGTGGTGAGGTGCCTGGTCACTGCTGCAGAGCCTGAGAGGGACCGGATGTCATCCTGTGGCCAAGGAGGGTTTTTCTACCTCAGTTTGCAGACTTCCACTAGGGGCCAGACTGCACAATGTGTGGGTGGGTAAGCTCTGCCTCTGTGAAAATGTCCTAACATGTCCAGCCATGGCAATACATCTTGCCACACCCAGACCTGTACTGCCACCCAGACATCTCCAGATGGCAATGTTGCAGCGGGTCTCAGTAACCCCCCCATGATGGAGAAGCGTGTCCCCCAGATGCTCAATCCTCTCTCCCCCAGGCAACCCCCAAGTGACCCGTGTCTGTTCCCAAAACCAGCTCGCCAGCACAGTAGGAGGTAAGGTGCCAGCGTCTCAGCCCTCCGTGCCACTGGGCCAGCCATCATATATGATTCTTGGTTTGAGCTGTACAGAATTTATTCTGTAAAATTTCAAAAAGCATTTCTAGGTAAATTGCAGAATAGCTTTCAACAGATTATCTAAACCCTGGTATAACTTGCCACAGATTGCAGAAAAAGAATCCCTGGTTTCTGTAGACAATGGATATGTAATACACACAAAAACAGTTTGATTTAAAAAATTTGGAATTCTGCTAGTGATAGAATTCCACACAATTAGGTGGAATTTTCCAGTATTCCACAGAATTCAATTCTGTTATAATTTGAAAATTTAGTACAGCATTCTTCTTTCTTGAAGCAGTAGTTTACTTAGTAGGTTTTGGGTTCTAGTTGTAAATGTGTTCCATGAAATTATAAAAAGAAAACAAAATCAAATAGTATACCACTGGTCTGTGCAATCAGTGCGGCAGGGTCTAGTGGTGTTGGTTATGGTGAAACATAATGTTTTCAGTAGGAATGGACTAATGACTGCCGGTTTTATTTCCAGTTCCAGTGAGGGCCGCAGTATTGGCCCATTGGAAAACTTTGAGCTGCCAAGCAGATGACTGTTCAGAGAGTATGTGATTGGGCAACCATGACTGTGAAACATGGGTGCAATCAAGGCTAAAAAGCTGGGGACGGTCAAGGACCTGCCAAGTCTTTCACGCTGATGCCAATGTCTTTGGTCATTTGGCAAGGCCTGAAAAGTTGAAGGGGACTGGACCCCCTCATCCCCCCATAGTGGTTGCACTCAGCCGGGGGGGGGGGGACACACAAGAAACCATCTGGTGGTGAGCCAGGGAGCTTCCTTTCTCATAGTAACACAAACTTATGGAGGAGGCCTTAGTGGGGCATTATGTAAGCAGTAAGACATGACAGGGTCTGTGTGTTAAACACTTTAACACACAGCTAGGAGGCGTAGTGAGGCATGAGGCCCCTGGCCAAGTGCGTCCAGCCTCCTAGCCGTGTGTTAAAGTGTCTAACACACCGATCCTGGATTGGCTTATTGCACTTATGAAATGGGCATCTATATTATAGATGCATGTGAGAAGTAAAAATACCTGTATTAAGTTATGAAAAACTTCAATGTTTCTATTTAATTTAAATAAAATAGTTATTCCGCCTACAGATTACTGTGTTTTTGGTTTTTTTTTGAGTTGAGGTGTTTTGACCTGGAAAGGCTGCCATAGTTGTAGTTTCTTGTGTGGTTGTTATATCAATACCCTCCCCATCCACCTGCTAGCCCTCAGTCCCATTTGATATTTGAAGATGGCAGTGAAAGCAATGCGTGTTTTTTTGGTTTTTTAGCAGGGATTTCTATATTGTTTGAGCAGCAGGCAGCACCAGGGAGGACAGGCCAGTAATATTTCAGCCATGAGGGGGAATCGGGTGTGGAACTGCAGCTGGAAATGGTAGAGGTAAGGATATGGGAACTTCAGCGTGACAGTAACAGCACCGAGGAATATAATGTTGTTGTGTTCTCCTGCTCACCCACTCCTTCTTTCCTCTGTTAGGGAGAGAAGTGTAGAGTAAATGGCGGTTTGGTCGTTAAGGAGCGAGCGGGCGTACGGCTGAGGTGTCTGCTCTTAACGGGTAACGGAAGGTCCATGTCTGCTTCTTTTTTGTTTTCTGCACTACTTTTCTACAGTGCTCTACATGATCTGAGTGGTACATATAAATTAAATGGTCATCAGAGTTAAAGGTTTCTAGGGAAGCGGTTTAAATGCTGGCTGAAATTACACTCTCAGTTGGCAAAAAACAAGATAGCAGAGTTTTATTTTGCCAGCATTCTAAAAGGGGGATTTACCAGAATCACTGCACAGTGGCATTACTGGACCTTTTTTCTGTGCATCAGACACATTAGCACACAGGAACTGGCCAATTAGAAACCTTGAATTTCAATGCCCCTTTCATAAGTATTATTACTGGTGGTCATTAGATGAAAGGGAGGTAAACAGGAGGAAGAAAACACCACGGGAAGGATGACAAGATATGGCACTATCCTGCTCTAGCTGAGATAGACTAAATGAATTTAATAAGGATTCAAGGCCCAGGGAATCACTCTTGGACCAATCCAGGTTCACATCACCTACTAAAACAAAATCATGATTAGACATATAGATAGAGGCAACATCCAGGAATTCCCTAAGCTCTGTAATTCCACACTGGGGGGTTGTATAAACAAGCAACGGTGACAAACTTGCAGTCACCAAGTATTACTCATAATAGCAACCAATCACAGGCAGACTCATGGTCAATGCTGGAGGCCAGCACAGAAACCTCCATGTGTTCCAAAAAATAAAGAACTACTCCACCACCACCCTTCTTTTTGTCTTTTTGATCTGATCTTATCAGATTATAACCAGGAAGATAACATAAACCATCTGTGGTAAGGGGCTTCAACCAAGATTCAGAAATGGCCATTAAATCAGGCTTATAAGAAGAGGACAAAGCCTACAAGTTAGTTAATTTAGGAATAAGGCTCCTGGCATTAATATGAAAAATTTTAATACCATGAGACTTAGACCAAGGCCAAAAAGAACTAACATTGGAGAGAGATTCGGGACATTCGGTGCCAGGATTTACCACAATATCTCCAGACAAAATAAGTAAACTTAACAAAAACACAATTTTCCATCCTAGGTAGATGCTGAAAAATCATTGAGCTAGTATAACAAGTGTCCGGCTAACAATGAGTAAACCACAAACACATAGCGCTACCTTCTCTGACAGTAATAACAAAATGGGGTTTAGCGTATATTGAGATCCCACTAAAAGTTCAGACATCTTAAAGTCAGATGTATTGCAATCCAGAGGTTTTTGTAAGCCTTCACTAGGGAGAGTTACTGCATTACACAAAAAACAGCCCACTCACAGCATAAAAGTTCAGATACACAACCGATCTATATAAAACCCATATTGCTAAAATACATAGCCCACAGCACACCTAAATACTTAACCTGTGAGTTATAGGCCACAATATCCTGCCCTAGACTCCCATGGCTTCCACAGACTCCGCCAACTCCATTTGCACTTTGCCGCCTCTGAGCCGCTGCTACAGATGCCGCCACATGTGAGCAAACAGGGATTTAAACTCCACCAACCCACCCGACCAGGCTGCCGCCACCATTCGGGGGGAGGGGTGTAGCTTGAGAAATCTAGTCGGCAAAGGCAAGTGTACCAATGGAAAGCCAGAGCACTCAACAGCAAGGCAGCTCTGTGGATTAGCGTGCAGCACACACAGTTAAACACATGAATATGTAAACAGCAGAATGGTAGAATGGTAGGCAGCGTCAATAGCCATCAGCAAAGCACATGACAATTTAAGAAGTCACTTTCAGCAGCAGCAGCAGTCAAATCAGTGTTTAAAAACATAGATTCAGCAGTACTTTGAGTCACTAGCAGCACGGACTCCAATCGCTCAACAAATACCAAGCGGCATACAGTACATTGGATATGTAGCAGACAGGGCACTCACAGCCTTCAGTGCACACAGACCCAGGTCGAACCAATAGACTTGAAGGCAGCATAATCCTTAGAGTGTCAGCAGTTGACTCACACTAAATCCAATGGAAAGGATAGGTAGAAACTGGAAGAGCGGCTGCAGCGGGTCAGGGGAGTCTGCCACCCTCCACTGACTCCAGTTGCACTTTGCCGCACTTCGACACCTCCGAGCCACCACTACAGATGCCGTAAATATATGTGTGTGTGTAGTATATATATATATATATATATATATGTATATACTATATATATCTATACACACACACACACACATATATATATGTATATACACACACACACACACACATATACTGACAGACAGATAGATAGATAGCTACACACATACTTGAGAGGTCCCTTTTTAGAACCAGAAAAGGGTAACCTAAAGCCGCATTGAAGCCGGGGGGGAGGGGGCCTTTTCCACAGGGGGTGTAAGACTTCTACTTCCATATGCTGTAAATGCTCCTCTTTTTGCTGTTTTGTTCACAGCACTGCAATGATTTCTCCATCTGAGTGATTCAGAATTTCACCTGCTCTGTACTGATAGAGTGTAAACAGCTTGCCCAAGGCACTGCAAAGCATATCTTTGGGGGGCTACATTACCAAGGGATCACCCACCGTGACCTGTGGTATTAGAGTCACTCAGAGGAGATGCATCTCTTGCTGATTGCTAGTCTGTGGAGGCTAGCCTGACCAGTCCCCTAGGAAATGGGTTTATTTTATGGTGTGGTACTTGAAAAGAAAAAGCATTAAGTAGTTATGGGCTTTTATTGATGCTGCGAAGTAAGCTATTTATTCCGAGCTTGCCTGACAGTTCTGTACTCTCCGCCATGAACAGGTTTGGATGAGCTTTATGTATCTCTTAAACAGTAGCTGAATGCAACTGTACTTTTTTTCACTTGCTAAGCCATATTCCAGTTAAAACAATGAGGGCTGGGAAATTTCAAAATGTATGCAAGGTGTTTGCTGTCGCAACATGCACTTTTTTCATTTTTGCCATAGCAAGCAAGGCAATTTGTGCTTTTTTAACATTAGAATAGACACCTAGCTTCATGTGTCCAATCCACCAACACATTTCCAACAATAGTGAGCTGCATGACCATGTAACATAGTCAGATTAGGCCCAAAATGGCAGACAAGGCCTAACCAAATCCTCTCCTTCATGTTTATTTCCAGATGTACTTGATTTTGCATAACTTCAAATCCTCATTTTAACTCCTTGGATATAGAACAAAATCAAGTAGGTTAGTTTCCTATCTGCTTCCATTTTGCAGCCCAGCAAAGCAAACCTTTCCCGATGTCAGGCGCTTTCCCTTTGAGCAACCACTCAACAAAAAGGGAAGCAGATAGGGGCCTCACCTACTTGTTTTGGTTTTTTTTGCACTTATCTGAGTTGGCAGGGCCAGAGTACACAGCGGGAGGGGTTGGAGCAGCAGATGGTGGGACTAACAATGAGGGACCAATCGGATGGCAGGAGAGGGACATTTTAATCCTCCCTGTTTTGTTCTTGTTAGCTCACTTTCCCTTTCAGCGAGCAACTGACATTAGGAGGGGTTTGCTTAGCTGCGATGCAAAAAAAGACACAGGTAGGAAACTAACCTGCTTGATTTTTGTTTTTTACTTGTCTGAGTTTACAGGATCAGAGTACAGAACGGGAGGTTAGGAGCAGCAGGAGGTGGGACTAACAACAATGGACAAACTGAAGGTACCAGGAAGTCCAGATACCTGTATAAATTCCCATCCACCCAACATGTCCTAGCGTGTTCATGTCCCAGTGAGTGAGTGGAACAGTGAAGGAGTGGAACAGTGAGTGAGTGAAGGAGTGGAACAGTGAGTGAGTGGAACAGTGAGTGAGTGGAACAGTGAGTGAGAGGAACAGTGAAAGAGTGGAACAGTAAAGGAGCGGAACAGGTGTAAGGTATGTGTCTTAGGCATCGTCAGGCATCAGCAGCAGATGGAAGCAGAGAAGAGGAGGGCTCTACAGGTCGACTAACGTAAGGCGCCTGTTCACTCCTGTTGTTCCTTTCACTGCTGGGAAGGGCAGCAGGTAAAAGGTTGGCCTAAACTGGAAGTAGGAGTAATACCCTATTCAGGGTAGGTGTACAATAGGGAATAACGAACAACAAAACAGGTAAAATTGAAAACACCCTATCAGGGGTAAAGGATACACAAGGGATGGGTGAAAACAAAAGGATAAGCCAAAACTGGGATTTGGAGCAACAACCTATCTAGGGTACATGTACAAAGGGGTATAACAAACGGTGTAAGGGAAGAAGTAGAAACAGCCTACCAAGCGTAAGTAACACTAGGAGATTGGGAATGCTGGGTGTGGTGCAGTACAGTGGTTGTGACGTAGCAGTTTTCAGAGAGACATTCTGGAGACTGTACTGCTGCCCCATCTGCATGCACCTCTCTGTGTTGAGAGAGGAGGTCACTAGACTTCAGGCCAAGTTGGCTAGGATTAGCTGGACCTCATTCCCCACCCAGGGGCCACCAGGTCTGCCACCGTTACCTCAGAGGATGCCAGGGAGGAGGAACTTCTGGACTACTGTGGGCTGTGGAAGGGCGGTGGTGGGTCAGAAGCATGTTTCTCAACTGGAACCACTACAGAACTCTTACGCCTCTCTGGCGGGGTGGGACTGCCAGAAGGAGGCACCTGTAGTAGTGGCCATTGAGGATGTGGGGGACCTCCACCATGGAGATCCCAAGGAGGGAAGGAGATGACCCCAGAGAAGGAGGAAGCAACTTCTGGTGGGGAACTTAATTGTCAGGGGGATAGATTTGAGAATATGAAGGGGAGTGCGGAGAGGGAGGTGAAGTGCCTACATGGCGTCATGGCCTGGATGGATGGGAAGCAGATCCTGGGGATCGCTAGGGCAGCAGGATAGATGGGAGAGCTGGATGTCATTGTCCACCTGGGGACCAATGTCCTAGCTAGGGACAGGGCTGAGATAGTGCAGGAGGAGTTTAGGGAGCTGGAGTGTGGTCTTAGACATGTAGTAGGCTTAGTGACTTTCTCTGAGGTGCTGCCTATCTATGACAGGGCAAGGAGAGGGATTTCTGAACCAGGAGCTTCAAGTCATGATTGAAAGAATGGCGCATAGAGGAGGGATTCAGCTACATTGGGGGCTTGGAATCCACCTGGATTGATAACGGCCTATACAGGGGTGATGGCCTGCATCTGTCTGGGAGGGGAACCGCAGTCCTCTGTGGACAGTTTAAATGTTACTTTCAACATTTAAACTAGCCAAGGGGGGTGGTATAAGAAATCAGGGTGGAAGAAACTGCCCCCCCAAAGGCTGAAGTAAAGAGTAAGCAGAACCCAAGGAAAGAGGACCCCCCAGGTGCAAATTAATATAGGAAGCAGGGAGATAGAAAAGAAGGAGGATGGGGTCAAGAGCATTAAAAAGAGGTGGAATGGGGCAAAAAGGAAAAAAGGGGGGGTAACAAGCAAAGTGCTAACAAAATCTAGAAGGGAATGCGTGTGAATGCTAGAAGTCTAGGAAATATGATTACTGACCTAGAGGCCATCATGGCAGAGGCTAACCTGGATACTGTGTCCATTACTGAGTTATGGTGCACTGAAAATCATAACTAGGACACAGCCATACCCGGCTATACTCTATTCAGGAAAAAACAGGGTGGGAAGGAAGGGAGGGAGTGTGGTACTTTATGTGAAAGACACCATAAATGCAACAAAGATACAGGGAATGTGGGAGGGGGCAGAGATAATGTGGGTCACCATTGAGACGGGGAAGGGAGCAACTATTCTCACTGGTGTGATCTACAGACCTCTGACATAGGGGGAGGAGTTAGATAAGGTCCTGGTGGAAGTCATTAGCAAAATGACAGAAAAGGGGGACATGGGGGAGGTGCTGCTGGTATGAGACTTCTGGTCTTCTGGATGTTGATTGGAGCCTCCCAGCTGTGGCTTCAGCTAGAAGCAGGGACATCCTGGTCTCCCTGCAGGGGACGTTCTACAGGCAACTAGTCAGTGAACCCACTTGTAACAGGGCAATACTGGATCTGGTACTCACTAACAGGGACAGTGTTGCAGACATGAAGGTGTGAGGCCACCTGGGGACCAGTGATCATGATATAGTGTGGTTCAATATGAGGAAGGCTGCTGAATCAAACCACACAAGAGCGAGGGTCCCGGACTTCAGGATGGCAGATTTTATAAAGATGAGTGAATGCCTCAAGGGCTTATAAGCAAAAATACTGCTTTATTTTGTTTTAATTTCACACTTGGTCATGGGGGTGACAGTTTCATGGCTGTCACCACTTCCTCAGGCCCAATACAGTGTTGGATCTAAATAAAACACATAAAAACCATTGCGTAGAACCACTGTTGTATTGCACCCAGGTTGGGTGGAAGTCTGGATTCCAGAGAGGTGATGTCTAGGCATGTTCAGAATTTGTCAATTCTGGTCCAACTGGACTTTTTGGTATTTAGCAATTTTCAATTCCTATCCAATTTCAAAAAGGACCTCAGAATCAGAAGTGCAATTAGATTTGAAATCTTAATTCCTAAATCTATATTAAAAAAATATTTTTACCTTAAAAATAGGAATTAGGATACTAACCTCATCAAGAGATGTCTAAAAAACTGAGGGGGTGTTGTTGTTTTTAAGGCACCTCTTTGCTTTTATTTATTTATTTCAGTTTTGAAATTAATACCTTCGAGCCAAAGGCTCTTTAACATAGGCTCCACGTCATATCAAAGAACAGAACAAACAGTATTATGAGAAAATACATAATGATCCTAGGAGTAAAGGTAACAATAAAATAGCACATATGGATTTAAGTTACAAAAACAGGTATTTCGCAGACATACAGCAGTTAGGAGTAAGCTTAACTAGTAAAAAGGGCATTAGGGTTGGGATCCAGCTACAGGAGGAAAAAGATGCAGCCAAGTGGCATTGTCAAAGACAAAATGAGGGAAAGACAACAAGGGACATGATCTTACAGGATAGGCAGACGCAAAGGGCAAGGGCTAACATTGTTCAAGTGAGGGATACAATAAAGGCATTGCCTGAGCGGGGGTGAGGGTACTCCAAAGGGCAATCAGTGCAGGAACTGATGATGCCCTCTATGGAGCAGCAAGCAGCCTTTGATGCTGGGATTGGTTAATGGGGACCTCAGGAAGGCAGGTAAGTTATAGGGTAGTAGCAAGGGTAGGATGGTAGGGTGGAGGAAGGGTGCGGTAGGGTATGGCAAAGGAGAAGAAACAGGCCCAAGTTGTTTTATGCGTGGCAGTCACAGGAGGCATTGGTGACCAGTGCTTGGCACAGTTTATTTTTGAAGGAGCCCAGTGTTTGGTCTTTGGTAACCTCACAGTGGAGTGAATTATACCACAATGGTGCTCGGTATGCAAATGAACATTGCCCTTGGGTGGCAAGGCAGCGAGGCGCTATGAACGGATGGTTCAAGGTGCATCTAGTATGCCTGGTCTGGTTTGCCGACCTAAACATTGACTGTACACCAGGAGGCAAGATACCAAGGGAGGCTTTTTTCACTATTAGGCATGATTGGTAGGATACCCTGCCTTTGAGCTGAATCCAGTTTGCTTGCTCTTATAAGTCCCATGTGCGTTTCAGGTGGGTAGCCCCAGTCAGAAGATGGCAGGCCTTGTTAAGGGCAGTGGTGCCACGGCACAGAGTGGTGTCAAGAGGTGGGTCCATAGATCACAAGCCCATAATCGATTACTGACACTACTGAACTATATATAGCAAACTTGAGGGCTTCCGGGGTAAGGCAGTGTCTGTGTTTGTATAGTAAAATAATGCAGGTATTCACTGTTTTGGTAACATTGTCAATATGACTGGAGAATGACAGAATGCTGTCAATTGTCACTCCTAAATACTTAAAAAGTCGAGTCTGTTCTAGGATAATGCCAGAGGTACTTCTGATTTCCAGCTGGTGGGAGTCGAACCTGTTCTGAACACTGTGAAACAACATCGTTTTGGTTTTTGTGTAGTTAAGGACTAGCTTCTGTGAGTGGAACCAGGCCTCAGCATTGGTAAAGCTAGTCTGCAGTTGATTAGCCAGGAGTATGGAATCAGTATTACTTGAGTAAAGAACTGCATCGTCTGCGTAGAGTAGGATCTGACCATGACTGGAGGCTGGGAGCTGATTCAGGAATTTGGTGGAAAGTAGTGGGCCCAGGATAGACTATTATGGGACACCTGAATGAACTGGTTGTTTTGCGGAGAGTGTATCACCAATCCTGACTTGCTGAGTGCGTCCACTGAGGTAGCTGTTGAACCAATTGGCGGTGTCCGTGGATAAATCTAGATCAGATAATTGTTCGATAAGGAGAGAGTGATTTGCAGTATCAAAAGCCTTGGAAAGGTCAATGAACATTGCTCCAACTAGGTTAGAATCCTAGTCAATATCAGGGTCAGCAGAATAAAAGGAAAGATGTCTATCTGTTACGATTAATGCACACATGGTAAATCACTTGATTGGATGTGTATATGAAATGTTGTTATAATTTTTGAATGATATGATTTTTCCTTTCAAGGTTTTGCATATGGGATGTCCCTGTCCGTTATTATAGCTGTGTTAGTTCCATGAGCAGGTTTAGGACATTTTTAGTCCAATTTAAAGAAGAGGTTCATTCTTAAAGGGGAAGTCTCCCATAGTTTCACACCAATATTTTCCCAACTCCTTATGTGTAACTGTTGTGTGCCTCCTCCAGTTGCCAGCAGTCCTATTGCTGTCCAAATCTAGATTATAAATAAAAATATACAGCCCCCAGAAGTTATCAATGTGTTTGTCCTCCATTTTACCATCAATGCTGCTGGAGGATGATGTCATTAGAGCAACAGATAATGGTGCTGCACTAAATGCAGTTCCACCAGTAAACCAAACCCACAATGTTTGGTTCCCCCACTTGAGTAATGGAGGAACCCTTTAAGTGTTGCGCACATCCTAAAGTGCAGGTCTAATAGGAACTAGGACCATATGAGTGTGATGCAGCACTGATTTGACATGTACATACAGTATTCATATAAGGAAGTGCCTGTATGTATTATGTTACTGTTTCTGTTGGCAAAAACAGTTTACCCAATAAATGACTCTGGGTACAACAAGAGTTTTCAGTGGTATTATACAGCTGTTGTATTATGTTCTGTGTGTGTTAGCATTCTCTGTTTTGATTGACACCAGCATTGAGAAACAATCTTGCAAATATGCCCCTTTCCCTTTGTAACTGGGCAGTCAGTGATTGGATGGCTGCTGTAAGGCAATAAAGAGTTCGGCTATAACAAGAAATAGATTACCAGGACAGCATCAGCTGCAGCATATGGAAGAAGGGTAATCTAGTGGTTAAAGCACAGGCACAAGAACTGGGAGACTCTGGTTCAAATCCTACTAAAGTACCTTACTCTTTAACCCTTAACAAGTTCCCCTAACCTCCTTGGGAACTGTGATGGTCCCTCAGGTCCATGACTTTAAAAATGCCCCCATTCCCATTATAAATCATTAGCAGTGATGTGAGAGCTATAGCACTTCACTTTGAATATACTGAAGACAAGCTGTGGCACCCCCCGCTTTGTAATGCCAGCATTTGAAGTAGGATGCCCTCACAAATCAGATGCCACACTTCAGCTGTTGTAGGTAAAGAAACCAATCAGTCTCAGTGTTTGTAGTGCTCTGTATTTGCTTAGCTCATTCCTCCCATGTCATATGCACTTTGTGTCTTGGTATTTCCGGTCAGAAACTTAGATGTAAGGAACATTTGAAACGTAAAACAATACACTTTATGAAGTACGTGATCTAGCTCTCCACTTTCAGGCTACTGAAAGGGGGGGTGTATCATTTGTGCAAAGGAGGAATTCAGTCTTGTGTGATCCTTTGAGAAACTGTTCAGGCCTACCTTGTAAACTAATTTTCTCAAGGGTGTTCACCTGGTTCAATACAGATTGACTGACTGACTGTTAGATTGACTGCTTGATTGACTGATTGACTGCTTGATTGACTGATTTGTTCTACTGCTCTCCACAACATGTTGCAACTGTCTCACAGAGAGAAATGAGCAGTACAAAGAACAGATTATGTTTCCTGTGAATGAAATACTATTGGATGTATTATTTGCTCTACACATACAGTATTACGGCTACAAGTACTACTCCCTGTGTGAGTTGCATGACAGAACTGTCTTAAGTCATTGCAAACTTAAACTAAAATCAGGATAGACAGCATTGATACCCTTATGTTTTCTTCTGCACTGTTGCTGCAGTGACATCAGGGAGTGGGAGGAGCTGTATTACAAGTGACCCATTTGCATGTAAATGGAGGCTTGCTTGACACTACTACCTTGTGTCAGAGCCTCAGATTCTAGATATGTGTTGCAACGGAAGAAATGACTGATCTCTTATTGACATATCAACACAGTAATTGATGTAATGTATAATAAATACATCAGACATAGCCAAATCATAAATATACAGGAGTCTTCTCCTTTAAAGCCTGACTGTTAGCCAGCCAGTCAGCACAGTGGTAGCACTACCTCTTGCAATGTTGAGGACCCAGGTTCAGAAGTGAATCCATGGTGCTGAAGGTCCAGCTGGGCAGAGGAGATTAGAGTGTCTGTAGGACTGCTCTCCTCCTCCTCCGGGAGGTGGGTGGGCAGAGCGCAAAGCTTGCCTGACTCCTTGTGGAAGCTGGGGGAAAGGCAGCCTGGGCCAAGAAGGTCAGGAGGTGTGGCAGACATTGGTGTACATCATGCAGGAGCACATGGAGTGCGCCATGACATCATTGCATGCCACATCTCTCTAGGGACCAAAACTGGAGGAAAAAGTGTCTGGTGGTAGGATAATGACGAGTGCCCACAGGCACTGAACCGACCAGCTGGGCATGCCAGCCCAAACTGGATTCATTCTGCAAAGGGGATTGGGGAACCCTGCTGACCCCATCAGGGGGGCAAGCCTTGCAGGAAGACGGCTGGCAGGTACATCCCAGAGGATGATGGGGTGATAGGGCTGGGGTGCTCATTGGAAAGAGGGTTGATGGGGGGGTGGCCTGACTTCTACTTGCAGCTTGGGATTTCACTTTGTGACAGTCCATGAGCTGATTTTAGGAGATGTTTGATCAAATCAAAGGATGAAGTGGGCTGTAACTTTTGATACCTGCGTAGGTTTGGGACGTCACAGCCATAATCTAGTGTCTTCATTGGCTGACAGAACAGGAATCGGGCAACAACACTAAAAAGTTAATAGGCCAAAATAGTAAAAAGAGAATGCCATCTGGATGAGTGTGAAAAGCTATGGTTTGAAATTGATGGACTATCCAAAAAAGGGCTTTTCGAGGCTTAAAAATCAGCTGATGAGATTAGAGATACAGCGTTTCTAAAATGAATTACAGAATATTTATGAGCTCTTATGCTCTTTCACATGTTACTTTCCACAAGCACTATTTGATTGAACTAATGAATATTTAAATTCAATGCAGATTTAAAAAATGTTACGTGCTCTTGCATACTCCCTCTGATGAAGCCCTTTATTTAGGGCACTAAGTAAGGTCTTGCACTGTGTCCTATAGCAAATGGCTATACTGCAGCAAAGATTACACTTTGGCTCTGATGGGTGCTGCATTTTTTTGTGCTGTGAAGTTTGATATCGCTAACTGCTCCTGTTAGCATTAACACCCTCAGAGGTGGGAGTGTTCTGACTCTGGTGTTTTCTGTTTTAGAGACTGATTTTCAGCATCTGCAGCCTTGGAGCTTCTGGTGTTCAGAATGGTATAACTCAGAACATATTGCTTCATAGTGTTCCTGATAAAAGTTGAAACAAATCCCACAGAAAACAGGAACAAATTCCATAGAAAGGATTAGATCCAGGTGAACCCTAATTGAAGACGCAACCCACCCATGTGGAGGACACCTCATGATGGCTGAACATAACTCTGCCAGTAGAAAACGTGGGAGGAACAGGGAATGAAAGCGGAATGATCAGAATCAACTTTAATAAGTAGTTTTGTTTTCAGGATGCAGCTGAAAGTTAACATAGGAGAGGCGTGCAAAAACGTTTTAAGGGTGAAACATCTAATGCCAATCGGTTGAGGAATGGAAAGATTTATTTAACCAAATAGAAAAAGCACCAGTACAGGAAGTAAATGGTTTGATAGACTATCTCTTGATCAACATGCTGACCTTGATAGAGTGTCCAAAGGACTTAGTGTTTAAGGCACCTTGCTCAGGAACATTAGATGAGGATTTGAAGGAAAAGCAGCAGGGGGCTCTAGCACAGTGCTTAATAGAGCAGGATAAACATTTATATAAACAGACCAAGGATACCCTGCAAAAATTAAGAACTGAACTTCAACAGCATAAAGGGAACCCAGATTTTTTCTGGCTTGGACAAAGCTTTGAGAGGTAAAATACAGAAACATGAAAGGGGGGTTGAGGAGAGGAAGCAGATTAAATTTGAACGTGACCGTAAGGATTACCAGGAGAGGAGAGTATTTTCCTGGGACAAAAAATATAGATCCCACAGCTGTGGGAGATCTCAATCTCATAAATTCACCAGGAACTAATTACAATTATTAGTAGGTGTATCACAAGTCGTAAGAGGGAGGTAATAATCCCTCTTTACAAGACACTGGTTAGGCCCCATCTGGAGTACTGCGGGCAATACCGGAGGCCACGCCTTCACAAGGACATTAACCAAATTGAGGCAGTCCAGAGAAGGGCAACCAAAATGGTGCAGGGACTGCATCAGAAAACATATGAGGACAGATTAACGGAGCTCAATATGTATACCCTAGAGCAAAGAAGGGAGAGAGGTGATATGATCGAAACATTCAAACACCTTAAGGGCATTAACAAGATGAAAGAGTCTAACATGTTTCAATATAAGAGAAATAGCAGGACAAGAGGACACAGCATGAGATTACAGGGAGGCCGATTAAGGGGTAATGTGAGGAAGTTCTTTTTCACAGAAAGTGTGGTGGGTGCATGGAACGGCCTACCTCAGGAAGTGGTGGGTATGAATACAGTGCAGGGCTTCAAACAGGCATTGGATAGGCATAAGGGGGGCAATACAGATGAGCATGAATAGATAGGCCATTGACAGAGTAAAGGCCTATGGCACATTGATAAGGTAGAAAAAGAAATGGGCAGACTGAATGGGTCTCACGGTCCTTATCTGCCATCAACTTCTATGTTTCTATGTTTCTACAACAGAGGAGAAATAATACTATATTGGTTGACCGAGGGGAAGAGAGAAGTGTTGTTGTTTTTTAGATCAAGAGGAAGAGGAGGAGGAGGAGGAGGAAAAGGAAGATACAACAAAATAGATTCAGTCCAAGGGAAGAGGAAAAGGAAAAGGAGTACAAGGAGGGGGCAAAGGAACAAACGGAGGTCAGTAACTCCCTGGGAGGTCAGACAGGAAGAAACAAACTTATTCATCAATTTGTCAAAGCAAAACTGATAGCCAGGGACAATGGTTTTCCGTTTTTACTGGTAACACCGTTAAAAATCACGGAATCCTGCTTGGTTTACGGATTTTGAATTCTTGTACCGGTGCCTCACGGAAATTGCATTTCACTGCACAGAATCCGTAAGATTTCAGCATATTTTTAAATGTTTTTATTTTCTCTTTCTCTTCCCCCTTCTCACAGCGTCAGTCTCCACTTTTCAGAGTTCCCTAGGCTGGGTATCCCCTAGCTTCACCCCCAGGTAATGCTCAGGAGCTCCAGTGAACCCACATCCATCCTGCCTAGGTTGTACCCCCCAGGATGGGAAGGAAGGGGACCCCAGGTCACCCCTCCACAGTACTTTAATGTGTGTTGGGCAGCCCAGTGGGTCCCTCATGGAAACTGGTTATGAGGTTTGGGGCAGCTGGGTCCCTTCTACCAGCAGCCTATGTGGGGTGATTGTTACTGGTTTTCTGGTCTCTGTCCCTGAGGGCACCAACACTCGAGGGGATCCAAGGAAGTAGGACACATAGAGACATGCTGCTACTCCAGATCCTGGCTAGCTTCCTCTCTTCCCAAATGCTCTGCAGCCTCATTGCACCACCACCTGTGGTCACCCAGGTGGCAGTAAAGCAGCTGGACCTGCAAGCCACCGTTCCCAGAGGAGAGCAGCCCCCCAGATGCTCGATCCTACTCCCCTGTCCAGGCCTCTAGCAACCCGAATTCACTTCTGATCCCGAGTCCCTGGCATTGCAAGCAGTAGTGCTACCTCAGGCTATTTACAGTGCTCTGTCAACTATACACCCACTTGGTGTAAGAAACATAAGCAGATGGAGAGGAAATAGTTCAGTTTTAGTAAAATGTTGCAAAGTGTTCAATGTTCATAATTTGCACTGTAGGTACTGTGCACTATTATTGAAATCATATATTAAAACATTATATATGGGTGTTATGTCTGGCAGTATAGCCTAGTGTTATAGTAACAAACAGTGATCAAACTGAGTACATTTACAAGACTTGGGTTTGATTCCCACAACCTCCACGTGCATACTGTGTGACTCTGAGCAAGGCACTTAACCTCCACAGTGCTCCTGGGTCACCTCTGAAAACAGGCAGTTTTGCCTAGTGGGTTTACCCAGTTTACAAAAAAATATAAAAAAAAATACCAATGTATGTTTACTACATCATACAGTAGTCAGGGTACCATGTACTTTATCTGAGCTGTACTCGGGCTGCAATGATGTTGTATAGGTAAATATAAATGTTCAGATACATTTTGTGCTTTATAAGCTTGTTTTTTAGACTTTAGTCAGGTTTTTATTGTATTTTTTGCATATGAACATCTAGGATATAAATTGTTAAGTGCAAGATCACTGTTACCAACTAGTTTATTCAAGTTTATAATCAGCAGGGCCATCCAAAATCCTCAGTCGTTTGATTGAAAGTGAGTCCGAATGAAAGTATGTTCACAAGGCACAAGCTGCCTTACTACTTATTTAGGTGAATGGGATAGAAACATAGAAACATAGACTTTGACGGCCCACCTAGTCTGCCCATTTCATCATTTGCACCTTCTCTCCCACCTGTTGTGTCAGTCTCTGTGACAACAAAAAAGTTTTCTGACAGACTGCTTTAATAAAAAGCAAATGTTACATGTTTAAGTGCACTTATGCTTGGCCAGTGGATTTGAAAGCACATTCAGTAACACATGGAAGGTAAGACCCCAGGGGCTGTATGATGCTGGTGGGTAGAGTGGTGCTCAATTCACATCTGAGCTCAGACATGAAAACTGAGAGACACCCTTTTCATGGAGACTAAGTAAAAAAAACAAGGCATCCACATGTTTGGAAGATGCATTAGAAGGTCCTCCACTAATCACTTATGAATTTTTTTTTAGGTGAAGACACTATTTCAAAGAAGCAAATTCAGGCAGTTTTTTTTTTTTTTGTTCCTCCTACCCCCTGGCCATCTACTCCTTCAGGCCTGCCAAGTCCCCCTACCACTGCTGCTGAGTCCCCCCACCATCCACTGCCCCTTATGGCCATGCTACCAGGTAACCTGAATTAACCCTTCATCGGTGCGGCCCTATCCCTGTGGGAGGCTAACAAGGGAAGACAATCACCCTAAAGAGCTTCCTGTATATCCCAGGCATGGCAGGGTCAGAACAGACACATGTGTCTGGGACTTCATGCTTATGGAGGGACCAGAAGCCATCCTCCAGGTAGCCAGCAGGTGTTTTTCCATTTTTGTGGGAGCGTGACAGGCCACGTGATGACCAGACACAAGCTGATGTCCATCACGCTCTCTTCCGCAATGGGAGCCAATGTGTTGCCATGCCTCCAGCCTCCATCTGGGGCCAGCAAATGCTGAGCTGTGAATATACCCTCCCTCCCAAGAGAAGGCGAGTGGTTATTGGACACTCAAGCCTTCACCCCCCTCCCCGGCCGGTCTTCCAGCACTCAAACCTGTTCCCAAACCCTGGTCAGTGGTGTCACTGGCAGAAATCCAATTCAGGCAGTTAAATGATAGGAAAAAACAAATGTGGTTCACCTTAGTAGTGGTGGTGGTTCAGATTAATTCACATCTGAGTTCTAACAAGCAAAGAGACTAAGCAATTTGTAACTTGTGCATGTAGGGTGTGGGTGTTGAAGAAAGGGGATCATAGTGCTGTCACTACTGCCATCATCCCTGAGGGATGTGGACTGCGTTGTTGCTACTGCCATCACACCTGAGAGGCGGGGCCGTAGTGCTTCTGCCATAACCACTGGTGGATGGGGAATGTTGTACTGCTGCTGTCCCACCTGAGGGATGGGGACCATAGTGCTGATACTGCCATCACACCTGAGGAATGGGGAATGTAGTACTGCTGTCATCACACCTGAGGGATGGGGTCATAGTGTTGATACTGCCATCACACCCAAGAGGCGGGGGCCATAGTGCTTCTGCCATAACCACTGGTGGATGGGGAATGTTGTACTGCTGCTGTCCACCTGAGGGATGAGGGCCATAGTGCTGATACTGCCATCACACCTGAGGAATGCGGAATGTGGTACTGCTGCCATCACACCTAATGGATAGGGACTGCAGTGCTGCTGCTTTCATCACACCTGAGGGAGGGGGGCACAGTGCTGTTGCTGCTGCCATCACACCAGAGGGATGGGTCTGTAGTGCTGTTGCTGCTGCCATCACACCAGAGGGATGGGGGCCACAGTACTGCTACTTCTGTCACACCTGAGGGAGGGAGGTCATAGTGCTGTTGGTGCTGCCATCACACCAGAGGGATGGGTCTGTAGTGTTGTTGGTGCTGCCATCACACCAGAGGGATGGGTCTGTAGTGCTGTTGCTGCTGCCATCACACCAGAGGGATGGGTCTGTAGTGCTGTTGCTGCTGCCATCACACCAGAGGGATGGGTCTGTAGTGCTGTTGCTGCTGCCATCACACCAGAGGGATGGGTCTGTAGTGCTGTTGCTGCTGCCATCACACCAGAGGGATGGGTCTGTAGTGCTGTTGGTGCTGCCATCACACCAGAGGGATGGCGGCCACAGTACTGCTACTTCTGTCACACCTGAGGGAGGGAGGTCATAGTGCTGTTGCTGCTGCCATCACACCAGAGGGATGGGTCTGTAGTGTTGTTGGTGCTGCCATCACACCAGAGGGATGGGGGCCACAGTACTGCTACTTCTGTCACACCTGAGGGAGGGAGGTCATAGTGCTGTTGCTGCTGCCATCACACCAGAGGGATGGGTCTGTAGTGTTGTTGGTGCTGCCATCGCACCTGAAGGATGAGGGCCCTAGTGCTGCTTCCATCACACCTCAGGGATGGGGCCTGTAGTGCTGTTGCTGCTATCATATTTTGTACCTAAAATAACTTCAAATTGGTACAAGGATGGAAGGATGTGCAATAGTGGAGGTCAAAACTGCTAAAATGCATGTTAGCAGAGTTAAAAATTGTTAAATAAAGTGCACAAAACCAAACACCGGTAAAACCGGATTTTGGCTCAGCAGACACTGGTGACAGTACCGTTTTTTACAATGTGCAAAATGGAATTTGCCCTTTCTCAGTCCCGGTAAACCAGTGTCCCTGCTGATAGCTGACCAGGAAAGTCTCCTCTCAAAAGGTCTTTCCTTCATCCCACAAATACATGTAATAATCCTTTCCAACTTGAAATGATGTGTGACGTGTACAAACTTCTCCAAAAATTGGACCTTAAAAATTGCTATTAGAATTCTGAAAAGGGCAAACAAGGGAACAATATGGATCTCCTTCCAATAACTGATACACATAATTAAAGCTGTGAATGTGAATTCAGTTTGAACTTAGCACTTCAGATTCTTCAGGAGGAAAATGAAGACAATGAATTGCTGGACATTAATAATCGTAATGAAATGGAAGTTGCTCGACTCACATTCTTGGGGGATGAGTTTATGGGACCAAATGAAAGGGAAAAGAAGCAGAATGACTTTATTAAACAGCAGAATGTGTTAAGTGTTAGAGGGGCAAAACCAGGCCTTGGGGTAAAAGTACATTCTGCCCCGACTAAATAAGACACCCACAATAAAATTATTTGAATTTATGGTTAAAAATGACCTCAAGAAATTGGTAGAAAACCCTTCCCCTCCACTGTTCACCAACATATCTGCAGGTGAGAGAAAACCCATTAGGGAACTACAGGCTATAAGCAATGTCATTATTAAACCTGGGCATAAGGAGGAATGATGGTAGTGCAGGATGTAGATTTTATTTATTTATTTATTGAAATGTTTCACCAGGAAGGCACACTGAGCAAAAAGTTGCTCATCTCACAGGGCGACCGGGGTGGGGGGGGACGTTACAGAGGAGAGCAACTGTTTACATTTGTACAAGGAAACAAAATTACACAAATGAAATCACATGACGGTACATAAGTATAATGCCACGGAAACATGAAGTAAGAGCAATATAGCAACATAGGAAACATTGCAGCAAGGAGTTTTCCACATTGTTACATGGAGTGAGAGAGAAATTGTACAAAGAATTGTAATGACAAAGGGTGTAAAATATATCTTCATACATGTCAATATATCAATGAGACTCATCACCAGTTAAGTCATACAAATTGCTACAAAAGGTTGACATATAATCCAACATCGATTTTTAAGACTATGCTGGATGAACAAATCAACTGGCCATTTTCTCTTAATTTGGTGGACAAAAATGAGGTTAACTTTTTTAAAACTGACCATCCCATATGTCCTGCCATTTATATTCTTCCTAAAGTCTACAAGACCTTGGGGAAACCCTCCTGGACTACCAATAGTTTCAGATATTGGGTTACTCAGTGAGGGTCCCTCTGAATTTGTGGACTATTTCTTGAAGCAGGTTGTCCACAAGGCACCAAGCCATATAAGAGATACAGCCAACTTAATTAGTAAAATTGATGGACTGGATTGGTATAATGATTATTGCTGGCTTACTACTGATATCAAAAGCCTATACACATGTATTGAACGTTATTTATGTATACAAGCAGTGGAAGAGATACAGATGATCCAGAGATGAGTGGGGCATCACAAGCATTTAAATTGTCTAACATTGTCCTTTACCGAAATCATAATTACTTCCAGTTTAATGGAAAATTCTATCTACAAATTCAAGGAACTGCCATGGGTGCTTCATTAGCACCTTTGTATGCTAACATCTTTTTGTCGGATTGGGAAATAAAAGTTGTACATCGTGATGACGACCCCCACCTCAGACACATTATAAAATAGCATTGTTTTATGACGATATTGCATGTGTCTGGGGTGTGGGTATGGAAGAAGCTTCTAACTTTGTAGAGTTAAATAGTGTCCCTTAATCGCAGGCAAACTACTACAGCAGGGCTAATTCTTTACACTTTTGGCTGAAAGAGGTGAAGAGGGAACAGCACAAGACTTTTTAATTTCTGCCCAAATGTCTTGTGTAAGCAGAGTTAGTGAGAGTAAAAAAATGGCAGCATTCAATATACCAACGTTCTAATGGTACATTGATTCTGTAATATGGTTCTGCTTTTCAGTACTAGTTATTACCAATGCATGAAACAGATTTCATGCATGGGTAGCTAGCATTCTGATTGGCTGATATAGTCAATCCATTTTATAATCAACTGTACTAAATGTATTCCATGTATATTGCATCTGTATGTATCATTTATTGTGCCATCTTTATGGCCTGGGTCATGCCTGAAAATGATCCCTGGGATCAGTGCACTTACCCTGTGAACAAATAAATAAATGTACCCCCCTTCCATCTTAGCCCATGCCCTCTGGTATCCATTTCTTTCCTCAGCCTAAATAACCCATCTGTACCAATTTTGTTGGACCCCTTCATATACTTGAATGTTTTAATCATATCACACTGATCCCTCCTCGCCTCCAGGGTATACAAACTCAGATGCCTCAGTCTGCCCTCATATGGGTTGCCTTCCATGCCCTGGGTCATTTTGGTCACCCTGTGCTGCACCTGCTCCAGCAGCCTGATAGCCTTCTTCAGATACGGTCACCAGAACTGCACACAGTACTCTACATGCGGCCTAACCAAGGATCTGTAGAGCGACGGAACAACATCCTTATGTCTGGATGAGATAGCCCTTGCAATACACCCCAACATCTTGTTGGCCTTAGCAGCAGCCCTTCTGTACTGGGCAGAGTTCTTCATGCTCTCAATAATCATCACACTCAGATCCTTCTCTTCCTCAGTGACCCCAGTCTCACCCCACCCAACCAGTATTCCCTCCTGGGGTTCTTCTCCCCAAAGTGCATAACCGTACACTTCTTCGCATTAAAACTCAGTTGCCATTTCATCAACCACTCCTCTAATTTGACTAGGTCACACTGTAGCTCTTTCTACTCATCTATATCATCCACTACTGCTCCCATCTTGGTGTCATCTGTGAACAGACTGATCCTGCTCCTAACTCCATGTGAGATGTCCAATATGAACAGCCCAAACAGTACTGGACCCAGCACAGAGCCCTGAGGCACCCCACTTGTCACAGGCCTAGGGGTTGAGAATTCTCCCCCCCACCGACCAGTTCTCGATCCAGTAAGCCATCTTTACCCCAGTGGATCTCGGTTTCCCTGCCAGCCACCCATGAGGCACTGAATCAAAGGCCTTGCTGAAGTCCAAATACAGAACATCCAGTGCATGGTCCCTATCCAGCTCTCTTGTTACCCAGTCATAGTACTCAATTAGGTTGGTCTGACAAGATCTCCCCAGGATGAACCCATGCTGCTGCCCATCCTGGAGGCCATTAACCTCAAGAAATGTGACCAGTCTCTCCTTCAGGATCACCTCCATAAGTTTACCCACTATGGAACACAATGTCAACAAAGTCACTGTTGTATTGGATTATAATCATGAATCATACAAGGTAAGGAAAATAATTAATAAGACGTGGCAAATCTTGAGAAGCGACCCAGAAATAGGACCTCTAGTTGATAACAGACATGAATTTAATTTAGAAGGAGGGGGGGAATGTAAAAGATCAATTGGTTAATAGCCATTTTGCAAACCATCCACAGTACCATGACATAACAGACCAGGATGCATTTGCTGCAAAAAATGCAAAACATGTAAACTTGCAAAAACAGGAGATTACTTTGAGCACACTAAGACAGGACAGATATATTGTTTGAAACGTTATGTGGCTTGTCGTACTCCCTTTACTGTATATGTAGTAGTATTTATGTAGGCTGTATGATTAGACCCTTAAAAGTGGGGGTCCAGGAACATGTACAGTATGTGCAGCTGTGCAGGGGAAGAAAACAATGCATTAGGGTTTTGCTTTCTGATTGCACATGGTTGCAGAATGGCATTTTTCAACTCTGGGCAGTGGAACACATTGTGGAACTCTGAAGAGGTGGGGATAGAACACATACCCTCCTACAGGGGGACACTTACTGGGTTTATGTTTTTAAACTATTATGTCCAGTTGGACTAAATGAGATCAATTTTAAACCCATTTTGGGTTAGATATCGGTGGTATATATACTCAATATTCATGTTTTTTTTAAGGAAAAAAAAACCTCTGTCCATTTTTATGCACCTCTTTATAAGGTTGGAATCTTCGTCAGTATCAGGGTTAGCAGAATAAAAGGGAAGATGTCTATCTGTTATGATGACTGCACAAATGGTAAATCACTTGAGTGAGTGTATATATGAAATTTTCTTGTAATTTTTTAATGATATGCTTTCTTCTTTCAAAGTTTTGCATATGGGATGTCTGTGCCCTTCATTATGGCTATGTTAGTTCCATAAGCAGGTAATAGGGCACTTTTAGTCCAGTTTAAAGAAGAGGTTCATTTTTAAAGCCTGACTTCTACTTACAGCTTGGGATTTCATTATGTGACCGTCCATCAGCTGAATTTAGTGGATGTTCGTCCCTAACAAAGGATGAAATGGGATTTTACTTCTGATACCTACTTAGAACTGGGATGTTACAAGTCATAATCTAGTGCCTTCGTTGGTTGACAGAACAGGAATCACGGCTACAAGACCAAAAAGTTAATAGGTCTAAAAAGAGAATCATGCCTGGATGAGTCTGGAAAGCTATGCTTTGAAATTGACAGACTAATCAAAATAAAGTGCTTTCTCAAGGCTTAAAAATCAACTGATGATATTAGAATTACATTGGTTTTAAAGTGAATTACAGAATGTTTCTAAGCACTTATGCACTTTCACATGTTTATTTATTTATTTAGTTTTTGTTGACCGGGTAAGTGCACCAGACAAATCCTGCCTATTTTCAGGCACGACCCGGAGGAGGGGGATACAGATGAATGCCAACTGACCTTGAACCAGATTAAGCTGTTGGTGGTATTTTTAGTGAATGAGGAAATTTGGCCAGGACACGGGAACTTCCCTACTCTTTTCGATAAGTGCCATGGGTTTAGCATCCACCTGAACTACCACCAATCCAGGCAGATGGGACCTCGGTTTAACGTCCCATCCGAAAGATGGCACCTCAGAAGTGCAACACCCCCTCTCATGATGCACTACAGTGTCAGTACTGGAATATTAACCCAAGTGCCAGATGGGGGAACTGAACCCACAGCCCTCTGATCTCCCAGCCTCAGAGGCGAGTGTGCTACCTACTGAGCCACTGACACTGATAGTGTTACTCACTTTCCACGAGCAATGTTTGATTGAACTAATGAAGATTTAAATTCAGTGCAGATTTAAACAATCTTAAGGTGTTCTTGCACACTCCCCCCGATGAAGCCCCATATGTAGGGTGCTACAGTACCTAGGGTCTTGCACTGCATTCTGTAACAAATTATTATGCTGTAATAAAGATTACACCTTACTGTAGCTCTGGTGGGTGCAGTGTTTTTTGTTTTGTTTTGTTTTGCTAACTATGCAACCTGGCACTAGTCATGGTCCATAAAACCCTGGTACAGCATGGGATAGGAGAGAACCCACCCCTGATTGACCACTGGCTAGAGAACCTGAAAGACTATATGAGACTAGAGAGAGCACAGATGAGAAAAATGGCTCTGCAGAAGCCTTTGAAGGTATTCGGTCACCTTCAAGAGAAGCCATAGAAAAGGGGTTAACTTAAAGGGGGTCACAGCACATCAAACGAAGCAAAGGAGGGTGAAAATCTTGCAAACTCTTGAGCATGCACTAAAGTTGACTAATCTTGACTAGGCTGAACTAGTGATGTATCAGTCTTTAAATGCAGATAACGAGATGCACGATTTGAGAGGATACCAAATCTTATATGTTGCAACTGATCATGTTGTTGAGGTTGCATTGAATGTACTCTCCTCAGTTTTCAACACTGTAGACCATGTGGTGCTACTTGATCGACTCAGAGGTCTCTGTGGACTCGCCGGTAAAGTCATCAGCTGGTTTGACTCCTTTTTTGACAGGGAGGAAACAACGGGCAGTGATGGGGAGTCTCTCATCCTGCCTGGAGGCTCTGACCTGCAAATTCCTTACATAGAAACCTAGAAGTTGATGGCAGATAAGGACCGCAAGGCCCATCTAGTCTGCCCATTTCTTTTTCTACCTTATAAATGTGCCATCGGCCTTTGCTCTGTCAGTGGCCTATCTATTCATACTAATCTGTATTGCTCCCTTATGCCTATCCCATGCCTGTTTGAAGCCCTGCACTGTATTCATAGCCACCACTTCTTGAGGTAGGCTATTCCATGCATCCACCACCCTTTCTGTGAAAAAGAATTTCCTCACATTCCCCCTTAATCGGCCCCCCTCTAATCTCATGCTGTGTCCTCTTGTCCTGCTATTTTTCTTATATTTAAACACGTTAGACTCTTTCACCTTGTTAATGCCCTTAAGGTGTTTGAATGCCTTGATCATATCACCTCTCTCCCTCCTTTGCTCAAGGGTATACATATTGAGCTCTGTTAATCTGTCCTCATATGTCTTCTGATGCAGTCCCTGCACCATTTTGGTTGCCCTTCTCTGGACTGCCTCAATTTGGTTAATGTCCTTGTGAAGGTGTGTCCTCCAATACTGCGCAGTACTCCAGATGGGGCCTAACCAGTGTCTTGTAAAGAGGGATTATTACCTCCTTCTTACGACTTGTGATACCCTACTAATACACCTAACACCCCCTAGCCTTACCTACTGCTTTGAGGTCTGCTTGGATGATTTCAGGTCATCAGTGATGATGATGCCAAGTCTCTTTCTTCCTTTGTGACTGCTAGCAACTCCCTCCCAGCCTATAGGTGGCTTCAGATTTCTCTTCCCTATGTGCGTGATCTTGCACTTCTTTGCATTAAATCCCAGTTGCCACTCTTCTGACCATTTTGCTAGTTTATCCAGATCTCTTCTCATTCTGCCCACCCCATCTGGATTATCTACTCTGTTGCAGATCTTGGTGTCATCTGCAAACAGACAAGCCTTGCCCTCTAGTCCATCTGCAAGGTCACTAATGAAGATGTTGAAGAGGACTGGCCCCAGGACTGATCCCTGAGGTACCCCACTTGTGACTTGCATCTCTTCTGACTGTACACCATTTACCACCACTCTCTGTTTTCTGCCCATCAACCAGTTTGCCACCCAGTTGACCAACTTCTGACCCACCCCGAGCCTACCCAGCTTATTTATCAATCTTCTATGTGGAACAGTGTCAAAGCTTTGCTGAAGTCAAGGTAGGCGACATCAACTGTTCCCCCTTGGTCCACCACTCTGGTTACCCAGTCAAAGAAATCTATGAGATTAGTTTGACAGGACCTTCCTTTTGTAAACCCATGCTGTCTTGGATCCTGTGCCCCTATGGATTCCAGGTGTTGCACTATCCTTTCCTTAAGGAGTGCCTCCATAATCTTGCCCACTACTGAGGTAAGACTGACTGGTCTGTAGTTCCCTGCCTCCTCCCTGCTACCACTCTTGTGGATCGGGATCACATGAGCCCTTCTCCAGTCTTCTGGGACCTCTCCTGTGCTCAGAGACTCACTAAACAGTTCTGCTAATGGCTCTGCTAGTTCCACCCTTAGCTCCTTAAGTACCCTGGGATGTTTGTCTTCAGGTCCCATTGCCTTATCCACCCTGAGCTTAGCAAGCTCTTGTAGGACCCTTTCTTTTGTGAAGGGAGTAGTGCTCACCTCCCTCCCCCCTGTGTCCATGGTGCTGGGCTGTGGGCCCTGCCCTACCTTCTCTTCAGTAAATACTGAGCAAAGTATCTATTTAGGATAGATGCTTTACAGAGTCCTCCTCCTCACATGCTCCCTTTTCTCCATTAAGCTTAGCAATACCCTCTGGACTTTCTCCTTTCACTAATGTATCTATAGAAAGTCTTGTCACCTTCTTTTACTGTTCGTGCTAGTGTTTCCTCAGTTTGGGACTTTGTCTGCCTTACTGCCTTCCCTGCTTCCCTTAGGGCAGTTTGGTATGCCTCCTTATCTTCATCCCGCTGTGTTCCCTTATATTTCCTGAATGCCAGCCTTTTGGCTCTGACCTTTTCTGCTACTGTATTTGAGAACCAAAGTGGTTTCCTTCTTCTTTCGCACTTCCTTTTCTGTCTAACACAATGGGACGTTGCTTCAAGTTTTGCATTCTTAAAGCTTGCCCACTTTGCCTGTACCCCCTCACCTGTGTTTTTTTCGCCAGGGCTAGCTTAACTCTGTTGGCCATCTTATCAAAGTCAGCTCCTCTGAAATCCCATATTTTTGCCTTGGAATGGGATGATTTAGATGTAGTAGCCAAATTGAACCATACCAAGTGATGGTCAGTGGCCCCCAGGTGACCTTCTACCTGGAGATCTGTGATCCCTTCCCTGTTAGTCAGTACTAGATCTAGGATAGCACTGTCTCTTGTGGGTTGTTGTACCAGTTGTTTGAGGCCCTCCCCCTGCAGGGAATCCACCATGTGTCTAGTTCTGGCAGATGTTCCTGCTGGTATTGACCAATCTGTATCCGGCATGTTGAACTCTCCCATTATCAGAACCTCCCCTTTAGCTGTCATGTTTTGTATATCTTCTAACAGTAATGTGTCTATGTCCTCCTTATGGTTCAATCTTGTCACCCATGTTGTTTGCGATGCATATGCTGTCACTGGGTGACATTATTAGGCATTACAGTCAGGGTTTTCACTGCTATGCAAATGATACCCAGCTGTATATGTCCTTTGCACCCGGAACATCAAATGCCATGGACATGCTAAATAGATTCCTATCCGAGATCCAGGACTGGATGTTCTCTAACTGGTTGAGACTCAGCCCAGATAAGATGGAGGTGCTAATGACTGAGCTAGGACGTCGGCAGGATTTGGTCACCACTAGAGCTGGAACAGGTTTGTTCCTGGGTACCACTCGCTGGTGGTGGCCAATAAGGTACGAAATCTCGGGGCGTCATCCTTGACGACAGATTGACACATGAAGCTCAGATGTCTTCCATCATCCAAAATGGCTTTTACCATTTGAGGATTGTCACCAAGATTAAGCCTTTAATATCGCCCGATGACCTGCCCACACTGGTACATGCTTTTGTCACATCTAGACTCGATTACTGTAACACTCTTTACTTCGGGGTCAGTGGAGATATCCTCCACCAGCTGCATCTGGTGCAGAATGCTGCAGTCAGGTTGCTGATGGGCCTTCCTAGGTCCATTCATATAACCCTGGTTTTGTGCGAACTGAACTGGCTGCCGATCAGGTGGAGGATTGCCTTTAAGGGGGGCTTGCTCACCTATAAGGTCCTATATGGATCGGGTCCTGGTTATCTGTTGGACCTTCTGACACCTTAATAACTATTTAGTACGCTGCCCTTGTCTGCCACTAATTCACTCGAAGTATGTTGAATCTACCTATAGTGGCACAGCAATCTACACTGCTATGCATGTCCCCAATCCACAGGCAACTAAACAATGCTCAGGCTGCCTCTACTCTGCTTGGACCCTAAGCTATGTATTTATAGGGCAATACAAAAGAATGACTCGACCCCTGGATCCATGCACCCCAGCCTGTATCAAACACAGAAAGAATTGCGCTTTTAAAAATCTCCTAGCCAATCTGAGAAGAATTCTCATTCTCTTACTACTGTGCTCAGGAGACATCGAACTTAATCCTGGTCCCTCAAGGTTGCTCTCATCACCATCCAAAATTACTAATCTGAAAGGAATCAGTTTCCTACATTCCAATGTCTGTAGTCTTCTAAAGAAGTTGGAGTCTGTCCAGGCCTGGATTATCCACAGCAGATATTCTCGTAATCTCGAATCCTGGCTTGAGCATCCACACGGACCCAGGTCAATATCCCCAATGCCTACTTTTCAGAGCAGACAGAAGGACTGGGGGTGTAGCCATTTGTGTTAAAAACAAATTCACGGTATCTATATTAGATGCTACTCTGTTGCTGGAGGATTCAATGCCTGTCCCTCAAAGTTGAAACATCTCACTCTGTGGCTTTCCGTGTAATAGGCTGCTAGACCTCCTGCAGCAGGACCTCAGCTCCTGACCCATCTGTCAGCACAAATGGGCCTTAACACCTATGGAGACAATTTTATTAGGTGATCTAAACTATGACTGGCTAACTAGCGGATCACTACCCTAAAATAATTCTGTGATTCACATGGGTTCACCCAACTTATATCTGAACCAACTCGCATTAACAATAAGAATCCAACGAGAAGCACCCTCCTGGATGTGCTTCTTGTCAACGAACCACACCACTTTTCACATGCCGGTATCCTCCCAGCTGATGTTAGTGACCACTGCCTTATAGCTTGTATCAGAACCATCCCCAAACCACTATCCACATCAAAGTTCTCTACCAAAAGATCCAGATGGAACTTTGACCCTTTGGCCTATTTCAATGGTTTAAAAAACTCTTGCATTGGCAGACTTTCTACTTAGCTAAATCAGTAAGTGATGCCTATGATGTTTTGCATGAAATCATAGCCAGTGCCCTTAACACCCATGCTCCTTTGATCAAAGCTCGAATAAAAACCAGGACCTGCCGTTGGTTTTCACTGGAGCTGAAGAAAGTCTTACTCAAAAGAGACCAGCTGTGGAAAAAGGCCCGGAAATCACATGCCGATGAAGACTGGTATCTTTTTAGATCAGCTAGAAATGCCTGTACAAAATGACCAGGAGGCCAAGGCCACTTTTATCAAAATGAATTGTTCTCTGCATCCAATAACCCAAACAAGTTCTGGTCCACTATAAAAGGAATTGTCTGGCCACTCACCGGTAGTGTGCTTCCATCAAAATTACCATCGACAATGTCCCTATTACGGATAAATCTGAGATTCTACAAGCCTTCAATAACCACTTCTACACTGCAGGCCTGGCATTTGATAATGCACTGGTAAGTAGTCTTCGCCACTGCTCAAAGACCAGCCACCCAAAACATATGACAAAAGCATGACCTTCTCCTTTTCCTCAATCACCTTAAAAGAAGTTGAAGACCTTCTGCTGCCAGCTAGACATTAGAAAAGCTTAAAGAGCCTAATCTACTTGACCCATACTTTCTGAAAATAGCATACCACATACTAGCACCACCTATAACTCACTTATTCAACCTGTCTCTAGCCCAAGGCTCTCTCCCCACTGAATGGAAAATTGCTCATGTTATTCCTCTATTTAAAGCAGGGGACCCAAGCGACCTGAACAATTATAGGCCTATCTCTCTACTACCTATACTTTCGAAAATGCTGGAAAAAATTGTGGATATACAGTTGAGATCCTTCCATTGCTTAACCCCATGCAGTCTGGATTTAGAGCTAAGCACAGCACTATTACGGCACTGGCCAAAGTCACTAATGACTGGCAACGGGACCTAGACAATAAAAAAATTTGTTTGTACAGTGTTTTTAGATCTTAGCAAGGCCTTCGATACCGTCGACCATTGTCTACTTCTCTCCACTCTAAATACCATAGGCATGGATGCAATCTCCCTGGACTGGTTCCAGAACTACCTTACTGATAGGCAGCAACAAGTCAAGGCCGAAGGAGAGCTTTCTCCACTCAAACCAATAAAAAGAGGAGTCCCACAGGGATCCATATTGGGCCCCCTACTGTTCACCATTTATATTAACAACTTGGACCTAGGAATCAAGGAAGCCAGTATCCATTTGTTTGCCGATGATACAGTACTTTACCTAAGTCGTGACTCACCCGAAGCCGCATGCTCTGAATTACAAACCAAATTCATTAAGCTGCAAAACCAGCTCATCAACAAAAAGTTATTGCTAAATGCAAAAAAAAAAAAAGGCCATGCTGTTTACACCGTCCAGCTCTGGGGCCAGCACTGCGGCCGCTGGTACAGTTCCTCCTATAACCACACTACTAGGCGAAAAGCTTGAGTTTGTGCCGAAATTCAAATACCTGGGTATATGGCTGGATAACAAACTCTCCTTTAAGGAGCACACAGAAGAATTGTTGAAGAAGCTTAGGCAGAGGCTTGGTCTCTTTTACAGGATTAAACATCTCCTAACTGAGGCCGCAAAAAGACAGCTTGTTCATTCTACACTCCTCTCATTAATTGATTACGCTGACATTATCTATGGGCAATGCTCTATTTCTCAACTTGCAAAACTGGATGTACTGTACCACAGAGCATTAAGATTTATAACTGGCCTTCCATCCTCCACACACCACTGCTCGTTATACGCTGCAGTAGGGTGGCCTTCGCTGCAATACAGACGGCATAGAAATGCAGCTATCTGGACACTTTGAGCAATCACCAACAAACTCCCTGATTACATTGTTGTCTGCCTCCCCTTTGAGAACTGAATATGTGTGAACGTATATAGATGCTGGACGTATATATACGTCCACAGTCTTCTAAGGGTTAAGCCCAACAAGCAGCTATGCCATGAGAAGCCAAACGCTAATTTCCCTAAAAATTCCCAGGATCAGTAACCACTTTGGTAGGGCAGCCATAAGCCATGCTCTGCCTTCACTTTGGAAAAGGATTCAAAGCTCACTGAAACTTAGCTCTACTGTCAGTATTGCTGTGTTTAGGACTCTTTATGACAAAACATTTGCCGAAATATGTAAATGTTTCCATAGCTCCTAAATGTCCTGTTAATGGCTCCCTTGCTAGCATTATTATATGCAGCCACAAACATAACCCCTCTTTTCCCTTCCTAACTTGTCCAATAGTCAGCTGTCATGTTGACCCTTGGAGCCCTTGGCACTTTTTTTTTCACTATCTACTCCATTATGACGCTCTAATAGTTGTTACAGTTTGCATCTTGGGCTCTATTAAAGCCTGGCCACCCTCCTAACATAACTAGTTGCTGAGGGCTGAATTGTTCATAATTTGTACCTTTCTATAGAGGTCTGGATAAATATGGTACTTTAACTTCTGTATATATGAAGGCTGAATATGCCACAATAATGTTATGTGATGCATGTATGCTCCCACATGTGTACTTGGAATGTATATATTGTACATACCTAATTCTTTTTATATTTTTAATTTTTTGCATGTCTGTTTTTTACCTTAAAACACTTTGTATACTGCACCTTTTAATATGTATAACACTAGTATGTATAACTGTCATTCACAACAGCAGGTCCACCTTGTAAATGAGACTGCTCAATGGCGATCGCCTGGATAAATAAAGATTTGATTGATTGATTGACTGATTGATTGATTGACCTGTATGCCCAGTGTGCTCACTGCTCTCTTCTAAGGAGGGCTTTCTCATGGTTCCAAGGGCTCAGCTCAAAAGATCCGGAGATCATGTTTTTGAAGTTGCTGGGCCCGTCCTATGGAACTCACTGCCTCGATCTTTAAGAGAGGCCCCTCCTGTGGAGAGATTCAAACAAGGACTGACAGCACACCTGTTTAGACAAGCTTTACATGTATAGCAGTATTTTATGGGGTTTGAATTTTAACTTGTTTAATATTAAGATATTTTATTAGCACTTATTCTGACCTAAATTATTCTTGTTATTGACATGTGTTAAATGTTCTCCCCTATTCAAAGCACCCAGAGCCCCTGGATTGGGCATTAAACAAATAAAGTCTTATTAACTTACTTACTTATTAACTTACTTACTTACTTATTTACTTACTATCTACTGCAAGGTATGTTATGAACTATGCTACTGTTTAACTGCTGTATCACTGCTGAAAACAATTGAAAATAAAGTTAAAAAGGAAACTGGTTATGGTTATCCACATATTGCTGTGGTTCAATTGTAGCAAGGCAGTGTGTCCATTCCACAGCCTCCATGAAAGGATTTTGTGCATTTGATGAGTTAAGCTCAAGGCAGATGATGGAATAGAGTACTAAATCAAAGAGAACAGGGTCTATAAAGCTTTACTTGTGTGACCCCCTCCTAAATGGGGGATTAGCTTTGGTTCCCTTCAGGGCACCTCTGCTGCCTTCCCCTTTCTTGTTCATCACCCCACTTCCAGTCTGGACTGATGCTGGGTGTCCCAAGGCTGAAATGGACACTCATTTGCTCTGCAAGGTTGTTTACTGACCTCACCAGGACTGGTGAGGCACTCACCTGGCCTCCTGGACTGTGTCAGCAGGACCAGGGAGACAAACCAGACAGCAGCCTTTTCTTGGGCATAGCTATACAATGGGCGCCAGTAGCCCACACTGCACCCTGACTTCACTCACCAAACTCCTGACTGCCTTCTGGATCAGGGAGCCCACAGCAAGGGGGCTGCTCAGTTTTGAAGCTGCTCTAAGAGCTGCACAAAGTGCAAACCACTGCAACAATGAAACTGCTCCTCCTATGAGAACACAAATTTTGACGACCTTCAACACTGCTCCTCTGCCACCAGTTCAATCCTTGGTCTTGCCAGATGGCAGAATGGACTGGAAGTTACTGATCTTAACATCCAGAAGCTGCACCACAGGACAGAAACATGTTTAAAATAAAAGATAAAGTAAATGACTACAGGAGCCGCTATTTGTTTGTTTGTTGTTTCTCTTGCCCCAGGATGGATGGAACTGGGTTAGAGGACACAAGCCTGCCTGGAAATTTGGACAGTCTCAGGATCAGTTTTGTAGAGCCAGTGAACTAGAAACTAGCTCAGGTGTCAGTGCATTCTGCCCCTGTGAAACTGACATCAATTTAGAGGATAGCCCAGCTCTGTAAAAAGACGTTAACTTGCAAGCTGATTCAGCTTAAAGAGGACTTGTATGCGTGCTTTTCCCTGTGAAGTTACAGCCACTGTAAGCAAGGGATTTAGTATAATGAATAATGCATGAAAAAATCAGCCAATGATAACTGCTCATTGGATTTCCACACAAGGGAAATACATGTGAGGCAGAGCCGATTCATCTGGGATAGTGAAGGAGAAAGACATGTGAGTGAATTCAGCAATCAGCCAACAGGTTGAAAGAAAACTGTTTAAAGAATCTTTACAAAAATATATTTGTTCCCTCCAGGAACAATACCAAAAGACCATCCTTAGGCTTTGTGGGTCAGCACCTGTCCTGTCCTGACACAGGACCTAAGTCACCTGTGGCCCTGAGTGACTGCCTACCTATGGGAAGTGGGTGAAAGCAAGTCCCCCCTCGAAGTGAAGGGACATCAGAGACCAGCACAGCCCACACCTCTCACCACCCAGAAATGTATTGGGTTTACTGCGTTGCACTATCCCTTGCATCTGCAACCTAGATAGAAATGTCCCAACAGAGCCAGCCTGCACTGTGTGCAAAGATTGTAAGTACTAGGTCAATTGCCTCTCCAGTTCTTCTGCTAGTCAGATCAAACATTTGTTATACAAAGCCCATTTGTAGAACTGCAACAGCCAGCAGCAACTAATATTTGTGTTTGAATAATTTGTTAGGGATCCCCAACCACCAGCCATCTATTGGTACCACAGATGGTGTAAGATCAGGCCTGCAACTGCCAGTTTTGTGCACTCATTGAATAGACTGTTTTGGGAGCTCCCAGTGGATTTTGAGGGTACTACTGCACCAGTAGGTGGAAATAGTAAATAATGTATCCCATGCATGGGACAGTCATAAGGCAATTCTAAGGGGTGGGGGTAGGAAGAAGTAGGCTGCTGGTTAATTAGGATCTGCTGCTTATCCATTAGGTAGAGAAATGGGCAGACTGGGTGGGCCAAGCGGTCCTTATCTGCCGTCAAATTCAAATTCTATGTGTGGGTACTTACCAGAGGGTGGTGGGATTTGGGGAGTAATCTCAGAATCATTTCATTGCACTTAATCTATTCCTTTCTGCACCCAGAGCCTGTTCCTGCCTCCCTAGTAAATATACCTTGTTTTTGAACTGTAATTTATTGTGCTATACATATTATTGTGTTTGCTTGTTTTACGTGCTTAGTGTATAAGCTGTTGTGTATATGCATAAAGGTTTCCTGTCACTGAGGCTGGGGGCCACACTCATTTCCTATGGGACAGCACCTGGACAACCACCTGTTAAAAATATCCTCATAGGTAGAACCACCACCACACCACTTAATAATAACCTCCAATATCAGTTGAACTTGGGTGCGTTTCACCCCAAGGCCTTACAGACTGTGCCTAGATAACATCGGACAGGTGCAGTCTCATAAATGTCTCAAGTAGGGGTAGTTACATTTGTCTCTTGGCTCTGTCTGGATTTTGATTTTCACTGTTTCATTAAGGGCTTCTGAGATAATCCAGTCTGCCGAAGTACGCCAGTTAAATCTGGGGACAACGTTAGCATTTCGTATGGATTTGATTGATGCTGCAGTTCTACTGCTGCTGTGCCACTCCCCTCCAACCCACATAATCTTGTGTACTCACAGTGGATTGGCTGAGAACTAATGTTATTTATTGGGGGTTAATTACTGAGAATGCCAGGATCTGGGTTCAACTCCTGCCAAAGGACAAAAGTATAAAAATGTTGGCATACTTAACAGATTTTAAAGCAGTTCTGGATCATAAACCTACTATAGATGCAGTGGGTTCTCCCCTTGGCTCTGATGCAATGTGCAAAGCTGAAAGAGCATTAGGGAGCTTTTACCCCTAGGGAAAGGGTTACAAACATGTTAGGATGGAGGTGTCCTTCACAGCAGAGTGGAAAAAATCAATGCCGATGGAGTGTATGTGTATTTTATGCACAATGACCCCAACTTTCCATACCCAAATGGTGAGCGATTCATCTGACCTTTCTGATGTGCCAGGCCCATCTGCCCCCACTGCAGGAGTGCAGGATTTCCCTGCGGACTGCAGTCTCCCTTGTGGCAGCAGCTCTTCTGGGCCAGCTTGTGGCACTGGCAATATTTAAAGGAAAAATGCTTATGAGAGTGGGCCGGGGGTTTTATCCCTAGATGTGTAGGAGGGGAATTGTCGTCTCTAGCAGGTGGAGCTCACCTGTAGTATTCAGTAGGGATAAGTGACAGAGAGGTAGCAGCTTTCATATAATTTTAGGAGAAGAACAGGAATGAGTTCTTGCGGGTTCCTTAACCTGCCCCTTGATAATGTCCAGGCCTTTACAGAAATAATTATATGAAATGTTTTCATGCTGCTCACATAAAACTACCCATATGACATGCATTCTGCAAGTAGGATTTAGATGTTAAATTGGAACCGATTGCATGCACGTGGCATGCATGCAGCAAGCAAGTGTGGAATGCATGCTTTTTATGTTTAATTGGAACAGACTGCTTGAATGTGGCATGTGTGCAAAAAGCAAGTGGTCACTGATAATTGCACACATAAAAGTTAAGTGACTTGCTCAGGATCACACCATATACAACTGGTGGTTGATGAAATTCAAACCCAGATCTTCAAGTCTCCTGGTTTGCAGTTCAGTGCCTTAAACCACTAAGCTATACTGCTTGAACACATATGGTTTGTTTGTACTGCAATACAAATCTGCATACCTCTGCATGTACCGTATGCAGCATGCTAGCAGCCACTCTTATACTTTTTAGTTTTCTTGTCCCTATAATCTCAGCTGCACAACTGAACTGTTACACACATACCAACGGAAATAAATGTGGTTCTTCCCACCCCCAATACACACAGTTACCCACAAAACTACTTAATTACTTCTGTCTTGCCTGTACACCTAGCATTTTCTCTCCATAGTTTTGAATGCATCCACGCAAACAGACTTAGTGGGAAGCACAAAAGTAGCAATAACCCAATACCCACCCACATGGCTAGTCCCCCCCAATGCACACACAGTGCAGCAGGTGTGGCCATGCTGCTGCAGACAACCTACTAAGTACAGATATACTGCAAGTCGAGAGTCTCTTACCTGTTTACTAGAGAGCCAGAGGCAGGGGGTCTTTAAGAGATGATGTCCATGGGTCAGACTGCTGGGGCATACCCCCTTGAAATGAATGGAGTTATTTTGTATTACTTTTTTATACATTATGATGGCAAGTTGGAGAATAATGAAGGCCACTGTACTACTAACAAGGCCCTTGTTAGTCAAGAGGTGACCTTCATTAATCTCCAACTCACCATCAATAATGTATAGAATAGTAAAAAAATACCAACTTTCATTTCAATGGTGCACTCCCCTGTAGTCTCTCTTGCCCTATGTCATAATGTGCTTGCGCGTGGGGATGTGGAGGTCAGCTTCACTGGGGGGGTCATAAGCCTAACTATAATGCGGCTCCAATAGTCTGTGCATACCATACCATACCACTCAACTGTCCCTGAATGCATGGGACAGCCCTCATTTTACCTCTGAAAACTGCTCTGCTCCTTATCTATCCCTCATGGGAAATATGCTGCTCACACAATGGATGTCCTTTAAATTTAGACTTTATGGCAGAGGCACCATTTCAGATTTCAGTAGGGGGAAGCCAACAACCACTAGAGGCCAGGTGTTAAGTTAGTCCCTAGGTGGCAAGCTCCAGAATGTCTGGGACATCTTTAAAAGCTGAAACTTATTTCTTGTGACTGAAAAGTGATATGCAAATCATGAAAAATTTAAATGCATAAGATTATTCTGTCTATACCCTAGAGCAGTGCATCAGATTTAGGCTTACCCCACACAGTTACTAGCCAATGTTTTTCCTGGCTGATGTTTTAAATCCCCAACCCCCCAAAAACGTTGTCCCAGTTTCTCTCACTGACGCCATTCCATTCAACACCCATCTAATATGGGTCATGAAGCCACCCAAAGGTGCAGAGACATGAAAAACACATCAATATTTCAGTCCTTCCTGCTTCCACAAACCCCCTTTAAAAAATTATTTACTTTTACTTACCCGGCCATCTGTCCAGAACTGGAAGCCTGGCCCAGTGTGCCACCAACCCAGTTTTCAGTCAACTCCTCCTCCGTCCTTCTGCCAGAAGCTGGATGCTAGACCCGACCATCCCAGGTCTCTAGCGTGGTCCACGGCCAAGTCACCTCACCATCTGAACCCATCCAAACTGTGTTGCTTGCTTCTTGCTTGACTGCTGCTATGGCTGCTGCCATACTACACTGTTCTGCACTCCGCTGTCACCACTACTGCTAGGCCTAGCTTTCTGCCACTGGGTGCCTGTGCTGTTTTTTTTTTTTTTTTTGTGAGGCGAGCCTACTAGAGTAAGTAGGTAGCCTAGTCTTGAGTTACCTTCTAGCTCATTCTCTGCCCCTTCAGCCACCAGGGGAGATGGAGACTCACTTAAAGTAGACCAACAAAAATCTGCCGCCAAAACACTGCTATTGAGAGTTCAGTGCTCACCAACTCCTCCAAGCTATAGTGTGCAGCCTGTCTACTCTGTGGTGGGAAAGACAATGTTGCACTCATGTGACTCATGTGCTCTTGCTTGGCTAGAGCTCCTCCACATGACATGTGATGGCACCGCTGCTAATAGGTGGAGAGAGAGGACAACACAATACAGACACAGATGAGTCAGGAGTGCACCTGTAATGTAAGCGCATACAGGCCAGGGGGGCACTTATTGTGCAAGAGATGAAATCCAAATTTAATGAAATTATTGCCATACCATAAGAACAACCTAGGCAAAAATGCAGATGGGGGCAACTGTCCCCTTCTGCCCTACCTAAATGGCACCCCTGCTTCATGGTAGAAATTAATTCTCAGGTACTAATATCAGTACAAGTAAATACAATGGTTTCCACTGTGTTCTGAGGTACTGTATCTCTATGTTTCAGGATGTGTCCTGATCATCACGAGGGTTAGTGTCCCTCATTGTCAGGGGTTCAGTTAATTTATTTTCAATGGAAGTCTAAAACTTCCAGGAGTTCAATCTGGAAAATCATTCCAGTGTTTTGGAAGTCAAAATACTTCCAGCATCCCACTTTTGGAAGTCAGTATTCTGGGATGGACACATTTATGGATGTTAACATTATAAATTAGTGATAAAATGCAATTTCTTTCAGAAAAATCCATCATTTCTGACTTCCATGCCTGTAATTTTGGAAGTCATCTAATTTTTGGTTTTACATCTGGAAGTCAATGACGTCCTCCCTCTTTATTTTGGAAGTTTTTGCTATATTTTTGGAAGTCAAATACTCCCAAAATGGAGTTAACTGAAGCCCTGCTCATTGTCCCTCATTTTGAGAGTCCATGTCGTCCCTCATTTCAGTGACAAAATGTGAGGTATGGTGCATGTTTCCAAGACCTTACTCAGCACAAAGAGTACTGAGTATGGCCATAATGTATATGGTCCATATAGAATGACAAAGGGAAAGTAAGTGAGCTGAATCAGTCATGGAGAAACACATTTGTAGCACTAACTATGCATATGGGGATTTGCATGGCCCAAAATAAAAAGGTCAGGCTTCACAACACAGAGGCCACTCTTCACACATCTGGAATAGGGGATGTTGGCTGACTATATCCTAGGCATGTAATGCAGTAAGCAAACAATACTTTACAAATTAATGACATTTAATGACAAAAATCAAAAGCCATTAAACAACTTGCAAAAGGATCAGAATTAATGAGTTTACCTAATTTTATTGTGAAATCAATGAAAAATGTATTTTAATGGCTCTAACTGCTAGCAGGAAGGGAAAGGTTGAGGAAGTAAATGAGGAGACACTTTTTTTAAGGAGAGGGTGGTGTCAGGGTGGAATGCATTACCAAGGTAAGTGGTAGCCTGTAATACAGTGGGCTGCTTCAAAAGGGGTGAGACAAGGTAAGGGAGAGGGTCGCTGGGGGTGAGGGAGAGGCAGCTGCAGTATAAGGGCTGCTAGCTGCACAGTCAAGCAGACTCGATAAAATAAAAGGCCTTTATCTGCTGGCAAGTTTATATGTTCGTAGGAGTATGAGAAATAGAAACTGATGTGTTTTTTTAGATGAGATTTGCACCAACGTAGTTGCTGCACACATGGCAAGCATGCAACTTGTGACCCTAATGTGATTTTTAAGGGACACTGGTTTACCATTATTGATAAAGGGCAAATTCCATTTTTAGATGGGAAAATTAAGCAATAAGACATGACAGGGTGTGCACTGTGGTGGGATAACGGCACACCTCGGGTGTGTTGGGAGGCACATGCCTTCAGCTACTTGAGAAGTGCCATTTACCCACCACAAAACATACCCTTGAGTGTCTTATTGTGATTATAAAATGGGTTAAGATTTTTTGAATGGGTGAAAAAAATGCACAAAATTAAAATAAAAAACAAGCATTTGTCAATGCCGAATGTTTGCTTGCTGGCATTGGCATTGGTAGTGTAGGAGTTACAGAGCTGCATAATATGAATGGCAGTGAAGTATTGAACTGAAGCCAACCCCATCACCACCCTGCAGATAGTGACAGGCATTGGGGTGTGCCTTTGGATCATCAGGCATAATGGCCACGCCATTTCGCCACACCCTACCGTGAACACCCGACAAGTGTCAAGGGGTGTGCCTTAAGTCTTTGACCTCATAAGGCACCCCATTCATCGGGAAATATTGTGAGATGGGTGCAGTATAGAGAATGGGGTGAACTTTGGGGCCAAAGAGTCTCAAGGCATACCTCGATGCCCCCAGTGGCTGCAGGGTGGGTGGGTGGAATGGTATGAGCATTGCAGGTGACAATCCCAAGTCACAGCCCTGATGCCTGTCATTCTCACAGGGTGGGGTGTTATGGTCAGAAACCCTAACGCCTCAGGCATTCGTTGGTATTTTCACTCCAAATTTTCAACATGGTTTTTTATGTGACCCCAACCTCATGAACAGTGGCAATATCAGTTTGTTAGCTGAAAACTGCTTTTGCACAACAACTACGGCATTTGTCACCACAGGTGCAAAAACACATTCTGAGCAGGATGTGAAAAATGACAGCTGTACTGTTCATGGGGAGGTGTAAAAAATGGCAATGTTGAAAAAATGCAGTGAAAATATTAAAAAAACTGGTGAAGTCAATGAATGTCTCAGAGAAACTGTGCACAAAATTCAGAATGTAATTAGTTTGGGAATTGTTTACAGCAGATTGTCAACATAGGCATTTTGGGACCTCCGTTCATGAACAGTGTCACTGTGATATTCTTTTTCTGTCCCGAACAATGATTTCCCACAGCGACCACGCATTTCTGTACTGAAAATGTGAAAACACATTTCGGCCATGTTGTGAAAAATGACAGCTGTACTATTCATAAGGAAGTGTGGAAAAATACCACTGGTGAAAATCTGGACTGAAAATATTACAAATTCATGAACTTACGATGGTGCATGGAAACTGCGTAATGCTCACTCGTAACACAGTCATTTTAAGGAATTTTTTCACAAAATTTTTAAAATAGCCATTTTAAGACCTCTGCTCATGAATAGTGTCACTGTGATTTTCTTAATGGGTCCCATACATTGATTTCGCACACCAACTGCGCCATTGTGCGTTACATGGGCGGAAACATGTTTTGGGCGAGATGTGAAAAATAACAGCTGTACTGCTCATAAGAAGGTGTGGTAAAATGGCAATGTTGAAAATCTGGAGTGAAAATATTGAAAATTTGCGAACTTATGAGCTGCATAGGATCAGCGAACAAACGCCAGAAACAGTTATTTTGGGAATTTTTTCACCAAATTTTAACATAGCCATTTAACACTTCTGCTCATGAACAGTGTGACTGTGATGTTCTTAGTTCCCATATACATTGAGTTAGCGACACCGACTGTGCCATTGTACGCTACATGCGCGGAAACACATTTTGGGTGAGAAGTGAGAAATGACAGCTGTACTGCTCATAAGGAGGTGTGGTAAAATGGCAATGTTGAAAATCTGGAGTGAAAATATTGAAAATTTGTGAACTTAATACAAGTATGAGGAAACAGCAGCAACACATGCTCGTGAAACAGTCATTTTAAGGAATTTTTTCACCAAATTTTAACATAGCCATTTTAACACTTCTGCTCATGAACAGTGTCACTGTGATTTTCTTAATGTGCCCCAAACATTGATTTACGCACCGACTGCGCCATTGTACGCCATCGCTGAAAACATTTTGGGTGAGATGTGAAAAATGACAGCTGTACTACTCATAAGGAAGTGTGGTCAAATGGCAATGTTGAAAATCTGGAATGAAAATATTGAAAATTAACGAACCTACGAGCATGCGAGGGAACAGCGCAACGATTGTAAACAGTCATTTTATGATTTTGCCATTAACAGGCTTTTTGAGATCACCCATGAATTAGGTCACTATTTCGACATCAGCCCAAAGGTGATTTCGCAGCATCGCAAATCACCCGCCCGACACCATGAGGACAGAATTCTGAGAGGTCCAAAACCCTATGTTGAAAATTTGGCACCAAAATTCCAAAAATGCCTGAGATATGCATCAAAGTTGAAAACCCATATTCATTACATTATACAGCTTACCGCATTTACTCAGTTTGCGGTCGGCTTTGAAGAGTGCAGATGTGTTCCTGGTCCACTGAAGATTGTCGCCGAGCTCTGGAGATAAGTATGGAGTGAGATGGGGTGTCGGGAGGCAGCGTGTACAGTGGGTGGGGCTGTGGGAGAAAGTGTGAAGACAGCAACATGAGGGAAGGTTTTTCTTCAGGTTTTTTTTTATTTGGCCACGGGGACATTTGCCAAGCTGGGGTGGCCCCAGCATGGCAGCTGGAAGGCTGTTGGGGGCTGTGGAGCCGATGGGGATTGGGCACCCCTGGCCGGCCACAGGACCTGTTGCCACACTGGGGTGGGCTCCCAGCAAGGCAACCGATAGTCTGGGGAGATTAGAGCCGACGGGGATTGGGCACCCCTGACCGGCATTCAGACTGCAGGAGGGGAATAGTAGAGCTGACGGGATTGGGCACACCTCCAGCCATACAGTGTGCGTGGGGGAAGGTAGGAGCGCATGAGCATGCAATGCGCGTGCATGCCGCGTGTGTGTGGGAGGGGAAGTGCTGCTCACCAGGGTGCTCTCCTTCAACTGTACGGCACTGCATTTTGGATCGCCACACTAGGTGCAGCACCCCATACGTCAAATGGGAAGAACACCCTCCCCTCAGCTAGTGGTCAAACAGGATTCAGCATGTTTGCAGTTCATTTGCATCACCAGGTAAGAAAAAAGGTTTGTCTCCCCATATGATGCACAGGGGTAATGCCAAACCTCACCCAACAACTAACACACCAAAATCTGGCCAATGGAAAATCATGTACACAAATGCTCACAGCCTGGGAAATAAGATCCCAGACCTGCAGGCAATAATGTCAGAGGCTAAACTGGACATAGTAGCAATCAGTGAGACGGGGTTTACCAGTAACCACACTTGGGAGACTTCAGTATCTGGCTATGTATTGTTCAGAAGAGACCGAGGTGCAAAAAGGGGGGGAGGAGTGGCCCTGTATGTCAATGAAAATATCAAAGCTACAGAAATTCAGAATACACATAAGGAGCCAGAAGAACTGTGGGTCACCCTGGAAACAGGAAATGGGACAGCCATAAGAACTGGGGTTGTCTACAGGCCCCCAGACCAGGGGGAGGACATAGACACATTACTGTTAGAAGATATACAAAACATGACAGCTAAAGGAGAGGTTCTGATAATGGGAGACTTCAACAAGCCGGATACAGATTGGTCAATACCAGCAGGAACATCTGTCAGAACTAGACACATAGTGGATTCCCTGCAGGGGGAGGGCCTCAAACAACTGGTACAGCAACCCACAAGAGACAGGGCTATCCTAGATCTAGTACTGACTAACAAGGAAGGGATCACAGATCTCCAGGTAGAAGGTCACCTGGGGGCCAGTGACCATCACATGGTATGGTTCAATTTGGCTACTACATCTAAATCATCCCATTCCAAGGCAAAAATATGGGACTTCAGAGGAGCCGACTTTGATAAGATGGCCAACAGAGTTAAGCTAGCCCTGGCAAAAAGAAACACAGGTGAGGGGGTACAGGCAAAGTGGGCAAGCATTTAAGAATGCAATACTTGAAGCAACATCCCATTGTGTTAGACAGAAAAGGAAGTGCAAAAGAAGGAGGAAACCACTTTGGTTCTCAAATACAGTAGCAGAAAAGGTCAGAGCCAAAAGGCTGGCATTCAGGAAAGATAAGGGAACACAGCGGGATGAAGATAGGGAGGCATACCAAACTGCCCTAAGGGAAGCAGGGAAGGCAGTAAGGCAGGCAAAGTCCCAAACTGAGGAAACACTAGCACGAACAGTAAAAGAAGGTGACAAGACTTTCTATAGATACATTAGTGAAAGGAGAAAGTCCAGAGGGGGTATTGCTAAGCTAATGGAGAAAAGGGGCATGTGAGGAGGAGGACCCTGTAAAGGCATCTATCCTAAATGATACTTTGCTAGTATTTACTGAAGAGAAGGTGGGGCAGGGCCACAGCTCAGCATCATGGACACAGGGGAGGGAGGTGAGCACCTCCCTTTACAAAAGAAAGGGTCCACAAGAGCTTGCTAAGCTCAGGTGGATAAGGCAATGGGACCTGATGGCATACATCCCAGGGTACTTAAGGAGCTAAAGGTGGAACTAGCAGAGCCATTAGCAGAACTGTTTAGCCAGTCTCTGAGCACAGGAGAGGTCCCAGAAGACTGGAGAAGGGCTCATGTGATCCCGCTCCACAAGAGTGATAGCAGGGAGGAGGCAGGGAACTACAGACCAGTCAGTCTTACCTCAGTAGTGGGCAAGATTATGGAGGCACTCCTTAAGGAAAGGATAGTGCAACACCTGGAATCCATAGGGGCACAGGATCCAAGACAGCATGAGTTTACAAGAGGAAGGTCTTGTCAAACTAATCTCATAGATTTCTTTCACTGGGTAACCAGAGTGGTGGACCAAGGGGGAGCAGTTGATGTCGCCTACCTTGACTTCAGCAAAACTTTTGACACAGTTCCACATAGAAGATTGATAAATAAGCTGGGTAGACTCGGGGTGGGTCAGAAGTTGGTCAACTGGGTGGCAAACTGGTTGTGGGCAGAAAACAGAAGTGGTGGTAAATGGTATACAGTCAGGCGGGATGCAAGTCACAAGTGGGGTACCTCAGGGGATCAGTCCTGGGGCAGTCCTCTTCAACATCTTCATTAGTGACCTTGCAGATGGACTAGAGGGTAAGGCTTGTCTGTTTGCAGATGACACCAAGATCTGCAACAGAGTAGATGATCCAGATGGGGTGGGCAGAATGAGAAGAGATCTGGATAAACTAGCAAAATGGTCAGAAGAGTGGCAACTGGGATTTATTGCAAAGAAGTGCAAAATCATGAATATAGGGAAAAGAAACCCTGAAGCCACCTATAGGCTGGGAGGGGAGTTGCTAGCAGTCACAAAGGAAGAAAGAGACTTGGGCATCATCATCACTGATGACCTGAAATCATCCAAGCAGACCTCTAAAGCAGTAGGTAAGGCTAGGGGAGTGTTAGGGTGTATTAGTAGGGGTATCACAAGTCGTAAGAGGGAGGTAATAATCCCTCTTAGAAACATAGAAACATAGACTCTGACGGCAGATAAGGACCGCTAGGCCCATCTAGTCTGCCCATTTCCCTACCTACAGGATAGGCCGCAGATCCTAGTTAACCAACAGCCTATATCTTCCTGCCCCCCACAAGAATTGCCTTATGTCTGTCCCATGCATTCTTGAATTCTCCCACAGTTTTAGACCCCACAGCTTCCTCAGGAAGGCTGTTCCATGCATCCACTACCCTCTCTGTGAAATAATACTTCCTCACATTGCCCTGAACCGCCTCTCCTTCTATCTTTAAATTGTGTCCCCTTGTTCTTGCAAGTCTCTTTTTCTGAAAGATGCTACCCTCTTGGACTTTGTTGATTCCTTGAGGTACTTGAAAGTTTCATCATGTCCCCCCTCTCCCTTCTTTCCTCAAGGGTATACATATTAAGCTCCTTTAGTCTCTCCTCATACGGCTTCTCTTGCAGACCCTGCACCATTTTAGTTGCCCTCCTCTGGACTGCCTCTATCCTGTCTATGTCCTTGCGGAGATGGGGTCTCCAGAACTGGACACAGTATTCCAGATGGGGTCTCACCAACTGTCTGTACAGAGGGGTAACAACTTCCTGTTTTCTGCTGCTGATGCCTCTCCCTGTACATCCCAGTATACCCCCGGCCCTCCCTACTGCCTTCTCACATTGCTTGCTAACCTTAAGGTCATCTGATATGATTACCCCCAGGCCCCTTTCCTGTTTTGTTGTCGTTACTACCTCCCCACCCATTGTGTATTCTTCCCCTGGGTTCTTGTTTCCCAGGTGCATTATTTTGCACTTTTTTGCATCCTAGCTGCCATACATCTGACCATTCCTCCAACCTTGCCAAGTCCCTTTTCATCCTTTCCACCCCTCCTTGTGTATCAACCCTGTTGCAGATCTTTGTGTCATCTGCAAAAGGCATACTTTCCTTCAGTCCTCTGCAATGTCACTGATGAAGACATTAAAAGGACTGGACCCAATACTGAACCCTCGCGGTACCCACTAGTAACAGCCCTTTCTTCAAGTGGACTCCATTTACAATTACCTTCTGTGTCCTGTTGTCCAACAATGTTTTACCCAGGCTACCACCATGGGACCCACTCCCAGGCTGGTTAATTTGACTAATAATCTTTTGTGTGGGACTGTGTCAAATGCCTTGCTAAAGTCTAGGTAGGCCATGTCCACAGCCCCTCCCTGGTCTACTACTTTGGTCACCCAGTCAAAGAAATCTATTAGATTCGTCTGACATGACCTTTCCAATGTGAACCCATGCTGCCTTGGATCCTGTGCTCCACTGACCTCCAGGTACTCAACTATTCTTTCCTTCAGAAGTGACTCCATCACTTTCCCTACCACAGAGGTCAGACTGACAGGTCTGTAGTTTCCTGCCTCTGTCTTGGTCCCACTTTTGTGAAGGGAATCACATCCACCTTCCTCCAGTCCTCAGGTACCACACCATCCTCCCATGATTTATTAAAAAAGTAGCCAGTGGTTTCACTAGTTCCTTCCTTAATTCTTTTAGAATTCTGGGGTGAATTCCATCAGGACCCATTGCTTTGTACACTTTCAGTTTTAGGAGTTCTTGCAGAACCCTTTCTTCTGTGAAAGGACTGGGATCGACCCCCCTATCAAGAGTGCTTCTGTTAATTGGATTAGGCACTTCCCCCTCCTCTTTTGTGAATACTGAGCAGAAATATTCGTTCAGTATTCCTGCTTTTTCACTGTCCCCCTCTGCCCACCCACCGTTCATTCTATTCAGCCTCACTATCCCTCCCTTTGTCTTTCTACGCTCGCTGATGTACCTTTAAAAGGCAATTTTCTTCTTTTAGTTCATGCATGACAAGGCAATTCTCCTTTTAGTTCTTGCATGACCTGATCCTTACTTAGCACAAATGTATTGATAGTGTAAATTATACTACTATATAAGGATAGTAATAATGGTCATTACCAGTTATTAAGATCTAGAAGGAAGAAATAGGTTTGCACTTAGGAATGTGCATACAAGCTTTTTAGTCTGTAGTCAGAAGGGTAACTTGAACACTATCCCTGTATTTCTGTCTTTGCAGACACTTAAAACACCTGTCTGCCATTACTCACATGGTCAGTACAGATATCAAAAGACACTTGAATATTACAAGTTGTGGCTCAGTTAATTAAACTTGTAACTTTGTAAGTTATATGATTCGGCTTCATAGATCAATATTAGTTACACAAACACCTTATGTTTTAGACCAAAATAAGGTTTACCTGCAATATTGGGACACATTTCTTTCTCCCCTATTACAATGTAGCAGCTTAAAGAGCAGAGGTTTCCCTAGTAAGCAGGTGAGGATAGTTGGGGGATTTTTCATGGTCAGCAAAGGAACACTGGAAATTAAAATTGTAAATACTGTAAGACTTCATTTTTGTGTGTGTGTGTGTGTGTGTGTGTGTGTGTAAGAAGAGAATTATGAGGACACACAGCATTTCATTATTATTTTTTAAATTTAAAACAGTTTTATTTTTGGGGCCTAGCTGAAGGTTTTTAGTGAGTAAACGTGACTTCCCTGTTTGTGATGGCAACCAGCGATGTGTGTAGTATTTATTTTCACATAAACAGGCTGCTGGATCGTTATCCAGTGCTGTTGTGCTGTGATAACAACACTGGTAAAGATGGCCTTCAGCCAATCTGGTTTCATGATTTTTAAAACCCATTTTGTATACCGATACTGTCACTGGTGTCTGAAACACCAAAATCTATTTTTACAGGTGTTCTGTCCTGTATCCTTTTGGTATGTGTATAAATATTCAAAAGAAGGCTAAGTGTACATCAAATTAAACAAAGCAAAAGGAATATAGTACAGGGATGAATTCATAGAAAAATACAATATCTGAACATTCACTGATCTGGTAAAAACAATGGCAAATTCCATGAAATCCTTTGTTTTTACTGGTGTATAGAAAAACGAAATTCTGGAACTTTACCAGATTTTCCAGAAAAACATTTAAATCAGTGTCCTTGAGTCAGAATATGCGTGTATGTGTGTGTTTGTTTTAGTTTAGTGTCTGTGAAAAGTGTGTGGTGGGGTGGAAACAGTCCACAACACTTATCTTTCTAGCTGGGGTGGATGGCAGCAGCTATTCGGTCATGCAACCCTATGGCCAAATGCACAGTAGTTGATGGAGCTCTGTTGGTATCTTGCCCCTTGCCACGGCATCTGTGTCTCTGCATCTGTGTCTCTATAGCAGCAGCTAAGTAGGGCAGAAAAGCAGTACTGTGGTTGGAGTCAGCTGGAGACAGCCGGAGGGAGCCAGGGCCTAGTACTTTGCATGTCAGTACTCAGTTGTCAGCAGCAGATCAGTTCTGAACATGGAAACTGGTTTGCAGTTTTTATATTACATAAAATACTGTTACGTGTTAAGTTGAGGTAGATAAGTTTGTAAGTACTGTACAGTTTTTAGGGAGTTAATAGCCAATACCTTTCTGTTTTTAACAGTCCTTGTTCATACGGAGAGCACTGATGTAACAATGCTTAGCTTTTAACAAAGGAATAATTTGGCATGTATACATAAAAAAATGTTTAACTATTCCAGATTTCCCTAAGTTGTTTATTTCCCAACAACTTATTGAAGTGTTGTATTTTAGATATATTGGGCCCGATTCTAAGGCGCATATAATGCGCCTTCATGACATATGCGGTTGTGACATGCTACTATTCTCAGGACCCTGCACCCACCCTATTCCTAGAAAGGCAGGGTCCCCGGCACTTACGTCCTGCGACTTGCAGCAGCTGCAGGGTTGTGCCACAGGAATGGCACAACGGACCTGGGTGCCACAAGCCACCAAACACAATGAACAGCCCCCCCAACCCCCCAACCATGAAAAAAGTCCATGAGCCCCTGTAGGCCATGGGGAGATGGCAGTGTGGCAGAGGCGCAAGGGTGGTGCTGGAGAAAATGGACCCGGGTGCCGGTGGGTGGCACCCCAGAATTGCAGGAGGGGCATCTATGTGATGGGAAGAGTCTGTTGGGCATGTCTGTGTGTGTGCTGTGGCACTGCAAGGGGGGCAACCACCGATTGGCATGGATGGATGCCTTTTAGATCAGCTAACTGCTCGTCTAACCCCACAGTGCCGTAGTGTGTCTCGGAATCGCGTAAGTGGGTTATGGCAGCCGCCCTTTCAGAATAGGGTGCAGTTGCTGCTGTAAACCCCCTTCCACCATGCTGTAGGGGTGGTGGCCAATGGAAAACCCCTTGGACCCAGACCTGCATACATGGTGCAGGCCACCTCTAGGAATACTTAAGTAACTGCGTATGTCACAGAATTAAACTTGCACCATTGGGTTTGGCACAAGTCATCTTGCAATATGCGTAACTCGTTTTAGAGTCGGGCCCATTATTTTTATTAATCATGGGGTAATTTTTTATGCTTTGGGTTTCTTCCTGTTATATTTACTGAGGTTCTATCAAATATTATTTCAGTTGGAATTTAAAAAAGACAAACAATGAAATAAAACTAGTTTTCATATTTGATTTAAACTTCAGAGTTGATCATGTTTCTAAACAGCGTAAAAATAGTTTTATCAAGTTGCGGAATTAATATGTTTGGACTAGAAATTGTAGCCTAGTTAGGAAACATGCAGTTTTGAGTCCCCCAATTGGGGTGTAACAAATGTCTAATTTTCTTGTTGTTATCTCTGAGTGGTGATATCAAATCCAGTTCTGGCCCAGATCTGGAGTACAATCTGACAATCGGACGTGATAATGCTTGTAGTATTGTCAATAAAATGGACAACTTTCGAGTCTGGATAGCAACTGAAAATCTTGATGTGTTAACATGGTTACATACCAGTATAGATACTAACAAATTAAAGCTACAGGATTATACTACAGTTAGGCAAGATAGAGCCAAAAGGGGAGGGGGTGCAATACTATTTATTAAAAATGGCCTTGGAAACTTTAAATATTGCTGTCTGAGAATCTGGAGGGTATGGACTGCTTAATAGTCCAAATACTGTGTGTGTGTATATATATATATATATATATATATATATATATATATATATATATATTCCTTAGGGCTAGCCATAGGTATGATTTATTCACACACACACCAATAAATGCGAATACTTTTGATTTTACTGGCAAATAGAATCAACGAGAAGAAGACGGGAACTACAGACCTGATACTACAGTATGTGGGGATTTTAGTGCTGACTGGAATCAAGCCAGAGTAAAACACTTAAAAGATAGTTTTAGTACTTTGGATTTTAAACAAATAATTAAGGTCGCCATGAGGTGTGTTTATGCTGTAAACAATGGGAAAATTCTGGATTTGATTTTTTATTTCATAAGGTATAGAGGTATTAAATTTTCTGCACCCAAATCATGGAGACCATAATCCTATCCAACATGCTGTAGGGATTTCCATTCTATATGGGATCCCTGTCTTAACTACATGGCACACTAACTCCCTTTGATAGTTCCAGTACCCTTTACCCTACATTCCAGAATAAAACAATGGTCAATAGATAGATACTTCACAGACTGTTATTGCTTAAATTGTAAAAATATGTCCTCCCTGTTGATGCTTGCATTGCTTACTCATGTTTACGTATGGTAGATAAACATTTGTACTAGATTAGATCTTCACGACTACTCCTTTACAATAAAGGAGATCTACTTCTCTTATTCTGTGATTGCTTACAGCATCTACTGGAATCGTCTGTATAGTATTTCCTCATTAAAAATATTTTCAAAAGAAAGGCACTGTAGGGATAAACAAAATCGACTAAAAGTATTTAGAACAAACATGAAAAAAATGCAATCTGAATACATTTTGGGAACATTTAAAAGTGATGCGTTGGGACTGCTACAAACTCATCCCAGATACTGATCTGGTGATTCAAGACAGCATGCAGACTTTCATTCTGATTTATGATTTGCATGCTCTACAAATCTTCATTACTTTAAACAAAAGTAATTTGCCATGGGTCTCAGACAACATTTAAAAATATATTAGGATTGGAAATAGGCCCTGGAAAAAAAAGCCAGCCATACAAAGAATCTGGATGACTAGACACATTTTAAAAATTAGATAAACAAATTTGACAGGCTTTATAGATTTGAAACAGCCAAGTACTATAAACTAAATACTGGAATCTTATGAAACAGGTGAAAAATCCTACAAATTACAAGAGTTCAAATTGAGCTGACAGAAAATGAAGTCCCCCCCCCCCAACATTTTAAATAAATATTTTGTTGAGTTGCCAGACCCTGATTTAGACTCTTCCATCCATGATTCCCCACCCTGGGGATTTGCACGTTTTGGGACTTGATCCATTTCATGCAGCAAAATGGAAGGAAGTATGGGTAGTATAAGAGAGAAACATCTTTTTGTTCCACCTTCTGGTTCTTTAGAATAGAGATGTGTGAGGTTATAAACGCATTGAGAGCTTTGAATATACTTTGGCAAAGGGTTTTGACAGTATCAAAACTAAATTTCTAAAAATGGGGTGGATATTATTGTTCCAACTTTATCTTATTTTTTCAATTGAAGTTTAAAATCTGGAATTTTTCCAGAATACTCGGAAACAAGGAGAATTGTCCCCATCTTTAAAGGTGGTGAAACACATAATCCCTCATGTTACCAACCCGTTGTCATATTCCCTATGTTATCAAATGTACTTGAACATCTAGTTCATCAACAGTTGTATGATTATATTGAAAAACATTGTCTATTACCTGGCAATCAGCATGGTGTTTGCCCTGTGAGGTCAATGGACACTGCCCATGTAGATTTTAGTGTCAAAAACCCTTGGATAGAAGTCTGCATACTGGGGCAATGTTAATGGATTTCTATAAGGCTTTTGACTTGATAAATCTACCATCCTTTTCAAAGACAGATGGAGATGAATGTTCATCCACAACTGTTAACTTGATTTTGTTCGTATTTAGTAACTTGAAAACAACACGTAACACAGGGCAATGTTATATCATGTTCACATCACATAAATTGAGGTGTCCTGCAAGGTATGATATTGGGACCCCTATTATTAAATATAATAACTTGCCTAAAGCTGTGAAAAAATGTGCTGGTGACTGTACACAGACTACATGGTGTTAGTGGCATCAATCAATCAATCAAAATCTTTATTTAACCAGACAAACATTGCTGAGCAAGCTCATTTTTGAGATGGACCGGGAAGGGGGAGGTTAACAATACATACAAAGAAATACTCGCTTACATCTTAATTGGGTAAACAATACATAAAAATGAATTCAACTTACATAGTATTTACATAGAGCAGTAATTATACACAGGCGGTTTATAATACACACGAAATAAAGTATTAAAGCCATTAAGCTAAGACCATGAAGAGTATGCAGCTAAAAGTATAGAAACTATAGTACAGTATATACAGGTTAAACCTATGCAACTATAATTACAGCGTGTATTTGAAGCATCCTTGAACACAATTATTGATTGAAAGGAACTTGGTGAGGCATGGGAGGGGTGAGGAGGGGCACGCAAGAGGGTGAGTAGGGAGAGTTACATGGTACATGGAGTGCCCGCAAAGGCATGTAGTGATTGTAGGGGGGAGGATGGCAACAGTTAGGGAGTGGAAGGCAACTTCTGCAGACACCCGTGACAAACCTAAATTTAAATTACAGCATGTCCTTGCAAAGATGGAATTCACCTTTTGGGCAGGACTTGCATAATGACAGTCATATTGTTCATGAGGTGGGGTCTCCAAAAGGCCATGTTAAATAGTTGGGGTCAGAATGTAAAAAAATGGCAGAGTTATGATGGTTCATTGGAATTGCGCAACACACTTTCATAACTTTGTCAGTTTAAAATATTTTGACCCCAGATTTGGAACACAGAATTCTTACTACCCTGCCAAATGTATGCCAAGACTGTCATTTTTCAAATCCTGGCTGAAATGAGTTTTCACACCAGTGCAAAAATGGCGTTGCAGTTGCACAGAATTACGTTTCAGTGGGGATTTGAATTGTTTCGCCACTGGGTATATCAGGTGGGGTAATAACATGGCTATGATGACAGCTGTATCACTCTTGGCCTATAAATGAATGGGCCCAGTGCTTCCACAGGTAAGTACATATACTTATCTATGGAGGAATGAGGCCCTGTGCTCCCACAGCTACATACATATATGCTTCTGTGGAGAAATCAGAGCCCTACGCTCTGACAAGCACATTATGATATGATTGCACTATCTCAAAAAGTAACTAAATACAGTACATTTCAAAAACCCTTGTTAATGCATCAGTTAGGGTTAAAGCAACGAAAGTAGGAAAATATGCCATTAGGGTTTTCAACTCTAACACCCCACCTTTCACAGACGAAGAGGCATCGGGGGGGGGCTGCATTGGGGTCATCAGCCCTAAGGCTCACCCCATTTTCAATGCTGCACTCTCTCAGCTTATTTTCTAATGGAATGGGGTAAGCATTAGGGTTGACGACCCCAATGCTGCCCCCCCCGATGCCTTTTTGTCTATGAAGGGTGGGGGGGTGTTAGGGCTGGAAACCCTAACACCGTATTTCCCTACTTTTGTTACTTTATCCCTAACTGATGTATTAACTGTTTTTTGCAGTATATATATATATATATATATATATATGGTTTGATGGGGATCTCAAGGAGATGAAGATCAAGGGTCGGAAGTTGGAGGGTTGCTGGTGGAAGACCCAGCTAGAGGCCGACAGACTGGTCCTGCATGCCCACTACAGTGAGTACCAGGAGGCAATCTCCCATTAGAAGGCAGAATTCCTGTCCAGGAAGATTGCGGCAGGGAAGAACAGATCTTCTCAGCATTTTCAGACTGTGGACAGGCTTCTCCATCCTGCCTGTCTACAGCCAAAGAAGATTTTTTCATTCACGTTATGTGAACAGTTTGCTCTGTTCTTCTCTAACAGAGTGTCGTCCATCCAGTCGAGGATTCCATCAGGGAGTCTATTGCCTCACGGTGGCCCAACTGGGAGGAACAGAGGCACTCTGCCTGTCTGGAAGGAGTTTGGGCCAGTGGAGGTGTCTGAAGTGACTAGGGTGACCTTAGAACTGCAGCACACATCCTGTGAACTGGACCCAGCCAAGATGCATTTCTTAATGGGATGCGCCAAGGCTGTTGGCCCGGTGTTTGCCAGGATTGCCAGGTGTTCAATGGTGGATGGGGTATTCCCAGTGGCTTTGAAAGAAGCGCTGGTGAGACCCTTCTTAAGAAATCTTCCTTTGACCCTGATGTCCTGGCAAATTACTGTCCAATCTTCAACTTACAATGTTTGGGCAAGGTTGTCGAGAAATTGGTGGCACAGCAGCTCAAGGACTGCCTTGTGTCCTTCAACATCTATAAGCCATTTCAGTTAGGTTTTCGGGCCAGACACAGCACAGAAACGGCACTAGTTAGGGTGCATAATGATCTGCTCAGTGCTAGAGATAGAGGAGACAGGTCAGTTCTTGTGCTCCTTGACCTCTCATCAGCATTTGACACTGTGGACCATGTGGTGCTTCTTGATCTGTGAGTTTTGTGGGCTCTCTGGTACTGGCATCAGATGGTTTGAGTCCTGTTTCTCTGATAGGGTGCAGCAGGTAGTGATGGGGAATTTCTCCTCCTCCCCAGTGCTCCTGGCATTTGGAACACCACAGGGCTCAATCTTGTCACCAGTGCTGTTCGTAGTGTACATGCTACCCCGGGTGATATCATTTGGCAATACAATGTGGAGTTTCACTGCTATGCAGATGACATCCAGCTATATTTGTCATTTGCACCCAGAACATCCGGTGCTGTTGATGTGTTTAACAGCTGTCTGGCTAAAATCAATGACTGGATGGATTCCAGCTGGCTGAGGCTCAACCCAGATAGGACAGAGGTGCTAGTGATCGAGTCAGGTCACGAGCATGATGGGTTGTCACCTGGTGCGACCACGGGGCTTTTCCAGGGGTCTGCTCCATTGGTGGCTTCCCCAAGAGTATGTAATCTTGGTGTGATCCTGGACTGCAGGCTGACCTTGGAAGATCAGGTATTGTCTGCAGTAAAGAGTGGTTTGTACCATCTCCAGAACATCGCCAGGATCAAGCCCCTCATTCGGCCCGAGGATCTGTCAACACTGGTACATGCCTTTGTGACCTCTAGGCTTGACTACTGTAACTCTCTGTACTTCAGGGTCACAGGAGGGACCCTTTGCAGGCTGCAACTAGTGCAGAATGTAGCGGCCCGGTTGTTGACAGGCCTGTGTAGGTCCTGCCATGTGACCAAGGTCCAGCATGCTCTGCACTGGCTGCCAGTCAGGTGGAGGGTCCTTTTCAAGGTGGGCTTGCTCACCTATAATGCCCTCTATGGACTGGTTCCTGGCTACCTGTTACAGCTCCTGTTACCTGTGACCTCTGTTCGCTCCCTCCGCTCCTCTTTGAGGGGTCTCTTGGGTGTTCCCAGGGTTCGGCTCAAGACATGGGGTGACTGTGTGTTTAGTATCTGTGGGCTGACCCTGTGGAACTCGCTTCCATCTGCCTGTCAAGGAGGCTCCCTCGATTAGTGTTTTCAAACTCAGGCTGAAGGCCCACCTCTTCGACCTGACCTTTATGGAGTGATCTCCCAAATCTACTGTTTTAGATAGTATTTATCTATTTATATGGCTGTAATTGCTGATTTTATTATTCTGCTGAAAATTGTATTGCTATTCTATTTGTGTTTCGTTTGTTTGTAATGCACCCAGAGCCTCTGGGATTGGGCACTCTAGAAATAAAACTGCCTTGCCTTGCCTTCTTTGGCCATAGTATCCAGTTTTCTGGAGTCCTTTTCAGGTGGCTGCACAGGGAAGGGGAACTTAGCACTCTCATAAGCAGCTGCTTGGTCTACACCCTCGTGATCAGGATGGGCATATAGGTATTCCACCCCTGTCTGTCCACCTGATACTCTTCAATCTTTTTCTCTATGCCTGCTGCTGAAGTAGGTGCAGACATGACTTTTGAGGTGGCTTTTTGGAGTGATTTAAGTATGGGGACTAGCAGCCTTCTTGTAAGAGCTGGCTCTGTCCTATCTATAAATTCTGCATTCTCTTCATCCTCCTCTATTTCCTGAGAGGGGATGCTGAGGATGCCCACTATTTGCCTAATAAAAGAGAAGCACAATGTATAATCCTCTGTAGGTCTTGGAGAAGAGTCAAACTCTTGTTCAGGTGAACTATCTGGTTCAGTTTGCTCACCTTCCTCCTTCTCTTCGTAGTAGAGATCCTCCTTCTCCCACACAGGCATGTGGGCTGAAGCCTGAGCCTGGGAGAGAAAGGACAGGCATACCAATAACACTTCCCATAGCCTAGAAGGCCTGTAAGAACTTTTGCCATGTCCTTTGCTGAGGGCATTTGTCTTTTGTCCACTGCCTTCTGCTTTTCCTTTGCGGGACTGGCAAGGATATTCTTTTCTTTCAGTTTTTTTTTCTTGGCAGACACTGTTTCCAGTCCCTGTTCTGAGACTCTTCTATTTATATTTTTGCCATCACTGGGCTCAAGGTTCCCCCTTTTGGACACTCTTGTATCTTTACCAACTTTTTTTTTAACTCAGCTTTATTGATGTGCTCCAAATAATAACATTACATTCAAATACAGGGCAATAGTCAAATATCAATAGCAGCTTTATTCAAGTGAAGTCCATACTACTGCATCCAGTTTATCTTCATTAAATTATTTCTTCTTTGAGTCAATGTAGAATTTGTTTTTAAGTTTCTACTAAGGAACCACTAAGAGCTGCTGATACATTATAATAAAAATTAATAAACCAAACCTTAACAAACAACATGCATGTGACTGTCTGTCTCTTCAGTTCTTCAGGTATTTGCATTCAGATTAAGGTGAGTGGGAAGATACTGATCCTCCAAACCCTGCCATTTCAAGGATGTCCTCCCATCCTTGGCTACTTCCCTCATCCTAATCCAGCTTTTTAGTGGTACCTAGGCCTTCCTCAGATCTGGAATTCTCCCAAACCACTGGTCTAATTCAATGATCATTATGCGGTGGGGTTCTTCTACTGTCCTCTGCCGAAGGTTCTAGTTTCTCCTCTGGGAAGTCATAGGAGTCCCATGTATGACAAAGTTCTATATGCTTCTTCTGTGTTAGTTGCAGTGCAGCCATAATGCCCTCCATTGCCTAGGGCTCTCTAACTTTCATCTTCTAGACTTCTACCAATGGATGGGGTGTCTGTCTGCCAGTTCAGCATTATCCCTTTCATTGCCAACAAACAGAAAGCCGAAAGAGCATCTATTGTGGTCAACAGCTAACTTGTGGCACTTTTTTCTACAGAAATAAGTACATGAACGTAAGAAGGATACTTAAATCCCATATGTCTTTGACAGCTTCATGAATCTGAAACCAATATGGCTGTATACTTAGGCAGTCCCAGAAAATGTGGTACGGCATACCCACCCGCACTCTCGCCAACAAAGACCTGAGCCTCCCACCACAAAGTGCTTTGTTATAGTTGGAGTATGAAAGAACCATATGAGGCACATCCACCTAAACTCCCTCCATATCGGGGAGACTGTGATGCAACAGCCCATTTCCCACATGGTCTTCCAGTCATCTTCAGTTATTGTGACCTGGGCCTCATGTTCCCAGGCCTCCCTGACCTCCTGGAACTTAGGGTGTGTTGTGCCCTGTAGTATTTTGTATGGCATTGTTATGTTTCCTCTTCTGCCAGACAGGATTGTTGCTCAGTAGAGGTTGCAGACCCAGTAGCATCTATCCTCCTTCAGGGGGAGGAAGTCTGGGTCACCAATAATTACTGTTCGTGGTCCTACCTCATTAGGGTATGTGTTATAGATATAGCTTTAAGGAGTATTCTGAGTGTGAGCTGCATCCAGGTTTTTGTATTTTTTTCTCCACCTTGCTCCCTGGAGCCCTACTCCTTCGAGGTCCCCAAACTTCAGCCCCTTAAACGACCATCCTCTACCCTGCAGCCAGCTTCTGCTACCAGACTCCCCAAGCTTTGCCAACCCCCTCCCCCAAGTTTGTGGGTTGTTTATTTTTTTAACAAACAAATAAATAGTGGATATGAATAATGTGTATCGAAATAGTCAGGGGCCTGAATATTCAAAAAAGGGTTTTCACCCAGCCTTAGTTTGTGTTTCTAAGTTACAAACATCTTTGTTTCATTTGGCTGGTGTTGCACCGGTAGCATCCGGTGGACTCTGATACCCTCGGATGCCATGTATTTCCCCAGATTTCAGATGTCCTCTGATACTGTTGGGATCCAGTCACCGAACCCGCTCACCGTCAGATCCCAATTATCCCAGCTGACTATCTGGGATCTGTGGGATCCAAAGCATGTAATTTCAAATCCCAAAATCTGACTTTAGATCCCAAAACTCTGGTTCAGATCTAGGGGATCCAGAAACAGACAGACAAACAACCTGTTGGATGCAACTCATTCAAAAGCACTGTTTGAGAAACACAACATGTCATGGTGGCTGATTATGTGGTTGTGAGTCTGTGAGCTGCATTTCTATGGAATTAATAATGGGCAAGTCAAGGTTGAGAGAGAGAGAGGGAGAAAAAATTCATGTAAGCATTCCGTTAAACTATAACAAATGCTTGACGCTACAAATTGTTTCTCAAAATAACAATGTACGTGCTCATGGTTTATAGCATTCAATAAAAGAAATATGATTTCTATTTTTAATTAAAGCTATTTCTGATAGGATCGGGAATGCTTGTAACATTCAAATAGTATTTACATTTTCTGTCACCCAAGAAGTTGCAGTGCATTTGCTGGTTTCTGAATGTTTCGAAAGCAAACAGAATTGAAAAACGCATTTTGCCAGACATAATTTACTATGGAAATCACACTAGCGTCATATAATGGAGTCGATTCATAAATCTTATTAATGCATTTCTGAACATAGGGATGCATTATAAATAAAACACAAAATGTAAAAACCTAGAAAGGATTGAGCAGACAGAGTCCATCCAGACTGTCCTGGGACCAGCTTTGAAACTACTGTCCTTCTACACCCCCTCTGTTTCTTCCTTATAAAACAGCAGTATTTGTTAATCTCCATGTAGTTGTTTTTTTTTTTTCAATAATAATGATGACTGTCGGGCAAATACTGTTTATTAACATACCGATTTTTCTTTTGCTCCTAAACAAAGATATGGGATTTAGAAGTTTGTAGAAGTTCCCGCTCTCATGCCATGCCCACCATGAAAAAAGTAAATATCTTTGTACTGTGCTGCTTAGCTTCAGAAACATGAGGTAACACCATCCTAATACATGCATTGTATGAATCTAGTAGGTACATTCAACAGGTAACCTCAGTGGAGGAGATTTTAAAAAAATGCAAGTGGTGGCCATCTTTAATGACAAGTTATTAGCTATAAAAGCTGTTTTAAAAAACATCTGAGAAAATGAGAAATACACTGAGGATTAATCTATGGATGTCAGGAATGAATTTTTGCCGAACACGATATGATTAAATTTTTTTCTATGAATTATTTCTGTGTTAATTTTTTTTTTCATTTCTGTTTCTACTTCTGGTATGGCGCAAGGGATTTACCCCTCTCAGCACCCGGGCTTCACACCCTTCATCCCCCCATGCTATCTTGGACTGGGGAGGACTGCAACTTGCCCCCTGTTGTGGGGCTCCTCCCAGGGGGAGGGGGGAGAGACCTAGATCCACCAGAGGCTCCAGCCAAGGCTAGCACCTGGGGCGTCATTCCGGTGGAGGTCTGGGGGCATCAAGGGTGCTGCCAGCCCAGGGGATTTTTCCTTGGTAGTTACCCTGGAGGCATGGACATGCAGTGAGATCAGCAGCCACACTCCCACTCCGCTCCTGACCTACAGACATCCACTGTCATCTCCCCACTGAAAAGTGGCCCTGGCTGTTGCACACTCAGCTTCCACTGGGTGTTGCTGTCTTGCCAGGAAACCTCTCCCCCAAGAGGAGGAGAAATGTCCATGGGATGCTCATCCTACCTCTCCTTGGCTGATAGTCTAATGTCCCGCATTCACTCCCAAACATGGGTCATCCTCAAAGCAGGCGGTAGCTGTACTGCTGCACTGGTGTGTCGACCACACTGCTGCTTTAATAACCCCTTTGAAATCATCCCAGTCAGTTTGGAACCTGGAAATGGTTTCTGCATTGGCCACCATACTAGACAAGCTAGTCCACTTCCCACTACCTTCTCCATGAACAACTTCCTCACATCCATTCTGATGTTGCCCAGGTATGAGGTCATGGCTCCTTGTGAGTGAATGAATTCTTCTTCACTTGGAAAAGTTCAGAGTGGTTAATCCTAGTAAATCCTTGCAATAATCTGAAGGTTTCCATCATATCTCTTTCTCCCTTTTTTCCTCCATAAAGTACATATTAAGATGCTCCAATATTTTCTCATATGATTTTCCTGTTATCCCTGGATCATTCTAGAGGCCCTGCACTGTCTGATCTGTAGCCTATCCCAGTTCTTTCTTAGGTGCCAGTTCCAGAACACAGCACTGTGCTCAAGGTGTGGCCTCACCAGAGACTAACAAAGGGGTAAAAACACCTCCTTCCTGTGGTTGATAAAGCCCTGCCCTGTTTACCCCAGCATTCTATTGGCTTTCTCGTTTGCTTTGTTGCATTGGGAGGTACCCTTTATACATATCTATTTTTGTTTTAATCTTTCCTTATACATCCCTCCACTGGCTGAGACCTCCTTCAACATCTCCAGTGCATGATCCCACCCTATGGAGATCCTCCCTAACCTGGAACCTAGTCCTCTGGCCCACCCATGACTCACCTGCTTGGTGGGCCCCTGAGGTGGGGACACCTGCAGCTCCACATTGACTCCCTTATGCACAATCCAGCTCCCAAGCAGATGGAGATAAAGACCGGGGGATTGCAGGCTAAAGCGGGCAGGGTCCAGCAGTGGATGTAGTGGCTAGTAGCAGCATCACCTGCCCAGCCAGTGGCATTTTTCCTTGGTCCTGTTGCTGCTGGGGGGAGTGGACATGCAATGATATCATGGAGTGTCAGGCATGTTCCCGTGCATGATGAGCCGACATCTGCCCCTCCCACAAATCCCTACAAATGCTAGGTCTCCACGCTCATTGCCTCCTGACTGCTGCCAGGAGGTACACCGTTGCTGGGTTCCTGTACCCCTCTCGCCCCGAGTTGTCTGCTGGACTTTAAACTCCATCCCTCCCTCCTCCACCAGGCCAGCCTTCCAATGCTGTGAGCTCATTCCCAAATCCAAGTCGTCAGTGTCACAATTTGTAGCTCACTGCTGGACTGGTAGGCCAGCCTGAGGAAATCTTCATATTGTCACAGATGATTGTCCCCAAGTCCTTTTCTTCCCTGGATTGCTCCACTTTAACACCATTGATCCAGCACTTCATCTTTGGATTCCTGCTATCAATGTGAATGACACTGTACATCTTGTTATTGAATTTCACTTGTCATATGCTAGACTATTTTTTTAACCACTGCATACACATTCATTACGTCTGCTGTGCTATCCTCCCTTTAAACAAAGGCTGGTGAGGTCTGTGAAAAGACACACCTTTCCTTGTAACCCTTTACCTACAGATGTTGCTGGTGTACTATACATGTTGAACAGGGTAGTGCCAAGAACAGACCCTTGTGGTACACAACTGGTACCTCCTTTATCCCACATAACTTACCATTCTGGGTGATCCCCTGGGTTCAGTCCCCTATTCAGCTACTTAATTTATTTTCTCTCCCCAAACCTCTCACTCTCTTTACTGACCTCTTGTGTTGAACAAGATCGGTGGCACTACTAAAATCCAGTAAAAGGACATCTACCAGCTGGCTCCTGCCTATCGTTTGTGTCAGTAACTAGAAGACATTATTCAGAGTTGTTTGACATGACCAGCTCCTCATAAATCTGTGCTTCCTCCTGTCCTGTGATCCATTTGCATCCAATAAATCCACTATGTGGTTCTTGTCAATTATTTCCAATAACTTCCCCACTGTGGAAGTTAGGCTCAGGGGACAGTATTTCCCATCCTCCTCCTCCTCCTCCTCCCCCCTATTTTCCCCCTTGTGAAACAGCACCACATCTGCTTCCCTCTAATCTCTTGGATGTTCCCTTTTTTCCTAATGAACTGTTGAAAAAGTTCTGCTAGGGGTGCTGCCAATGCCTGGCTAGTCTCTTTTAGCACTCTAGGGTGGTATCCCATCTGATCCAAGGGATTTGTTTATTTTTAGATTTCATAGCCCTATGCTCACCCTTTCTGCAGAAATTGTCCCCATCTCTAACCTCAGTTCCAAGGACCCCTGAACGTTATTATGCTTTCAGGTAATGAGCCCAAAGCCTTTACCATGAGCACAGAACAGAACAAGCATTTACCAATGCCGAATGCTGTCTCGCTGGCATTGGCATTGGTAGTGCAAGAGTTAGAGATGCATAATAGGAATGGCAGTGAAGTATTGAACTGAAGCCAACGTCACCCTCACCCTGCAGAGACTGACAGGCATTAGGGTGTGCCTTTGGGTCATCAGCTATAATGCTTATGCCATTCTACCTCTCCCTACCCTGCAGACACTGACAAGTGTCATGGTGTGCTTTGGGGTCATTGGGCCTTATACTTACACCATTCCATATGGAAATACACTGAGGTGGGCACAGTATAGGAGAATGAGGTGAACTTTAGGGCCGAACACTGCAAGGCAGACCTCAATGCCTGTCAGTGGCTGCAGAGTGGGGGGGAGGTGGGGGGGTGGAATGGTGTGAGCATCACAGCCAATGATCCCAAGTCACACTCCTGATGCCTGTCAGTCTCTACAGGGTGGGGAGTTACAGTTGGAAACCCTAAATGCCGTAGGCGGGTGTTGGTATTTTCATTCCAAATTTTCAACATAGGCTTTTTGTGACCCCACCTCGTGAAGCACGATCAGTTTGTTAGCTGAAAGGTAGTTTTGCACAGCGGCTGTGCCATTTGGCGACACAGAGATGAAAACACATTTTGGGCAGTATGTGATAAATGACAACTGTATTGTTCATGAGGAGGAGTAAAAAAAATTGCAACATTGAAAATCTGGAGTGAAAATATTAAAAATTGGTGAAGTCATGAGCATGCATAGAAAGTATGCAACACACATCCATAACCCTATTATTTTGGGGATTTTTTTAACCACATTTTCAAAATAGACATTTTGGGACCTCCCTTCATGAACAGTGGCATTGTAATTTTGGTCATTTGTCCTAAAAGTTGATTTCCCACTGCGACCATGCCATTGTGCGCCACAGGTGCGAAAACACATTTTGGGCAGGATGTGAGAAATGACAGCTATACTGTTCATACGGAGGTGTGATAAAATGCCAGTGTTGAAAATCTGGTGTGAAAATATTGCAAATTTGCGGAGTTACAAGGGTGCGTGGAAACTGCACAACGCACGCTTGTAACACAGTACTTTTATGGACTTTCATCACCAGATTTTCAACATAGGCATTTCAGGACCTCTGCTCATGAACAGTGTCACCGTCATTTCCGAAAACTGTCCTGAAAACTGATTTTGCACGGCGACCACACTATACCATGCCGGACGTGCAAAAACACATTTCGGCCAGGATATGTAAAAAGACAGCTGTACGGTGCATAAGGAGTGTGGAAAATGGCAATTTTGAAAAGGTTCAAGTGAAAATATTACAATTACAAAGTCACGAGCGTATGGAAACTGTGCAACGATGCTCGTAAACCGCCATTTTTTAGTTTCCACCAAATTTGCAGCATAGGTTTTTGAGACCCCCCTCATGAACAGTGGCACTGTCATTTCAATAATCGATCCCGAAAGATGATTCTGCACAGTGACTGCAAAATCAACTTTCGGGACCGAATAACACCATGACAGTGACTGAATTCATAAGGAGGGGTGCCAGTAACCCCATGTTGAAAATTTGGAGTCAGAATTCCCAAAAATGCCTGGGATATGCACCAAAGTTGAAAAAACCCTATTTATGCCATTATACAGTGTACTGGCAGTGGCATTTCTTCAGTTCGCGGTCGGCTTTGAAGAGTGCAGACGTGTTCCCGGTCCACTGAAGATCGTTGCACCAGACTCCAGCGGTACGTATGGGTGAGGGGATGTGAGGAGGCAGGGTGTGCAGTGGGTGGGTGCGGGTTGTGGGAGGGGCCAGGGAGACCATGAGGGACCATTTTATTTTTTACAGGGTAAAAAAAAAAAAGGGAACATTGCGGGACGGTCTTTGTTTTTCAGGGGATTTGGCATGTTGGGGTGGGCTCCCAAAGTGCCACCTAAGTGTTTTTGGGGATGCTATAGCTGACGGGGGATTGGGCATCTCCTTGGGCACATACCAAAGGGGAGGACAAGAGCCAAGGGGGACTGGGCACCCCCCTCAGCACACAACAAAAGTGGGGGGGACATTATGCTGATGGGGAGTGGGCTCCCCCGTTGGCAAAAGAAATGGGGAAGGGGGATTAAAGCCGATGGGGATTGGGCCCCCCGTTGGCAAAGAAAGACTGTTGGGGGGGTGCATGATGCCGAGGGGGATTGGGCACCCTCACGGCATACATTTTAAATGGGAGTGGGGTCATTATGCCGACCGGGAGTGGGCTCCCCCATTGGCAAAAGAAGTGGGTCAGGGCACTCAGCAGGCACTGTCACCAGGACAGGCACATCAGGAGGGCATGTTATTGTGCCACCGCATGATTGCAGCGGACCTTTTGTTAGTTCTGGTGGCCACTTGACATATGCCTGGTTTCAGTGCTTGCAGCTGCCTCATTGGGGAATGAGGGACACACCTACTGATGCATGCCCTGCATTCACCTAACAGTGACCATGCCTCCAAATCTGCTACTACCGCAAGATGTTGGCTGGCGCGCAAGCACGCGCCACCATAAAAAGTGGTCATTCTTTCAATGTCCTTGCTCTTCTTATTTTCTCTTTACTCCTCCCTCTCCCTCCCTTCCCCTGATGCCATGCTCCCCACCCACTGTGTCTCTATCAAATCCAAGTTCTGGCTTGACTCCTTCCCTACCTTTCTTCTCTTTCTCCCTTTTACTCCTACACACTCAGTAACACTGTTTCTGATTCCATTTTCCTGACCCTCAGGAAATCTACTGCTGGCCAAACTGCCTTCTCATATCAGTCACATGGGTGTGGTGTACATAGTTATGGAACACATACAAACAGAGAAGAGAAAGCAGTAAGTGCCTTAGCTGGGACTTGAACCCAGGCCACCCGGAATACTGTTCCGATCGCACTAACCAGCTACGCCACCAAGGTAACTGGAACCTAGGCCATCCCGGAGCACACATTACTCTTTCTCTAATGTAAAACCTGTTGCTGCATAAGTAATTACTTCATCATTTTCCTAAGCTCTGGTCCTCTCTTCCTCTGTTCATTTGCTGTGCCTCTTCTTCCTTCGCCCTTAAGTCTCTTCTTTGTGACTTTACAAATCCCTCCTGCAACTGTTCCTGACCCCAGACCTTAGCGGCTGCTCCCTACCATGCACCCATGCCTCACTCAAGCCCTGTTTCGCTCTGGAAGGCACCTCCTGCATTTGCTCCCCAGTTATGGGATTGTTCACTGCTCTTGTTAGAGTGCAGTTTTATCTACCCTAGGCAGCTTGTATGTCCTGTATTATTTTGCACCAAATATTGCTGTCTGCACATCTGTTAATGTACAGTCCAACCCAGTTATAGTGGATACATGTATATTGGATGTTCGACTTTAACAGGCAGAAACTGAAATCCCAAGCCCTCTCAATAGGTACCAATGTTAACAATTAATGGCATAGTATACTTTAGTCACCTTGTATAGTGGATACCAGAAAGGGTGATTCAGGGATAATCTGAGTTTTCATGATGTGCAAATTGGCAGCAATTAGTATCTACTTAATGCTGCTGCCAGTACTGACCTTAGACTTCAACACTCCTGCTGTGCTGCTGTAGTCTCCCTATTACTCCTGTTTCCCTGTTCCTGCTGTGTTTGGCATCTCATCAGCTGTCATGTCGCCCGGCCAGACTGCTGTGTTCTTTCCTCCCTTGTTCCTGCAGTGATTGTTGCCTTGTCCACTCCTGCTGTTCTTCTCTGTTTTACTCCTACTCTGGAAATGAAATGGCTAAGCAAAAGGTAATGACACTTGCCCCAAAAAAATCACTGTATCCAGAGTCCATAGCATGCTGCTTCATCCAGGCTGGATTCACAGATGCCTCTACTGCTGAGATAATGAAAGTGATGACTACCAGCAAAAAGGAAGGAAATGGTCAACCACTGAGAGGTCTTTCAACAGAAGAATTCAAACAGCTCTGCCATCTTTGTAATGGAACTGAAGAAGAACCAGCAACTGACGATGTGCACAAAGTCATCTTGTATGTGTGCTAGCCTGGACTAGGACTCTGAAGATGATGACATGGACTGGATGAAAGAAGTAGCAGTAGCAGTAGTAGCAGCAGTAGTAGTAGTAGTAGATTTTATTTCTTTATAATGCCTTTCCCCTAAGGCTCAGGGCACTATTACTACAAGCAACAATAGTGACAAATATAAAACAATAAATCCAAATTACTAAATTTAGATAACAATATATTAAAATATAAATATCAGTAACTATATAAAACCTTACTAGGGATGGCATTCAGGGACTTTCACCCACCCATAAGCCTGTGTAAAAAGATAGGTCTTAAGGCTCCTTTTAAAGACCTCCACCGAGGGTACCTCACTCAGGGTCCTCAACAGAGAATCCCAAAGGACTGTAGCCACAACCTCGAAGGTCCGGTTCCCCAAGGTTTTTAACCTTGCCCTGGGAACAACCAAGAGGCCCTCCTCAGCGCAGTGAAATGGGTGTGAGGGCATGTAAGAATGCCGGAGACCACTCAGGTAGCTTTTGGCCCAGCCCATGTAGGGTCTTACAAGTTAGTAACCCAACTCTGAAGGAGATATACCACTTATCCTGCAGCCAGAGCAGTAGATGCAGTGCCGGGGAGCTATGACTCCATCTAGAAAGGCATGTCAGCAACCTAGCAGCTGCAATCTGCACTAACTGCAAGCACTGCAATGTACCTCCACTGACCCTGAGGTATACAGCGTCACAGTAGTCCAGCTGTGAGGTTACAAAAGCGTGCACCAATGAGGGCAGGTCATCTGCAGGGATAAGGCATCTAATCTAGGTGATGTTCCTGAGCTGGTAAAAGCCATTTCAGACAACGTCTGACACCTGAGCCTCATATATCAGCCCCTCATCCAGAATGACTTTCAGATTTCTCAACTCTGCAGCAGCCACAGGCCAAGAGGAACCAAGCCAAAGCCCTGTCTCCCTCTTAGCAGATGCTGCTCCCCCCTTCCAAGCCAGCTGAATCACCAGTACTTCATTTTTTTCTGGGTTAAGTGTCAGCCAGCTCGATGGATCTCGACCAGGCACATATTCAGCACATCCACCGCAACAGGCATCTGTGGTGCAAAAGATAAATAAAGCTGAGTATCATCTGCATATCAATGAAACCCAGCTCCATAATGTCTAATGATCCTACCTAGGGGTATCATATACACCACAAACAACATGGGTGAAAGGACCAAACCCTGGGGTACCCCACAATGCAGGTCCATCAGGACCAAAGAAAACTTCCCATAACTTGCACCGAAACCAGCAGATGACTTTGATGGTGAGCGCTACATACTCCCTAAGTCAATCCAATAACAACCCATGGTCCACGGTGTCAAATGTCAATGAGAGAGCAAGGAGAATGAGAACTGACCATTCTCCCCCATCTCTTGCCCTGTGCAGGTCATTACACACCTTGACCAACACAGTGTCTGTGCTGTGTCTTGACTTAAAACCAGACTGGAGGGGCTCATAGATATCAAAGGCCATGAGGTGTGCCTCAGGCTGCAACACAACCACCTTCTCGGTGACCTTGCCTAAAAATGGCAGGTTAGAGACAGCTCAGTAATTCACCAAGATATCCAAGTCCAGCGATGGCTTCTTCAAGAGGGGCTTCGCCAATGCACTTTTCAATGCAATTGTGAAAATCTCCTCTGACAAGGAGCACCGGACAATCTCAGTGAGCACCAGGCACAACTGCCCGATGCAGTTCACTAGTAGCTGGGTCAGGCTTGGATCCACTTTGCAAATTGTTGGTTGCAACTCAGAGATCACATCATCAACCTTATCCTTTGTTACTGGCTTAAACTCTCCCCATGATGACTGAAAGCCATTGCGCCCAATTGGCCCAACACTGTTGGGCTGTGACAGCCCACTTGATAAGATCTCAGCCCAAATAGAGGACACCCTGTCTGAAAAGAACTAAGCAAACTCCTTGCATTTAGTATTTAGTCTTTGGTAACCAATTATCATTTAGCATTTAGCAGCTGATGCAGCTTCCACAGGCTCCAATGAGGCAGGATGCAGAAGCCTGTCATCAGTCTAAAAAAGCTGAGCTGGTCAGGTCCTTCCAGCAGTAATCTCCCTGGACAGGAATCCTGCCTTCTTAAGGGTACTTGCCCTTTGATGCTCACTGTAGTGAGTATGCAAAGTCAATCTGTTCTCTTGGGCCCTAGATCTCTTGTAACAATGCTCCGAACTCCTCCCCTTTGCTTTCATCTCCATACCACGGCAAGCCAAGCTGCAAAACCAGTGAAAATACATGAACTGGTGCCACAAGGTCAAAGGCCACATCAACTGCTCTGTTATAAGCCACAACTGCCTCCTCTGATTCCCTGGCACATACCACCAGCAAATCTGAGGTGTCCAGCACTGCAAAGAGTCCCTCTGGCTGAAGCCCGCGCAAAGGGCAAAAGTGGACCACCTCCTCAGGGGGTAGACCACAGAGGGGAGCCCTAAAACCAAAACTGATGGTACAATGGCTCAATGATCCAACCAAGTGATCGGGTCAATCCTGAGGTTTTCCACCTCAAGCCTCAGAGAGACTACCAGTCCCAGGCATGACTATGTTGGTAGGTCACAGAAGCAACAGCTTGTGCGAGGCCCAGGAATTCAATTCCTTGGAGGAAATCCTATCCAAAGTGTGCTGGTCCTCACAATCCTAATTCCTCCCCACCAGTAGGTTTTACCATGTTGAGGCGACACCCTTCTTGCCGACATCCCTGACAGCAACAGACACAATGCAGAGTGTCGGCATTGTACTGTCAGGATGTCTGTGTGTTTTTTTGGGGGGGCTCTGCCCCCACACCCCCCAGTCTCTATATATACAACTCAGAATTGGAGTTGTCTTGGGAGGGGGAGAAACACTGGGAGATGCCATACCAGTGCCAGCGGGGACCATCACAGTGACCCAACGCTTTTTATTAAATTCTGTCGCTGTGATAGACTTCGCTGTGGCAGTGTCAACATGCGGTCAGTTAACCCCGTCTGTGCTCTCCAAGTATCTTGTTATCCCTGTGCCTCCTATTAATTCCCACCTCCCAGTAGCAGCGATATGCCACACTTGGCCGGGGGGGGGGGGCTTGTCATAGAAGGGGCATAGATTCTGTAGCAGGGATGGAGAGTAACTGAGCCAAGAGGTCTGCACAGGATAACGCATCCCTGATACAACTAGCCCTAACCCTATAAAAACCCTCTACCCACTTTCCAGCCCACCCCACCCACACTTCCCTTCCCCCACCCTTAATTACAAACAGCCTTCTTCCCCCCAGCCATACAGTCACACAACCAACATACAAAAATCACCCTCTATACTGCTGTATCCTATCCACCTTTAACTCTCTGATTCACTTAAAATAACAAACAGCAACAACGTTTTAATAAGAACAAAATAAATCGCAAAGTCAACAACACATGCCCAAATTTGTGGTGTTGAGCAGAACTTTTTCTAAAAATTGAGCTTCAAGTCTTCATCCAGAGCAAGTCCACAGAGATGAGCAAAAAGATAATAATGGTAGGTACTCCCCTCGCGTCTTACCCAAAGCAGCACCCAGTCCTCCAGCAAATTCTTAATGCAGTCCAACAGATAACAATACTTAAGTAGGCTTTTAGTCTCCCAGCTCTCACCCAGGAAGCTTGCCCCAGAAAGTCTTTCAGATCCGACCCCCTTCCACGGGGTACGATCAACGACTATATGACTGAGAATGTCAGCAAACACCAAAGAAACACACATGAGCACAATTAGAGGAATCCACTGCTCACCTCCATTTACCCCAGTCCAAGACAAGCAGCCTAGAATACCCACAGACTCTGCTCCAGATCCAGGAGGTCATTCTGGTGTCCCAGAATCCTGCAGACTGACCAGACCTCTCTCACTAGCCACAGTTCTTGACCTGCACTCAGCAGTTCCAAGACTCCCTGACCAAACACTCTTCTGGCACCAACTCCAACCACAAATGTCTCTCTCACTTGCATTCTGCACCCCCCGAGGATTAGCGCCAATCTCCACTTTGCACTCCTGACTTCACAGTTGCTCCTTGAGGCACACCACCTCTCCTCTCCACCTCCACAGGGCCATGGTTAACTCCTGCAGAGCGGTGAGTGGGGAGGACGTTCACATCACACTGGCAAAATCCACTGGAACTGAAGCTAGAAACCTGCTAAAACTTTAGCGACTGCCAGCGATTCAGTTAACCACAGCATAGTCCAGCTGTATAATCAGACTGCTCACCCCACAATTTGCCCTCCCTAAAAAAAAAAAAATAACACTAACTCCTATAACTGTCTCACTAAAGTGTGCACTACACTATAAATGATCCTACACTAACTAAAGATATTTTAAAATCATGCAATTGTACTTGCATTAAAAACCCCTGCTTAGAGTTTTAAGATGTTTAATGAGTTCTCAACAGCAGAGCTCACAGAGGCCAGCCCAACCCAGTGGCCATCTTGATTCAAGCTTTTGGAAGCTAATTGGAAACCAAAACAAGACACCCATGTCAATGGCTGATGTCCATGGTGCCCTCCTGATGTTCTGAAAGGCTATTTTTTTATTCAGTTTTTGTTGACCGGGTAAGTGCACTAGACAAATCCTGCCTATTTTCAGGCACGATCTGGGGAAGGGGGATACAGATGAATGCCAACTGACCTTGAACCAGATGAAACTGTTGGTGGTATTTTTAGTGAATGAGGGAAATTTGGCCAGGACACTGGGGAAATTCCCCTACTGCATTGCTAGCGTTAGGGGAAGCTGCTGGTACTGCTCTACGGAATGGTAGATTGTGCTGAACCCTCCATGGAGACGGACGTCTTACCTACTGCTTGTTTGGAGAACTCTAGTGTGATGCCTGAGCGATAACAGTCCTGAGAAGGGATTACCTTGAACAAAGTGTCTTTCGAGCTGCCTGGAGATGTGCATGGTGTGATCCGTGCAGCAGGAGCGTTTTGGCCAACAGACACACAAGGTTTGCTGGCTAGAGACATTCCCTCGGTTTCCTCAGCAGTGCTGACTATTTCTTCTGGGGTTTTGCATGATGCTGCTTTACTTTCTGACCCACCGGCTATGATAGTGGCATGTTCAATTAGCCGCGACGTACAGGGAACAATGCTGACTCCTGCGTCAGAGACTCTGCATCCAGGAATGTGGAAGTTGAATCCGCCTGACTGCTCTTTTCCTACGAAGGACTGGAGTAAGGAGTCGGAGTTTTTGGACACTGGCTGGATGCTTCAGGATGGGCGCTGGCTACCTGATTCGGAATGGGTTACTTTCACCCCAAAGGAGACACATGGGATCACTGCGACTGTTCAGTCTGCGGATCGACAACCTCCAGATTTCTCTTCTTTGGCTGCAGATGGTAAGACTTTGATTTCCTCTGACCCGGTTGCTAATGAGGAGCCTGATACTGAGATGCCAAATGTTTCCCCCCCCTTCCCCGTCGGAACAATTACATACTGATCCCTGCTTTTCAGATCTTTTTCGGAACAGCAGACTGGATCAGACTTCTAGGCGCAATGCTGTATGGCTCAGGTACGGGGGAGGGGTCTCCAGGAGCATCCTGATCACTTTTATGTCGCTTGAAGGCTGCTTAAGAACTCCATGAATTTTCAAGCCTCCGACATATATGCTCTTATAAATATTCGTGGAGAGGACACTTTTGATGTTAGTTTTAGGTCCTTTACTGGCCTAGACAAATTCTGGCAAAAATATGAATCACCGAAATCCACTCCTTTATGGACTCCATTTTGGGCTATTCCCATTACTAAGCCCTTGTATAAAACTATCCACATTATGTTTCGTAATGAGGAGGTTAATGTGGGAGATATCTTGTACTGGTTGGAGAGTAAGTGCACTGTGTTGGGGCCTCCACTGCCTATTATTGATGGGGGAGGGAATATGGACTGGAAGCTGGAAATTTAAGATTAAACTGCATCTTATAGGGGATACAGTCCAACATGTTCCTAACAGCTTCTTTTTGGGTAAGGATAGGGGCGTGTGATTTTACCCTGATCAGCCCAAAGCTTGCTATAAGTGTGGTAGCACTCGTCATTTGAGTAGTGCATGTGACAAGATAAAATGCGCCTTGTGTGGAGAGCTGGACCATGACAGTGGCACCTGCCGTAATGTCTTCCGCTGCAACCTCTGTGATGCCCAGGGTCATGCATACCATCAGTGTCCGTGTGCTGGCCAAAATAATTCAGGGGGCCTTGATGAGGGAAACCCTGATCTCAGAGGCTCAAGGCCAGTTTAGGCCTACTGCTGAGGATACCGATCCTCCTGCTTCAGACCCTTCTGCCCCAGGCCCATCCCCTGCGGCTCCTCCTGATGGTGGTGTGTCTCAGCCCACTGATGAGCCTAATGACACTGAAGAGTTACAATTTCAGCAGCTCCCTGTGGTCTCAGGGTTTTACATCCCACTACACTCTCTTCCACCCCTACCCCCCTGCTCCCCCAGACCCGGAGTTTCAGAAACCTCACCCAAGATGAGTGACAAGATCTCATACTAAGATGCTTATTAAACCGGTCACCCCGACTTCCGGTTCCATCACGGACCTCTAGACAGCACCTCGTGAACACTCTCCACCTCACTTGCATAAAATAAGTTTAAAACCCCCACTTAGGCGGCATTAAATGAAAGACAAACCCTCAACTATGTCCAAAGATCCTCGCAGAAGAGATAAGCAGGGTCCATCGAGGGTCGGACTGTCGAAGAAGCCAACAGAAGCAGTGCCTAGTGCAGAGGGACATAGGCCGCGCAGTAGGAGCCGTTCGCCAAGCAGCATGTGAGGGTCTGATTATGACACGGACAGGGAGCAAGACAAACTGTCTCGGTCTCGCTTTGAAACAATTTTAAAAGAAATAAGGGCCTCTCGACTAGAAACGAAGAAAGACCTTCAGGGGTTATACACACAGCTATCAAAGATAGACCAGAGACTTGAGGAAGCAGAAACTTGAATAGCAGGAGTAGAAGAGATAAACGATAGCCTGGGCCAAGCGGTTAATGCCTTACTACAACAATCGATGGCATTACAGACCAAATCAATAGATCTGGAAAGCAGATCCCGAAGAAATGACTTGAGGCTCTAAGGCCTAGCGAAGGGGGCCAAGACATCCCCGGTAACAGCTTTTATCGAGAATCTACTTTGGGACATTTTAGAACTGCCTCCGAATTATGACTTAAGGATTGAGAGGGCACATAGAGCGTTGGGTGCAAGGCCGCAGGATCCGAAAGCACGTCCACGCTCAATAATCTTTTTACTGGCAAGTTATCAAACTAAAGAAGATATTCTTCGCAGAGCGTGGGCAAAGAAAGAGCTTACTTACCTCACGTCGAAAATAACGCTGGATCACGACTATCCCGTGGAGATACAACAGGCCAGGCAGCAATATACCCCGATCCTGCGAGCGCTGAGAGAGAAGGGGATACGTTTCCAGACCCCCTTCCTGGCTAAAATAAGGATCTTCTGGCAGGAAGGCACGCAAACATATGGCTCACTGTATAAAGCCTTGGAAGCCATGAAACAGAGAGGAATTAAGCTGGCGGAGGAAGACGTGGATCGTATCGGCAGGAGGCGAGCATTCTTTTCAGACTGGTACCAATCGGGGATACAGCAGAGGGGAACTTCAGCAAAATTACTCCTGGAGTCGTTCGAGAGGATCAGGACCATGATGAAGAAAGGCATACTGCGAGGTAGACCTGAACTGGTAGAGAGCAGCAGATGAGCACCATGGGACTGCCGAAGTTTGCATTTGTATTACCAAATGAGCCTGGGGATCTGTCAGGCTTAATGGAGGACTGCACCTTGGATGGACCTGTTTAAAAACATATATTCCCTGGTTTGTCTCCCCCTGGCCCTCTTTGTTCCCCCCCTGCTGTAGTTGAGTCCTTTGTGATGTGTCGCCGTTTAACCTCATTCCCCTTTACCCACATGTGTCATGTCTTGTTTACAGGGAAAAATGCCTCCAATTTTCGCCAGGGTTGTGGAGGGATCAGCGATCCTGCACCCTTCTTTCCGGCCGGATGGGGGAGCGAGTGCAGAATCGATGTATGGGGGGAGGCCTCGAGGAGAGGTAGGAGTTTGCGGGAGGGGAGTGGATGGCCGAATTGGGCGATATGGGAGCTACGGGGAGGGTAATAGGGATTTCATGATGGCAAGAGTATCACAATGGGAATAATTATGGCTGGGCAGATTTTAGAGAGCCTTCATAGCTGATTTTGAAAGAAAAACCAAGGTGAATAAGAGGGGAAATGTCTGAGGTTGCAGGGGGAGGGTTTTTTTGTTTTTATAGTAATCAAAAAAGGGGAAAAGCGAGGTGGGAGGTAGAATACGGGTATAATTCAGATTATTGAGTAACAAATATTCGTACATGGATGGAGTACATAAAAAAGAAGCCACCGCAATCGGGGGCTTTCTTGCGAGGGGGATCTCGAAGTAGCGGAGATGAATATCCCTCGTAGCTGCCCAAACATCGAGCTAGAAAAGGGCAGAATAAGGGCACCACAGTGTTGGGAGCCCCTACCTTGGAAGCAAAGAAATAGTTTAAAAAGTTAAAACAAAAGTTAGTTATTGAGTTGTAATATATGGATAGTGAAAATAATACCCCCAAAATACATACAAAAAATTCCTTGTAATACAGTAGTTAGTCCCGTAATGGTATACTTCCGGTCCTCGTAATAGTATACTTCCGGCCCAATAATACTATACTTCCGGTCCTCGTAATAGTATAGTTGGGATTACCGATGTGACTACTGTGTGAACTGAGTTTTGTTTCTTTTTTTTTGTGAGAGAAACATGCGAATGGGACTGGGAGTGGGAGCAGGAGTGGGGTGGTGGAGCGAGGGCGAGGAACACACTGGAGTCTTACTAACTCTGCAGACCACAGCGCCATACAGCAGGCACAAGTAAGAAATTAAAAATTCCTTGCATCCATATATTACAAAAAATAACAAATAGGTTCTGGTGTTTCAAGGCAGAAATTCCATCTCGAGGTTCTGGGGATACAAGAAACCTCTCGAGCTTCGCTCTCAAGGTTTCTTGTATCCCCAGAACCTCTCGATGGAATTACTGCCTTGTAATACACCAGAACCTATCTATTATTCTATTTATATTTAGTAACAGTTTTAGTGTTGGATTGGAAATGTTTAAAGGGGTTTCCAGGTTAAGATGTACCCCAGTTAACATTAATATTTGGGTGGGTTTTTGTTTATCAGTAAGTAAGCCTAAGAGGGACATGAATACTTATGGAACGAGGAGACTAGTTCTACTTTATTGGTCTAGAATGAGGCAAGAAAGGCCACGAAGGAAAAGGTATAGAAAATGGGTTACGGACATCCTGTTTATTCTTAAAACTTGTTTAGGGTTAGCTTTAAAGCTGAGTGAGCCTAAGTGGCACGGAAATGTCGTCAGAATGGTAATGGCATGTCTAAAATGCTGGCTCAGAATACTGTTTGAGAGAGTTCAATGGAATAAGGATAAAGGAGCTGTTACTAGACTGAGAGACAGGGAAAGATATAAGAATGGATAACACCACTGTAATATGTTCGATCAATGTCAATGGACTGATGAACCCGGTCAAGAGGAGTAAAGTATTAGCGTGGATCAGAAAAGAGAAACCCGACTTTATACTGATGCAGGAAACACATCTCTCCCCTCTAGAGCATTCCAAACAAGGGAAAATGGGCTTTAATTACGAGGCCAGTGCATCTTATGGGCGGGGAAGAAGGAGAGGAGTCTCCATACTAATACCAAAGAAAACAATATTCAAAGTATTAGATAAGTATGCTGACAGAGAGGGGAGATATGTGTTCTTAATGGGCAGGTATCAGGGGAAAATTCTTACGTTGGCTTCAGTATATGCCCCGCCTAACACAGATTTTCAAACCTACAGAAATATTTTGTTGAAATTGCAGGAATGGGCTGAGGGGCAAGTCATTCTAGGGGGATATTTAAACATAACATTTGATCCGAAGATGGACAGTACGGCACTGAGTGGGAGGAGGGAGAGAGGGGTCGCAAAGAAATTGGTGCAACTCCTAGGGGAAATAGGGTACGTGGATGCCTGGAGAGCGGGACACCCTAAGCAAAGGAATTACTCCTTTTTCTCACCCCCACACAAGAGTTTCTCGAGGTTAGATTATTTTTTATTGCCAAAGGAACTGACGGCTAAAGTAAAAGATAGCTGGATGGGGAATATGACGATCTCAGACTATGCCCCGTTATTCCTTCAGATAGACTTGGGGGATTTTCAGAAAAAAACATTTTGGAGACTTAATGTCTCCCTGTTACAAGATAAAGGGGTTAAGCAACAGGTGAAGGACTCCATCAAACAAGCCTTAGAAGAAAACACATCCCCAGATATCACCTCGGCACTCCTGTGGGACACGATAAAAGCCATACTGAGGGGAAAATTAATATCCATTGCGGCGTATAAAAAGAAACAGAGGGAGAGAAGGGTAGAATCCCTGAGAACTGAAATAGACGCGTGCGAAACAAAATTAAAAGAGAAATATAACAAAGAGGTGTTTCAAAGATTACATAAACTAAAGAAAGAATTGAATAGTGAGCTAGAATATCATATCGAACAGAAACTGCTCTACATAAAACAAAAATATTACAAAGGGGGCCCTAGGGCAACTAGAATCTTAGCAGCTAGGTTATGTAACCAGAAAGCAAAGGCTCATATAGCTAAAGTAGAACACCCACAAAGTAAAGATATTAAGCAGACTACACCGGATATAGCAGAAGCCTTTAGATCCTTTTACAGAGAACTGTACAAGGCCCCTCCACCCACAGAAGCGCTAGGCGTGGAGCAATATCTGAAGAAGATCACCCTCCCCACAATCGCAGAATCAGCCCAAAGCCAATTTATGACCCCGGTGTCCACTGACGAACTGAGACAGGAGATACACAGACTTAAAGCAAATAAATGCCCAGGGACAGATGGATACCCCGCTGAGATGTATAAACATTTTCAGGAGCAGCTAGCCCCCCTATTGTTAAAAGTATTCAATGAAACCCTTACGACAGACACGTGCCCCCCAGAATCCTGGTCACAGGCGGTCATATCGGTAATACCTAAGGAGGGTTAGGACCCTAAATTGTGCCCCTATCGACCTATCTCCCTTCTTAACACAGATTATAAGTTATTTATGGCAATAATATCCCACAGAATACAACAATTTTTACCAACGTTAATACAGGCAGATCAAATGGGGTTTATTCCAGGTAGGCAAGCCTAGGACAACCTAAGAAGGACAGCTCATGTTTTAGACCATCTTAACCGAACTAAGCAACCCGCCATCCTTCTCAGCTTAGACGCAGAGAAGGCGTTTGATAAAGTCTCGTGGAGCTTTCTCCAGGCGGTGCTCAGGCGGTTTAGCTTTCCGACACAGTTTGTGGCCCTGATCATAAAGATATATGCTACCCCCAAGGCATATGTAAGAGTGAATGGCCATCATTCCGATGTATTTGCACTGGAAAGAGGAACGAGACAAGGATGCCCCTTTTCCCCTCTTTTATTTGCACTATACCTGGAACCCTTGGCCCAGGGGCTTCGGGAAAATCAGGATATACAGGGCGTACAAATAGGGGAAACCCAACAAAAGTTAGCTTTGTATGCAGACGACATCCTGCTGTATTTAACCCAACCAGAATCTTTGTTGCCAAGCTTATTCCAACACTTAAGGGTGTTTTCAACCCTTTCCGGATACACCCTCAATGAAAATAAAACAGAAGTATTGAAGCTTTATTTCCAGCCAACCACAGAGTTTAGAGCAAGATATCCTATGAAATGGGAGTTGCCTCATATGAAGTACTTAGGTGTAAGATTGGCAACGACAACTGATCAGCTAGCTAGGCTCAATTATCCACCAATGGTGAAACAGATACAGGAGGATATGAGAAGGTGGAGACTCATACCAGTGTCCATTACGACAAGGGTACAAGCAATAAAAATGAACGTACTGCCACGTTTTTTATTTTTATTTCAGTGTGTACCCACTCCAATATCACTTAAGCAGATAGGAGAGTGGCAAAAAATTTTGGGGAATTACATCTGGTTAGCCAGAAAGCCCAGGATTAGAAAGCAAACCCTGTACCTAGCTAAAGATGCAGGAGGGCTGGCTGTCCCCCTATTGGTGGGATATTGGATTGCAAATCAGACGACAATAATCTTGCTATTACAACACCAGGGTTACCGGGCCAGGTGGAAGGAATTGGACCTAGCTGTGGACCTGTCTCCCTCTCTTATGGCACAGTGCACAACATTAAATCCGGGGCCCAAGCGGAGGAAAACTCCTTATCTAGGGACGGAGACGGCTATGCAAGGCTATAGACAAGGGCTTATGAGAGGACCTGTCAGGGCCTACTTGTGGAAATACACATGGTGGTCCATAAATATGGAGAGGAACAGGGCAGCTACAGACCCGTGGTATAAAAAACAGGAGAGACAGGGCCTTGTAGCCCCGTGGCAGCTCTTCAGAGGGGACCAGGTTATTTCGTTTGGGGAAGCACAGACCAAATTTGGTTGGAAAGAGGAGGAGTTAATTTACTATTATCAGATGAGAGATTATATAGCAACAGAAATGAATATCTCAATTAAAAAAGGGTGGGGTTCTCCAATACCGAACATATTTGAAGTAATTTGGAGTTCGAGTAGGGGAGAAAAAGTTATTTCTATTTTATATCAAAATTATGTAATGGATCTCCAATACACAACAGACTATATTAAAGTGAAGTAGGAACGAGAATTGGGGACTACACTAAGTACCAAAGATTGGTTGGGAATGTGGAAAAATACCTGGAGTACAACATCATCCCTGGGGTGGAGGGAATTTTTATGGAAATTGAGGGTACGTTTCTTTAGGGCTCCCTCTCAAGCAGCTGGGTGGCACAAATCCTACCCCACTTGTTGTTGGAGAAATTGCAGTGCGGAGGTGGCAGATTTGACGCATATTTTTTGGCAATGCCCGGAGGTAAAGGGATTCTGGACGAAAATACAAAAATACTTAGGGGAGATGGTTGGCATAGAGTCTCCATTGGGACCAGAACATATGATTTTAGGGATACACCCCGAAAATCTTAGGGGAAGAGAAGCAAAGTATCTCTGAAATATACTCATTGCCGCAGCGGGGAAGGCAATAACCAGAAGATGGCTTGTCCCAAATGCTCCAACGTGGGAGGAGTGGAAAGAGATAGTTGAGGGGTTAAAAACACTTGAGAGGGTCACCTACTCACTCAGACAACATACCCAACAGTTCAGAAATAGATGGAATAGGTGGGAGGTGTCCTGGAGCAACAGTGAAGGGGAGGGAGAGCCCTGAATGTTTGGAAGGGGAAAATAAAATAGAGAGGGAAACACACAAATAAGAGAAGGCTAGGGGTATTAGGTCTTTGAATCTGAGGGGGTGAGTGGGGTAAGGAGATGATGGGGATTCCTGCCTGTCATCCCACCCACTTTAACCTTTCTTCTAGATGAAAGGAGGAGGTAAGAGAAGAGCCCACAGTTGAAACGGAAAGGAAGCTCGGGGTAGTTCGTGAATGTATAGGATGCCTGTATAGAAAGAAAGAAAAACAGTTTGAGGTTGTCGAACTCTGGCTAATAGACCAATGAAATATAAGATAACATAATGAAAATAGAAAGGAACTAGTCCCTAAGTTACTTAATATTAAGTATGCTTGATGATAGTAAGTAAACTGAATCTAGGCTGAAGTTTAATCTGAGTATTTTCCAACTTGTATAGAGTAGAACGGTTGTTTATAGTAATATGTCTGAAGTGCTGAATGTACGTATTGATTATATACTGACTCAGGAAAGATTGATGTGTATGGAAGAGATAAGAGTCAATAAAGCTAAAGTATAAAAAAAAATAAACCGGCCACCCCTCCTACACATAACTCTTTCCAGGTGCTGCAGGATCAGGATGGGGATTCTGAGTCTGATATGTCAGTCAAATCTGGGTCTTTTTCAGGTATGGAATGTGATGATGAAGGGGGACCTGACTCATTGGAGTCAAAGAAAAAGTCAGGTAGAAAGCATAAAAAGGACAAACTTTAGTCTGATTCCCTGGCTTCTGTAACTGTAGTTTCCCTAAATACTTGTAGTATCAAGAATTCAAGGAAGCGTCTTGGGCTTCTACACTTTCATAAGGCTCTAACTGCAGATATTCTGTTCCTGCAGGAGACGCACTTTACTTCTTTGTCTGATGTTAATTATACGAAGAAGTTGTGGATTCATGGGCCTTCATTCTGGTTCTATGGTGCCGATGCTGCAGATGGGGTTGGCATACTTATTTTATCATACCACTGTACAGGTTCTCAGACTGGTAGATTTGGTTCCTGGTAGAGCTTTGTTCCTGGACTGCTTTTACAAAGGTTACTCCCTTTGTCCCATAAACATTTATGTTCCCCAGGTTAAGTCAGCCAGGATAGATCTTTTTCATGAAATTTAGCACTATCTCTTTTCCCCTAGACATATAATATGGGGGGGGGGGGCGATTTTAACTGTGGCCTGGATCTGAAATTTAAAGACAAGTTACAACAAAAGGTATATTGTGATTCCCATGCTTTACAAAACATAATTTTGAAAGCCTCTTTAACAGTTGTTTATAGAGCGCGCTTCATTCTGATCCTGGGCCTACTTATAGATGTAGCAGTTTTGCTACAAGGATTGACTTTGTTTTTGCTTCCCGTTATTTGCTGCCATTTTCGTTTCAGTTGCACCCTTGTGAATTCTCAGATCACATGCTGTTGCTGGTATGTTTTTCTCTTTCCTGTATCCCACCTCATTTTCCTGCCATTCCTGTAAGATGGAAGCTGAACCCTATTTGACTGACTCAAGAGTGGTTTCAGTCTTTGTTGTCTCAGACATTTGACTGACGGCGATCAGTTGCCGGGTTGTATGACTCCTGGGGGAGATTGGTGGATGGAAACCAAGCCTGAGTTTAAACAAACTTGCACTTTCTTTAACACAAATACTCAAACTGAGGACTATATTTCTTATTTAGGCCATCTGTCCCAATTTTATAAATTAATATCCCTTCCCACTTCTTCCGATGTTCGGATCCAAGAACAAATTGCTATACTTAAAAATAAAATGAGACAATTTCATTATGGAAAAGCGTGCCGCATACATGATGATTTGTCTTACGGATTAAAGTCATCACCTGTTTCAGACCCTTTCTCAGCCTGTAAACAAGCTTTAGATAAAAAGCTTATGACTGGCCTTTATGATACTACGGGTCTTTTGAAAACTGCTGCTATAGAGATGTTACACATTGTTCAGCACTTTTTGAAGGCTCAACGTGGTCAGGCCTTTCAACCCACAAGTACTTGGGACGAGCTGTTTTCCTTTCAGCAGCCTACAGTATCACCTACTGATTCTCAAACCGTAGATATGCCCATAACCCAGGATGAAGTCAGGTTGGAAATCAGCCGTTTGAAAACTGGAATATCACCTGGTCCAGATGGCCTTATAAATGAATTATATACATTTTATTTTGGACGATATGAACATTATTCTGACACAGGTTTTTAATGAAATCCTTATTACTATTACTTTACCTAAGGGATTCTCAGATGCCTTGACAATTTTTTTGTTTAAAAAAGGTAATAAACACATTATTGGGAATTGGAGACTGATTTGTTTGCTAAACACGGATTATAAGATCTTTTCTGTCATTTTGTGTCATAGGCTCCAACGTCTGGCTCCCTCTCTGATACATCCTGTCCAAACATGTTCTATGCCAGGTACGCATGTTCACCAGAATTTGATCCTATTAAGAAATATTTGTGAATGTAGTCGACTGGGGAAGCTGACGGGATATTTACTTTCCTTGGATCAGGCTAAGGCATTTGACAAGGTTTTCCATGGTTTTTTATTTCAAGTTTTTCAGAAATATGGGTTTTCAGATAAACTTAGAACTTGGGTGGGGCTTTTGTATAATGATGTTCAAAACTTTCCCCTGGTTAATGGTCTATTGGGGGATGGGATTGATTTTTGTAGAGGAGTTCACCAGGGATATCCGCTTAGCCCTTTACTATATACATTTGTGTTGGACCCTTTAATTAGGGAACTTCTTCATCATCCGCATATACTGGGTCTGACGCCTGCCTAAGATGTTCCTCCTCAGGTATTGGCTGTTTATGCTGATGACATGTGTCTTATGTTACGTGATTCATCTTCAGGTCTTTTCACTGTGTCTATATTAGCACAGTTTGGATCTATTTCGGGGACTTCAATAAATTATAACAAAAGTGCTGGAATTTTTTGGGTGGAAGGACATTTTGAACCCACTATTGGACAAATAGCTATTTCATTAGGCCCGATTAAAATATTGGGTTGTTTTTTTGGTACTGGTGATCTGGCTGACCTTAACTGGAAACCACGTATTGAATTAGGCGAGGGTAAGGTTTAGTTATGGAAGTCCTGGACTTTTTCTAAAAAGAAACGTGTTTTGACTGTTAAGAAATTCCTCCTACCTTTGTTCTTATATTTAAGTTCTGTATTTCCTTTGCCTAGACATTATGAAACTCATCTTTATAGTATCTTTTTTCAAATGTTATGGGGGAGCCGATTGAACCCGGTTAAGTGTGACTTTACGTATTTACAGATTAAGGCCGGCAGACTTGGTATGATAAATCCGTTAGTTTTTTATTTCTCTTTTTTTAACAAATCTACATTTAAAGAATTCGCACAGTATCAGTCCCATTCTTGGGACTTATAGACTTTTTTTGCTTAAGGATTATCTGACACGATGGTCAACTGAGGCACCTATTGTTAAATCTAATTATGGGGCGCCTTCATTTCTTCACTTAGTAGCTCTTAAGTTACGTCAGTGGCATCTGGCTCAAAGTGAGGTTCATCGGCTGTCCCAAAAGGGTTTATATATTAGGATAATGTACTCTAAGTTTTTAGTCCAGGTTGATTTTCCTAGGTGTTTTCCTACTAAGGTTCATTTAGCTTCAAAAGTTCTTGCTGATAGAAGGATTCCTGACCGGATGTGGGATGTGACATGGCTCAGTTGTCATGGTAGATTAGGGGTCAAGGGAAATCTAAAGCATAAGGCTGTTTCAGACAAACACTGTATTCATGTTGAATGTGCTGGCATGGAAGAAACTATGACTCATTTTTATCTTACATGTCATTATGCCCGTCAATTTTAGTCTGTTTTGCTTACCAAGTTGGGGGTGGGGTTCTTCTTGTCATGTCTCATATGAATGTTTGGTTCTTGGGGATTATTCCATTTTTTTTTTCCAGATATCATCCAAGTACCCTTTCTGTGATTTTTGCCTGTGTTAAGTTTTATATGTGGTGGGCGAGATGCTTATTTTCCTTACAGCATACTGATACTTTACCTGCAGTAGTCCTACATCACATCGAATCAGCATTATGAACTAAAAAGAAATTTGAATCACATCATTTGATGGTTCATTTGTTTCATGAATATTGGAAACATGTTTATTGGATCTGACGGTGTTTGCCCCTCTTTTCTCTAGTGATTGTACAGATTATTTTGTTTTTCAGTGTTTCTTGTAAACAGCTTTTTATGATTTTTTTGTGAAATTGTGTTGATGTTTTTTTGTTTCTGCAATAAACAATTCCCCTACTCTTTTTGATAAGTGACATGGGATCTTTAACATCCACCTGAACTACCACCAATCCAGGCATATGGGACCTCGGTTTAACATCTCATCCGAAAGACAGCACCTCAGAAGTGCAGCACCTCTCTCATGCTGCACTACAGTGCCAGTACTGGGATATTAACCCAAGTGCCAGATGTGGGAACTGAACTCACAGCCCTCTGATCTCCCAGCCTCAGATGCGAGTGTGCTACCTACTGAGCCACTGACACTGACATGCTATGGAGCAGCATGGGGAAATAATCCCTGACTGTAGCCAGATCAGCCTCACTCATAATATGTAGTGAAAGTACACTTTAAAGCCACAGAAGCAATTGAGCATGTTGTACATCTAAAAAAAAAGAAGTGAAAAAGCACAGCATGGTACAGTACAAGACAGTACTTAAAAAATGTTAACCTTAACCCCTAACCCCAAGACACAACCAACATCAAATCAAGAAAATAAAGAAATAAGGAAAATAAACTTAAAACACTTTCATCTAACCCCTCACCACCCATCGCCATCTTAAATACTCCTTACTGATTTTACCAAACATTAGCAATGTGACCAGGACACCACTGGTGTGTAGGGGGCGAGCAAGTGATTGGCAGTCAAGGGAAGCATTGGGGGTTACAGTATTTTATTTGACAGGTGCTGCTTTTTGTTAATGTATTTCCTGTGGTTGTGGGGGCAAGGGAGGAGGGCTGCAGCGGGAGGGACGAGAGTGGGAGAACTGAGAGGCTAGCCAGCCATGATTGGTGGGGAAGAATGGTTGCAGAGTTACAATCAGCCAATAGGGCAGCTGTAACCTTGTTCCTCAGAATGCTCTCTTTCCTGCTGTAACTCCAGTGTTAGTAGGCGATCACCAGCATTCGGGAAGCAAGCGAGGGATCAGCAGTCAAGGAAAGTGCTGGGGGGGTTACTATATTTTATTTAAAAAGTGCTGCTTTTTGTTAATGTATTTCCTAGGATTGTGATGGGACAGGCGGAGGGAGGAGGGCTGCAGATGGAGGGATGAGGGCAAGAGGACTGAGAGGCTAACCAGCCATGACTGGTGGAGAAGCATGGTTGCTGGATTACAGACAACCAATAGGGCAAATGCAATTCCCATGTAATACCCACGATCCCTAGTGAACCCTCATGTGAATGAACCCTCACATGAGTGCCACGAAACAGGAGTGTGGCATCTGTCTTCGTTGCTTCTGGGAACGTCGACAGGTCATCCACAGGTAGGACCGTAGGCCACAGGCCACACTGGTGAGCAGAGGATAGGTAAGAGTAAAAGGAGGGCAATAAATACACTGTTGGGTGTTGGGGAGGGCTTGCAGAAGATCTCCATCTAGTGTCAGCTTGTATGTATAAAACAGATTATGGAATTGCTAGGGAGAGCAGCTGGCCCTTATCTGGGACCACCCCACAAGGATAGTACCGACAGGGGAGTGCAGCTAGTCTCTATCTGGGGTCAGCTCATATTTGTGTTGAGGACTAGGAAATCAGTAGGTTTGAAGCTGATCTCTATCTACTGTAAGGTCAGGATACATTTGCACTGAAGCTCAGGGAAGTGGCAGGCAGCAGCAGCATCTAAGGTTAGCTGCCTTGGCTAGCAGGGAGTTGCGGCTTTTGAAGCCATCCCCATTGGGATTATATAAGGAAGTTCCTTTCTGGAAGGTGAGTGGGCCAGGGGTCGAGAGAATGTGGGGTAACAGGAACATGTCTAGGCATCAGGATAGTAGGAAGAGGGTGGTGTACTGTAATGGTCATGGCACAGCAGTATTCTTGCAGATGATGTGGGTAACATGGGGCTGTCTATTGTGCAGGAGCCTGGAGCAGCTAAGGGCAGAAGTAAGACAGCAAAGATGGGAGTTGGAGAGGCTGACATAGAGCATAGGAGGAGCAGGGCAGAAGACAGAAAGGCAGATGGGGGGTGCCCTGGGGAGGGAGGTCGACAGGCAGGGGAAGGGTACTGAAGTGATCACCTATGTTCCGTGGGTACCCTTACCTCGGAAGGCAGGGAAGCCCAGGGAGAGGAAATGGAAAGTGCTGGAGGGAAGGGGGTTAATGGAAGAGATGCAGTAAGAGTGGGAGCATTCAAAAGGGTTCCTTTGAGGAATAGATTTCACCTACTGTCAGTAAGTGAGGAGGGGGAATAGGAGGAGGGAAGAGGGGTTGGGTACAGACAACAAAGCTTAGGGAGTAGGACAGTACAAAGAAGTCTCCTTCAGTTGCACTTGTTTACTACCTTTGAGCCTAGCACTTGGAACATTTTGCACTATGATTGTACTGTCGCATTATTATACCGCCTGTCTTATTGTATCTTATTTTTGTGACTTCCTATTGGTTGTATTAATTTTACAAGCAGTAACGTCAATACTGCGCACTGTTGTATTACATTTTATACATGCATCCTACTTAATTGTAACTGTTTTTACCATCAATTTTCTGTATAATCTCTGTTGTCTCCTCCTCATTGTAACTCCCCCTCCCAAGGTCGCACCGTGAGATGAGAAACTTGTCATTCAGAGGAAGGGTACGACTGTATTGAGGATTGGGGGGAGCCCTGGTCAGATAAAACACTTTTTGCACAGGACAGACTGAATCTCAATAGAGGGAGTCAAGAATCTTCAGGGACAAGCTGGGGGCTATATAAACCAAAAACTTAATTTAAACTACTAGGGGAAGCCAAGTAGGCCTACAGGCCCCGAATCCCTAGAAGGAGGAGGTCAACCAATCTCTCTCTCTCTCGCCATACTAGTAGATGGGAACTGGAGGGTAGAGGTAGAGGGTGAGTGAGGAGGCTAGCAATGGGGGAGTGCAGGCAAAGGGGAGTCATGAGAAAGATAGATGAGCTGGAAGGGAATGAGGCTCAGACTCTATGTTGAAGGTCATGTCCCTGAATGCACAAAGTCTTGGAAACAAGATGGATGATCTGTAGGCATTGCTGGCAGAGATGGAAGTGGATATCGCGGTGGTCACAAAGACATACTGTAGCCCACACCTAATCATGACAAGGACCTCTCGATCCCTGGGTTTGGATTATACAGGAGGGACAGGGAGGTAGAAAAAGGGGGAGAGGTGGTGGTTTACATCAGGGAGAGTATAACTGGTATGAGGGAGGAGTCCAGAAGAAGGGAGGATGAAAGCAATGTGGATTCAGTTACTGTCGAATAGAGGAAGGGGCACTAGATCAGAATAGCACCACTGAAAAAAGCACGGTCAAAAACCTCATCAGTCAAAATGCTGCCACTTTATGTTTTACGGGGGCTCAGCCCCCATGCACCCCAATGCAGGGGGCTCTGCCCCCACAGCCCCCGGACTAATAGATTCTAACTCCTGGGGGAAGCAGATCACGGGGCAAGAAGAAAATTGTGGGGCGTGGAATACTGTTTCCACAGCCCCTCGTGAAAAAAATTAACTCCCGATAAAGGCAAAATCTAGGGAGACCAGGATTAGAACCCTGGTCTCCACTACCACCTGGCAGAGTTACTCCCTGCCTCAGCCCTCCACGCCACAGAAGCAGCTCAGCCAGACTCCAGAATTCTGCTGTCCTTGTCCTGGGGCAGCATCACTGACAGAGACCTGGGGAGCGCTTACTGCAAGCACTGTCAATCCTCTCTCGCTGTTTGCGGCAGCATTATTCAGACTAGTGCTCTCTTGACATACACAATTCTGGTAGCGCTATTCTGACCAGGAACGGGGGAAAGGTAAGGTTGGGGTTGGTTTACAGACCAGCCAACCAGGAGGAGACAAGGGACAGGGCATTGATATCACAAATAAAGATTGCTGCAGAGAAAGGAGAGATGGCATTAGTGGGAGACTTTAACTTGCTCAGGATGGATTGGAGGGTACCGGCTATGATGAGCACCAGGAGTCAAGTGATTCTAGATACACTGCAAAGTGGATTCCTGACACAGGGCATCACTGAACCCACCAGGAAGGGGGCAATCCTTGATCTAGTTTTGATGAATGGGGAAGATGTCCAAGGTATAAAGGTCGAGATGCCCTTGGGTGGGAGTGACCATCACGCAGCATGGTTCTGGTTGAACATGAGCAGGTTAAAGCCCACACTAAGACTAAAACTCAAATTTTATAAAGACGAAGTTCAGAAAGGTGGGTGACTGCGAGCTGCTAAGGAGTCACTGGCAAATATACAAGGGGATATGGAGGTAGACCAAAGGTGATCCATCATCTAGGAGGGAATAATGATAGCCACTAAGGAGTGTATTAGGCTCAAAGGGAAAAAGTCAAGGGCCAAAGCACCCAACTGATTTAGTACAGAGGTTGACCAGGCAGTAAGGGTTAAGACGTCAGCCTATAAGAAGTTCAGGAGGACCCAGGCAGAGAAAGACAGGGAGGGCTACCTGAAGAAGGCTAGTGTAGCAGATAGGGTAGTCTGGTGGGCTAAAGCTCAGAAGGAACTAGCTGAGGGAATTAAAAGGGCCAAAATGGCTTTTTTTCTGCATTAGCAAGGAAAGGGGTAAGAACCATGGGATTGCTAGGTTCAGGAAAGGGGAAGGATGGGTAGAGGAGAAAGGGGACTTAACAGAAGTACTGAAGGAGTACTTCTGTTCGGTCTTCAGCAAGCAGAGAGGTGGACTGATGCCACTAGGGGGAAGGAGAGGAGATGGGGAAGCACATATGTTTTGATAGAAGTGGCTAGGTTGAGGAAAGGTTGTTAGCATTAAATGTAGATAAATCCACAGGCCAGGATAGTACTATACACGCAAGGGTGCTGAGGGAGCTGGCATAAGAGCTTCCAGGTCCCTTAGCTGACCTGTTCAGTAGTTCACTGGAGTCAGGTGTAGTATTGCAGGACTGGAGAATGGCACATGTAGTGCCCTTCCATAATAGTTGTCCCAAAGACAACTTGGGGAACTACAAGTCAGTCAGTCTGACCTCAATCGTGTGTAAGCTCATTGAGATCATACTGAAAGAAAGGTTAGCAGAGTATCTGGAAGAGACTGGCCTCCAGGATAAGTGGCAACAGGAGTTTATGGGAGGCAGATCATGTCAAACAAATCTGATTCACTTCTTTGACTGGGTCAGTAAAACACTGGACACGGGCCAAACAGTGGACATCCTTTACCAGGACATCAACAAGGCCTTTGACTCTGTACCCCACAAGAGGTTGATCAGGCAGTTGGCTGATCAAAGGGATGGTGAGAAGTTGACTGGGTGGCTGGAAAACTGGCTGGGTGGCAGGACCCAGAGCGTGGTGGTGGGAAGTGAGCTTTCCAGCACCAGGGAGGTTAACAATGGTGTCCTACAGGGCTAGGTGCTTGGAAAGGTGCTTTCAATGTCTTCATCAATGATACTGGGGACAGCATTAAGGTTAAAATGTGCCTATTTGTGGATGACATCAAACTCTGTGGGAGAGTGGATACAGCACAAGGGGAACAAGACCTAAGGGAAGATCTGGAAACACTAGAGAGGTGGTCCAACATTTGGTAACTTGGCTTCGGTGCAAAGAAATGCAAGGTTATGCACACTGGAGCCAAGAACCCGAGGACTGAGTACAACCTGGGTGGGGTTGGGTTCTCTGCATCTGTGGAGGAGAAGGACCTGGAAGTGATGATCACTAGTGACTGTGGAAGGGTTATGGGATAACAGATGGACCAGACACCGAACTTCAGTTTCAACACACAATCTCTGTGTGATGTTTATTCAAAATACAGCAGATAATCTTTAGCAATGGTATATTTCTTCTTCAATACATCAGTTTACAGCAACAGACTATGTATGTCCTTCCTGTGCACTTGTCAGCACCTACTGACTAACTGATCTAAACTTTTCAGTGAAAACCCTTCATCCCTATGTTTGCCTTGTTTGCTGGGGGAAGGCTCAAAAGGAAAAAAAAACAAGCTACAGACAAAGAAACCCAGTGCAGAAGCATTGAAACAAGGGTTACCCCAAAGGGCAATGACAATAAGTCAAGTTTCAAAGAAACACATCACACATACTTCCATAATGCAAAGCATCATGGGATATATGCAAATCACCACACCATTTCAGATTGGACAGTTTACAGCAGGAATGCATGGTACCAATTTACATGCATTTAACAACACAACCAACTTAATTTCTATAATACAGTCACCTAGCATTTTTTACCTTTATCAAAAACACCTAGTGCCATAGTATTTTCAACACATACAGGTTTCATAAACATAAGCTATATACATCAAGGTATTTTATGATATAGTGTTATTACATACTAAATACAACAACAATGAACACAGCTTGTTGTTTTACATAAGCACGGAACCACAATAACCTCCCTGTACAAAGACCTGAGAGGGAAAAGGAAAATTAAAGAGAACACTATAGCATAGTTAAGAAACGGGGGGTGGGGGTGCTAGGTGGCCAACCTTATGGACTAGAAATTGTAAAGGATAGATTAGGCTAAGAGACAGAAGAACTGCTGCAACAGATTTAAGAAAGGTCAGTCCTCAAGAGTGGCAGGATCTCCCTGTCATATATTGCCCACCTTAAGAGGGCAGCAGTTATCTCAGACTGCTTACTACCTTCCTGTCCCAGGAAAGGATGAAGCTTTCACCCATCCATCCTTAGAAGCTGTATCTCAGGGTCCCTATTAATGATAAACATTCCATCATAAACATAGTGGATATCATTCTTTACCCTGAGGCATTAACACATTTCTCAACAGAGACTAATGGTACCTCCCCATCTCCTTTTAAGGAAAGTCCATCATATTTTATTGACCCAAAATCTGGATGGTTGTAAAGTCCAGTACCATAGAAATAATTTCTCTGGGTTGAGTAATTACCTGCTCCAAACCCACCAGACATGTTATAGAAACATAGAAACATAGAAGTTGACGGCAGATAAGGACCGCAAGGCCCATCCAGTCTGCCCATTTCTTTTTCTACCTTATAAATGTGCCATCGGCCTTTGCTCTGTCAGTGGCCTATCTATTCATAGTCATTTGTATTGCTCCGTTATGCCTATCCCATGCCTGTTTGAAGCCCTACAATGTATTCATAGCCACCACTTTGAGGTAGGCCATTCCATGCATCCACCACCCTTTCTGTGAAAAAGAATTTCCTCACATTCCCCTTAATCAGACCCCTCTAATCTCATGCTGTGTCCTCTTGTCCTGCTATTTTTCTAATATTTAAACATGTTAGACTCTTTTCACCTTGTTAATGCCCTTAAGGTGTTTGAATGCCTCGATCATATCACCTCTCCTCCTTTGCTCAAGGGTATACATATTGAGCTCTGTTAATCTGTCCTCATATGTCTTCTGATGCAGTCCCTGCACCATTTTGGTTGCCCTTCTCTGGACTGCCTCAATTTGGTTAATGTCCTTGTGAAGGTGTGGCCTCCAGTACTGCACGCAGTACTCCAGATGGGGCCTAACGAGTGTCTTGTAAAGAGGGATTATTACCTCCCTCACGACTTGTGATACCCTACTAATACACCCTAACACCCCCTAGCCTTACCTACTGCTTTAGAGGTCTGCTTGATGATTTCAGGTCATCAGTGATGATGATGCCCAAGTCTCTTTCCTTTTGACTCTGCTAGCAACTCCTCCCAGCCTATAGGTGGCTTCAGGGTTTCTCTTCCCTATGTGCATGATCTTACACTTCTTTGCATTAAATCCCAGTTGCCACTCTTCTGACCATTTTGCTAGTTTATCCAGATCTCTTCTCATTCTGCCCGCACCCATCTGGATCATCTACTCTGTTGCAGATCTTGGTGTCATCTGCAAACAGACAAGCCTTACCCTCTAGTCCATCTGCAAGGTCACTAATGAAGATGTTGAAGAGGACTGGCCGAGGACTGATCCCTGAGGTACCCCACTTGTGACTTGCATCTCTTCTGACTGTATACCATTTACCACCATTCTCTGTTTTCTGCCCGTCACACCAGTTTGCACCCAGTTGACCAACTTCTGACCCATCCCGAGCCTACCCAGCTTATTTATCAATCTTCTATGTGGAACAGTGTCAAAAGCTTTGCTGAAGTCAAGGTAGGCGACATCAACTGCTCCCCCTTGGTCCACCACTCTGGTTACCCAGTCAAAGAAATCTATGAGATTAGTTTGACAGGACCTTCCTTTTGTAAACCCATGCTGTCTTGGATCCTGTGCCCCTATGGATTCCAGGTGTTGCACTATCCTTTCCTTAAGGAGTGCCTCCATAATCTTGCCCACTACTGAGGTAAGTCTGACTGGTCTGTAGTTCCCTGCCTTGTTGATTTTAAGCAGGGGCCCAGTCCTAGGTTCACCTCCTCTACATAAACCCACTATGTCTCTTGATTCATTCATTTCACTTGCTACTGATACAGACACCTGAAGGTAGACACTCTAGGTGTTACCCCAACACAGGTTCCAATCCATTTTCCACCCACCTCCTCCTTTGTAGGTTTTCCATAAAATTAAATAAATAAATAAATAAACAAACAAAACACATGTACCACCTCCTTGATCTTAACATATTGACAACATTAGCATCTTTAGGCTGCAGTATACCCCAGTAAATACTGTTACTAGATTTAGCTGTATCAATAAAAGAAAAAGTCCCTTTAGCCTCATAGGCTTCTTCTTGCTTGCTTGGAGTCTTCAACCCCAGCTCAATATCACTAGACACAGTCTTATCTGGGGTCTCACATTCAAGTTCCATACTTGCATCTCAGACCTCCAATAGGTAACATTCTGGGAATATAGGCAACAAAGGAATATCATGCTCAGTCAGGGGGTCCTCCTCCAGCTGAGCCCACAAAAAAATCCTCCTCTGATTCTTTATCCAAACTCTCTGGCAGGGACTACTCAAGCACCTGGCACTAATGTTCCGCCTCTCTGTGTAGTTGGTCTAGCTCAAGCCCACGGTAGTTTCTCATCCCTTTGCATCTCTTCATCATGTTCAGGCTTGGCCTTCCTCCAAGCTCTCAGGTCCAGTCCAGGCAGCAGCTTCTCTCTGTCTTGTCACCCATGGTTCTGGTCAGAACTCCACAGACTTTTTTCTCCAGGTTATCCTCTGGCAACTCCTGATGTATCAGTCCACCTGGGATATCTGGGTGATATCCACCAGAAACTGTCCCTCTTTGGCCAGTCCAGACATTTCCAGCAAGTTATCCCACTGTTAACATCAAGTCTGTGGAGGAGTTGTGGGATAACAGATGGACCAGACACCGAACTTCAGTTTCAACACACAATCTCTGTGTGATGTTTATTCAAAATACAGCAGATAATCTTTAGCAATGGTATATTCCTTCTTCAATACATCAGTTTACAGCAACAGACTATGTATGTCCTTCCTGTGCACTTGTCAGCACCTACTGACTCACTGATCTACTGATCTAAACTTTTCAGTGAAAACCCTTCAGCCCTATGGTTGCTTTGTTTGCTTGGGGGTGGGGGCTCAAAAAAAAAAAAATCTACAGACAAAGAAGCACTGAAACAAGGGTTACCCCAAAGGGCATCGACAATAAGTCACGTTTCAAAGAAACACAACATCACTCATACTTCCGTAATGCAAAGCATCAAGGGATATATGCAAATCACCATGACATTTCAGATTGGCTCAGTTTACAGCAGGAATGCATGGTACCAATTTACATGCATTAAACAATACAACCAACTTAATTTCAATAATACAGTCACCTAGTATAGTATTTTTACCTTTATCAAAAACACCTAGTGCCATGGTATTTTCAACATTTACAGGTTTCGTGAACATAAGATATATATATCAAGGTATTTTATGACATAGTGCTATTACATACTAAATCCAACAACGATAAACACAGCCTGTTGCTTTACATAGGCTCGGAGGCCACCAGAATAACCTCCCTGTATGAGGACCTGAAAGGGAAAAGGAAAATTATAGAGGACACTAGCATAGTCAAGAAAGGGGAGCGGGGGCCCATAGGTGGCCAACGTTATGGACTAGAAATTGTAAAGGATCGATTAGGCTAAGAAACAGAAGAACTGTTGAAACAGATTTAAGAAAGGTCGTTCCTCAAGAGTGGCAGGATCTCCCTGTTACAGTGATCTGAAACACTCCATGCAATGTAAGAAAGCAGCAGCAAAGGCAAATAAAATGCTAGGCTGCACTGCCAGGACGATAGCAGTAGGTGGAAGGAGGCAACACAGTCCTTATACAGGTCATTAGTCAATCCCCACCTGGAGTGCAGCATACAGTACTGGAGCCCATATTTGGCAACGAAGATGACCATGGGCCAGCAGGACAGGACATACGAGTTGGAGGCCCTGAACATGTATTCCCTGAAGGAGAGGAGAGAGGGGGGTGATATGACTGAGACCTTTAAGTATTCGAAAGGAATAAATAGTGTAAGGAAGGAGGGTCTCTTCAAGCTTAGTGAGAATCAAAACACAAAGTGACACAGTCTCAAGTTGGGGGGGTTTAGAAGAGAGGCGAGCGGCGCTTCTTCATGGAGAGGGTGGTGGCGGGTTGGAATGGCATTCCTGAGGAGATGGTTTTGTTGAAAATGGTAGGCAGCTTCAAGAGAGGCTGGAATAGAGGTAAGGGGAAAATATGGGTCAAGAAGGAGCAGACAGACTAGGGGAAGGGCAGATTGGTGAGAGGGGGCAGGTTCAGTAGCGGAAGCTGAGGACCCTGCATTATGAGCAGACTCGATAGGCCTAATGACCTTATTCTGCTAGCTTCCTCTTATGTTCGTACATTTGTATTATTCTGATAGCGCAAAATAGTACTGTAGTGCTAAACCAGAAAAAAACAAAATTAAATGCATGTAATTACGGACACCAGCTTATAATGGACGCAACATTGCACCTTATTGCATTGTCTACCTCACACACACACACACACACGCACACACACACACACCCGCATCTGGAAATCAGCTTTTGCCAGCTCAGTATGTCTTTTCCTGGCAAAACCTTTTGCAATAAATTAAATTAAATAAATCTCCCTTATGTATTGCATTTAAAAAATGTTTAATCAGTCTCCTTAATCCCTTCTCTAATTATCAATTACATTTCAGCCTTTACCTCTCTCATGACATTTTTTTGTTTTGTTTTGTTGCTGCTTCCAGTTTCCCACTGTAATCCTGTCTGTTAGCATGAAAGAGAAGAGAGAATGGCAGAAAAAGTCCCAAGAAGTTCATCTAGCCTGTCTTGAGGTTTACTGCTCAGAATTTGCTAATGTCATGTATTCCCCTCATCCTCCCCTCTCCTCTTAACATTATCCCACCTGATAACTCCCTTAAAGCAGCATTGCAATGAAAAAAGTTATTCCAAAAAGTTAATTTTCTGTTATGGTTATGAAAAATATTTGCAAAACTGTTGATTTTGGTTTTCTGGATGCTTCCTATGCTGTATTCTATACATTTGCATTTTTGTACCCTCTTCGAGTCCTCAGTATTATTTCTATGCAGAAATGAGGCGGCCATCTTTTTTTCTTGAGAAACAATTACTGTAAAACTTTCACAAAATTCTTAAATGATAACAAAAACTGAAAATTTCACCACCAAAGTAAACTGGAAGACATCTGGAATCTATTAGGAAATAAAAAAGGTAGGGTCAAATTTTAGCCCATTTTCGTTGCACTGCTGCTTTAAAGGCATCCCAATTTCTCTTGGAGTCTGATGTTGTCTCTGACACCACAACCTTGCCTGGAAATTTGCTCCAGCCATCCACCACCCTTTCTGTGAAACAATACTTCAGTCCCCCTTATATCTCCTAAAAGCCCCTTTGTTTGTTACCATCATCTGGTCACTGAGCCAAATGGGCTTCTCCTGCCCTTTCTAACATACCTGACACACCCCGGTGTGGCCCCTTCTCCATTACTGCAATTCTGATGATTGTTATTTGCTCTCTACTCCTGCCACCTCTTTAATCCCCTTCAGGCAGTTGTCCAGCATCTCCCCTATCATGGCAAAATCTGTTGTCCTGAAGTTAAGGATCACGGTGCTGGAGTTTTAGGGCTGATACTCAAGAGTTATGTTAAAACTCATCGTATTATGGGCACATTGCCCTACATGATCCTCCACACTCAAATTGCTTATGATATCCTGATTAGAAGATTACAAAGTCCTCCCCAGTCTTGCGCTGCCTCCAAGAATCGCCGCCTTTTTTGACTTTTGATCCCCAGAGATTCTCAGTCAATATCCAGGAGGTTAAAGACACGCAAGAGAACTATTATATTGCCCACTCCAGATGCCTATCCACTTTCCCCCCTCCAAGTGTAGAGCTACAGTGGTGTCCAGCAGGGCTGCAGCTATGAATTTTAGGGCCCCGGACAAGTCACTTGAAATGGGCCCCTGTTTCCCAAACCAGCTAATGCCAGAGGTAATGCCAGCTCCTCAGGTGGGCCCCTTCTGAGCTCGGGGACCCGGACAACTTCCCCACTTTCCCCCCATTACTGCGGCTCTGCTGTCCAGCACCCTGTGTTCTGCCTGGTGCTGTGACCCAGCAAATCACGGTAGATATTGGCATGGTGTAGTAAGAGAACAAAATGATTTTTTTGTTTTTCTTTTATTCTATTGATTGATTGACATGTTGCCTGTGATGTGATCTGCTGAACAGCCCCATAACAGAACACAACAAGCAGCTGGCTTTATCCATAATTCCCTAGATTGATTACATCAATGTAAATTGAACATACCATAGTTCTGATCATCGATGTGATTCTTAAAGCGACAGTTTTTCTGTTAAATACTTCATTATGTGCTGTTTTACAACCCCAACCCCCACACAATCTTTGATTCAATTTTGATTTGAGATTTGGTTTTGTGGCCTACTGTTAGTCATTATGTCCCCCCAGTGTCCCATAAGGTTAGGGAGCAGAGTCTGTTGCATGCTAGTTCACCTTAGTTACAAGAAGAATGATGTTAAACTATGATGGTTCAAATACAGCTGAGAATAATAAATGAAAGCCTGGGGCAGCCATATTTAATGGAGCGCTACTTTAATTATTTCAAATAAAAAAAAAGCTAAAACAGATTCCAAATAGGCAAATGGCTGGATCATACAAGACAGGAAAACAAGAACAATGTAGTACAGAATAAAAATGTATTGAGTATGATCATTTCTTCACTGTAACGTGAGCTGCTGCTTTAATATATAAATCTATTTTTAGTTGCTCAGCAATAACAATGTGGGTTTACAGGCGCATAGCAGGAAGGTATAGAAGCTGATGTTACATACTGTTGCAAATGAGGCCTATAGAATTTTCTTTATTACGATATATATTTTAGGTTAAGTTTCTGTTGAGTGTATTTGAATAGTATCTGCCAAAGTCAGATACAACTGGATACCACTCCTTTTTTTTATTTTTTAGATGCTATTAAATGTTGAAGGCATTTGACCACCTCAGATCTGACTGGAACTATAAGATCAGATTGGGTCCAATGGTCAGATCCCTTTGTATCACAACTGTCTGACCCTTTGATCCCCAAATCCGACCTGAAGATTGAGAGATCTAATCAGTACAACAACATCTGACCTCAGGTCCCCAAAATTATAATTTGTCATATGGCGCTCAAATTCGGAGGCAGAAAGCAGGCCTATCTAGTGGAGGACACTCAGATACCAAAATGAACTAGCCAAGCACCACTTGTTTCCTGCATTGTAGAAGTCTGAAGATATTTGACTCAAAACAAATTGCTGTATTCTAAGCATATTAATGAATTTAACAGGGTATGCAGGATATCAATAGTCTTAAAGTCCATGAATAATACCTACAAGTAAGGCACTGGGGTTATCTGTACGTATCAGCAGTCAAGAGATATACCTGTCTAAATAGGTCTTATCTTTTTTTGATCAGGAATGGCACACTAAACTGTGATTCCTTGTTTCCAGCTGTGTCCTGAGGGGGTTATATGGACCTGTTTTATTGATGGGAGACTATTAACCATGACACCTGGGGCACAAAATTAAACAGTGGAAACTGTCCATGTCATTAGTCAATGACAACTCAGGTTGAAAATGATATAAGTAGGTGGTGTCCACATCATTTTATATCAACCCAGTGTTTGATCCCCAGTATGGAATATCTGAGCTTACTGTTACATGACAACTCTCTGACAGTAGGATCCCTAAGAAAATAAGGGATGTCATATGGTTGTGTGTGCATGGAAGATTAAATGTGAAAGGTAATGCAAAGCATAAAAGCATAGACAAAAGGATGCTCTCAGACCAGCATGTCAGCAGGTCGTGGAAACTAAGGATCACCTGTATTTCTCTTGCTCACATGTAACACCTTTATGGTCATTACCTGCCATAACCTGGAAGGCAACAGTATTTCAGACACTTGCATATCCTAGGTTGGTACTGGAGGATGTGGACACCACATGGCCTAAATGGTCACATAGTGCAACACTGGTGCTATCTGCATGCCTTAAATAGAGTATTTGGCAAATTAGATTTCAGTTATGTGCTACAGAAAAAAGATGTACCGTTACAAATTATTATTAACATGGCAGAGAATGAGCTACAGGCCATAAGAGAGAGAGGGCCAGATATTCAAAACTTTGCGCTGGGCAAAAACCATTTACGCAGGTTTAACGCGGGTCTGCTATATTCAAAAGGCCAAATGGCGCAGGCAAACTGCATTAGCACCGGGCAAAATCATAATGTATGCAAGGGGCAAACTGACATGAATACAAACAATGCTATATTCAGCGTACCAGCCGCGGTTATGGTTTTGGCGACTTAGCGACACTTAGTGCGGTGCACATTACCGCCCAGGAAAGCTGGTCTTAACCCCGGGCAATCAGCTTTGCGCGGTGTTTGCTTGGCTTTTGGGTGGCTTTGCGCGACCCTGACAACTAAATATGACACATAGACAAAGCCAAACGTAGAGGAAACATGCTGCTAACTGATGGCATCACAATGATGCCATCATCTGCCGCCAGGCAGTGAGTGGTGACCCTGCTGCCAGTGGACAGCATGGCAGTGTGGCCATACAGCACACACCTGCGGACCACTCTTCTGTGGACACAAAAAGATGGCCAGCACACACATGCGGCACTGTGGGCATGGAGGATGTTGAAGGGAGAGTGTATTGGTGGCCAGACTGTGCCACAGACCAGGTGTGGCCACACGGCTGAGACACATCATGCAATGCACATGGACCAATATTGGGAATACCCCAACACCAGTGTGCCTTTCTGATAATATATGCTCCCCCCCAGCCACATACCACACAGCTGTACAACTGCCACAGCACACAAAGCCGGACATGTATATGTCACTGTGAGCATCCCATGCCAGAGGTGCAGCATCTGTGGGTCACACAACACCGTAACAGTAATGTCCACTGTCAGTAAACACCTGCAGGTTGGGCCTCTCACTGTGTATAGTGCAGTCATCATCACTGCCCTACACACCATAGGCAGTGCTATGTCCACACACTACTGGCTCCCTTGCTACTGTAGTGTCTGCTGTGCACTGTAGCATGACCTACAGTGTGACAGTTGCATGCAGCACCACCACCATCTGTGCCTATGCCATGTTGTCCCAGTACAGCTGCAGGCAGCAGCGCATGTGAAAGTACAGTGTTCAAAACTGTATAATATTCCCCAAACTGTTTGCACAGCGCGCTAACACGTTTGCGCGGGTTTAGCGCAGGGCTAAACCGTTTGCCCGGTGCAAACTACATGCAAATCAGGGCATAATGAGATGCTGATTTGGATGTTTTCCCAGAGATTACCTAAGTTGGCTAATTTGCATGTCACTTTTAAATATGGCAAAGTTTAGCGCCGGGCAAACGTGTTTGCACCAGGCTAACGGTTTAGCCTTGAACTAAACCTGCGCAAATGTGTTAGCGCTGCACAAACAGTTCAGGGGAATATTTTACAGTTTTGCACACTGTACTTTCACATATGCTGCTGCCTGCAGCTGTACTAGGTTCACGCATTTGCTGGCACACACACATTGGCCACATAGTTCACCTCTACCAACCTTCACATCGCTATGCGCTGTGTTGCTGTTGTGGTTTGCACTTCCTGGTTGCCAGATTCAGAGCTGTCTTATTCCAAGGCTAAGTTTGCCCGGCCTCATTCCCATGCTATATTCAGAAGCTGTTTGCCTTGGGCTATTCCTTTTGAATATGGCTTGCTTTGTGTTCCGGGCTAAGTTTGCCCGCTGGGCAGTGCTAATTTAGCCCCGGGGCAAAGTTTTGAATATCTGGCCCAGAGTGTGTAATTTATTTCCTCATTCAATATTTCAAAAGCTGAAGACTATTTCTTGGTTGGTTTAATATACAGTAAGGAGCTAGAGGTGAAGGCCACTGTGGTGATGGGAGTACCCTCCTAGTTTTCCCATTTACTTTATACTTCTTTTTTGGCAAGAAAACATGTGAGTTCTATTTAGATTGTAATTTTATGCTGCATGTTTCTGTTGGGTAGCGTATTATGTATATTTTTTTTTTGAGAGTATGTCTTAGGGGCATTGCACTGTAAATGGTGATGTGTTGCATGTTTATAACTACTGATATTTCTTTTAATAAAAATCCCCTTACTCATGGGTTTGGTCCTGTCATGTATGTCTTATTCTCTCTCTCTCTCTCTTGCTCTCTCTCTTCTTTGTATTGGGTTAGATATCTGTGCTAAAAAAACATTGTTTTGTTCTGCGTTTATTTGAAATATTGTATTGATGTATTCTTTTAATAAAACTCCCACTGCTCTGCTTTGATAAATGTCATGGGATCTTTTAGTTCTTCTACAGCAGTTCGGCAGTCTGTGAACTTACGGTACAAAGCAGGGTGCACTCGCAACATAGGAAGCTATCCCAAACTTGAACACCAACACCAAACAAGTGAGTGCACTCCAATATGTGACGTTTAATCTCGCGCTGTTGTGCTGCTGTTTAAATAGCAGAAAAGATACTCTGCAGTAATACAGCTCATACTACCATAATCCAGTGTCCAAGAATCAATGGAGCAGAGCTTGGCTCCACACTAACTGCATCCTTACTTGCTGTTTGAAAATAAAATAAAACAAGCTTTTTGGATTTACACAATTCCTGCAGTGTCTTGTCTTTTGATTCTGGGACACTGGATTGTGGTAGTATGAGCTGTATGACTGGAGGGTATCTTTTCTACTATTCAAACAGCAGTGCAACAGTGTGAGATTAAACACCACATATTGGAGTACACTCACTTGTATGGTGTTGATCTTTAAGTTCCACCTGGACAGTGACCAGAGAAGGGCAGAAAGGACCTTGGTTTAATATCTCATCTGAAGGATGGCACCTCAACACTGCAGTACTTACTGCTTTGTTCTGCAGTGCTCCCAGATTGATCTTGCATTTTCCCCGTACCTGGAGGGCAATTTTCCTGTGTATTCCTGTCCCTTAAAGGGGACAGGAAATTTGTGATAATTGGCAGCTGTATATAACGTTCTTATTCTCAGAAACGACATGCATTCTCCTAAAGTATCCATATTTAACTGTACCTGAATAAAAAGTGTTAGGTAAAACTGTAGTTTGTATTGTTGTGTTTTTATGGGCAGCATTCTATTACAGTTCCCTTAATGGAATCACTTATGTGGAGTTTTTAGTATGTCACAATTTGTGCGCAGAATGCTAATTATGAGCTGCTGACCAATCAGAACCATGTTTAGAGTTCTGTGCACAAACCATGGCATAGTTAAAACTCCAAATTAAAACAAAACAATGCAAAATACAGCTTTTTATATCACTTTTTATTCAGGTACAGTTAAATATGGATAATTTAGGTGACTGCATATCATTTCTGAGAATAAGAACTTTATAAACAGCTGCCAGTTAGAAATGATTTCCTGTCCTCGTTAACAGAGCTACTGATATGACAAGTTGTTTGATTCTAAGAGTGAAAGACACTGTTCAAAATACAAGAAGCCACAGATTAAAATTGGAGGGTGATATAAAAAGGACAAATGCTAAGCACAGCTTCTTCATCAGAGGGCTGTGTTATCATGGAACAGTCTCCAAGAAAGAAAAAGTTCTGCATGCTGGGATTGCAGACACATTCAAAAACACTCGACCAGTATGTGAGAGAAAAGGAAATATAGGGCTATGACCACTGTTCGTTGTGGACAGAAAAGTAGGGTCATTCATGGGCTATATCTGTATGTATACTCCTATGTTACTATCAGTCAATCAATCAAAATCTTTATTTTGCCACGCAGAACATCATTGAGACAAGCTCATTTACAAGATGGACCTGGGGCAAAACAATTGCCATCAGGGTTAAGAGTCACAAGTGGAGTGAATGTACATAACAATTATATAGTAATAATAAGAACTTAATAACATATAACCATTGCATGTGACAAGATACTAGCACTAGAACATAGCAATAGGTTCAACAGGAGGTAGTGCCATTTAAATACAATTACGTGGAAACAGATATATGGACGTAAGGTAATGAGCTACAGTTTATACAGTAACCATCACTGGAGGAGTCATAGTGAGCAGGAGTGGCAGTTCCTCTAACGTCAAAGTGCGAAGAAGTTTGAGATGTAAGAGTCCTTTGATAAGTACTGTAGGCATGGCCAGGCAAGTGGGGTGGGAAGGGGAGAGAGTATAGGGAGAGGGGAGGGAAGGTCAGCCGAGATAGTAGAGGGTTGGACATGAATGGCCTAGGGAGGAAGGACTGTTCAAAGGGAGAACACGACGGATGCCACAGGCAATGGTTGGGGTTTAAGTCCAATATTTGAAGCAAAGACGGATCATGATGTTGGGACCTTGATTTGGACAATGACAGAAGGGAGGACTCAAATGACGCCTCAGGCAATGGTAGAGGTTTGAGTCCAGAATTTAAAGCAGTAACAAATCATGATGTCAAGACCTTGACTTGAAACATATAACCATATGCTACTATGTTCCTATTACATTTTTTCTCATTGAAGCTGAATTGCTCTGTTCTCACCCATGACCAATTCAGTATGGGAATAATATCCCATGTAGATAGCTCTGTGCACCTGTAAGATACAGGAATCCCTGTTGATCTGGGAACCATGCCCCTGGTTCTGTAACTGTAATGTATTTGGTTGATCCTGCCCTGCCTCCTTCCTGACACTTCAGCTGTCTGCCACTTTGGCAGCATCTTAGAGTGGCCTGCCAACTGAGGTCAGCTACAGGGGTCATCCACGGAAGATTCAATTAGTCCAAAGGGTATAGTGGAGCTATTTATAGCTCCCGTTTGCTAGCCACCAGTCCCACTGCCCTTCTGACAATAAGGACAGGCCTGGCTGCTATCATGGCAAAAAAATACCTTAACATCCCTACCAACTATTCAGTAACTCACCCCTTACCTTTCTTCAGGGGTACGTGCCTCCTCTTCTCATATGGGTGGTGTGGGGGAAGGGGTTGTTTTCTTTTTGTGATGGGTTAAGGATGGGAGAACCATTTAAAATAAATTCAGGATCTTCCAGAGCCTGTGCCATTTACTGTGGAAGAACTTTATCCGCATATTTCAGGTTCGGAAAATGTTCCAATAATTTTTAAAACACTGATTAATATGCTCTACTAGCAGTTCTTTGTCTAGAAAGATGGCAGATGGTGGTGGAAAGACCCAGAAAGAAGGCTGGAGGTGAAGAAAGGACCCAGTGAGCCAGCTTTCTATTAAGGGGTCATGTAGTCATACTCGTGGTGGTGCTATGCAAGGGGGTGCTAACTAGCTATAAATGCTAGTTATAGTCACAGTAGTACAACTCCAGTTTGGTGCTAGAACCCTTTCTTATCACTGACAGTAGCTGTTAGCTGGAAAATGTTTAAAAAAGTTTCTATACTTCAAACTTAAACATAAAAGTTCTGAACATTCTGAAAAGGTTCAGATAACTATCATAAATTTTCATAGCTTATTAAAACCTTTGAAAATCTCAGAACCTTTTGTGGTTCTCCATCCCTAGATGTGGAATTTGTAACTGAGGTGGTACTACAGCCAATATAGTGAAACCAGGCCTTGGGGATCCCCATCCCTACTGGCTAACATGTTACTTATAGATCTTGGAATGTAAATGCTGCTCAACACATGTTTTGTGTTTCTATCTAATTCCATTTTATATTATCAGACAGCAGAATTTATCAGCACAGGGGTATATGGAAGAGTCAGAGATGTGCAGATAATCTAGTGATGCTAATCTGCATATCCCTACACTAATTGTCCAAGTTACACTACAACTGTGGCCACCAGAGTGATGATAAAACTCAGTCACATACTGTACATATTCTCTCCACGGCACCAAATAAATTTACACAACAATGAATACAAAAATGATGAGATAAATAGGGGATACACAATGGTCCAACTCAGAATATTCCTGCTTTTCCAGACGTTAATAATATTTGCCAATTTGCTATTCATGTGGCATCTTGTACTTATTATTATTTATTGAAGCAATAATTCATGACAGGGTGTGGGTTATGCTGTGATTTACCCACACCTGGCATGGTTCAGTCACAAGGCCGCAGGCCAAGTGACTAAACTGCACCAGAAGTGGGTAAATCCAACTATAGCCCACACCATGGAGTGGATTCTTGTGACTATACAATGTTTTCTTAGAAAATAATTTTTTTTTTAAAAGCTATGTTAATTTTTTTTTTTTACTTTTTTATTTATTGATTGTCCTTCATCCCTATTATATAGTGCCTTTTTGCAAGGCATGTTATGGTTGAAGTACTCCCCCCCCCCAACTCCCCACACATATACACAGACACAAAGTTGCTGGAACGCTTTTTATGTTTGCTTGCTTGCATGTGCAAGAAACATAGTGCCATCATCTAAGTTTTTGGAGGTGTGTCAGCCCTCTTCCAATTCAGTCAGTGTGTTTGCAGGCGCGTCCACAGTTCTCCAATGCCTGCTGGAGCTGTCAATGACAGCTCCAAAATGCAGTGGCGTACAGTTGAAAGGGGGAACTATGCTTCAGTGAGCAGCGATCAGATATCGCCTGCTCATGCGTGCTCCCCCTACACAAACACACACACACAGGCTGCGTGCTGCCCCCCCAATGCACTGACTGTATAGCCGAAGGGGGTGCACAATCCCCCATCGGCTGGGCTGCACCCCCCCAAACAGAGTTTCGTATGCCACGCTGGGTGCCCACCGCAGCTTGGCTACACATCTATGCGATGGGAGTGCCCAATCCCCCGTCGGCTCCACTGTGTCACCCCCCCAAGTACAGGGTGCCACGATGGGAGCCCACCCCAGCGTGGCAACAGATGCCATGGCCGATGGGGGTGCCCAATCCCCTGTCGGCTCCATGCCCCCCAAGCCATCCTTCTGCCACTCTAGGAGCCCACCCAGCGTGGCAAACATCCCGCGTCATTGTAATAAAAAAAAAAAAAACTGAAAATCGAAAATGGTCCCTCGCTGTGTCTGCCCCACCAGCGCCCACCCTGCGCACCTGTCTCCTCCACCCCCTCACCCCATACCCCACCTCCGGAGCTCGGCGCGGCAGTCTTGGCCGGACCGGGGCTGCGTCTGCACTCTCTTTAAAGCGGCGTGAACTGAGGAAATGCCGTAAGCTGTATAATGGGATAGATAGGGTTTTTCAACATTATTGCATATCTCAGGCATTTTTGGAATTTTGCACCAAATTTTCAACATAGGGTTTTTGGGACCCTTCTCATGAGTGCTGTCACTGTCATGGCGTTACAGGGGCCCGAAAGGTGATTTCGCAGCCACTGCGCAAAATCACCTTTCCAGAATGATTAATGAAACAACACTGCCAGTGTTCATAAGGTGGGCTCTCAAAAAGCGTATTTTAAAAATTTGGTGTAAAAATTCGTAAAAATGACTGTTTTACGAGCATGCATTACGCAGTTCCTACGCTCGCTCGTAAGTTCGTGAATTTTCAATATTTTCACTCCAGATTTTCAACATTGCCATTTTACTACACCTTCTTATGAGCAGTACAGCTGTCATTTTTCACATCTCACCCAAAACATGTTTCCGCCCATGTAGTGCACAATGGCGCAGTCGGTGTCTTCCGAAATCAATGTATGGGGACACATTAAGAAAATCACAGTGACACTGTTCATGAGAGAGGTCTTAAAATGGCTATGTTGAAAATTTAGTGAAAAAATTCCTAAAGATGACTGTTTCTGACGTCGTTGCAGGTTCCTCGCTGCTTTCGTAAGTTCTAAATTTTCAATATTTTCACTCCAGATTTTCAACATTGCCCTTTTACCACACCTCCTTATGAGCAGTATAGTTGTCATTTTTCATATCTCTCCCAAAACGTGTTTCTGCCCATGTAGCGCACAATGGCGCAGTCGGTGTGCCAAATCAATGTATGGGACATGTTAAGAAAATCACAGTGACACTGGTCATGAGCAGAGGTGTTAAAATGGCTATGTTGAAAATTTGGTGAAAAAATTCCCAAAAATGACTGTTTTAGGAGCACACATTGTGCTGTTCCTACGCACACTGGCAAGTTTGCAAATTTTTAATATTTGCCATCAGATTTTCAACAGTGCCATTTACCGCACTTCCTTATGAGCAGTACAGCTACCATTTTCACATCTACTTAAAATGTGTTTCGCACATACTTAGCGCACAATGGTACAGTTGGTGTCGAAAACAATGTTTGGGACAGATTAAGAAAATCACAGTGACACTGTTCATGAGCAGAGGTCTTAAAATGGCTATGTTGAAAATTTGATGACAAAACTCCATAAAATGACTGTGTTACGAGTGAGCATTGCGCAGTTTCCACGCACCCTCATAAGTTCATGAATTTGTAATATTTTCAGTCCAGATTTTCACCAGTGGCATTTTTCCACACCTCCTTATGAACAGTACAGCTGTCATTTTCCACAACATGGCCGAAATGTGTTTTCACACTTTCAGCACAGAAATGTGTGGTCGCTGTGGGAAATCATTGTTCGGGACAGATAAAGAAAAACACACTGACACTGTTCATGATCGGAGGTCCCAAAATGCCTGTGTTAACAATCTGCTGTAAAAAAATCCCCAAACTAGTTACATTACGGGTGTGCGTTGCACAGTTTCTATGCACGCTCGTGACTTCACCAGTTTTTTTAAGATTTTCACAGCAGATTTTCGACATTGCCATTTTTTACACCTCCCATGAACAGTGCCGGTGTCATTTTTCACATCCTGTTCGGAATGTGTTTTTGCACCTGTGGTGCCAAATGCCTTAGTCACTGTGCAAAAGCAGTTTTCGGCTAACAAACTGATAGTGCCACTGTTCATGAGGTGGGGGTCACAAAAAAACACATTGAAAATTTGGAGTGAAAATACCAACGAATGCCTGAGGCGTTACGGTTTCTGACCATAACGCCCCACCCTGTAGAGAATGACAGGCATCAGGGGTGTGACTTGGGATTCTTGCCCGTCGTGCTCATACCATTCCACCCCACCCACACCCTGCAGCCAGTGAGAGGCATCAAGGTGTGCCTCGGACTCTTCATGCCAAACTTCACCCCATTCTCCTATACCGCACCCATCTTACCATATTTCCTGATGGAATGGGAGATTAGCGCAAGAACCAAAGACCCCAAGGCACATCGTGACACTTGTCAGTGTCTGCAGGGTAGGGTGTGGTGAAATGCGTGGTCGTTATGCCTGACGACTGAAAGGCACACCCCAATGCCTGTCACTCTCTGCAGGGTGGTGGTGGGGTTGGCTTCAGTTCAATACTTCGCTGCTATTCCTATTATGCAGCTCTGTAACTTCTACTCTACCAATGCCAATGCCAGCAAGCAAACATTCGGCATTGACAAATGCTTTTTTTAATAGACAGTGTGTTGGATTTGTGAGTGGCTGTGTACTTCTGACGGTTTGTGATACAGTGTGCCGTAAGCTCTGATGGATATTTTTCATTCTTTGTGAGACAACGTGGTGTGAGCATTGTCAGGCTACTGTATCTCTGGGTCTGTTTCCAGGGTGAGTTTGACTGCTGTGGTTGAAAAAGCCGACAGTGAAAAAAAAAATTACAGGTGAGGTGGGTACTAGTGGTCACAGAAAATAAATCTGAAAATGAAAGTGGTTTCAGGAGTGTTTGATGAAGTTATTTAAATTTTTACACTGTTGCAGTGCAAGCAAGCAGACTGTATTTATAAAGTGTTCATTCTCAAGGGCCCTGAGCACTGTACAATACACAAAACAATACACAGCTTTTACATCAAACCACAGATATTAAAGGAATAACCATAAAACCCCATCACATTAACATCTAAGCACAATTGGACTATTACAAAATAACTGGAATAAAGGAAAAGGCAGAATAAATACAATAAAATGCAAATAAAAATGTCAAAATGAAATTAAGGCCAGAACACTAGGATAAATCAAAAGCTGCTGTAAAAAGACAGGACTTCAGACCCCTTTTAAAGACTTTTAGTGAGGGGGGGCCTCCCTCAGAGATCTGGAAAGTGAGTTCCATAGGGTTGGGCCAGCAACATCAAAGGCTCTCTCACCCAAATATTTTAACTGAACCCTAGGAACCACAAGGAGGTTTATCTCAGAGGAACGGTGAGGTCGGGAAGTATGGTGAGGAAACAAAAGGTCTTGCAGGTATCTGGGGCCCAGTCCATGTAGGGCTTTATAGGTGAGTAGGCCAACCTTGAAGGAGACCCGACACCGCACCAGCAGCCAGAGTAGCTTGCACAGGACCGGGGTTATATGACAGGATCTTGGATGGCCCGTTAACAACCTGGCCGCAGCATTCTGCACCACTTGCAGGCAATGTAGGGTCCCTCCATTTAGCCCGAGGTAAAGGGCACTGCAATAATCGAGTCTGGATGTAACAAAAGCAGGTATCAGTGAGGGCAGGTCACTGGGTGGGATAAAAGGTTTGATCCTGGTGATATTTCTAAGGTGGTAAAAGCAAATTTGGACAACAGATGATACCTGAGCCTCCAGTGTCCATTTCCTGTCCAAAATAACACCCAGATTCTTCACCCTCCCTGAGGCAATTAGAGAAGAAGAACCAAGCACAAGTCCAGTCTCCTCTCCCCCAACCTCAGTTCCTCGCTAGCAACATGGCTCAATCACTAATACATCCGTCTTATCTGGATTGAGCCTCAGCCAGTTGGAGGAGATCCAATCATGTATTTCGGCCAGACAAGAATTCAGAACAGAGACCGCACCCTGTGTTACTGGTGCAAACAACATGTACAGTTGGGTATCATCTGCATAGCAGTGGAAACCCACCCTGTAATGTCTAATGGTATCACCCAGGGCTAGCATGTACACTGTGAATAACATGGGTGAGTGTTCAAACCCTTGGGAACTTTACATGACAGGGGCTTCAGGCTGGAGGAGTAAGTTGCCATGACCATCCTCTGCATTCTACCCATAAGAAAGAACTCCAACTAGCTGATGACAGTATCAGTGAGTCCACAGAGCTCCCTTAGGCAATCCAACAACACCCCATGGTTCATGGTGTGAAATGCTGAGGAGAGATCAAGTATGACAAGAACTGACTGTTCTTCTTGATCTCCCACTCTGAGGAGATCATTTTGCAGACTGACCAGTGCAGTAAGAGTTCTCGATAACTGAGAATCAACCTGGCGGTGATGTTGGCTTCAAAAACTGGAGTCAGTGATTTTTTCTTTTGCTTTTTGTTTGAGATAAGTTGTTCTGGCTGCTGGATCTTTAACCATGGGTTATTGTAGGATTTGCCCACGGGTAAAGACTTTTATTAGCCAATCAGATCAGTAGAAAATTGGAACCCATTATATAGTATACTCTAAACTGAGGTAATTATCCCCAGTTTGTCGAATGCAATATTTTTCTAGGTGTTCGATGCACAAGGCAGTGCATAATCCTGATGCTAGTGGCCTTTAAGGGTTGATGTCAGTGAAATCTCCAAACAGCAAACTTAAGCCGGCAAAAAGTCTCTGTCTTGCCCACTGTTGGTTGTAAATCTAAAATGGGAGAGCACGCCTTTTTGGTTTCAGTGCCTGGTTTTTGGAACCATCTTCCTGATTCTATCAAGAATATTGGGTTGAACCATACTTTTGAAAATGTCTGCAGCAGCACTTGCTTGGTGAACGTAAATTAAATTGTTTACATTTTTTGCATTAATTAGTTTTTGTACACTTGTATATGCTTCTGCCTGGACACAGCCTGAAAAAAGAACCTTTGGTCCACAGCCCCTACCCAGAAAACAAATTTAAAACAAATAATCTTCATGAGTGAGTGCAAGTGAATACCTCATGAATGAAGATAAATGGCATATTCTAAGCCAGGCAATTGTGTATCCAGTTTATACAATGTGTAGTGCCCCTTCAATTATCTGTTCCTCTACTATCTGCCATCCACCAGAGCTTTCTGGTGTACAGGCTGTATCTTTCGTACCATCTGCGATGCTGATGACCCAGGTTCAGGAATGAGCCTAGGGCATCAGAGGACTAGCCAGGGGGGAGGATTAAGTGTCCAATGGGCTGATCTCTGGGGAGAGTGGGCTGCAGCATCTGGTGATTACCCAACTTCTAGTGGTGACTAGAGGTGAGGGAACCCAGGAACCACATGATCCAGGGTCGGGTAGGCGTCAGACGTCTATGCACCGTGCACAAGATGAAGAAATTATTGAAGCTGCTATTAGAGGTGCAGAAAATGAAAATTTCATATAAGAAGCCAGGGTTAATTTTAGCATTATCTTACTTGCATGGGGAATTGTGCAATTTGAGCTGGACTAGTGCAACTAACCCTCTTCTTGTTCATTTTGACTAGAGTAGGTTTTCTGTGGATGTAAAGTCAAAAAAGTTGTTGCTTTAGCAGGCTCTAGTCCTTATCCTAATCTCCCTCATTGTTCCAGGTGACCAGCTGTGACTAATAGCTATTTAAGAGCTGTAATTACCTGGTACCTGGCAGTATAAGGTGGGGACCATGCAGAGGACTCTGTGTGAGATGTTATTGCCCCATTGTTATGGTTTCTAACAAGTGTCTAGGCTGTGACCGGGGTGGAGAGCTGTTGTCATTAGCTCCCACAGTTCTGAGTTTGTATCTCCATGTATTTGTTGATGGGTCCCACAATATTTTAAGATAAGTCTCCTTCATTCTCCTACATTTGGAGTGTCAGTGTCCAACATTTAAGTGACAAAATGTTAAGAGGTATACAGGGTCTACAATGATGGTGGTGGGTTTTATTCCAGCCTCCCATACTCACTCATGCTTCCTTCCCACTCTCCAAGCTATGTTCTTTCCCCGGGCACTACTATAGGCCAATGAGAGAGAGAGAGGACTTGGATGCTAAAATGAAATTAATTTGGGAATTAAAATTTGTTTTCCATTTTTATATCTGACCTGACCAAAAATATTAATAGTTTGCCATTAAATTTGCAGACGATTCAAAACTAGCAGCTCAAGTAAATACTGAGGAAGATATAATAAACCTCAAGAATGATATAAATAAACTTGAGGAATGGGCTATACAGAATTACATGATTTACAATAACAGTAAACATGTTATAATGCACCTAGGAGTTACAAATAAACACAACCAGTATACTCTGAATGGATATGCCTTAAAACCCATATCAAAGGAAAAAGACTTGGGAATCATTATAAGATCTGATTTATCACCCCAAAGCCCCTGTAACCATATTATCAACAGGGTTAACAGACTAATAGGCAACATGAAACGATCATTCACCTCTAGAGACCAGGGATGTATTTTTCCACTCTATAAGGTCTATATAAGGCCCCACATGGACTATTGTTCACCTTTGTTGAGTCCATACTTTAGGAGGGACATACATAGGTTGGAGGGGGTGCAGCAGAGGCCAAGGAAGGGGAAATTGTTTAACCAGGAGAGGCACACTAAACCAAAGCTTGTTTCCAGGTGCGACCTGGGAGCACAGGGCAGTTAAGTGACATACTTAGGGTCACACAGTATGCAAGTGAGAGCTGTGGGATTCAAACCCAGGTCTCCAGGTTTGCAGCTCAGAGCCTTAAACCACTGCGCTATACTGCCTCCATAACCAAGATGATAAATAACATGCATAACAAGAGCTATGATGTAGGACTTGCGGAACTGAATTTATACTCTTTGGAGGAGCAGAGAATAAGGGGTGATCTCTTACTAATGCACAAACTGTCAGAAGACCCTGAACTTATGACTGAAGTAGGTATGTCTTACAGTCTAAGGGACTGTAATTTAAGAAGTCACAACCATCAACTGGCATTAACTTACCCCAAAACAGACAACAGATGATTTTTCTTTACTCAAAGAATCATCCCTCTATGGAATTCGCTCCCTACAGCAGTAATTGACTTCACCAGCCCGGAGAATTTTAAACACAATTTAGACAACTATTTACTGAGCCGTGGGTGAATTACCAGCTAGTTGGAGATATACTCATATGGGCCATGGCCTTCTGTATATCGATCATTTCTTAGTATGAATCTTAGTATAATCATAACAAAGCTAAACAGATGTCCATCATTGATTACTTTAAAGGGGAACCCTCAGCTCTCCCACCTTAATACTGCAGGACCTAGAGGTCCTGAGTAAACTAACTGCTGAAAAAAAATATTTCTTTAAGTTGTGACATGTTAGATTTCTTACTTTTTATCTGGTTGATCTTGCATCACTCCACCTGCCGTGCTACCATACTAACTCTCACAGTGTTCCCTGCAGTGAGCCCTGTGGTGATTCAAATGACGGGCTAAGCCACGGGGGACAGCTACGTGCTGGCACTTAGTAAAGTAAGTTCATTCAGCGCATTTTCACGCTTAGACTCCCTGTACCAATCAGGCTGTGTCTGCATGATCAGTACCAGTAGACTAAGCCAAAAATGCACTGTTGTTGAGTATTAACTTACTGTTAATGGGAAGACAGCTGGGGACCAGTGATCATCGTATGGTGTGGTTCAACAAAAGGACTGGGACAGAATCTAACCACTCTGAAACGAGGGTCCTAGACCTCAAGAGGGCCAATTTCAAGAAAATGGGAGAGTGCCTCAAGGAAGCACTAGCAAGAAAAGGGAAACTAGATGGGGTAAGGGCAAACTGGGCAAAAATAAGGAAGACCATTGAGAAGGCAACTAACCTCTGTGTCAGGCAGGTTAAAAAGAGCAAGAGAAAAAAGAGACTCCTGTGGTTCTCCAAGGAAGTAGCAGAGATAGTAAAGGAATGGAAGCAGGCATTCAAAAGGTGCAAGTCGACAAAGGAGAAAGAAGACAGGGAGAGTTATCAGGAAAAACAAAGGGAGGCAGTTAGGAGAGCAAAATCACCAATGGAGGAAAACATTGCCAAATCAGTTAAAAAGGGGGACAGAACATTATTTAGGTACTGTACATAAGCTTAAAGAAGAAAAGCAAGAAAAGCAAGGCAGGGATAGTAAGTCTAAAAGGGGAAGAGGGGAAGTGTAGAAGAGGACCAGATGAAAGCAGACATATTGAACAAGTACTTTTGTTCAGTATTTGCAAAGGAAGGAGTAGGTGACAAGCCACAGATAAGGGAAAAGGGCATTATGTGAAGGGAGGTGAACATTAGCCCTTTTACAGAGGACAGAACCCTCAGGAAACTATCTAAACTAAGAGTAGACAAGGCAATGGAGCCAGACGGGGTTCACCCCAGGATACTGAAGGAACTAAAGGAGGAACTGTCTGTGCCTCTGATGGCCCTGTTCAATCTATCATTGGATACAGGGGAGTTTCCAGGGGACTGGAGGAGGGTGGATGTGGTCCCACTACACAAAAGTGGAAATAGGGAGCAGGCAGGAAACTACGGACCTGTAAGCCTGACTTCTGTGGAAGGTAAGGTTATGGAAACACTATTTAAGGTAAGGATTTGGAAATATCTTAAAACCAGTAGATTGCAGGATCCAAGGCAGCATGGGTTCACAGGGGGGAGATCGTGCCAGACAAATCTGATAGAGTTCTTTGGCTGGGTTACCAGGGAGGTGGATCAGGGAGGAGCAGTGGATGTGACAAACCTGAATTTCAGTAAGGCCTTCGACACCATTTCACATGGAAGACTGATAAATAAGCTGGGCAGCCTGGGAGTAGGTCCAAAGATAGTAAAATGGGTACAAAGGTGGTTAAGGACCAGAACTCGGAGGGTGGTAGTGAATGGAGTTCACTTGGAAGAAGGTAAGGTAACCAGTTGGGTGCTTAAGGGGTCAGTACTGGGACAGGTTCTCTTCAGTGTCTTTATTAGTGATGTTGAAGAGGAGCTGGAAGGAAAGGTATGCCTGTTGGCAGATGACACAAAAAATCTGCAACAGAGTGGACACATCAGGGAGGGGATGAAAAAATGAGGGAACATCTGAAGAAGCTAAAAGACTGATCAAGGGTTTGACAACTGGGTTTCAACACCAAAAAGTGCAAAATGATGCACATGGGGCACAGAAACCCAAGGGTAACATATCATTTGGGTGGGAGGTGTTAACAACCAAAAAACAGGAACGTGATCTGGGGGCCATCATATCTGATGATCTGATGGTAGCAAAGCAGTGTGATAAGGCAGTGGGAAAAGCTAGTAGAATACTGGAGTGCATAGGGAGGGGTATCACCAGCAGAAACAGGAAATGAGTGTTACCCCTGTATAGATCAATGGTGAGGCCACACTTGGAGTACTGTGTCCGGTTCTGGAAGCTCAGTCTCAGGAAAGACATAGATCAAGTTGAGGCAGTACCAAGAAGGGCAACCAAAATGGTGCATGGCCTGCATCAGGAACCCTACGAGGGAAGACTCAGGGAGTTATATATGTACTCTCTAGAGGAAAGGAGAGAAGGTGAGACATGCTAGAAACATTCAACTATCTCAAAGATATCAATAAGGTAGCATTTTGCACAGAAAGAGATGCTCAATGACAAGGGGGCATGTTATGAAGCTGGAAGGGGGGAGACTTTATTTTATTTATGTCTTTGGTAACCGGTTAAGGCCCACTAGGCACAAGTGCCTGTTTTCAGGGGCGACCTGGGAGCACTGGGCAGTTAAGTGACTTGCTCAGAGTCACACAGTATGCAAGTGGGGGTTGTGAGAATCAAACCCAGGTCTGGTCTGCTGGATGTACCAAGCTCGTTCACAGCTCATTACACTAACCTCTAGGCTATACTGCCAGCCCAATGGGCCTAATGACACTTAGAGGGAATGTGAGGAAATACTTCTTTACACAAAGAGTAGAGGACATCAGGAACAGACTCCTGCAGAGGTGGTGGATACCGAAATGGTAACAGTTTTCAAACATATGTGGGATGGACACACAGGGACCTTAGTAACAGGACTGGGGGGAAGGCCAGAGATTAATTTGGGTCTATGGTAGCACAGTAGGTAGGGATCTTAGGGCAGACTAGTGGGCCAGAAGGTCCTTTTCTGCTGACAGCTTCAATGTTTCGGTGTTTACTAAGTGCTGGCACACAGACATCGCCTACAGCTTAGCCTGTTGCTCATATCATAACAGTGCTGGCCACTGGGGATGGTAAGAGAGTTAGTTCAGCAGCATTGCAAGCGGAGGGACGCAGGATAAACCAGATAAAAAATAACAAATCAAGCATGTCACAACTTAAAAAAATTATTTATTTTGACAGTTTGCTTAATTGTGACCTCTAGGTCCTGCATTATTAAGGCAGGGGAGCTGAGGATTCCCCTTTAACGCTGATTGATGATAAATGATGTATGAACTATACTGGATTTCAATAGCCATACTGTGTTTTTTTTAAGTGTTTTTTTAACAAACTGCACACAAAAAATTAAATAGTTATTACCCAAAGGTAGTTCTGAGCTAATGTCACCGTATTTCGCCAGTGCAACATTGAGCACAACTACTATCCACCAATTTCTGTTATCTACCAAAAGGTTACCAACAGTGGCAGATAAAGAGGGTACAAACTTTTAAATGAATTCTTTGTATGAAGACGTAACTGCTTCTGTTTCATTTCACTGCTCTGTTCTGGGTGCAGCTGATGCCATTGTGATGTCATGAGGCATTGTTCATGCAGCTCTTCCATTGGCTAAGGGTTTCTTTGTGATCTGTCTAAAAAGAAGAAAAATGTAAGAGCAGATAAATGATTTATCTTCATTTAGCATGCTTCAGTGGATAAAAAAAATCATAATCTGTTTGCAAGGTTTAATGTGCGCCTGCATTGGTATAAAAAGTGATAGCTTACACTCAACACACATAGTATCATGTTATCTTATGAGTTGTGTTTTGCAGGAATTAAAAGCTTATCTCTCAAAAAAAAACCTGACAAAAACAAACCAAGTAAACCCACCAGGAAACGAAAAACGTCCGAAAGATAATCACGTTCCTAACACCAAGCAATGAAAAACATCCAAAGGACAGTCATACTCCTAAAAGTCTCTGGAACTGCATAGTTTTTGCACAGGAGATAAAGAATGCAGATGTCTGACTTGTAAGCTTCACTTTTGCCACCTTGGTGAACATGTTAGGAAACTGTAATTGTTGCTAAGCAAATGACACCTACTGTTGGAAATTATATATAGAGGATAATAGTTGGGGTTATGAAGTTTACCATGTTGTAAACCCCTCGAGCGGTTGCCAGACCGACCTTGTAAACCTCAAGAGCGAAGCTTGAGAGGTTTACCGTCAGCATGGCAACCGCAAGAGGGGTTTTCAACGCGGTAAACTTCCTAACCCCAACCATTGTCTTTGATAGTGTAAGGGGTCGCAACAGTAATACTTTCAGGACAGAATGGGAAAGGCTCTTACTTGTCGCTTGTGAGCTTCGGTTGAACAGTTTAAACTGATTGCGGTAGTGCAACCAACATTCAGGTGTTAGAATTCAGAGCACCTGACTGGATTCGATCCTGTAAGCTCACCAATCTGATGAAGGCAAGCAAGGTTTATAGTGCTGATGTCAGATCGGTGAGATTACAAGACTGTTAGACAGCAGCATGCTGTAAGGGCTCCTCATACATTATATTTAGATGTATGATGGTTACCAGCAAAATAATATTCTAATACGCTCTAAATGCCAAGTAACAATGCTCTTATAACTGGGATGTTCTTATAAGAGGGCTTTATTGAAATCAGTGCAAACCCATGTTAAATTTATGGTTAACATGATGAAACTGACCTCACACTAATTTTTAGAGAATGCCGTGTGGTGGTGCTCTGCGCATCCCCGGCAGCATTCACCTATGGGCACATTAGCACCCCTAGCAAGGGATCCCTGATTGGCCACAAGGTGCTGCACCAGGTGCGGGGTGGGGGCATGCCAGAGGAGCGCTCTGTGATGGTGCCCATTCATGATGGCATTGCGTGCCAATTGGAGTTTTGTCCTCTCTGCAGGGGGCGAGGACGGAGGTGTAGCTGTTGTGCCCCCTCCTGGTTGGCCACCGTTGACTGTGGCAAAGCATTGTCGGCCCCTTCTCCATGCCGCCCCAACTCCATGGATCACGGGGGGGGGCGCCCAAGCACTCGTTTGGTAACCCTGTGTGGACCCAGTCTGCAGGTCTGAAGAGCCCATGCACCGTGCAGGGCCTGGGATCCACTAGCAGACAGGTGGTGGGCATCCCATTGGCTGCCTGCCCGTGTCCACCGATCCACCCCATGAACTAGCGTGCTTGGTGGGAAGGTCCAATGACGGGAGGCACGCGGTGGCTGACGATCATGAATGCCAGCCACCACACAGCCGTCCACAGGTGCAGAGCCACGCAGGTGGGTTATATCCATTTCACATGGGTAACCCGCCCCTTCGTGAATTGCAGCCATTAAGGGCAATATAATATAGCTTTTTTTTTTACTTTATTTCCCTCTGGTCTCAGGCATCCTGCCCGTATCCGTATACAGTATATACATATAAGTCTTGGTTTGTGTGTGTATCAGTGGGTGTGGATATTTATTTTATTTATTTATTCATTTGGATCATATTCTACCAGGTAAGCAAGCAGAGTCCTAATTGCTCATTTCCAGCTGCAATCTGGGGGAGGGGCAATAAACAGGGAAATAAGATAAAGACAATACAGGGTAGGCAATAAGAATACACAGTAAATACAAAACTGGAGAATTATGTACAGAGTCACAGTGTACAGTACTAATACAATACAATAATTGGCATGACATGGCACAAAAAGAGTTTTCCTACTGGCTCTGAAGGGGCTGAACATGCTTTGCACGACATTCATAAAAAATAAATAGAGTCGTAATTACATACGAACATACAAAAAGGCTAGCACATACGGGCCGTATGCTCTATCAAGTCTGCTCGAGTGTGTAGCTCCCAGTCTAATCTACTGCAGCTGCCCCATCCCCACCCCTTGCCTGTCCACCAGATTTATCGCCCCTTCTGCCGTCTCCGCCCTCCCCAACTTCGACCTTACCTTTGACCCTGTCCCAGCTCCTCTTAAAACTGCCCACCGATTTCAATGATATCACCTCCTCTGGCAGTGTGTTCCACCTCGCTACCACCCTTTCCATGAAGTAGTGCCTCCTCATTTCCCTCCTGAATCTTCCACCCCCCAGTTTCAGACTGTCCCCCCCCCTTTATTTTATTTTTTTTTCCAAATTGTTTAACCAGGAGTAGCACACTAAGTTGAAAGCTTGTTTACAGAAGCGACCTAGGAGCACAGGGAAGTTAAGTGACTTGCTCAGAATCATACAGTATGCAAGTGGGGGCTGTGGGATTCAAACCCAGGTCTCCAGATTTGCAGCTTAGAGTCTTAAACCACTGTGCTATACTGCCTTTAATCTAAACTTGTCCTCAGTACTAACCCTATTCATACCCTTTAAGTATTTGAAGGTCTCAATCATATCCCCTCTCTCCTTTCTATCATCCAGGGAATACATGTTGAGCTCCCCAAGTCTTTCCTCATATGATTTGTCCCCTAGCCCAAGGATCATCTTTGTTACCCAGCACTGGGCCCCCTCCAGTAGTCTGACACCCTTCTTTAAATAGGGGTACCAGAACTGCACACAGTACTCCAAGTGAAGTCTCACCAGCTACCTGTACAGTGGCAGAATGACTTCCTCTCTCCTAGAGGTGATTCCCCTGGCAATGCACCCCAGCATCTCATTAGCCTTGGCTGCCGCCTTCCTACACTGTACCAAGTGATTCATGTCACCTGTGACTAGTACCCCCAGATCCATCTCCTCCACTGAACTGGATAACTGCACTCCCTCTAGCCAGTAGCAATTCCCAGGGTTCCTGTCTCCCAAGTACGTACAGAAATGGCAATGCCAGAGCCGATAGAGCTGTGAAGAGCTACCAAATGACCAAAGTTACAAGTGTGCATAGAAAGTATGCAATGCCTGTGTGTAACTTGCCCATTTTTTGGAGGTATTGCACCAAATTTTCAACATGGCCTTTTTGGGACCCCTCCTCATGAAGAGTGCCAGTGTCATTTTGTTCACTTGTCCCGAAAGGTGATCTCGCAGAGCGAACACGCTATTTTTTAATATTCAGAAATTGGTAGCGAACTTGATATGATGCTGGGGAACTTTGCAAAGCTTCGGGAAGTGTGACAGTCCCTAATTTTTACCAACATCACTGGCAAACTATAAATGTAGAATATATCTGTCTCCAATACAAACACATTCCCTTTTTGAGTTTTTATTTTGAAATAGATTATTTTTGCTGTTGTACATGACATGGTCATAACAACAAGCATAAAAAGTATTTACAAGTTAAATATTTAAAATGCACACTACATATTGAAGTAATAGTATATGACTATTAAGAAGCAATGGTCAAATATGGAAAACACCTTTTATTTTTTATTTTTTTTTGCAGTTTATTTATACGCCCTGGTCCTTGGCGGTGCTTCATATCATCATTTCCCCAGCCCTGTTCCCCTTTCAAACCTCTCAAATGTCCTTGATTTTCAGGGATGTCCCTGATTTTGCCTCAACATTTTTTTCTGTCCCTCATAAAATTTGTGTTTTTATGACTGAACAGTGGACATTGTAAGCACAAAATAATGTCAAACATTAAAGTTACAGACTTGTTCTTCTTCAGAAAATGTATTTTACACTAATCCACTTATTCTGTCAGCTTTCTGGGAGAATATTATCAATTTTTAAAATACGTCCCTGATTTGGGGTCTTTGTGCCTGATTTATTTAAGCCCAGTCCCTGATTTATGAGGCAAAAGGTTGAGAGGTATGTCCCTGCTTGCAGCCTACTCTTCCTACTACCCCACAGCTTTAACCCATATAGTGGGGTGACGGGGAACCCTCAACCTAACTCCAGATTCAGTGCTGGAAGGGTTACTGCCCATTGTGGGTGCTGCTTCCTGCAAGGAATGACAGTCACTCTTAAGGTGCCAAGATCATTTTTTCTTATTTTTCCTTACTCCCCTTGAGCCGAGGCATGCAATGACACCGCAAGGAGTGAGCGCACACTTCTGTACTCACTCCTCTGAGCATCTGCCTTGTGTCCCCATTCTGTAGCCTAAATGCACCATCCCCCAGCCTCCACTAGGGGACAGTCAAGCACTGAGTGCTGGTGTCCCCCCTCTCCGAAGAAGGAGAGCAGTCCTGCGGATGTTCGGTCCTTCTCCGCCCCTGCCAACCTCCAGTGGCCTGTGCTCTTTCCCAAACAAGGGTTGCTGGCATGGCGCGAGGTAGGCATCCAGCGCCTCAACCATCAGCACCACCGGGCCTACCTGAAAACATCTTTTATTAAAAAAATGTTTCCATATTTCAGATAGCAATTTATTATTTTCTTGTTCGTCCCGTATAGTACTGTTCAGTCACAATCATCAAAAACTGGCATGCTGCTAATTCAGTCCTCTTGAATTTATTTAGTCAGAGTACGTGCTGGTGTGTGTGTGTGTGTGTATGTGTGCATGCAACCTGTCACTGTAGATAAATGCTATAGTCCCCAGTTCTGGCAGTCTCTCAACATTCACCAGGACTAAATGCAGAAAGTATGAAAACCGAGCACTTATCCTGCGCCCACACTGTAGCTGTCTCTGTGGATTATCCAAGAGTTTAAAGCCCAAGTGGTGTCAGTCCCTTAACTCTTACCAGCACCAAATCCATCACAGTGTGGGTATGTTTGCACTGAGCCTGCCCCACATGGTACTGAACCTGTGGATAAACTGAGGGCTTTATCTACTTTTTACCAGCACTAAATTCATCACAGTGGGTGAGTGTGTGTGTGTGTGGGAAGGGGGAGTCTGCACAGTACCTGTCCCTGTGGATAAACAAAGAGTTTTAGTTTACCCTCTAGTGCTATCTCAATTTGTTATTTTCTTGTTCGTCCCGTATAGTGCTGTTCAGTCACAATCATCCGAAACTGGCATGCTGCTAATTCAGTCCACCTGAATTTATTTAGTCAGAGTACATGCTGGTGTGTGTATATGTGTGTGTGTGTGCATGTGTGCGTGTGTGTGTGTGTGTGTGTGTACATGCAACCTGTCACTGTAGATAAACACAATGCTATAGTCCCCAGTTCTGGCAGTCTCTCACCATTCACCAGGACTAAATGCTGACAGTGTGCAAACCAAGCACTTACCCTGCCCCCCACACTGTAGCTGTCTCTGTGGATTATCCAAGGGTTTAAAGCCCAAGTGGTGTCAGTCCCTTACCTCTTACCAGCACTAAATCCATCACAGTGTGGGTAGGTTTGCATTGAGCCTGACCTACATGGTACTGTACCTGTGGATAAACTGAGGGCTTTATCTACTTTTTTACCAGCACTATATTCATCACAGTGGATGGGGGGGTACTGCACAGTACCTGTCCCTGTGGATAAAAAGAGAGCTTTAGTTTACCTTCTAGTGCTATTTCAACTGTACCTTAAATTAGCATTGAGAAGAAAAGTCAGCAGTGAACCTGATTCTGTGGATAAACAGAGATGTTATAAATCCCCACCTTTCACTAGCACTGGATAGCAAATATACAAAGGCTGAATAGAAAAATATGAAAAAAAAACCAGAAGAAAATGGTCTCAGATCCCAATAAATGCCCAGAGGAATGAGAGAGCTAACAACAAAGCTGCAGCTGCACTGTCTATAATCTGACACTGTAGTCTGTTGGACTGTTTCAGAGCTTCAATAAATTCCAGTACAACAGATAACGAGTTAACCCATAGGTTGCTGAAAGAAATAGAATAAATCAATGAGACTGAGCTGGACAGATGATAGAAACAGCAGTTTAAAAAGTATTTTTTTCGCTACTATCCTGAGATGTTTGGCGCTACAATACAGTAGCATCCCCTGCCCTTCAGATGCCTTTAACATAGAGTAGCAAATAGCAAAAATCAGAGGGGGAGTGCACTAGTTTGCAGCTGTGGAGGAATACTTCCAAATGTCCAAAAAGGGAGTACCACAATCAGCCATTTTTAGAGCTTCAATCTGATCCCAGTTGGGCTGTAGGCTCTGCCCACAGCCCTAAAAATGTACACATCTGCTCTAAATGCAGCCCCCTTAACAAGCAAATCAGATTGTTGTCAGATGACTCATCCAGTCTCTAAATAGTTGGTACACCGTACACATATCTATCTCCTAAACAATAAAAGTTTAAACAGAGACACTGCTCAGTGGCCTACACTAACTTATAAGAAGAAAGCTGATCCATAGAACAGCATCATCTGATTGTGCATTAATGCATGATAAACACACAGTTGGTGTGAAGCACCGTAAAGCAAAATCCCTGGGCAGGGCAGTACTTATTTATTTATTTTATTATGTATTTGAATTTTGATAACCAGGTAGGTCAACTGAGACAAACTCCCTTTTTCAGAGACTACCCAAAGAATAAAGCATTCCAAGAACAAACCATAATACAATAATACACATAGAGTAGCACAGTGAGTCACAACATACAATTAAGCCATGGGTAACTAACAACAGTACCCAAGTAGGCACTAACCAAAGGATTCAGGATTACAGGCAGTTTGCAGGTAGCCAGGGGAGGCAGGAGGCAGATTAACATTTTATGCCATGTGCAGGGACATTTATGCCATTCACATACCAGATGTCAACAATTTAAACAGCAAGATAACTAAAGATAGCCAGACTTGTTAGTGTCTGGCAAAGGTAACTAAGAAAGACAGCCATTGATCCCAGGGAAAAGCATGGGAGAGAGGAGAGTGAGTGTGAGTGTTGTGAAGCAGCCCAGCTGGACACACTGTCACTGTGTCTTGAGAGAGAAAGAGAGACAGAGAGACACAGTGCTTAATTCAAAGTTGCTGCACTCTCCTCTGTCTGTCTCTCTGTGTATTTTGGCACACTTCATAGTGACCAGTCGGAAGAGAGCGCACTTTTGCGGCACTTTGGGGTACAGACACACAGTGGCAGCAACAGACAGTGTTCTCTCTTTCTGATCTGTAATCCCTGTGGTTGTCCCCCCCCAGCCCACTAGTCTCCTGTCTCTCTTGTCATTCCTTCAGTAATGTAGCACATTAACTACTGTGAGTTGCGAGAGACAGATGACAGACAGAGCTAGCATGTGAGTGAGCTGCACCCAGCACCGCAGGGAGAGAGACATAGACTGATATAGTGTATAACTCCCAGGGAGAGAGATAGAGTGACACAGTGTTTAATTCAAAGCTGCTGTACTCTCCTCTCTCTCAGTGTGTGTGTCTGTCTCTCTCTCTCTCTCTCTCTCAGTATCACGTTCCACTGTGACTGGCACATTTTCACATAGTGGCAGCAACAGGCAGTCTTCTCTTTCTGCTCCCCCACCCACCCACTGGTCTCCTGTCTCTCTTGTCATTCCTCGGTAATGTAGCAACTAAAGTCCTGTATGTTGCGAAAGACAGACAGAGCAAGCGTGCGAGTGAGCTTCACTGAGCACCACAGGGAGACAGACAGAGCAATACAGTGTATAACTCACAGAGAGAGAGAGAGAGAGAGACAGAGCAATACAGTCTGTAACTCACAGAGAGAGAGAGACAGAGCAATACAGTGTGTAACTCACAGAGAGAGAGAGACAGAGCAATACAGTGTGTAACTCAGAGAGAGAGAGAGAGAGAGAGACAGCAATACAGTGTATAACTCACAGAGAGAGAGAGACAGAGCAATACAGTGTGTAACTCACAGAGAGAGAGAGACAGAGCAATACAGTGTATAACTCACAGAGAGAGACAGACAGAGCAATACAGTGTGTAACTCAGAGAGAGAGACAGCAATACAGTGTATAACTCACAGAGAGAGAGACAGAGCAATACAGTGTGTAACTCAGAGAGAGAGAGAGAGAGAGAGACAGCAATACAGTGTATAACTCACAGAGAGAGAGAGACAGAGCAATACAGTGTGTAACTCACAGAGAGAGAGAGACAGAGCAATACAGTGTATAACTCACAGAGAGAGACAGACAGAGCAATACAGTGTGTAACTCAGAGAGAGAGACAGCAATACAGTGTATAACTCACAGAGAGAGAGACAGAGCAATACAGTGTGTAACTCACAGAGAGAGAGAGAGAGACAGAGCAATACAGTGTGTAACTCACAGAGAGAGAGAGAGCAATACAGTGTATAACTCACAGAGATAGAGAGACAGAGCAATACAGTGTGTAACTCAGGGAGAGAGACAGCAATACAGTGTATAACTCACAGAGAGAGAGAGACAGAGCAATACAGTGTGTAACTCAGAGAAAGAGAGAGAGAGACAGCAATACAGTGTATAACTCACAGAGAGAGAGAGAGACAGACAGACAGAGCAATACAGTGTGTAACTCACAGAGAGAGAGAGACAGAGCAATACAGTGTGTAACTCACAGAGAGAGAGACAGAGCAATACAGTGTGTAACTCAGAGAGAGAGAGACAGCAATACAGTGTATAACTCACAGAGAGAGAGACAGAGCAATACAGTGTGTAACTCACAGAGAGAGAGAGAGACAGAGCAATACAGTGTGTAACTCACAGAGAGAGAGAGAGCAATACAGTGTATAACTCACAGAGATAGAGAGACAGAGCAATACAGTGTGTAACTCAGAGAAAGAGAGAGAGAGACAGCAATACAGTGTATAACTCACAGAGAGAGAGAGAGACAGACAGACAGAGCAATACAGTGTGTAACTCACAGAGAGAGAGAGACAGAGCAATACAGTGTGTAACTCACAGAGAGAGAGACAGAGCAATACAGTGTGTAACTCAGAGAGAGAGAGACAGCAATACAGTGTATAACTCACAGAGAGAGAGAGACAGAGCAATACAGTGTGTAACTCACAGAGAGAGAGAGAGAGACAGAGCAATACAGTGTGTAAATCACAGAGAGAGAGAGAGAGACAGAGCAATACAGCGTGTAACTCACAGAGAGAGAGACAGAGCAATACAGTGTGTAACTCACAAGAGACTGAGAGAGAGAGAGACACCAATACAGTGTGTATCTCACAGAGAGAGAGAGACAGAGCAATACAGTGTGTAACTCACAGAGAGAGAGAGAGACAGAGCAATACAGTGTGTAACTCACAGAGAGAGAGAGACAGAGCAATACAGTGTGTAACTCACAGAGAGAGAGAGAGAGAGACAGAGCAATACAGTGTGTAACTCACAGAGAGAGACAGAGCAATACAGTGTGTAACTCACAGAGAGACAGAGAGAGCGAGAGAGACATCAATACAGTGTGTATCTCACACAGAGAGAGAGACAGAGCAATACAGTGTGTAACTCAGAGAGAGAGAGCAATACAGTGTGTAACTCACAGAGAGAGAGAGACAGAGCAATACAGTGTGTAACTCACAGAGAGACAGAGAGAGAGAGAGAGACAGCAATACAGTGTGTATCTCACAGAGAGAGAGAGACAGAGCAATACAGTGTGTAACTCACAGAGAGACAGAGAGAGAGAGAGACAGCAATACAGTGTGTATCTCACAGAGAGAGAGACAGAGCAATACAGTGTGTAACTCAGAGAGAAAGAGAGAGAGCAATACAGTGTGTAACCTCAGAGAGAGAGAGAGACAGAGCAATACAGTGTAACTCACAGAGAGAGAGAACAGAGCAATACAGTGTGTAACTCACAGAGAGAGAGAGAGAGAGACAGAGCAATACAGTGTGTAACTCACAGAGAGAGAGAGACAGAGCAATACAGTGTGTAACTCACAAGAGACAGAGAGAGAGAGAGACAGCAATACAGTGTGTATCTCACAGAGAGAGAGAGACAGAGCAATACAGTGTGTAACTCAGAGAGAGAGAGCAATACAGTGTGTAACTCACAGAGAGAGAGAGACAGAGCAATACAGTGTGTAACTCACAGAGAGAGAGAGACAGAGCAATACAGTGTGTAACTCACAGAGAGACAGAGAGAGAGAGACAGAGCAATACAGTGTGTAACTCACAGAGAGAGAGAGACAAAGCAATACAGTGTGTAACTCACAGAGAGAGAGAGAGAGAGAGACAGAGCAATACAGTGTGTAACTCACAGAGCGAGAGAGACAGAGCAATACAGTGTGTAACTCACAAGAGACAGAGAGAGAGAGAGACAGCAATACAGTGTGTATCTCACAGAGAGAGAGAGAGAGAGCAATGCAGTGTGTAACTCAGAGAGAGAGAGAGAGAGAGCACAGTGTGTAACTCACAGAGAGAGAGAGACAGAGCAACACAATGTGTAACTCACAGAGAGAGAGAGACAGAGCAATACAGTGTGTAACTCACAGAGAGACAGAGAGAGAGAGACAGAGCAATACAGTGTGTAACTCACAGAGAGAGAGAGACAGAGCAATACAGTGTGTAACTCAGAGAGAGAGAGCAATACAGTGTGTAACTCACAGAGAGAGAGAGAGACAGAGCAATACAGTGTGTAACTCACAGAGAGAGAGACAGAGCAATACAGTGTGTAACTCACAGAGAGAGAGAGAGACAGAGCAATACAGTGTGTAACTCACAGAGAGAGAGAGACAGAGCAATACAGTGTGTAACTCACAGAGAGACAGAGAGAGGGAGAGAGACAGCAATACAGTGTGTATCTCACAGAGAGAGAGAGAGACAGAGCAATACAGTGTGTAACTCACAGAGAGAGAGAGACAGAGCAATACAATGTGTAACTCACAGAGAGACAGAGAGAGCGAGAGAGACAGCAATACAGTGTGTTTCTCACAGAGAGAGAGACAGAGCAATACAGTGTGTAACTCAGAGAGAGAGAGCAATACAGTGTGTAACTCACAGAGAGAGAGAGACAGAGCAATACAGTGTGTAACTCACAGAGAGAGAGAGAGACAGAGCAATACAGTGTGTAACTCACAGAGAGACAGAGAGAGAGAGAGAGACAGAGCAATACAGTGTGTAACTCACAGAGAGACAGAGAGAGAGAGACAGCAATACAGTGTGTATCTCACAGAGAGAGAGAGAGAGCAATACAGTGTGTAACTCACAGAGAGAGAGAGAGACAGCAATACAGTGTGTATCTCACAGAGAGAGAGAGACAGAGCAATACAGTGTGTAACTCACAGAGAGAGAGAGACAGAGCAATACAGTGTGTAACTCACAGAGAGAGAGAGAGACAGAGCAATACAGTGTGTAACTCACAGAGAGAGAGAGAGACAGAGCAATACAGTGTGTAACTCACAGAGAGAGAGAGACAGAGCAATACAGTGTGTAACTCACAAGAGACAGAGAGAGAGAGAGACAGAGCAATACAGTGTGTAACTCACAGAGAGAGAGAGCAATACAGTGTGTAACTCACAGAGAGAGAGAGACAGAGCAATACAGTGTGTAACTCACAGAGAGAGAGAGACAGAGCAATACAGTGTGTAACTCACAGAGAGAGAGAGAGAGAGACAGAGCAATACAGTGTGTAACTCACAGAGAGAGAGAGACAGAGCAATACAGTGTGTAACTCACAGAGAGACAGAGAGAGTGAGAGAGACAGCAATACAGTGTGTATCTCACAGAGAGAGAGAGAAGAGCAATACAGTGTGTAACTCAGAGAGAGAGAGAGAGCAATACAGTGTGTAACTCACAGAGAGAGAGAGAGAGACAGAGCAATACAGTGTGTAACTCACAGAGCGAGAGAGACAGAGCAATACAGTGTGTAACTCACAGAGACAGAGAGAGAGAGAGAGCAGCATACAGTGTGTATCTCAAGAGAGAGAGAGACAGAGCAATACAGTGTGTAACTCACAGAGAGAGAGAGAGCACATACAGTGTAACTCACAGAGAGAGAGACAGAGCAATACAAGTGTAACTCACAGAGAGAGAGAGACAGAGCAATACAGTGTGTAACTCAGAGAGACAGAGAGAGAGAGGAGCAATACAGTGTGTAACTCAAGAGAGAGAGACAGAGCAATACAGTGTAACTCACAGAGAGAGAGACAGAGCAATACAGTGTGTAACTCACAGAGAGAGAGAGACAGAGCAATACAGTGGTAACTCACAGAGAGAGAGACAGAGCAATACAGTGTGTAACTCACAGAGAGAGAAAGAGACAGAGCAATACAGTGTGTAACTCACAGAGAGAGAGAGACAGAGCAATACAGTGTGTAACTCACAGAGAGACAGAGAGAGGGAGAGAGACAGCAATACAGTGTGTATCTCACAGAGAGAGAGAGAGAGACAGAGCAATACAGTGTGTAACTCACAGAGAGACAGAGAGAGAGAGAGAAAGAGAGACAGCAATACAATGTGTATCTCACAGAGAGAGAGAGACAGAGCAATACAGTGTGTAACCCAGAGAGAGAGAGAGCAATACAGTGTGTAACTCACAGAGAGAGAGAGACAGAGCAATACAGTGTGTAACTCACAGAGAGAGAGAGACAGAGCAATACAGTGTGTAACTCACGGAGAGACAGAGAGAGAGAGAGAGAGAGACAGAGCAATACAGTGTGTAACTCACAGAGAGAGAGAGACAGAGCAATACAATGTGTAACTCATAGAGAGACAGAGAGAGCGAGAGAGACAGCAATACAGTGTGTTTCTCACAGAGAGAGAGACAGAGCAATACAGTGTGTAACTCAGAGAGAGAGAGCAATACAGTGTGTAACTCACAGAGAGAGAGAGACAGAGCAATACAGTGTGTAACTCACCAGAGAGAGAGAGACAGAGCAATACAGTGTGTAACTCACAGAGAGACAGAGAGAGAGAGAGACAGAGCAATACAGTGTGTAACTCACAGAAAGACAGAGAGAGAGAGAGAGAGACAGCAATACAGTGTGTATCTCACAGAGAGAGAGAGAGAGAGAGAGAGCAATACAGTGTGTAACTCACAGAGAGAGAGAGAGACAGCAATACAGTGTGTATCTCACAGAGAGAGAGAGACAGAGCAATACAGTGTGTAACTCACAGAGAGAGAGAGACAGAGCAATACAGTGTGTAACTCACAGAGAGAGAGAGAGAGACAGAGCAATACAGTGTGTAACTCACAGAGAGAGAGCGAGACAGAGCAATACAGTGTAACTCACAGAGAGAGAGAGAGACAGAGCAATACAGTGTAACCTACAAGAGACAGAGAGAGAGACAGAGCATACAGTGTAACTCACAGAGAGAGAGAGTACAGTGTGTAACTCACAGAGAGAGAGACAGAGCAATACAGTGTGTAACCCACAGAGAGAGAGAGACAGAGCAATACAGTGTGTAACTCACAAGAGACAGAGAGAGAGAGAGAGACAGAGCAATACAGTGTGTAACTCACAGAGAGAGAGAGACAGAGCAATACAGTGTGTAACTCACAGAGAGACAGAGAGAGTGAGAGAGACAGCAATACAGTGTGTATCTCACAGAGAGAGAGAGAGACAGAGCAATACAGTGTGTAACTCAGAGAGAGAGAGAGAGCACAGTGTGTAACTCACAGAGAGAGAGAGAGAGACAGAGCAATACAGTGTGTAACTCACAGAGAGAGAGAGAGAGAGCAATACAGTGTGTAACTCACAGAGAGAGAGAGAGACAGAGCAATACAGTGTGTAACTCAGAGAGAGAGAGCAATACAGTGTGTAACTCACAGAGAGAGAGAGACAGAGCAATACAGTGTGTAACTCACAGAGAGAGAGAGACAGAGCAATACAGTGTGTAACTCACAGAGAGACAGAGAGAGAGAGAGACAGCAATACAGTGTGTATCTCACAGAGAGAGAGACAGCAATACAATGTGTATCTCACAGAGAGAGAGAGACAGAGCAATACAGTGTGTAACTCAGAGAGAGAGAGAGAGAGAGCAATACAGTGTGTATCTCACAGAGAGAGAGAGACAGAGCAATACAGTGTGTAACTCACAGAGAGAGCGAGAGAGAGAGAGAGCAATACAGTGTGTAACTTACAGAGCGAGAGAGCAATACAGTGTGTAATGCACAGAGAGAGAGACAGAGACAGAGCAATACAGTGTGTAACGCACAGAAAGAGACACACAGAGCAATACAGTGTGTAACTCGGAGAGAGAGAGAAAGCACTACAGTCTGTAACTCATGGAGAGAGAGAGAGAGAGCGAGCAATACAGTGTAATACTCAGAGAGAGAGAGAGACAGAGCAATACAGTGTGTAAGTCACAGAGAGAGAGAGAGAGAGAGAGAGCGCAATACAGAGTGTAATGCACAGAGAGAGAGAGAAACAGAGCAATACAGTGTGTAACACACAGAAAGAGACACACAGAGCAATACAGTGTGTAACGCAGTGAGAGAGAGACAGAACAATACAGTGTGTAATGCACAGAGAGAGAGAGGGAGCGAGACAGAGAAATAAGAGTGACACAGTGTTTAATTCAATGGTGCTGCACTCTCCTCTTTCTGTCTCTCTGGCTATGTATTGCATTCCACTGTGATGGGCATATTTCCTAGTGAGCAGCTGGGAGAGAGCATGCTTCTGCAGCACCTCAACACACAGTGGCAGCAAATATTCTCTGTGTCTGTTTTTCATCTGTAATCCTTGCAGTCGTCTCCCCCCCCCCCACGCTATGCTGTGTGTCTCATCGTTCTTGCATTAATGTGCATGTACACATAGCACCTTAACCCCAGTGCTGAAGAAGTCACTGGGGATGAGCGAGACAGGGAAAGAGCAGTTAGTTCACTGATCAGGGAGAGAGAGAGAGAGAAGTGAACTATGCATAGACTGTTTTACAAGTCAGGAGGATACAGTAAAAATTTTTTTATTTGCAATGTTCTAAAACCACTTTCTGTGCATTCTTTTGGTTTTTTCAAAGACCCCATGTTTTAAGTGCAATAACCCAATCCAGGGTATGGGATTATTGGGGATTAATCAATACCTTGGGTGCTGTGAGGGCACTCTGCCTGTGGCCTCATGCCTCACAACATACCTGGGTGTTGATTAATCCCCAATAACACCATACCCTGTTGTGGGTTATTGCTTACTTAAATAGCACAGATTAGAATGATAATGTTAACAAAAAGGCATATGATTTGGGACAGGCAATCAGTAAAACTGTACACAAATGCGCACGGTGAGTATGCCTGCCTACACCCTTGGTCTGTCCTCTTTAGTATTCGGTACACTACGATCATGCCCCCTCTCAGCCATCTCCTCTCTTATCTAAATTTGTTTGTCTAGTGCATGTACCTGGTAAATAAATAATCAAAGTATGAATTATGAGCAGACTATGCTACATTTGAAAGGACTGGGCTCCTGATGTACAGTTTTGGCAGGCTAAGAGTTGCATCAAACATTCATGTACCTTATTTATCCATCACTAAATTACAGGCCATGTTGTTTGACTCACCCCCCGCCCCCAGTCATCACCCAGAATTTGAAACTGTCCAATTCCACTTCTGGTTGTTTGTGATAATGGAACATCCTTAGTCTCAGTCTCTTCATAACTACCTGGGTGTCACACTTGACCCCTCACTGAACTTCTCACCCCATGTTTGTTTGTTTGTTTGTTGTTGTTTTTTTTGCAAGTTTTGAACAGGAAAGGCACACTAAGCTGAGGCTTGTTTCCAGGTGCATCCTGGAAGCACAGGGAAGTTTAGTGACTTACTCACGGTCACTCAGTATGCAGGTATTGGCTGTGGGGTTCAAACCGAGTTCTCCAGGTTTGCAGCTCAGTTTTCTTAACCACTACACTATACTTCTTCAGTGTGACTTCTTTCTGGAAGGCAGTTGATTCTAGATTGGGTCTCTAGAGCTTATAAAGTTTGTCATAGTCTCACCTCCAAAGGCAGCATTGCTATAGCCCAAGGCATCCTAACTCCTTAAACTTCTCTATGGATTGTCTGTTTTCATTTCAGCCTCTGACAGAACTCTGCAAAACTCTGCAAAAATGGGGTGTGGTGCATAATAACATCTGATGCTTTTCCTTGGCCACAAACCGATATACTTACTACTGTACCTTGTACTCAAAACACGGATGGCTCCCCCTGTTTGCACTATGTAACCTTCTACTTGGAGTCTGCCCCCACTTCCTATCTGTCTGTCACCCTCACTGAGACACCGGGGTGCAAAACACTCTATCTCTCTGCTACATATTTACTCAGCTGTGTTTCAGCATTACCTCCTACTCTAACTCTCTTGCCCCTCTCCCCCTACTCTCAACGACTGGCTGCCCACTGTGTTAGCCAGGACCTATCTTGTACATTTAGAGCAGGTCTTCTACCTACTCCCCCCTCCCTCCTTCAGCCATCAGTCCCAATCACCAGATTCCAAACCCACCCCTCCTTTGATTCCTTACTGCTACTCTCCTCTCCCCTAATTCTATTTTTCTTTTTCTTTACTACTGATCACTCACCATGCTCCCGCTTGTATGCTTTTCTCCCTGACATCCCTTCCCCATCTTCTCTTCTATCTACTCCCTCCATTCCCCCTCTTTGCCCCGCTCCACCTCTCCTCTCCTACCCTACCCTCCTCCTGCCAGCCTCCACTACTACACCACTGCTGGTGTGCTGCTGCCGGCATCCTCGCTGGTTTTGGATCCCAGTTGCCCTCCCTGTGGGCCCTTTGTTTCCAAAATAGTAGTACAAATACCATGTTCACTTCGGCCCACAGCCATCCTCTCACGCATACTAAACTACTTATCAAAAGTACTTATCTCGCTAATGCTACCCACATCAGGTGACATGAAGCCTAACTCTGGCCCTCCCCACTGCCCATCACCTGAAATGTCAAGAGGACTAAGGCTTCTAAATCTGAATATTAGAAGCCTTCTCCCCAAAACTGACCTTTTGCAGCTGCTTGAGACTCAACTTAAACCCTCTGTACTCACTTTAACGGAGTCATGGCTCAGCCCCAAAATCACAGACTCAGCCAACACCAACCCTGAATATTTCCTCAGCTGCCAGGATTGTAAATCCAGGAGAGGTGGTGTCGCCATGTATACAGTATATCCACAGCTATCAAATACTCTGTCTCTCCTTGTCTTCTCCCTCTGCCTATGAAATGTTACTAGTAAAATTACCCCTCCCCTTCTCCCTTCCTTTCTTTGTAGGCAGAGTCTGCTGTTGCCCAGACCTCCCCGCTTCCTCCCTTTCCTCACTTACTGATCTTCTCTCCACCATCTCCCTCCCCTTCTTCTCCCTTGCCACCCCTGGAGAATTTTTTATCTTAGGGAACTTCAACATAAACTGGTTGCCCAGCTCACAGTCAAAAATCCACATCCATGTCTCTTCACTAAACCTAACTCAACTTATTTCCGACCCAACACATCTTAACCACAAATCAGGGAAGCATACCTTAATCGACTGGGTGCTGACCTCTCACCCCCACCAGGTCATAACCTCTGGTATTCTCCCCGATGCTCTCAGCGATCATCATATGGTCTACTGTCTGTGCAAAATCCACAGTGCAAAGTCCTCCCCAGTCATTCTCAACTTCCGTTCCTTCTGGTCCCTAGATCTATCCCTGCTTCATAATGACACGTCCAATATTTACTGGATGCCAATTACTGCCTGACCTTTTTTAGCTCACAGTTCCTGACCATCTGGGACCATCACGCACCATTTAGAAAGGCAAGGGTCCACAAGAGCCACCTCCCCTGGGTCATAGCATAACTCATAGCATGCCAACATGCAAGAGACCAAGCATGGGCTGCGTATAAAAACCTCTGGCATCTCTCTCGACCTACAGCACTATCACTAGCTCTGCAACGCATGCACCAAGGCCATCAGCCTCACTAAGGCGGAGTACTTCCAAACCTCCTTCCAGGAAAACATCAATAATCCTACCAAATTCTGGAAGGTCATCCATGCCCTGTTCTCCCCCCAGCCCACTCCCCATCTCCTGTCCTAAAAATTGGCACCCACACAGTTGAAGACCCTCTCTCAGAAGCCACTGAATTCAACAAGTACTTCACTACTTGTGCCTCCTCCCTTCTTTCATCTCTTCCCAGTACTGCTTCCGGGGACTCTACAGTTCCCCCATCCCCCCCAAGTCAACACCGTGCTTCTCCTTCAAACCAGTTCTCCCTAATGACATCCTAGAGTATTACTTGCACTGAATCCTCTCAAGGGAAAAAGCCCTGAGGGCCTTGACCCCAAGTTTCTCCACCTTTCTGCATACTCTGTTTCTTCTTCCTGGACTAATCTTCTGAACCTCTCCTCCTTTCAAGCCACAGTACCTGATGCTTGGACGTCTGCTACCACGATCCCACTCCCTAAAGGTAGGGATACAGCCAACCCTTGCAACTTCGGTCCCATCTCTGTATTCCCCACTCTGGCTAAACTTCAGGAGCATCTGGCCCTGGAGCAACTCTCCACCCTACTTGACTCTTCCTCCTTTTTCACCTCTTTCCAGTCTGGGTTTTGCAAAAACCACTCCACCACCACCTCCCTTCTTCAGCTCACTGACTCCATTTTCTCAGGTATGGTTCAGGGAGGCATCACCTCTGCCATCTTTGTCAACTTGGCCAAAGCCTTCAACACTGTCTCCCACTCCCTTCTCCTCAGCAAGCTATCTGCAGCAGGCCTCTCTGACACAGCCAAAAGCTGATTCTAGACCTGCCTTGTAGGACGGTCTCAGTCCATCGGAATAGGCAACTCCCCCCCCCCCAAATCAACACCGGTGTCCCCCAAGGCTCAGTACTTGGTCCCATATTATTTTCCATCTTCCTGAATGACCTCCCTAATGCCTGCACATCTTCATGTATACACATGTACGCAGACAATATGGTGTTATTCACCTCCAGGAACTCCCCCTCTGAGGTGGCCACCAGCCTTCAGCTGGATTTTAACAATGTCCAATGCTGGTTTAATGCAAACCAACTCTCCATGAATGTCAAAAAATCAGTATCTACGACCTGCGGCTCCAGACAAAAACTGGCCAGGCTTGTTACACTCTCACATTCCACACCCTCTCTGGCTCGAAGATCGATGATGTAGCCTCATTTAAGTACCTTGGACAGTGGCTAGACAAGAATCTTGACTTCGGGGTACACATCGATGACGTGCACAAAAAACTTCTCTCTAAACTCGGTGCTCTGTGCAGACACCGCAGCTGCCTCCCACAGCAAGCCAGGAAAGAAATCGTCCAAAAGATAATTCTCCCTGTCCTTGATTTCAGGGACAAAGTCTACAGCTCTGCCCCTAAAACCTCCCTATACAGACTGGACACTCTCTGCAATTTCTTCTGCCACTACATTCTTAACTGCACCCCACGTACTCATCACTGCAACCTTTATACCATGCTCTCCTTTCCCTCCCTCCATGGCAGGCACTTATCACACATCGTTAATTTAGTTGGGAAGTTCTGGCTCGGTTCTCTGCCACCCGATCGGTCCTTCCTCCTATCATCCCTCTCCCATCCTGCTATACCCTCTGTACCTCCACCCAAAGAACCCTCACCCTCCCACCCCAGGAACTTCATCAGGCCGCTCTGCCTTGTCTTATAAATTTCCCGAAATCTGGAACGCCTTCCCGCTAGAAATTCACTCGGCACAATCCCGCCACTCACTTTCACTCCTCCTCCATAAGCACACTGTTCCTGTCTGTAACTGCACCTAATTCCCTTCTCCCCAATCAACTTCCACTGCCTTCCCTGCACCCTCTCGTTCCCCACCACCCCTCACCCCTGCCTCCTCCCCACCACTAGGATTCTCTAGCAGGTACTGCTGCAAAACTAAATACAGCTCCAGCTGATAGGAGGTGCACAAACCAACAGAACAATCCAACAAAAAGTTCCAGCACTACTCCAGGTTCTTAACAATTAAACACATAAAAGCTTATTTCTACATAGGACGCTGCAGCAGTGACTGATCCGCTATTCTTCATCAGTTTCACATAGACAGATGTGCGCTATCAGGTGGTGAGGCCAATAAGGTCACAACATTTAAATACAGAATACCTTAAAGATGCAACACCCTATTTATTAGAGTGTAATTAAAAAATATATCAAAGAGCATCATTAAATCAGTATGAGTGCACCCTTAAATCAAATCAAGACTGTAAGGTCTTATCTTTTAGACATAAAAAATTATAGTAATGGCCACTTATTCATTGAGACATCCTCACTGTGATCTTAATTTCATACTAAACAATGATATGTTCTTTTATGAAATCGTTAAAAACATATCTTTTTTCACGTTAGGCTTAAGAAAGCCAAAAGAAGGAACACAAGGTTTCTATGGTTGTATTCATACAGAGCAGGGAAAAAAAGAAACTGCTTAATATATAATAACATTCTAAACAGTAAATATCAAGGAAAAATAAAATGAAAAAGCAAACCCAAGGGACTGATAGAGTCGGTTCTCAGTGAGGATGTCTCATTGAATAAGTGGCCATTATTATTATTTTTTATGTCTAAAAGATAAGACCTTATAGTCTTGAGTTGATTTAAGGCTGCACTCATACTGATTTAATGATGTTCTTTGATATATTTTTTAATGACACTCTGGTAAATGGGGTGTTGTATCTTTAAGGTATTCTGTATTTAAATGTTGTGACCTTATTGGCTTGTCACCTCCTGATGACGCACCTGTCTGTGTGAAACCAGTAGAGGGTAACGGGTCAGTCGTTGCTGTCTGCATCCCATGTATGAAATAAACTTTATGTGTTTAATTGCTAAGAACCTGGAGTAGTGCTGGAACATTTTTGTTAGATTCCTCTAGCAGGTGCCTCCTGCACCCCTTTCCCCTGTCTCTTGCTGCTCCCCACTACTCCCCCTCTCTCACTCCTTTTTCTCCCAGACCTTGTCCCCTTGCAGGCCTCCCCTTCCCTCTCTCTTCCTCCTTTTTCTGCCAGGCCCTGTCCCCTTGCAAGGTTCTCAGCATCCTGAAGGGGAATAGTTCCATGCTTGCCCCATCCCCTCACCCTCTCTCCCCTCCTTTTCAGACAGGTCCTGTCCCCTTGCGGGGTTCTCAGCATCCTGAAGGGGAATAATTCATGGCTTGTCCCCCCCCCCACTCTCCCTATCCTTTCTCCCCCTTCTCCTCTCTCTTCTCCTTCTCTGCCGGGTCCTGTCCACTTGTAGGTTCTCAGCATCCTGAAAGGGAATAGTTCTTGGATCACTTCTCCTCCCACCCTACTACCCTCCCTTCCCTCTCCTCTTCTGTCAGTTCCTGTCCCTCTCCTCCACCTCTGCCAAGTCCTGTCCCCTGCAGGGTTCTCAGCATCCTGAAGGTGTATAGCTCCTGGCTTATCCCCTTCCCCCCCCCGCCACCCTTGGCGTGCCCTCACTCTATCTTCCTCCATCTTCTCCGTCTCTGCCAGGTCCTGCCTCTTGCAGGGTTCTCCAGCATCCTGAAGGTGACTAGATCTTGGCTTGTCCCTACTCTCTCCCTCTGCCTTACTGCCCCCGCCCGCCCTGCCCCTTCCCCCACCCCTCCACAACTTGTGTTATATTCTCCCTTTCTGCTATACCCATATAGCACTAGGTAACCTTGTAGATCTAACTAGCACTTGTTACTCCCTGTGCTCAACCTGCCACTATTTATTCGCCACCCAGCCTATACCTTCCGAGTTACCACTTTCTGGACTGCCACTATATATGTATATCTACACATTGTCTGTTTACCCCGGTATGTGTCGATCTTTGTTTCTGACCTTACTCTGTCATCTGACACTTTCTTTTAAACAATATGTCTAAGATTTAAATACACTGTATTAGTATCCCTCTTTATGTAATTGAATTTGCACTGCATGTACTTTATTTTATGTTTTTGCGCGATCCTCCCATTATGTAACCCTTCCCCCCAGGATGCTTCTGGAAATGAGCTGTTCTCAGCTCATGTTGTCTTTCCTGGTGAAATCTTTTCAAATAAATAAATATATTCGGGCACTTCTGCCCTACGTCTCTCATCCCCGGCCTGGCAGAATCTCTTACCCCCAAATTGTCCTCAGATCGTGATCTCCTGTCAATACCCAAGACAAAAAAAAAATAAGAACTAATTACATGAGATTGCCTTCTCCTACACTGCCGCCAAAGTCTGGAACCATACTCAGCAGTGCCACTGTAGCCAGGCCTTCCAAAGTGGATACTGAGCCTATTCACTCAGAACAACTACATGCTCCTGTCCCTGGCTGGTTTACATTTGTTGCTGGGATTTCTTGTACTGTGTCCGATACGGGCTTCTCACTGTAGTGAGCATATGCACTTGTTTATTGTAAACTAGTTATGTTGCATGTACCCTGCTTTGCATCTTCAATTATCCTTCCCAACATTTTAACTTTGTGTTTTATTTCATGTCTTGTGATTTGTGTAAACACCTTAAGTAAGTAACAGTTTGCCTAGTGCACCTACCTGGTAAAGAAAAACTAAATAAATTTACCTGTGTTGCTCTCCAACCGGCAGTCTCTAACCAACATCACTGTTTATGAGAAATCACTGTATTTATTTATTCAGTATAAGTTTTTCATTAATGTCATTCATTAATGCCATCTGCCGGTCTGTGTTGCTTAGGAGTAGAGAGACCTTATGCCAGGAAAAGCTAACAAGATTTTTTTTGCCAGAGTTTAATCTGCTAGGGCTAACATGACTTAAGTTGCAACATCTCATTTTCAGTTGTGCCCTGATTCCACAGTTTTATATGGAAGGTTACGTGATTTGCTTCAGGTCACAAAGTGAGCCAGTGAGTGTGTCGGGACTCAAACATGTGATAGTTAGAGGTCTCCCCCCCTAGGCTACACTCTTTTCCTCTCTCTAAAGAAACTAGTAAAGCCGAGGACAAGCACTCTCAGCACAAAGGTGTTGCTTTCTGTGTCTACATAAAGCCCATAATGAAATGACTCAAAAATTAAAACACACATCACCTTCTAGTGTATCGAAAAGGTAGTGAATTTTATTAAATACTTTTATATAAAAATGCCACAAAAACAAAATCACACAAACCTCAGAACACAATGCCAGACTCTGTATAAGACTAAGCTCTCCTACATATCAGAGTTCACTACTACTTCTCCTGTACCTCGCCCTTCCTTCTTCCCCAATCCCTTCTCTCCACCCCCTCCCTGACAAAGCCCCATGGTGGCTGCCCCCTTACCCCTGCTCTTCCCCTCATCCCACTTTCCTAACTCCACGACAAAGCCCCCTCAGGCTACTCTCACCATGCTCTGTGCTTAACACTTGTTTGATTCCTATTTCTGTTTTTTACTGTGACCTGTTCAGAATGTCAAAATGCACTCCAACTTCATGTAACACTTTTGACGCTGTAACGGCCTATTTGCTTGATGCCTGTACAGCCTATAACTTATTGTGTACTTGGAAAGTTCTGTAACCTGTTTATGTAAATTTTATCTCTCATCCACTTGACATGGAACCTTTGTAAAAGAGCCTTCCTGGCTCAAAGGTATTAATCTGCAATTGAAATAAATAAATATCTACACCCTATATTTAGCTGGCACAGGGTCAATACTGCGCACAGCAGAATGTCGTGTGACATAATTGTGTTGCACAATTCAATGATAACATTTTTTCTGTTGGGGGCTCTGCCCTCCGGACTCCCACACTAAGGATTCTAACTCTGGGGGGGTCCAACACGGAGAGCGCACAGGTCCGGGTTTCGACATAATGCCATGCGCTATTAAGTGTACAACATTATGACCCGCTACGTATTTAGCCTGAGGAAAGAAGGTAGACTGGCAATTGGCAAACAGGAGGTATTAATAGTTCTTCTTAGTAGATATTTGTATCCCCCATGGGCTGCTCCTGGCTATGATGTCAGCCATGGTGTGACAAGGTTGAATAAGGTCCTGCCCCATTTGTTATGCATAAAGAGTTTAAACACAGGAGTCTGTTCTATCCTCTCCTTTTTTGTCTCTTCTCTCTCTGGTTGCGTCACCAAATTTTCTTATAAGACCTAGGAACTGATCATGCCAATGGTTTCGCAATTCTTCGCCTCTTGCTATCTCTTTGCCTTCCTGTGCTATTTCTGTCTTTTCTCCCCCTTGCATATCTGCAGGTATAAAAATATATGTGAATCTTTATGTGGAAATGTCACTGATACTGGGATCACCTTGTTTAACACTGTATACAGTTATACTCTTGAAATGATTGCAAAGCTATTTGGAACTCAAGGGGTTAACTTGAGATGCAGTTTTTAAGCCTTTTGCAGAGCTGTAAACAAGAGGTCAGTTCTGGGACACCATGTATTGTTTTGCTGCACCTGCAAGAAATGAAACTGACAAGAACATTCTGTAAACTTACAAGAACATTCTGTGAGAAGCAGGATCTCTTAATGAGTTCCCAGACAAAGACCTTTAAAAAGAGCTGCAATGCTTTTGCTAGAGAGACAAGGAGTGTGAGAGACTGAAAGGTATTTTAATCCTAGATTCTAATAAAGAATAAAGAATGTACCTTTCTATACACTGTATTGTTATTTGATGGACATCCCCTTTACACTGTATTGTTATTTGATGGACATCCCCCCTATACACTGTATTGTTATTTGATGGACTTCCCCCTTTACACTGTATTGTTATTTGATGGACATCCCCCTATACACTGTATTGTTATTTGATGGACATCCCCCTATACACTGTATTGTTATTTGATGGACATCCCCCTATACACTGTATTGTTATTTGATGAGTATCCCCCTATACACTGTATTGTTATTTGATGGACATCCCCCTATACACTGTATTGTTATTTGATGGACATCCCCCTTTACACTGTATTGTTATTTGATGGACATCCCCGATACACTGTATTGTTATTTGATGGACATCCCCATCCATATACACTGTATTGTTATTTGATGAGTATTCCCCTATACACTGTATTGTTATTTGATGGGTATCCCCCTATACACTGTATTGTTATTTGATGGACATCCCCCTATACACTGTATTGTTATTTGTGGGGCATCCCCCTTTACAATTTCTTTCTCACTACTTGCATGGGCGTCTACGTTGATAAAAATGCAACAACTTAATGCCCTCAAGCTTCTGTAAAGTACCAGCTTAGTAAGTAACAGTCTCGGCATCTAGAACCACTGATGGCCTGCTACCAATGATGTCACTGGTTGGAGCTCTTGTAATTGCACAATTGTTGGGAGAGGCTACATATAGAGCTGGGTATAAAGACGAGAGAAAAGCAGCCATGCAGAAAGAGGAAAAAGTAAGCTAATGTGAAGTCAGAATGCAGCTGTTCTTCCCCATAAATTTAAATTCTAAAACCAGCCAAGTCCTAGGGAGGGGTTCTATTGGTTCTTCCCCATCACCTTCATGCACTTATCTCAAAGAGTATTTCACAAAAATGGGTCGGGTACTGGTAGTGCAGGCACTGTATTCAGGCAGACATGGCTGCGGGCGAGCCATAACATTGTACTGCTAGTGTGTGGCCTGTATGTAGCCAGACATGGCTGCAGGCAGGCTGCAACTTTGTACTACTAGTGCAGGGACTGTATGCAGACGGACATGGCCACGGGTGGGCCACCACTAGGTACTGGTTGTACAGGGACTATATGTAGGCAGACATGGCAGTGGGCAGGCTCTCACGATGCACTGGTTGTGCAGGGACTGTATGCAGATAGACACAGCTGACAGTGGGCCACCATTATATACACTGGTCATGCATGGACTGAATTCAGGCAGAAATGGCTAGTGAGTGGGCTGCAACTTTGTACCGGTAGTGCAGGGACTGTATGCAGAAAGCTATGTCCATGGACAGACCACTACTATGTACTAATAGATAGTGCAGAGACTGTCCAGATAGGCAAGGCAATACTATTTTATTCATATGGCACCCAATCCCAGTGGCTCTGGGCACCTAACAGTAAATAAATAAACAACATAGAAGAACAGAGCTATAAATAATTTAAAATCAGGAATCCAAGTCAAAACTTAAATTAATGAGTTCTTAAAAATCTTTTAAAAGCAGCAAGTGAAGGAGCACTTCTCACTTCACGGGGAAGGGCATTCCAAAGAATCGGGGCAGCCACACCGAAAGCCCCATCACCTGAGGATTTCAACCGAGATCTAGGTACAGACAGGAGGTCTGCCTCCACTGACCAGAGAGCACAACCAGGAGCGTATGGCACCAGGAGATCTTGCAGGTAGCCCAGACCCAGACCATGCAGGGCCTTGTGTGTCAATAAGCACACACTGAAGCTGATGTGCCACCAAACTGGCAGCCAGTGGAGAGCACGGAGGACCGACATAATGTGCTCGAACTGAGAGGTCCCATCAACCAGCCACGCTGCCACATTCTGAACAAGTTGTACGCAATGCATCAGTTTTGCAGATAACCCAAGGTACAGTGTTATGCTAATTCAACCTAGACATCACTAAGGTGTGCACGAGTGTTGCTAGATCAGTCAGTTCAAGATAGGGCTTGATTTGGGCAGGAGGTGGTAAAAGGCACTGCAGACAAGAGCCGACACCTGGAACTCCAGTGTCAGCTTAGAGTCCGCAGTAGCTGCCAGATTCTTCTCCCTATCTGCAGTGGGAAGGGCCACGCCGTCCAATAGAGGAAGGGATGCGCTACCACTTGTTGCAGAACCAGACCAGCCTAGTTCTACCAGTAATACCTCTGTCTTTGATGGATTAAGCCTAAGCCAGCTAGCTGACATCCAGTCTTGGATTTCTCTAAGGCACTTGCTCAGTTCCAGGACAGCTGTACTATCACCATCACAGGCATAAGACAAATAGCAATAAAACACCAAGCCATAGCATCTAATGATTCTCACAACAGCAACATGTACACGACAAATAGCAAGGGAGCCAGTATCACCCCCTGAGGCACACATAGAAATACAGAAACATAGACTTTAATGGCAGATAAGGACCGCTTGGCCCACCTAGTCTGCCTGTTTCCCTACGTACAGGATAAGCTGCAGATCCTAGTTAACCAACAGCTTATTTCTTCCTACCTCCCACAAGAATTGCCTGATGTCTGTCCCATGCATTCTTGAATTCTCCCACGGTTTTGAACCCCAACCTCCTCAGGAAGGCTGTTCCATGCATCTACCACCCTCTGTGAAAATACTTCTCACATTGTCCCTGAGCCATTCCCCCTCTATCTTTAAATTGTGTCCCCCTGTTCTTGCACATCTCTTTTTCTGAAAGATGCTACCCTCTTGGACTTTGTTGATTCCCTTGAAGTACTTGAAAGTTTCTGTCATGTCCCCCCTCCCCCTCCTTTCCTCGAGGCTATACATATTAAGCTCCTTTAGTCTCTCCTCACCACAGCAGAGCACAGCGCTGCTCAATGTAAAGGAACCAAGTGACACCTGCTGTGTTCAGCCAGTCATATAGGACTCAAACCACCGCAACACCATTCCTACGAGTCCTATATAGTGCCTAAGGCAATCCAAGAGTACCCCATGATCCACCATGTTAAATGCTGAACAGAGGTCAAGCAGGAGAAGAATGGAACAGCATCCACTCTCCCTCACTAGGAGGAGATCATGGTGCACCTGGACTAAGGCAGTTTCCGTACTATGGCGAGGCCAGAAACCAGATTGGATAGACATGGCTGGCTGGGGGCTTCTACTTTATACTGGTACTGCAAGGACTGTATACAAACAACATGGCTGCCGGGTGGGCTGCAACTTTGTACTGGTAGTGCAGGGACTGCATGCAGGCAGACATAGCCAATGGTGGTCTGTTACTATGTGCTGACCTTTTCAACCCACACACAACCATGGACAGTTGCTAAGAGAGAACACATTGTCTATGCGACAATTATCTGTGCAGATAGAGGTAATAAGGGGCAGGGCAGTGTGGACTCTGGAAATGTGGACAGAGAAAACAGGAGAAGGGGGTATGGGACAAGAAGAAGGGGGGTACTAGTGCTGGGGGATTCTATACATAAAGGGGTCAGATGGGGCGGAAGGGGGAGAAAGGCACAGTTATATCTGGGTTGAGGCTATTCCCAGGTTGACCACAGGAAGGGCGGGGCAGGCACTTCTCAAGTGCACACGGAAGGGGAGTAAGAAATCTCACACAGTGATGGACGTGGGTACAAATGACTTGGCAAGAGAGACTGTAGAGGTGGTAAATGGGAGGTTCGAGGATTTGGGTAGGCAGTGTGAGGAGGTGGGGGAGGTTGGTGGTGTTCTCTGAGGTACCCCCGGTACCATGTGCAAGTACAGTGAGGGAAAAAAAGGATAGAGGAGTTCAATGAGTGGCTGAGAGATTGGTGTCACACCAGGGAGTATGGATTAGTGTCAGATTGGGGCACGACCTGGGGCAATAGTGACCTATACGCAGGGAGGGGAAGGGAGTACTAAAAAATGGAATGGAGAGGTATATATCAACAAAGGTGGATATTAACTAGGAGGGGTGGCAAGGGGACTGCTGATAGGAAAAGGGTCCAGAAAGGGGTGACTAGTGAGCTCACCCCCACAAGTTATGGGTAAAGCCAGTGGTGAAGCGGCACAGGGAGAGTGCATGCAGGGTCACCAGGTTGGAATGCAAAATGTGCTGTCCCCCCCCGATAATGTTGAGGGTAAGGGAAGGGGACCATGGAGAGAAGTGGGCAGACCAAGAAGCCGATGGGGGGGGGGAGGACAGATGGGAATGGTTGGAAGGTGGTCTCCCTAAATGTGAGGAGCCTGGGTAATAAAACAGCAGACCTTCAGGCGCTCCTTTCAGAGGGGAGTGTGGATGTTGCTGCAGTGACTGAGAGTTGGGCCACCCAGTACCATGATTGGGATCTGGCAATCCTGGGGTATAAAATTTACAGGAAAGACCAGGGGGTTGGAAGAGGGGTTGGGGTAGCACTCTATGGGAGGGAAGGGATCAGATGTACGAGGGACAAGGGGGAGGAAGGAAGGACAGAGGCACTATGGATGCAGCTTCTGACCTAAGGTAGAAAGCTGAGGCTTGGGGTGGTGTACAGAGCACCAGCCCAATCACTGGAACTGGACAGGGAGTTAGCGGAACAAATAAGGAGGGTGTGTAGAAAGGGGAGTGTGGTGATTGTTGGGGATTTCAATCTGCCGGGGGTAGATTGGAGCAACCCTGCCACCTCTAGTGCCAAGGAACAGGTGCTCCTGGACACGATCCAGGATGGTCTCCTGACACAGCTGGTCAGTGGGCCAACACAACTAGGTCACACACTGGACTTCGTGCTGTCAAATGGGGAGGCAGTGAGGGAAATAAGGGTGGAAGACCCACTAGCTGGTGGTAGTGACCACCAAACAGTGTGGTTCACTCTCAAGTTGGGCAGGGAGTCTGGAGGCACAGTAACAAAGGTGGTGGATTTTAGGAGGGCAGACTTCAGGAGGATGAGAGAAATACTGCAAGGGAGGCTTCAGGATATTAGACCAGAGATGGATGCATAGCAAAACTGGGAAATTATTAAAACTGGGCTAACAGAGGCTACAGAAGCTTGCACCAGGACTAGAAGCAAGAAGTGCAGAGTCAGGAAACCATGCTGGCTGATCAGAGAAGTGTTGGAGGGGGTGAGGGCTAAGAGAGTTGTGTACCAGAAGTTCAGGAGAATGAGGAAGGCAGAGGACAGGGAGGCTTATGTGAGCAAGGAGGTGATCAAGCAAGTGAGAGTAGCCAAGCCCTCCAGGGAGCTAAGGTTAGCGCAGGGTATCAAGGGAGGGGTGAAGGATTTTTTTAGATATGTCCGGGAAAAAAGTAAGTGCAGAGACCATATAGTGAAAATAAAGTGGGGAGGGGAGTCGGTGGAAAAGGGAGAGGAACAAGCGGAAGTACTAAATGAATACTTTTGCTCTATTTTCATGAAGGAGGATTGGTGTACTACCACCTTGGACTGGGAGGGTGGGGGTGAGGGGGGATGAAGGACAGAATGATCAAGAGGAATAGAGTACTAGAGTGTCTGAGAGTATTAAGGGTGGCCAAGGCACCAGGTCCTGATGGCATCTACCCCAGGGTGCTGAAGGAGATGGCGGAGGTGTTGGCTGAGCCACTGGTGGACCTGTTCAGCACCTTCCTGGACACGGGATGGGTGCCTCAGGACTGGAGGGTGGCCCATGTGTGCCCATACACAAGAGTGGCCCTAGAGACGAGCCAGGAAATTATCGACCTGTCAGTCTCACTTCCATAGTGGATAAACTTATGGAGACGATACTGAAGGAGAGGCTGGTGTCATTCCTCGAGGTTAATGACCTCCAGGATGGGCGGCAGCATAGGTTTGTCTAGGGGAGGTCTTGTCAGACTAATCTAATAGAATATCATTATGATTGGGTAACAAGAGAGCTGGATATGGATCATGCTGTAGATGTCCTGTACTTGGACTTCAGCAAGGCCTTCAATTCAGTGCCTCATGGGAGGCTGGGGGGAAAGCTGACTGCTGCAGGGGTGGGGACAAAGCTAACAAACTGGATAAGGAACTGGCTGCAGGGGAGGCTACAATGGGATAGCAGTGGGGGGGAGGCACTCGTCACCTATACCGGTGACGAGAGGTGTGCTGCAGGGCTCAGTGCTGGACCCGGTGCTATTTGGGCTCTTTATCTCAGATACTGCACACGGAGTTGGGAGCAGAGTTAGTCTGTTCACAGATGATACCAAAATGTAGTGGTGGATGAAGAGGATGGATGGGAACAACTACAAAGAGACCTAACCAGCCTGGAGGTATGGTAGGAGAAGTGTCAGCTGGGATTCAATGCGAAAAGGTGCGATGTTATGCACTTCGGGGCAAAAAACCCAAGGAGGGACTACTGGTTGGGAGGGGTGAAGCTAGGGATCACTGAGGAAGAGAAGGACCTAGGGGTGTTGGTAACAGGGGGCATGAACAACTCGGCCCAATGCAGGAAAGCAGCAGCTAAGGCAAACAGGATGCTAGGCTGTATCGCAAGGGTTTCTCGCCCAGGCATAGGGAGGTGATCCTGCCCCTCTACAAATCTTTGGTCAGGCTGCACTTAGAGTATTGTAGCAGACGTATCTGAAGAGGGATATTAATTTACTGGAAGGTGCGCAACGAAGGGCAACAAAGATGTTACAGGGGATGGAGGGCAAGGTCTATGAGGACAGGCTGCATGAGCTGAATATGTACACACTGGAAGAGAGGAGAGAAGGGATGAGGGGATATGATTAAAATGTTCAAGTATTTAAGGGGATAATCAAAGCTAGCACTGAAGGGGTGTTTAAACTGAGGAGGGGTAGTGACATGAGGGGGCACGGACTAAAATTGGAGGACAGAAGATTTAGAAGGGAGGTGAGGAGGCACTACTTCATGGAGAGGGTGGTGTCTGAATGGAACGCTCTACCAGAGGGGGTGGTATCATGCAAGACAGGAAGTTTTAGGAGGGAGTGGGACAAAGCAAGAGGGAGGGTCTGGGTGGCGGGGGCTGAGGCCGTCATGGGACTGACAGATGGGGAGGGGGTTGGGGCAGCTGCAATCTAGGGTGCTAGCTGCACACTCAGGCAGACACTGATAGACTAGGTGGTCTGTTTCTGCTGGCAGATTCATATGTTTGTATGTTCATCTATGGTGCTAGAAATATCCCTTACTTTTACTAAAAACAAAAAACCAAGCCTGGGTTGTTTTTTTTTCAGCCACCAGAGAAGAACAGAAGGGACCTCAGTTTAACGTTGCATCCAAAGGATGGCACCTACAATGCAGCAGCATCCCGGCTACTACAGTGCCTGAACTGGGCATAATAAGCTCAGATCACCAATGTGGGGTTAAAACCCACAACCTTCTGACTCAGAGAGGAAAGTGTTAACACTATGTCACACCTGCAATAGTGTTGTACCGGTTAAAAAATGTTTCCCCTGTAGTTCAAGGGCAGATTTAAAGAAAAAGAAGAAAGAAATAACCCTGTCAAATCCTGACTTGCTAAACCCAGACTATAATGGGTAAGCATTATTCATCCAGAACTCAAATCCACAGACAATGCCTAATATTTCATGGCTGGGGAAAGAGCAGAGAAGGAGGGGGTGGGGATAACGTTAGCAACTAAAATAAAAAAAGAAACCCATTTGAGATAATTTCTATATTTTGAACATTTGGTTTATTCCGTCCGTTTATACCTTGAAGAGGTTCAATACAGTTGACCCTAAACACACCATTATGAGTTGCTATGCAACAGTTCTGCCTTGGCTCTGAGGCGAGAGGGAGAGAAAATGTATTTTCTTTGGAAAAAAAAAACTTTGCTTGATCTTTCTGTAAACATGCAAGGGGCTGATGTGGTTGGCTTTAATGAATCTTTGCAATAAATTATTGATAGCCCTGATTTTTTTACCCTGGAAAGGCCAACTTGAATTTTGTTCCTGCTGTTTTATGGAAGTAAATTGTGTCTGTGTATTATCAGTTTATTAGCCAAGTCGTGGCATCCTGCGGCTTCGAACCGCAGTCTGAATATTTTAGCAGGGCAAAGGTCAGCAGCGAATTGGCCCCTGAGGTTACTATGTTACTAACAAGAAACCCTTCTCTTTCATTAATGATAGTAGAAAATCAGTATTGCGCTATCTAATGACACATACCCAGCCTCCGTACCTACTACCATATAGCCTCAAGGGCCGTGCCTGGGAACTATAGGCCAGACAGCTTGCCACTCATACTAAGGAGACTGCTTGAGACAACCATAATAAACAGGAGATTTGTTGAACACCGATTTTTTTTGGTTATAATTTATTTACCTAGGATAGCCCAGCTAAGATGTAGCATCTCATTTCCAGTGGGGTCCTACTTCTACTTATTTCCATAGGTAGGCGAACTAGAACCCTGCGTGGTTAAATGACCTGGCCAAGGTTACATACTGACAATTAGACTTGGTGGCCTAATATTCTATTCAGCAAGAGGAAATCATGGCATACTACCAATCAATTTAAGCATTTCATCATAAAACAGTGCCAGAAAGAACAGAACTTGTGAGTCGCAACAGTATTTAGGTACTGTTTAGTGTAAGTCTGAAATATTTTAGAATGCAGTCACAGAACAGTCAGCCAATCTGAAAGTACAGAATACAGAGGGAAAGAGCACAAACTTCATTTGCAGTTCTTGTTGGCTATCTAATTACAGTACCTAGAAGCCAAACCATACCACGACCGGTACTAAAAAGGCATGAGCAACAGGTAACTCACAGAACAGCCTCAGTGCTCTTACTAGACATATGTTAATCTTTTGCATTGTCTTTGAGAATGTCAGCAAGGCAGCTGACAATCAGCCCCAGTTTTTGTAATTTTTTGTTTTGTTTTTTTTTCGTTTTTTAACAGAAAAAAGTCCCATTGAGCAATGTTCATTTACAAAGAGGTCCTGGTCAGAACAGGCAACAATACAATATTATTTTTTTTTTTACGAACCGTATTTTTGCTCCTTCTAGCCCCACCGAACTCTCTCTGGTGTCCTCCCGGGTTCTTGGTCTCTATCTCCCTTCGTGACCTGACCTATCTCTGCTCCAGGCCGGCACATCCCCCAGGTCTGCCCTCCGGGGAAAGGTCACCCCAGCCCAGGGAGCTCTTTCTACAGTATTGAGCCCGGGGAGGGGGCGAGGCATCGGAGAGCCAAGCCTGACTCTGAGAGTGTGGACCATGGGTGGGAGGCACCTTTGCCTATCAGTGGGAGGAGGGTATTTGTATTTTTGGAACCCCTGTAGAGCCCAGCCGGCAAGGCAATGTACTGCCGAGGCTCCAACCCCATGCATATGCCACACCACTATGTTCGGCTACCTCCAGCCGCTGCCAGAAGTCACTCCCTGAGCGAGCGTTCTTTCAAGCCCTCCCTGGGAAGAGAGAGCAGTCCTCTGGATGCTCAGTCTCTTCCCTCCCCTGCCAACCCCCGACAACCCAGACTCGTGCTTGAACCCAGGTCGCCGGCATGTCACGAGGTGTGACATCCAGCACCTCAACCCTCAGCGCCTTCGGGTCAGCTAACAATACAATAGGTTGAAAACGATAACATGTTAGGAATTAATAGTAAACATATGCAGTAAAATTGAAAATATTTTTTAGTTTATTGAATTTTTGACTGGGTATGCCCACTGAGACTAGAAGTCCTTATTTTCAGGGTTCAAACGGGGAGATGATAACCAACTGAAATTGACCCAGATTAAGCTGCTGGTGGTATTTTTTAGTGAATGGGGAACATTTGGCCAGGACACTGGGGAAATTCCCCTACTCTTTTCGAGGAGTGCCATAGAATATTTAACATCCACCTGAACAACCACCAGAACAGGCAAACAGGACCTCAGATTAATGTCTCAACCAAAAGACAAGACCTCAGGAGTGCAGCAGCCCCCTCATGATGCACTACAGTGTCAGTATTGAGATTTTACCCCCAAGTGCCCAGTGTGGGGCAAGAACCCACAACCTTTGCATTTTCCAGCCTCAGAGGCAAATGTGCAGCTGGCTGAGCCACTGACATGTCTTTTAATAACACATAATCACATAAATGATTAGGTTCAGATACAATTAAATTAAAGCAAATTACATAGTGACAAAAAGGGTCTGGAAGTCACTGCAAGTGCCATCTTAGAACAGTTGATGCATCAGGTGACGCCAGCCACACAACAATATTTCACCATTCCCTGCAGCTTTTATCAGGGGAAATAGGTCACTACAAGGGGCTGGATTAAATATCACTAATGATTAAACAAATCGCTAAGTGAAAACATATGCAATTAACTGAAAAAAACCTACCCAACAATGAATAGAGAACTAGCTGATAAACTCAAATATGGTTGCTATCATTGATACTACAAGGAGCTTACAGAATGTTTAAATACACAGAGGTCCAGATATTCAAACTGGGCCACAAAGTAGCGCAATAGCAGGAGCAGGCACAAGTACAGTGCGCCTGTGCGCAACACACATGCTATTCAAACATTGCGCAGGGCTAGATGCGCTTGCGCCACACAACTGAATATCGCGGCAACTGCGCCATGGTGCAACCAGGGATGCACAGTGGTGCAGGTCTGCTGCGCAATAGCACAACCAGGGATGCGCAGTGGAGCAGGGTAGCAGCGCATCAGCACAACCAGGGATACTCAGGGACAGGATGCAGGGGTCCCCCACACATGGAAGATATGGGCTGAGGAGCACACAGCAGAACAGACAGCACCCCCCACACCCCATGAACTGCCCAACCAGAGGACAGCTGGAAGAACCACCGGCCCATGGAAACCAGCCACAATCCCACAGCTGGGACATGGTGCCCCAACACACCCCCTGGCAAGCTGTGACCTGCAAACAAGGAGGTCCGTCCACCCCGTGCTACACCATCCCACCAATGCAGAGCACACTCTGCACAGTGTTCCACAGACACCCTGCCCAGGAGCAGCGCCCAACACTGCAGGACACCCCATGCATGCCACCACCCCCACTGTAACAATGTAACCCTGAGCACCATTGAGACATGCAAGGCAGCCCCCCACTGCGAGCACCCTGAAGTGTGCGACAGCAGACACCGATGCAACAACTGCAGACACAGTGCTGCCCTGCATGACCCCCCCGATGTACAGCTGAAAGACTTACCTTGTGTCGGCACACAAGGTACCACAGATGTGACAAGGCATGCCCAGGACACCACCACCAGCAGTACAGCACCCTGCAGACCCTCCCAAGGACACACCCTGTCCCAGCACTGGCCACAACAGCCAGCAAAGAAGCCCACAGTGGTGCATGGAAGCATGCATCACACAGGATGCAACACAGTGCATGGACAAACACCAACCCATACCCAAGTGCACACCAACACAGGGACACAGTAGTGGGTTGACAAACCCGCTGGCATGTGGCCACAGCAGCCGTGTACCCATGGCTAGCACCCCCTCCATGGCACAGGTGTACCAGCCACCCTGCGCATGCACCATGAAGCCATACACCACCAGCACGTGGCTGGAACACAAGTGACAGACAGTGGAGCACATCCCCTGCAACAGATACAAGGGACAGCATGGAGGGGGAACAAAAACAGCGGAGGCCACAGTGCCACCCGAGGCAGACGTGCACCACACCGGTGACAGGAGGCAACTTGGCATTGTGCCGGCTACAGTGGTGGTCCAGCATGGACAGCCACAACTGACATGCCAGCAGATGGTGCATATCACAGACATGCAAGGGTGCCAGCTGCACAGCCCATGGATGGTCTGACAGGGGTGCCATGGACACAGAGCATGCACTGTGGACCACTGCACACAGGCAACCAGTGCACAGAGAACAACACACACACCACAGACAGTGACTGATTCCCCCACCCACACCATAGGCGGTTCCCTTCTGGACACACACACTTGTCCATGTCTGCACCAACCCTGACGCCATGCACACCACTGCAGCTGAGCACCTGTAGCCTGCTGCAAATCATAGACCACCACAGTTGTCAAAACAAAACAAATGTATTATAAATAGTCAAGGAACACAACTATATACATAGATATATACAATAGAGGGGGGAAAGGGCCACAAACCTGGTGGGGGCGGGTAAGGGGCAGGGGTGAACAACTGGGAGAGGGAAGAAGGGGTGTGAGGGTGGGTTCAGGGAGGTAACGATCTTCTGGGGGCATTGAGGGCCTAACGTCCGCCCCGCTCATCAGTCCTGTGGCACCTGTGCGACCGCTGTCTCCACACACCATGCCTCTCTAGCTGCTGGAGGATTTCAAGGGATGCCCTTGAAAGTTGCAGTAACTTCTGCAAGGCCCTCTCAAGAGCCATCCAACGCTGACCACCTAGGACAAGGGAGCAGAGTCAATAGCTGTGAATGTCCATCCCCCTGCAGCCCAACCATTTTACATGGCATACAGTGGTGGGCCACGCCCCTCTGATGGTGTGCGACCACCCACAGTGATCATGTCCACAAGACCTTCCCACCCAGGTGCACACAGCCATGTGGACCGCTGCACACACCCACCACCCAAGTCCTGCACAGCACCATGGTGTCTGTACAGTGACATGGCTATGCAGTGCGAAGGCAGTGGCACAGCCATGTACCTGGTGCATGCATGGACCACCAGCGGCACACACCCACACATGCAGTGCCACAGGACAGTGCTGCATGTACCGTGTGGCGTGCACGTCAGTGGCATCAATGGATGGTGGCCATGCCCCGCCGCCTACCCCGCAACACAGCATGCACAGAATATCCAGGAAGAAAGGTACTCACCTGCATCTGCAACATCTTGGCGCTGATGTAGATGGGGCCCGCCATCACGTGGCTGTTGCCGGGCAGCCTCCTGATCCACACGTGTCCGTGCCTCTCAGGCTCGTCACCTCTCCTCAGGGCCTAGGGTGCAAACATGGAGAGGGGAACATCAGTACAAAACAGTAGCAAAGGCCCCCCCGCGCGGTGTGTGCGATACCGCACAGCCCAGCCATGCCACGACCCCACCACAACCAATACTGCCCACACTGGACAGCCCCCCCGGAGTGGACACATGCCCATCGCAAAATCCGGATGGATGCTACCAGTGTATGGATGGAGCACCTACCTGGACATGGCACTGTGTCTCGCCTGGTGCATGCCCATAGACAGGCAAGTCTGTCGGGCTACCTCTGCCGGAGGTCCCCATAGCGGTGGTGACACTGCTTTGGACTTCTGGAGATACCAGTGGCCTCCTCCAGTGACACTGCCACCTCCTCCCACACTGCACTCCTAGCCCTATCTAAGGGCACATCCCCAAACAGGGCCCCAGCATGGGGCTCTACAAGGGCCACAAAATTAGCCAGCTCAAGAGGGCTCCACAGGGCTGCTCTCCTGTGTGCCATGACTACAGCAGCTAGGATCACAAAATGGCACTCTGTAGTGCACGTCCACCACATGCAGATGCTGCACGGTACAGCGCTGCCATTCCCCATCGCGCTGTCACCGAACAGCGCAACAGGGGTGCACCCATGTGGACGCATGGTGCCTAGAGGGCAACGGTCAACCGGATGGTCAAGTGTCTGTCGCACATGGACTGCCACAGCGTGATTGGGACTCCCTGCATGTAGCATGGTCAGGTGCCTGTGTGTGACACCCTGCAGTGGCCTACCGTGCTGTGACACCATGGCGCCTATGGCACTCCAGGGCATGAGCGCTATATGCGTGAACAGCACACTAGCTCTGCTGGCACAGTGGTGGCCATGCCCTGCACTGCCTCCCGCGTTCAGCATGTCATCAGCGCAGCAGGCATTGGCGGCAGCACCCCCGGGCATGTGCCATGTGGTGCCTACTGCGCACATTACAGAGCTGTGCCTTTGTCTGAGCACACTCAACACAATTGCGCAAGGTGCAACAGCACAATATTCAGCCAGCATATGCAAATCAGCTCATCAGCAATTCCATGGCACAGCCACTGCATTAGCATCCACTTAAAGTTGCACCTCGTCTCATTTGCATGCCTTGCGCTATATAAATGTGACATGGGGCTTCAGAGGTCATTGTTGCTACTGCAGTCTATTGTGGTGGGTTGCATGCTGTTTGGAAGTGTGGACTGTGGTGTGTGGGAGATGCATGGAACTGCACATTCAGAGGTAACACCTGTCATTTCCACAGGATCAATAATGACTGAACGTGAGGAAGAGGAGGAGGAACAGAGATGTGGGAGATGGAGGAGGCCCAGCTTCACCCGGGCAGAATCAGATGCCCTGTTTGAGACCTACCTTGACAGGGAACTGCTGCTCAGCGGACAGCGGGGAACACCACAGGCCCATGCTGTGGCATGGGATGAGATAGCGCGTGCCATCAACCAGCATGGCAGCCACCAGTGGTCCATGCAAGAGTGCAAGAAGAAGGTGGGCATGGACAAGAGGAGGATAAAAGATAAGGTGGCTGCCATCAGGGCAGTACGTGCTGCAACTGGTGGTGGACAGCCAGATGTGCCACGCCTGACGCCACAGGAGGAGCGGGTGGCTGGCAGCATGCGGCGTTGTGCCCTAGAGGGCGTTCCAGGTGGTAGCTTCCAGATGGGTGGCAGCCCATCACTACATGGTAGGTCCTGTTCTGTCATTGTGTGAGGGTTGGGGGGAATGCCACAGGATAGGGCAGAGACATTAATGCTACTGTGTTCCCTTATAGCTCCTGAGCATCTACATGGGTCAGCGGTGGTGGGTGTGTCCACTGAGGGTGATACCCTGGACATGGAGGAATGCCCATACACCTCCACAGGTGTCCAAGGGTCAGGACAACAGTATATATCTGCCTGTCTGTCCGGACTGAAGTTAGTGGTGCTGGTGCGGAGGAGGCCCTGCCCATGTCCCAGCGTGACAGTGTCCATGGATGCCAGCATGTTGTGACACGGACTGGTGCCAGATCCGGCACCGATGATGATGGAGCTCACATCATGGACAGTGATATATGTGGGCCGCAGGATAGCCCTACAGCAGGTAACAGCACAGGCATAGCCATGGGTGGTGCCGCCGTGGAGGCCTGCATGACATCACAGTCCCAGCCTGTGCCTGTATGCACCAGTGGGTCAGCACTGGTGTGCGTCCAGGCCGGTGGAACTGTTGTGGCCACTGCGGCAGAACTGGCGAGCGATGGCCGGAGGGGCAGTGTCAGCAGTCAGCCAGTGGTGATGGGGGGACAGTGTCGGGGAGCGGCATCAGTGCACCGCGTGTGGACATGCCTTGGCATGGCTCTGGTGTGCAGCATCCATCATCAAGGGGTGATGCCCAGCACAGCCAGGAACACCATGAGGGACATCGTGCCAATCTGATGGATGACCTCTTTGATGAGCACAGACAACTATTCCAGGCTTCCGTGGATCAGCAGTCATGGCATGTTAGGGCGGTGGATGCACTCAGTGTGGTTCTGCACCAGGCAGAGGAGCAGCACAGCAGAGACCATGCTCTGCTCCTGGCAGAGATGGCCCAGCAGTGGGAGGATGTGACTGCTGCCATTGACAGGCAGACACGTGCATTCACAGCTGTCATGGCCACATTGGGCACACAGTTTGTTGCCCATGTACCACAGACACTGCGCAGTGTCCCGTCCACCTTCCATTCCAGGCATCGTGAGACACCCTCCATGTTGACACCGGCTTCAGCTGTGGGCATCCCGATCACACCTGGCGCTGGCATGTTCGGTGAGCTGCAGACCCCTGCTTGAACACGGTCATGTTCCCACAGTGTCACCCCTGGGGGACCGTTGGTGCCACCCCATGAGGCCAATGGCTGGCCTGTCATTGCTGGAAGGTCTCGCCGGGGCTGCCCACGCATCTGCGGCAGCCATGGCACTGTGCCGCGTGACAGACCTGTCTCTCACCACGGCTATTGTCTGACGCTGCCCTGTGTGCATTGTGTTGTGCAAAATGCAATGCACGGGTGGGGCACCCGGCCCTGCACACACACACGGTCCATGTGCACACCCTCCTGGCTGCTGGCCACTGTGGCATGTGCATGATGATGCCTGAGTTGCGCTGTCCGCCAGTGTGCAATGGTGCCCAACATCTGAGACATGCACAATGACAAGCACTGGGCATTATCGTCTGCGGACCTGTGTGTGGCTTGGGGTAGCAGTCAGGGTCGGCGTGCCTTCTACCCCTTGTGCATGTCTTGTGGGGGGAGGGTGTGTGTGTGTGTTTGTGTGTGCATGACCGCGTGTCGTGTTAGGCCTTGTCCATCCCTGACAGCGTGTGCAGTTTCATGCTCAGCCAATTCCCTTGCCGCCATTCGCCCCTGGGGTTCATCCACGCATGTTTGTGTGTTATGCCCTTGCCATTGGTGGTTGCACATGGCCCCATGACCTACCTGTGTTGGTCGAAGTGCTCCTCTGTGATGGTGTCCCAATGCAGCTGTGACATCCGGATCAGGCGGGGGTCCCTTTGCCCAAGGGGTGGCTGCCCATCACTGTCTGGACCGGCATCCTCATCGTCCTCATCACTGTCCCCCTCTTCAACCTCTACTGCTATCCCACAGTCATTGGCCATGTTGTGCAGGATGCAACAGGCCAGGAATAGCCCGCAGGCCTTCGAGGGGCTGTACTATAAGGCACCACCAGATGTATCCAGGCAACAGAAACATGCCTTCAGCATCCTGAACACCCGCTCTATGACATTACATGTGGTGGCATGTGCCTCATTGTACCATTGCTGCAATGGGGTCACGGGGCACCGGTATGGTGTGAGCAGCCAGGGACAGAGTGGGTAGCCACTGTCATCTGTGTGTAGAGGGTGGACATTAGTATGGTGGTCAGCGACGCTCTGGCATGGGCCATCAAGGCTGGTACCCATGGCACCTCTGACTATGCACCCCCCCAGATGCCCATGTCATCCTGCGCGATGTGCATACTCACCCACTAGATGGCCAGTGGGGATGTCCCCACTCTCGAATCTGTGGCACAGTGCAGACTGGTGCCAGATGAAGGTATCGTTTGCTCCCCCAGGGTGCATGGCACAGACATTGTTTATGCGCCCCCTGGCATCGCACACCACCTGACAGTTGATGCTGACATAACCCTTCCGGTTGATGTATGCTACACCATCCGGGCCAGGTGGCATGCGGATGGCCACATGAGTGCAGTCAATGGCCCCGAGCATGCCAGGCATACGTGCTACCCTGTGGAACTCTTGTATGTGTGCTGTGCACTCCGCCTGTGTGCTGGGGAAATGGATGTACTCCACAGCATGTGGCAGCAGTGCGCTGAGGAATTGTGTGAGTAGGCGTGATGTGGCCAACTGGGTTATGCCTGTTGTGTCCTCTGTTGGTCTCTGGAAGGTGCCCTTGGTGAGCAGGCACATGACAGCTGTCACCTTTGTCTCCACTGACAGAGCATGGCTCCGTTGTGTGGGTGCCTGCATCTCATCACTGCACAGCTCACAGAGCCACCTCAGGATTGCCCAGTTCAGGCGGTACCAGCCCACAATCTCTGTGTCACTGTAGTGCTCGAAGGTGGTGCGGGCTCGGTACCACCTGTTGGGGGCATACTGCCGATGGCCCTTCCACGGCCATGCCCCCTGCTGCCTGCCTTCTCATTCCCCCATTACCGCCCATCTGGAAGGTGGCACTGGCCATGTCCCTGGCTGGTGTCCCCCCCCCGGCAGCTGTTATCCTGTTCCCCCCGCTGCCCTTTGTGATGCTCCCCCTGCACCAGGTACACCTCCAGCCTTTGGCTGTCCTGCCTACTGCCACTGCCCTCAGTCCACTGTGGCACTTCCCTGTCTGTCCTGCACAGTGGCACAGGCTCCCCACTCCTGTCCTGTTCCTGTTTGTTCCCAGGTGTGCCCTGTCCTGCTCCTGCCCAGTCCCACTCACTGCTACCCTCTTTCCTGTTGCTGTCACCTTGCTCCCACCTCTGGCTTCCTGTAGCGTTCTTGTGCCTCTCTTGTTCCTTTTATTTGGATCATTTCCGCTGCTCCTTTAACTTCCGCTTGCTCCCCTTGCGCATAGCTTTTCTGTTGAATATCACACCGCGCCATTTATTCATGGTTCCTCCTCTACAGTTGCACATGCATTCATTACCATTGTGTTTTTGCACATTGCGTATTTCAGCGGTGCAGTTTCCCGCTGAATATTGCAGAATGGCGAATTTTCGTACTTGCACTGGCGCATCTCTATTGCGCATGGCGCAACCCTGTTGAATATCTGGGCCATAATAAACTACTATTTATATTATCTTTAATACATTAAGATCTGTATTTCACATTTGAAATAATAAAAGGCACACTCCTTTTATTATGGCTTGGTCTAGGTTTTTATCCATATTCTCTGTTTTTTTTACTATTCAATATTTAATATCACTTTCCTTGTGACTACAATAAACTAGCTTCAGACACTGCTCCATGACCTAATGGTGCAATAGATGTAGAACAACAGCCGAGAATACTGATGAAAACCTAGTCCATGCCCTATCAAAAGACATGCTCCTTGTTTAATATTTAAAATATAAAAAAAAAGTGCTATGGCAGACTCAGAACTGGGAATGAAGGGTATCATGCAAGACCGGCAGTAACCTGCAATCTAAAATGAAATAAAATGTATAGCTCAAAATTGTTACTGTAAAATGCACTGCTGCTTCTTATTAACATGTTTAAGAATTCATAGTCAAGTAACTAATATTGTCCTTGATTAAACATGATTCAGTATTATGAGCATATAATCTAGATTCTGAAGGTCATAAAAGCTGGCTAAAAGAAATCTTTGTATCTCCTTTGTGCCAACAGTCTAGTAGAGTAACCTTGAAGTAGAATTCACGGGCTTTCTGAATTTTTTACTAAAACAAAAAAAAACTACACACACAAAGAAAACACTGAATAATATTATTTATATAAAAACAATGCAAAATTACTATTGAATCAGGTCCCCTCTAATATCAACTAATTTCATTATCATATGCTACAGGGCTACATGCAGGACTCATCATTCCCATGGAGTCTGGGGGACACATGCCTCTCCACAGGTCACATCAAAGTAGTGCTTTTGGAGCTGAGAAGCCTATAAAAGTGCCACTTAGTGTTCCCCTAAGATTCATTTAAAATTGTGTGTCCCCCCCCTCAGAAATTCCTACAGCATGACATTCCTGCAACAAGAAAGAAAGAATCCTAACAGGATAGATAGCCCTTCATAAATCTTTTTTATTACATAAATATAAAAATCGGCAAACAGCAGCCATTATAAATTATTTATATTTCTCAATATTCCATAACCCCTTACCTAGGATGATCCTGAAATTGGGTTTGTGTCTAGTGGTCCCTATCCTGTTGATCTACAATATATTCATTCATTCCTATAGTGTTGGAAGGTCAAAGAGGTCAGGCTCAGGCTGGCCGAATGGCATGGTGAGCTGAAGCAGGGGGCCTCACTGCCTGCCAAGTAGGTGACCCAAGTTCAGCAATGAACTGAGGTCACTTGGAGGCCTGCCAGGAAAAGGAAGATTGAGCATCCCACAACAGCTCTCCTCTTTCTGGGAGGGGGGATAGCATGTACCACTGCTGCTCAATTGCCACTTAGTGAAGGCTAGGTTGGCTGGGTGCGGGTTGTTGAGGTGTACTGCGTCTTCATTCAGTACGTGTGCACCATAGCACACATACTAGCCTAGGGAGAAAATGCTACAGGGAAAACAGGTTGGATGGGCAAGATAAGGTCAGTCTACCCTGCAGACTCTGCACTACCAAATAGGACACCCACCCATGGAGATTCATAAGGTAGCGGTAAGTCCCGGGTTGTGTGGATGAAGGGGATGGGGCGACCACCGGATAGGGGCCGCCAAAGTGTCAGGTAACGAAATTCAAGATTGAAAAAAAAAGATGTCAGGCTCAAATCTGGAGTTACTCTTATATATATACTTTTCACAAAAATTATGTATAGTCAATACTATCATTTAGGCCCATTGGGGTAAGAGCCTTTAACATGGCAACCTGTCTTGACTTCTTTTTAAGGAGCATGAGGGTCCTATCGTCAATCTTTGTAAAAGCACTGATTGGTCAATCCCCATAAGTTTCATAGTAGATGGAATGCAATCAAGTATTGCAAAATAATGTACCCCCAACCGTGTTTTCCATTTTTACCCATACATATAGCCCATGTGTGTTCCTCTATACAATATTTAAGGAAATGGATATTCTGCCCCACATAAATGAGGCTAATGGGGCACCACACAACATGCACCACAAACTTAGTTCTGCATGTAATCAATTGTTGTATGTCAACTTTGTATTAAGCACGGGGATGTACTGTATAAGCTCTCTTTCCCTAGAAGCATGTTTGCAAACATTACAATTCTGACAGGCACTAAAACCTCTAAATTGATTTTTTTTTCTCATTTTCTGGTCTTACATATGGACCGTCAGTGAGAAGGTTGTGCTGTTTCTCACAACATTAGCTAGCAAAGGGTTGCTTCTCAACATACACCAATAAAAGTTTAATTTAAGGTTACATTCAGTGCAAGTGATTCGTAGAGCCCCATGAAATTCTTTTAATTTTTTATAATTTTTATTTTTATTTTTCTGGAATTTTGTGTTATTTCTTGTTATTCATCTAATATGTAGTTTTATTTCTTGTTATCACATTTACATTCATAAAATTCCTCAAAATTACCTTATACACACAAGAAATCATATTTCTAGCATATGGTTCTATGTGATAACCATGAAAATTAAATCGTGAAGAGCGCTTCGGCGAATGCAAAACCTCGAAGCCCAAAATAGCCCAGGTGCAAAATAATGAGCATCACAATAGCAACTCTGCACACTTGTGTGGGGTTTCCCCCCCACCTCTCATAAACTAATATAACAAACTCTGAGACAGCACTGTTCACAAATACTAGGCACTATCTAATCGCTATTGTGATGCTCGCTATTAAAGCACACTCGCTGTTCCCACAGGCACTCAAACTGTGTCGTTCAATTTGAGTCACCCATATAATGGGACACCCTAGTATACTAGACAGCTTTTGTGAATCAGAGAGTTCCTCTGCCGCTTCCTTGCAGACCATCTCTGTACTAACAATAGAGGCTAAACAACAAATGTTGCAAGTATTTATTTAGTTTCTGCCAAAAAAAGCAATGTTTTTTTACTTTTTCATGTGTTTGTTTTCATTTTATTTCTTTTTATACTACGCATTTCTTGCTATTTCTTATTTAAGAAAAGCATGGGTCTTTAGTGATTCGGCTGCATGATGTCATTGATGATGGCAGTGATAGGACATTTGGGGCTTGGTGTAGGGTTTCAGACCTACAAAAGCCTGGTTTTGATCTCCTGTATTGCACATATTTTCTTTCTCACTACAGTGTTTGTTGTAAGAGAGAAATTGTTAGATGTTATTGCTGCTGTACTAAAGGGTTTCAGCAGAGCCAAATAGTAGACTTTCAGATGATTGAACTTGTTCTACAGTATGTTGTAGTCAATTAAATTAGTACCTGCTCAGGCTTGTCTAAGTTTGAATACAATTCAAGTCACCTGTTTCGCAGGTTGTCACATAACCTCTCCACCACAGGATCTGCAACTCACTTACCATCACATGAAGACGGAGACTAAATAATGGTGAACATCAAAAGGGTGAATGGATAATGCCGAATGGAAAATTCAGCGAAGTCTCTGTACCCCCTCCCCATGGTCCATTCCCCCTGGAGTTAGTATATTTAGTAAGGGGCAGCGCGTAGCCCCCTGCAAAAAGAGACATTGCCAAATTTCCCATTCGGCATTATCTGTGTGCCCTTTTGACGTTTGCTGTTTTTTAGTCATTGTCTTGACATGGAACCCATAACCACTACATCATAGGATCACTGGGGATCACTGAGGAAGAGAAGGACCGAAGGGTAATGATAACAGGGACCATGGACAACACTGCCCAGTGCAGGAGAGCAGCTGCAAAAGTGAACAAAATGCTGGGCTGCATAGCGAGGATTTTTTTGTCCCGGCAAAGACAGGTGATCTTGCCCCTCTACAGGTCACTGGTAAGGTCACACTTAGAGTATTGTGTGCATTTTTGGAGGCCGTACCTAAAGCATGATATCAGGCTACTGGAGGGGGTGCAGAGGAGGGCAACAAAGATGATATGTGGAATGGAAGGGACAGACTATGACAGCAGGCTGAGAGACCTGAATATGTACACTCTGGAGGACAGAAGGGACAGGGGGGACATGATAGATTCAAATATCTGAGGGGAATCAATAAGGATGGGGCAGATGGGGTCTTTAAGTTAAGGAGGGGGAGGGTCACAAGGGTGCATAAGCTAAGAATAAAGGGGAAGATTTAGGAAGGAAATGAAGAGACACTATTTCACAGAGAGGCTGGTAGCAAAATTGAATGCCCTACCAGAATGGGTGGTGTCATGTAAATCTGTGAACAGCTTCAAAAGGGCATGGGACAGGGAACAGGGGAAAGTGAGGGTGTGGGAGGTGGGGGTGGCAGTGGGATGACAAATGGAAGGGGGGTTGGGGCAGCTGCAAACTAAGGGTGCTAGCTGCACACTCGAGCAGACTTAGACAGAGTGGTCTGTTTATGCTGGCACATTCGTATGTTCGTATAGGAACTACAGCTCACTGACCTACAGTTCAATGGCATAGTCAATGTGTGTTTGCTCAGCAGGCAAAGCATTTAAATCATGGCAGGAACTTAAGCATTTTTTTTCAAATTTGTTTTGTAAGATGGAAACTCACTTGAGTAGTGATATATGGTGGTGTGGAACTGGACTAGTAAATTATGTGAGAAGTAAATTTAGCTAAGAACAACAATTTGTGAAGGTAAATCACCAGCTGGGATTAGATCCCAGTCATCTGTTTTTAAGGATGTGACATAACCTCTATATTGTAGAAAGTACAACTCATTTACTAGTAGCTCAGTGGCACACTGAATGTGTGTTTATATAACAGGCAAAGATCAGCAGTTCAAAACCTGCTGGGAACTGAAACATTTTTTTTGGTAAGATGGAAACTCAGTTGAGTGGTGATTCATGCTGGTGTGTGGGATCAGAATAGTAAATTATATAAGAAGTAAATTTAGCAAAGAACAATTTGTAAAGGTAAATTGCTTTCTGTGATTTGATCCCCAGTCCCCTTTTTTGCATGATGTGACATAACTGTACACTATAGGAACTGCAACTCACTTACCTGCAGCTAAGTGGCATGCTGAATGTACGTTTCCTTAACAGGCAAAGGATCAGTGGTTCAAATCCTGGTAGGGCTTATACATTTGTTTACATTTCTTCTTGTAAGATAGACACTCACTTGAGTGGCAATTCATGGTAGTGTGGCGTTGGATTAGTTAACTATATGAGAAGCAAATTTAGCTAAAAACAACCATCTGTGAAGGTATATCACTTGCTGGGATTAGATCTCCAGTTGTCAGTTTTGCAGTTTGTGACATACTCGCTACACCATAGGAACTGCAATTCACTTAAATGCAGCTCAGAGGCACAGTGAATGTGTATTTGCTTAACAGTCAAAGGATCAGTGGTTTGAATGCAGGTAAGTACACAGTATATTGTATTTTAATACATAATTATATCTCACTTTACAGACCTTATTTGGCACCTTTAGTATTATTGGTACTTTGATTTATAATAGCTTCCAGCTTTCCTGCAATTTGGTTGTGCTCCGCTGTGAAAGTAATAACACTGTTATTTGAACTCTCCTTTTTGTTGTTTAGGTGTAAATAGAGTTTATTTATTTACTTATAGTACATATAATAAACACATGGTACACAACGAAGTGACATGGTACAAGAACAGAGTACTTCATCCAGGATATCTATAGTACAACCCCTAGCAGAAGCCTTGTATACAAAGCCAATTTCCAAGGTACCATTTCTCCAAACTTGGAGAAACCGAATAAGAGGAATCCTCTCTACAAGGAAGCAAAGATGAGCTTTTTCCGCTCTAAGTATTGTATTTCTGGATATTGACTTTTTAAAGGATTTACAGATAATCCTGCTAAACAACCAAAAAACCCACACCCCTTAGATCCTCAAACCCCCATCTTACCTTTAAACGTAACCTCAACTCCTGGCTACTAGCCAATGACACTTGTTCACCTAGAGAGCTTACCCCTTCCAGCTTGTTCATCCTTTCCTTATGCTGACTCGCTCTTCTACACTCTTCCTTCCAGCTCTTTGCTGCCCACTAGTCTGGTTAGATCAATAGCCTTGTAGGGGATGGGTTAGCTGTCTCCTGCCTCTGCATTGTAATACCCTGACTGTTTCCCTGTCCAACTGTTCTTTTGCTTGATTCATATTATTGTATCACCTGTATATTTTTTACTTGACTGTACTCTGTTCTTGTGCCATGTCACTTTTTTACATACCATGTGCTTATTATATGTATTTGTACCTAGTGCCTTTTGGCCTGCTTCATGCCTGAAAATGGCCCCCTGGATCAGTGCACCTACCCGATTACCAAAGTCATAAATAAATAAAATAAATAAATGAACAAGGTAAGGGTAAGGCAATCAGCATGTGCTCATTGTAAACTTTAATTTCTAATTATTTGTGTTCAAGTTCATGAAATCCCTTACCTTCTCATCTGTATCAATAATAGTATTAATGTACCTGTGACAGTGGACCACTTTCAGTAAAAATTCACTGATGAAGGAGTCATCAATGCATTGCTTCTTCTATCATCCCATAACACTATTTGCATAGGAGGATACCATGCAGGCACCTGTGGCAGTCCCTCTTTGTTTTTTTGGTAAATGTTTTCATCAAACAAAAAATAATCATGCTGCATAATGAAATCAGTTGCCTGTATCACAAAAAAAATCATTGGGTGGCCTGCTGACACAGTTCTGAGAAAATATTCAATCACATGACATCTGTAGATGTGGTCAGTAGAAGTAGAAAGGGAGGATATAGCCGTTGATAATCAATTCCAATCCTTTTTCAAGGAATCCCCTCCATTTTCCCTATAGTGCCTGTGGTGTCCCTTGGTAGTATGGTATTATAACTACCACATCCCTGAAATAGGCATTTACAAAAGTTGAAATAGGGACCCTGTACCAGACACTATGGGGCAACCAGGTGTGTGGAGGGGAACCCTGTGTACCATTACCATCTGGGGTGGGGGAACTGACAGTCACAAGACAGGAACGGTTCCTGGGGGTAGTTATTTCCAATGACCTGAAGGTGGCTAAGCAGTGTGACAATGCGGTGAGGAAATCCAGCAGGATACTTGGGTGCATAGGCAGAGAGATCACCAGCAGAAAGAGGGAAGTCATAATAACCCTGTACAGGTTGTTGGTGAAACCTCACCTTGAGTACTGTGTACAGTTCTGGAGGCCCTATCTCCAAAAAGACATAGACAGGGTTGAAGGAGTTCAAAGGAGGGCAACCAATATGGTGCAGTGCCTGCACCTGAAGCCCTATGAGGACAGACTCAGGGAATCAAACATGTACTCCCTGGAAAAGAAGAGGGAGGGGAGACAGGATAGGCACATTTAAATATTTCACATGTGTGAACAAGGTACAGGAAGGGAGCATTTTCCAGAGAAAGAGTTGCAAAAGAACTAGGGGTCACACAATGAAGCTTGATACAGGGAGACTGAGAGGAAGTTTTTCTTTATGGAGAGAGTGGTGGGAGCTTGGAACAGACTCCCAGTGGAAGCTAAAACAATATAGGCTTCAAGAATGTGTGGGATAGGCATAAAGGAATCCTAACACCAAGGCAATTGTGGGGAGAATCTGAGGATGTACAATGGGCTAAGGAGGGGCTATAGACAGGATTAGCAGGGCACACTAGGTGGGCCGAGTGATCCTTATCCACTGACAACGTCAATGTTTCTATGGTATGGCATGACATATAAAATGTTGAACTCTCTACAATTAGTTTTAGAAACATTCACTCACTCCTTATAATCCATTCCTTCTCTCTCAACTTGTCAATAAATTCATGTATAAAGATAAGCTAGTGCTGGATTAAAGCTAAGTGTTTCATAATTGGTTTTATCATTAAGTTGATCCATGGAGCCCAATTCTCAAAACCCGGCACAAGTTGCGCCAAAGGTGGCTTGCGCTGATTGTTGGTGCACTTCAGGGAGAGTCCTGGTGGCAACGTCTCACAGCTTGAGGCAATTGTGGCCGTGCATCATACAGAGGGTGCATCTGGCCAGGTTGCCGCAAGCTGTGGCTGGCAATGTACCTAAGCATTCCCTGGTGGTCAAGCAGCCACCCCAGCCCTGATCTGCCTGAAAAATACAAAAGCTGTCCCTGGTGGGCTAGCTTCCCCCCAGCCCCAATCACCATATCTGTAAATTATTCAGGTTCCTGGTGGGCTAGTGCCCCCCAACCCCAAGCCCTGTATCTGTAAATTATTCAGGTCCCTGGTGGCTAGTGCCCTACAGCTCTAATCACCATATCTGTAATTTATTTAGGTTCCTGTTGGGCTAGCGGAGAACCCCCAGCCCCAATCCCTATATCTGTAAATTATTCCGGTCCCTGGTGGTCTAGCGGACCACCCTCCCTATCCCTGATCTGCCCATATAATTATATATATTATTTCCCTGGTGGACAAGTTGACTCCCACCCCAGCAGGCAGTGCACCACCATCCCACTCTCCCCATCCCACCCCTGAGCCAGAGACTGGTACAGCCCTCCTCCTCTTCCCACCAAGGCAAGCTGCCGACAGAACTGCTAGGAATGTGTACTGTATACAGTACACGCTCATCGATTGACAGAACTGTCAATCGATGAGCATCATACTGTATGCAGTGCGCGTTCTTTCCAATTCAGTTGGTGACTGGCTGCAGTGGGGAGAGGAGGACTGTGCCAGTCACCAGCTCGAGGATGGGATGGGGGAGCAGGGTAGTAGGGCACTGCCTGCTGGGTTGCGACGGTGGGGGTCCACTAGACCACCAGGGAAATAATATATATAATTATATATGCAGCTGGAGGATAGGGATGGAGTCCACTAGACCACCAGGGACCTGAATAGCAGATTGAGGCTGAAGGGTCTGCTAGCCCACCAGAGACCTGAATAGGGGATTGAGGCTGAAGGGTCTGCTAGACCACCAGGGAACAAATCTTTTAATGTTAAAGGGATCAACTCTCTCAGAGAGCAAATTTCTTTTTTTTTTGTCCCCTCCTCCCCATTCGGAGGATCAGCCCCTGCCTCACTCGGGCCGCCCCCATGCCCAGGCTTTACTCCCAGGTGGGGCCGCCGGGTGGGCACCCCTCCATGGAAATGCTGGTCATGAGCCCTGGCTTGCCCCCCTAGGGTGGGGTCATCAGGACCCCACCGCAGTACACACAGGTCACAGCAGGAACAGAGGCAGTCAGGGCGTCATGGATGGGGACACATTTTTGTGGCAATAGAGATCCCTGGGGGTGGAGATGTGCAATGATGGCCAATATCTGCACTACTCCCCCCCCCGACATGAGGCACTGGCAGAGGCAATACCCGCAGCCTACACCAGAGGTCCGCAGAGTGCTGGACACTTTTCCCCCTCCCCCTGGAGAAGGAGAACAGTCCTTGGAATGCTCAATCCTTCTCTCCCTGGCCAGCCCTCCAACTCCCAAGTCCGTTTACAAACCCAGGATGTCCGCACTGCAAGCAGATACCTTGCCACTGCACCGGTGGGCCAGCTAAAGGGGGCACATTTCTAAGTACTGTTAGACCAGCCCCGGTTGGTCTAACGGTACTTAGAAATTTGCCCTGTGGGAGAGCTTTGAGAATCCAGAATTAGAGGTCTTAGCCTCCTAGCACCATGCTGCAGCCCATTTTGTGCCACATGGACAGTGCAAGCCCCTTTGGTGCACACAGCCTGCAGTTGCCACAGGTTGCGTTTGAGGATCACTCCTGGCTCATCTTGGCATGGGGCGCTGTGATGTCCATTACATAATCTTCCCTAAAGTGAACCTCTATGATACCACCTTCACCAGTTGATTTAATAACAACATATTCCATTCTTCTGAGTTCCTCTATTGCCTCCCCTTCACCAACTGTAAGGTTATCCAATTGTTTATGTTTGCGAGAGTCAAGCAGAGTCTGTGACGCCTGTTCTACAGGTTTCTGAATGATTGCTGGTTCATAGCCAAATTCTGGTTTGGAAGTCAGAATATTCCTCCAAAAATAAGTTCAAATATATTTGTTTATCCATTTGACGGTGCTGGCAACTGAGATAACCCCATTGTTTTCATGGCGGCTCCTAGGGAGGACAGTAGTAGCAGTCAGCTGGTTAACACAGTCCAACTGGAATGGTTATACAGGCTAAAATACATGTTGATGAAAAGGCTGTAAAGGTAATTACATCCAGTAAATCTTCACCTTGTGTGCTGTCATTAAGTACTACTTCTTGGACCTCATTTTGGGATTTCACTTTGCTGGTTATTGGAATCTTTTCTTTCAGTCTCAACAACAATTAAAATTGTCCTGATCAGTCAGGGTTCCAACACTGAATCTACTTGTATTGCTTGAATCATTTGTTGAAGTGGCAAAACAATGCTGATGGTTAATTCTTTGAAATAATTTGTGAAAGTCCAACTTGTATGGATAATGTCAATTTTGAGAACAGGCACAAAACTCAGACCCTTGAGAACTGCAATCTGATCTTTACTTACTAGTTTGGAGGACAGATTCATTACTTGGTGTTGCTTGTTTTGTTCCGATTGGCTCTCCTGGAACCCTCTTTGTTTGCCACACACCCTATGGACCTATCAGGTGTTTCTTTTCTGTTTTTTATCTCCATTGGTTGCTGGTACTTTTGATTGTTTGTCTAAAAAAGGCCTTAAAGCAGCAGAATTTGTAAGTTGGCAAATGGCACACCCCTTCTGTCATAGCTGAGAACACTTCACTTAAAATATAACAGTAGCCTTCCTCTTCAAAGAGCACATTTTTTATCAATGTACCCCAGCTATCTGTACCACAAATAACTCAAGTCTCAGAAACCATGAAGTATATGAAAATAATATTTAATTCTCCATGATATTTAAATGTCCTACAGGATACTGCACACTAAGACTGTGGGAAATACAGTATATCTACAGAGACAAAATGATTTTGAAACAGATAGCTGTCTTTTGGATGAGACGTTGAATCGAGGTCCCATCTGCCTGGATTGGTGGTAGTTCAAGTGGATGTTAAAGATCCCATGGCACTTATCGAAAAGAGTAGGGGAATTTCCCCGGTGTCCTAGCCAAATTTCCCTCATTCAGTAAAAATGCCACCAACAGCTTAGTCTGGTTCAAGGTCAGTTGGCATTCATCTGTATCCCCCTCCCCCGGGTCGTGCCTGAAAATAGGCAGGATTTGTCTCGTGCACTTACCTGGTCAACAAAAACGAAATAAATAAAATAAAAAGAATACACACATAATAATCAACTCACTTTTATCTAAATACTAAGCGGATTAGATGCTTACTCAACTGGGAACTCTATGAGTTAAGGCAGACTCTAACCCTTGATGTTACTCACTCAAGTATCAAATCCTAACTGCCTTCTTAGGACCAAACACAGTTCACAAATGTCCTTGACTGGCCAGCCCATCATGACACATCATTGAACGTGTCTCTCTGACATCACAAGTTCAGCCATCTCTTTGTGCACTGGAGACCATCCCTCTGGAGAACATGTCTGAACTGGATTTTGTTTATTACAGTAAACTTTCTTTGTTCTAACCCTAGTCTGCCCAGGAGGAAGTGTCTGGCCACTGTTGAGACCCACAGTATCTTCTAAGGATTAAAGCTGTGATTCTCCCTGAAGACTTGCCCTCACTGGTACATACTGTTGTCATGCCCAGGCTCTACTATTATAATGTTTTATACCTTGAGGTGAGTGGAGGTATGCTATGGTGACTGCAGTTGGTGCAGAACATTGCGGCTGGGTAATTGAATGGCCTATCCAGATCCTGCCACATAACCCCAGTTCTGAGTGAACTACACTGGATGCCAGTGAAGTGGCGTATCAGCTTTAAGGTCAGTTTGCTGACCTACTAAGCCCTTGTTACCTGAGAGACCTCTTTACCCTTCATCAGACCTCCCACCCCCTCTGCTCCTCCAAGGTGGGTCTCCTGTCTGTTCCCAGGGCTAGGCTGAAATTGTCAGGAGACTAAGCATTCGCACTCCCGGGACCAACCCTGTGGAACAGGCTTCCTCGATCTCTCCCATTCATTGGAAGCCATTAATAGGGGCCTAAAATCCTTCCTGTTTCAGAAAGCTTTCAGCTTAGTACAATAAGGTCTTGAGTTGATGCTGCAGGATGCTTTATTAAAACTGTTTCATCAAACTGTGTTTTTGTACATATTGATATGGGATTGATTTATTTTATTGGGTGATTTTCTTTTTGTTCAATGAGTTTGTTGTATTGTACAGTGCTCTGAGCCACTGGGCAAGGGTGGTTGACAAGTAAACATGTTCTTACTTACTTAGACATGAGAGGAGCTTGAAGTTCCCCCCAAATAGCAGTCTATTAACTGGAAAGGGGACCTGCAGCTTACGTAGAACAAAATACATTTCCCATAGAGGCAGTACTGTAACTGCCTCCCCACCCAACCATTGATGATTCAGGAATGTGATCTCCACATAACACAAGACCTTGTCACCTCAGCTACTAATGCATGGCTGATACAGGAATAAAATATTAACCAAAAAAAAAAAAACAAGCTCACACAAGCTGTGAAAATACATGGCAAAGTCTTACAATAACCCCAAGGTCCTTTTCCTGTTTAGTGACCTTGGGGTTATAATATCTGATGACCTCAAGGTGGCAAGGCAGTGCGACAAGGCAGTAGGCAGGGTCAGCGGGATGCTAGGGTGCATAGGGAGGGGAATCACCAGCAAAAGGAGAGAGGTGGTCTTACTACTGTATTGACTTTTGGTGAGACCCCACCTGGAGTACTGTGTCCAGTTCTGGAGACCAAATCTCAAGAAGAACATAGACAAGGTAGAGGCTATCTAGAGGAAGGCAACTAAATTGGTGCAGGTGGTTCACAGTGGGTACACCTGGAACACACTGAAACATAAAATGTGATGGCAGATAAGGGCTGTTTGGTTCACCCAGTCTGCATATTTTTTTATTTTGTTGTAGCCCTCATTTGATCTATGGTGCCATCTCTTCCCCTTCCTTCCTTATCCCTACAATTCCCTTGTGGCTAGCCCCAGCATTTTTGAACCCCTCCACTGTTATTGCCCCCCACTACCTCCGCTGGAAGGCTATTCTGGGATACACCACCCTTTCTGTGAAGAAGTACTTCCTTACATCCCTCCTGAATTTAGCCCCCAAAATCTTCATAGCATGCCTCCTTGTTCTAGAGCACTGTTTCCTCTGAAAATACTCCCCTCTTGTGCCTTATTAACCCCCATTAAGTATGTAAAGGTCTCTATCACATCTCCCCTCTCCCTTCTGTCTTGCAGGGTGTACATGTTTAGCTATTTTAGCCTCTCCTTGTAGGGCTTTTGATGCAGACCCTGCACCATTTTGGTAGCCCTTCTCTGGACTGCCTCCACTCCGTCTATGCCCTTCCTGAGATGTGGCCTCTGAAACAGGACACAGTACTCCAAGTGAGGTCTTACCAGTGATCTCTATAGGGGCAGCACTACCTCCCTCTTCCTGCTGGTGATATCCCTTCCTATGCACCCCAGCATCCCAGTAGCCCTTCCGACCACCTTGTCACACTGCCTGGCCACCTTTAGGTCATCCAATATGATTACTTCTAGCTCTCTTTCCTGCTTGATCTCTGTCAACATCACTCTGCCTATTTTGTACTCCGCTCTTGGGTTGCTATGGCCCAAGTGTGTTATTTTGCACTTTTTTGCATTAAAACCCAACTGCCATACCCCTGATCACTCCTCTAGTCTTTTCAGATCCCTACCCATCCTTTCTACCCCTGCCAGATTGTTCACTCTGTTGCAGATCTTGGTGTAATCCACAAAGAGGCAGACCTTTCTTTCCAGTTCCTCTGCTATGTCACTTAAAAGACGAAGAGGAACAGTCCGAGCACTGATCCCTGAGGTACCCCATTGGTCACCCTACCTTCCTCGGAGCAAACTCTGTTTACCACTACCCTCTGTGTCTTGTCCCCTAACCATTTTCTTTACCCAGTTTACCACCTTATTCTCCACCCACAAGATCTCCAACTTGCCTCACAGTTTCCTGTGTGGAATGGTGTTGAAAGCCTTGCTGAAGTCTAGGTATGCCACGTCCACTGCCCCTCCCTGATCCTACTCCTTGGTCACCCAGTCAAAAAAATCTATCAGATTTCCCTGGCACAACCTTCCCCCTGTGAACTCACGCTGCCTTGCATCCTCTAATCTGTTGAATACAAGATATTCCACAATCCTTTCCTTTAGCAGTGCTTCTATTAACTTACTTACCACCCATGTCAGGATGACGGGCCTATAATTGTCTGCTTCCTCCCTGCTACCACTTTCGTGAAGTAGGACTACCTCTGCCCTTCTCCAGTCTCCAAGGACCATGCTGGCCTCCACTGATTTGTTAAATAGGTTTGAAAGAGGTGCAGCCAGTATCTCTCTGAGCTCCTTCAGCACCTTTGGATGTATCTTGTCTGGCCCCATAGCCTTTCCTACCTTCAGGTTAGCAAGTGTTTTCCAGACTTTCTCCTCAGAAAGTGGACTGATATTTCTACCCCTCTCCTCAGAGCTCCTCCTGGTGCCTTTTCAAGGTCCCTCCCCATGCCTTTCTTCTGCGAATACTGTGCCGAAGTATTTGTTCAAGCTGCATGCCTTTTCTTGCTCCCCCTCCATACATTCATCTCCCTCCCTCTTTAACCGTATAATCCCTCCCTTGGTCTTTCTTTTCTCACTAACATACAGTACATTAAAAATGCCTTGTCCCCTTTTGATACTCACTGAGCTATTCTTTCCTCAGTCTGCACCTTTCTGCTCCTTACTGATTTGCCTGCCTCCCTCTCTTTGTTTTACCAGATACATTTCCCTATCCTCCTCCCTCTGGGTTACCTTATACCTTCTGAATGCTGTTTTTTTAGCCTTTACCTTTTCTGCTACATCTTTTGAGAACCACACCGGTATCCTCTTTCTTTTACTTTTGTTTACTTGCTTGACACAGAGGTTTATTGCCTTCACTACGCCCTCTTCTAGTCTGGCCTACCCCCCCCCCGGGTCTTCTACCCCTGCCTGATCATTCATGAGGCATTCACCCATCTTTATAAAATCAGTCCTTCTAAAGTCCAGGACCTTCACCACTGTGTGTCTGGATTCCATAATAGCTCTAATGTTGAACCATACTGTACTTAGATCACTGGTCCCCAGATGGCTTCCCACCTTGAAATCCGCAACCCTCTCTCTGTTTGTAAGCACCAGATCCAGTATTGCCCTATCACAAGTGGTTTCACTGACTGGTTGCCTGAGGAATTCCCCCTGCAGGGAGTCCATGATATCCCTGCTCCTAGCTGAAGCTGCGGCAGGTAGGCTTCAATCTACACCCGGCAGATTGAAGTCTCCCACCAGCAACACCTACTCCTTTATAGCCATTTTGCTAATTGCTTCTAACACTTGCAGAACAGGTAGTGTCAGTTGGCACTGTTTCTATCTTCAAGCTCAAAAATAGTACCTGTAAAAAAAGGGTGACATGATAGTCACGCTAAATTAAAGGAGAAAAGAACTCGATGAAACAATAAGAGGGTTTTTTCCTTTTCTAAAATTGCACATTTAGGATTTCCCCACCTCTCTATCATGGTGTTATGAGGCAGCATTGTGGCCTGTACCTTCAAAGCAGCTCCCAGTTCTGACCCTTGTCACGTGCTGGGGATTGCTGCATAATAAGACAATGCTAGCCAGTACCCAAGGGGAAAGAGGCAAAGAGATTCCTGATGGTGGCAGAGGCCACAGCCCTGGGTGGTACCTTGGAATGCTGATGTTGGAGAAGGTCACATACATGGGCTTGGCAAGGAGCTCCATTTGACAACAGTGGTAAAAACTGGGGACATCGGAGTATTGCCAAGTGATGTAGTCTTACCCTGGCCAGAGGTGGAGGGTCTCATGAATGCCAGTGCCTCCATGGTCTAATACTACCAAGAAAAGTCACCTGTTGGGAAAGGGCTGGGGGCAGAAGAGTGATCCCAGGAGAACAAACATGTCAGTGCAGGCTGGGGACTTGGAGATTGACAAGTGACTGATTACCTCATGCAGCTAGGAGAGAGAGAGGCAAAGGGTGCATGCAGCTTCCAGGGTGAGTGGTGGCAGAATAGGCAGGGACAAGGGGCAGACCGACGGGCCTAACGGTTCTTTTCTACCAATAAAATCTATGTTTCTATGTTTATGGGTTCCCTGTTGGGGGGAGGTAATTCTGCACCAGTACCAAAAGCAGTATTTTTCTGCTGATTGTACTGCTCTTTAAATAAACATATTCATCAACTTAAACTTCTCGGAATGAAAAATTAAATTTGTTTGTTTATGTTGTCCTGCTATTCTGGTGCCCCACATGTGTCATCTACCTCATTCCTGCAACCCAGAACATAGAAAGCCCTGTCCATAGTAGCAGACTGCAAAGCTCGTTCCCTACATACATCTGGAATACTATGCCCAGTCCTGAAGTCCCCACCTGAGGAAGAACAAAGACAGAATAGAGAAGGTGCAGCATATGGTAACCAAAATATTCAAATCCAGCAGGGTAGGCCCTACAAGGATGAACTTCATTAGATGCAAAGAGACGTCTCTGTTCTTCGCTGCCAAAGTGTGCTCTATCAGGTTGGGAATCTCCCCACGGGTGCTACAGTTGGTGTGCAGTGTCAGGTCTGAGACTAACAGAGGTCACCCTCAGGTCTGGAGTAAGTTTGATTCAATGGGAGTGGAAGAGGTCAGTGAGAAAATGTAGAAGTTGTAGCCAATCTGGACCTGGGTCCGACACGTCTCCTAGTGGGTTGTGTGGAGTCCGTTGGTCCAGTGTTTACTGAGATAGTCCGGTGTTCCCATCTGAGGTGTTTTTTTTTTTCCCTGGGGTCTAAAAAGAGGCACTCTTGAAGAAGCTATTGTTGGACCCAGATTGCCTGGCAAACTACAGACCTATCTCTAACCTACCTTTTTTGGGGAAGGTCATTGAGAAAGTGGTGACCATGTAACTCGAGGCACATATTACTGCCTTTGACATCCACGAGTTGCTCCAGTCTGGTTTTAGGTCTAGGCACAGTATGGGGACTGCGCTTGTCATGGTGCAAAATGATCTCCATAGGGTGAGAGATAGAGCTGAATGGTCAATTCTTGTTTTCCTTGACCTTTCCACAGCATTTAACACTGTGGATCATGGGTGCTATTGGATTGCCTTAGGGAACTTTGTGGACTCACCAGCAGTCATCAGTTTGTTCGAGTCCTGTCTTACAGGCAGGATGCAAAGGGTGGTGATGGGAATTTTTTTCTCCTGCCTAAAAGCCTTGTCCTGTGGAGTTCTGCAGGGCTCAATCCTTTCAGACATATTGTTTGCAGTGTACATGCTGCCTCTGGGGATATCATTAGAAGGTACAGTATGGGATTTCACTGCCATGCAGATGATACCCAGCAGTATATGTATTCTGCACCAGGATTACAGGGTGCAATCTCTGTATTTAATTCCTGCCTGACTGAGGTTTAGGACTGGATGTCCGCCAACTGGCTAAGGCTTAACCCAGACAAGAAGGAAGTATTGGTGATTCAGTCTGGCCATCAGTGGGAAGATGGGCAGGTGGAGGAGTCAACTGGCCATGTACTAGGGGCCCCTTCTGCTAAGGTGAAAGATCTGGGCATTATCCTTGACAGCAAACTGATGCTGAAGGCTTAGGTGTTGACCGTTGTCCAAAGTGACTTTTATCATCTTAAGAACATCGCCCAGATTACGCCTTTTATGCCACCAGATGACCTGGCCTCACTAATTCATGCCTTTATGACATCCCAGACCTAACTACTGCAATCCCTGTACCTGGGGCAAAATGGAGGAGCCCTTCATTGACTGCAGCTGTTGCAAATCATTGCGACCAGGTTGTAGATGGGCCTTCTAGGTCCTGCCTCATGACCCCGGTCTTATGCCACCTGCATTGGTTGCCGGTGAGGTGCTAGATTTCCTTCAAAATTGGTTTGTTGTCCTACAAAGCCTTACACAGACTGACCCTAGCTACCTGTGGGACCTTATGTCTCCTTACCAACCCTCCCACCCTCTTCGTTCCTCTGAGGAGGGTCTCCTAGCAGTTCCCAGGGTTTAGCTGAAGTCATCCAGGGAGCAGTTTTTACAGTAGCCAGCCAAACCTTGTGGAACTTGCTCCCAAGGTCCTTGAGGGTGGTCCCCTTATTGGAAGCCTTTAAGAGGGTTCTGAAGTCCCACCTATGTAAGAAAGCTTTTTTCTTTGTATTAACCTTACTGGCTATAAATAGCTTTATATTGTTTTAAGCTACTTAGTTTAATTCAACTTTGTCATATTTATTATGTGCTATTGCTATTTTATAAGTGATGTATATTGTTGTTCAGCGCCTAAAGCCTTTGGGGATGGGTGCTTTAAAAATAACGTTTGGCTGCTCCCTTGCGTTCCTGCTTGCTTAAGGCACTGAACATGTACTTGCTGGAGGTCAGAAGGGAGAGGGGAGACATGACAGAGGCTTTCATGTTCCTGAAAGGAATGAACAGCTATACCACGAGGAACTATTCAGCACGAATGGTGAGTCAAAAACATGGGAACACAAGTGGAAACTTGGGGGTATTCAGAAGTTATATGAAAAAGTTTTACTTTACAGAAAGGGTAGTTGAGTTGAGTTGAGTTGATGAACAGCCTATCAAATGAGGTGATGAACATACAAACCATTAATGGATTCAAGTACAGCTAGGTCAGATTTAAGGGCTTCATAGTTCCTCAGGGGAGTAGCAGTAAGAGAGCAAGTGGGGAGGCGAGGCCAAAAACGCCATCTAGACAACAGGTCTCAGGGTAGGTTAGGGCAAATCATTGCAGACTGGATAGACCTATGGCCTTTCTCTGCCAACATTATCTGTTTCTATAAACTAAAAATAATAAATACAATACCAGTATATAATCCAGCCCCGTAACTTCTAACAGATTAGCCTAACACTATAGCCAGCCTGTAGTATCTTCATAGGTCTAATAACTGCTTAATTCATAGTCAAGTGTCTCCATAGAATTACCCCTTCCTTGCTCTGCAGTCTTGGATTACAGAATTGCGAATAATCCTTTGTTTTTGTTCTGCTTAAAAACCTGATTGTCTGATTCCATGGGTAATCTTTTAATTATAAAAATGGTCTCAGAAATGCAGCCATCTGACTTGACTGTCAACATTCTGAGATGCATACATTAAGCAAGCAATAAGACATGACAGGATGTGGGTTTCTTTTTGTGAACACAAGGCCCGGTACATTGAAGTACGAGGTGATCGCGCCAAGTGCCTCAACCGCCTGGAAGTGTGGTTCACGAATAGAAACGTGCACCCTGAAATGTTTTATTGCACTTACAGAATGGGCGCACTCGCAAAAAAAAATTTAAAAACAGTACAAGTTAAAAATATATTGTTTTAAATAAAAAAAGTAACATAAACGCTGAAAATAAGTGTTTCCATTTTTCTTTCTTTTTATAGTGAACAACTAGCAATGTTTCACCTTTATGCCACTAGATGGTTTTGTGACATAAGCCCCCCCCCCAAAATAAAAAAAATGTTTGTGTCTTGCAGGCAAGTTAAACTGCAAAGGAAGAACAGAACTAGAAAGGAAAAACTTCTTAGGCTTCTCTCTAGTTCTGGGGGGAGAAGTATTCATGGCAGCAGAAAGGGCCAGAGTGGTTTCTTAGGCAAAGGTACACAGCCAAATATGAGCATAGCATCATCTTCCCTGAGTGGCACAGACATTCATTTACTTTTCTCTCAACCCCTTTTTGAGATGCCATAAGCAACTGCTAGAGGTTCAGAAATATCTTGAGTCCAGTTCACCAGTCCTTTAAATGATTTACTATTAGCAATGATTATTGTTGCTACTGTCAGTCCGAGGACAAGCACTTTTTTTTTTACATGCAAAGATTTCATGATTGTGCACACTCTAGTCGGGCTGTTGGTTGAGGTTTTAAGAAGCCAATCCTGCTAAACGGCCTTGCAGACTTAGATGCACCAAAGGAACGAGCTGAAAAGGACCAGTTCTGCTAAGCCAAATACACATTGAGGAGTTCTAGACCACAGCTAATTTTTGATCCAAGAATCGTGATTGTGAATGAGCGGGGTTGGTGGCACTCTCAGCCAAAACAGGAGTTGACAGTGTGGTGCTACACAACGTGACTGGTGCCATCAGGATTTGTCAGTAAAAAAATCTAGGATGCAGGATTTACAGCCTAGAAATGAATATAAGGATAAAAAATGTGCAGATACAGTTTGGAGGTTTTTATGCAAGGTGTGTTGAGTGGAATGGCAGTGATTTTTAATGGAAATATGATGAGAAATTACTATTTTAAAAACATATGGCAAACATCAGTGGTAGGCATATATCTTAGACCAATATGGCTGCCACAAAGTTTTAAAAAAAAATTTCTGTGACGTATTGATACCGGATGGTGTTGCTTCCTAGTTGCCGGAAGAAGTGCAAAGCCGTGGGGTTCTCTTCCTGAAACACAGGGCCTTGGGATCTTTTTGGCCAATCAGGATGCAGGATTTTCCCTACCCATTTTATAATCTTTGTTACACCGTCTTATAAAATGGCATAGAACAATGGAGAAATCCGATTGGTTATTTATAGTGCAACATGGGACAATGTCACACTATAAATAACTAGTCCCAGTAAAACAGCCACAGCACAGAATCCAGTGGCTCACTGATTCATTTTTTATGCATTCTATTTAGAATGTAGTAGTATTTTGAAGTCGCCATTTTTTTCTCTCGGTAAAACCGAGTGAAGTTCATACATACACACATTCTCTATTAACAATGTAAATAACCAATCTAGTTTTAAAAAAACTAGTAAAAAGACAGAAATAATTTTAACCTGATAAAATGTTCCAACAGTAGAAAGGAACACATAAACACCAAATTGCTGTCCTGTCATCTCAGTTCACTCCACGGACATGCCAAACCTGCTTCAGTAGCCTCTCTCCCTCTCTGTTTCTCCCTCTCTCACTGCTAAATCACTGCTCACCGGCAGCCGCTACATCTTCCCTAAGTTAACTGAATAACTGTTTAAACAAAATAAAAAACAGTGCTTCCAACAGGAGACAGGACCATAGTGATAGCCTGTCATGGTGCTCTTGCTTTCACTTTTCTCGCGATGTCACGCTAAACCGTTATAAATCTCTTACTCTCTCACTCTCTTGCGATGCTCTTGACAAATTGCCCATGAATAATTTTTTCAAAAAAAAAAGCAATTTTTTTTTGAAGTACTGTGACTTACCCCTAACATCAGTGAAAGAGCAAGTGTGTGGGGAGAGTTCTAAGCGAACAGCTGATAAAGCGAGGGACGGAGAAGCGAGCTAGCCAGTGGCGGCTATTAAACAACACAATAGTTAGCAACGTCTGGAAAGGAGCTGTGTTAAGTTCGATATGTTTTTCCCCATGAAACTTTTGAAACATCGAAATAAATGTGCTCATCTGTACAGCCGAACTTCAGAGAAGGAGCGCATGTGTGTGGCGGGGGGGGGTGTCAAGCAAGCAGCTGATAAATCGAGGGAAAGAGAAGCGAGCAAATAGTTGGCGGTTGCTAAACAAGACAATCCGTAGAAATGTCTGGAGATGAGCTGTGTTAAGCTTGGTACTGTATGTTTTTCCCCATAAAACTTTTGATCTCCTGTTCATTTTCATGCCACCTGTAATAGGTCCTGCCCGGTCTCACTCTACACAGATGTCATCTACTGAGTTTAAAAAAAAACAGTTTTTAAGAGGTACAAGGCTTGCAAGTGTTCTGTTGGAAGGTGGGGTAGTGGGGGGGGGGTGCAGGAAAACTACAAAACTAAAATTATGGAATCTGAATTGGGTCGAAAGACCTAAACCAAAGCAGTAAAATAAATGTAGTCCAAGTTGGCGGAAGGACTATTTTATGTTAATACCACATACTCCTTACAGTTTTACTTATTTAAAATGTGCTTCCAAAAAACAACTGCTTCTGAACATAAGGGCCATTTTATAAGCGCAATAAGACACTTCGGTGTGATTACGGTGTGATAACCGCATCGAACGGCACTCGGCCCATGGCCTCGCAGCCTAACCACGCACCTAGGAGTGCGGTTATCACACCGTAATGCACACCCCGTTGTGTCTTATTGCTTACATGTTCAGCCTGATCACCATGGTGCATGAATTCTTCCTGTCAACATTCTATTTCCTAGTACTGCTGAATGAATGGAAGGATGCATTCTGATTCTGAACCAGCATTCTTAAACAGTTGGTAGCCAAACTAGTTTATTAAAAATCTCCCTTTCAGTGACTAAAATATTCAAAATGTATGCTTCTAATACTTTTCTTTTGGAATATGTTTTTTTATAATAGCAGTAAGGCATTTCCAGAAGTTAGATTAACAGTCAGTGAATCACCCCCTGGGGCATCATGACACTTGACTGCACCTCATGTCACATTACGCCTCTAGTAGATGAGAAACAGACTGCTAATCTAACCCTTGGTCATGCCTTATTACTTAAGCTGAGGATGGTAATGTCAAGCAGGCAGTGCAAAATATTCAGGAGTTAAAACGAAGTTGGTGATGATATTGTATCTTAAGGGATCAATCTATAGATTTAATGTCTTGGATTTTTTGTGCATGCTAGATTTCTGACTTGTAGCCCCCCTGCACCCCTGTTAGGCTTAGAGAGGACAGAACTCATTAATAATTATGCCTTTGTGAGTGAAGCAGGCTTTTACACAATGATGTAAATCCTGGCTCTCTTCTCTCTTTTTGTAGGCTAATAAAAAAAACCCTGCCTTGAATTTATCACTCAACAAAAGACATGTCTTCTATTTTGAGAGCTTTTCATACTGGGGGTAGTGGGGTTCAGAGAGTGAGGAAGCAGATGCAGGGCCCAATTTTAAGTTGCACCAGCATCTTTCCAGACGTGGAAAAATGTCCTTGCCCTGTTTTCAAAGGGGCCAGATGGGTCTGTGATAGGGCTGTGCAAGGGACAGAGCTTTGATTTTCGTATTTGTGTCTCTGGTATTTGTATCTGTATTTGTTTCATATTAGTGTTTGTGAAATATATTGTTTTTTGCGTTTCAGATATGTTTCTGTTGTTAATGATGGTACAAAACCAAGGCTTTGAGTGGACTCCATAAAATATGCAGTTATCAATAAAATATGCATCTATGTTTCATGAGCAGTGATAGTCATATGTGTGTCACACTAGTCTCATTTAAGATCTAATACTGCAGTGTATGGTCTAACCCAAGTACAACTATTTAAGAGTGGTATTTGTATAAATTGCGGTATTTGTGTGTATTTGTCACAAATAGCATTTGTTCTGCACAGCCCTGCTTTGTGAGGACTGTCATGATTTGCATCAGGTTGCAACAATATAAGTGATGCATGCTTCACCTTTCTGATGCAAGCAGCACCTGAAGTGTCACAAATTATGGCATCTTGCACTTGACTGCATGATGGACAACATTATAAGGTCCTCCAAACCAGCTGCCCTTTGCAGCCTTGCGGACCCCCCAGGAACAGTCTTACCCCCTGTGCTCCTGCGCCCAATCTCTCCTGGTGGTCCCAAGATGTTCCACTAAAAAGTGAGACCAGGTCTTTGCCACCTTTGCTCCCAGACTCTGGAATGCTCTCCCCACCTCAGGGCTGTGAAGTCCCATTTCTGTTTCAAGCAAACACTTCACAAGTTCTTAAGTGACTTTGATGTCTGCACCTGTAACTGACTCCCTTTTCTGTCTATTGACAGTCCATCGCTGTCTTTCTCAACCCCACGTTTTCAAACTCCGTCCAATCTAAGTGCCCCCCCCCCCCATCTTCTATTGATTGGGTCATTTGCACTCACTTTCTCCCACACTATAGGATTCTGATCTTTTTCTCTGTGTCTACACTAAAAGTGTCAAGTTATGCAGGGTTTAAAATAATTGATTAGCAGTTTTTTTCTTGGGACAATACTAACTGTACAGAAAGTATTTATATAGGTTTTCTAGAAGTGTTATATTTGTTAAACACAGTGAGACAAGTGCTATGCATTTTCACAATGTTTTAGAACTTTTATGAGCAAAACACTAATATATGTTTAGAGTTAAATAAAATCCTGTTATGTACCTACTTGCTCAAAAGTAACATTTGCGTGTACCGCGTTATTTACTACTGTCTGATTGGTCCACTGTTGTACCATTGTTCTGTAACCTCCAGGGTTTGCCCGAAAACAGGCAGTGTTGGTCTAGTGCACTTTCCAGGCAACAAAAACTAACTAAATAAATTTCCGTGCACAGTTTGCCAAGATGTGGCAAAAAGATGCAGTATCTTGGCAAGATTTTTTTTTATGCTACTGCTCAGTATACTTGTTTATATTAAGAACTGTTGGACTGCATTCTGCTCTCATCCGAGAACCCTGCATGCTACAGGTACTGTACCTGCAGAAGGTCTACAACCTGAGCTGTGTCTGGTGGAAGCAATCAGCTGCAGTCATCCCAAAAGTAAGGCATAAAGCATGATGGAATGTGGTGTAAAATCCCGGGGGGGAGGGGGGAGTGAACACAGTGTAGGTTAATCAGTGAAGTCCGGAGTGTGGGATTCCATTTTTTCAAAGGATGCAGTGTGGTCTAGTGTTTAAAGAACAGGCTTGAGAACTGGGAGATCGCATGTTCAAACCTCAGCAGAGCCAAACTCTCATTGTGAGACCTTTAGCAAGTCACTGGACCTGTCGGTACCCCAGTCCATACAGCTACTGAAATGACTGAAAGAATGACAATGCTGCAAAGAAGATGCTGCATCTCAGCTGGGCTACCTTGGGTAAAAAAGTTGTAAAACAAAACAAAAAATTTAAAGAGTTTTGGTTTTGCAGAAAAAAATAAGACTTTTTATAGTTTGCCTCCTCTGTGAGAAAGTCAATAAAGTTATATTATTCCACCCATGTGACCAGGATTTGACCACTCAGGAAGCAGCCTTTGTCAGAGCATCATCATCAACTTCTTCTTCTTCTTTGTCTTCCTCTTCTTATTCCCTTTTACTGTGTGACAGCTGGGGTTGGCAGCAGTTTAGCAGAGAGAACTGAGTTTGACACGATTGGGTGTACAGATTCTGAACATTTCTTGTCCTGGGGATGGGTACCTTTTTGTTCAGCCCCCCATCCTCCCTTCCCCCGATGCTCACTGCATGCATTGAAACACCAAGCCTTGACTATGGGGGTCACGAGTGATGGACTTCTACAAGGCCCCCCCCCAAGTCATGCTTGTTGCACACCTGCAGACGCTATTGCAGCCGTCCTGCCCTGACTGTGGAGCGATGTCACCTCTGGAATGTATCCAGTGAGCAGGGGGCCTTAGCTGGCACTCCCAAATGCTTCTCTTTAGTGTAGCAACACAGTGCAAGCCATTGCCGAACCGCAAGACCCACATTTGGAATCTGGCTCCATTCCATGGCTCATGATGAAAGAACATCACGAACATCCCCCTACCTACCCCTTGTCTCAGTGATTGGGAAAGTGATGGAATCCCTTCTGTAGGAAAGAACTGTTGAGTATCTAGAGGCCAGAGGGGCACAGGACCCAAGGCAGCATGGATTCACAGCGGGAAGGTCATGTCAGGTGAATCTGATAGATTTCTTTGACTGGGTGACCAAAGTAGTAGATCAGGGAGGGGCTGTGGACATGGCCTACCTAGACTTTAGCAAGGCATTTGACACAGTCCCACACAAAAGATTAATATACAAGTTAGCCAGCCTGGGAGTGGATCCCAAGTTGGTAGCCTGGGTAAAGAATTGGCTGGAGAACAGAACACAGAGGGTAATAGTAAACAGAGTCCACTCTAAACAAAGGGGGTTACTAGTGGGGTACTGCAGGGTTCAGTACAAGGACCAGTCCTCTAATGTTTTTATAACCAACATTGCAGAGAGACTGGAAGGAAAAGTATGTCTCTTTACAGATGACACAAAGATCTGCAACAGAGTTGATACACAAAGTAGGGTGGAAAGGATGAGAGGGGACTTGACAAGGCGGGAGGAATGGTCAAATGTAAGGCATCTTAGATTCAATGCTAAGAAGTGCAAAGTAGTGCACCTGAGAAACAAAAACCCAGGGAAGAGTACACCATGGGGGGTGAGATACTAACAACAACAAAAATGGAAAGGGACCTGGGGGTAGTCATATCTGGTGACCTAAAGGTGGGCAAGCAATGTGAGAGGGCAGTAAGGAGGGCTGGGGGGATACTGGGATGCATAGGGAGAGGCATCTCCAGTAGAAAACAGGAAGTTGTTATCCCTCTGTATAGACAGCTGGCGAGACCCCATCTGGAGTACTTCATGCAGTTCTGGAGATCCAATCTCTGCAAAGACATAGACAGGATGGAGGCGGTCCAGAGAGGAGGGCAACTAAGATGGTGCAGTGTCTGCACCAGAAGACATATGAAGAGAGACTTAAGGAGCTTGATATGTATAGCCTCGAGGAAAGGAGGGAGAGGGAGACATGACAGAAACTTTCAAGTACCTCAAGGGAATCAACAAAGTCCAAGAGGATAACATCTTTGAGAAAAAGAGGTGTGCAAGAACAAGGGGGCACAATTTGAAGATTGAGGGGGGGGGGATGGCTCAGAGGTAATGTGAGGAAGTATTGTTTCACGGAGAAGGTTGTGGATGCATGGAGTAGCCTTCCTGAGGAGGTTGTGGAGTCAAAAACAGTGGTGGATTTCAAGAATGCATGGGACAGTCATAAGACAATTCTAGTGGGTGGGTGTAGGAAAAAGTAGGCTGTTGGTTAACTAGGATCTGCAGCTTTTCCATTAGGTAAGGAATGGGCAGACTGGGTTGGCCAAGTGGTCCCTATCTGCCGTCAAATTCTATGTTTCTATGTCTCCTTTACCCCCACTTTTCCTACCATTCCTCCCTTCAAGTCTCATACTAGAATAACCACTGGGCTTCATATCCTAGCAAGTGCCCAGAATTGAACCATCCTAACCTCATATTTACTAAGCTTGTTTGTTTACTGTGCTATAACTAGCTATTAACTGTGTTAGCCCTCACTGTATAGGCCTGTCTTAGCTCCTCATATGTATAGTGTTTATTTTCCTGTCTTGTACCTGCCTGTGATTCATATTTTATGTCCAGGACCACCTTGAAAATGAGCTTGCTCAATGGTGTTATGCCTGGTCAAATAAAGTTTGACTGATTGATTGATTGATGATGTACCCAAGGCATCCATATACTCAGAAAAGCCAGTCACTCAGGTGATATAACTCAGCACAGCCAAGCACCCAGGCAACACCAGTTACCTTGGTGATATAGCTCAGCATAACCAGTCACCCTGGCAACACCAGTCATCTTGGTGATATAGCTCAGCATAACCAGTCACCCTGGCAACACCAGTCATCTTGCTGATACAGCTCAGCATAACCAGTCACACTGGCGATATTTCTCAGCACAACCATTCACCCTGATGAAATACATCCACAAAACCAGTAACCCTGGCGATATCTCAGTATAACCAGTCAGCCTGGTGATACAGCTCAGCAAAACCATTCACCCTGGTGGTATATCTCATCACAACCAGTCATCCTGGTGATATAGCTCAGCACAACCAGTCACCCTGGTGATATATTTCATCATAACCAGTCACCCTGGTGATATATCTCATCACAACCAGTCATTCTGGTGATATATCTCATCACAACCAGTCATCCTGGTGATATAGCTCAGCACAATCAGTCATTCTGGTGATACAGCTCAGCATAACCAGTCATCCTGGTGATATACCTCACCCCAAGTCACTCTGGAGATATATCACAGCACAACCATTCACCCTGGATATACCTCACCACAAGTCACTCTGGCGATATATCACAGCACAGCCATCCTGGTGATATAGCTCAGCACAAGTGATCCTAGTGATATACCTCACCACAGATCACTGTAGTGATATATCTCAGCACAACCAGTGATCCTTGTGATATACTTCACCGATGTCACTCTGGCGATATATCTCAGCACAACCATTCACCCTGGTGATATATCTCAGTACAAGTGGCCACCCTAGTGACGTATCTCAGCACAGCCATTCACCCTGGCGATACTGTGCAGCACAACCTGTCACCCTGGTGATATAACTCACCATAAGTCATTCTGTCGATATATCTCAGCACAACCAGTCATCCTGGTAATATATCAAAGCACAATCAATTGCCCCGATGTTACAACTCAGTACAACCAGTCACCCTGGAGTGTATCCATACTAAGGCCTCATGCTATGGCCATCGGACAGAAGAAGGTGATATGCCGTATGTTATTCATTATATAATCTACATGGTGCTCACACTTCCATCATTAAATGTAGCTGATACATTCACACCCCATGCCTCACATGATGTGACCTTCTGTGATCACTAACACTCCCAAGGTACATACAGGAATGAATGTCCCACTAGTTCTGGCCACATCAAATCCCTTGATGGTGGGGTTCTTGTTGCAGCTTATCTTGTCTCACTCCTTGCTGGCTTATCTTCCATATTTCACATCCATTCTGTAACTAGGTAACAAACTAATTTGGTGCATGCTCAATATTTGCAAAGGGCTCTGCATTGCCCTTTCTGCAGCCTCCCTACCTTCCTCCCACATGGTTCTGGTTCTTTTAATCAATATATTCTCAAACCTATTAAAAGGAACAAAATACAATCTGTCTATGTTGTATTTAAAGGTTTCCCCAGGAATGTTTAATTACCCACCCAGTCCTACTGCGACAGTTCCAATAACACAAACATCTGGCTTTTCTCTTTCAATCAGCAAAAACCCTTGTAAAGGTCACCGAGGCTTATGAAAATGTACCTGGAGCTTGCAATGTATATTTGAAAGTAATTACAAACACTAGTCAAGCATCATTAAAGAAGATTATTCAATGGGTCTTAAGAATACACAAACCTGATTGGTTGTCAGCATTCTTTACCAGTGGTGTTATCAGCCAATAATGCACTGGTAAAAATGAATCCCTCTTTCCTGTCTGCATTCATTAACACACTTCAGATCACTACCCTCAAGAATTCCAACTAGTACAGTACTTGCCCCCCCCACACACACACACAAATGCACAAGATTCAAAAAAATCTGAGAATCACTACTCATGTGAACTTTCAACTCTTGCTACCTCCCCAGCACAAAGTTATCTACTGTATTCACTGTTGTTTCCCACCTATGTATGTATGTAACCTCCCATGCCGTGCCTGAAAATAAGCAGTTGTGCTGTCTAGTGCACCTATCTGGTCAACAAAAACTAAATAAATAAAAACCACACTACAATACTGCCTCTATCTCCCACCCACCCCCACACACTCAAAAACTAAAGCCAACCAGCTTCCTCTGGCTTACTAACTGCAATACTCCATCACTGCCACCCCCGCCAGACTTCAAATAAATTTCATTATTCACACTACCTCATCCTCTGACATGCTTGCAGACTTTAAAAAAAGTTCTGCTACTTCTTTTTGACTAACCTCCATGCTCCATCACTCCCAAGCTAGCCACACAGTTCAAACAAAAACTGTAATGCAGCATTACCCCAGTCTCTCAGCTGCCACGCGACAATGCACATAACACATACAATACTGCTTGATTAACTAAAGTCTGCCAAGTCTTTGCAGTGCCACGTTCAACTGAGAACACACTAGAACTCCACTAAATCTCTCCAGTGCCGATATCCTCCTCACTTTAACACCGCTGATAAATAATTGGGGGTGGGGGGGGTAGATGGATCAAAAGTAATTGATAAATCACACAAATCTCTCCTGTGCTGCCTGGTATGCCTTGCAGTTTGCTTAAATTACCACAGCACCCCCTGAAGGCCACAGCAAAACTAGCAGCACTCTTTTTTTAAATGCACGCCTACTCATAGAAAAAAATTACAAATGTATCTAAAAACTTGTTTTTTATATATTTAATTAATAAACAAATAATCTATTGCATAACAGGAACAGTAGACTCCAGGGTGTGGGATATAGCTAGAGCTTCGCAGCTGGGTTGTAGCTCAGTCATCAGCATCTTTAGCAACAGCGAAAGCATCATTAAAGAGGTTACTGGCAAGGAGCCCAAAACTGTTCCTGACATGATCAGTGTAGATGGCTCCCTCATCCTTGACCCAAAAACTATAGCCGACACCTTCAACCTAGCCTTCACGGACCTTAGTCATGCCCCCCCGACTTCTTCCACCCAGGCAACCCCGTCGAAGGTCCACAGTCTTCTGCATATCCCCTCTTTCGGTTCAAGGCCATGTCAATTGGGGATGCAAGGAAATACCTTTCTAAGGTGTTCAGTAAGGGGAGATTCAGTAGGGACACCCTTGATCTGAAATTAATCACTCTCCTTGGAAGAAGTCCTGTCTCCACTCACCCACATCCTCAACTTGTCACTTCGACTAGCAGTATTCCCTCAAAAATGGAAAACTGTGATAGTCACTCCAGTATATAAGAATGGGAACCGTGCCCTCACAGAGAACCATAGACCCATCTCTTTGCTTCCACCACTGTCGAAGGCCCTTGAACAAATAGTTGTGGACCAACTGGTTGAATACCTTGACAAGTACAAACTCCTCTACCCAGAGGAGCATGACTTTAGAACTGGGCATAGCACCACCACAGCTCTTCTAGAGTTCATGGGTCACATCCACAAATCTCTTGATCATGGCGAACTTTCCGGGGCAATCTTTAGTGACCTGACTAAAGCACTGTACTTTATAAATAAATTTATAAATAAATTTGACTTGACTTGACTTGACTTAATCATGCCCTCCTAACTGAACAACTTGCCACAACGGGCCTGGCTCCTGAGGCAGTTTCGTGGTTCTGCAGCTACCTGGACTGCAGATCCCAACAAGTTAGAACTGGCTCAACCCTCTTGGATAGCAAGCCTGTCTGCTCAGGTGTCCCTCAGGGGTCTATACTGGGTCGTCTCCTATTCGGCTTATTCCTGAATAGTCTCCCTCAAGCTAGCCAGTGCCGCATTCTACTTTATGCTGATGACGCAATTGTCTTCACGCATGGCTCAAATTCTTTTGAACTTGAGCAGCAACTTAAAAGTGACTTTACTAGTCTTGAGAAGTGGTTCATAGATCATAAATTAATCATGAACTATAAAAAAACTAAAAACCATGCTGTTCTCCAGCCCCCTTAGCAAGCATCGTGGCTACACATTATCAATACGTAATGTTGCTGGGGACTCCCTGGATCTGGTCCAACATTTTAAATACCTTGGGATCACTATTGACAACTTGTTGTCCTACACTCTCCACATTGACAATATGGCCAAAGCAATCAATAAACGTATTGGGCTGCTTTATCATCATAGGCACAGTCTGATCCCTGAAGCCCTTAAAGTAGCCATCCACAGCTCTGTGGGCTCCCTTGTTGAATAGGGCCTGCCTATATATGGCTCCACCACTGACACTGCCCTCCAGCGCTTAAAAACTGCCTTAAATAAAGTCTTCCGGCTAACCATAGGAGCACCCAGGCTGACTCACACCTGTGACCTGTATACCATGCACAATGGCTCCCGTTCAATGGTCGGCTTAAATTCCAAACCTGCCTTCTGGCAAAAAAAGTCAGCCTCGGAACACTCCCGACTGGGGTTAGTCAACTCCTGGTGCCTTGCATTAACCTGCGGCACACATGTAACTCTGAATGTCAGACCTTCATTACGCCTAAATGTCATACTTCCCAAGGCCAAAGGTCTTTTACGCACTGTGCCCCGCTTTGTTTCAACTCCCTACAGGAAGATCTTGTGCATATGCCTATGTTGGGTGCTTTCAAGGTCCACCTCAAGCAACTCTTGCTAAATGCAGACCATTGTGACTGCCACCCATAGCTTTGCCACCTCTTCTCCTCGCTGTTACTCCCTTGCTCTTCCCCCAGCCCTTCCCCCCTCCCTCTCCTGGCCTTGCCCCCCTCTTTCCCATCCTCCCCACCTTACCCATAACTCCTCTTGAGCCCCCTCCACTCCTACTCTCTCACCTCTTACCCCTGCCTCTACCCCTCTCCTGAGTCTGCTCCTCCCTTCCTTACCTTCTCCCCTCTTTCCCTCACCTACTGCCCTCATACCTCCCCTCCCACCCTGCCAGCTTAAGTACTCGCAATATTGCTTGTTCATTTTGGCACTTGGGGCTCCTCCCCTCCTCATCTTGTACTTATCTACTCTCTGGTAACCCTATTTCTCTGCAGACAAATGATTGGCTTCACCATCAGGCATCTTATACCCGTAAGTGTGTTTGTTAGCCCCCGCTTCCCCTATCCTAACTATCCTAACTTCCTCTGTAACATGTACTACTCTGTTGTATCTGTTGTATTCCACTTCCACTGTAATATTGTACTACTCTGTCTGTATTGTGATCATGACGTGGAACCTATGTAAAGAGCTCTAAGCTCAAGACTGCAATAAAATAAAAATAAAATACACACACACACACACACACACACACACACACGCACATACTGCTCTTAAAGGGCCCTAAGGGTTACTTGAAGTGTATAGAAAATAGACTTGTTCACTACAACTCAACTCAACTGCTCTGCAAACTAAATACGATAAGAATTGGGAATATCCCTCACCCACTGTAAATAAAGCAGTAGATTTCAGGCAGTGCTGTGCAAAGTCCACTTACAGTGAAAACTTTATTAGATCTGTGTATTTTAGGGGCACAGTAGTGCTCCTATAGTTAGGGGTTGAGTAGGCTGTATAATGCTTTTTTTTGTTGACTTTATTTTTATCTCCCTTCACACTGGACTCTCTCCAACAAGGTCATGGGGCTTACCTGGCTGAAGCTCGGGTACTCCCTCCTGGTTACAGGCACTCATCATGATCCACCTCCTTACCCCCCCCCCGATCTACATCCCCGGGAGCAGGGACCGCTGGCTCCAAACAGGCACTCTATCTGCAGGCGTCTGGTGGAGACGAACACGGTGAGACCAGGAAGGCATCCCCAGCCTGACATTGGACGTGGTGCCAGCGCCGCTAGACCCGCCTTTGCCTACCAATGGGAAGGGGGTATTTCGGGCTTTCTTTCCCCCATTGGCTTGGTGGTGCAATGCACCTCATTGCAGCGCATGTCTGCTCCCATACTTGCCTGCAGAAGTGCCACCAGAGCCAATCCCCTGCAAGCTGGCTCCCAACTGCTGAGAGCCCCTAGTCTCCCCTAGGGGCCACTAGATGGCGGAAACTGAGACCCCTCCCTCCCAGGAAAGGAGAGCTATCCTCTGGATGCTCGATCCTTTACTCTTCTGCCAGCCCCCGATGTCCAGGGTCGCCGGTGTGGTGCGAGGTGGGGCGTCCAGTGCCTCAACCCTCAGTGCCACCGGGCCAGCGAGGCTGTATAATGTTAAACCTCAATTTCTGCACCTTAATAACTTTGGCATCGTTTGATGAAATAGCACAACATTTGGCATGCACAGTCAGTTTCAAGATGTGAAAAGTTTTGTGGCGGCATCTTGCATGGTTTTTGAAATACTGAGTTTAAAAAAAAAAAAAAACTATACTTAGCATTTCATACTTTTTGCCCTCGCCTACAGCCTAGATGGTGTGGATTTTTTTTTTTTTTTATGCAGTTTTCATGTTTGAAGACGCCTGAGGCAAGGGTGTGCCTTTCAAAGGTTTGGTGAAAAAATATTATACTGTTTTAGTGTTATAACAATTTTTTAGTTAACGTTCAAGTTCGAATGATAAAAATAAGCTTTCGCAAGTGATTATTTTCATGATTTTCTTATCATGTGGAGAGAACTCGTGACAGCTTGCATCTTGTTTTTTTTTTTTTGCGATTTACAGAATGGTATAAGAAGGAAATATTGAGGTAAAATCAAACCCCAGTACCTGTATTTTGCTAAACAGCAGTTGTTCAGCTCTATTCAGGCACTGAATTTCAAAAAATACCTCCATAAACCTATCTTTCTGTATCAGGATAGTCTTAAGTTGTTTCTTGCACTTTTCCAATTTGCAACTCATATTTTTTACCTGTCGTGCAGTACTTCGTGACAGGTAATTTGCAACATGTATTTTTATTAAACTAAGGTAAGTGTGGGTCAATGTATTTTAATGGGGTTTTGAACTCTGATTCATAATTTTGTCATTTTTGCATATCTGGACACTAAATTTTCAACATGGACTTTTTGGGACCCCACCTCATGACCAATTGTGGTGCAATTATGCAGATCAGGGCCAAAAGGCAATTTCACGGTCACTTGGAGAAATCACCTTTTGGGTGGGATTTGAACATTTTCACTGCCCTTGTTTATGAGGTGGAGTCATAAGACAGCTATGTTGAAAACTTAGTGTCAGAATATGTAACAAGCATTTGTCAATGCCCAAGGTTCGCTTGCAGGTATTTGCAGTGGTGTTTGGCACGTATGGTGCTTTACCCTAATGCCCTGTGCGATTGCTGGTATTTACACAATAAATTTTCAGCATGACCTTTTTGTTACCCCCATTGTGCGCTACATAGGCGGAAACACGTTTTGGGCAGGATGTGAAAAATGACAGCTGTACTGCTCATAAGGAAGTGTGGTAAAATGGCAATGTTGAAAATCTGGAGTGGAAATATTGAAAATTCGCAAACCTACGGCGTGCGTGGGAACATGCCTGCCTCGTCAGAACAGTCATCGTTGGAATTTTTTCAGCAAATTTTCAACATTGCCATTTTAAAACCTCTGCTAATGAACAGTGTCACTGTGATTTTCTTACTGTGTCCCATACATTGATTTCACGCACACCGACTCGCCATTGTGACTACATGGGCAGAAACACGTTTTGGGCAGGATGTGAACAATGACAGCTGTACTGCTCATAAGGAGGTGTGGTAAAATGGCAATGTTGAATATCTGAGTGAAAATATTGAAAATTACTTGTAAACTTCGAAAGTGCATAGGAACTGCACTGGCATAGCTCGTAAAACAAGTTATTGAGATTTTTCACCAAATTTTCAACATAGCCATTTTAAGATCTCTGCTCATGAACAGTGACACTGTGATTTTCTTAATGTCCCATATACTGAGTTCCGCACGACTGTGCCATTGTTCGCTTCTACAGGCGGAAACACGTTTTGGGCAAGATGTGAAAATGACAGCTGCACTGCTCATAAGGAGGTGTGGTAAAATGGCAATGTTGAAAATGTGGAGTGAAAATATTGAAAATTCTACAAACTACGGCGTGCATAGGAGCTGCGTAATGAACACTAAATAAAACAGTCATTTTAGGAATTTTTCACAAATTTTCAACACAGCCATTTTAAGACCTCTGCTCATGAACAGTGTCACTGTGATTTTCTTAATGTGTCTCATACATTGAGTTCGCACCGACTGCGCCATTGTGCGCTACATGGGCGGAAACATGTTTTGGGCAGGATGTGAAAAATGACAGCTATACTGCTCATGAGGAGGTGTGGTAAAATAACATGTTAAAAATCTGGATTGAAAATTCACGAACTTATGAGCTTGTGTGGAACTACGCGAACGAACCCTGGTACCAGTAATTTTAGGAATTTTTTCACCAAATTTTCACCACAGCCATTTTAAGACCTCTGCTTATGATCAGTGTCAATGTGATTTTCTTAATGTGTCCCATACATTGATTTTGCACACCGACTGTGCCATTGTGCGCTACATGGGCGGAAACACGTTTTGGGTGAGATGTGAAAAATGACAGCTGTACTACTCATAAGAAGGTGTGGTAAAATGGCAATGTTGAAAATCTGGAGTGGAAACATTGAAAATTACAAACCTACGAGCCTGCGTAGGAACTGCGCAACGCACGCTCATAAAACAGTCATTTTTTTGAATTTTTCACCAAATTTTCAACATGGGGTATTTGGGACCCTTCTCATGAATGATGTCAATGTTATGGCGTTATTAGGGGCGAAGGTGATTTCGCACAGTGACTGCTAAATCACCATTAGGGCCCAGTGCTTCTGTGTTTATCATTCATGAAGAAAACCACATGTTGAGTAGTCTAAAATCAAATATGCCTGAGATATGCAATAAAGTTGAAAACCCCCTATCTAGCCCATTATACAGCTTACCGGCATTTCCTCAGTTCGCGGTTGGCTTTGAAGAGTGCAGATGTGTTCCTGGTCCACCGAAGATCGTCGCGCCGAGCTCCAGAGGTAAGTATGGGGTGAGGGGTGTGGGGAGGCTGGGTGCACAGTGGGTGGGTGCGGGTTGTGGGAGGGGGGACTGAGAGAAGTGCCGTGGGACCATTTTTGGTTTACAGGTGGAAAAAAAAAGACTTAGTGGGACGTTTGCCACTCGGGGTGGGCTCCAGCGCGGGCAAAAAGCATGGCTGGGGGTCGAGCCGACGGGGATTGGCACCCTGTCGGCAAACAACGCTGGACGCTTGCATGCTGGGGTGGGCCTCAGCGTGGCAGAAGGATGGCTTGGGGGGCTGTGGAGCTGACGGGGATTGGGCACTCTGTCGGCAAACAACGCGTGGATGTTTGCCACGCTGGGGTGGGCTCCCATCGTGGCACCAAAGATTTGGGGTGGCATGACACGGAAGTGCGAGTGACACGGGGCAGCATGACACGGTGGTCTGTATGACAGCGGTGTTTTTGAAGCGAAGACCACCGCTGTCATACACAGCTCCCACACCCATTGGTGCAGGACCGCCACGCCTGCTCAACGGAGCAGTGGATTGAAAGGGAGGAGAGACACACCTCCAAAGTGTGCTCTCCAAAATGTTCCTTGCACATGCGCACAAGCGAACATAAAAATTACAAAGTTATGAGCGTACATTGAAATTTTTCTACACTCACTCATAACTTCAGTAATTCTAGCTTGCATTCCCTGGCTGGAGGGAGGCAATGTGCCAGGCCCTGCACTTCTGTAGGTGGATGGAGTCTTCCCATGCACATGGACCAAAGGTCCTGCACATCTGCATCTGTTCATGCAGGTTTTGAAAAGACCTGTATTAATGAGGATATGATTCCACTATCTCAAAAAAAAAGGAAATTATTTGCGATAAACTTTATTAATGCACCAGTTAGGGTAACCTAACACCACAAAAGTAGGAAAATGTGGTGTTAGGGTTTCCAACCCTAACTTCCCACCCCCTTCACCCAAATAACAAAAGAAAAAAAACATTAGGGTTTTGGGTATCTAAATTCTTGGCAAATCAGTAGTAGGGTCTTCCTTGGAGTTGTCAACCATAATGCCCACTCCATTACATGAGCAAGCAATGTCAGATGTGATCTCCATTCTTCACACTGGACACTGTGTGAAGAAAACTAAAACACATTGTGTTGGTACCATGTGGTCAGACATAGTTCTCTACCTTTGAAGACTGTATCACAATGAGGCACTGGCTTGAAGCTGTACCTTGTGATTCGGATGGGAAGCTATAGGCTGGGAGGGGAGAAGAGAGCATTATTGTTGAAAACCCCAAGTAGGACCCCACCACTGATTTGCCAAGACTCTTGAGACCCAACCCCCCCCCACCGTTTTTTCATTTTGCTGCTTGAGGGGTGGGGGTGGAGAGTTAGGGTTGGAACCCCTAATACCACATTTCCCTACTTTTGTGGTGTTGTTATCCTCACTGGTGCATTAGCAAAATTTTATACAAAGAATAAAAATACATACAGTATCACAAAACAATAGTGAACAGCAAGCCTGGGGAGATGCTTATAAACAACATCCCTCAAACTGACATTATGAGTCTCTTTCTCTATCAACACTTTGTCAGGAACTCTGACTAGCATCCTCCCCCCCTCCCCCCAAGGTTTGCAGTTCACTGATTTTTGTGGCACTATATGCATTTTTATATAAGGATCTAATAAAGTATTCACTGTAGATGTACTTTGCTTAGCACTGTCTGCGACATACTGTTTTATCTTCAGTGGGTGAATGACATTTCTGTTTCTTGTGGGATTCTGCTTGCAGTTGAAATAGAGTACCATGTTTGCCTTGAGGGGCTCTTGCTCTTTGAACTTTTGTTTTGCAAACTGTTCACCTTTATCAGAGATCCAGTAACAAAATATTTAGCAGTTATAAAATGTTTAGCAGTACATCACAGTGGCTGGTGACATTTATGTTGTTCAATTTTCAGATGAATTACAGTATTTTCTCTTCTTGCAAAATGCAGCCACAGTAACACATAAATAAGTTTTGTTCATGCTTAATCATATCTGTCTGTCATCATTTTTTGCCAGCCAATGTCCCATTGTATAAATGCAATAGTGCACTCAGAGGGTGTGGGTTGTGCTTTGATGCCCCACTGTAGGGGCTGTTGGCTGCTGAGTCTCAGGCAGACCTTCTGGACACTGAGGTGCTGCCCTATCTGCATGCATCTCTCGGGACTGAGGGATGAGGTAGCCAGACTCAGAGCGGAAGTAAACTGGGTCAGGAGTACCATCACCCCTGTCCAGGAGCCACCAGTCCAATGCAGCTGCCTCAAAGGATGCCGAGAACCAGGAGCACTTGGATGACAGTGGGCTCAGGGAGGGTTAGAGCAGTCAGGCAGAGGCACATCCCAGATCCTATTCCTCTCAAGAACTCATATGCCACACTGGCAAATGAGGACAACCAAATAGAGGTACCCAGGGAAGTGGAAGGAAAGGATGTGGGGTTAGGCAAGGAGGTGACCTCAGTGGGGAAAGCAGTGGACCCCAGAGGAGGAGGAAGCGAATCCTGGTGGGGACTCCATCATAAGAGGGATCCAGCTAGGAACACAGGAGGGGAGGACAGGGAGGTGAGGTGCCTACCAGGTGCCACGGCATGGAGGGATGGAAGGAAGATACTGGGATCACTGGGAAGGCAAGACAGGAGGGTGAGCTGGATGTCATTATCCACCTAGGTACTAATGACTTGGCAAATGGGGAGCCAAAGGAAGTTCAGGAAGAGTTTAGGAAACTGGGAGGGTCTCAGCAAGTAGCTACTCTGTCACTTCTCAGAAGTACTACCTGTGAGAGGCAAGGGAGAGCATAGAAGTGCATGCACCAGGAACTTTAACTCATGGTTGAAGAACTGGTGCTGTGAGGAAGGGTTTGGATTCATTGGTGACTGGGGACCCATCTGGAGGGATGGAGGTTTGTTCAAGCCTGACGGCCTGCATCCATCCTGGAGGGGAATCCAAGCACTCAATGATAAGTTTAAATGCTACATTGACAAGCATTTAAACTAGCAAAGGGGGGTGGCAGGCCAGCAAGGATGGTACCTACTTGCTCACCCCCCACAGCTAGTAATGGAACCAGTGAACCAGAGGAGTGGCTATCTCTGCAAAGCAGCGTGCAAAAGTTGGAGATTAGTGTCCAAAAGGTGGATAAGCAGAAAAGGGGCAAAATTCAGCAGAAGGGCAGACAGCAAGGAGAACCAGGGATAAATGACAACCAAGGAAGGGGCTGGAGTAGAACAGTGAAGCAGTCTAGGGAGGTCAAATCATGGAAAGCCATGTGTGCAAATGCCAGGAGCCTTAGCAACAAGATGGAAGATCTGGAGGCTGTCATGGTACAGTCAGACCTGGACATTGTGGCATCACTGAAACCTGGTGTAATGATAACCATGACTGGGAGATGGCCATACCTGGCTACAACATATTCAGAAGAGACAGAGCAGGCAGGAAGGGAGGAGGTGGCACTGTATGTAAAAATGACATAAGGGCCACACAGATCCAGGAGGAACAAAATGGGGAGAGATACTGTGGGTTGCTGGAAAGGAAAATGGGGCCAGCTATTCACACAGGTGGTCTATAGACCACCAGCCCAGGAGGAAGAAACAGATAGAGTTGATGCTAGCCATCCAAAGGATGGCTGACAAGGTGAGGTAGTACTGGTTGGAGACTCAATATACCAGATGTGGACTGGAGCATCCCAGCAGCAGCATCAACTAGAGCAGATTTATCCTGGACTCCTTCAGGGTGCTTCCTCAAGCAACTGGTCATGGAACCAACTCGGCAGAAGGCAATACTGGACCTTGTGCTCACAAACAGGGACAGTGTGATGGGGTAACAGTGGGGAGCACCTGGGTAACAGTGACCACCAGTCATTGTGGTTTGAAATCACAGAAAGAGCAGAACCAAACCACACAAAACACGTATCCTGGATTTTAGGGGCAGACTTTGGGAAAATGGGAGATGCTTGAAAGAGGCATTAAGGGAATGGGACAGGAATCAGGGATTGAGGAACAGTGGGCAGTATTTAAAATAGGGATTATAAGAACAACAGAATTATGCATTAAGCAGGTTAGCAAGAGGAAAGAAAGAGGAGACCATTATGGTTTTCCAAAGGTAGCAAAAGTGAAAGCCAAAAGACTGCATTCAGGCAATACAAAAAAGCACAGGCAGAAGGGGATAGGGAGAAGTACCAGGAGAAACAAAGGGGCAGGAAGTCAGTAAGGGGAAGCCAAAGCTCAGACAGAAGAACACATTGCAAAATCAGTGGTTAAGGGGACAAAACTTTTACAGGTACATAAGTGAAAAAGAAGGACAAAGGGAGGATAGTTAGACTGAAGGGGGAGGATGGGAGCAGCGTGAGAGGATGACAACAGTAAAGCTGACATATTGAACAGGTATTTCTGCTCAGTCTTTACTAAGGAAGAGGGGTAATGGGTCTGAAGGAGTACAAGGGGTGAGAATGGTGCAGAAATGGACACAAGTCCCTTTACACGAAAGGGTCCTGAAGGAACTGGAAGTAATAAGAGTTGACAAAGCAATGGGGCCAGATGGGGTGCACCCCAGGTCCTTAAAGAACTAAGAGGTGGTGGCTGAACCTCTGGCTATCCTGTTCAGCCAATCACTGGAAACAGGGAGGTACCCAAAGACTGGAGGACAGCAGATGTAGTCCCTATACAAAAGTGGGAACAAAGAGGAAGCAGGGACTACAGACCAGTCAGCCTCACCTCGGTAGTGGGAAAGATCATGGAAGCACTACTGAAGGAGAGATTGGTGGAACATCTGGTTGTCAATGGACTACAGGATCAAGGCAGCATGGTTTCACCAGGGGAGGTCATGTCAGACCAACCTCATTGAATTTTTGACTGGGTGACTAGGGAGGTGGATCAGGGGAGGCAGTGGACATGGCCTATCTGGACTTCAGCAAGGCCTTGACACTGTTCCCATAGAAGACTATTTCACAAACTGGGGAATAATGGGTGTGGGCAGGACAGTAGTGTGGTGGGTAGGTAACTGGCTGGGTGGCAGGACACAGAGGGTGGTGGTAAATGACTGTCACTCCACAGAGGGAAGAGTGACCAGTGGGTACCACAGGGATCAGTGCTGGGACCAGTCTATTCAACATCTTCATCAGTGACATTGCACACGATATAGAAGGCAGAATTTCACTGTTCGCTGATGACACAAAGCTCTGTAACAGAGTAGACACACCAGAGGGTGTAGACAGAATGAGAAGGGACCTGCAGAAACTTGAAGAATGGTCAAGGGTTTGGCAGTTGAAATTCAATGCAAAGAAGTGCAAGATAATGCATATGGGGCACAAAACCTGGCACAATATATCAGTTGGGGGTGAGGATATAGCATGCACCAAGCAGGAAAGGGATCTTGGGGTTGTCATCTCTGATGACCTCAAAGTAAGGAAACAGTGTGACAAGGCATCAGGTAAAGCAAATAGGATGCTGGGATGTATAGGCAGGGGCATCACCAGCAGGAAAAGGGAGGTCATAATTCCGCCATACAAGACACTAGTGAGGCCCCACCTGGAGTACAGTGTACAGTTCTGGAGACCATACCTACGTAAGGACATAGACAGGGTAGAGAAGGTTCAGAGGAGGGCAACAAAGATGGTGCATGGGTTGCATCACAAACCTATGAAGACAGGTTGAAGGAACTGAACATGTACTCCCTGGAGGAGAGGAGGGAGAGAGGGATATGATAGAGACATACAAGTATCTCACAGGAGGAACAGGGTGCAGGAAAACACTATTTTAAGCGAAAAAAGATGTTTCAGGACTAGAGGCATGGGATGAAGTTGGAGGAGAGGCGATTCAGAGGAAACATGAGAAGAATTTCTTCACTGAGCGGGTGGTGGACAAGTGGAACACCCTGCCAGAGGAAGTGGTGGGGGCTGAAACAATCACGGGATTTAAGAATGCATGGGATAGACATAAAGGAATTCTAGAGGTCAGGGGGTAAGGGGAAATAGACTTCTAGGAAAACAAACTGAACTTACAAGCTCAAATGGGCAGACTAGGTGGGCCATAGGCCCTTATCTGCCGACACTGTCTATGTATCTATGTATCTATGTCTCCTCAGCTTTGCCTCATGGCCACAACCCCAGCCTACAGTGGGTTAACAGAGTGCAACCCACACTTTCTCGTACACTCTTGCTTACATGTCCCCAGGACACCTGGAAAGGATTATGTGTGCCAAATGTGACTAGACCTTGAATACTACTAGACTTTGAATACTAGTGTAGAAATGGGAATGACAACCCACTCACTGGTTGGCAAATGTTAGTGATACACAGTTCAAAAGTTAACTAAATAACAGAGCCCAAAGAGCTGCCAAATGATATGATAGTCTTGTCACTTCAGGGTTGTGGTCTGGGTGATCACTCAAAAAGTCCCCAGACAAAAACTTTCTGTCATGCTTGTTCTGCATTGAATTGCAAATAGGCAAACCCTATCACTGTTTTTCATTCTGTGTTGTAAATATAGAGATTCTGACACTACTCCTGCCAATAATTTTGTCCTTTAGAAACTGTGGGCCGGATATTCAAACTGCGCTATTTTGTGGCGCAAGCCCTTGCACTGCACAAAATAGTTGCGCAGGGGTGTGTCCAGAGTGATATTCAAAGAAGTTGCGCCCTTGAGCAACTCCTTTGAATATCACCCCCTGGCCACAGCCACTGTGCATGGCGCAGTGGAACTTGTGCCACCGCAAGTTGTCAGAGTGGAGCATTCAACTTGCGGTGGTGCAAGTACCATTGCGCCATGCACAAAATCCCCATATTCAAAAGGTGACATGCAAATGGGGCCATAATTCATGCAAGGCGCGGGGGGGGGCATTTGCATCTGATTATGGCCCCATTTGCATGCCATTAGCATGCAGGTGCGCCGATCCCCGAGGACTTGCGCCTGGCGCAGGCAGCAGCCGTCAGGCACCGACGTCCCCTGCAGCCCGATCACGGGCGTAACAGTGTAGAATATGTATTCATTCACAAGTGGACTGTCATGTATGGTATGGGCTGCAGCCCATTGGCTCTTCTCTGCACCAATGGCGTGCACCCTACGCTGATCAGTTGGCGGGCAGGAGGGCAGCAGGCAGGTGGGATGCTGCCGCCCGCCACCGGCGTCGGGGCGGGTGGTGAGCTCGTGGGTGGGTGGGTGGGGGACACTAGCCACCGGGCTATGTTCGGGGGTTTGTTCAACTTTTACATCCCGCGATCGGAATGTGCCACTGGACCACCAGGGATGAATTCAGAAGGGGATTATTAAACAACTACTGCCCACGATCAGGTTTACGGTCCACTGGACCACCAGGGATACATCGAGAGCCACATTGCTGCCCGTGATCGGGCTGGTGGGGATTAAACTATGCCGCTATCGGGCAATGTGGGGGTGGTGGGGGGTTACAGTCATCTGCCTGCGATCGGGCTGCGGGGGGCACAGGGACTGGGTTGGGGCCAGCCACAGGTAGCAGCTGCTGTGTTGCATCCCTGCAATGCAGCAGCTCACCTGTGGGTGGCCCTCGACTTAAGCCTTTTTTTGGCTCAAAGTTGTGCAGGCGCAGGTTGGGGGTTGCGCCTGCACAACTCTGCACAGCCCTGCTGAATATCGGGCTGTGCAGTTTATGCATGGTTCCTCCCCCTCCAGTTCAGCATGCATTCATTTGCATTGCGCTGTTGCTCAGCATGTTTTCTGTGGAGCAACTGCCTCCTGCTGAATATCGCAGAATGGAGCATGTTCGGACTTGCGCAGGCGCAACCCTATTGCGCATGGCACAACCCTTTTGAATATCTGGGCCTGTGTGTTTTAGTAAGGAGCCAACGAAATAGTATAGGACTAAAACAAAGATTGAAGGGGTGTACAGACTCAGTGACCAAATGTAGAGTGCCATCTGGTGGCAAAAAAAGAGGAAGCTATGTAGTGTATACAGAATCAGTGACAAGATGTAGAGTGCCATCTGGTGGTGAAAAAAGAGAAATTTATGTAGTGTATACAGAATCAGTGACGAGATGTAGAGTGCCATATGGTGGTGAAAAAATGAAACTTATCTAGTTTATACAGAATCACCGATCAGAGGCAGAATGCCATCTGGTGGTGAAAAAGAGGAAGTTATGTACTGCATGCAGAATTAGTGACCAGACACAAAGTGCCATCCAGTGGTGAAAAAAGATGAAGTTATGTAGTATATACAGAATCAGTGGTCAGATGTAGAGTGCCATCTGGTGGTAAAAAATAGGAAGTGGTAGAGTGTATACAAAGTCATTAATCAGATACAGAGTGCCACTTGGTGGAGAAAATGGAGACTGCAGCATACAAGAACAGACATGCAAGGATCAGCCCCAGGTTTTGGTATTTAAATGTGAAAGCCTGAAATTCAGTTTACAGAAGATGTTCCCCCAAGAAGCTGAGGAGAAGACATTACAGTACTTATGGAACCATGTTGCCTCGGGAAACTTTAAAACAACATAATTTCTAGACATATTTCAGCGTCTGTTTCAGGTGTCAGTTGTCTTCATTCTTCCTTTTTGAGTGACTGAGTGTGTTCTAAAAAGACCAGGGAGTTGTAATGTGTCTATGCTCCAAATGCAAAGTCTAAGAAACTGCACAGTTCCTTTCATTCCATTTGAAAATCCCCTTGCCCAACGGGGATGTTCCTAGCATTATAATACATCAAGGGTTTGAGCCTGCCCCAAATCTCAAATTAGTAGGCTGGGGTCTGGGCCCCAGGAACTGTAGTATTCTGACACTCTCTCATGCTGTCTGCTTATGCCGTTAATATTCTGGATCTGCCATTCAGTTTATTTATTTATTAATTTAGTTATTTCTTTGAAATGACTCCAACCAGCATAAGCCCATGAGATGCGGCATTTTGTTTTCACCGCAGTCTCAAGGAGGATAGCAGCAGTCAGCAGATTAACACAGTCAAGCAGGAGTAGTTACATACAAGCTAAAGTATACACAGAAAAAAAAAACAAGCTCTAAAGGGAAATATATCCAAACAGTAATCAAAACAGGCTAACAAAGTGGGTTCACTGCAAGGTATAGAAACATGAGATTTGTAAGTTGTTTTAGATGCGGGGCCCTCATCTCAAGGGAGACCCTCTAGAGGGTGGGCTGCTTCCCAATATGCCGAAATCTAGATGAGCTCAGCTGGAGGCAGCCTGGGGGAAATTTTCAGGCTATGGCACCTGCTAGCCTTGGGTTCTCTCCCACCTCTTCCGCTCCCACAGAGCCCCATCAACCAAGGAGGATGGAGGATGGTGGGGAAGGAGGAAGGGTGAAGGAAAAGGGTTGACTGTGGCAGCAAGGTTCTAGTCATCAACACCCTGGTGCAGAATCGTTATTAGCCCCTGGCAAGGGAACAATTGACTGTCTTAAAGGAGGAGGAGGAGGAGGACTAAAGCTCAACCAGTGTGTTAGGCAGGAGAAAGGTCAATGAGAAAAAGAGCAAAAAGCAAATACTGGTGATAGGGACTCTATGGTTAGGGGGTGGAGGACAAATTGGTGGGGGAAAGCCATTCAAAGGTGCCAGTCAAATATCTCCTGGGAGCATCTGCTAAATAGGATACTGAAAAGATAGGAAAATTGGTTGACAATGCACGGGAAGGAATGAGGGTGATAATTCATGTAAGTACAAATGACCTAGCCCACCAACCAGTTGATGAGGTCAAACAAAGTCTGGTAAAACTGGCAGGAAGATTGGAGTTGGAAGCATCATCCTTGGCCTTCTAGAAGGTCCTACCGGTGTGGGGGAGGGGAGAGAAGATGGACAGAATTAGACAAGATGAGATAGCGGAACTTAATGGATTGATGAAGGAATGGTGCCAGACAAGTAGGTACCACTTCATTGGCAACTGGGGTGACTTCTGGGAAAGGAGGCTTTTTAAGGGAGATGGTTTCCACCTGACAAGGGAGGAGGTTAGCACATTAGCACAAAAGTTTGACGTTTATATTAATCAAATAGGATGACTGGAGCAAGGAGTTATACAGCAGGAGGATGGAAGAAATTGGAGGGATAATAGCAAATCAAGGAGATGGGAAATAAAGGGGAACTTGGGTGGCAGTAAGCCACGAAGAGGGAGTAAGAAAGGTAGGAAGTATAGAGTCAGCAGAGAGGAAGGAGAGATAAGAAGAGAAAGTCCTCAGCAAGGGAGGGTGGGTAAAAACAGACTAGGGACAAATAAGTAGATCTGAGGTATGGAAGGTCATGAGCCCCAATGCTAGGAGTCTGGGAAACAAAGTCCCAGACCTGGCAGTAGTCACAGCAGTCATAGCAGAAGCAAACCTAGACATCGTGGCTATTACAGAGATGTGGAGCTATGGGGAACTGAATTGGGACATGCCCATACCGGGATATGCTCTTTTCAGAAAGGACAGAGAAGACAGAAAAGTGTGGTGGGGTAGCACTTTATGAGAGGGATGACATAAAGGCTACTAAGGCATTGGGCAAGGGGGGTCAGAGGCTCTATGGGTCACTTTGGGGATGGTGAAAGGGGATGCTATTCGCACAGGGGTTATATATAGGTCATGTCATAAGAAGGGGGTGTGGACAAAGCCATGATGGAGGAAATGCAGAGGGTGGCAAACAAAGGGGAGGTGCTGCTGTTGGGGGATTTCAACCTACCAGATGTAGAGTGGAGTACCCCAGCAGTGGCCTCTGCCAGGAGTAGAGATATAATTGACTCCCTACATGGGCACTTTTGAGACAGCTAGTCATGGAACCTACTAGGCAAGGGGCAGTACTGGACCCGATTTTCACAAATGGAGACAGAGTGGGAGGGATTTCAGTGGGGGAACGTCTAGGCACAAGTGACCATAATACAGTATGATTCACATTAAGGACAGCACCAGAAAGGAAACACTCTAAGGAAAAAGTCCTAGGTTTCAGGGGGCAGACTTCAAGACTATGGGAGACCGCGTCAAGAAAACTCTTGTAGGGGTGGGAGATCTGGAGGGGGTGGAAGAAAAATGGGAAAAAATAAGGGGTTTATAGTAGACGCCACAAATCTCTGCATCACACAGGTCACTAAAAATGGGAAAAAGAGGAAACCTCTATGGTTCAGTAGGGAGGTTGCAATAAGGGTCAGGGCAAAGAGAGCAATGTTCAGGAGATACAAACAGACACAGAGGTAGGAAGATAGATAAGCGTACCAGGAAAGGCAAAAGGAGGCAGGAATTGCAGTCTGGAGAGCAAAGGCGAGGACTGAAGAGAATACAACCCAATCAGTTAAGAGAGGGGATAAATCGTCTACCAGTAAGTGAGCAAAAGGAGGAAGACAAAGGGTGGGGTAGTTAAACTGAGGGACAAGGGTGGGGCGACAATAGAGAGGGATCAAGAGAAGGCAGATATCCTAAATAGCTACTTTTGCTCTGTGTTCACAGTGGAAGGGGAGGGGGAAGGAAGGAAGGTGGATTGGGGAGAGGGGGGAAAGCTGGGGAGGGGGTGGACACCAGCCTATTCAAAGTGGAGGGGGTCCTAAAGGAACTAGCAGGACTAAAAGTTGACAAAACCATGGGGCCTGATGAGATTCACTTCAGAATACTGGGGGAGCTGAAGGAGGAGCTACCAGAATCATTAACTGGGGGCGGTTCCAGATGACTGAAAGGAAGTGAACATAGTCCCCCTTCATAAGGGAGAAAGCAAGGAAAAAGCAAGTAACTACAGGCCAGTCAGCCTGACATCAGTGGTGGGGAAGTTGATGGAGAAATTACTGAGAGAATTATCAAGTACCGTGATTCAAATGACCCGAAGGATCACAGACAACGCAGTTTCATGGATGGGAGGTCATGTCAGATGAACTTAACTGAATTCTTTGACGGGGGACCAGAGTGATAGATCAGGGAAGAGCAGTGGATGTGGTGTACCTAGACTTCAGTAAAGCATTTGACACCATGCCACACAGAAGGCTTCTGCACAAAATGAGAGCCCTGGGGGTGGGACCAGAGGTGGAGAGATGGATGAATAATTGGCTGGACGGAAGAAGGCAAAGGGTGATTGTTAATGGAATTCCATCAGGGGAGGTAAGAGTGACTAGTGGGGTACAACAGGGGTCAGTACTGGGTCTGATAATGTTCAATATTTTCAAAGAGGACATTGCAGAAGGGCTTAAGGGGAAGGTCTGTTTATTCACGGATGACACAAACCTCTGCAAAAGAGTAGACACTGCTGACAGGGCAGAAAAAATGAGAAGGGATTTACACAAACTAGAGGAGTGGTCAAAAGTGTGGTAGTTGAGCATTAATGCCAAAAAGTACAAAGATGCACTTAGGGAGTAGAAATCTAAAAGCAAAGTACACGGGATGGGTTGTCAGACACTGGAAGTGATAGAGAAGGAGATGGACCTTGGTATAATCATAAGTAATGATCTCAAGGTGGCTAAGCAATGCGAGAGGGCAGTAGCAAGGGCCAGTAGAATGCTGGAATGCATAGGCAGGGATATTATGAGCTAAAAAAATTCTACACGCAGATGATAAAATATTATATACAAGTTCAAATTCCTTAGATAAAATAATTCAGGATTTAAATAGTGATTTTCAAGAGTTAGAAAATGTTTATTGGAATTAAAGCTGTCTTTAAGCCATTCTAAAACTAAAGAGTATGATGCTTGGTTCAAAACAAAAACTGGATAATCTGTGGGAATTGAAAACAGCTGATAACAAGCATTTGTTAATGCCGAACGCTTGGTTGCTGGCATTGGCAGTGGTAGTGTAGAATTTACAGAGCTGCGTAATAGGAATGGCAGTGAAATATTGAACTGAAGCCAACCCCACCACCACCCTGCAGAGAGTGACAGGCATTAGGGTGTGCGTCTGGATCGTCAGGCATAACGGCCATGCCATTTCACCACACCCAACCCTGCAGACACTGACAAGTGTTATGGTGTTCCTTGGGGTCTTTGGCTCTTATGCGCACCCCATTTCATTAGAAAATACGGTGTGATGGTTGCGATATAGGAGAATGGGGTGAACTTTGGGGCCGAAGAGTCCAAGGCATACCTCGATGCCTCTCACTGGCTATAGGGTGTGGAATGGTATGAGCATTACAGGCAACAATCCCAAGTCACACCCCTGATGCCTGTCATTCTCTGCAGGGTTGGGCGTTATGGTTGGAAACCCTAATACCTCAGGCATTCGTTGGTATTTTCACTCCAAATTTTCAACATGTTTTTTTGTGACCCCACCTCATGAACAGGGGAATATCAGTTTGTTAGCCAAAAGCTGCTTATGCACAGCGACTTCTGACATTTAGCACCACAGGTGCAAAAACATTCGAACAGGATGTAAAAATGACAGCTGTACTGTTCATGGGGAGGTGTAAAAATGGCAATGTTGCAAATCTGCAGTAAATATATTTAAAAATGGTGAAGTCACGCGATACATAGAAACTGTGCCTACACCATAACTCATCATATTAGGTTGAGTTTTTTACAGCAGATTGTCAACTCAGGCATTTTGGTGCCTCCGATCATGAACAGTGTCACTGTGATTTTCTTTATCTGTGCCGAACAATGATTTCCCACAGCGACCATGCATCTCTGCGCTGACAGTGTGAAAACACATTTCAGCCATGTTGTGAAAAATGACAGCTGTACTGTTCATAAGGAAGTGTGGAAAAATGCCACTGGTGAAAATCTGGACTGAAAATATTACAAAGTCATGAAGTTACGAGGGTGCGTGGAAACTGTGCAATGCTCACTCATAACACAGTCATTTTATGGACTTTTGTCACCAAATTTTCAACATAGCCATTTTAAGACCTCTGCTCATGAACAGTGTAACTGTGATTTTCTTAATCTGTCCTAAACTTTGCTTTCGCACACCAACAGCACCATTATGCGCTACATGTCTTGAAAACACATTTTGGAGACATATGAAAAATGGCAGCTGTACTGTTCATAAGGAAATGTAATAAAATGGCAATGTTGAAAATCTGGAGTGAAAATATTAAATTACATAAAACTACGAGGCATGCATAGGAACTGTGCAGCATGCCTTCGTCAAAACAGTCATTTTAGGAATTTTCACCAAATTTTCAACATAGCCATTTTAAGACCTCTGCTCATGAACAGTGTCACTGTGATTTTCTTAATTGTCCTGTACATTGATTTACGCACACCGACTGCGCCATTGTGCTTACATCGGTGAAACATGTTTGGGTGAGATGTAAAAATGACAGCTATACTACTCATAAGAAGGTGTGGTAAAATGGCAATGTTGAAAATCTGGAGTGAAAATATTGAAAATTTGCGAACTTACAAGCGTGCGTAGGAACTGTACAACACACGCTCGTAAAACAGTCATTTTTTGGAATTCTTTCACCAAATTTTCAACATAGCCATTTTAAGACCTCAGCTCATGAACAGTGTCACTGTGATTTTCTTAATTTGTCCCATACATTATTCTCGCACACCGACTGCGCCATTGTGCGCTACATGGTCGGAAACACGTTTTGGGTGAGATGTGATAAATGACAGCTATATTACTCATAAGAAGGTGTGGTAAAATGGCAATGTTGAAAATCTGGAGTGAAAATATTGAAAATTAGCGAACTTACGGCGTGCGTAAGACTGCATAGCATGCAGCTCGTAAAGAAGTCATTTTAGTAATTTTCACCGAATTTTCAACATAGCCATTTAAGACCTCTGCTCATGAACAGTGTCACTGTGATTTTCTTAATTTGTTCTGTACATTGATTTACGCACACCGACTGGCCATTATGTAGCTACATGGGCGGAAACACATTTTGGGTGAGATGTGAAAATGACAGCTGTATTACTCATAAGAAGGTGTGGTAAAATGGCAATGTTGAAAATCTGGAGTGAAAATATTGAAAATTTGCGAACTTCTACGAGCGTGCGTAGGAACTGCATCGCCGCGGCTCATAAAACAGTCATTTTGGAATTTTTACCAAGTTTTCAACATGGGGTTTGGGACCCTTCTCATGAATGATGTCACTGTCATGGCGTTATTCAGGCCGAAGGGTGATTCGCACAGTGACTGCGCAGTGACTGCGAAATCACCCTTCAGGCCCGAATAACGCCATGACAGTGACATTGTTCATGAGAAGGGATCCCAAAAACCCCATGTTGAAAATTTGGTGCAAAAATTCCTAAAAATGCCTGAGATATGCAATAAAGTTGAAAAACCCCTATCTAGCCCATTATACAGCTTACCGGCATTTCCTCAGTTCGCGGTCGGCCGAAAAGTGCAGGCGTGTTCCCGGTCACGAAGATCGTCGCGCCAGACTCGGAGGTAAGTATGGGGTGAGGGGGTGTGAGGGCGCAGGGTGCGCAGTGGGTGGTGCGGGTTGTGGGAGGGGCTGGGAAAAGCGCCCTGGGACCGTTTTATTTTGCAGGTAAAAAAAAAAAAAACGACTTGGGGCGTTTACCACGCTGGGGTGGGCTCTAGCATGGCACAAGGACGGTTGGGGGGCCGTGGAGCTGCGGAGGATTGGGCACCCCATCGACCATATGATCAGTTGCCACGCTGGGGTGGGCTCCCAGCGTGGCACCCATACTACTGGGTGGTGAGACAGTGGAGCCGATGGGGGATTGGGCACCCCGTCGGCTATTCTGAGTTGCCACGCTGGGGTGGGCACCCAGCGTGCATGTAAACTTTGGGGGCGCAGCACAAGCCGGCGAGAGTTGAGCACCCCGTCAGCTACACGTGTAGGGGAGGCACGCAGGCGTGCTTGTGTCTGTGTGTGTGTGTGTGTGTGTGGGGAGCTGGCGTGAGAGCAGGCGATATCTTATCGCTGCTCACTGAGCGTAACTCCCCCTAACTATATGCCATTGCATTTTGGAGCTTGTCATAGTCAGCTCCAGCATGCATTGGCTTACAGGGGCCGCGCCTGCCAACACACTGACTGAATTGGAGAAGGAGGTGACACACCTCCGAAATCTCGGATGATGGCACTATGTTTCTTGCACATGCGTGCAAGCAAACATAAAAAGGGAAATAACTTAGAGCAAGTGCAATATTTTAAGTATTTGGGACTGTATCTAGATTCTAGTCTAACTTATACATATCATGTTTCGAACTTAACTAAACTTGTACATCAGAAATTAGGGATGTTATTTAGACTTCAAAGTGTATTGACATTACAGGCAAGAAAACAAATAGCCCAGAGTATTCTACTTTCTCAATTGAATTAAAACTCATTTTTGTTTACAGCCTTGTATAAACAAGTATTAAATAATCTTACTATGACATTTCATAGAATCTGTAGATTCCTTTATAAGTTATCTTATAGTACTCATCATTGTACATTGTACCAGGTTTCTGGGTTGCTACCACCAAGATTAAATTCAATATATTCTCTTTGTTGTATAATAGGTAATGTAATAAGACAAAAAGATCTATCTCCTTTGTATTCACTGCTACCCTTAAGGGAAGTTTCTAGGAACTTAAGATCAAATACGACCCCTAATTTTTAAACTGTAGGATAACAAAAACAAAAATGGGTGATCAAACTTTGTCAATTCAAGCTCCAAAATGTTGGAATAATCTTCCATCTTAGATCTGGGATCAGCCACAATTCCTTTAAAATGAAATTAAAGCGGCACCTTTTAAATAGTGTACAATGTTACTGCTATTTTAAAAATTATTGTATTAATAGACTGTATGTGTATAATGTATGTCTATTTTGTATCGTTTGTATTAAGTGAACATAAAAGTTATCTTGTAATTTTCATCTGATATCTTATGACTGTATTACAGTCCCGGGTCACATATGAAAAAGGGCCTTGGCTCATATGTTTACCCGGTAAACAAAAGAAATAAATAAAATAAATAAAAAGAAAAAGAAGGAGGGAGGTGGTGATGCCGTTGTACAAACAGCTGGTGAAGCTGCACCTTGAACATGGTGTCCAGTTCTGGAGACCATACCTCAGGAGGGACATGAATAGAGTGGGGAGGGTCCAGAGGAGGGCAATGAAAATGGTGCGAGGACTCAGCCATTTGACATATGAAGAGAGGCTGAAGGACCTCAACATGTATACCCTGGAGCAAAGGAGGGAAGGGGACATGATAGAGACCTTTAAGTAACAAAAGGGTATAAACAAGGTCTCGGATAGCAGTATATTCCAGAATAGAGGCTCTCATGGACAAGGGGTCACGACATGAAGCTAGAAGGGGAAGATTCAAGGGAAACATTAGGAAACACTGCTTCACAGAAAGTGTAGTGGATGGATGGAATGCTCTCCCTGCTCCCTGAGGAAGTGGTTGGGGCCAAAACAGTGACAGGATTTAAGGTTGCTTGGGATAGGTACAAGGGAATTCTGGAGTGGGGGAAGGGGGGAAATTACCCAGATCACCAGATCACCTAGGGTCATTGAATAACATGGAGATAGAACACTTAGGCAAACTCAGTGGGCCTGGAGGTCCTTATCTGCTGATAATTGTTATGTTTCTATGTAAAGAGCATGAGAATTGTTTTGCAACATGATTATGGTCAGTTAGATGGGGAATTTGGACCAAAACAAATACAGAGAGCTCTATGGTGGCTGGAAAGACTGGACTTGAACACTTGCAGGCTAGAACCATGCCTCAGCTGGAGACAGGTTTTTTCCAAGTTCTGGTGCTGCAAATGCAAAGGCCTTTCTACCATATTCACACTTTATTCTGGGACACGAGAAGGTTAGTGCTGCTGTTGAATGGATCGAGTAGGCACTGGTTGACTGTGTGAGGAGGACTAGGAGATACTTAGGGGCATTTCCATGTGCACAGTTGTACAATAAAGTAAGCCAGTGGTACCCATGTCTGCTTGAGAGACTGGTCCAGTTAAGCTAGTCATACAGCAGACAGTGATGGGTAGACCAGTCACAGAAGAGCATGAACCTGCACATCTTGCTGAACAAATGATCCAGGGGACACAGAGTGGGTTTGTTTGTACAGCAGTATATGGGGAACATTGTTTAACCAGGAGTAGCACACTAAGTCAAAGCTTGTTTCCAGATGCAACCTGGGAGCACAAGGAAGTTAAGTGACTTGCTCAGGATCACACAGTATGTACCTGGGTGGCTGATGATGCCATAGTCAATGGAAGGGAGCAGCAAGTGGGAGAATCCCTGCTTCCTTACATCAGCACTGAGTCAATGTTTAGACCTGTATGAAAAGTTGAGCTTGGGCCCTACAGTTGATAGGATGTTATTAACATGCCTACTGTATGTAAGTGATACATCAGGCCAGATTCCTAGATATCTGAATATGCTGACTTGTGCGATAGTATTGCCATCTGATAAAAAGTGGATCAGCTGAATGAGTTTGCAAGTTCCAGGATCCAAATACCAAAGACTTAGCTCTGGTTGCATTAAGGATCAGGCGGTCATTGCCAAAAAAGGAGGAGATTGCTTTGAATTCAGACCGGAGCGCTGAATTAACCCTGGACATTGTTGTTGCACTGTAGTCTGCAGATGACACCTTCCACTGTGCTTTGGGAGGTCATTAGCAAAGAAGTAGCACAGCAGACAGTCAAGGATTGACCCTTAAGGGACACCAAGATTTGAGACAGCAAGATCTGAAGTTATGCCTTGTATGGACACTAGCTGGGTATTATTACTCAAGTAGCTCTAAAAACCATCTGATGACTGCTTGACTGAGACCTAGGGTTTTGATCTTGAGAAGAAATGATGCATGATCCACCAAGTCAAAAGGTCTGCAAAGATGGTCCCAGTGAGGAGATCATTATCCTTAGCACTGTGGAGATTATCAGTGACTTTGAGCAATACAGATATAGTGGACTGCCCCTTTCTGGAGCCAGATTGCATGGGAGACAGCAAATTGTGCATGCATAGTAACGTAGAAATTTGAAGCAGCAGTGCAACAAATCTGGTCAGAAAAATTTACCCTGCCTGTTTTTCACTACAAAAGACTCCAGGCATCTTCCAGTTTTACTTGGTAGTAACATTTTCTAGTTTAACCAATATCTGAGTATTTTATAAATTTATTTAATTTTTTTCTCATGAAAAAAGATATATGCCACATCTGGCTTTGACATAGTATTGTAGATCTAGCAAGGGTTAGGACTGGAAAAAAAAAATAAATCATGGTATTTTATTTATTTATTTAAAAGTTTTACCAGGAGGGCGCAATGAACAGAGTACTGCTCGATTCCAGGTGCGTCCTGGGAGAGGGGGACATAGAGAAGCTGAACAATACATGCAGCATAAAATTCCAACACAAGATACAGAGGTGTGTGACAGAAACATTGATAAGTTAAATATATTAAATCATTGCATTATAACATTAATATCATTGAAATCATGATAGCACATGATAGACAGTATGTGCGGAAGACAAGGCATACCACAGTGCAGCAGGGGAGGTGTATAGAAAAATAGATTTGACAAGTACACTAATATTTTTACTAACTGCAGGTGAAACTAGCTTTTTGGTAAAACATTTTTCATTGCACTGCTGCTTTATGGATGGAAGGGACCCATTAACCCTTTCCCCACCCCTGCTATGTGAGCAGGAACCAAAACGTATGCTGTGCAAACATGTACTAAGTTATAATGATTTCCCATCTTCCTCCACCACTGCTACATATACCAGAACCAACAAGTATGCTGTGCAAACATGTAGTAAGTTATAACGATTTCCCACCTTCCCCCACCCCTGTTAAATATGCAAGAACCAACAAGTATGCTGTGCAAACAAGTACTGAGTTATAATGATTTTCCACCTTCCCCCACCCCTGCTATGTATACAGGAACCAACAAGTATGCTGTGCAAACATGTACTAAGTTATAACGATTTCCCACCCACCCTTCCAGGGTACCATGTGATCCCTTGGTAGGCAGAAATGTGTCCAGGCTTACCCTGAGGGCCTGCACTGTCTTAGTATCCTCTTTTTTTGCAGGTAGGCTGTTCCATAGGGTCCCAACCCTCTGGGACGAGAAGTGTCTCCTAAAGTTGCCCCTGAATTAACCACCTTTAAGCTTCAGGGTGTGTCCCCTCATCCTGTAGGAGCACATCAGCTTGAACATCTCCATCTGCTCAAACATATCTATAATGTTCAGTATGTGTAGAAGGCTGGGATAATTTCCGGAAAGCTACTATGTACCTGCATTCAGAAAATAAGAAACAATGCCCGGCCTAGTGGCTTGGCAGTAGTGATCCCAACCCTACGCTAGCGACTGAGGTCCAGGTGTGGACTCTGATCACCGAAGATCAGCCAGGGGAGGGAGGGAGAACTGAGTGTAAGGTTGCTCAGAATTCACCAAACAGAATTGGATTAGTCAAATTCCGATCCAATTTATGGACTTACAGTTTTCGGCTTTGCAGTCTAATAATATTAAATCATAAACTGAAGCTTAAAATCTATTTTACATAGGTATTTTGGATTTAGGACTTTAAAGAACTACTGATGCCTCAAAGAACACTTTCAAAAACATAATAATTCAGTACAATTCTGCCTGCATTTCATTTATATTTTGCATATTTCTCCTCCCCATTATTTATTACTAACACAATTTGCATGAATATATGATCTTTATCCCTTAGAGTTCCTTCAGAGTTCATCTGCCTCTATAGCTTATGCCCTACTTCAAGTCATAATCTTCTTTTGTGACATCACAATCTGTTGCTGTGGGAGTAACTGTGATACCACAAGCAGTGCTCTATGACTTCAGGTAGGGAGAAAGCAGCAGTAATAGACAAACATTTAAAGAACAAAGATCCTGTTTTCATACAAATGACCTCCGTAACAAATAATGGGGAGGAGGAATACAGAACTAACGGGAAATACAAGCTGGACTGTGTCTAAATATTAGGTTTTGTTAAAGTTCTCCTGAATGTGTCACCAGTTCTTTAAATCTGAATCCTAAATCAAATTTGTAGGTTCTTTTAGGATTTGAAACAGAGTTGGACTAGGATTCGGAAGTTTCTTAAATCTCATCAGAATCAGTGCATTCCAAGCTGCCCTAACTGAGTGTCCAGAAAATTCCTCCCTCAGGGTGGGGGGTCCAGATACCCTGCTTATCATGAGAGACCTGGCTGATTTCAGAGTAGTGCACATCAACCGCAACACTCTACTGCCTGTCTTATCCCCCTTCCCCAAGCCAGTTAGCAATCTACCTTGTGTACGCCTCATGTATAAAACACCGGTGTACTTCAATAAAAGGCTTATCACGCTCTACAGTCTCACAGGCCTTGCTGACCAAATGGATTATGTCTACAACCCAGCCCCGTCCACCTCCCTGGTCACCCCTTCGACGAATATGCTCAGGTTGGGTTGGCTCTATCTGCCATGCTGAGATGCGGGGGAGAACCTTGGTCTCCATCAAGTGATCCGTTATTCTGTCCTTGATGGATTCCAGGACCTTGCCCAGCACTGATGCCAGACTAGCTGGACTATAGTTGCTTGGATCTGACTTTACTCTATTCTTGAAGATGGGGACAACACTGGCTACTTTCCAGCCCTCTGGTATAGACAGACTAATGAAAGATTATCACAAGAGGCACTACCAATTTACACCAACTATGATCTTGGGGAGTATCCCATCTACTCCTGATCTCATGGAGTATCCCAGCCACTCCTTGGGATTTATCTGGCTTGATCTTTGCCCAGAGTTTGCTACAGGGGTAGGTGTAATGTCTGCAGGTTGCATCATGGTTATCCTTGATGCCATGGGCCATCCTGATGAGCAGCCCCCAGCCCTTTGGTGAGCATTAAAGCAAAGTTATTAGTTCGGCTAAAGCCCTCTCCCTTGGCACACACAAAGGCTCCCCCCCCCAATGGTTTAGGAGCATAAGCCCCTCCTTCATTGTCCTCGTTCCCTTAATGTACTGGAAACAGGCTTTGATGTTATCTGCAGCTCCTACTGCTGTCCTGGTTTCCAGACAATCTTTAGCTTGCTTAAAGAAGAACACCTGTCCCCTACCACTCCACCCCCTGCCCCAACGAAAACCCCCTGATTAGACCTTTAAACAAAAAATAATTTTTTATCCACAAGTCGCTTAATACTTAATCCAATGTAACAGCCAAAATGTAAACACCATTGGAGCTATGTGGCAGCATTTTACATTCTCAGCGCAGCAGCACTCCACTGTGGAAAGTGATACAAATGAAGTGGTATTGCGTCAAGAATGTAAATGGCACCATGCTGCTCTGGCAGCGTTTACATTACAGCTTTTAGACCGGATCAATTAGTAATTCACTCAGATGATTAAAAAATTATTTTTGTCTTAAAAGGCTAATGGGGGGGGTCATTTGGGGTGGTGGAGGACTGGTGCTTTCCTTTAATTCTTTTCTTTTGGTCTCTCAGTGCTGCTTTGTAATCTTCCCTTGCCTGGAGGCAACATATCTCTTTCCAGAAGTTACAGACTCTCTTTATATGGAAGATCAGTTGCCGTAGGTCCCTGTTGACCCAGAGAGCCACTTCTTGGCCTATTTTCTCTTACAGCTTACAGGGATACAGATCTCTGCAGTTGCTTCAAGCATGTTCCTGGACAAACTCCACATGGGGTCTGCATTACCAGCCTTATGCAGCTACTCCTGACCCTTGGCCAACCAATCCCTCCTTCTGACATGTCTGCCTTTCTGAAGTTCTGGGTTCTGGGGGAAGAGGCCTGGCGTCTTCCCTGTCACCAGGGAGGATACTCACCAGTTGTGGTCATTACTTTCCACTAGTTCCTTGATACTTTCTCTAGAGATAATTCCATCTCCACTGTTAAGAACAGGGACGTCATATCTGTAGAATCGGGGGGGGGGGGGTTACATACCCTACTAAATTTCCATCCACGTATCATTTTTTTTCCCAGCAAGGGAGCTGTGTTTGCTGCACAGGCTGCACCAAGAGGCAGTGGGGGACTCGACTGCATCGGTGGCCGAACCGGGAGGTAGCAGGGATTTTGGATGCATCAGCGGCAGTGCAGCGAGGAGGAGGATGTTTCTACAGGGAAGGCAGAGGCTCCCTGGTTGGACCAGGAGCCAATCGGCGTGAAAGGTGCGAGTTTTGGTCTGAGCGGCTGGGCATAAAAGGAGGGTGCCCAGCCACAATCCAGACTTCAGCAAGGGAGCTGTTTTTGCTGCACGAGGCTGCACCAAGAGGCAGCGGGGGACTTGACCGCATCGGCGGCTAAACCGGGAGGCAGCGGGGATTTCGACCACATCGGTGGCAGTTCTGCAAGGAAGAGGAGGATTCTATAGGGAAGGAGGAGGCTCCCTAGTTGGAAGGGGAGCCAATCAACATGAAAGGTGCGAGTTTTGTACTGAGCGGCTGGGCATAAAAGCAGGGCGCCCAGCCACGATCCAGACTTCAGTAAGGGAGCTGTTTTGGCTGCACAGTATTTTCTCCTGCAGACCCTGCACCACCTCCATTTTAAATAGGCTAACTGAATTAGTGAGGGGAGGGGCTACCGTGGGTTGGCTTTCCTAAGGGGAATGGTCCGTGGACTACAATCTATCTGAACTGGCAAGGGGAGGAGATACCTTGGATGTCTTTACAAAGGGGAGTGGTTCTTGGACTGTTGAGGGGGAGGGATTCTGTGGGAGGTGTCTAACTATACTTCCAATTTTATAGAATGTGTCTTGAAGCTACCGAGAGGTAGAATTGTTATCTTCTGAGTTGTGTGCTGAATGTATGCTTTGAACTGAGAGCAGGGGTTAGAGAGTTTGTGTGTTTGGGAGGGTGCCATACTTGAAACTAAACTCTTGTGGGACCATCAACACAGGATGGGGACAAGGATGAGGCAGGGACTGCACACCACTAGGGCCGGCATTTTTGGTAGGGTGGTGGGGTGCACTGGGTGTGGGTCCACCATGCTTCTGAACTGGGCTTAGAGAATGGGGGGTGTATGGTTTGTTGCCAGTTGACTAAACTTAGGGGAGCTATCGTGGCTAAGGTGGTACTTAGGCGGGAAGGGAGGGAGGAGGGAGGACGGAGGCTGTCCTGGTGGGGGAGGTGATGAGGCTTGGGGGGAGCAGAGGAGCTGGGCCGATGGGTCTTGTAGCTACACCCGGGATCATGAGCAAGAAAGTGGGTGGGAGGATAACAAGGCTATCCAGGCAGGGGAGGTGGGGGGGGGCTGAGTGGGGAGCAATGTGGCAGGCCAATTAGGACCAGTAGCTACCCCTAGGATCAGAGACACTTGCAGTTTTGAGGGTAAGGGATGAAACACAAGGGGCAAAGAGGTCCCTGGTAGGGTGGGGCAAAATGCATGAAGAGCCGCAGCTGTTGACAGATGGTTGGGGGCAAAAGGACTGGGGGAGGGGGAGGCACGGACAGGAGATAGCGGGGGGGGTGTACCTTAAGGGGTAGTAAGAAATTACGCATAGAGTTTAAAAACAGATTCTCACTACTACTTTTAAGGAAGGACAGGGAGGAGGAAGTAGCTGGGTTGAAGGAGGACAAGGGGGAGAAGGGTGGCTGGAAACGGGGGATGGCCAGGGAAGCACGGAGGATAGGTGTGATGGGGCAGCAGGACATCCTCCATGGATAGGGAAAATTAGGGAGTCGGTTAAGTGGGTTCAGAGGCTTGAGGGTGGAGAGCAGGGGACACCTCAGATCAGACCTAACCAGATAGGGGCCCAGGGGTTCGGGGAGTGCAAGGAAGTGGAGGACCCAAAAGGAGAGTCACCCAAGGGGGTGCCAGTCTGGCCCCGCAGTGGAGATTGGATTTGACAACAGACATATCACAGGTGCTGTCCACGCAGGCCCAGGATAAGGAGCTCGGCGCTGACAGGGGGCACGGGGAGTTAGAGGATGAGGGGGGTGCTGGGGACACAGGGTCTAATGCTGAGGGTCTGGGTGGCTACCACCAGAGGGGTTCTGCTGTGGGAACTAATAAGAGTGGGCCAGTGGTTAGAAAGAAGACTCCAGGGACTGAGAAAGCATGTCGCAAGAAGGGTGAGTATGCAGGGGGTCAGGCAAGGAGTGATTCCAATGTAGGCAAGGTTGAACATAAGGTCATGATTGCTGAGGATGCAGGGGTGCAGGCAGGGAGTGGTTCCGATGTAGGCAAGGTTGAGGTTTGGTCATGATTGTTGGGGACTCTATGATTAGGGGCATCAGCTGGGGGAAGGACAGTAGGGGTAGCAAGGTTTGAGTCAGTTGCTTGTCAGGAATGACAGCTGCAGAGGTCATTCACTACATCCCTTCATGGAGGAAGCAACAGAATATGAGAACCCACCTAGTGTTCCACTTGGGAATGAACGACCTAGCTGGGCATAGCCTGATGGAAGTTCAAGCGGGGTTTGAAGCCTTATCGCGGTTCTGTAACAACCTGTGCTTTCGTTCAGTGGCATTCTCAGGGGTGCTTCCAGTCCCTAGAGCTAGCTTGGATAGGCAGCAGAGGATAGCTGAGTTCAACAGTTGGCTCTCTAAATGGTGTGTCCAGAAGGGTTATGGGTTGGTGGGCCATTGGGGGACCATCTTGCAAGATGACAGCCTCTTTGACCCAGACAGGCTACACCTAAATAGAGAGGGTAAGGAGGTGCTAGTGGAAACTGGAGGAGTTCTTTAGTGCACACTACAATTTAAACTGAACCGGGGCGGGGGAGCAGCAAGTGTCACCTAACAGTGCACTCTGCAATGGGGACAACTGTCCCCCCAACAGAAAACAAGCCAGCCGATTGGGGCTGGAAATGCTATCACATGCAAGGCAAAGACCATCAAGACTGGGGCGGGGCTAGGGAAACTGCTTACTGGAGGGCCATGTGCACTAACACCAGGAGCCTGGGCAACAAGGTCCCAGACCTAGCAGCAGTCATGGCAGGGGAGGAGTTAGATCTAGTGGGAATTACAGAGACTTGGTTTCACAATGGACAGGACTGGGACATGAACATTCTGGGGGATATGCTTTTCAGGAAGGATAGGGTTGACAGGAGAGGGGGCGGTGTAGCACTCTACATGAGGGAGGGGATACCAGCACCGGAAACACAGGGCAGGTGGGGGGACACAGAGGTTCTATGGGTCTCGTCGGCCACAGAGAAGGGTGAGTTGATGCGCACAGGTGTCATATACAGGCCACCAGGGCAACCAGTAGAGGTGGACAACCAGATGGTCGAAGAGATGCTTAGGATGGCGACCAAGGGGGAGGTGTTGCTGATGGGAGATCTTAACCTGCTGGATGTGGAGTGGGAATCAATGTCTGTGGCCTCATCCAGAAGCAGAGAGATTATAGACTCTCTCCAGATAGCCCACCTCAGGCAGCTGGTCAAGGAACCAACCAGGGATGGAGCAATGCTGGATCTGGTGCTTACAAATGAAGGCAGGGTGGGGGAGGTAACAGTAGGAGATAACCTAGGTACTAGTGACCACGGTACTGTGTGATTCACGGTACGCACATTGGCCTCGTGCCACCGGACCAAAGTGAAGGTTCTGGATTTTAGACGTGCTGATTTTGACAAGATGAGGGATTATGCTCGCCAGGCAATTAAAGGGATGGGGGAACTTAGGGGGATGGAAAATATATGGGCCACGATTAATGGAGCAATCATGGGGGCCACAGACCACTGCACAAAGAGAGTAAGCAAAAACAGAAAGAAAAGGAGGCCACTGTGGTTCGGTAGGGAAGTAGGGGCCAGTATCAGAGCTAAGAGGCAAGCCTTCAGGCATTACAAAACTACACAGAGTGAGCTAGACCATGTGGTATACCAGGAAAAGTGAAGGGAGGCCGGGAGGGTGGTCAGACAAGAAAAAGAAAGGACAGAAGAGAATATTGCCAAGGCGGTCAAGAAGAGGGATAAGACCGTCTTCAGGTATATTAGTGAGCAGAGGAAAGGGGAGACTGGGATACCTAGTCTGCTAGTAGAGACAGGGGAAAGGGTAGAGGGGACCAGGAGAAGGCTGAAATACTGAACAATTACTGCAGTGCAGTATTCACGAGGGAGGCGGTATGGGTGGAGGGCAACATTAGACCAGCTGAAATGGAGGGGTAGGGGTGAATGTGGGTCCATTCCGGGAAGAGGAGATTTTGAAAGAGCTTAAGGTCCTGAGGGTGGACAAGGCCGTGGGGCCGGATGGGGTTCATCCAAGAGTGTTGAGGGAGCTGGGGGAAGTGCTAGTGGCCCCCTTGACCTATCTGTTCAATGAGTCCATACACTCAGGGGAAATCCCGAAGGACTGGAGGTGCGCAGATGTGCTAACCCTGTGTAAGGGAGGGGGGAGGCAAGACATGAGCAATTGCAAGCCAGTGAGTCTGACTTCAGTAGTCAGCAAGCTCATGGAAAAACTGCTCAAGGACAGAATCACCGGCTACTTGGAGGCAAACGGCCTCCTTGACCCAAGGCAGCATGGCTTTACCAAGGGCAGATCTTGTCAAACAAATCTGGTTGGGTATTCTGACTGAGTCACTGGGGCGGTGCATCAGGGGGTCAGTGGACATAGCTTACCTGGATTTCAGGGGGGCTTTTGATATGTTACCACACAGAAGGCTATTGCACAAAATGGAGTGCCTGGGGCTGGGGAGGGGGGTGAGGTGAGGGTGAGTACGCAACTGGTTGGAGGGCTGAACGCAGAGGGTGTTAGTAAATGAGATCCCCTCGGGAGAGTAGGGGGTCACTAGTGGTGTGCCCCAAGGGTCAGTGCTGGGATCCCTGCTGTTCAACATCTATATAAATGACTTAGCGGGGGGGTTGGAGGGTAGAGTGAGCCTGTTTGCGGATGATGTAAAGATCTGCAATAGAGTGGACATACAGGATGGAGCTGAGAGGATGCAGAGGGACCTAGGGAAACTAGAGGAGTGGGCCAGGAAGTGGAAATTATCGCTCAACATGGCAAAATGTAAAATCATGCACCTGGGCAGAAAGAATGGGAGAACGGAATACCGATTGGGGGACAAGCCACTAGCAGTAACCATGGAGGAGAGAGAGACCTGGGCATCCTAATCTCTCAAGACTTGAAGGTGGCTGGGCAGTGCGGGAGGGTGGTGGCAAAAGCCAGCAGAGTGTTGGGTTGTATTCGGAGGGGATCAGCAGCAGGAGGAAAGAGGTCCTGATTCTCCTGTACACCCAGCTGGTCAGGCCTCATCTGGAAATATGGGGTCCAGTTCTGGAGGCCTTCCCAAATTAGGATGTGGAGAGGGTGGAGTGGGTACAAAGGAGGGCAACCAAGATGGTGAAGGGGCTCAGTCACTTGCCGTATGAGTAAAGACAGGGAGCCCTTAACATGTACTCTCTGGAACTTAGGAGGGAAAGAGGGGACATGATAGAGACATTCAAGTACCTAAAAGGGATCAAAAAAGTGTCTTCAGAGAATCCATTCCAATTGAAGGGGTGTCCCAGAAGAAGGGGTCATGATCTTTAACTCAAGGGGGGTAAGTTTAGGGGTAACATCAGGAAGAACTTCTTTACCAAGAGGGTGGTGGACACCTTGAATGGGCTGCCTAGGGAAGTGGTGGGCAAAGATTCAGTGGGGGGGGTTCAAGAGGGCTTGGGACAGACATAGAGGGCTGCTGAAAGGAGGGGATCTAGGGCAGGCCTAGGGGATGCTAGGCAAATGGGCAGACTAGGTGGGCCAGGAGATCTTTTTCTGCCATCACTTTCCTATGTAACTAAGAAGGTCTATAAAAGTGTAAGTTAGTGAGCTCCATTGATTGATTGAAAATCGTGTGCCCCCTCCCAGACATTTTCATGGCATAACTTCCCTGTCAAAAAACAAGGCAAGGATGGCAACAAACCTAGTCATATGTTGAACAAGCAGTTCTAGGAAGTAGTCCATGAAAGTGAACAGGAACTGAGACTCAGCTCTGCTATTAGCCTTCTCAGGGTGCCAGTGTATGCCATGCAAAATGAAGTTCCCAGGATCACCTCTGCAGCTGATATGCCTACTCTTGTAATTTCACCAACCAGCTTATGCATCAGCACCACTGAACTGTTTAGGGGCCTGGGAAATATAGCTAGCTAAATTAAAATAATATGAAGAAAATGGAACACCAGTCAAAATCTTTTTTTTCAGCTGCAATCCTAAGCCTGGATGACAGCCCAAAAAGGAGCTATGAGCTGTTCTATTAGCAAGTCCACACCCACTGATATTTTCCAAGTAGGAATTAAATGCTAAGAGGACAAGGCTGTGGGTGTCTGCCTCCCTCCCAGTGCAGAAAAGCAATAATTTAGTGCAGTTGCACTGTATTTCTCCAGTCCCTGCAGCACTTAGTTATTCCTTAGACTTTACACCTGTCTTGGTCGCTGGACATGGGAGACAAGGCAGTGCACGCCTCAGATTTAGGAAAATACAGGGCTAGAGCAAAAACTGTCTTCTTTTGATAGTTTGACTAAAATATGCTTCACGTTTTATTTATTTTTTTTACAACTGAAAGATATTTCTTCCGAAATTACAATAGGTATTATAAATAGAAGGGGGCAGCTACAGTGGCAAACTCTAGTCCATTCCTTCCAGAACTCAAACTTGAAGTGATGCAATTGGAAATCTATTACATTTATGCTCCTTTACGACACTGGTTTGTCAAGCCTTCTATCCATCTATCCATGCATTCATAACACAGTCTAAGAAAATACCCATCTATCAGTCTGTCCTTCCATCTGTCTGTTCATCCATCACTCTATCCCAGAAAGTATCTGTATGTTGGATCATACAATTATCTGTATCGATCTGTCTGTCTGTCTGTCTGTCTGTCTGTGAATCTACGTGTCTGTTCATCTGTCCATCCATCCTCCCTACATCTCCCATTCATCCATCTCTTGTATTTTTGCTTCACACAGTTACTGGGCCGTTAAAACCACCAGTATCTGATTCCTGTTGCCAGGTATGTATTTGATAAACCTCACACCAGCAGTCTTAACACAATCCTATTACATTCATGACTTAACGGACATGCCTTGCTGCTACGCACAATACATCTTGCATCAATTTTCTTCCATGCCTCATATCTGGAAAGTTTAAACAACTGCTAGCTCATACAGAACAAGATACCTGCAGTGTTAGTCAAACGCTGTGTATCCTGTATAAATCACTCTGCCAGTATGACAGGAGAAGTAAGTCTCTCACAATCATGATTAAATAGCTCTGACTCACAGCTACTGAGTATAACAGCTGCATTTTATTGGTATTTGATATCTGGCAGCTTTGAGCAAATGATACAGAGGACACTTGTGGCATTAGCCAAATAGCAGACAACCAGTGTAGATAATGCTGGTAATGTTGCTACACAATCTGCAGTTCGAAGCTTGTTCCTGGTTACTACCAGTTAAACCGTGGCACCTAAATGTTACATTTTCACTAGTCAAGATGCACGTCTAGCCATGGATACCTCTGCCCACAACCCATGCATCAATTGCCAGTTGACCAATGCACAAAACAATAAATCACTACCATTTTTATGTTGATTGCGTGCATGCGCAAGAAACATATTCCGGCAGCTTGCCAGAAGCAGGTTGTGGAGGCGCGGCACTGTTGTGGCCAGTGCCCCCCACAGCCTTTAAAGGCTTGGCCGGCTTTCCCCAATAGGGTGGCACACTGCAGCTGACACTAGTTCAGCCAGCATGCCATCACCTTAAAACGTTTCAGCCGCTGCAATCAGGGTCCGCCTCGTCATTGCAGCGTCAGCGGAATCGCTGCAATGAGGGAGCGACCCGTCATTGCTGGGCAGAACGTTGGTGCTGTAATATTGTTTGTGAACATGGCGGCGGCTTGCCGCCATGTTCACAAACAATATTAGTGAGCTCTCAGTGATGAGGGGGTGCCCAATCCCCCTCTGCAGCTTGTGCCCCTCCCCAAAGCAGCGTGTTTTTGCCGACGGGGGTCCCAATCTCCATCGGCTTCCATCCCCGATGCTATTTGACTTGCCAACAGGGGAGCCCACTCCCCATCGGCATTATGTCCCCACTCCCAGTTTGATGTGCCGAGAGGGTAGCCCACTCCCTATCGGCATAAGTCCCCCCCCAAAGAGTAGCGGGAGAGTTGTGTCGAGGGGGTGCCCAATCCCCCTTGGCTCTAGCACCCCCCCTGCTTCTGTGCTGACAGGGGTGCCCAATCCCCAGTTGGCTACAGCTCACCCCCCAACAGTCAGTTGGCATGCTGGGAGCCCATCCCAGCATGCCAAATAACCTAAAAAAAAAAAAAAGTCCACTTAATGTCTTTTTTTTTTACCTGTCTAAAAAGAGAAAACGGTCCCTCACAGTCTCCCTACCCCCTCCCGCAACCTGTGCCCACCCTCTGCACACCCTGCCTCCCCACACACACCCTCACCCCACACTTACCTGCAGAGTTTGGTGCGACGATCTTCGGTGGACCGGGAACACATCTGCACTCTTCAAAGCCGACCGCGAACTGAGGAAATGCCGGTAAGCTGTATAATGGCATAAATAGGTTTTTTCCAACTTTGATACATATCGCAGGCATTTTTTGGAATTTTGGCACCAAATTTTCAACATGGGGTTTTTGGGACCCCTCCTCATGAATTCAGGCACTATCATGGCATTAATCGGTCTTGAAAGGTGATTTCGCGGTCACTACACGGAATCACCTTTCAGGACTGATTACCGAAATGACAGTGCCAGTGTTCATGAGGTGGGCTCTCAAAAAGTCTATGTTGCAAATTTGGTGGGAAAAATCCAAGAAATGATTGTTTTACAAGCGTGTGTTGCGCAGTTGCTACGCACGCTTGTCACTTCAAGAATTTGCAATATTTTCACTCCAGATTTTCAACATTGCCATTGTTCTGCATCTCCTTATGAACAGTACAGCTGTCATTTTTCACATTCTGGCCAAAATGTGTTTTCGCAGTTCCGGCACAGAATAGCGCGGTTGTTGTGGGAAATCCGTGTTCAGGACACATTATGAAAATGACAGTGACACTGTTCATTAGCAGTGGTCCTAAAATGCCTATGTTGAAAATTTGGTGATGAATGTCCATAAAATGAGTGTGTTACGAACGTGCGTTGCGCAGTTTCCACGCATGCTCGTACCTTCGCAACTTTGCAATATTTTCACTCCAGATATTCAACATTGCCATTTTTCCACACCTCCTTATGAACAGTGCAGCTGTCATTTTCCACATCCTGGCCAAAATGTGTTTTCATTCTTCCGGCGCACAATAGCGCGGTCACTGTGGGAAATCAGTGTTTGGGACACATTAAGAAAATCACACTGACACTGTTCATGAACAGAGGTCCTAAAATGCCTATGCTGAAAATTTTGTGATGAAACTCCATAAAATGACTGTGTTACGAGCGTGCGTTGTGCAGTTTCCACGCACCCTCGTAACTTAGCAAATTAGTAATATTTTCATGCCAGATTTCAAACACTAGCATTTTTTCACACCTCCTTATGAACAGTATAGCTGTCATTTTTCACATCCTGGCCAAAATGTGTTTTCGCGCTTCTGGCGCAGAATACCGCAGTCGCTGGCAGAAATCAGTGTTTGGGACAGATTAGGATCGAGCGAGTGAGAGAGTTGGAGTGACCGAGCTCAACTGAGCTCTGTTGGGACTACTGCGGATTTCTTTGTGGGCAGGAAAAGGCACCAACACAGGCAGGAGCCCAGTACAAAAGGCAAGCATGCAGCACCAGGAGACACAGAACAAGTGAGTGAGGGAGGGGGAGTGAGTGAGCTCAACGGAGATCTGTTGGGACTGCTGCGGATTTCTTTGTGGGCAGAAAAAGGCAGCAATGCATGCAGGGTCCCAGTACAAAAGGCAGCCTGCAGTGCCAGCAGAAACGGAATGAGCGAGTGGGGGGGGGAGTGAGTGAGGTCAACGGAGCTCTGTCAGGACTGCTGCAGATTTCTTTGTGGGCAGAAAAAGGTGCCAACAGAGGCTGGAGCACAGTACAAAAGGGCAGTCAGCAGCACCAGGAGAAACAGAATGAGCAAGTGAGACAAGGGGGAGTGAGCAACCTCAACGGAGCTCTGTCAGGACAGCTGCGGATGTCTTTGTGGGCAGAAAAAGGTGCCAATGCAGGCAGGAGCCCTGTACAAAAAGGCAGCCTGCAGCGCTGGGAGAAACACAGCAAGCAAGTGAGAGAGGGTGAATGAGCGAGCTCAGTGGAGCTCTATCGTGACTACTGCGGAGTTCTTTGTGGGCAGATAAAGGTGGCAATGCAGGCACGAGCCCAGTACAAAAGGCCAGCCTGCAGCATCGGCAGAAACAGAACAAGCAAGTGAGAAAGAGGGAGAGTGATCAAGCTCAACGGAGCTATGTCGGGACTGCTGCAGATTTCTTTGTGGGCAGAAAAAGCCACCAATGCAGGCAGGAGCCCAGTACAAAAGGGCAGCCTGCAGTGCCGGGAGACACAGAACGAGCGAGTGAGGGAGGGTGAGTGAGTGAGCTCAATGGAGCTCTGTTGGGACTGCTGCAGATTTATTTGTGGGCAGAAAAAGGCAGCAATGCATGTAGGGGCCCAGTACAAAAGGGCAACCTGCAGCGGCGGGAGAAACAGAACGAGCGAGTGAGAGAGGGGGAGTGAGCGAGTTCAACAGAGCTCTATCATGACTGCTGCAGATTTCGTTGTGGGCAGAAAATGACACCAACAGAAGCAGGAGCCCTGTACAAAAGGACAGCCTGCAGTGCCAGGAGAAACAGAATGAGCGAGTGAGCCAGGGGGAGTGAGTGACCTCAGAGCTCTGTAGGGACAGCTGCAGATTTCTTAGTGGGCAGAAAAAGGTGCCAGTGCAGGCAGGAGCCCAGTACAAAAGGGCAGCCTGCAGTGCTGGGAGAAACACAGCGAGCGAGTAAGAGAGGGGGAGTGAGCAAGCTCAGTGGAGCTCTATTGTGACTGCTGCAGATTTCTTTGTGGGCAGAAAGAGGCGGCAACGCAGGCAGGAGCCCAGTACAAAAGGCCAGCCTGCAGTGCCAGCAGAAACAGAACGAGCGAGTGAAAGAGGGGGAGTGAGCAAGCTCAACGGACCTGTGTCAGGACTGCTGCAGATTTCTTTGTGGGCAGAAAAAGCTGCCAACAGAAGCAGGAGCCCAGTACAAAAGGGCAGCCTGCAGTGTCAAGAGAAACAGAATGAGCGACTGAGAGAGGGGGAGTGAGCCTCTTCAACGGAGCTCTGTCGGGACAGTAGCAGATTTCTTTGTGGGCAGAAAAAGGTGCCAATGCAGGCAAGAGCCCAGTACAAAAGAGCAGTCTGCAGCACCAGGAGAAACAGAAAGAGCGAGTGACAGAGGGGCACTGAGCGAGCTCAACGGACCAATGCAATCAACATTCGTCATTGACAAATGCTTGTTTATTTTTTAAACAGCCGTTTAGCCACCATCTTGGATTTAAAAAACCTGCACAAAAAAAAAGACACCAACCTTCCTAAACAAACTGAATGATGCACAAAATATGCAACGACAACTTTGCCTACCACACTACCTACATGTTTCCCCCAAGTAAGTCCTAATCTGTTTTTCTACCCACTCGCACCCGCCTCTCACCTTTCTTGGTACCGGCACCATCCCATCTGTTTCTCCACATAAGACTAGCTCCCAACTGTTTCAAAATAAAATTCTTTGCACACCCTTTCACTCTCCAGTCACACCTTTCATCTGTGTAATGAAAACAAAAAGCCGTATTCTGCCAGTGTTGGCCACTTTTTCATGCTCCATATGCAGTAGCAATCTCATTCATACAGTGTCGGCCTGCGGCCACTCCACTGTCGCTCTGCACTCTAATATGCTGCACTGCCTCCCTTAACAACATGCAAACTGCTTGTAATTGCCATTACCGGTGAAAAGGCTGCAATTAAAAAAGTACATTTTTAGTATTAAAAGTCAATTTTATTTCTTTCTCACTAACCTTCTTGGGGGTACTTTAGGAAGGGACATCTAGTACTGGTGGGGGGTGCTATATTACATACTGCAGAAGCAGATCTCCTAAAAACTTATAAAAATGCATTAAGAAGATAATTTATGATATATACTTTTTTTTAATTCTTCATTTTTGGAAAATGCTCCTTGTATAATTACAATAATGCATGCCAGTGTGTGGGCTATTGTGGGATTTACCCACCTCTGGTGTGGTTAAAGTCACTCGGCCTGTGGCCTTGTGACACATCATACCAGGTGTGAGTAAATCCCACAGTAACCCACATCCTGTCATGCACTACTGATTAAGTAATACGGTATATACTGTGTTTGATTTTGGGATGAGTGAACTTACCCCACCCCCAACACCAGACAAAATGGGATGCCTCTGACAATCTGAGTCAAATTCCAGGATATCTGATCCACTAAAGACCTGAATCAGAGTTGGGACACTGAGTGGTTATCATTTATTTACTTTCTAATTATTTACAATTTGTTTACTAGGAAAAGGACATTCAGCTGAAGCTTGTTTCCAGGTGCAACTTGGGGGGGGGTGTGGATTAAAACGGAGGGAAAAAAACAGCTGAAAAAATACAGTGCAAAGAAACTGTACAGATATAATATTAATAACTGCAGTAGGGATTAAGAGCAAGATCAGTCTCTTCGCAGATGACACAAAGATTTATGCCGAGGTAGCTGGGGGGGAGGGAGCAAAAGTACTTCAGGAGGATTTGGCAAAACTGGAGGAATGGTCTCACAGTTGGCAGCTAGGTTTCAATGTCAAGAAGAAGAAGTGCAAAGTGATGCATTTAGGAGGCAAGAACCTAGGACGCAATTATTGGCTGGAGGGTGCCCTGTTAACAAAATCCAAGGAGGAGAAGGAACAGGAAGTGCTGGTAACTGGGGAGATGAACCACTCTGTTCACTGCAGGAAGGCAGCAGCGAAGGCAAACAGGATGCTAGGGTGCATAGCAAGGGGGATTACTTCTAGGAGTGCAGAGGTCATCTTGCTCCTGTACAGGTCCCTGGTGAGACCGCACCTAGAGTACTGCATGCAATTCTGGTGCCCCTATTTGAAAAGGGACATCAAACTGCTGGAGGTGGTACAGTGCAGGGCAACAAAAATGGTCCTGGGGTTGAGGGACAGACCATATGAGGAGAGACTGAGAGAGCTTAATATGTATACCCTGGAGAAAAGAAGGGAAAGAGGGGATATGATTGAGACCTTCAGGTACCTGAAAGGTTTGAAAAGAGTAGACATCAGGTGTATGTTCAATCTGAAGGGTGGAAGGGAAACCAGGGGACACTTTATGAAGTTGGAAGGGGGCAGGTTCAAGAGGGAACTGAGGAGGCACTATTTCACAGAAAGGGTGTTGGCAGGGTGGAACGCTCTGCCAGAGAAAGTTGTATCACTGCAGAGTGTTGGGGGCTTGAAGAGGGGGTGGGACAGATTCAAGGGGAGGGTACAAACCGGGAGGGGGTGGGAGATGGGGGAGCACATGAGGGAGGGGAGGCAGCTGCGGTCTAATGGACTGAAGTGCTGCACACTCGAGCAGACTAGATAGACCGAATGGCCTGTATCTGCTGGCAGTTTAGTATGTTCGTATAATAATCATAACACTAATAATATGCACTAAATACAAGTGTCAGATTACCTGCTTTTGCAACAACTTATCACAGATGATGAAAGAATGTAACATATAATAAGGCAGGGGCTGCAGGTAATTAGAATTATAAATTACTTATGGGATTTCAGCCAATCATCATACAGAGCCACTGGACCTCTTATCCTGAGTACAGTGGTCTCATATCAGAAGAGTAGGCAAAGGAAACTTCCATGTCACAGACGGGGAGGGCAACTTCATTTGGCTTGGCTAACTCATGTGAAACATAGAAACACAGAAATTGATGGCGGATAAGGACCAGGTGGCCCACCTAGTCTGCCCATTTTCCTTACTTACTGTAATACCACAGACCCTACTTGATCTCCAGCATAGCCCTCCCTTCCCTAACCACTACAGTCCCCTTATGCCTACCCCATGCATTCTTGAATCCTGTTACAGTTTTTGCCCCACCACCTCTGCTGGGAGGCTGTACCAGGCTACTCTGCTCTTTCTGTAAAGAAGTACTTCCGGTGGGGGCATGGCCAGCAACTGAGCTTGCAGCAACGTTCTAGCAAAGCTGCGGAACATCAGCCTAAAACTACTAATTAAACTAATATAAAAATGAGGAACGACCTAAGTACTCTATATAATCTGAAGGTAGAACTTCTGCTGAAGCTGGTAACTTAAGTCTGATACTGATAGCAGCTGGTAAAGCAATAATATGGGTAGAAGTAACAAAGCGGCAGCTGGAGCCCGAGCATAAGAATCGAAGCCAGAGACCAGTAAAGACACAAATGGGGGGGGGGGGGGTAGGTGAAGATTCATCTCCCCAATCATCAAATCCAGTGTTACTTAAAGCAATCCAAAGACTGGACCAGAGAATGAAGGACTTCACAGCTCAGTTTAAAGTCCTTGATACTAAACTGAGCATGCTTGAGGAAGAAACCATATCTGCTAAAAACTCTGTGGCAACGGCAATGACTGTCTCAATGGGCCGAACACAAGAAAACGTGGTGCTCTGTCGGTACCTAGAAAATTTAGAAAACCTATCTAGAACATTGCATGTGAGGATCTTGTGGTTACCTGAAGGTGTTGAGGGGGAAGATTATGTGAACTTTGTAATTAGCTTCTTCAAAGAAACTGTGCAGGTGCCAGAAGACCTTTTAATAATTAAAGCATACAGAATTACTCCTTGCAGTGGGAGAAACCACACAGTCACCAATCAACTTCCCCCAAGAACACTTCTGGTGGTGTTTGGGACAATTCGGGATAAGGACAGTGTAATTGCCCAAGCAAAGAGACGGGGCGCCATGGACTGGGAAGGGACCAGAGTTCATATTTTCCCAGACCTTAGCTATGCCATGAGACAGCGCAGGAAGTTTCGAAGGCATCTGGACATGCTTAAGACAACTGGGAATACAAAATGTGATGTAAATGCCGTAGAGTCTCAGAATTACCTAGGGAGAAAAGTCCTACCAATTTTCTGATTCGGGGGAAGCTAACAAATTGGTAGACTGCACTGAAAAAGAATTCCTGGCAAAGGAGGATAACTCCGATGATGACTCTGGGACTAGTGAGTGACTTCAAGGGACGTTGTTACGTGTTGCAAAAAGTTAATTTCAAATTAGGGTCTTGGATGCTGTTAGCCAGTTACCCTAGCTAAAGGGATTTTTAAGTGTAATATGTGATGTAAAGAAATGTTTTCAATGAAGGGGCTGGTAGGTTTAAAAACTGGGTCACAGCTGCTTAAAATGGCTACTTTTGCAATCGATTAGGTCCTTTAGACCAAGGACCTTTCTTCTTCATCTTGAGGATTGTCTTTTTGGCACCTTAGATTATATAGACATGCGCAGATTGTTAGTTCCAGGGCAACTTCAGCAAAGCCATATTGTCGCTGATTGCCTGCTTGGAGTAATTATGTTCTATTGTACAGAATTATTGTTTTGAAGTTTCAGGGTTTAAAATTTAATGGGCAGATGGGGAACAATGCTTGAAAACAGACCTAACAATGATGCTTGAGGGATGTTATGCCCAATATATAGGGTGCACGATAACGTTAAAAAATAATGTATTGGTATTCCCTGCTCAGGGTAGCAAAGGTCTTTACAAAAACAATGTTGGGATTTGTAACTATATTTTAGAAATTCCCCCCGGTGTGGTATCAACATATAGAGGCTTATCCATTCCTTACTGTTGAAATGATGTACTGCATTAATTGAAATACCTGTCCTACTTCTGTAAGCCTACCTAAGAGGGTAGAGTACTGTGTACTTTATACAGATAAACTAATAAAAATAAAGTTAAAAAAGTACTTTGTCTTTCCCCTGAGTCTACCCCACTCCAGCTTCATATCATGCACCCTTGTTCTTGTGCATCTTTTTTTCTGAAAAATACTTCCCTCCTGTACCTTATTTATACCCGTGAGGTATCTGAAAGTCTCTATCTCATTCCCTCGTTCCCTCCTTTCTTCCAGGGTATACATATTTAGGTCTTTTAGTCTCCTCATAGGGTCTCCGATGCAGACCCTGCGCCATTTTAGTTGCCCTCCTTTGAACTGCCTCTACCCTGTCTATGTCCTTTTGGAGATGTGGTCTCCAGAACTGGACACAGTACTCTAGATGAGGTCTCACCAATGATTTATACAGTGGTATCACCTCCCTCTTTCTGCTGGTGATACCACTCCCTAGGCATCCTAGCATCCCACTGGCTCTTCCCACTGCCTTGTCACACTGTTTGTCCACCTTTAGGTTATCAGATATGATTACCCCTAGGTTTCTTTTTCTCTTTGGCAGTCATCAGTACCACTCCCTCATCTTGTACTCTGCTCCTGGGTTCCTGTGACCCAAGTGCATAATTTTGCACTTCTTCACATTGAAACTTAGTTGGTACACTCTTGACCATTCGTCAAGCTTTCTTAGAGCTCTATTTATTTTTTACACCCCACCCCGGAGTGTCTACCCTACTGCAGATTTTAGTGTCATCTGCAAAAGGCATACCTTCCCTTCTAGCCCCTCAGCAATGTCACTTATGAAGACATTAAACAGGACCAGTCCCAGTACTGATCCTCGTGGTACCCTGCTTGTCACCCTTCCTTCCTCAGTGTGAACTCCATTTACCACCACGGCACCACCCTCTGTTGCCTATCCCCCAACCAATACTTTACCCAGTTTACCATTTCTGGAGCTACTCCCGGGCTGCCCAGCTTATTTAAGCAATATACCATGACAGGGAGTGGGTATATGGGTGGATTTACCACGCCTGGTGTGGTTTGGCCACAAGGCGCAGCCGAGTGACGTAACCACACCAGAAGTGGTAAATCCACCCATATACCCACTCCTGTCATGGTATATTGCTATTATACAATGTTCAACTTGTTTTTTTGTTTTGTAGTGACAGAAACTTTTCAGTGGGTATACTGGAGGATTTACCACAGTCATGTGATCTGTTTTGACCAATAAGGTTAGGATTTTCGCTACCCATTGTATAGTGTGATTGTACAGTGGGTGCGAATCCTGTAACCTCATTATCAAAACACATCACTGACTGTGATAATCTAGTATACCACTTATGAGATCTATATCACTATAAAAACAAAAACAAATTGAACATTGTGTAATAGCAATATACCATGACAGAAGAGTGGGTATATGGGTGGATTTACCACTTCTGGTGTGGTTAAGTCACTCGGCTGCTCCTCGTGACCAAACCACTTCAGGTGTGGGGAGTGGGTATATTGGTGGATTTACCACGCCTGGTGTGGTCTGGTCACGAGGCACAGCTGAGTGACTAACCACACCAGAAGTGGCAAATCCACCCATATACCCACTCCCTGTCATGGTATATTGCTATTATACAATGTTCAACTTGTGTTGTTGTTTTTATAGTTACAGAAAACTTTTACAGTGGGTATACTGGAGGATTTACCACAGTCATTTGATCTGTTTTGACCAATGAGGTTACAGGATTTTCATACCCCATTGTAGAATGCTTAATTATATCATGGATATAAGTGAACAGCCAATGAAATGGTCAGACTGGCAGTTTACCACTGGTGTAAATCCTCTGATAACCAATGGCTGTTGATGAGCAAATAATGCTGGTGGTCATCTACATCCTAATCCTCTGTAGCTCAGGAATAAATACAATAGAAAACAAACACAAAGCCACCTCTTTGAAAGCTGTATTTTATTACAGTAAAAAAATTTACCTTGGTATAATCGCAATAAGCCACTCGGAGGATGTGGGTTATCGGGGGATTTACCATGGTGGGCGAGGATTTACCCACTCAGCTGCGCCTCGTGGGCAAACCATTCCAGCTGTGGTAAATCCCCCGATAACCCACACCCCCTCATGGCTTGTTGCTTACATCTCCTATGTGGAATGGTATCGAAGGCTTTACTGAAATCTAGATAGGCCATATCCACCCCACCACCCTGATCTACTTCCTGGTCACCCATTGAAAGAAATTTATCAGATTTGTTTAACATGACCCCCACCCCCCACCCCAGTGAATCCATGCTGCCTCGGATCCTGTAAGTCACTGGTTACAAGATATTCCACAGTCCTTTACTTCAGCAGTGATTCCATTATTTACCCCACCACTTAAGTTACGCTAACTGGCCTGTAATTTCCAGCTCAATCCTTGCTACCACTTTTGTGAAGTTGGACTACATCTGCTCTCCTCTGGTCCTCTGGGACCACTCCCATCTACAGGAATGGTTGAACAGGACTGTCAGAGGTGCAGCCAGCACCTCTCTGAGCTCCTTCAATATCCTTGGATGCATGCTGTCTGGCTCCATTACCTTGTCCACTTTCAGAATTGCGAGTTCATTCAGGACTCTCTCCTCTGCAAATGGACAAAGGTCCACCTCCCTTTCTCTGATGCTCCTGTCACTTATCTGTGGTCCCTCACCTTCCTCTGTGAACACTGAACAAAAATATTTGTTCAGGATGTCTGCCTTTTCCTTGTCCCCCTCAACACAATTCCTTCTTTCCCTCCTTAGCCTTACAATCCCTCCCATGGTCTTTCTTCTTTCACTTTCATACCTGAAAAATGTCTTGTCCCCTTTCTTTACTGCCTGAGCTATTTTCTCCTCCAATTGCACCTTTGTGCTCCTGACTGCTTTTCCAACCTCCCTCTGCTTCTCGTTGTACACCTTCCTATCCTCCTTCCTCTGCGTCTCCTTATACCTACTGAATAATTACTTTTTAGCTCTTACCTTCCCAGCCACCTCTTTTGAGAACCATAGCAGTCTCTTTTAACTCTTGGTATGCTAACTTGCCTGACACAGAGGTTTGTTGCATTCTCTATGGCCTCTTTTAGTTTTGCCCACTGTTCATCCACTCCATCCATGTCCTACCCCCTTCCCCCCACCACCACCACCAGGGCATCCCTGAGGCATTCCCTCATCTTTGTAAAGCTGGCACTCCTGAAGTCCTGGACCCTCAACCTTGTGTGGTTCGATTCTGGCTCAGTACTTATACTAATTATATCCATACCTCTAAAGGATTCCTATTTAACTGTGCCTGAATAAAAGCTAAAGCTGTCAGTTGTGTTTTGTATTGTTTCCTTTGTATGGACAGCATTCCGTGCGGCTCCTTTCATGGAACCAAGAATTTGGAATTTTGACTATGTCACCTCATGGTTTCAGAACCATGGGCACTTTACTGATACATTCATGCTCACATCTCTGAAACCATGAAGTATCATAGTCAAAACTCCAAATTCTTGATTCCACGAAAGGAGCAGCAAGGAATGTTGTCCATACAAAGAAAACAATACAACACACAACTGACAGCTTCAGCTTTTATTCAGGCATAGTTAAATAGGGATCCTTTAGAGGTATGAATATAATTTATGGAAATAGAGACATTACAAGCAGCTGCACATAAGTAATCAATTCCTGTCCCTTTTAAGGATGTTCTAAAATGACTACCTGCATGCATATATATACATATATATATATATATATATATTGCAAACTGTAAGATCTTTGTATATATTGTACATAAGAAATTTGCCCTTTTCCTAATGTATTGTGCTCCAGAATTCTTTATTGTGTTTGTTTTATATTGATATGTACTTGTCCCGTGTACCCATATTCTGCATTCTACCAGCTGTTTGCCTATTGCATTTTATACTCATTTTGTTAACTGCCCAGGTCCACCTTGAAAATTACTTCACTTAATGGTGTTTCGCCTGGTAAAACAAAGATTGACTGATTGATTGATTAATTGATTGACTGATGCTGTATGTTTCCTTATTCCCATCTCTTGAGAGTACATATTTGTACTTTTAAGATCTGAATATGGAAGCATACATTGGCTATTAGTACAAATATAATATTTGTATTAACATGGGTGTAGAGTTTAGGTCCCTCTCCCTCCTCCGATCAGACTCAAAACTAAAACAAGACAGACAGTGTAGGGTAAGGGCTGCATTCAAATTCCGTGGAGGTCTGGGGTGGAGGGGCTAAAATTTCCTGGGGGTGGGGCTTGAGCCTGGAAGCCCCCCAAACTCTACTCCTATGTATACTAATAACCCTGTGTAAAATTTTCAACTTATCATAGAAATCATAGGAATCTGACGACAAAAAAGGACCCTTCCAGTCCATCTAGTCTGACCAAGTCTATCACATACCCCCCTCCCCACCTGCTCCACCCTCCACCCAATACTCAATCCCACATGCCTGTCCCATGCCCTCTTAACTGCCTCCACCATCTCAGCCCTCACTACTCCGTCCAGCAGTCTGTTCCAGCATTTCACCACCCTCTCGGTAAAGAAGTGCCCCCTCACATTGCCCCTGAACCTATTTCTTTGCAATCTGAGGCTGTGCCCTCTACTCTGGATCCCTCCTTCCTCCTCCTCAGCCAACCCCCTTCACCTACTTTATTGAGCCCCTTTACATATTTAAAGGTTTCAGTCATGTCCCCCCTTTCCCTCTTTGTTTCTAGCATGTGCAGATTCAGCTCCTTACACCTCTGCTTGTATGTCTTCTTCTGCATACCCTGCACCATCTTTGCTGCCCTTCTCTGAACCCTCTCCAATGTATATATATCCTTGCAGAGGTGTGGTCTCCAGAACTGAACCCTGTACTCTAACTGTGACCTCACCATGACTTTGCAGGGGGGGCATTATAACCTCCCTCCTTGTGCTAGTAATGCCCCTGCCTATGCATGCCAGCATTCCATTGGCCCTTCCCGCTGCCCTACTACACTGGAAACGTACCTTAAGGTTTGAGGAGACTTGATCCCCAGATCCCTTTCCTGTTCTGATTCTTTGATTTCTCACCCCCCCCCCCCCCAGTGTGTACCCCGCTTTCGTGTTTTTCTTCCCTAGGTGCATCATAGCGCACTTCTTGGCATTAAACCTCAGTTGCCATTTCCTGGCCCACTCCTCGAGCATCTTGAGGTCCCTCCTCATGTCTTCCACCTCCTCCAGGGTGTCCACCCATTAGGCACATCCTCACTCTCAAACCCTCCATGGTATCACTGATGTAGCTGTTAAAGAGGAGAGGAACCAAAACTGACTCCTGTGGCACTCTACTCCTCACCCTTGCCATCTCAGAGTGCACCCCATTAAGCACTACCCTCTGAGATCTCCCTATTTGCCAGACCTCCATCCAGCTTGCTATTTTCCCTCCCAGCCCCATGCTTTCCATCTTGCTCACCAACTTCCTATGAGGGACGGTGTCGAAGGCCTTGCTGAAGTCCAGAGAGGCCATGTCCACCACCTCTCCCTAGTTGATTACCTCAGTCACCCAATCAAAGAACTCAATTAGGTTGGTCTGGCATGAGTTCCCCTTGGTGAAGCCATGCTGTCTGCTGTCCTGCAAGCCACACTCCTCCAGGTAATTCACCACCCTTTCCTTGATTAATGCCTCCATTACTTTCCCCACCACAGAAGTGAGGCTGACTGGGTGGAAGTTCTCCTTCGGCTCCCTGCTACCTCCCTTGTGCAAGAGCACTACGTCAGCCTTCCTCCAGTCCTCCGGCATGCTCCCTGTATCCAGGGACAAGTTGAAGAGCCTTGTCAAGGATGCGGCCAGCTCCTTCCTCAGTTCCTTGAGCAATCTGGGGTGCAACCCATCAGGCCCCATTGCCTTGTCCACCCATAGTCTGTCCAGCTCATCCCTGACCCTATCCACAGTGAATGGGCTCTGATTCACCCATTTTTCCTCCTTCCCCTTAGGCGCTAGTATCAGACCCCTGCGTTCCACTTCCTCCATGAACACCAAGCTAAAATACTCATTTAGTGCCTTTGCCTTTTCATAGTCCTGCTCCAAGCTTATCCCCCCAGTCTAGCAATCCTTGCCCTGCTCTTTTCCTGTCCCTCACATATCTAAAAAATGTTTTATCCCCCTCCTGGCCCATTTGGCTATTTTCTCCTCAGTGGCAGCTTTTGCCCTTCTGATCTCCCTCCCTGCCAGACTCCTCTTCTCCCTATACTCCTTCCTATCCTCCTCCCTAAGTGTCATCTTAAATTTTCTGAAAGCCCTCCTCCTTTCCCTGACTGCCCCCACCACCTCCCTAGTGAACCAGAATGGTCTCCTCCCCCTCTTACTCTTCCTGAACTTTTTTATGCACATTTCTGCTGCTTCCTGAATGCCTCCCCTGTTAGCTTCCCAGAGTTCCTCCACTGCCCCTGTCTTCTCCATACCTTCTATTTTTTCCCCTGTCTTTCTCATCTTATTAAAGTCTGTGTATCTGAAGTCTATGACTGTCATATTAGTCTTACTTGTTTCCCTCCCTGCCCTGACCCTGAACCGTACTGTGCTGTGGTCACTGGTGCCCAAGGCTTCTCCTACCCGCACCTCCTCTATACTCTCCCCGTTCGTCAGGATCACGTCCAACAAGTTACTTCCCCTCATTGGTTCCCTGACCAGCTGTTGAAGGAATACCACCTGCAGCTCAGCTAATACCTGTCTGCTCCTTGCCGATGCTCCATCGGGGATTTCCCAGTCAACATCTGGGAGGCTCAGATCACCCACCAGTAGCTGTTCACCTTTTTGTACCAGTCTTGTGATTGCCTGAGTTTGCTGTCTATCATCTTCCGCTCCTTGCGTAGGTGGCCTGTATGCCACCCCCAGCCACAGGGATTCACCCGTCTTCCTACCTAGCGTTGCCCACAGCAGTTCAGTCTCCCCTTCCTCATCCTGCCCTTCAATAACACTGATGCCTTCCCTGATGTATAAGGCAACCCCTCCCCCTTCTTGCCTTCCCTGTTCCTTCTGAACATTCTATAACCTGGAATGGCTGTTTCCCAGGTGTGATGCTCTGTCCACCAGGTCTCACTTACTGCAACTAAATCTAATCTCTTGTCCCTCATGATGGCCTCCAGGTCCACCATCTTATTTCCTAAATGCCTGGCGTTTGCTGACAATCGTTTCCCCCAGTCTCCCCCTTTGTTTCCCCTTGCACCTGTCTCCATCTTGCCCAGCCATGTAGTGCTAGCCTGGCGGGGGGGGGGGGCTGGTAGCCCCCAAGCTTTCCTCCTTGTGGAGCAGATTTGTTCCCACCTCCCCAACCTAGTTTAAATTGTTGGTATCTGCTATATATTCTGCTAGCTTGCATTTTAGTACTACTACCCCTTCCCTATTCAGGTGCAGTCTGTCTGATGCAAATAGGATCTTGTCCTCCCATGTAGATCCCCAGTCCCCTACCAAGCCATATCCCATTTGTTCACACCACCCCACCAGCCACTTGCTGAACTCCCTAATCCTCGACTTCCTATCAGTGCTTGCCCTTGGTACGGATAACACCTCTGAGAATGCCACTGATTTAAACCCCAGACTGCTACAGTATCCAGCTAGAGATTGTAATCTAGCCTGCACCTCCATCAGGCTACTTTCTCCCAGGTCGTTTGTTCCCAGGTGGAACAGCAAGTGCGCTTTCTTATCCTGCTGCCTCCCACTTGAGGGGATATAATGAATGACCTTCACTGCTGTTATGCCCAGCTGACACTCCACCCACACTGCGCTGTTATTGTCTCCCCTTCCCCCCACCTAATCTCTTTTATTATAGAGTCCCCAACCAGTAGGACCCTGCTCTCCATCTCCTTCTGATTGTATCTCTCTACTATCCTTCCCCTAACCCCCTGCATCCTATTTCCTATCTTATCAATACCCCCTTTGCCCATTTTGCTTCCTGAAGCACTATCCTCACTCTCTGCTCCCCCAGCTTCTTCGCTCTGTGCCCTCCAGGCTCTCTCTATGTGTCAGGCTGCCCGCCTCTGCCCCTCCATTTTCTAACCTTTCCCCTCCTTGTTTATCTGTCCCTGCCAGTGTCCTGCCTGATTTACCCTGGGGACCTTCCTCCCATCCTCCCCCATCCAGCTTTTGCTCCTCTGAACCAAAGCATGCTGTCCCCCCCTCCTTCTGGGCTTGCCTGTTGGTCTTACCTGATAGGGTCTCCCTCTTTTCCAATTATTCTGCACCTTCCTTCATGCTTGCCTCTCCTTCTCCTGTGTGCTCTTCAGCTCCCTTTTCCTGATCTCCCCCCCCCATTTAGCGCCTCTAGTGGTACAAATCTATTCTTCTGTTCTAAGCCCACTGCCTGTACCCCTCTGGTTGATAGTCCTCCCCGTGCTCCCTCCTCTCTTGTCCTCTGTGCAGGCTTTGTATCTTTATACTGTATCACCTGCCATTTCCCCAGGTTTCTCTTGTGTCCATTGCTGCCCTTATCTGGGATTCCTGTATCTCCTCTGGTGCTTTTACCTGCCCCCCCCCTTGTATTTGTGCTCCCCAACTTTCCTCCAATCCCCATCTCCTCTTCCCCTTCCTGTGGCTGGGTTTGCTCCTTGTTCCCCTGCAACTTTCCTTTTGATTGTGCCTTGTCCCCACAGTCCCCCCACTTGCTGCTATAGCTCCCCCAGTGGGACCCCTCATGTCCCCCCTCTACTCTCCCTTTCCCAGCTTAGTGCCCATCTCAGCCATTCCACCTCTTCCCTTAGCTGTGCAATCTGCCTACATACCAAACATCCCCCCATTTTCCAAGCTATATTCAGTACCATGACTGACCCACAACCAGTACACCCTACCACCCTCCCAAAGATGCCCCCAACCCTTGAAGCATTGGGATCCTGCCCTGGATCTGCCCTCACCCTGCTCCATTTGCCCCTCCAATAATATAAATATTATTTGTACTAATAACTTTATGCGTTAAATGCATTTGTGACACAATGAATACAAGAAAACCAAATTAATGGAAGACATAATGAGGGATACCAGTTATTGCCACTAAAAAGTGTAGCTTAAACCTTTCACTGTAACATGTACTGCAGCTTTAAGTACCTTTAACAGTTATACACTCAAGCATATTTGTAGTCCAGTTCAATTCTGCTCAATTATTCAACAGGCCTTAAAGAGCCCCTGACAGTATTAGGAAAACATTGAAACAAGTAATTCAGCTCCATCCCATTTTTATGTTGGCTCACACTTGCATGCCAGCCAACATCTTGCGGTTGTAGCAGATTTGGAGGCATGGTCACTGTTGGGCGAATGCAGGGCACACATCATAGATACATAGATACATAGACAGTGTCGGCAGATAAGGGCCTATGGCCCACCCAGTCTGCTCATTTGAGCTTGTAAGTTCAGTTTATGTTTTCCTAGAAGTCTGTTGCCCCTTACCCCTGACCTCCAGAATTCCTTTATGTCTATCCCATGCATTCTTAAATCCTGTGATTGTTTCAGCCCCCACCACTTCCTCTGGCAGGGTGTCCCACTTGTCAACCACCCGTGCTGTGAAGAAATTCTTCCTCACACTTCCTCTGAATCGTCCTCCCTCCAACTTCATCCCATGCCCTCTAGTCCTGGAACATCTTTTTCGCTTAAAAATAATGTATTCCTGCACCCTGTTCCTCCCTGTAAGACACTTGAATGTCTCTATCATGTCCCCTCTCTCCCTCCTTTCCTCCAGGGAGTACATATTCAATTCCTTCAACCTGTCCTCATAGGACTTGTGATGCAATCCATGTACCATCTTTGTTGCCCTCCTCTGAACCTTCTCTACCCTGTCTATGTCCTTACGTAGGTAAGGTCTCCAGAACTGTACACTGTACTCCAGGTGGGGCCTCACTAGTGTCTTGTATAGTGGAATTATGACCTCCCTTTTCCAGCTGGTGATGCCCCTGCCTATGCATCCCAGCATCCTAGTTGCTTTACCTGCTGCCTTGTCACACTGGTTTCCTAACTTGAGGTCATCAAAGATGAAAACCCCAAGATCCCTTTCCTGCTTGGTGCATGCTATATCCTCACCCCCCAACTGATGTATTGCGCCAGGGTTTTTGTGCCCCATATGCATTATCTTGCACTTCTTTGCATTGAATTTCAACTGCCAAACCCCTGACCATTCTTCAAGTTTTTGCAGATCCCTTCTCATTCTGTCTAAACCCTCTGGTGTGTCTACTTTGTTACAGAGCTTTGTGTCATCAGCGAACAGTGAAATTCTGCCTTCTAGGTCCTGGCAATGTCACTGATGAAGATGCTGAATAGGACCGTCCCAGCACTGATCCCTGTGGTACCCCACTGGTCACTCTTCCTCTGTGGAGTGACAACCATTTACCACCACCCTCTGTGTCCTGCCACCCAGCCAGTTACCTACCCACCACACTACCGTCCTGCCCACACCCATATTCCACAGTTTATGTAATAGTCTTCTATGTGGCACAGTGTCAAAGGCCTTGCTGAAGCCCAGACAGGCCATGTCCACAGCCCTCCCCTGATCCACCTCCCTAGTCACCCAGTCAAAAAACTCAATGAGGTTGGTCTGACATGACCTCCCCCTGGTGAAACCACGCTGTCTTGGGTCCTGTAGTCCATTGACAACCAGATGTTCCACCAATCTCTCCTTCAGTAGTGCTTCCATGATCTTCCTCACTACCGAGGTGAGGCTAACTGGTTTGTAGTTCCCCGCTTCCTCTTTGTTCCCATTTTTGTATAAGGGGACTACATCTGCTGTCCTCCAGTCTTTGGGTACCTCCCCTGTTTCCAGTGACTGGCTAAACAGGATAGCCAGAGGTTCAGCCACCACCTCTCTTAGTTCTTTAAGGACCTTGGGGTGCACCCCATCTGGCCCCATTGCTTTATCAACTCATTACTTCCAGTTCCTTCAGGACCCTTTCTCGTGTAAAGGGATTTGTGTTCATTTCTGCACCATTCTCACTCCTTGTACTCCCTTCAGACCCATTATCCTCCTCTTCCTTAGTAAGGACTGAGCAGAAATACTTGTTCAATATGTCAGCTTTACTGTTGTCATCCTCCACGCGGCCCCCATTCTCTCCCTTCAGTCTCACTATCCCTCCCTTTGCCTTTCTTTTTTCACTTATGTACCTGTAAAAGGTTTTGTCCCCTCTACCCACTGAATTTGCAATGTGCTCTTCTGTCTGAGCTTTGGCTTCCTTTACTGACCTCCCTGCCTCCCTTTGCTTCTCCTGGTGCTTCTCCCTATCCCCTTCTGCCTGTGTCTTTTGTGCATCCCTCATTCCCCAATAAGCCAGCAGCAGGCGCTGACATCATGCATCTCTAATGTGGCCACCAGATCTAAGAAAAGGTCTGCTGCAATGAGAGCGAAGCTCTCATGCAGCGGGACCCCAACATGCCTCCAGACGTGCAAGCAGCATGGTGGCAGTGACTGCCGCCGCCTGCTGTCAAAATGCCGATGGGGGAGCCCACTCCCCGTCGGCATAATGTCCCCCATTCCATTTAAAATGTATGCCGAGGGGGTGCCCAATCCCCCTCGGCATCATGCGCCCCCCAACAGTCTTTCTTTGCTGACAGAGGTTCCAATCCCCGTCAGCTTTAATCCCTTTCCCACCCCAGTGTGCCAAATCCCTGAAAAGAAAAACCGTCCGCTATGTGTTTTTTAAACCTGTAAAAAGAAAACGGTCCTCACAATCTCTCTGCCCTCCCCAACCCGTGCCCACCCTCTGCACCCTGCCTCCCCACACACACCTCACCCCATACTTACCTCCAGAGTCTGGCGCACGATCTTCGGTGGACCAAGCACGCCTGCACTTTCAAAGCTGACCGCGAACTGAAGAAATGCCGTTAAGCTATATAATGGCATAAATAGGGTTTTTTCAACTTTGGTATATATCTCAGCCATTTCTGGGAATTTTGGCACCAAATTTTCAACATGGAGTTATTGGAACCCCTCCTCATGAATTCAGGCACTGTCATGGCATTATACAGTCCCGAAAGGTGATTTTGCAGTCACTGCGTGGAATCACCTTTCATGACTGATTAACGAAATGACAGTGCCACTATTCATGAGGGGGGCTCTCAAAAAGCCTATGTTGCAAATTCGGTGGAAAAAATCCCAAAATGGCTGTTTTACTTAACGTGCGTTGCGCAGTTTCCACGCATGCTCGTAACTTCGTGAATTTGTAATATTTTCACTCCAGATTGTCAAAATTGGAATTTTGACACACCTGCTTATGAACAGTATAGCTGTCGTTTTACATATCCTGGCCAAAATGTGTTTTCGCAGGTCCAGCAAAGAATAGCACGGTTGATGTGCAAAATCAGTTTTCAGGACAGTTTGAGGAAATGATGATGACACTGTTCATGAGCAGAAGTCCTAAAATGCCTATGTTGAAAATTTGGTGATGAAATTCCATAAAATGACTGTGTGACAAGTGTGCGTTGCGCAGTTTCCACTCACCCTTGTAACTTTGCAAATTTGCAATATTTTCATGCCAGATTTTCAACACTGGCATTTTTTCACACCTCCTTATGAACAGTACAGCTGTCATTTTTCAGATCCTGCCCTAAATGTGTTTTCGCACCTGTGGCGCACAGTGGTCACTGTGTGAAATCAACGTTTCGGACAAATTAACAAAATCACAGTGTCACTGTTCACGAGGGGAGGTCCCAAAATGCCTATGTTAAAAATGTGGTTAAAAAAATAAATAAATAATTGGGTTATGGACGTGTGTTGCACAGTTTCTTTGCATGCTCATGACCACCAATTTTTCATATATTCACTTCAGATTTTCAGCGTTGCCATTTTTTTACATCTCCTCATGAACAATACAGTTGTCATTTTCCACATGCTGCCCAAAATGTGTTTACGTCCCTGTGTCGCCAAATGGCATAGCTGCTGTGCAAAACCACCTTTCAGCTAACAAACTGATAGTGCCGCTTTTCATGAGGTGGGCTCACAAAAAGCCCATGTTGAAAATTTGGAGTGAAAATATCGGCGACACGCCTACACTGTTGGCTTTCCAACTGTAGCACCCCACCCTGTAGAGACTGACAGGCATTGGGGTGTGACTTGGGATCATCGGCTGTAATGCTTATGCCATTCCAGCCCCACCCCCACCCTGCAGCCAGTGACAGGCATTGTGGTGTGCCTTGCAGTGTTCGGCCACAAAGTTCACCCCATTCTCCTATACTGCACTCACCTCAACGTATTTCCTTATGGAAAGGGGTAAGTATAATGCTCAAAGACCCCAAAGCACACCACGACACTTGTCAGTGTCTACAGGGTAGGGTGAGGTAAAATGGCATGAGCGTTATAGCTGATGACCCAAAGGTACACCCCCATGTCTGTTGGTCTCTACAGGGTGGGGTTGGGGTTGGCGTCACTTTAATGCTTCACTGCCATTCCTATTATGCGTCTCTAACTCCGGCACTACCAATGCCAGTGAGACAACATTCGGCATTGACAAACGCTTGTCTTTATTGCTTCACATATTTTCAGTAATTGAGTTCCCACTTTCTTTATTACTGAAAAGTTGCTTGGAAACAAGATCCCCATTCCTGACACTGCATCTACCCTGCCTGCTTCTCTACATATGATATCACAGTCCCTTGTTTATTACATCATAGATATCGCCACAGCAGCATATTTCCATGTCATAAACAGGATTTGAATGTCAGATGTAGGCAAGCAACCCGAGGTAAAAGGGCAGACATTCTGTATTCATGCAAATATCCTTAGGGGTAAGGAAACATGGGTGAGAATTTCAGAATAAAATGCAAAATATAAGCTACGTTTATGCCTGAATGTTACATTTTTTCAGAGTTGTCTCAACTCTCAACTGTGAACAAACAAACAGAATTTTCGTATAGGCTGACAGTCTCAGACAGAAACTATACCATCCTCCCCCATTAGAGCAACCTTCCACATAAAACTTCAGCTGTGGCAGGCACCTCTGAAATCAGAGCTGGCCCCTGCTATGCGTTTGTCAAATTTACAAGAAATCTAGATTTAGTAGTTGCCGTATTGGTCCTTGCAAGCACAGATTCAAAAGCAAATGATTTGATACCTTTTAGTGGACCAACATAGATGTAACAACAAGAACAAAGTACTCTAGTTGGATACAACCAGTCTTCTTCAGAAGCTCAACTGCAACTGCCATGAGCTTCTGAGGAAGGACTGGTTGGTCCGAAAGCTAGAGCACTTTGTTCTTGTTACATCTATGTTGGTCCATTAAAAGGTATCAAATCATTTGCTTTTGGATCAAATTTACAAGCTAATGAGGAGAGAAGAGCATACTGCTACTCAATGCTATGTTAACCCCTATGCTGCAGACACAATTGGAATGCAAGGGAATTCTGGACTGATATGTCAGTTCATGGAAAAGCAAGTGTTGACCACAGGACAGGGAGCTTATCTTGTACAGAAGCATAGTGGAAGGGTGGCGGTACATCAGAAAGATAGCGGCAGCCAACATAAGGACAACGGGACTGCTATGCATAGACGCTTTAGGGGAAACTCTGGAACACCTTGTGGCCTTTGACCTGTACAAGCCTTTCCAATCGAGGTTTCATGAGCGTCACAGTACGGAAACCGCATTAGTTCAGGTGCATAATGACCTCCTCAGGGCTAGAGATCAAGGTGAGGGGATAATTCTCGTTCTTCTCCTTCTCTCCTCAGCCTTTGACACGGTGGACCACTGTGTGTTGCTTGACCCCCTGACAGAATTCTGTAGACTCACTGTCATTGTCATCTGCTGGTTTGAGTCCTTTCTCATGAATAGGAAGCAATGGGTAGTGATGGAGAATTCCTCGTCCTCCCCTAGTCTCCTGTCATATGGAGTTCCTCAGGGTTCGGTCTTGGTGCCAGTGTTGTTTGCCCTGTACATGCTGCCCCGGGAGAGCTTATTAGGAAGTATGATTTGGGTTTTCATTTCTATGCTGATGATACCCAGCTGTATCTTTCCTTTGACCCTGGAACATCGAATGCAGTGGAAGTACTAAATGCACGCCTTGCCGAGATTAATGACTGGATGGCCTTCAGTTGGTTGCAACTGAACCCTGATAAGATGGAGGTGCTGGCGGTGGAGTCAAAGAGAGGGTATGATAGGATGGCCTCAGGTGCAGAGACCGGCTTGTTCCTGGGATCTGTGCCTTTGAAGGCCTCCTCTAGGGTGTGAGATCTGGGTGTAACTTTGACAGTGGACTGACATTTGAAGTTCAGGTTTCATCCGTTGTCCGGAGCAGTTTCTATCATCTTAGGAACATCGCCAGGGTCAAGCCCCTAGTTCTGCCCCTGGACCTCCCCACCTTGGTGCATGCCTTCATGATGTCAAGGCTTGACTACTGTAACGTGCTCTACCTTGAGATCTCGGGTATCCTGCACAGGCTGCAGCTAGTGCAGAATGAAGCTGCTAGGTTGCTGACAGGACAGTTGAAATACTGTCATGTCATCCTGGTGCTACATGAACTGCACTGGCTGCCGGTCAGGTGGAGGATCCTCTTTAAGGTGGGCTTGGTCACTTTTAAGGTCCTATATGGACTGGGCCCTGGCTACCTGTCTGATGTTTTTTGACCCGCTACCTCGGTCCGCACCCTCTGCTCCTCCTCTAGGGGTCTCCTTGCAATTTCCAGGACGAGGTTGAAAACTGCTGGAGACAGGGCATTTAGTATTGCTGACCCCATCCTGTGGAATTCACTGCCACCATCTGTACAGGAGGCCTCTTCAGTGGAGGTATTTAAGGCCCACCTCAAGATCTACCTGTTTAATCTGGCCTTCCCGGATACTGTATATTAAACCTTAGTTTGGGATAGCCCAGGCCAGTACTGTTTTAGTTAGACCTTATTTATTTAATTGTTATGGTCTGCTTTTATTGCTGATAATTTTACTGTTTTTGATAGTTGTATTATTGTGTATGGTGCCCAGAGCCTCCGGGATTGGGCGCCTGGAAAAATAAAACTTACCATGCCTTACCTGACCTTGCCTTCCCTGCCAGAGAAGCATATGAGTTGCATAGTGGTACCATCTGGGGGATGTGCTTTTGCACCACCTGCCTGACCCTTCCCAAACCCACTGTATTCCATCCACTCCTCCTTGGCATCCCTTGAGGCAGCAGTGGTGAACTTGGTGCTCCCTGTGTGGGGGATGAGGTCCCCCGAATCCTAGCCAGCTCAGCCTGGAGTCAAGCAATCTCCAACCTCAGCCCAGAGAGGTGCATGCAGATAGGCCAGCATCGCAGTCTCCAGAAAGTCTCCCTGAACACTGCAGCCCCACAGCCACTGCACTGCAGCACTCCCAGCATGTCTACTTTCTACCGTGATTGCCTTTGTTTTGCTTTCCTGAAACCCTTTTTTACCCCTACACTAGATGAGGTGTTTCACCACTCCCCAACTTTTGCTTGTGCCTAACTCTCCTCTCTTCCCTGCAGTGTGTGAGCTACCCGACCCTAGATAGAGTGTTTTACCACTCCCTAGATTTTGCTTGTACCTATCTCCCTTCACTCCCTTGCAGTGTGTGCTGTACAAAAGGAGTCTAACAGGACACTTATACAGTTGTCCTGCCTTCCTGCCATGGTGTAGAATGTCTGGCTGCCAGCTGCCTCGTTGGATTGACTCCAGTGGGCAGACTCCTCTGTGCTGTCCTTGTCACATGGATCTTTCGCAGCAGGCTTTATAATAAATTTATAGGGCCTCTGGGAGTGTCTCATAGTATAAGAGACTCCTCTTGTGAGGTTTGGGAAGACAGAACCACTTTGTTTCGTTCTGCTGTCCACTTGCCCAAACCTCAAGCTCAGAGTCTCTTATACCATAAGAAACACCCCACAGAGGTCCTAGTAACTTATGGAATATACAGTAGGATACAAAATGGTGGTGGGGAGAACAATGGCTAATACTGTTCTGGAAGACCAAGAAGAGGAGGGGGCTAATCGACATAAAATGAATGAGGGGAGAAGTCAAAAAGGAGAGTTTTGAAAGAGAAGAAAGACAATGAGGAGTGGAAAGCAGGGAAGAAGTTGTTACAGAGAAAGGGAAGGAAGGTTAAGGCAGATTTTTTATTGAGGATTGAGAAAGAATAAGAATCAAAGGCGTGGAGAGCTATAGAGGGCTGTTCCAGAGTAGGGGGATGTAGATGGAGAAGGCAGACGTTACATCAGGGGACAGAAAAGGAAAGGGAGACAGAGGAGTGCAGAGCAGAAGAGTGTTGTTCTGGAGGAATGCAGGAGGACAAGGCAGATGTACATCAGGGGATGGAAAAGGAATGGGAACTAGAGGAGTGGAGGGCAGCAGAGAGGTTGTTCCAAAGGAGGGGAGGCAGGAGGAGAAGGCAGATTCTACATTGGGGATGGAGAAAGAACAGGAATCAGAGGAGTGGAGAGCTGGAGATAGGTTGTTCCAGAGGAGGAGAGGCAGGAGGCAAGGGAAGATTTTACACTGAGCGATGGAGAAGGAATGAGGAGAGACAGCAGAAAAGAGATTGTTCCAAAGGAGGAGAGGCAGAAGGTAGAATTTACACTGAGGGATGGAAAAGGAAAAGGAATCAGAGCAATGGAGAGCAGGAGAAAGGTTGTTCCAAAGGAGGGGAAACAGGATTATAAGGTAGATTTGACATTGGGAGATGGAAAAAAGAATGGGAATCAGAGGAATGGAGAGCATGAGAAAGGTCATTCCAGAAGACTGGCTGGCAGGAGCAGGACAATGCAGATTTTACATTAAGGGATGGAAAAGGAATGAGAATTAGGGTTCTATGTGATAATAGTGACCGCTGAAAGGCGATCGCTATTATCGCAACCTGCATTATCGTAGAAAACATTTTGGCGATATGCAGAAAAAGAGCTCAGGAAATTGGGCATGTGGGGGCTGTGCACAGGGTGTTGCACCCTGCACCCCTTAGCTAAAGATTCTCAACCCAGGGGTGCACGCCAGGGGCACAGCCCGTTAAAACTAAGTCCCGCAACTGCGGGACCTGGCAAAAGTATACCCGCCCCCAGTCCCGAACCCAGGACCTGCTCCATCAGAGCCGACCACCCTACCCACCACACCACACCACACCACACGGTTGGCTTGAAGGAGCAGGCTCACTCCAGGGTTACATCCCTGTTCCCCATCCCTCCATGTCCTGTCGCCCACCCTCCCTTCCTGTCACCCACCCTACCCTCACAGTCGCAACATTCGCCGTCCCTCTGCCATCGCCCATGATGATAGTGCTGTCATATGGGTCGCCATTTTGACAGTTGCCCACATGCAGTTGCTATCATCACGGCATACCAGAATCAGAGGAGCAGAGAGAAAGAGGAAGAAAAGGCAGATATTTCACTGGGAACTAGAACAAGAATGGGAATAAGAAGAATGGCGAGCAGAAGAAAGGATGAGAAGGTACATTTTGCATTGAGGATGGGGAAGGAATAGGAAGAATCAGAGGAGCAGAAAGCAGGAGGGAGGCTATTCTGGAGGAGGAGGAAGCAGGAGGAAGAGAAGGCAGATTTTACACTGATGGACAGAGAAGGGATGGGAATCAAAGGAGCAGATAGTAGGAAAGAGGTTGTTCCAGAGGAGGGGAAAGCAGGAGGATGAAAAGGCAAATTCAATCAAGCAATCAGTCAAGATTATTTTATACTGGAAAGGTATGTGAGCAAATGTGCCCATTTTCACAAACGTCCAGTTTTACAAATGGTTGCTAAGATACAAGAAAACAATATACATAGTACATAGAAAATACAAGTAGTGACAGCAATATATACAACAGGATTACTCATAACGATGAAGAAAAAGTGCGCACAGGAATGTCGGCGGTGCACAAGCGGGTTCCTGGTGAAATGTTTCAATAAATAAAATGAGTATAGAGCAGCCAGCTCCGACAACAACAGTAAAGAAAGACTTACTCAGCACTCAGTTTCTGTGATAAATAACTCATGCAAAAGTGCAGTTTATTCTGGCAGGATGCCATGGAGATACAAGCCCTGTGCTTCAGCCCTCAAGTGGGTCTTCCCTAGGGGCGGATCCGCTGAATCTAAGTTTGCAAAAGAGTTGGCTGTTTATGGGTGGGGCATAGATGATGGAACCATAAGTCAGTAGTGGTAGGAGAAGGGAGTTAGCAAGTCTGAGCCTCGAGTCTGGTATCAGGAACTTAAGAATCCTGTGGAGAAGCCTCAGTCTCATGTGGAGCTTACTAATCACATTGGAGATGTGAAGGCTGAAGGGGATCAAGGAGGATGCCTAGGTATTTTTTTTTTTAGTTGTTTAACCAGGAGTGGCACACTAAGCTGAAAGCTTTTTTACAGGTGCAACCTGGGAGCACAGGGAAGTTAAGTGACTTGCTCAGGGTCACACAGTATGCAAGTGGAAGCAGTGGGATTCAAACCCAGGTCTGATCTGCTGGATGTCACCAGATTTGCAGCTCAGAGCCATAAACCACTGCGCTATACTGCCTCCCCCTGCTATTTAAATACAGAAACTAGTTCTATGCTATTCCCGAGGTTGTCAGAGAGATTGAAAGGGGGTTGTATGATTTCCTGGGGCTGGAGAAAACCATGTATTTGGTTTTCTTTGAGTTAGGAATGGAGAACCATGTGTAGAGCTTCAGGAAGTCCATTCGCAGACATGAGAGGATATCTGAAATTTTACTTCAGGAAATGGAGAAGGAAAGGGGATCAAAGCAGTGTACAGCAGGAGGAAGGTTTTCCAACTGGATAGAAACATACATAGAAACCTGGATAATGATGGCAGAAAAGGACCCACGGTCCATCTAGTTTGCCCATGCTCTCTGAATCCCTGGAATTATTTTTGGAACTTAATGTTCCGCCAGGGTGCTAGCCCTCCCGGACCCTTCCCTTTTATCTTCTCTGGTCCTGTCAGCCCACGTTACAACTATTCCCTTCATTCTATCCAGGCATGTTTTAACCCCCTTACTCTCCTCGCTCCCACCACCTCCGCTGGCAGACTGTTCCAGGGCTCCACCACCCTTTCCATAAAGAAGTACTTCCTTATGTCCCTCCGGAATCTGCTTCCTGCCAACTTCCACTTGTGACTTCATGACCATGAGTTGGTACTCGGGCTAAATAATTCCCTGCAGTTCACTTTATTAAGTCCTTTGAGGAATTTTAAGGTCTCAATCATATCACCCCTCTCCCTTCTGGTTTCCAAAGAGCACAAATCTAGTGCCCTGAGACACTCCTCATAGGATTTAACCTGCTGCCCCGGATCAGTTTGGTCACTCTGCATTGCACTGTCTGTAACCTGTCCTTATCTTTTCTGAGGTAAGGACTTCAGAACTGGGCACAGTACTCCAGGTGGGGCCTCACCAGGGCTCTGTGCAGGGGTAGTATTATCTCCTTTGTCCTTTCTCCTACTACCAATCCCTCTCCCATCCCAGCATCCTGTTAGTCTTGCTGTAGGTCTTTTTGTGCTGGCTAGCTTGTTTAAGAGAGTTACTGATGGTAACTCCTAGATCCAGTTCCTAGTTTGTAGGGTTAAGTCTCTCCCCTCCCATCCAGTTCTCCATCATTGGGTTCTTTTTCCTTAGGTGCATTACCTTGCACTTCTTTGGATTGAATTTTAACTGCCAGACCTTTGACCACTGCTCTAAAATTAGCAGGTCCTTCTGCATATTCCTTATTCCTTCTTTACTGTCCACCCTCCCACGTAGTTTTGTGTCATCCACAAATAGACACAACTTGCCCTGGATTCCTTCACCAATGTCACTAATGAACATGTCGAAGGGGACCGGACCCAGGACCAATCCCTGTGGAACCCCACTCATCACCTCCTTCTCGTCTGATTTGACCCCATTTACCACCACCCTCTATCGCCTTCCTGCTAGCCAGTTTACCACTCATCTCACTAGAGTTTTAGCTGCTCCCAGGTCCTCGATTTCCTTAAGCAGTATCCTGTGTGGTACCAAATCAAAAGCCTTACTAAAGTCAGGTACAGAAACATAGAAACATAGAAACATAGAATTTGACAGCAGATAAGGACCGCTTGGCCCACCCAGTCTGCCCATTTCCCTACCTGATGGATAAGTTGCAGATCCTAGTTAACCAGCAGCCTACTTCTTCCTACCCCCACCCCCTAGAATTGCCTTATGACTGTCCCATGCATGCTTGAATTCCACCACTGTTTTTGACTCCACAACCTCCTCTGGAAGGCTGTTCCATACATCCACAACCCTCTCTGTGAAAAATACTTCCTTAAATTACCTCTGAGCCGCCCCTTCTATCTTCAAATTGTGCCCCTTGTTCTTGCACACTCTTTTTGAAAGATGCTACCCTCTTGGACTTTGTTGATTCCCTTGAGGTACTTGAAAGTTTCTATCATGTCCCCTCTCCTCCTTTCCTCGAGGCTATACATATTAAGCTCCTTAAGTCTCTCTTCATATGTCTTCCGGTGCAGACCCTGCACCATTTTAGTTGCCCTCCTCTGGACAGCTTCCATCCTGTCTATGTCTTTGCGGAGATTGGGTCTCCAGAACTGCATGCAGTACTCCAGACGTGGTCTCACCAGCTGTCTGTACAGAGGGATAATAACTTCTTGTTTTCTACTGGTGATGCCTCTCCCTATGCATCCCAGTATTCCCCCAGCCCTCCTTGCTGCCCTCTCACATTGCTTGCCCACCTTAGGTCATCTGATATGACTACCCCAGGTCCTTTCCATTTTTGTTGTTGTTAGTATCTCACCCCCATTGTGTACTCTTCCCTGGGTTTTGTTTCCCAGGTGCATTACCTTGCACTTCTTAGCATTGAATCTAAGCTGCCATACATTTGACCATTCCTCTAACCTTGCCAAGTCCCTTCTCATCCTTTCCACCCCACCTTGTGCATCGACTCTGTTGCAGATCTTTGTGTCATCTGCAAAGAGACATACTTCCTTCCAGTCCCTCTGCAATGTCGCATTAAAGAAGACATTGAAGAGGACCGTCCTAATACTGAACCCCTGCGTACCCCACTACTAACCCCCCTTTCTTCAGAGTGGACTCCATTTACTATTACTCTCTGTGTCCTATTCTCCAGCCAATTCTTTACCCAGGCTGTCATCTAGGGACCCACTCCCAGGCTGGCTAACTTGTATATTAATCTTTTGTGTGGGACTGTGTCAAATGCCTTGCTAAAGTCTAGGTAGGCCATGTCCACAGCCCCTCCCTGATCAACTACTTTGGTCACCCAGTCAAAGAAATCTATCAGATTTGTCTGGCATGACCTTCCCGCTGTGAATCCATGCTGCCTTGGGTCCTGTGCCCCTCTGGCCTCTAGATACTCAACAATTCTTTCCTTCAGAAGTGATTCCATCATTTTCCTACCACTGAGGTTAAACTAACAGGTCTGTAGTTTCCTGCTTCTGCCTTGCTCCCACTTTTGTGAAGGGAATCACATCTGCCCTCCTCCAGTCCTCAGGTACCACCCCATCCTCCCATGATTTGTTAAAGAGGGTAGTCAGTGGTGTCACTAGTTCTACCCTTAGTTCTTTTAGAATTCTGGGATGAATCCCATCAGGCCCCATCGCTTTGTCCACCCTCAGCTTTAAGAGCTCTTTCAGAACCCTTTCCTCTGTAAATGGGTTGGCATCAACCTCTGCATCCAGAGTGTTTCTACTGTTTGTAAGTCCAATGCAAGGCCCTTGTCTATCTTCCCTGTTACCCAGCCAATGAAGATTATCAAGTTTGTCTGACATGACATTCCTGTGACAAACCCATATTGTTTATCATCCTGGAGTCTGATTCCTTCAGCTTTCCCATGATAGAGGTCAGGCTAACAGGCCTATAATTTCCTGGTTGCTCCTTGTCCCCCCTTATTTTGCGGCACTACATCTGCCAACATCCAGTCTGCTGGGACTTCCCCAGTCCTGAGTAAGCTGTTGAACAGCTCAGTCAGTAGATATGCCAGTTCAGCTGCTAACTCCCTCAGTATCCTCGGGTGCAACCCCATCTGGACCCGGGGTCTTATCAATCTAGAGGGCTGTCATCCCCTTCAGGACTCTTTCCCTACTGAAAACTATGTACAAAATAGGTGATTTGATACCTTTTATTGGGTCAACAAAGATTTACAGAATATCATTAAGCTTTCAAACCTACATAGTTCTTCCACAGAAGGAATGGCAGTGTTCTTAGAAGAGTTCACTTTCCAAGTGCCCAAAAAAACATTAAGAAGAAAAAGCATTTTACGCATGAATGTGACAGATTAGGGGAGTAATTAGAGAAGAAACACAGCCAAACAGAGATAAGAAAGCATCCTTTAAACTATAGTTTTGTGTAGGTCGAATGTCACTGAAAGGAATGTTAAGTAGTTGTAGAACGTCTATAAACTATCTAATGTTACATGTCTTACTGAAGACAAGTTGGAGACTGTGTGTGAACAATCCCTGATTTGCAGGCTCATTTTGGGGATTCCATTTGAGGCCGCTTTGATGCAGCTCTCAGGCAGGGGCCCTGCCTTCTTCCTTCATGAAGACTGAGCAAAAATAGTCATTCAAAATGCTGGCCTATTTCCCATCCTCCTCTAGTACCCTACCCCTCTCCACCAACAGTGCGAACCTGCCCCTTTTTTACGTTTTTCGCTAATATATCTAAAAAACTGTTTTTCTCTGATCTTCACCCCCCACTGCAATGCGCAGTTCTGTGTCTGCTTTCACCTTCCTGATGGTCCTCTTGGCCTCCCTTGCTTTCTGAAGATATTTCTCCCATTCTGCCTCTCCTTGCTTGCTCTTGTGTCTATAAAAGACCCTCATTTTTGGCTAGGACTGCTTCCCTAACTTTAGATGAGAACCATAGTGGTTTCTTCAACCCATTTTCCTTTGTCATTGCTATAATGCATGTCTTCAATGCCTTAAGGATAGCACCCTTCATTGCCTTCTATTTCTCCTCCATCCTGCCTATGCCCCCCACCCCACTAACTTCTCCCTGACCAGTATCCTTATCTTATCAAAGTCTGCTCTTCTAAAGTCAAGGAGTTGGTTTTTAAGTGTGGTTTACAAATCCCTGGGGCCCCTTCAAACCCCACAGAGCTGTGATCGCTATCCCCCACTGGTTTTCCCTGCTCTCACAGCACCCACCAACTCTGTGTTGGTGAGTACCATAGCTAGAACTGCGGACTGCCTGGTGGGTTCTTTAACTAGTTGCACCAAGAGACAGCCCTGAAAGGTGTAACAGTCACTGGCTCCTGGTGATCTTGACCACTGGGACCTCCCAGTCAACATTAGGCAAATTTAGATCCCCCACCACTACCACCTCCCCCTTTGCCATCCTTCTTTTAAGTTCCTCCCCAAGTTTTTTGTCCCTTTCTTTCCCTTGACCCAGGGGCCTATAGACACCCCTAATCTTACCTTCCTGCCTGAAACCACAGTGAATTGCACCCATATAGGCTCAGTTTCCCCATGGTTACCTCTAATGCCCCCATGTTCAGTCACTTCAGTACCTTCCCTGCCATAGAGGGCGACCCGCCCCCACCTGTCCTGTGATCTCTCCTGAATAATTTATATCCAGGGACCGCCATCTCCCAGTCATTATTTTCTGTGGCCTATGTTTCTGTGATGGCCACAAGGTTAGTGTGTGCCATCATTGCCTGGAGCTCACTAAGTTTGTTCCCTAGGCTTGTAGCATTAATACATACCCCCTTCCACTTGACCTCTGCTCTGACTCTGCTACTGCCCACCTGCATGCTATGTTTTCTCCCCCTCCCTAAGTGCCCTTCTTTGCAGGTTTTCCTGTCACAACCATCCCCCTCCTTGCTGGCCCAGTATTGCTGAGAGTTGAGGTGCTGGACACCACACTTGGCACCACACCGGCGACCCGGGTTCGAGAACGAGCTCGGGTCGTAGGGGGTTGGCTGGGGGAGGAGGACTGAGCATCCCAGGGACTGCTCTCCTCCTCCGGGAGGGTGGGGAGGTTACCCATGCATGTGCTGGCCCTAGCAGTGGCTGAGGGTTGAGCGAAATACGAGGTTAAGGCCAGCACGGCAGACATTCATTGGCCGGTGCATAGGAGCACGTACCATACATCATTGGCATCATTGCACACCATGCTGTGAGGGGGACTTGTGGGTGAAATACCGACTGAACCCTCAGCACATGATGGCGGGCTGCGGCGTTGCATCCGTCGCTTCCAGAAGCTCCCTCTGGTCCTGACCCCTTGGCCTTCTGCAACTGGAGATTGCAATGTGGCCTTAGAGATGGGGAAGGTAAGGAGGTGTAGCTCGGGCAAGACGCTGGATGCAGGAGCTGCTAGCTGCGACCTGACCTGGTATCCATAAGAACACCCCAGCCGAGAGGAAAGACCCTAAAAAGAAATAAACAAAAAATTAAAAAAAATCCCCCCTCCTTATTCTCCTAACCCCCCTACATTGTTCCCTGTACCCGGTATTCCACTACCATCCCCTGGGTGTGGGGGAGTACTATCTTGGCTCCCCTTCTGCTTACCCTCCATTGTGGATCTCATAGACCTGGACTCCCCCGCAGTCAGTTTAAATGTCTGATATAGACATCAAACTTCTGCCCTAGTGCACTGGATCCCTCTCTTGTCAGGTGCAGCCATCACCCCTGAAGAGTCGTCAGTCCCAAAAATCTACCCAATCCACTATAAAGAGGTACCCCATATCCTCCACACCCATATTGGGTCATAATGTCATACGCTTAATAGCATACGACATTATAGCTTACCCGAAACAGTGCTGTCCATAACAGCAAATGGTGCAATACTGTGTATGCTGCTGTGTGCAGTATTGCACCATTCACACAATCCCAGGTAGAGGATAAGACCTCTGCTGGGATTGGGTTCTGCCGAGCAGCTGCTGTGGCTCACCGGACAGAAAAAAGTCTTATGCTGCATGGCAGAAATCGCACTATATTGGCAGCGCAATTTTGCCATGCGGCATAATGTCTTGCGACATTATGACCCCGGGCCCCTGACACCACCCCTTAAGCCAACTACTGAATTTGCGCTATCTCAGTGCCCCTAATCCTATCCTGCCTTCCTGCCCTGCCCCACACAGTGAGGATTTCAGAGAAGGCCATGGAAGCTTAATGTGCCGCGAATATGCGCCCCAATCTATGGAAACTCTGCTTCATTGCCTCTACCAACTGGTTGGCCAGATCACTGGTACCTAGGTGCACAAGCACCCCTGACTCCCCTCTTCTCTCTGCACCATCCTCCCTATTCTATCTAAGTCCCAGTTGGCTGATGCTCCTGGCAGGCACTGGACCAACCCTCTTCCATTTGCTCCCCCCAGCACTCTGTCTGTACTTCTAACTATTGAGTCTCTGATCACTAGGACCTTCCTTATACTCTTATCTTCCTTGGGTGCTAATGTGCTGTCTGGCCTATCACCTAAGACTGATTCAGAGTCCCCCCTTGCAGAGTAACGACCTTGAGCATCCTCCATGGGTGCAAAATGATTCCCAGTCTGGATGTAACTGGGCTAGACAACTTTTTTGAGGCTGCCCCTTCTTCCCCTCCTGTGCTCCACCACCCTCCACCTTCTGGACCAGTGGGTTTCTGGGGGAGTAGGGGTGACGGGGTATGCTCCTGCTGAGCTGAGTGTGCAACTGGGTAATTTCTATCCTGGCTCCTACCAGCTGAGCACGGAGCTCCACAATGGTCCTGAAGAAGGGGCAGTGTCCCCTGCTCCAGAACACTTCCCTGGAGAAGAGTGCCTCACAGTCTCGATAACTGAGTGCCTTCCCCTTGAACCGCATCTTACCAAGAACTGTACTGGTGAGAGAGAAATTTAAGTAGTACCAGCTAAGATGAGACGTACTTCCAACCCAGATGGGAGAATCTAGTAGCACCAGCGAATTCAGCTGTGTGGAGACAGTAGCTATACAAGTACAGTATATAAGTATGCCCTAGACTTGTTAAGTGCTCAGTCTAACCCCCTAGGTGCAGACAAGAGACCAACAACCCTGCAGAATTCCATTATACCAAGAATCAGCCTCCCACACACAAAGGGAAGTATTTCAAGCACCATCAAAACCACCGAACTCTAGAAATGCCCCATAGATAATTGCAGTGTCCCCAACTGCTGTGCAACCTTGTGACAGCTTAGCATATTCCTCTTACCTCAGTGCAACCTACAGATGACCATTTGCATCAGCTCCCCACCACAAAGCACATCCTCCCACTGCGGGCATACCTGGGATCTGAGTAGTAGGGGGTTCACCTGGTCCTCCTGGGTCAGCTGAGGCACAGAGTGTTCAGCTGAGGCACAGAGTGTTCAGCTGCTGGCTGCCTCATTGGGCTGATTCCAGTGGGAAGACTCCAATGTCCTTTTCACGTGGGTCCTTCATGCAGGGGGCCACTTGATGGCCTAGTCCTTAGGCAGGCCCCTACTACTTCCTGGCTCAGCTGGCACCTACTGGGATTAGCTGCCGCTGGGTGAGAGAGGTGCAGTTCTGCTTCAATTGGTTCCATATTGGAGCCTCACGGGGCCTCTGAGTTCCGCTCCCACAGCTTGTTATCTGCTGATCCTGGCGATGGGACGGAGATTCGATCCCCCTGTCTGCTGATCTGCCTTTCAGCCCTTTGTCTGACTACATCTGACTCCCGGGGCTATTTAAAGCCCTTCCTTCCCAGTTCCTGGTTCGGCAGCAGCCACTGGGATTGGCTGCTGCTGGGGAGTGAGGCATGGCTCTGCTTGGACTGGCTCCTTATCGGAGCCTCATGGAGTCTCTGAGCACCACTCCCACAGCTTGTTTTCAGCTGATCCTGGCAGCCGGGAGGCGGTCCGATCCTTCTGCCTGCAGATCTGCCTTTCGACCCTTTGTCTTTGATGGGAGGCAGGATGAGGAGCAGAAGGCAGATTTTACATTGGGGATAGAGAAGCAACAGGAATCAGAGAAGCAGAGAGCAGGAGGGAGTTTGTTACAGAGGAGGTGAGGCTGGAGGAGAACACCGCAGTAAAACTGGTAACATGAAAGTTAACATGTAGCTTTGAAAGTACTGTGAAATGGCTGACTAACTCTGTGGCATCCAGTGACCTGGTGTCCAAAGCTCCTGCAGCAAGGGAGGAGGGTTAAGTAAATGCAAAGAAATGCATTTGGTCTGGGACCTTCTGCCCCATGGGGGCCAGCAAAGTTCGAGAGTGAGGTGAAGTCTCAAACTAACTGTGGTCCCCAGGTGGGAGGCGCCCTGCCATGCCCATTTTTCCAAAAGAAGTAATGAAAGTCAGCCAGTGAATGTCTAATGTGAACTGCATTTATTTTAATGAAAACTGATCTAAGGCAGAGCAGGGTTGTGAACAAGTACAGATTTATGGAACCCCTGAGAGCATCGGGTCTAGACGAATCAGTATAGCCCTCGGGCAGCTGTAACTTATGGCAAAATGCTTCTGAGCCTTCAACCTTTGGGTAGCCCTGGCCTGTAACTAAACATGTCCTGTGTGGGTTGAATTAAAACAAATAGCGCATTAGCCTGAAATATTTCTACTTAAGAAATTGCTGTAAGAAAACAAATACCCGGATACCGAGAGTATCCATTTCAGGTACTGTGAGAGAGTCCTGTGTAAAACTGACAAGCTAATATTTATTTTAGCCAGAAACAGCATATCACCTGAAGAGCAAATGAACCTACAATTTAGCACCTGAACCTGATGAGACCTTAAACCCCAATGGAAAGATATTTTGCTAACATGAGGAAGTGGAAGTGAACGCAACGAAATGGAGTATAATGTCTGAAAATTGCATGTGTAATGTTTCTGCACTGGTTTAATAATATGCTCATGAGTGAAACATCATTAAACCTGTGGTTGGACTTTCCAACATGTTGTGGACATTCAGTTATTTAAAGGGGGAACAGTCAGCACTGAGCCCACACCCAAGTGTGGGGCTGGTCCCAATTTGCTTATTGTGTGCAGAGACTTTTTTTTTTGCTTACTGTTTACTGCAGTATAGTAGATTGTTATCAGACTGTTACTTTTCGCTTACAAGCTTACTTTTTCTGTAACTACAAAACTCTGAATTCCCAGCAGCTGATATCAGAGGAGGGCTGCAGCTATAGGAGATTCAACAGACCCCAGTGCATGTTAGAACCTATACAAGGTCCTATCATCTCCTGTCCTTTCCACTCATGTCCACCTCAACAGGCCAGTCAGCATTTACATTTCGCATGCCTAAACTTTGAAACTCACTCACCCCGGATATGCAGCACGCCTCCTCCAGTTAGCACCTTAACTCCCTTCTCAAAACACATTTCTCCTCCATCTGCACATGTAACCATGTTAGCGCTTGACTCCAAAAACAGGAATTATAGAAATAGGGTTGTACTTACACTATGTAACTGTTACTATATTTCACTGTCATGTGCCTCGTAACTGTAATCTGTTGCTATATTTTACTGTCATTTGACCTGTACAATCTGCTTGCAGTACTGCACTTTCACCTTTTAAGAATGTCTTGTAAAGTTGTCTGAACATATCTAATATATATGTACTCCCTTCACACTACCCACAGGGCACATCTGGAATCGAGCAGTAGTCTGCTCAGCATGCCTTCCTGGTAAAACCTTTAAATAAATAAATATATTTGCTGGTCCTGCTATTTTCCTGGGGCTATGTACATTCTTCTGGGACTGCACATAGCCCTTCTCTGATGTCAGCTGCATGGGATTCTGGGATTAGCAGTTATAGGAAATGTCATCTTGCAAGTGAGCAGGATCAGTCCGATATAATCTACTATACTGCAGTAAACAGTAAGTAAAAAATATGTTTTTGCACACTGAGTGCAAATTGGGACCAGCCTCACACTTGGGTGTATGGCTCTTAGTCTTTTCTGTTCCCCTTTAAAGGACATATGCTGTGGATTAACACAACTAATTTGCAGCACTGCACCAGCCTAAAGAAGCCATCTTGACTGGGAGTCACCACAGATTCGGGCAGTCATAGGGGGTCCGCTTAATAGTCACTCCCTTCCCTGAAAATGAAAATTAATACCCCAGACCTGGGGGGGGGGGTTACACTTGTACTCAGCATGAGTGCCCTCTGAGGCCAGCAAGGCAACCTTAACATCATGAATGATCACATGATACAGAAGAAGAAGAATTTGCTTTGGGATACAATGTGTATGAAAAGTGCCGTATAAATGCTCTTTATAAGCAACGCTAAACTGATAGTGAAGTGACTGAGCATGTGGTGGCAGCCATTTTGCACATCAACACCCACACACAGCCTGGACAATTGCATGAACCGGTTTAGGCACATACCAGGTGCACAGGTATACACAGATAGATGGAATTTGTTGTCAGATAAGGACTGCCTGGCCCATCTAGTCTGCCCATTTTTTCTACATTTAACTGCCTGTGGAACTAGTGGCTGTTAATACAGTGGAGGGACTCAAGAGGGTGCCCAATCCCCATCGGCATAAACTAACTCCTCCCCTTTTGTTGTGTGCCGACAGGGGTGCCCAATCCCCCATCGGCTACAGCTGCCCCACTCCCCAAAAAAACACAAGGCTCCACTGGCACGCTGGGAGCCCACCCCAGCGTGCCACATGCCCCAGTAAACATAAAAACGGTCCCGTGATGTAATTTTATTTTTTTTACCTGTAAAGAAGGAAATGGTCCCTCGGCGGTCTCCCTGCCCCCCTCCCACAACTTGCACCCACCCACTGTGCACCCTGCCTCCCCACACCACCCTCACCCCATACTTATCTCCGGAGTCTGGCGTGACGATCTTCGGTGGACCAGGAACACGTCTGCACTCTTCAAAGCTGACCGGGAACTGAGGAAATGCTGGTAAGCTATATAATGGAATAAATAGGGTTTTTGCAACCTTGATGCATATCTCAGGCATTTTTTGGAATTTTGACGCCAAATTTTCAACATGGGGTTTTTGAGACCCCTCCTCATGAATTCTTGCACTGTCATAGTGTTATTCAGTCCTGAAAGATCATTTCGCAGTCACTGCACAGAATCACCTTTCGGGACCGAGTAACAAAAAGACAGTGCCACTGTTCATGAGGGGAGCTGTGAAAAAGCCTATGTTGCAAATTTGGTGACAAAATTCTCAAAAATGACTGTTTCACGAGTGTGCGTTGTGCTGTTCCTATACACGCTCGTAATGTCATGAATCTGTAATATTTTCACTCCAGATTTTCAAACTTGGAATTTTTGTACACCTACTGATGAATGGTATAGCTGTCATTTTACATATCCTGCCTGAAATGTGTTTTTGCACGTCCGGCTATGCAAAATCACTTTTCAGGACAGTTTCAAGAAATGACAGTGACACTGTTCATGAGCAGAGGTCCTAAAATGCCTATGTTGAAAATTTTGGTGCCGAAAGCCCATAACATGACTGTGTTACAAGCGTGCGTTGTGCAGTTTCCACGCACCCTTGTAAAGTCGCAAATTTGCAATATTTCCATGCCAGATTTTCAACACAGGCATTTTTCACACCACCTTATGAGCAGTACAGCTGTCATTTTTCACATCCAGCCCAAAATGTGTTTCCGCACCAGTGGCGCACAATGGTGTGGTCGCTGTGGGAAATCAACTTTTGGGACAGACTAACAAAATCACAGCACCACTGTTCATAAGGGGAGGTCCCAAAATGCCTATGTTACAAATGTGGCTACCAAACTCCCAAAAATAATTGGGTTACGGACGTGTGTTGTGTAGTTTGTATGCATGCTCATTGCTTCACCAATATTTCATATTGTCACTCCAGATTTTCAACGTTGCCATTTATTTATGCCTCCTCATGAACAATACCATTGTCATTCTCCATATCCTGCTCAAAAATATGTTTTCGTCCCTCTGTTGCCAAATGGCACAGCTGCTGTGCAACACCACCTTTCAGCTAACAAAGTGATTGTGCTGCCTTTCATGAGGTGGCCTAACAAGCAGCCCATGTTGAAAATGTGGAGTGAAACTACCAACACACGCCTACGGTGCTTGGGTTTCCAACTGTAGCACGCCACTCAGTACAGACTGACAGGCATCTGGGGTGTGACTTGAGATCCTCAGATGTAATGCTCATGCCATTCCACCCCTCACCACCACCCTGCAGCCACTGACAGGCATTGTGGTGTGTCTTGTACTGTTCAGCCACAAAGTTCACCCCACGCTCCTATACTGCACCCATGTCAGCATATTTCTTTATGGAATGGGGTGAGTATAATGCCCAAAGACCCCAAAGCACACCCCGACACTTGTCAGTGTCTACAGGGTAGGGTGAGGTACAATGGCATGACCGCTATAGCTGACAACCCAAAGGCACACCTTAGTGTCTGTCGCTTTCTACTGGGTGGGGGTGGGGTTGGTGTCACTTCAATACTTCACTGCCATTCCTAATATGCATCTCTAGCTCTGGCACCATCAGATTTTTGACGCATAAGTTTATAGTAACTTTGTCTAATTTCTTTCCCCTTGCCGTATAAAAGTATTGAGAATTCTCTGTATCTGGGAAAACCATGACAATGGGAGAGCCCCATTAAGCATTTGCAGGGGATATAAAACACGGGGTAAAACATTCATTTTTATTATACTCATACAACCCCATATAGAAACAGGTCATTTTGACCAGCGTCTAAGACCTTCTGTTAATATTTTAACTAGAACATCTAAATTAAGTTTTTTCACGATATGGGGGGAGGGGTGAAGGTAAAACCCCTAAATATTTGAATTTATCAGTGTTCCATTGTAGTCCCAAATGTTCGCTATCGGTACTCACTATATATTTATTGAGAGGAAAACCTTCCGTTTTCAGATATTTAACTTGTAATTCGAAATTGCCTCAAATTGAGAAATGATATGCAAGACAGCAGATAAAGATTGGGTAGGATTAGAAATATGTAGAAGTATATCGTCTGCGTAAGCAGAAATGTTATATTCCGTATTACTTATTGATATACCAGATACAAGTATCGACTTTTTTATTTTTCTAATAAGAAGTTCTAAATATAAGTTGAAAAGGAAAGGAGAAAGGGGACACCCTTGGCGGGTACCCTGAAATAAAGTGAAAGATGTGGAAAGAACACCATTACACTGGATTTGAGCTGATGGAGAAGTGTATAAAACTTTAACCCATTGTATAAATTCCATCCAGAAGTGATATTTAGGTAATAACATAAAGACATAGTCCCAAGAAACCCTGTCTAAAGCTTTTTCTGCATCCAGGGAAAACAAGGGAATCCCTGGACACAGAAGAGAGGTATGCTATTTTTCTAAGGTGATCAGATGAAAGCCTTCCTTTTAAAAACCCTACCTGCTCTATACTTATCAGGGAATCCCAAACCTGGCCTAGTCTAGAAGCAAGAATTTTTACAAGAATTTTGAGAGCCACATTAATTAGAGAGATTGGTTTATAGTTAGGAATCAAGAGAGGATCTTTGCCGGGTTTGGGAATGACAGTTATAATAGCTTGAGTCAAAGAGGTATCAGATATGCCCTCCTTAAAGATATAATGAAAGGTATCTAAGAGAATAGGGGAAATTATCTCCTTAAATTTTTTATAGAAGTTTGTAGTGAAGCCATCTGGGCCAGGGGATTTGTCTAGGGCAAGAGAGTCTATGGCATCACAAATTTCTATTAAAGTAATAGGAGCTTTTAAAATATTAACCTGGATGACTGATAATATGGGGAGATCAATATTTTGAATGAAATTGGTGAATTGTTGAGGCAAAGAGGGGAGTACAGATGTTGAATATAATTGTCAGTAATAATCTTGGAACACATTCACAATATCTGGGGGAGAGGTTAAAAGGTGACCCGACGTCGAGTAAATAGAGGTGATTATTTTATCCGTTATTTGGGTACGAAGATGTAGAACCATGAGTTTCCCGGCCCTTTCACCGTGATCAAAATAGGATATTTTAGAATGAAGCATAAGGAATTCAGCCTTTTCTGCTATTAATTGGTTGTATTGGGCACGAAGAGACTCAACTTTCTCCCACTCTTCTACAGGGGCCGAAGGAAGGAGATGCCTCTCCTGGTTTTTCTATCTGGGCTAAAATAGAAGAGAGAGAGCCGCAGCTCTCTGCTTCTTATGCTTAGTGGCTAGCCGAATTAACTCACCTCTCAGTGCACATTTCAGGGAACCCCACAGAAAATCTTTTTTAGACATGGATGGGGCATTAATTTCCATAAAATTAGAATTGAATGCTTGAAAGAGTTGTATTTGATCCTCAGATTTCAGAAGTTGATTTTTCAATTTCCAAATTCTGTCTCTATGTATGTTGGGAGAAAGATCCAGATGAAGATGAACTATACGTTGGTCTGAAATAACCTTTCAGGAGTAATAGGCCTGAGAAACCCCCGGGAGGTGATCAACCATTATAAGAAAGTAATCTATCTGGGAAAAAGAGTGATGGGGGAGAGAATGAAAGGAGAATTCTTTATTTTCTGGATACATTATCCTCCAAGGGTCTATCAGGCCAACAGAGTTCATTAACTCGTGTACAGCTTTTTGTCCCGGTGATAATTTTTGCCGAATCTGACCAGATCTATCTAGGGAATTAGATAATACCTGGTTCCAAACTCCACCTAGTATCATTGGAAACATGGTCCAAGGGGCAAGGAGAATCATAAGATTTGTGAAAAATGCAGGATCGTCACAATTAGGTCCATAAATGGAGCCTAATACAAATTCAGAGTGCCCCAGGAGGGCCCTCAGAAAGACAAATCTACCATCAGGGTCAGTAATTTGTTGTATAAGGTGAAATGGAATTCTGCGGGCTATCAGGATGGCAACCCCTCATCTACAGGAGTCAATACCAGAGCCAAATACTTGACCCACCCAATTTCTACGTAAATAATAAATATGAATGACCAGGAGATGTGTTTCTTGCAAAAAGGCCACATCAATTTGCAAACTTTTTAAATGGAGTAGAACCTTGGATCTCTTAGCTGGCGTCTGGGCCCCTTTTATATTCCAGGAGCAGTATTTAAAACTAACCATAAAGAATTATATGATATAGAAGAATAAAATATAAGATAAAGAAATATAACCAATCCTGAATACGTAAAATAAGAATATTTGACCCCTTTTCAGTGGCAGACAAACCCTTAGTTATTGTACTTTCTCCCTCTCCCCCCCCCAAAACATTAAAACCCTCATAGCTAGGACCTAAAGGACCTAGCTTTGAACCCCACAAATTATAATGAGAGACTAAACTAAGAACAGTCCCTAACTGGGATAATGATTTAGGAGGTTCAAACCCCAATGTTTGATTCATGACTGCTTCTTCTGCAGCTAAGCAATCATGCATTCCCCCCTCCCACCTCAACCTGTTGAATAGGTGTAAAGGTTAACAATTAACAATTGTCTATACTTAAAAAATACAGGTGCCTTAATCATACTCTCTATCTACCTATTATAGATAAATTCAAAACTATCTTGTCATATTTGTTTTTTAATTAGCCATTAATGATCTGAAGGTTGTCAGAACAAACTCAGTATATCTCTATATTCTGGTAAGATATTAAGAAAGCTCTCAGTAAAATGTTGGAGTTATAACATGACATAGTAAGCAAAAAAAAGGAGAAAAATATTTCCAAATGCCTTCAGCTTGGAAGAAGAAAAACAGACAGAAGAAAGGGAAAAAAACAACTAACATGACCAAACCTTTTTCATTAACCAACCTTTGTTGTGATTTGAAATATATTTAAAACCTAAATCACGAGATAAAAACATAAATTTATGAGTTGGTCATGTGTCAGGGCATAACGTGCCCAATTTATATTAATTTCAAGTGAAAGTTAAAGTTCAACAAGCTATTATTTGTAAACAACCAGAAAAAGTTCTGTTTATTACCACACAGGTGAATTGGCAAACTCTACAGTAATAGCGCCGACCCAGTGCTGACCAGAGAATTGGGACAAGCTTGCAACAGCTGAGCGATCATGCACACTTCCGTGTAGTCCAGACCGCCTACATTATCATATAATTGAGTTAGCGAAGCAGCCAAAACAAAACAGCAGAACTAGAAGAGAATCTTCTCAGGCTCTTCCTTAGTCTGACAGGTCTGCATACTTCTTGGAGAACAGACAACTAGCTCCAAAACAAAATTTTTATAGAGCACTTCAGGACGGGGTGAACAGAAGTTCCCATAAAGGAAAAAGCAGGACCAGACATCCACTTGGTCAAAAAATTGCAACCATGCCTCCAAGAACCCTCAAGTTAAACTTTTCCTTAGGACAGACACCAGAAACAGTCAATCAAAATTTAAACTTGCATCCAGTGTACTTTCCAGACAATTCTAGATTCTTTATAGGAAGACATAGTGATGAAGCCTCAGCGTGAGGTGAAAAGATCCGGGAAGCGGGTTGTAAGCTCTTTCATAGCCTGCTCTGCATTTTTGAATGTTTTCCAACTGCCTAAGTATAAAATGGATGTCTGGCTGAATAGAGCATCTGGAATTTTATTCCAGCGGCTATTAATTTAGTAACAGAAGGATGATATTCAGCCAATTTTTGGCATGTAGCAACTGGTAAACCTTGGGAAAACTGGATTGGGGCTTCTTCCCATTTAATCTCCTGAAGATCTTTGACTGCTGACAGGACATGTTGGTGATCAATATAACTCAGCAGTTTCAAGATAAATGGCCTAAGTTTTGCACCAGCATGGGGTCTGGGCCTTAGGGATCTGTGGGCCCTTTCAGCTGCATAGGCCATTGAGTGGTGGGGGGGGGCAGCTATTTTATTGAGCAATTTTTGTGCAAAGATAACTGACGAGTGACCCTCTACTTCTTCTGGAAGACCGAAAATCATCAGGTTGTTACATCTGTTTCGGCCTCCCAGATCTTTCAATTTATGTAGTTTGTGCCTGATAGAAGTCATTTCTGGTTCAGTTCAGGATTTCCATGATTCAAGTGAAGATGTACGAGGGGAGACATCTGAGGTTGCCTTGTTTGTTTCTTTCAATTAAGTTTGCATATCGTTTAAGCCGGTGTCAAAGTCTGTGAAAGCCGCTTTAAGCAGGGCAATTTCAGCTACAAATCTGTCTTCCGAAAGCGGAGCAGCAGCCATGGGAGGTTGAGAGCTTTATCCAGTGCTAGTGGTATGCATCTTAGCTCTTTTCGCTTGTTTGTCTAGGGTAGTAGGCAGCGTTCTGGACGGGAGGGCTTGTTTCATTTCGGCCTCCATTTCTCTTGATTTACGCTGTTAAAGTTGTCTAATTCAACATCTAATTCCTACTTAGACACAAAATTTAGTACAGATTGAAGTTTAAGTGCCTGCTGAGCAATTTACCAAATTCATAAATTGATTAGGCCGTTGAGGTGGGAGCGAGAGCACAGGGCATCCGCTTAGGAAGAAGGCATCATGTGCTCTCCTGGAGTAAAAATATTAAAACTTCTCAAAGTTATGAGCATGCATGGAAACTGCACAATGCATGCTTGTAACATAGTCATTTTTTGGAATTTTTTCTCCAAATTTACAACATAGGCATTTTGGGACCTCTGCTCATGAACAGTGATACTGTGATTTTCTTAATCTGTCCTGAACATTGATTTCCCACAGCGACCGCTCCATTGTGCACTACATGTGCGAAAACACATTGTGGGCGGGATATGAAAAATGACAGCTGTACTGTTCATAAGGAGGTGTGAAAAAATGGCAATGTTGAAAATCTGGAGTGAAAATATTACAAATTCTAGAAGTTACGAGCTGCGTGCAAACTGCGCAATGCACACTTCGTAACACAGTCAGTTTTTTGGAATTATTTTACCACATTTGCAACACAGACTTTTTGGGAGCGCACCTCATGATCAGTGGCACTGTCATTTTTGTTAATCAGTCCCGAAAGACGATTCCGTGTAGTGACCAAGAAATCACCTTTTGGGGCAGAATAACGAAATGACAGTGACTGATTTCATGAGGTGGGGTCCCAAGAATCCCATGTTGAAAATTTGGAGTCAAAAGTAAAAAAAATGGCCGAGATACCCACCTAAGTTGAAACCTCTCCCACGGATGCCATTATACAGCTTACCAGCATTTCTTCAATTCGCAGTCGGCTTTGAAGAGTGTGGATGTGTTCCCGCTCCACTGAAGATTGTCGCGCTGGGCTCTGGAGGGAAGTATGGGGTGAGGGGGTGCGGGGAGATGAGGTGCACAGAGTGTGGGTGCAAGTTGGAGCAGGGGAGCCCAGACAGTGAGGGACCATTTTCTTGTTTCAGGTTCAAAGGAAAAAACAAAACTAACAGCGGGGATGTGTTTTTTCTTTACAGGTGTATGAAACAATATTGGGCACACTGGGGTGGGCTCCCAGTGTGCCCCATGACTTTGGGGGCATGATGTTTGCCACATTGCAGGAAAATGCCAACGCGGTTGGCTTCTGAATACATGGAGGCACAATGGGGTGGGCTCCCAGTGTGCCACACAGTCTTGGGGTTGGGGGTTTACACATGCCGACAGGGGGATTAGGCACCCCCAACGTCGACTTGCTAGTGACTGCAAGAGGAGGATAGCAGAGCCATCGCCATGTTTATTGTTATGTTACACCAGGCAAGGCACATAGCAGAGGTGTGTCATCAGTGCTGCTGCATAAAGAGCTTGGCTCTGATTGCAGCGGCAAAATTGTTTCAAGTTGGTGGCACTGAAAAACACTTGTGTCACCACTAGCATGCTCACTAATTGGCGAACGAGAGACGCACCTTCTAAAGTGTGCCCTGCATTTGCCAAAACTGATACACCTCTGCATTTCTCCTACTGCCACAACATATTGCTTGCGCATGCGCAAGACAACATAAAAATGTATAGGACTGGCAGGAGGGAGAAAAGAGGAACAAAACGCTGTCATCATATGCCACCAATGATGGCTACCCCCAGCTCATGTTACTTTTCTGGATGGATCCCACTCACATCCCCCTCAGAGCCTGACACAATTGGATGTATGTTGTAGGCCGGTGCCCTGCTGTGAGGAGACATGCTTGCATGGTTTAGGCTGGGACTCTGGTGTCTGGCTTGAATGGATGGAGGGGGGGAGACAAGACAGCAGGCCCAGCAAGAGTGGCCTGAGAACGCAATAGGCTGACAAGAGCTATGGGGAATACAACATGTAAATTTGAAAAAAGCATCAGCTGCTTGTCAGACAAGTGCACCTGGCACTAACCTTAGCCCTAAATAATAACCTTGACAAAAATACTGTAGAATGATCTTAAAAACATTACCCTATTGTGCATGCAAGCCATTAGGCAAGGGGGCAGTGCATACCTAAAGAAAACTCTTCTTGCCAAAGATATCATGATTTTCATTTCAGATCCTTTGCCTGTGTCCATGTAAGGAAAAAAGGCTGCCGTGATTTATTGGTTAATCTAAAACCCATTAAAACTCCACTTGCTGTGATAAAATGGTGTCATCTCTGAGGTTAATCCATGTCATTTGCTTCTGTTTAAAAGCCCTTAAAGGTGCAGTGTATCTCTGAGCTAGAATTAGCCAAACTTAGAAAGGAAAGGAAACAAGCATTTGTCAATGCCGAATGTTGCTTGCTTGTATGTGCTGTTTAGGTATTTGGAAGTGATAGTTACATCCCTTCCTCCCAAGACATTCACTGTGTCTTTCCGTTCAGTATTCAGAGAAGAGTGGGATGGGCAAAGGCCACAGCAGTACAGAAGTTGCCAAGGGGGTGAAGAGGTGAACAATAGTCCATTCAAAGGCAAAAGAGTCCTGCAGGAGCTCACTAAATTGAAGGTGGACAAAGCAATGGAACGAGATGGCATACGCCCAAGGATATTAAGAGAACTGCGAAAGGAGATAGCAGTACCTCTGGCAGCCATGTTCAATGAGTCATTCAACATGAGTGAATTTGAGGAGGGCACATGTGGTCCCTCTACACAAGTCCGGCAGCAGGGAGGAGGCAAAGAACAATAGGCCGTTCAGCCTCACCTCAGTAGTGGGGAAGATCATGGAGACGTTGCTTAAAGAAAGGATAGTGGGGCATCTAGATGCCATCAGAGCCCAGGACTATAGACAACTTGGATTCACAGTGGGGACATCATGTCAGACAAATCTGGTTGATTTCTTTGACTGGGTGACAAAGGAAGTGAATCAGGGTGGGGCAGTGGACAACGCTTACCTTGATTTCAGCGAAGCCTTTGACACCATCCCATATAGGAGGCTGATAAACTAGCTGGGTAGGCTGGGCATGGGGGAAAGGGTGGTAAACTGGGTTAGAAACTGGCTAACAGACAGGAGGCAGAGAGTGTTTGTAAATGGTATGCAGTCTAGGGAGAGGGAGTGACCAGTGGGGTGCTGCAGGGATCGGTCCTGGGGCCAGTTCTGTTCAATGTCTTCATTAGTAATATTGCAGAACGTCTGAAGGGAATTTTTTTCACCAAATTTTCAACATAGCCATTTTAAGACCTCTGCTCATGAACAGTGTCACTGTGATTTTCTTAATGTGTCCCATACATTGATTTCACACACCGACTGTGCCATTGTGCGCTACATGCGTGGAAACATATTTTGGGCGAGATGTGAAAAATGACAGCTGTACTACTCATAAGAAGGTGTGGTAAAATGGCAATGTTGAAAACCTGGATTGAAAATATTGAAAATTTGCGAACTTACGAGCGTGCATAGGATCAGCTCAACAAATGCTCGTAAAACAGTCATTTTTGGGAATTTTTTCACCAAATTTTAACATAGCCATTTTAACACTTCTGCTCATGAACAGTGTCACTGTGATTTTCTTAATGTCCCATACATTGATTTCACACACCGACTGTGCCATTGTGCGCTACATGCGTGGAAACATATTTTGGGCGAGATGTGAAAAATGACAGCTGTACTGCTCCATAAGGAGGCATGGTAAAATGGCAATGTTGAAAATCCAGAGTGCAAATATTAAAAATTCGCGAACTTACGAGCGTGCATAGAAACTGTGCAACGCACACTGTTAAAACAGTCATTTTTAGAAATGTTTTCACCAAATTTGCAACATAGGCTTTTTGAGTGCCCACCTTATGAACACTGGCACTGTCATTTCGTTAATCAGTCCCGAAAGGTGATTTTGGGCCCGAATAATGCCATGACAGTGACAGAATTCATGAGGAGAGGTCCCAAAAACCCCATGTTGAAAATTTGGTGCCAATATTCCAAAAAATGCCTGAAACATGCAGCAAAGTTGATAAAACCTTATCTATCCCATTATACAGCTTACTGGCATTTCCTCAGTTCGCGGTTGGCTTTGAAGAGTGCAGACGTGTTCCCGGTCCACCGAAGATCGTCGCGCCAAGATCCAGAGGTAAGTATGGGGTGAGGGGGTGGTGTGGGGAGACAGGGTGCACGGAGGGTGGGTTGTGGGAGGGGGCAGGGAAAAGCGCCGAGAGACAGTTTTTGTATTTATAGGTTTATTTCTTTTTTAATAAGACGATGAGGGACGTTTGCCACGCTGGGATGGGCTCCCAGCATGGCAGCTGGAAGGCTGTTTGGGGGGGTCTGGAGCTGACAGGGGATTGAGCACCCCGTCGGCCATAACAAATTTTGCTACTGCCGGTGGGCTCCAGCGTGGCACCTGGAAGCTTTGGGAGGATGGGAGCCGGAGGGGATTGGGCACCCCCATCGGCCATGCAGTGTGTGAGTAGGGGGAAGGGGGAAGGCGCATGAGCACGCAGTATGCATGCATGCATGGGTGTGTGGAGGGGGGGAGCTCTGCTCACTGAAGTGGAGCTCTCCCTTTCAACTGTACAACCACTGCATTTTCAACTGCTGTCATAGACAGCTGCAGCAATGATTGGGGAACTGGGGCCGTGCTTGCAAACACGCTGACTGAATTGGAAGACAGGTGCCACACCTCCGCAAACTCGGATGATGGCACTATATTTCTTGCACATGCATGCAAGCAACATAACTTTTTTTGAATCCCCTAGGGACTGTCAACCCTTTCTCTAGTTCTAAATCAAAAAGGCTCTAAGTGTATCCCCCAAATGTTCTAACTAGCTCTTTTTTTCTTTACAGACCTCTTTTTCTTTCAACTCATCTACATATATCTGCTCACTAACTGCTAATTAAATGTGAGGCAGCGTAGCTAAAAAAAAGTCTCTGGTCATTTATTTTTATGAAGGGAAGTTCTTATGGGTTGTAGAGGGTTCCTATATTTTTTATATAGATCTTCTTTTTTTCATCCTAAAGAGTTATCCCCCTTCCGAACTGCAGCCTCTGTCATCCTCCCATTGCTTTGGGTTATGGTACAGGGTCTAAAACTGCAAATGATCATCATACTGACAACCCCAGATAATAGTTTTCCTGTTTTCCCACCTGGAGTCGCAATTAACATACATAACCTTTTCTCCTTGCAATAGCGAGCAAGTTGGAGCATGCGGTTTTGGCCCCTCCATGCATGGCAGTGTATATAAACCGAGCCTGGAAGAGAGACTTTCCTTTCTTTCTTTTTTTTTTTTTGTTGACTTAGAGAGGAGGGCTAGGCAGGTCTTATTTTTAGCTTTGCCCCATTGTGGGGGGAGGCAGAAGAGGGGGAAGACACAGATGGAAACTGACATACTGAATCAGGTTAAGCTGTTGGTGGTTATTTGTACTTAGTGTGTGCCCCTAGAAGTCAATGCATCGCCGGGGGGGGGGACTCGCTCAGGAAACTTGGTGTACCACCGCGTTGTCAATAAGTCAGCAGCAGTCCATGCATGGGGAGAGTGTAGGTCAAACCATGAGGATGCAGGGATTTTTCTTCTCAGTTTGTGTCCAATGCATGCGTGTGTGTCTAACAGGGAAAGCAGAGGAGAAGCCTTAGCCATGTGCCTACTTCAGTTGTGGCATGAGGTGGGTGAGGGTTGGAATGGATTCAGAAACAAGTGCACGAGAGCACAGTCTTTTGCTGAAAATAGCTCCAAAATGCTTTTGAATTCATTCATTATTATGCCTTGCCCACTGGCAGGTAACCATACTCTGGTGCATGTAACTTTGTTTGCAGATATACAGCAGTGCATATTTAAAAAAAAAAGTTAAAGTACTTGTTGGTCACAATATTATTTTTTTCAGCAATATGTTTCTGGCAAATACTGTATATCAAGATACACGCGTGTGCAAGAAACATAGTGCCTTCATCGGAGATTTCGGAGGTGTGTCACCTCCTCCTCCAATTCAGTCAGTGGGCTCGTAGGCGCAGCCCCTGTAAGCCAATGCATTTTGGAGCTGTCTATGACACGCTCCAAAATGCAGTGGCATACAGTTGAAAGGGGGAGCTACGCTTGAGTGAGCACCGATAAGATATCGGCTGCTCACGCCAAGCAGCCCCCACGCACAGACAGACGGCGCCACTGGCATTGTGTCAGCCGACCGCGCCAGAGCTGCGCTTCCCCCAGTTGCTGAGCTGCGCCCCCACCCCACCCCCCAGTCAGGTGCCACGCTGGGAGTCTCCCCAGCGTGGTGTTAATTGCAGTCCTTGGTCAAGGGGTGCCTTAATCCCCATCGGGCTGAATGCCCTCTGTCTCAGTGCCACGCTGGGAGCCCACCCCAGCATGGCAAATGTCCCACGACGCCTTTTTTTTTTTTTTAAACCTGTAAATAAAACTGTTCCTCACAAGCTGCCTCCCAACCCCTTCCACAACCCGCACCCACCCACTGCGCACTCCAGCCTCCCCACACCCCCCACCCCATACTTACCTTCTGACTCCAGCGCGACGATTGTGGACTGGAACACGCCTGCACTCTTCATAGCCGACCGCGAACTGAGGAAATGCCAGTAAGCTGTATAATGGGTTACATAGGGGGTTTCAACTTTATTGCATACCTCGCATTTTGGGAATTTTGCACCAAATTTTCAACAAGGGTTTAGGGATCCCTTCTCATGCATCATGTCATGGCGGCGTTCGGGCCCGGGGTGATTTCGCGGCAGTGACCGCGCAGTGACTGCAAAATCACCCTTGGGCCCAAATACCGCCATGACAGTGACATCATTCATGAGAAAGGGTCCTAAAACCCCATGTTGAAAATTTGTGCCAAAATTCCAAAAAATACTGTTTTTACGTAGGTGCTATGCAGTTCTCACGTAGGCTCGTAAGTTCGTAAAATTTCAATATTTTCACTCCAGATTTTCAACATTGCCATTTTACCACACCTTCTTATGAGTAGTACAGCTGTCATTTTTCACATCTCACCCAAAATGTGTTTCCACCCATGTAGTGCAGAATGGCACAGTTGGTGTGTGAAATCAATGTATGGGACAAATTAAGAAAATCACAGTGACACTGTTCATGAGTTCAGGTGTTAAAATGGCTATGTTGAAAATTTGGAGAAAAAATTCCTAAAAATGACTGTTTTACGAGCGTGCGTTACACAGCTCCTATGCACGCTCGTAAGTTCACGAATTTTCAAAATTTTCACTCCAGATTTCCAACATTGCCATTTTACCACACCTTCTTATGAGTAGTACAGCTGTCATTTTTCACATCTCACCCAAAATGTGTTTCCGCCCATGTAGCGCACAATGGCACAGTCGGTGTGCGAAATCAATGTATGGGACAAATTAAGAAAGTCACAGTGATACTGTTCATGAGCAAAGGTCTTAAAATGGCTATGTTGAAAATTTTGTGAAAAAATTCCTAAAAATGACTGTTTTACGAGGGTGCATTGCGCACTTCCTACGCACACTCGTAAGTTCGCAAATTTTCAATATTTTCACTCCAGATTTTCAACATTGCCATTTTACCACACCTCCTTATGAGCAGTATAGCTGTCATTTTTCACATCTTGCCCAAAATGTGTTTCCACCCATGTAGTGCACAATGGCGCAGTAGGTGTGCAAAATCAATGTATGGGACACATTAAGAAAATCACAGTGACACTGTTCATGAGCAGAGGTCTTAAAATGGCTATGTTGAAAATTTGGTGAAAAAATTCCTAAAAATGACTGTTTTACGAGTGTGCGTTGCGCCGTTCCTATGCATGCGCGTAAGTTTGCAAATTTAATATTTTCACTCCAGATTTTCAACATTGCCATTTTATTACACTTCCTTATGAACAGTACAGCTGCCATTTTTCATATGTCGCCCAAAATGTGTTTTCGCACATGTAGCGCACAATGGTGCTGTTGGTGTGCGAAAGCAATGTTTAGGACAGATTAAGAAAATAACAGTTACACTGTTCATGAGCAGAGGTCTTAAAATGGCTATGTTGAAAATTTGGTGACAAAAGTCCATAAAATGACTGTGTTACTAGTGAGCAATGCGCAGTTTCCACGCACCCTCGTAAGTTCATGACTTTGTAATATTTTCAGTCCAGATTTTCACCAGTGGCATTTTTCCACACTTCCTTATGAACAGTACAGCTGTCATTTTTCACAACATGGCTGAAGTGCGTTTTCACACTTTCAGCGCTGAGATGCATGGTCGCTGTGGGAAATCATTGTTCGGCACAGATAAAGAAAATCACAGTGACACTGTTCATGATCGAGGCACCAAAATGCCTGAGTTGACAATCTGCTGTAAAATATCCCCAACCTAATTATATTACGGGTGTGCGTTGCACAGTTTCTGTAATGCTCATGACTTCACCATTTTTTTAAATATTTTTTCTGCAGATTTGCAACATTTCCATTTTTTACACCTCCCCATGAACAGTACAGCTGTCATTTTTTACATCCTGTTCGGAATGTTTTTGCACCTGTGGTGCTAAATGCCGTAGTCACTGTGCATAAGCAGCTTTCGGCTAACAAACTGATATTCCCCCTGTTCATGAGGTGGGGTCACAAAAAACATGTTGAAAATTTGGAGTGAAAATACCAACGAATGCCTGAGGTATTAGGGTTTCCAACCATAACGCCCAACCCTGTAGAGAATGACAGGCATCAGGGGTGTGACTTGGGATTCTTGCCTGTAATGCTCATACCATTCCACACCCTGCAGCCAGTGAGAGGCATCGAGGTATACCTTGGACTCTTTCAGCCCCAAAGTTCACCCTCCCATTCTCCTATATCGCACCCATCTCACCGCATTTCCTAATGAAATGGGGTGCGCATAAGGGCCAAAGACCCCAAGGAACACCGTGACACTTGTCAGTGTCTGCAGGGTGGGGTGTGGTGAAATGGCGAGGCCATTATGCCTGACGACCCAAATGCACACCCCAATGCCTGTCACTCTCTGCAGGGTGGTGGTGGGGTTGGCTTCAGTTCAGTACTTCACTGCCATTCCTATTACGCAGCTCTCTAACTTCTACATTACCACTGCCAATGCCAGCAAGCAAACATTCGGCATTGACAAATGCTTGTTTCTTTTTCTTTTTATTCATTCCTGAACCAAGATACAGGATTTTGAAGTCTTTAAAAGTTCCTACAGCTGTGTTATGTCCACTATGAAAAATTTCATTATCTTGGTACAGTGCTGCATTGTTTACGATAGATAGATAGATAGATAGATAGATAGATAGATAGATAGATAGATAGATAGAATTTTTATTCATGTCAGAATATGAACAAGGATTAACTCAACTGAGCCAAGGCTCATTTACAATGAGGTCCCACATCATTTTGTTACAAGATAGCACAGTGTTAAAATTCAATAAATAATTTTACAAATAGCAATAAGCAATAAAAATTAACACAACAAATAATGAAAACAGTTGTAGAGGATGGAAAATAATTACACATTATCCAAAAGAAAATATTAAAATGTCTGCCAACATGCCAGGGGTTCTTTAGCTTTGTCATCAAGCCATATTTTTATCTTACCCCAGCTACTCTTGCCAAAGGCTGATCTCAAGGTATGAGGAATGATATTCCAAGTTACTGGCCCAAGATAGAAAAATGACATTCTACCTATTTCCATCAGAAACATGTGGTAACACCATCCTAAGACATCCACAGTACGACTGTAGCATGTACATTCAACAGGTAACCTCAGTACAAGAGATTTTTTTTAAATTACAAGTAGTAGCCATCTTTAATGATGCAAGTCATTAATTACAAAACTAGCTACAACAGCTGTTTTAAAAATATCTGAGAAAACTATAACTACACTGAGGATGAACCTGAGGATCTTAGATATACATGTTTGCTAAATATATGACATTTTTTGCCAACTAACAAATACTGCTTTCATTTCTATCACTGTTTCCCACCTGCCTTCCACCATCTGCCCTCACAGCACCCTTACAAGAAGCGTATGTTCCCACGATGACCTCATGGAGCAGGCAGGTATGCATGCACCCTGATTACCTCCCTAATCCCCTAAGTGGGGACTGTGAGACTAGAATGGCAGGACACTTGGCCCAGGGGCTGCATAACAAGCAAGGACCTGAGCTCATTCTTGATCCCGCATCATCTGTACTGTAGGTGAATGAATTACAGTTGAGCTGTAGGGGAGCCTTTTGGGATTTGGTTATTTGGGGGGTATGTGTGATTTGGGATTTCTTTGAAACCTGACTTTGTTGCCAATGTCATTTTTGGGTAACCCTTGCCTCAGTGCTATTGTGCTGAGGTTCTTTGTCTTTTTAGCTTATCTTCTTACTTTGGGCCCACCATGACCCAAACCTGAAGGACCACTTCAGGGCTGGTTTGTAGCAAAATGGCAAAAATGAAACACTTCATTGGTAGTACTACTACTATTGGTAATACTATGCTGGCTCAAGGATGCATACCGTTCCAGGATGCCCACTGCCTTCAATAGGTAACTAGTAATTCATAGGAGTCCTTCTGGAACAGTACTGGAATTCCAGTTAAATACAAATGATGGCTCAACAGCTAATTCCATTCCAAGTGTGTTTACTTTATTCACTCCCAACAGAGGCCAAGAAGATAATGAGAAGTGTGTCACTCCCAGGAAGAGAAGTTTAAAAACTTTATAAGCAAGCCATTGTCTGCAGGATATATTAAGACTGTATGGGACACCTGTGAGATCATATAAGCTGCGGCAACTACTGTACGTTGAAGCTAGAAGGTGTCTTTCTAGTTAAGCCTCTACAAGCGAAACCGGGAACACTGCTCCACTGTTGCTGACGATGTGGCCTTGCATCACAAAACGTAGTGTTTTGGTGGAAGTGAATAAAGAAAGCAAGAAATACAATAAGGAGCCAAGTTTTCATGGTATTTTATTTAATACTGTGCTGGGTGTCATGCCAGGTTACTCTAGGTAATGCTGAAATTGTTCTGGTTCTGGGTACATTCTGGTTCCTTCAAAGTTCCAATTTTCACCAGTTCCCAGTTACAGTAGCATGAAGGGAACAGAAGAGAAAGGAATTTGACTTTATATAATGTCTAATATGAAATAATGTGTGTCCCAAAGCACTTTTCAATCCAGGAGGGAGAGGGGGAAAGATGTAACTATCATTTTCAGTCACAGGGAGATTTATGCAGCACAGAGATAGATTACAGTTTAAAGTACTATATATAATTGCGTATAAGTTGAGTTGTTACTGTCAAAAATAGGCACCAAAGACAGGGAATTTGACCTTTATGTGAGCTTGACTTATCCACAGAGTTTTCATTACTGTCATACAGGAATTACTTGAGCTATATGCAAGGTCAACTTATAGACGATTCCAAGCCAGAACAAGCATTTGTCAATGCCGAATGTTTGCTTGCTGGTATTAGCATTAGAAATGCAGGAGTTAGACAGATGCAGAACAGGAATGGCAGTGAAGTACTGAACTTCACATGAACCCCACCTCCATCCTGTAGAGATGGACGGGATTTGGGGTAAGTTTTTGGGTCGTCACCCATGACGGTCATACCATGTCACCTCACCCTATTCTGCAGACACCGACATGTGTTGAGCTGTGCTCTTAGGGTTGTTCGGCTTTACAGTCACCCCATTCCATAAGGACATACGTTAAAATGGGTGCAGCATAGGAGAATGGGGTGAAGTCTAGCAACCAAGAGTCCAAGGTACACCTCGATGCCTGTCAGTGGCTGGGGGTTGGGGGTGGGATGGCATGAGCAGTACAGTTGTCAGTCCAAAGGCACACCCCAATGCCTGTCTGTCTGTACAGGGTAGGATGTTATGGTTAGAAACCGTAATGCCTCGGGCGTTTGTTGGTATTCACAGTACAAATTTTGAACATGGCATTTTTGTGACCCCACCTCATGAAAGTATCTGTGACCTCTTGTCATGAACAGTGGCAGTGTGATTTTGTCAATGCGTCCTGAAAACTGACTTCCAACAGTGACAGTGGCATTCTGCACCACAGGTACGAAAACACAGATCGGGAAGGATGTGAAGAATGACAGCTGTACCATACATAGTGAGGTATGAAGAGATGGCAATGTTGAAAATGTGTAGTGGGAATATTAAAAATGTTTGCACTTCCGAGCATACGTGGAAACTGTGCAACGCATGCACGTAACACATGCATTTTATGGAGTTTCATCACCAGATTTTCATCATATGCATTTAACGACCTGTGGTCATGAACAGTGTCACTGTGATTTTTGTAATGTGTCCCAAACAGTGATTTCCCACAGCGACTGCGCCATTCTGTGCTGGAAGTGCGAAAACACATTTTGGCCAGGATGTGAAAAATGACAGGTGCACTGTTCATAAGGAGGTGCAGAAAAATGGCAATGTTGACAATCCAGAGTGAGAATATTGCAAATGTGCAAAGGTACGAAAGTGAGAACTCGCAGAATGCACGCCAGAACACACTTATTTTACGATACTTTTCTCACCAAATTTTCAACATAGACATTTTAAGACCTCTGCTCAAGAACACTGTCACTGTGATTTTCTTAATCTGTCCCAAACATTGATTTTGCACACCGACTGCGCCATTGTGTGCTACATGCACGGAAACACATTTTGAGCGAGATGTGAAAAATGACAGCTGTACTGCTCATAACGAGGTGTAATAAATGGCAACGTTGAAAATCTGGAGTGCAAATATTAAAATTCGCGTACTTACACGCGTGCGTAGGAACTGCACAATGCACGCTCGTAACACAGTGATTTTTAGGAATTTGTTCACCAAATTTTCAACATCGCCATTTTAAGACCTCTGCTCAAGAACACTGTCACTGTGATTTTCTTAATCTGTCCCAAACATTGATTTCGCACACCAACTGCGCCATAGTGCACTACATGCGTGGAAACACATTTTGGGTGAGATGTGAAAAATGACAGCTGTACTGCTCGTAAGTAGGTGTGATACCACAATGTTGAAAATCTGGAGTGCAAATGTTACAAATTCGTGAACTTATGAGCGTGCGTAGGAACTGCACAATGCATGCTCTTAAAACAGTCATTTTTAGGAATTGTTTCACCAAATTTGCAAGATAGGCTTTTTGAGAGCTCACTTCATGAACACTGGCACTGTTGTTTCATTAATCAGTCCCGAAAGGTGATTCCGCGCAGTGACCACTAAATCACCCTTCAGGCCCATTAATGCCATAACAGTGACAGAATTCATGAGGAGGGTCCCAAAATCCCATGTTGAAAAATTTGGTGCCAAAATTCCAAAGATGCCTGAGATATGCATCAAAGTTGAAACCCCTATCTATCCCATTATACAGCTTACCGCATTTCCTCAGTTCACGGTCGGCTTTGAAGAGTGCAGACATGTTCCCAGTCCACCAAAGATCGCCGTGCCGGACTGGAGGTAAGTATGGGGGTGGGGATGCAGGTACAGAGGGTGGATGCAGGTTGTGGGAGGGGGGCCCCGGAGACCACGAGAGATCGTTTTCTTCTTTCCAGGTACAAAAAAAAAAAAGACAACGCTGGACAGTTTTTACTTTACAGCGGTATTTGGCATGCTGGGGTGGGCTCCCTGCATGCCAAGGAAGACTTTTGGGGGGACAGCTGTAACCAACAGGGGATTGGGCACCCTCATCAGCCCACAATGAAACGGGGGGGCAATATGCCGACAGGGATTGGGCTCCCCCATCGGCACAAAACAACAGGGGGGTGCCATTATGTCGACAGGGATTGGGCACCCCCATCAGCGCATAACAAAACTGGGGGGGGTTACATCATGCCGACGGGGAGTGGGCTCCTCCGTCAGCAGACAATGAATGTTTGGGGGGCAACATGCTGCTGAGGGGGATTGGGCACCCCCTCAGCACTGGGGCCACAGTAATATTGTACGTGAATAGTGCGGCAACGCACTGCCATGTTCACAAACAATATTACAGCAGCAACGTTCCACCCAGCAATGACGGGTCGCTCCCTCATTGCAGCAAATCGCTGACACTGCAATGACGAGGCAGCCTGTGATTGCTGCAGCGAAAACATTACAACTTGGTGCAGCTTCTGGAAGCCAGTGTCATCAGCACACTGTGCCCCTATTGGTGCACCATGGCCAAGCCCCAAAATGCTGAGCCTCCCTTGGCTGCTACACTGCCGCGCCTCCCTAACCTGCTTCTCTCCTAAGCTGTCACATAATGTTTCTTGCGCATGCGCGCAAGCAAACATAAAAAATACTTTGTTTTATCTTTTATGTCCCAATATGAATCCAGTGTTGCAAAACATCTTCTCTATGGAAATCTCAATCAAAGGCACAGAGAAAAACATTTCAAAAGATTCCAGTATAGGTACCGTATACGGTTTAACAGTACCGTAAGCACCATAAAGGGGGGGGGGTCAAACTATGTTTGACATATCGCTACAAATCTGCTAAAATCACATGGAAAGGGGGGTCAACTTATACATGAAGTTGACTTACACACAAGTAAATAATGTAATTTTCTGGGGTTTTTTAGCAAAATATTCACACTTGTTATCAGCAGAATTGAGTTACACAAAAGTCTAGTTTTTAGTCATTCAGTTGTATTTTTACTAAAGACATGTTACATGAAAACAGGCTGCTTAGTCCTTCAGACTTTATTGGTTCCAGGTGCCTTTAAGTCCTCTATTTGTGACATTAGAATATTTTCCATAGCAATAGGTTATGATATCACATTAAAACTGTGTTTTTTTTGTTTGGGGGGGGGCTTCAGAATGCCTAGGACTCTCAAGAGGCAATAACTGTCTTTATCCTAGGGATTTCCTCTTCTTACAACCATCAGCAGAACATTTATCAGGGAAAGATGGAGGGCTCACACCCATAGAGAGATCCTATATATAAACAAAATCTGTCCAGAGCTGATAGGGCTGCAGCAGAGGAATTTGGGGTAAAAATAGTGAAAATTACCAAAGTTATGAGTATGAGCCTGCATTAGCAAAATGTAATATAGGCTCATAAATTTGTTATTTTGTAATATTTGTTCACCAAATTTTCAACATAGCCTTGTTATGACCATGTCTTAAGAAAGAAGGGCAGACAAATGTAATTTTGTACAGGGACTGCAAATTCATGAGGTAGTGTAAAGGAATGGCTATGTTGAAAATCTGGGGTAAAAATATTGAATATTAGCAAACTTAAGAGCCTACGTTTGCAAAATTCAACATAGTCTCAAATTTTTTTGGTTTTTAAATATTTTTACACCAAATTTAGAACATAGCCTTGTTATGACCCCACCTGATGAACAATGGCAGAGAAACTTTTCATCTCCTGCCTGAAAGATGATTTCATGCAGAGACCACAAAATCACCTTTCGGGATGTAAAAAAAACATTTGGGCCAGGATCTGAAAGATGACAGCTGTCATGTTCATGAGTTGCTACAAAGATATGGCTATGTTGTAAATTTCAGGTATAAATATTGACAGTTACCAAAGTTACTAGCTTGCGTTCACGAAATTGAATGTAGGCTTCTACCTTTGTTGTTTTTTAATATTTTTACACCAAATTTTCAACATAGCCTTCTTATGACCCCACCTCATGAACAATGGAAGAGAAAATGTTCAACTCCCGCACAAAAGGTGGTTTCATGCAGGGACCACCAAATCACCTTTAGGGACAGATTTGTCTAATGTCAGTGCAATTGTTCATGAGGCGGGGTCCCAAAGAAGGCATGCTGAACATTCGGGCCAAAAATATGCAAAAATGGACTAGTTATGCCACTAAATTTAAAACACCATTGAAATACTTTGACCCACATACCTGTTTCTTCAGTTCATGGTCCGACTTTGAAGAGTAAAGATGTGTCTGCAGTCCAGAGAATGGCATTGGACTCCCAATGGGCAAGTAAGTGCTAGGGGGTGTGGTGGGTAGGTGCTGAGTGAGAGGGTCAGGTGGGGGTGCAGGAATGGCCACAAAAAACACCAATGGATGTTTTTTTTTTTTTGGGTTAATAAAAATGACAATTCTGGATCGTAACACTGGGGATTAGGCACCCTAGTGTCACGCTTATGTTTCTGGGGGTGTGTGGGGGGGTGCTGAGAGGGAGGTCAGGTGGGGGAATATGAAAAAAAAACCAGAGAAGTCCTGATCACGACACTGGGGGATTGGGCAGCCCCAGCGTCACTTTCATGTTTCTGGGAGGGGTGTGGGGTGGTGGGTGCTGAGAGGGAGGGTCATGTGTGGGGGATATGTATAATTAAAATTAAAAAAATTGGCAGTGGCCTGATTGCGATACTGGGGGATTGTGCACCCCCAGTGTTACTCTTATGTTTCTGGGGGGTTGCTGAGAAGGAGGGTTGGGTGGGGGGTATCTATAATTTAAAAGAAACAATAAATCAGCAATCTCAGTGGAACATGGCACAGTCTGCCTTGTCCAAGATGGCCGCCACACTCTATCATCTGACCAACAACAATGTCTATGAGTCTCTCCAGTCTGGATTCAGGAAAAGGCATAGTACCGAGACAGCACTTGTACGGGTACTAAATGACCTCCTAATAGCGAGAGATCGAAGGACCTGTTCCATCTTAGTCCTTTTTGATCTCTCTGCAGCGTTTGACACTGTGGACCATGGTGTGCTATTGGAACATTTGCGATCTATCTGTGGACTGTCTGGTACAGTCCTAGGGTGGTTTCGATTGTACCTTGAGTGTAGGACTCAGAGGGTGGTGTCAGGAATTTTTTCCTCGGCATCAGTCTCCCTATCCTGCGGGGTACCGCAGGGTTTCATTTTGGCACCCATGTTGTTTGCAGTGTACATGCTGCCGTTAGGGGTGATTTATAGGTGGTATGGCTTGGGTTTTCATTGCTATGCAGATGATACCCAGCTGTACATGTCCTTTGTGCCGGGCCAGGATACTGCCTTTTCGATCTTTAACAACTGTCTTGCCAAAATCCAAGACTGGATGAATGTGAGTTGGCTGCGGTTGAACCCTGAAAAAACTGAGGTGTTGGTTGTGGACCAGGGTCACTGTGAGGTGGGTTTGTTAGCTGGATCACCCTCTGGCTTATGGCTTGGGGGTGTCCAGCTGACTATCTTAGACCGGGTGTGGAACCTGGGTGTTGTATTTGACGAATGTCTGACTTTTAAGTCTCAGGTGTCAGCAGTTATCAAAACCTCTTTTTATCATCTGAGGAACATCGCCGGGGTGAAGCATTTGGTTCCTCCAGAGGATCTTCCAACTTTGGTCCATGCCTTCGTTACCTCCCGCCTGGACTACTGCAATTTCCTATACCTAGGGCTTACGGGGGTTGAACTTCACCGCTTGCAGCTAGTGTAGAATGCAGCAGCCAGGCTTTTGACTGGTTCTTCTAGGTCCAGTCATATAACGCCTGTGCTCTGCGGACTGCACTGGCTGCCAGTTTGTTGGCGAATCACCTTCAAGGTCGGTTTGCTGACCTATAAGGCCCTACATGATCAGGGACCTGCTTACCTGAAAGATCTCCTGCGTCCCTACTGTCCTTCCCGCCCACTCCGATCCACTGATGAGGGATTGCTAGAGATTCCCTGGATTTGCTTAAAAACTTCAGAGGCAAGATCTTTTAGTTTTATGACCCAGACCCTGTGGAATTCTATACCTTGTCAGGTACGAAATTGCCGGACTGTCCAGAGCTTTAAAGGAGCTTTGAAAACCTACCTTTTTAACAAAGCTTTTAATGACTGTTAATTATTTAATCTTAATCTTGTTTTAAATCCTGTTTTAAATATTTATTGTTTTATGTCATTTGTAAAGGTGCCTTGGTTTAAGAAAGGTGCCTTAAATAAATAAATATTGATTGATTGATTGATCAGTGCATGCGGAGTAGAGTGTGGTGGCCATCTTGGACATGGCAGAGTGTGCCGTGTTCTGCTGTGACCGCTAATTTTTTTCTTTTAAATTATAAATACCCTGCACCTGACCCTCCCTCTCAGCACACCCCACCCTCCCAGAAACATAAGAGTGACACTGGGGATGTCCAATCCCCCAGTGTTGCAATCAGGGCGCCACTGATTTTTAGAGTAAAAAATAGTGCAGTGTGACTGGAGACAACGAGCAGAGTGCTCCACAGATGCAGAGGTGACTGTGGTGCATGTCCAACATGTTGTTCGGTTGAATGGAATGCACTGAGTCCTTTTTTGATAGCAAGAGGTCTGCAGGGCTACACCAACTGCAGCCCTAAAAACTGGAGGGGACATCACATGGAGTACTGGAGGCTTTCATGCTACCATATTACCTATACTATGTCTATTTATTCATTCATTCATACTATGTGTACGGGAATAATATGCAAATGAGTGGAGGGTCATGCGATAACACCTCTTATTTTTATATATACAGGGCCAGATTCTCAAAGTTCTCAAAAATCCCACAGCTGCAGGAAAAACTTGATGCAAGTGTGCTGCCACTTGAGGAACCGCATTATCTCCCGTAGCTACAGTATTCTCAAAAGTGGAGCCAGTTTACAACTGGCTCCATGATTTATGGCAGCTTGGAGGTGGTTTTTCCATAGAAATATGAGCGTCTGCAGAAAAATGTTACAGCCAGTGGGACCAACCGTAGCATCTTCCACAGCTGCTGTGGATGATAATACCAATCTCTGCAGCTGTGGAGATTTTGGTCTGCAACTGGAGTTGCGGTTCAGGACTTAGTCCTAAAAACCTTTTGAGAATCCAGCCCACAATCTCCATGCTCACACCACTCCTCACAATATCTTCATGCTTTTTTATTTTATCATGTCACTTAAACACAAAAGGCAACATTTTGTGGCATACCAAGCCACGTCACTTCATCCAGGCCAAGAGTGAGCACAAGTGCCAGTGGGCATGGGTGGGTGGTGGGGTGCATAGAGAAACACAGAAACATAGAATTTGTTGGCAGACAAAGACTGCTTGGCCCATCCAGTCTGCGCAGACAGTCCCTGCCTAGTCTGCCTCTATACACACTAACTAGTCTCCAGCGACCCTCCCTCCTCCCTGTCTATTCACTAAAAATACCACCAACAGCTTAATCTGGTTCAAGGTCAGTTGGCATTCATCTGTGTCCCTCCCCGGGCCATGCCTGAAAATAGACAGAATTTGTCTAGCGCACTTACCCGGTCAACAAAAACTAAATAAAAAAAACAAAATAAATATTCTCCTATGTCTGTCCCAAGCAAGCTTGAAGCTTCCTACTGTTTTTGCCTCCACCACTCCCACTGTCAGTCCATTCCAGGTTGTTTCTCCTAATATTGAAAAACCTACACTCTGAAAGGAGAGGGTGCTCAACCTAAACAGATCTTGGTCAAAGCTTTGTATTGTTAGTAGCACATTTCCAAAATGAAAAAAAGTGAGCAGCAAATACTAGGTCTGTAAATGTAGGCACACCACCACCAAATGAACTCAATTATTTTGTTTATTATAATATAGTTTCAAAAAAGTATTTCCATGTTAGTGTCCATACAAAATCAAGCATCTCTGTCACAAGAATATAATACATAGATGTATAAAATGTATTTCAAGGACAATAAAGAGATAAAAACAGATCTGCTCAAGCATCCAAACACCAGGTGTCTACCACTCTTTCAGTGAAGTAGTACTTCCTCACATCCCTTATTGCCTCTCTCCTTTCAGTCTCCCCCCACCTCCAGCTTCACTGCATGCCATCTGGTCCTGGTGCTCTTCCTCCTTTGAAAGGGACTTGCTTCCTGCATCCTGTTCACCACCATGAGGTACTTGTAGGTCTCTATCATGTCCCCCTCACTCACCTCTCTTCCAGGGTGCACATATCCTTCAGTCTCTCCTCGTAAGACTTTTGGTGCAACCCCTGCACCACTTTTGCTGCCCTCTTCTGGACTGCTTCCATCCTGCCTATGTCCTTTCAGTGGTGCAGCCTCCAGAACTGGACACAGCACACCAGCTGGGGTCTCACCAGTGAGCGCTACAGTGGCAACACCACCTGCCTCCTACTGCTGAAGATACCTCTCCCAATATATCCCAGCACTGTACTGGCCCTACCCACTGCTTTGCCACACTGCTCACACACTTTGAGGTCATCACATATGATAACCCCAGGTCCTTTCCCTGCATAGTGACTAAGAGTGCCTCACCCAATTCTATACTCAGTTCTTGGGTTCCTATGCCCTAAGTGCATAATTTGGCACTTCTTGGCATTGCACCCCAACTGCCATGTTTTTTCCAGAGGGTGGGAAAGTGTGGCAGGGGCTCAGCAGTGTGTGGGGTAGGAGGGATAGATAGATACATACTTTATTTGTATAGAACTCCTTTCCAAGGACTCGGAGCACTTCACAATCAATACAATACAACAATTTTATAAGTATACAAAAATACAATTAAAATGAGCACCATTATCCAATCAAACATAATAAATAAAACTATCTATCTAATCAATCCCAGTAAACTCAATTATCTAAAAATTAAAAGCCTGGTTAAATAAAAACATTTTTAAACCTTTTTTGAAGGTATCCACCAAGGGTGCCTCCCGTAGCTGTTTTGGTAGTAGATTCCATATGGTAGGTGCAGCCACCGAGAATGCTCGATCGCCCGAGTGGTGCAACCTCGTCCTAGGAATATCCAGGAGACAACCCTCGGTGGAACGGAGAGCCAAGGATGGGCGGTGAGGCACAAGGAGATCTTGCAGGTAGACTGGTCCCTCTTCATGTATGGCTTTATAGGTCAGTAACCCGACCTTGAAGGTAATCCCCCACCTAACCGGCAGCCAGTGCAGTTTGCGGAGGACTGGTGTGATATGATCATACTTATGCACACCCGTCAATAATCTTGTTGCCACATTCTGCACCAGCTGCAGTTGGTGCAGGTTACCTCCAAACAGCCCTAGGTACAGGGCATTGCAATAATCCAGTCTAGATGTTACAAAAGCATGTACTAGTGAGGCTAGGTCCTCGGGGGGGTAACAGGTTCCGAATCCGGGCAATGTTTCTCAGATGATAAAATCCACTCTTGACAATGGCCAACACCTGAGCATCAAGTGTCAAGCCACTGTCAAGGATCACATCCAGATTCTTCACCCGTTTGGTTGTGGTCATCGGCACCCCCCAGTACAAGACTAGATGGTCTCCACAAACCCCCATCCCACCCACGATGACCCAGGTCCACCACCAGCACCTCTGTCTTTTCTGGGTTGAGTCTCAGCCAGTTATGGGACATCCAAGTCCGGATCTTAGACAGGCAACTGTTAAATACAGAGTCCGCCATCTGGTTACTTGGTGCACAGGACAGGTATAGCTGGGTATCATCTGCATAGCAGTGAAAACCCAGCCCATATCACCTGATAATGTCTCCCAAAGGCAGCATGTACGCTGTAAACAATAAGGGCGACAAGACCGACCCCTTCGGAACACCACAGGTAAGAGGCTTCAGGCTAGATGAGGCCAACCCCATCACTACCCTCTGCACTCTACTTGTAGGTATAACCTGAACCACTTGATGACCTTCCCGGACAGGCCACACCAGAACCGTAGTCTGTCAAGTAGCACCTCCTGGTCCACAGTGTTAAACGCCACTGATAGATCCAGAAGGACCAAGATGGAACAATCTCTCCTGTCTCTCACCATTAGGAGATCATTAAGCACCTTCACCAGGGCAGTCTCCATACTGTGCACAGCCCTAAACCTGGACTGGAAAATCTCATAGGTGGAGGAGGAAGTAAGATGGTCCCCAAGCTGACTTGTCACCACTTTTTCTATAACCTTCCTTAAAAATGGGAGATTAGAGACCAGCCTGTAATTGACGAGACAGTCTGGGTCCAATGATGATTTCTTTAATAGGGGTCTAACCAAGGCCTCTTTCAGGGCCATAGGGAAGACCCCATTCCTCAAGGAACTCTAGACAATCTCGGCAACAACAGGTGCAATCAGGTCCACACATCCAACCAACAGTTGTGTTGGACCTGGGTCTAGATCACAATGTGTTGGCTTCAGTCTTGAGACAACCCTCACCACCTCCTCCACCCCAACTGGATCGAATGCTGCTAGACTTTGAGGGTGGGGAAACAGTATTACTTACCGGCAGTGGGTTTGGGCACCTGACCACTAGATATTGAGGGGGGGATAGCTCTGCTTACCAGTGGTGGTATTGGGTACTCAATCACCTGACTTTAAGGGGGCAGACAGTACTGCTTATCAGTGGCAGAGTTGGGCATCCAACTGCTGAACTTTGAGGGGGGAAGCACTGCTTGCTCATAGTGGGTCTGGGCACCTGAATGCCATACTTTCAGAAATAGGGTTGCGCTCCATGCAGCATTACATGAGCCACTGCTGGAATTTATTGACCGAAGCAGACACTGTAGGGGCCAAAGCAGCCACTGACAGGAAGTGGCACTGCAGAAGGCCGGGAGAGAAAGAAAGTGAAACCGGAGGCACTGGCTGCACAGCATCCTTAAAAATGTCAAAACTAAGCACACTGGTTTGAGCATCCTTTGAAAAGCATGCCTTCTGGTGGCAAACCTGCATCTTCCGCCAGATCAGTCATCATTGACAGCACTCTGATTTCCAGCCACCTCACTTCCTTACAACCTGACACGCCTCCAAAACCTGCATTATGTTCACTAAAGCTATACCAAAATATCTCTGGTTTGCATTCTGCATTCTGCAATCAAACATCAAAATAACTAATTGGTGGGAGGAAACACTGCATTAAACAGGATTCAAAATAATGAACAAAAACAGAACTCTACAAAAACAAACACACAAAACACAGTACACTGGGGTTATTAAATAGACCTCACACATGCCCAAATTTACAATTATATAAAATATGTAAACACCAGGGTTTATGTTTGGTTTAAATTAACTTTTAATTGACAGCTGTTTACAATGTTCCCTTTTTCAGAAATTGCATTCATACCAATAATAATCCATATGTAACTGAACCTGAAGCAAAAGTAATGTGAAAAACCATATTTTGCATTATTTTTTTGGGGCAGTATTCTGTTAAAGTTCTCTTTATGGAACCAGAGATCTGGCATTTTAACTATATCATGGTTTGTGTACAGAAATCTAAGCATGGTAACTTCTGATAGGTCACCAGATCATACACAGCATTCTGTAGACAAACTGTGACGTGATAAAAACTCCAAATGACTGGTTCCATGAAGAGAAACATGCAGAGCGTTGTTCATCAAATGAAAACGCATCAGTGTTTTTTGAGGCAGGGTTAGCTGTGGCTCATTTGCTAGTATAAATTTCATTTCTGTAAATATGCCCATTAACAACAGCTGCTAGTTATCAGAAATATCCTGCCCCTTTATGATACAGATGTATCGAGGGTGCTACAGTACCAAATCATGTTTCTTTTCCCAAGTGACTGCATGTGTGTATGATTGCTTCTGTGTTTGACTGCGCCTCAGTGTATACGCACGGAGTATGACTTCATGTCTCATGAGGCTTTTGAAAGAGGAGAGGCGACAATTCTCATATGTCACTTAGGTAACGGGAAACTAAAATCAGTTGGATGCTGGCGGGTTTGGTAAAAGTAAAGATTTCCTAACTCCGATTTGTTTATCCATTTTTGTATATAAAAAAATTCTCATTGACTGCTAAGTAAAAAATATTAAACTAGCCCTATGTTTCAATGGGCCGGTGTCATAACAATATACTAATGTCCTGCTCTAACCCTATATTTTATATTCTATCCTATATGTATTTCTTTTCCGGCTCACTCTGTTCCGTACAGTTTTATTCAAAAAGGAGATCATGTGTAAACCAACGGTTAAAAATATGACACATAGAAAAATCAGAGAAATGTAAGGCATTATATCCTAAAATCCCTAAATAACTTGTGAGCATCTCATAAACTTCAGTCAAGTACCAGAGACTTGCCCTAACCCTAATGTCCTGGGAGCACAAACTCCAGCGGTAACTACATGAAGCTATTTGGGGCCAAATGTAAGAGGGATACCTGAAAGAATGTTCCCCCCCCCCACATAAAGGGTGGTGTAAGGGTGGAACAGGCTGCTGCAAGTAGTGGTCTGTGCAAAAAGAGTGTGGGGGATTCATACACGGGATGGACAGAGGCATGGGCTTTGTTATTATGGTATCAAAAAGGGAGGAGCAGAGGAAGTGTGAAGAGCCACTAGAGTGCTTACATTTCATATAAGATAGGCCGGACTGGGCAGATGTGATGGGCCAAGTGATATTTTTCTGCTGGCACTGTGTAACACTGGACCAGCTATTGGTGGCATCAGCCAACTCTAGTTAACCATAATTTCTGTGAGCACACTGACAACGGCAAAGGATCCATTGCAGCCTGAATGTGGTTGTACCAGACTAACAATTAATGAATAATGGACAGTCAGCCAATTCTCTGGGTGTCTGTACTAAGACCATTTGTCACCTACGGTGGCATTAGAAATCATCAACTACTCTCTGCTTTGGCCACTCATGTATAGACTGCACAAGTGACATGTATGCTTATTTAAATCCTTCTTTAACATACTTGTCTTTCACAATATGATGAAAACCACATGCTTCTTGGAATTGATCCGTGTTGCTGGGAGACAGAGAGGCACTAATGAACTCTTATTTTTAACAAAACATTAATTGATGAGGACTATTGCCTTCATGTTTGCGTTCCAGATATTGGCAGACCATCAGATAAATGATTTCATTTGTACCCTCACATTACCTTTTGAGGGGGGAAAAAAGCATATACTACTGTGGTAGAACAAATGCAGTCTTCTGCTGCAGTGTACAGGCATGGTATACCATGTAGATGGGAAGATACTCCTGCACAAGCTTGTTTGTAAGACTGTAGATAAATAGCCATCCCGGTGGTGCTGAGGGTTGAGGCACTGGATGCCACACCTCGCGCTATGCTGGTGACCTGAATTTGGGAGCCAGCTCGGGCACTGGTAGGTCGGCAGGAGCAGGCTGAGGATGGAGTGCCCTAGTGGTGCTCTCCTCCCCTGGAGAATGGGTTGGGTTGGCTCGGCATGCCGGTGACCCCTGGTGGAGACCAGGGGATGTCACAGCAAGCTGGGCAGCACGAGATCAGCATGGCCAATGCTAGCAGGGTTGCCGTGCACCAGAGCGTTGGGGTGTGCCCATGCAGGGGTGGGGGAACCAGTGCAAAACAAGGAAAAGATTGGCTTGTGGGACAGGCGACGGCACCTGTTCCCTATGCCCTCCGCCGGGTTCTCCTCGGCTGGCCTTACAGTTCCTCCCTCTGGGCCCACCTGCAGCTGGAGTCTGACTTACAAGAGCCCAAAGAGGCGAGGGCTACCCTCCCCGGGTGGGTGAAACCGGGGGTGCTGGCTGCACGGGGGGGGGAGATGGCACAGACTGAGGGATCCACAGGCTGGCAGGATAAAGGACCGGATGCCCGAGAGAAGGTCCCACAAGCCATAACCAGTGCGAAATAGATTGGAAAAAAAACAAGACTGCAGATAAATTATTTCTGTTTTTACCATCACAACATACAACATCTACAGTAACAATTAAACTACAAAAACAACTCAGCAAACATTGCTGGTATTTGGCTAGTGCTTGTTTTTGCTGGTGACTAGTGCTGGGCAAAACTTTTATTATGCTTGCAAAATTGGCAACTTTCACAATTGTGAAATATTTGCAAAATTGTGTCATCCTCATGAGTGCCATTTTTTTTCCAAATTTCACATTTTAAATAAATTGAAATTTTTTGAGGGAACAAAACAGAGGGCACAATTTAAGCCAAAAATGTTTTCATGATGTTTAGTATGTATATATTTGATGGAAACTACTCAATAAAGAGTTTAACTGCAAAAAAAAAAAAAAAAAACATATTTTAAACATACTGTTCCGGTTTGCGAAACTGTAAAAATTCTGTATAAGTTGTGCACTTTCATGAAAAATGTGCAAAACAGAGTTTTCTAACTTTTTCCCGAACTACAGGTGCCTGGTATCCTTCACTAATCTGGGGTTCACCTAAAGATTCTTGGTGGATCAGTAGGTAGCTAGAAGGCCAAAGAATCAAGTCAACAAGTGTCTGCATGGCTCAGTTGGTAGCACATATGCCTCTGGGTCAGAAAGTCATGGGTTCTAGTCCCATACCTGGATTGGGCTCTAACCATATATGCTGGCAACCAAGAACAGTACTCGAGGGAATGAGGATGCTGCATTGCTGGAATATGCTGTCCTTTGAATTAGACATTAAACTGAGGTCCCATTCCCTTATCTGGTGGTTGTTCAGGTGGACACTGAAGAGCCCAGTACACTTCTCAAGAACAGTAGGGGAATTTCTTTGGTGCCCTGGGCAAATTTCCCCCATTCACTAAAGATGCCACCAACAGATGGTTCATTTTTAGTTGGTTTGTATCTGTGCCCCCCCCCCGAATGAGGCTAAAAGCAGTACTGTCTAGCTCTCCTTTCTAAGTTAAAAAAACTCAATAAATAAATTAAAAAATGTTCTTCAAACCTTAAAAATGATCTGCCCATTTCCAGCATTAAAAAAATTACAGTTGGCATAATGCATGTATTATATCAGGTGCCTTTCAAAAAACATCCGGCTGTCCCTGACTGACCTCACAACAGCTGTGTTTGTGACATCACCGTATTATAAACAAGTGAATAACTGCCACTCCATTTCCTATGTAACCACAGCCCTAGAAAGGGGAGTACATGAAAAGTTAGTGGGTTTTTTTGAATGCAAAGAATATCAGCTTGATCAAGTTAAGGAATTAGCAAGCAACACAGCAGACCACATTTATGAGGTCCATTAATAACTAATCATGGATTTCTCTCTAATATGCATCAAGCAAATGCAAAATGGGGTCGTCAACCACACACCCACATGATCAAGTGACCCATTTTCAACCAAAATCTGCTTTTCTTCCAGTCTCAGAACGTGTCAAAGACAACACATTGCTGTTCAGCTACACAATATTCATGTCTATTTACAGTGCTGTCTTACCATTACTCACCACATGTGTCATATGGAGGAGTCTAGTTTTAGAGGGCTCTGATCTATGACTAAAACCGGTGAGCAATGCTGTGGTCATGCTACTGATTGCAGTGTGTATTTGGTTGCCAGGCAACATGTCAGTTCTGTCACAGTATAAACCAGAAAGCAGTGTCCTGTCTGAGGTGTTGTCTTAGATGAGACAAAATCCTCCTTTTCTGCTTCTGACAGTGTACAGCTTTGGCTATTTTAGTTGGAAATGAAGTCCTTTATAAACCTTCATTTTAAAGCTAATTGTATCAATCCTTCTGGGAAATTGCTATTTTGCGCATGGGGGTGTGTGCGAGCGCATACACCAAAACCCTTAAATGGCACATGTATGAGCAGCATTTCATCACAGTCAGTGTGTTGAGAGGCCTGTACTGTCTTCATGTTCATTGTCTCCACTGGTTGGCTGTTCCATAAGTTCACCACTTTCTGGGAGAAGAGGTGTCTCCTAACGTTACTCCTAAATGTACCAACTTTGAGCTTCAGATGTGCCCCCTTCTCCTACTGGGACACCTCAGATAAAACATCTCCATCTGTTCAACCTTGTCAATACCCTGGAGAGTGCAGAAGATGGAGATCATGTCCTCTTCAGCCTCCTTCTCTCCAGGGTGAACATTTTAAGAACTTTCAGGCTCTCCTGATAGCTTTTTTTGCAATATATATACCTGATAATTTTGGCAGTCTTATATTGTACCCCAGCAACACCTTCAATGTCCCTTTTGTATTGGGGAGCACAGAACTATATACAGAACTCCAGAATGAGCCTGACAAGGGTGCTGTAAAGTGTGTGATTAGTTCCCTTTGCTCTGCTGGTCACCCTGTTTTGATACACCATAACATTCTCCCAGTCGTCTTGAAAATGGCTATGTACTGCTTGACATGCTTTAGCAAGCTTATTAGTTGTGATCCCAGGTCCTTTACTTCCTCATTTGCATCAAGAAGAGTCCCATAAGGTGTGCAGGTCCTATCTCTGTTCCCTCTCCCCAAGTGTAGCACCTGTTAAAAAGCAGTGGTCCCAGCACCAATCCCGGAGAGGTCACGCTAATTACCCCTCTCGTCTCAGGAGTATAGTGTTCATCAGTCACCTAGCCCACTGCTTTCTATCCCCAAGCCAGTTAGCAATGATTGTTGGGTATTGTCAAGTATACTGCACTGGTGTACTCATGGTGTCGAAAACCCTGCTGAATTCCAATTACGATGAGTTTGAGAAAAAGTTACAACAATCTGAGCAATCCGATTTGCTACACCATCAAAAAAGCCATGTCATTATTAACCCATAATTACACTCCTGTACTACTGCCAACCTCATTACGGGCACCACATTAAAGAATCAGCACACTTGCCTGCAAACTGTGCTGGAAGCAGGGTACCCAGGCCATGAAAAGGAAATAAAACTCCTCCCTCCTACGCACGTAAAATCACTGAACTTATAAGGAAAAGATGAATGAAATAAAAATGTGGGAAAAAAGGCTCTTCATTCTCATGTAAAACATTCTCATCAGCCAGCACAGTGGCATGGAGGGTTAAGGCATTGGATGTCTCACTTCCTGCCGTACAAGTGACCCTGGTCCTAGAATGGAGCAGGGCCACTTGGGGGCTGGCCAGGGAAGGGAGGACTGAGCATCCCCAAGACAGCTCTCCTTCTCCAGGAAGTGGGGGGTGGCTGAAACATAGAAACGTAGAACTTGATGGCAGATAAGGACCACTTGGCCCACTTAGTCTGCCCATTTTTCCAACCTGCTGCAATACCACAGATCCTACTTGATCTTTGGCTTTTACCCTCGTTCCTATTGCTAGGGTTCCTATGTGCCTGTCCCATGTATTCTTGAATTCCCCTACTGTTTTTGCCCCCATCACCTCTGCTGAGAGGCTGTGCCATGTATCCACCAGCCTTTCTGTGAAAAAATACTTCTTCACGTTACCACTGAGCCTACCCCCTCCAGCCTCACATCATAACCTCTTGTTCTAGAACATCTTTTTTTCTGAAAGATGCTACCCTCTTGTGCCTTATTTATGCCTTTGAGGTATTTGAAGGTCTCTATGATATCCTCTCTCTCTCTCTCTCTCTCTCTCTCTCCCTCTCTCTTCAAGTGTATACATATTGAGGTCCTCTAGTCTCTTCTTATATGACTTCTGGTGCAGACCCTACACCATTTTTGTTGCACTTCTCTGAACTGCCTGTACTCTATGTCCTTCCGGAGATGCAGCCTCCAGAATTGGACACAGTACTCCAGATGGGGTCTCACTAATGATATGTACAGTGGTATCGCCACCTCCTTTTTTCTGCTGGTGACACCTCTCCCTGTGCACCCCAACATCCCACTGGCTCTCCCCGCATCCTTTTCACAGTGCTTGGTCACCTTTAGGTCATCAAATATGATTACCTCCAGGTCGGGGGTCATGTGATGCCTCTGATCTAGTGGCTGCATCTTTTCACCACTCCCACCTGTCCTGCTCAAATTTGACTATTTTTTCGGGATTATCAGCAGTTTTTGCCACTCAGCGTAGCTAACCTACCTCTCTAGTGCCATCCGGTTGTTTATTCGTCCTGATCTTTCTGCTTCTGTGCACAGGATGGATGCTGAGATACGACAGGCCCTACTGCCCCTTACGCTGCCTGCAACACTGGAAAAAGTTCCAAGAAAGCCAAGGCACATGGAGCTTCTTCTTGGTGCGCCTCCACTGCTACACCACCAGCAGCACCACTCACTGAAAAGAAATTCATGGCCGTAATGCAACCTCTTAAGGACATGATGCAGTCCTTTTCTGAAAAGCTTAAGGTGCTGAGAACAGATTTAAATGCCATGGAAAGACGGGTTGGAGATGTAGAGGCAAGAATTGCTTCAATAGAGGGCTGGCGTGACAAAATTAATCCTGAAGTCATCTCACTTTGCCAAAAATTGAGTAAGCTGGAAAACAAGTTGGAAGATCTAGAAGGCAGAAGTAGGAGAAACAACTTAACTGTGTTTGGTCTGCCTGAAGACGCAGAAGCTACACCACCCGTTTTATTTGCACAGAAGTTCCTGGAGTGCATAGTGGGCACTTCTCCTAACCATCCCTGCTATATTGTGGAATGGGCACATCACTCTTTTGAGGCTTAGACCACCGCCAACAGCTTCACCTCGCCCTTTCAGTTTTAAGCTCCTCAACTACCTGGACAAACAGCATATACTACAAAAGTGCAGGGAGCTGAAAGAAATCATCTGGGAGGGCCAAAGAATTCAGGACTTAAAGTCTTTCATCATTTATATTGTACTCCTGGATGCTGTAAATGTCCACTGTTAGAACTGCATCTTCCTAATTTGGATTTCTGTTCAAGTCTTGTTTTGGGAACTGTACTGCTGAAGTGACTGAGAGACTGAGAGACAATCTAGTTCTCGGCCACCTAAAAAAATGCAATGGTAACGACAGCGCTCAGTTTCCCTATCTGGATTTTTTCAGGACATTTCTCTATTTTTGAAGTATCCGGAGACTGTTTCCCTAATTTTAGTTGATGAAAGGTTAAATAGTGCTGGGGGGGGGCACTGCTGGATGTACCTTGATTGGGGACCCGATATTGATTTCAATGGGTTTTGGGGTCAACTGTAAGGTACACTTCTTTCTTGTTCCTCAGTTACCCCAATACTCCCAATATCTGAATTTGGGTTTCGGATCCTATGTGTATTACGCTGTTAGCGTTTCTGGTATTAGGGCTATGATGGGTTTTGTTAGTAGTTGTTTATTATATGGGTTCTGGGTATTCTTGGTGGGGGACTATGTAATAGATGTGGCAGCAAGTGGGGCTGATATTAACTGAAGCTTTAAGGGTATTTTCTCCTCTGACAGTTATATACTTTTGATGCTGTGGGGTTGGGTTGCTATTATGAATGAGATTTGTGTTGGGGAGGGTGCAATGGGAGTTGGGAAGGTTTTGGAGGCATTTGACGGGGTTGTGGGAACATGAGAGCTGGGGTTTTGGTGGGGGGGGGATTGGTGGAGCTTATTGGGCACTGTTTGAAAGTTATATTTCCACTACTAGGCAATGATTCATACTGGCTTTGCTTTGAATATGGCTAACCCTATAAAATTTGCTTACTGGACTATCAAAGGGGCTAGATGACTCACCAAGAGATACCAGATCATCAAACATCTGATGCACCTTCAGTGTCAGGTTTTTTTTCCTCCAAGAAACCCATCTCTTGTCCTTGGAAGGTAATTTCTTTCGAAGACAATCAATAGGGCAAGTTTTTGCAGTGGGATGTGCTACTGCAAGTAAAGGGGTGGCCATTCTGGTCTCCAAAAATTTCACTTTTCAAAGCCAGCACTGTCTCACAGATCCACAAGACAGATATGTTTTTGTCAAGGGGATTCTAGACCGTACAGAAGTGGTGCTAGGCAGCGTTTATGGCCCGAATAATATAGCACTGATAAGCAGCAGGAAAATCCCAGCCTCTCCCTACAAAACAGGGTACTAATGAGAAAAAGACCGAGGTAGAAAGGTCAGTGGGGGATGCTGCAACAGAAGGTAAAGCCATCAAAAAAATGGAGAGCAATGAGTACCAATACCCGTAGTCTGGGTAACAAGCTTCCTGAATTAGTGGCCTTGATGGAGGAGGAACATCTGGATATCGTGGCAGTCACAGAAACATGCTACACGCAAAACCATGACTGGGACGTAAACATACCAGGATACACTATCTACAGGAGGGACAGGGAGGGTAAAAGAGGAGGAGGAGTAGCTCTTTACATAAGGGAAGGAATAAAAGCAACAGAACAAAAGGGTAAACAGGGAGGAGAAGAAGCACTGTGAATAAATTTGGAGACAGGCAATGGCACCACAATCCGCACAGGGGTTGTATACAGACCCCCTTCTCAGGTGGAGGAAATGGACAAGGAAATGATAGAAAGTATACTTAGAATGGCAGAAAAAGGGGAGATATTGCTGATGGGTGATCTGAATATGCCAGATGTTAACTGGAGTGCAGTTGCAGCAGCCACTTCGAAGAGTGGGGTTATTCTAGATGCCCACAGGGGGCATGCCTTAGACAACTAGTATTGGAGCCCACTCAGAGGGAGCAATCTTAGACCTGGTTCTCTCAAATGGAGATGAAGAGAGGATCACAGATGTAGAAGTGGGTAGCCATCTGGGAACTAGCGACCATCGAACAGTATGGTTCACAATAAACACAGCAATCAGAGTCAAGCCATACAAAGGCAAAAGTACTGGACTTTAGGAGGCTGACTTTGCCAAATGGGTGAGTGCCTAAGGAATGCACCAGCAAGTGAGCAGGAAGGAGGGGTGAAGAACAATGGGGAATAATAAAACTGCCATCACAGAGGTAACGAGCCTTGTGTGAAGCAAATAAACAAAACAAAACGATGTAAGAAACCACTATGGTTCTCAAAGGAAGTGGCAGTGAAGGTTCAAGAGAAAAGAAAGCATTCAGGAAGTACAAGGAATCGTAGAAGAAGGAGGACAGAGAACTGTATCAGTTAAAGCAAAAGGAGGCTGGAAGGCAGTCAGAACAGCAAAGGCCCAAACCGAGGAAAAGATAGCCAACTCAGTTAAGAAGGGGATAAAACCTTTATAGGTACATCAGGGAGTGAAGGAAGACCAAGGGAGGGATAGTGAGGCTTATAAAGGGAGGGAGGGTGGCAGAGGAGACTGTGAAAGGCAGAGATACTAAACAAATATTTTTGCTCAGTATTTACAAATGAAGAGGGAGGTACCTAAAACAAACAGTAGAAACACTCTGGATACAGAAGTTGATACCAGCCCATTTACAGAAGAAAGGGTTCTGAAAGAACTCTTAAACCAAGGTGGACAAAGCAATGGGCCTGATGGGATTCATCCCAGAATCTTAAAAGAACTAAGGGTAGAACTAGTGACACCACTGACTATCCTCTTTAACAAATCATGGAAGGATGGGTGGTACCGAGGACTGGAGGAGGGCAGATGTGATTCCCCTTCACAAAAGTGGGAGCAAGGCAGAAGCAGAAAACTACAGACCTGTTAGTTTAACCTCAGTGATAGGGAAAATGATGGAATCACTCTGAAGGAAAGAATTGTCGAGTATCTAGAGGCCAGAGGGGCACAGGACCCTAGGGCAGCATGGATTCACAGCGGAAGGTCATGCCAGACGAATCTGATAGATTTCTTTGACTGGGTGACCAAAGTAGTAGATCTGGGAGGGGCTGTGGACATGGCCTACCTAGACTTTAGCAAGGCATTTGACACAGTCCCACACCACAAAAGATTAATATACAAGTTAGCCAGCCTGGGAGTGGGTCCCAAGATGACAGCCTGGGTAAAGAATTGGCTGGAGAATAGGACACAGAGAGTAATAGTAAATGGAGTCCACTCAGAAGAAAGGGGTTACTAGTGGGTACCGCAGGGTTTGGTATTAGACGGTCCTCTTCAATGTCTTTATAAGTGACATTGCAGAGGGACTGGAAGGAAAGTATGTCTCTTTGCAGATGACACAAAGATCTGCAACAGAGTTGATGCACAGGGTGGGTGGAAAGGATGAGAAGGACTTGGCAAGGTTAGAGGAATGGTCAAATGTATGGCAGCTTAGATTCAGTGCTAAGAAGTGCAAGGTAATGCACCTGTAAACAAAAACCAGGGAAGAGTACACAATGGGGTGAGATACTAACAACAACAAAATGGAAAGGGACCTGGGGTAGTCATATCAGATGACCTAAAGGTGGGCAAGCAATGAGAGGGCAGCAAGGAGGGTTGGGGATACTGGGATGCATAGGGAGAGCATCACCAGTAGAAAGCAGGAAGTTATTATCCTCTGTACAGACAGCTGGTGAGACCCCATCTGAGTATCACTGGCAGTTCCTGAGACCCAATCTCAACAAAGACATGGACAGGATGGAAGCTGTCCAGAGGAGGCAACTAAAATGGTGCAGGGTCTGCATCGGAAGACATATGATGAGAGACTAAAGGAGTTTAATATGTATAGCCTCGAGGAAAGGAGGGAGGGGGACATGACAGAAACTTTCAAGTACCTCAAGGGACTCAACAAAGTCCAAGAGGGTAGCATCTTTCAAAAAAGAGGTGTGCCAGAACAAGGGGCACAATTTGAAGATAGAGGCTGGCTCAAGGTAATTTAAGGAGTATTTTTCACAGAGAGGGTTGTGGATGCATGGACGGCCTTCGGAGGAGGTTGTGGAGTCAAAAACAGTGGTGGAATTCAAGCATGCATGGGACAGTCATAAGGCCATTCTAGGGGGTGGGGATAGGAAGAAGTAGGCTGCTGGTTAACTAGGATCTGCAGCTTATCCAGTAGGTAGGGAAATGGGCAGACTGGGTGGGCCAAGCGGTCCCTATCTGCCGTCAAATTCTATGTTTCTATGTTTCTATGAATGTTGTAGATCCGTCCTTTTTTATGGTTTTGACATAATTATCTATATTTTCTTCTATTCCCCTACTCATTGGAGGAGATTGGAATATCTCTCCTACACTGGATTTGGACAGGACGGGGGAACCCCTGGGAGGTCTTTCCCATGCTCAGTGCTCCTTGCGGGATATGATCCATTCTCTGTGGCTTTGTGATCCATGGCGGATTTTAAACCCGTAGGATAGAAAGTATACTTTCTATTCCTCCGCTCATGGCTCCTACTCCAGGCTGGATTATATACTTTTAAGCTCTTCTCTCTCTTTGCTGGGGGTGCTGGAGGGGGAGATTTCTTCCAGGGTCCTCTCAGATCACTCACTCGTATGGGTTAAGCTCCTTCTTAATCTGAACATAGAGAAGGATACAATTTGGAAACTTAATAATCAGCTTCTTAGTGATGACTTTGTTGTTGATCGGATTAAAAAATAAATTACTTTGTATACCCAGCATAATTTGGGATCCACCAATCATTTAGATTTGGAATGGGCAGCCTGCAAGTGTTTTCTTAGGCGGGAACTTATCAGACTTGCCTCATGACGTAAACGTACCTGTGTATAAGTCACTGCTGACGTTCTTAGACAGATCACTGACACTGAGCAAGCTCTCTCCACTCATACCTCAGAAAGTACTCTACGGGAGCTTACAATTGTAAGGGATAAATATGCTGATCTCCTAAGGGAAAGGGTGGAATATGTCATTTTAAAGACTAAAGGTAAATATATTGATCAAGGAGACAAAGCAAGTCAGTTGCTAGCTCTCCATCTTCAACAATTAGAGTATTCTAGGCTGATAGCTGCAGCTGCAGTCAGGGTGGATGACGGAACTCTTTGGACTCAACGCAGAGGTATTGCCAGTGAATTTGTTTCCTTCTATCTGGAGTTGTATGGTCCCACATTCTCTTCTCTGCCTTCTGCTGATTGTAAGTCATATCTCAGGGATAGCTCACTCCCACAATTAACATGGGCCTAGCAACTCATTTTATCCCAGCCTATTTCTGAATTTGAGATTCGGCAGGCGATTTCTAGCCTGATGCCAGACAAGGCACTGGGGCCAGATGGCTTCATGCCTAACTTTTATATGCTTTTTCTTGAGCAACTAGTTCCAGTTCTGCACCACTTTTATCTTCACATCTATAAATCAGGTATTTCAGACCCTACGCTAGTGGAGGCCCTTATCGTCCTACTACCCAAACCTGGTAAATCCCCAGAAAATGTTGCTAATTACAGGCCCATTTCACTAATTAACTGTGATATTATGATTATTTCTAAAATCCTTGCCACGAGGGTGAACCAAGTCTAGGAAGGGCTTATCAGTCGAGAACAAGTGGGTTTTGTCCCTGACCGGTCATCTATGGATCACTTCAGGAAACTGGCCCATATCCTTTCCGCGTCCAGAGGATTAGTAACCCCTATGGCTCTGATCTCTCTGGACATGGAAAAAGCATTTGATAGAGTGAATTAGGGGTTTCTGTTTCTGACATTAGAAGCCTTTGGCTTTCCACAGTCTTTTTTACGTTGGCTCCAGGTCCTATATTCTTCTCCCTTGGCAAAAATCTACTGTAATGGTATGTTCTCATCCATACTTCCTCTGGCTTCTGGTATTCTCCCCTCTCCTTTTTAATCTAAACTTGGAACTCCTGCTTCACAGATTACAGACAACCCCAGGCATAACTGGTATCTCGGTGGGTCCAGAAACATTTTTATTGTCTGTTTATGTGGATGATATTGTGTTACATCTGGCTCACCCTGAGACCTCTTTCCCAATAGCTCTTCAGGTTATAGAAGAGTTTGGGTCCTTCTCCAATTATAAGCTTAACCTCAATAAGACTGAGGTGTTACCTCTTACTCCAAATTTCCAAATGTGAATAAACAGGTTCTGGTATCTTTGGGTGTGATCTGGTCCCCTCGTTGCATTAAGTATCTGGGTTTGTGTTTGTCTAAAGCTGTCTCCCTTATGCATAAGCTTAATCTAGATGACCTAGTACAGTGCATACATCAGGACTTACAACACTGGCAGGCCCTCCCTTTGACTCTTTGGGGTTGAATTTCTATTATTAAAATCAATGTATTAACCCGGTTATTTTACCCCCTGCACATGTCAAATTGTTGGCTTCCCTTTGTGTGGTTCAAGCGCATTCATAGGATGGTAGCCGACTGTATTTGGCAGGAAAAAGCTCCTAGACGAGCCTATAAGAAGTTAGCAGCCCCTAAAAATAATATGGAAGGTATTAAGCTTCCATATTTTCTTATTTATTATTTTGCCAGTCACTTCAGTAAAATATTTCAGTGGATTATCCCTGCCCCTGCAGACCCCTCCTCAGGATACGGGCCCCTCTGGCTTGACCTAGAATTACAGTTGTTGCAAAAGTTTGGGGTGTCCCCATCTTCTTTACTGTGTACCCCCTGAAGTGCATTGCCCCCGAGCTTAAAAGAATCAGTTATGGGCACCTCCTTACGTGTATACTCCCAATTCTGGTCTTTAATCAAATCTCCCATCTCCAAGGATATAACTCAGCCCATACTTCAAAACTTTAATTTCAAAATTGGAGGTCAGGTTATTAAGCCAGATTGGCTTCCACAGTTGGCGGAGATCAGAGTGGGTGACCTACTGAAAGAAGGGGTATTAAGGTCTTCTGTAGATATAATGACACGACTTAGTCTGGAGAACAAATGTATTTTTAAAATTTGTCAGCTGAGACATGTTTTGACCCAATGGTTTGGTTCAGGCCTTTGGACCACTAACTTTTAGAGCTTCTTTCTTCTATTTCACTGCTAGTTTCTCAAACACATGTAGTGTCGACCCTTTCTTCCCTGTTATCATCCACCTTCTCTTCTGAAATAGATGGTTCTTCACCTTACTGGGATCAGCTGTTTCACAAGTCTCCTTAGCAGTGGCAGTCTATATGGAATAATCTATATCGGTACACAACTCAAGATAGACTGCGAATTACTCAATTCAATATATTAAATCACCAGTATTACACTCCTCAAAAATTGGCGCGTATGGGGCGGCTACCATCATCTAATTGTACTAGATGTGATCAGGATGAGGGAATCCCTATTTCATATTTTATGGAATTGCCCCAAAATGTCCCCTCTTTGGAAGCAAATTGAGGCCAGGGCTGATCCTCTGTTAGGTTTGCAGGGTTATTTAGACCGGAAATATGTATCCTAGGGGAGTATAGCTCTATTTCAATCAAAGAGCGTAGATATTTTATGGCTGTAATCTCCCTCTCTCTGAAGAAAGTGGTCCTAAGGCACCGGCTAGACCAAAATCTTATTTCATATCAAGAATGGTTACAGGAATTGTTATATAATCTACGTGTGGAATGTATGATTGCAAATCTTTACCATAAACCCCAAAACTTTGATAGAAAATGGGGGAAATTATATATACTATATACAAACTGGTATGCAGTTGGACTATTGCAATTTAAGAAGACTCTGATTTTTGAACATTCAGTATACTTGTGGCCTGGAGTGGATAAAATGGTTAATAGGTTATGTTGCATAATCTTAAGATTTTGGTTTTCTTATAAGCTTCACCATGGGGGGGGGTATATTTTGGTGGAGGGGAAGGAGGGAAGTGGGGAAGTGAATTCTGACAATTTTCTTGTCACGTATGTCTGTAGAATTTTATATATTCAATAAAGTTTATTAAATTAAGAAAAAAAATTATTACCTCCAGGTCCCTTTCCTGTTTTGCAATCGTCAGCACCTCCACCCCATCATGTACTCCTCTGCTGGGTTTCTGTGCCCCACATGCATGATTTTACACTTGTTTGCATTGAATCTTAACTGCCACACTCTTGACCACTCCTCAAGGCTGCTTAGGTCCCACCTAATTTTTTCCACACCCCCTGAAATGTCAACCCTGTTGCAGATCTTAGTGTCATCTGCAAGGAGGCATACCTTCCCTTCTAGCCCTCAAGGAGCTGTGTCTCATTGCTTGTCTGCCACCTGGAAGAATCTGGGCAACAGCGAAGCAGGACCACACAGGAGGAGGGACCCCACACACAGAATGCCAGGGGTGTTTCCATGGAGGAGGAGAATGCACATCATGCTGATTACACGTGTGGTGGGCCCTGGGCAGATAAATGATGGAAAACAGCCTCAACCACAGGATGTATCCTTATGTCCCGCAGGCCCCACAACAGTGACCAGGCACTGCCAAGAAACATTCTGTGGCAAAGGACAAAATGGAGAGGAGAGATAAGCCTCAGAGAAGCCAGGGGATGGGGCAGGAGACTAGTCAGATAGGGGTGATTGGGGCAGATCAAGTGGCAAAAACTGTAAATAACAAAAAAAATTCTCATCAGGGATTGTTTTAGGTCTTAACTGTCAAAAAGAAAAGGTCTCTTACTTTGAAGCATAAAAACATGTGTTCTGGTCTGTTTTTCAGCAGTAAGATTCCTCTCAGCATATTATAAGTGCTTCAAGACACTTCAATGGTGTGTGATTATGGGGAATACAGTAATTGCACTTTGCTCCTGGTGTGCAGTGAGGTGAGCGAGTTTTATAGAGCTGCTCAATTACAGCAACTCAATAAAACCGCTCGTAGTAAGAGCGAGTGGTAAAGAATACTGAGTAGTAGGTTAGAGCGAGTGTAGCAGTGAGCTGTACTCGCTAGAAGAGGATATGGGGATTAGTTTGGCCAAGCCCTGCTGAGCTGGCCATTTGGTGTAGTGACGTAAGCCACTGCCTCTGAAGCTGGTAGACCCAGGTTTGGGTCTGGCTGTGGGGGGACATTTTTAGTTTACTGTTAGTTCTTTTCCCCTGTATCCATGCTCCCTGTAGAGTTGATTATAAAAATTTGGGGGGAGCAGGGGGCTTGCCCCCCCAACAAAGGGGTGTGCAGGGGGGTGTAGCCCCCACCAAAATACTTGTTTTGTTGCGCTGATTGGGAAAGTAAGCAACTATTGCTCTTTGCAGTGGTCGTTGTTATACTGCTCGCCCTTTTGACGTTGGGTGCTCTTTGGTTTGCTGTTTGTGGTCGGCAATATAAAATACTCACCGTTATTACATTAAACCTTTTCTCTTGTGTGTAAAGGCACTGAATGCAAGCATCTTGTGCCTAACACACTTGAGTCATGGAATTATTCCAAATAATCACATATTTGCTGGTGTGTCTTATTGTGTATGCAAACTGTGTCTAAAGTCCTGTCTTGGTCCACCTCCCTGATTACCCCTGTCAGGTTGTTTGGCATGATCTGCCCTCAGAAGGTCCAGCTGAGAGGGAATGAGAACCCTGGTCTCTAACAAGTCACCCATTAGGCTGTCCTCGATGATGAATTCCAGGACCTTTCCCAGCAATTACGTCAGGCTGACTTCTTGTAGTTTCTTGGGTCCAGCCTTGCCCTTTCTTGAAGATGGAGACAATACTGACCACTTTCTGGTCCTACAGTACCACACCTGTAGAGACAGATAGACTCATGAAAGATTGTCACAAGGGTCCCCGCCAGCTGTTTCTTTTATTTCCGATATGACCCTTCAGTGCATCCCATTCATCCCTTGGGATTTACCTGGCTTGCTCTTTGCCAGGTAGTCAGTTACTGGGGGGAGGATTGATGCTGCAGATTGCATCATGGGTAAGGGTCCTCCCAGGGCCCTTCAGTGGACACCAAAGCATTCATTCAGCATATCGGCTATTGCCCCTGGCTCATGCACAAGCTCATCCCCTGCTGTTGTTGTTAGGTGCCCATCCCCTCCTTCACCTTCCTCTTTCCCCTACCTTGGGATCAGCGGAGGTATACTGCAGTACCTGCAGCTGATGCAAAATGCAGCAGCTTGGTTACTAATGGGTCTTTCAAGATTGCGCCATATTTCCCTGGTGTTACACGGTCTGCATTGGCTGCCAGTGAAGTGGTGTATCTCCTTTAAAGTGAGACAATTAAATTACAAGGCCCTACATGGGCTGGACCCGGGCTACCTGGCTCAGCTCCAGCATCCTCATATACACGTGCACCCTCTCCGCTCCGTGGAAGAGATGGTTCTGAGGGAAAGCCTGAAGACTTCAGAGGATTGGGCTTTTGAGGTTGCAGGTCCGGTCCTCTGGAATTCCCTGCCCAGAAATTTGAGGGATGCCCCCTCAGTGGAGGCCTTTAGAAGGGGCTTGAAAACTTTTTTATTCCAGCTGATGATGAAAACTTTATTTTTATACAGGAAATTCTAATCATTAGGATTATACAATCCTGTTCTCAAGATAGTCCTGTTTATATTTCACTTAGTTACATCTAAACATATAACATTAATCAAATAAATACAAAATGTACACAATACACAGCATTTCAATATCCAACAATACATTAAGACACAAATACAAAACAAAAAATACAAGGTTTCACAATAAGGATTTCCCATACATAATCATATACAACTACACTCTATTTTATGAAGTTTCAAATTTCATTTTTTAAAAATCGTGGGTCTTCTAGAGATCTTATTGAGGGGTAGAATATTCCATACTTTAGCTGCCTGACATGAAATGGAACCATTACCATATTTATTATGAATTTTTATGGACAAACTCTATGTCTATGCTCAGATCTTAGAAACTCATGCCTACCTTTACTAACTTTAGGAAAAGTATTTGTGTGATATAATGTTCGGGGTAAGATATCTTATATTTATGTATCAGTATTAACCAGTTTTTTGAAAAATCATTTCTAAAGACTGCCAGTTCAACTTTATGAACATATTACAATGATGAGTTCGATAGGAACACTGCAAACATATCTAGCTATTCTATGTTGCACCCTATCCAATCTAATCAACTGATGTTTACTCGCTGTTCTATAAATTAAATCCCCATATGTCAGGGTTGGCATAATCAGCTGTTCGGCCACTTTTTTCCTATCCTTGATTTGTAAACATTTAGTAGTTCATCTCAAGGCTCCTAATTTCTTGGTCACCTTTTTTATATTATTATTTATGTGGGTATCAAAGGTCAACAAATAATCAAAAGTCAGCTGGTATTTAGGGTGAATACATACTATCTTGTTCCCTTATAGTACTGTATATCCTATTAATTTAATCATTTATTTATTGACATTTTTAATTTTTAGAGTGTTTAATGGGTTGTATACATCGATGGTGGTTTTATATTATGGCTCTATGTTACTGTGATTTAGTTTATTTATTTATGAAAGCATTTCACCAGGAAAAATCATACTGAACTCAAATAGCTCATTTCCAGATGTGTCCGGGGGATTGGGAACAATTTATATATACAGTAGCATAACAATGTAGCTTCGATGTTTTGGTGAATAGAGTATGGGATTAATAGTGCTTATGTAACTGTAGTTTACTTTTTGACTTTCTCCGTTCCCACCTTTGGTACGTAAGCCGGGTAGCGAGTAGGGAATAGAAAGCACAGCACCAAGGGTGAGTAGGGTGCCGGAGAAGGAGGAGGCAGGGGTGGATGGTGAGTGTTTCGCAACACACTAAGCGGAGAACTGTCATGGGAGGCTGGCTTTTGTTAGGGATGTGGGAGGAGCTATTTCCCCACATTGAACCTAGGGCTTTAGCCCTCTCATTCAATGTTTTGATGAATACAGTATGGAGTTAGTAGTACTTACGTAACTGTAGTTTACTTTTTGACTTTTCTCTATTCCCATCCCTGGTAGGTAAGCTGGGTAGTCAGTAGGGAATAGAAAACCCAAAAAGATTACCTCCTCCACCTCATGGAGAGTATGACCAGCAGCATGCAGGAGAGGAAAACCCCCAGGTGGAGGAAACCTCTGGGACCCATGGCTACTAAACCGCCTGTCCTCAGGGCAAACTAAGAGGAGATGATCCTAGGTTCTTACAACCATATTCTGATTTTTAAGTGAGGTGGACTGTTTGTAGAGAAGACATTCCATCTTCGGAGTCTGTTGCAGTATGCGTTCTGGAAGGTCGATTCTGAGGCTGAAGAGGCAGGTCCATTCTGAAAGAGTGTCACAATCCCAAATATGGATTAAGTCCAACAGGTAAAGAGGAGAACATGGTCCAAGATTCCAGTGTGCTGTTGGATGATATTCAATGGGGTTACTGAGTCAATGCGAGCATGAAAAGCATGAGTTGATTAAGTGAGCTGACAGACTCTGAACTGTGGGGAGTATGATGGGTTATGAAATTCTAAAAGTAATCTATCAGCTTTGTAGAGGACTTGACATTCAGATTAGAGTATTAAGGCTTGGAGTTCAGCAATGTGTGATATGTCGCTATGTAAGCATCTATGGAGATTATCAAGGAGTCGGACAAAAGCTTTAGGTACCTGGTAGGAGGGGTTAACGTGGCAGATTTTAGACCAAATGAAGGAAAGGCAATATATACGAACATACGAAGAAGGCAGCAGAGGAGGGCCATTTGGTCTATCAAGTCTGCTCGTATTGCAGGGTCCACAGCTTGAGCTAATGTCCCTGCCCTCCCTCCCCACCTCCCATCCTCCCTACCCATGATCCTTACCTTCCCCCTATGCCTATCCCATCCTCTCTTAAAGCTGCCCACTCTCTTCAACGAGATGACCTCTTCCGGCAGTGCATTCCAAGTTTCCGCCACCCTTTCTGTGAAAAAGTGCTTCCTGATCTCCATCCTAAACCTCCCACCCTCCAGCTTAAGACCGTGCCCCCTCATGTTATTATTGCCACTCAGCTTAGAGAGAATCTCCTTATCAACCTTATTTATCCATGGCAGGAGCTTAAGTGGCCATAGAGACTTTGCAGTTCTGGAGCATCCAATGACTGAATGCCCGGGGGGCCCGAGAATGGGTCTTTGGATAAGTCTATAGACTGATGTGGCAATGGGAAGTTGAGAGCAGTGTAGAAAGCCATGGTGACTAGTGTGCTTAGTCAGACATAGGACTGTTGTGGGGCATGACTGGGAAAGTGAGACAGCCAGGTCGGTTGCGGATGTGCAAATTGAGGAATCAATGGAAGCCTGCTTTCAGTGATGGTATTCGCTGAAGGGAGTATGAGATGTAAATTTGAAACAGTCCCACACAAAAGATTAATAAACAAGTTAGCCAGCCTGTGAGTGGGTCCCAGGGTTGTAGCCTGGGTAAAACATTGGCTGGACAACAGGACGCAGACAGTAATAGTAAATGGAGTCCACTCCAAAGAAGGGAGGGTTACTAGTGAGGTACTGCAGGGTTCAGTACTGGGACATGTCCTCTTTAATGTCTTTATAGGTGGCATTGCAGAGGGACTGGAAAGGAAAGTATGCCTCTTTGCAGGTGACACAAAGATCTGCAACAGGGTTGATACACAAGGGAGGGGTGGAAAGGATGAGAAGAAACTTGGCAAGGCTGAAGGAATTCAAATTCAAGTTCAAGTTTATTGCAGGAAAGACTCCGTTGAGCAAGCTCATTCACAAGGAGGTCCTGAATGGTCAAAAGTACAGTAGCTTAGATTCATTGCAAAGAAGTGCTAAGTAATGCACCTGGGAAACAAAAACCCAGGGGAAGAGTACACAATGTAGGGGGAGGTACTAACAACAACATAAATGGAAAGGGACTGGGGGGTAGTCATATCAGATGACCTAAAGGTAGGCAAGCAATGTAAGAAGGCAGTAAGGAGGGCTGGGGGATACTGGGATGCATAGGGAGAGGCATCACCAGTAGAAAACAGGAAGTTGTTAACCCTCTGTACAGACAGTTGGTGATACCCCATCTGGAATACTGCATGCAGTTCTGGAGACCCCATCTCTGCAATGACATAGTTGGGATGGAGGCAGTCCAGAGGAGGGCAACTAAAATGGTGCAGGGTCTGCACAAGAAGCCATATAAAGAGAGACTAAAGGAGCTTAATATGTATACCCTCGAGGAAAGGAGGAAGAGGGGGGACGTGATAAAAACATTTAAGTACCTCAAGGGAATTAATAAAGCCCAAGAGGGTACATCTTTCAGAAAAAGAGATGTGCAAGAACAAGGGAGCACAGTTTGAAGATAGAGGGGGGACGGCTCCGGGGCAATGTGAGGAAGTATTTATTCATGGAGAGGGTGGTGGATGCATGGAACGGCCTTCCTGAGGAGGTTGTAGAGTCAGAAACAGTGAAGGAATTCAAAAATGCGTGGAACAGACATAAAGCAATTCTAGGGGGTGGTAAGAGGAAGTAGGCCGTTGGTTAACTAGGATCTGCAGCTTATCCAATAGGTAGGGAAATGGGCAGACTGGGTAGGCCAAGCAGTCCCTATCTGCCATCAAAGTCTATGTTTCTATGTTTCTATTAAATCCTGAGGGATGAGTTAGGAAGACCGCTGGATGGGTAACTGGCATGATTTAGGGGAACTTGATGAAGAGATGTAAATAACTTTATGAATTATAGTGACATCCAGGGGCCAGGGAACAGTGGCTCAGATACAGTAACTTTAGCAAGGCAGCTAGGCACCAGATATCCAACAATACATGTTCTGGGATAGTAGCCAAAGAAGGTCTTAGGAACATCCAATGGCTATTAAGAGAGTACTAGTCGAGTAATCGTGATCAAACTGAGTTAGTCCTTGTAGGAGAAGACTATGAGGAGAAGGCAAAATGGATGATGCCATTACTGCTGTGAGATATCTTGTGGTTCCCATTATCCTTAACAGTGATGGTTATTATGGATTTGATCGGAAGGAATTAGGGTCACATTTCCAGGTAAGATGATAGGAGTGAAGGCGGCTCCACTACATCTTGGATCCTGTGAAGACATGGAAGGTAGGGATGCCCATGCTGCTTGAATTAATGGGATACATAAGGAAGCATCCTGCAGAGTTGTTTGAGAGATGAGATCTTCTATAGTCCAGTCAAATGGGATTCCAGAAATAAGTCCTGGGGAGGTGATTTGGAAGTATTGATGATTTTATAGTGATTTGAGAGTCTTTAGGGCATGCTGTTTAAGAGATGTTGCTGGAAGAAGGTTTCTTCAGGTGAGAAGAACAGGGACTCCGTAGACCGCCAGAAGATAGCCTTTGTGATGGTCGTGGTAGGAAAATGAGACAGATGAAAGGGTAGGAGTACCTGTAGTTGATCAGGCAGGGATGCTGGACATCAATAGTTGTAGGAATGCCCAAAAAGAGACACAGCAAATGTGCAGGAGCCCCCGAGCTGCAAGGGCGGCGAGGAGGAAAGCAACAGTCCCAGGATGGAGGGAAAAGTCCAAGCCGAAGTCCACTGACTGAAGTATGGGAGTTGGCCAAGAAGACGGCCGAGGCCAAGTAGTACAGACATCTTCACTGTACTGCTTGGCAGGTGTAGGGAAGGTATGGGACTGGGGCAAGTGCCACAGCATACCGGAATAACATAGAAACATAGACTTTCACAGCAGATAAGGACCGCTTGGCCCACCCATTCTGCTCATTTCCCTACCTGTTTGATAAGCTGCAGATCCTAGTTAAACAACAGCATACTTCTTCCTACCCCCCACCAGAATTGCCTCATGTCTGTCCCATGTATTCTTGAATTCCCCCCACTGTTTCTGACCCCACAACCTCCTCAGGAAGGCTGTTTCATGTGGAATAGAATGCAGAAAAGCTGAATCAGGCCTCAGTGGGAGATCCAGTTGAACCAAGAAGCGAATCCAGAGACAAGGTGCTGTGAATTTGGGTACGAGGATCCCACCTCCAAAGGAAATGACAAACTGAAACAGTTGGTAGGCAAGGAGCTGCAGAGATGGGGAATGGGTTCCCGCCTCTGAAGGAGATGGTGAACTAGAATTGCTGACAGGAAAGATACAGCAGTGATGGGGAATGGTTCTTGTCACTGAAGGAGATGGCAAACTGGAATTGCAGATAGGGAAAACACTGGAATCATTGCTGAAAGACCACTGGATGGGATAAGGGGAGCATCAGGGGAAAAACATGTAGAAGGCTTGAGGCACACATCCATCAGGAAGCAAGGAGAATGCAGGCAGACATGTCCGTGAGGAAGGCAATAGGCAAACATAATTGTCTGGAGTAGCAATGAGGGAGAAGGCAGCAGCAGAGATATAAAGATCTGGAGAGTGGAGGAGGTGGAGCTGGAAGGCAAGCAACAACAACGCTGCCCAGGAACATAGGAGGAGACAGAAGACAAGCAGCAAGGAAGTCCAGAAGTCTGATGGATGATGTGGAGGTGGAAACTGAACAAGCTGGAGAGGTCCAAATCCAGAACGGGAGGAGGTCAAGGCAGGGACAAGTACATCAAGTCCATGGAAGTGCGGGGTGGAGCTGGGTGAGGTAGAATATGAAGGCACATGGGGTACAGTGGTCCCATTCCTGAAGGGAATGTGGCAACCTGGTATCAGGTAGTGAATGTAGTCAGTTGAAACTGTAGATTGAAGAAACAGGCTCTCATCCCTGGTAGTTGGGGTGAACTAACCTTAACTTGATGCCACACCAAGCAGAGTTAAGGATGGAGACTGTCAGAAATTGGCTGGGTATAAACTGGTTGAGATTGAAGGTAGAGTAAACAGGCTCCCATCCCAGGGTAGACAGGGGAAGTCTTCCTACTCTGCTATGCCTCAGTAGGCAGAGTTAGGGATGAGGCTGTCAGACTGCTGGTATGGGCTGAGCAAGGAAAGGGCAGCTGACAGCTGTGTAGTAAAAGGTAGGTAAACAAAAGAAACAGGACAAAGGGGATGGCAGTAAGTAGGCAGTTAGAGAATGGGAAGAGGAGAGTACCGTAAGTGCCATGAAGGTGGAAATAGGGAAATCCAGTGAGGAGCATGCAGTGCGGTAATAGATGCAGTGAACATCCAAAGCCAGGGGGATTGTGAGGGGAATAGGATATGCAAGGATAGCCAAAGCCATGTACACAAAAGGCAAGGAAAAGCACACGGCGGACATAAGGTATGCTCCTGCCAATTGGATCCACGATACACCACCATGACACCCCAGTCCCCTGCCATGGGAATAACAGAAGAGTCACAAACCTAGCATCATGAGACCAACAGCAACTGGAACATCAATAGGGTAGGAACCCGAAAAGAGGCTCCAGGACCAGCAAGGTCCTAATGAAGGACAACCCAGAGGCATAATGGGAAACAAGAAGCAAACACTGCAGCAGTTACACAGAATTCACAATGCCAAGCAATACAAAACATGTGAGGAGTGCCAATAATGCAGGATGTAGGGGACGCCACAGGGCGTGTGGAAGAGGGAGCATGTATGAATTCTGTGGGTGACAGGTGGGTTGGAAGGGGAGGAAGTACCAGGGGTAGAACAAGGTAACATAAACATTGTAGGCTGAGCAGGGTATAAATACTGGGATGAAAACGGTAAGAGATGCAGGCTCCAGACTAGTGTCAGAGGAGACAAAGGCTGGATAGTAGAAGGGGAGTAAAAATGGAGATGGAGTGCTAGTGTGAGGAGCGAGAGACCCAAAAGAAATCCAGGGGAGCTCGGGACAAGGGCAAGAACAAGGGACAGGGAAGGGGGTGCTGGAAAACAAGCAGCAGGGAAGGGAGGGAGGGAAAAAGAGAGAGCAGGGTCAAATAAGCAGAGCCAAGGACAGATGGAGGGAATTTTTTTTTTTTGTGTGTTGTGATATGATTTATTGTCATGCAGTGTAGCACAATGCGGGGAAAGTAAAAGGTAGGCAGCAACTGAAATGTAACCGGTCAGGTAAGAGCACCAACCAGATAATTTGGCAGGGATGACAAAAGACAGGGCAGAAGGAATAGTAAAAATGGTAGGGCAAATGCACGCCAAGCAGATGGTGTGGCCCACGGTAGGCAGAAGAAGATAGGGTGGCCAGCACGAGAATGAATGGCCAGGCATACAATAGGTAGGAGGGCAGGAAAGACCCGATACTTGCTCAGCAGGGAAGCCGGAGAGGGTGCCGCAGCTCAGTCCAAGCCAGAGGAAAGCACAAAGAAGCGCAATCAAACTGTGATGGTAGGCAGACTGGGGACATTAACAACTAGCAGGCAGCAGGAAGAGCGAACACCGCCCCTGGCAGCAGCCGCCAGAGCTAGCACAGATGCTGTAGGAGGAAGAAGCAGCAGCACAAATGCAGGAGACCGCAATCCCCGCATGCCCCAAACAGGACAACAGGCACAGACGAGGAAGCAGGATGGAGTGTGGTACCAGAGCGCTGGGTAGAAGCAACAGCACTGGCTGGCAACCCAGCAAAGGGAGGGACAGGAAAACCAGGAGTGCAGGGTAAGGAGCCCTGGAAGGAGGCAGGAATGAGAGCCGTGGCAGGGAAAAATGGAGCGGAGAAGAGAAAGCAGCAGAAAGGACAGGACGGGGCAGGAGCAGGGGCAAAGACAAAGGGGAACATAGAACACGGGAGGGGGCAACCAAAGCATCCAGAAAGGGAGAGACAAACAGGAAGAGCACAGGAGGGGCAGAGGGAGCCAGAACTCAGCACAGGAAGCAGAGGGAATGGAAAGGAGACGTAGCCCATGAGGTCAGAGGGTTCCAGCCGCTTATGACGGGAGTGTTTACTAGCCGCTCAAATGGGGAACTGCCATGGGAGGCTGGTTTTTGTTAGAGATGTGGGAGGAGTTATTCCCCCACATTGAACCTCGGGCTTTAGCCATCCCAAACAAGGTAGACAGTGCAACTGGATGCATTATAGATTGTTAGCAGAAAATAGAAAAGAGGAAATACATGAGCATTATATAACAGCAGCAGATAGGAGCATGGGTAAAAAAAAAAAAACAATATGATACAAAGTACAAGGAGGTTAATCTAAAAGTGCATTTGACAGTGCCAACAGTTATATGCAAAAGTGCAGTTTACAATGATAGCTGTAATGGCACCCTGAGTCTCCAGGGAAGGGTGCCATAAATAAATAGACTACCAGTGCCAGTACTACTAGTACTTTCCATTTATGTACTGGAAGACGGCTTTGGATGTGGGTTTCTATTTCAGGGTGTCTGCAACCCTGTATTTACCACACCAGAGAAAGGAGATTCAGGTAGGGGGCAAGAATTATTATCTGAGCTGAGAGATGGGATTCAGGCTGGGGGAAAGGTGGGTTACTAGTATGCGTGAGAGAGGGGATTTAGGCAGGAAGTAAACAAAGTGCATTATTTCTAGTACACCTGAGACAGAGGAATGGGGCAGGGAACAAGTGCATTACCTGCACAGGCAAGGGCAGTGGGGCTGACCCTGACCATGCCCCCTCCACCCCCACCCCATTAAAGTCATCCAACCACTTTTTTAATTCAGGAGCCAGCTGGACTCGGCCAGAACTGTCACTCTTAAACCAGTTAGTCTCCTCTACCAGCCACCCAACAGATGGCAATACACAAGTTGGCTTTAGTACCTCAGACAGCCGATCTATGTGCACCATCTAGGGTGGTCCAATCACAGGCAGCTTTACTTTTGCGGCGACGCGCAATCACGCATGATTTCAGTGGAATATACAAAAAACAGTCTTCAGGCTCTCACCCACTCACTGCCCCAACTGGGGTTTATCACTGCTTCTGCTGCTGTGGGAGGGGATCAGGAAGATGTTGGCAAGACACTGCTCCCACTCACTGTAGCTGCTGCCTGTCCACCATACTCCAACATGGCACAGCTGACCGCTGCCAACTAGGGACAAGAACCAAGGAGGTAAAGGGACACAACAGTGATGGTGCCGATCAAAATCCTGGGCTGGACCTGGGTCCCACAGCCCCGATGGATGGCAAGTGCTGTGGCTGTCTTCAAGCAAGAGGGTGACACCAGCAGACTGAGAAAGCCAACTGCCAGAGGTACAATGATGTCAGGTATTCTTTTTCGTTCTAGCCCCATGGGTCTCCATCCTCCTGCAAGGCAATTTAACTCTGTCCACTAAAGATGGCACTGAATACAGAGTATGATCTCTTACTTAGCTCTAAAATGCAGGAAAATGCGCCATTTACAATGTTGTTTTAAATAATTTCCTGGGGGGGTCATGAGTCCAGGCCCCCCCACCAGCTTTGAGAGGATTTTGGCCCCCCTTGTTCACCGACTCTGCACATGCCTCTGATTACCTGAGCTGAGAGAGGAGATTCAGGAAGGGGACAGTATGTATCTCCAGTACAGTATGTGAGATAGGGGATCGAACAGGGTGCAATCTGTATTACTTAACCCTTTCTGGCCATTCAGCAACACATTTTATGAACAGGTTGGCTTTCCATGTTACAGGCTGACTCAAGGCTTAATTGGTGACATTAAACAGGAGTGATGGATCTGTAAAGATTTTATGGCACGCACCTCCTTTAATAAAGTTGTTTTATTAGGTGTTTGATCTATTGCCACCAATCAGGCCGAAGAAAAAAAAATCTGTGTTTAAAATACACACTCCAGCAGTCTGTGAAAATCTGAAAATGGTGAAATTAGTTCAAAATTATTGCCGACAGGTATGAGAACTATTTTTCCACTTTTTTTTACCTCCATGACATTCCCCGGTGATTACAATAAGGAATGTGTCGGCCTGCATGGCTCAACAGAATACTGTGTATGTGTGTTGATTCAAATCCACTTAGAGTCAGTGAAGCAGTGTATGCGCTGGCACTATATTTGACACCTTGACGAAAATTTATTGTAACTTCTTGCATTACTGAGCAATCGTCTGGTTTAAAAAATACTAAAACAAATTCATTTTAACAAATACCAACATTTCTTGCACACAATTTATGCTACAAGTCCATTTATTTTTTTACCTCTAAATCAGGACCTTAACATTGACAGATTTTGTTTGTTTTGCTGTTTGTGTTTCTCTTTACTGTACCGCAAATTGCTTCTAGCCTCCATCTTATCTGTGTCTAATTGACCGACACACCCTTGCAGGCCTGCCTCACATGGCTTGTATCCACTAATCTGGGTCAGAGCTGCTCAACATCCCCCCACCCTGCAGGGAAATCCTACATTGTGGACCCCAGGAAATGAAGTGTGTCGGGGTTCAGCTACATAAGTTGCGCTGGGAAGGAAATGGGAAGAAACCTGATGCAGCATGGTATATGGAGGGAGCCAGCAACAGCATTAGCCAATCATGGCACTTCTCTCACCCCATCATATCAATTCTGCCCTCTTTCTAATCGATGCAGCCACCCAAACCAACACTTGACCTGGGGTGTGGGGCTGAACATCTGACGGTCACCCATAATATCCCAAACCAACCCTAGCCCTCCAAAGAAGGCCTTATTGTAGTGCCGAGACTCTGGCCCCCTGGAATCTGAGAGCAAAGCTTATGTACCACCCCACAGACTCAACTCTCTCACAGTAGGATCAGGCTCGCTCACGTTATGAATCCAGGTCATAGGACTTTCGTTTTTTCATGTGGTTGTAACACTCCATGGGGGGAACTGTGCACATTTACGGTGTCAGTTGGCTCAGACAGTAGCAGTACTCTTGCCTTTAAGCCAGAAAGATCAGACCGTCATGGGTTCAAGTTCCACACTGGGCACTTGAGTTAATACCAACACTGTCACTTATGTCCTGGTCTGTTGAAATGCCATTTTTCATATGAGACATTAAACCAGCATACCTTCTGGTCATCGCTGGTAATTGCCTGGGTCAAAGTTAAGGTTCCTGTGGCATTTTTCCAAGAGTGAGGGAGAGTTAGTTAGTTACTTAGTTCATTTTTGTTGACCAGGAAAGGAGGGCCAGGCAATTCTGCCTATTTTCAGCCTTGTCTACCTTTAGCTCTTGTTTGTTTTTTTGGTGTATACTTTAGTCTGTATGAAACTATTCCTTCTGGATTATGCTAACCTGCTGACTGCTGCTATCCTCCCTGGGACCCCCATGAAAATGAGATGCTGCTTCTCACAGGGTTATCCTCAAGAGTAATTTCAGATGAATAAATCATGTTACGATGTCTGCCAATCAGCATGCAGAGCCACTGTGCCTCTTGTCTTGTGTACAGCGTGCTCTTGCACAGGAGAGTTAGGAGGAAGCACTCCACTTCAGTGCCGGGGGAGGACTGAACAATGAAATTAAAAAAATGACAAGCTTATTATGAATCCCTGGAGCTAATCTTGAGTGATTTATAATACAATGATAGGGCCTCCAAGGGATGTCTAGAACGGTATTATAGATCGTCTGGACTCCAACATCCAAGCAGGTGCTAGGATTTAGGATCGTGTAGGATTTAGATTGTGTAAAGCACTCATATCCATATCAATGCTTCTCGAGCAACCTGCTTGTGGCTTTCCTTCGCACGTCATTCACTTGCGCATCACATGTCATTTTAAAAAAAACATGGCGTCTGGCTGCCATAGCAAGGGGAGTGAAAGCATGCTCCAAAATGGTAAAATCATCATACAAAACATCATTTTAAGCCTGGGGAGCAATGAAATAAGACGGTGATGTATAATAAGTTTATTGGTGATGTTGCAGGCCCGCTTATGGATATAAGAATGTCACCTCTTGCATTCTTAGAATGCCAGAACAGCTCACTTTGGTTTGCAGTTTTCACATCCTAAGAACACACAAGGCAGAACTCTTAGATAAACAAGAGGGCCTGCAACTTCACCAATAAATTTATATAAGAGACTCCTTTCGTGAGGTTTGGGCAGATAGAACTGCTCCGCTGTGTGGTCCTCTCACTCAAACCTCACATTCAGAGTCTCTTATGTGGTCCATAAGAGACACCCCCTGGGAGGCCCTATTAACTTAACTTCCCCTTATACCTGCCCTAGCCCCTTTTGAATCCCTCCACTGTATTAACATCCACTAGTTCCGCAGGCAGTGCATTCCAGGGGTCCACCACCCTCTCAGTGACATAGCATCTCCTAGTCTCCCCCCTGAGCCTCCCGTCAACCAGCCTCATGGAGTGCCCCCTGGTGGCCCCCTCCTCCCTTAGCAGAAACACCCTATTTAGGCCTATCTAACACACTGCTTTGTTATGCACTTGGGAATACAGAATGCATGAGAGGTGCTACATACATTTATTGCATTGAATTTGAGTTGCCAGACCCTGGGCTATTTTTTCAAACCCATGTAGGTCTCTCTTCATCTCTTTTACTGCCTCGTCTGTGTATACCCAAGCACTAGTTTTGTGTCATCTTCAAACAAGCTAATCCTGTGCTGTACTGTATGCACTTTGAAGTGTCACAGATGAAACCACTGAGGAGTACTAGTCCCAGAATTGAGCTCTGAGACACTCCAACAGTCACCTTCCTGACCTCCACTTGAGTTCCATTCACCACCACCCTCTGTGTCCTCCCACCAAAGTTTGATAAATTATCTGCCATTCCCAGGTCCCTCCACTTTTTCACTAGCTGTCTTTGTGGCACTGAACTGAAAATCTTGCTGAAGTCCAAGTAGGGGACAGCTACAACTGGTCCAGTTGACTGCCTGTGATACTGAGCTGAAAACATTAAAGAGGGTCATTTGGGATGTGCCCTGTACAATGCCATGTCGCTTTGTGTGTCCTGAAGTTCATTCTTCTCCAGGAACTCTACCATCCTCTCCTTGATAGTAGCCTCAAATAGATTTCCCATTATGGAGTTCAGATCTACCAGCTTGTAGTTACCAGGGTCCCCTGTGACCCCACCTTTATGAAGAGGAACTACAGCTGACCCTTTCCAATCCTCTGAGACCACTCCTGATGCCAGAGAGCCATTAAACAGATCTGCCAGTGGTCCCACCAATGCCAACCCACCTACATCAGTACTGGGGGCAGAGCCCATCTGTCTCAGGTGCCTTGTTTACCTTCAACCTCCTTAGTTCTTATAGTACCCTATCCCCTTTAATAAGCCCAATGTCTAACACCTGACTTCTGCCCTCCTTTGGTTTGATGGAGCACTCCAGAAGTGGTCCTTCCTCCTGCACTGTGAAAGCCAAGGCAAAGTTCTTGGTCAGCATGGTTGGCAGCATTCCAGAGTGAATAAAACATTTATTACTGGTTGTCCTATGGAATATCCTATTTATACCATGGCACATGACTCAAATTGATCAGTGTTGGAATGCCACTGTGATGAGGCTACATGAACTTCTATGATGGGCATACAATGCTTTACCCAATTAAACGATACACCAGCTGACCGTGAACTTTGTACAAAACCCTAACTACATCAGCATTCCCCAGTCACTCAGTGATAAAATTCCGCCTACTGGTAGCCTGAAATCTTTGCAGCAATCCATAGTCAGCTTATATCAAGACTTCATGACTAAGATGAAAATTGTTGAGTGTTTATTCATATACTGTTAATAAACCAAGCATTGTTAAACTGTGACCCATCCTGTAAACATACTATTTTCAAATGTAAATTTAAATGCATTTTACCCAAAAACTCCAGCTGAACTTGTTATGGATGATAGAAGACAACTGTCTGCCTTATTGTTTTTACATAAATTCTATTGTAAATAATTTTGCACCACATGGTAATAGATTCTTTGTATTTATAATATGTTGTACATCTTTCCGACTATTGTACCCACTTTCCTCAGGTCGTGGCTTAAAACGAATTATTGACCCAGTCCACCTTCCTGAAAAAAATGAAATAGATAGATAGATAGATAGATAGATAGATAGATAGATAGATAGATAGATTTTTATTTATAAAGCACCCATCTCCAGGGACTCTGGGTGCTACACAATACAAAAACCACACAATAATACATATAAACAGCACTTCATCATTAAAACAGATTTAAAATTACACTATCCATCCCTTAAAAATAATTTATCCATTAGTTAGTAAAAGCCTGTTGGAACAGGTATGTCTTTAATCCCTTTTTAAAAGCTTCTACCGAGGGAGCCTCCTTTAGATAACCAGGAAGGGAGTTCCACAGAGTAGGTGATGCCACTGAGAACGCCATGTCCCCAGAGTGCCGCATCCTAACCCTGGGAACTCCAAGGAGGCCTCCCCTAGCAGAATGGAGTGCCCAGGGTGGACGGTAGGGGATAAGGGGATCTTGCAGACAAATGAAGTGATCAAATTAATTAATAAATAAAATAAACATTTTGGTGGAAATAATGTATTCTTTTTTTTTACTGCAGCTGAAAAGCAAAAAATATTTTTTATTCTGTATTGTATTCCTCACTCAGATGGTATAAATCATTTATGTGATAGGTGTGACAATAAATGTAGTGTGATAAATCTGTTTATCAGAGCAACTGTATGTATAAAATAGAGGATAATGGATGGGCACCAGATAATAATAACACTATGTTCCCATCAAGAGGTTGTCATGGCAACCTGGTAAACCTCAAGAATGAAGCTCGAACGGTTTATAGTTGGCATGACGACCTTGAAATGGGAACTCTGTGTTGTTGTTAGTTGGTGCCCATCCATAGTCTTTTATAGTGTATGGGCACTGATTAGATGAAACTTGTCCTTGCTTTATGTTTTTTTGCTTATTCCTGCTCTCCTTCAGGGTCAGTTCTCACCACCATGGCCATTCACTGTAAGCCGGTAGTTCCAGAGATGCACATGCACAAAGCCATTCACGTTGTTATGCTATCATTGTGACATACTCAGGAGGGTATCACAACCTCTTGCCGTCACAACGATAGCATAACGAGGATAGGAATTCATTGAATTCCATCCTTAACAACCCTCTCCCATACATTATTGTAAAATCTTACCTTTATGCATCTCATTGCTACATCATAACAGATTTATACATCTACTTAGTTTGTCATCAGACAAGCCCCCCCCCCCCCCACGAACACCGCCACCACCAGCTGGTCATCTGGCACTACTTTCATTACTTTCAGTTTTAGTTTGTGGGAGTACGAGTGGCCGCCTTGCCACAAAACACACACTTTGAATCATTCTGATTTCACTACCTAGTCATTGTCTAGTAAAACAGCATTTTGGACATTTTACCTTTCCGCCATCTTCTGTTTCTTTAGTTCTCACTCCTCTGTTAGCCGATTACCAGACTGCAAGCTCTTCCAACCTGCTCGCTGTACCTCCCACATGCCCAACAGCCTGCTTGCCCATTCCACTTCAAGCCTCTTCCTGCTCCAAAGTGAAATCGTGCTGGGCAGCCATCTGTTCGAAAATAAAATTGGCTTCCGCTCCTCTCTTCCTCCCAACTACTTTAACTAATGCAAGCACTTCTCATCATGTACATCCCGAAGTGCTTGCTTACAATGCCCGCAATTTTCACTTGATTTTTTTTTATGCTGCTCTATCCACCAATGAATGGCAACATTACCTTCACAACACAGAGTCCTGACATTATGACCATAGCAACAGCACTCCACAATGCGCAGCAATTTACCATAGCAAAAAAAAAACATTTTAAGTATAGTTTATTTTCAAACAGATTACTACAAAATTGTACATGGTACACAAGCTGCTTGCCCATTGCATAAATGGAATATACAGTGGGGAGCTTGTTGGATAAATCATTTATTTTCATTCCTGCTGTTTGCCTTTGGCACATCGCTCATGGCTTACGCTACTTGTGGCTTACACCACTCATGAGGTTACCCAAGGTCAAACAGCACGAGTGAAAACAAATAATTTATCCAACAGCTCCCCATTGCATATCCCTAATTTATACCATGAGAGAAATGGTATAAATGATTTTATACCATGGGAGTGATGTATAACCATTTGTGTTCACTTTCTCCACTTTAGACAGGTTATATCAAAACCCTTAACCAATGGGAGTGCTGTCTGAACATTTCCTGATGACATTACAATGGCCTCTGCAGCACTCAAAACACAGCAGTGAACTCAAACAGCAATAGTTAAATCCACAAAGAAGAACTAATTTTAAAGCTTTAAATTTAAAATGCATTGAATAAACTCAAGACACAGTGGCCTGGCCCAAAATATGCCATTTATTATCACTTGTTATGGGGTAGAGCCTATAGTACATAACTTAACTCACTTGTGGCTTAGCACTTATGAGTAATTGCACTGCCTACTTACTCGTGAGGATAAGTGGCATATTCTGTGTCTGACCATTGTGCATCCCCTATTTATTTTTATCTCTGTTGATCCTGGAGTAGAAATAAATCACTTATTTCCCCTTTAGGAGTGTAATCATTGATATCTCCACTCAAGGGGCATAATCAGATTACTGAACATCTGTCAGAATTCCTAAATTATGCAATTTTTTACTAGAACTTATTGGAATGCTGTACGTATTTGAATGTGTTCTTAAAATGTGCTTATTTGAGTGTACATGGCAAAAGCAAACTGAACCATTTATAAGGGGGGAAAAGTCCAGAATCAAGGTATTAATGTTATTTTTTTAAATAAAATACTAGGAGTTGAGTGCATGGACCTAACTAGCTGGAGAGGTCACTGTATAAATGACATATACTAAAAGCTATCTCAAGAGCACATTTAGCGTTACGTAAACAGTCTGCCCATTATAGATCTCAGACGGCCTCTTCCACTCATGAGGTCACATTAGATCTGTAGATAAAAAAAAATGTGATATTCATAGTTAGCCTATGGCATATCCTTATATTTTTTCAGGATAAAAATGTATTTTCACTTAGAACACATGTTATTTCAACTGAGAATGTGTTACTTTCACATGGAACATGTTATTTCCAATTAGAAAATGGGTCTTGAAATCTAAGAAACTTAATTGAAGAGAGGTGGTGGCTGAACCTCTGACAATCCTGTTTAGCCAATCACTGGAAACAGGGGAGGTACACAAAGACTGGAGGACAGCAGATGTAGTCCCCTTATACAAAAACAGGAACAAAGAGGAAGTGAGGAACTATAGACCGATCAGCCTGACCTCGGTAGTGGGGAAGATCATGGAAGCACTACTGAAGGAGACATTGGTTGAACATCTGGTTGCCAACAGACTACAGGATCCAAGGCAGCATGGTTTCACTGGGGGGAGGTCATGCCAGACCAGCCTCATTGAATTTTTCGACTGGGTGACAAGGGAGGTGGATCAGGGAAGGACAGTGGATGTGGCTTATCTGGACTTCAGCAAGGCCTTTGACACTGTGCCACTTAGAAGGCTATTAAACAAACTGGGAAATATGGGAGTGGGAAGGACAGTAGTGTGGTGGGTGGGTAATTGGCTGGGTGGTAGGACACAGAGTGTGGTGGTAAATGGCTGTCACCCCACACAGGGAAGAGTAACCAGTGGGGTACAACAGGGATTAGTGCTGGGACCGGTCCTGTTCAATGTCTTTATCAGTGACATTGTGCAGGACCTAAAATACAGAATTTCCCCTGTTCGCTGATAAAGAAAAGCTCTGTAACAGAGTGGACATGCCAGAGGGTGTAGACAGAATAAGGAGGAACCTGCAGAAACTTGAAGAATGGTCAGGGGTTTGGCAGTTGAAATTCAATGCAAAGAAGTGCAAGATAATGCGTATGGGGCACAAAAACCCTGGAACAACATATCAGCTGAGGGGTGAGGATATAGCATGTACCAAGCAGGAAAGGGACCTTGGGGTTATCATCTCTGATGACCTCAAGGTAGGGGAAACAGTGCAACAAGGCAGCAGGTAAAGCAAATAGGATACTGGGATGCATAGGCAGGGGCATCACCAGCAAGAAAAGGGAGGTTATAATTCCACTATACAAGACACTAGTGAGGCCCCACCTGGAGTACAGTGTACAGTTCTGGAGACCTTACCTATGTAAGGACATAGACAGGGTAGAGAAGGTTCAGAGGAGGGCAACAAAGATGGTACATGGATTGCATCACAAGTTCTGTGAGGACAGGTTGAAGGAACTGAACATGTACTCCCTGGAGGAGAGGAGGGAGAGAGGGGATATGGCAGAGACATACAAGTACCTTACAGGGGTAGCACGTCAATTAAGCTTAATTAAACATCATTAATAGGCACAGTACATTGTGGTAATCTAATAGGAATAGATAGACATTACACAAATATATAGAAAACCAAATGCACCCTGCTGGGTGCCACATCACTCCCTGTCATGGCCAGCTGTCTCCATGACTCCCCATATGTCACCTCTCATGCCCCTTCTGCCCTGGTAGCTCAGTGTCAGACCCTGTCCCCTTTTGCCACAGCGTGTGGCACTGGTGCACTTCACTTAGATCACCTCCTGGCTGCTCTAAGTGGAGCCCATTGCTGTGCCCATGGTGGGGCTAGCAAAACCCCTAAAAAGAGGATGTTGCAGCCCCTCCGTGGCACAAGCCCCCTTGTGACCTGGTGCAGGAGTGCTTTTTGCCACAAGGGTGGTGCAGAGCAGGTTGGGTGCATGGCATCACAATTATGCCACAGCCAGTGTTTGAAAATTGGGATCGTTGCAAAATATGATGCAAGGTGCCACTTGCATCATACCTGTTTGGCGCTGGCACCTTGCGTCATAGTTTCATGTTTGAAAATCGAGCCCCTTATGTCATTGCTCCCTTGCACTCATGGCTGGTAACAAGGACAGCAACAGTGTACACTGAACTCAATCATTTAATCCACTTCACAGAATATGTCCTATGTACAAGTATACTTAATGAATAAACTGAGTAAATAAATCATGATATTTTTCAGGATAAAAATGTATTTTCAGTTAGAACACATTATTTTATTTTTTTTTAACCAGGAGAGACACATTAGCCACAGGCTCCTGGAGGGTCGTAAGGGCTGGAGGAACCGCTGCCCGCCCTCCCCACAGACCGCAAGAATCGGAACTTGCCCCCCCCGGACAACCAACCAAGTCCACAGGCTCCTGGAGGGTCGTGAGGGCTGGAGGAACCGCTGCCCGCCCTCCCCACAGACCCGAAGAATCGGAACTTGCCCCCCAGACAACCAACCAAGTCCACAGGCTCCTGGAGGCGTGAGGGCTGGAGGAACCGCTGCTCGCCCTCTCCACAGACCGCAAGAATCGGAATTCACCCCCCGGACAACCAACTAAGGTACGGCAATCAGCGCGGCTGCAGGAGCAGCTCCAACTAGCAGCAACTGTAGGCGGATTGTTGGACGCGCTGGCACTGCATGCCGGCTCCCCACCACCCCCACCCCACCCTTGGTCGACTTTGTATTATATAGGTGGTGTCACGTGAGGCTGCAGATCCAATCAGCCCACTTTTCCACCTGCAGGTTATACCCGCTGAACACTAGGGGGACCCTGCCTGCTAACACCTATTCCCCTCCATTTATATCTTAAAGCAATATGTCTCTCATAACGCTCTGTACACTCACATTGCTCCCCACACTCCTACCCCCCCGTACCCCTGCATACATACATCAGCCAGCATCACAGCCACATACAGCTCACCCCCCCACCGCTCCTAGCCCTCCCATCTCCTTCCGTCACCACTAGTGCACCTCACACACTGGGCCACCTATCCCCACCCCACCCACCACCAGTGCCCACCCCCAATACACAACTGTTGGTGGTCTCTCTCTGTCCTAGCCCTACCCTCCCTAACTCCCTACCCATCCTCTGCACTGCCCCCCCCAAATTATCACACCTGCCCAGGTACCCCTACCACTACCGCTGTAGTCCTCTCCTCCGACTCATCATCCTACTCCTCTTGCTCTCTGGGAATGTCCACCCTAACCCCGGACCAGGTCCACCTGCATCGCCCCATGCAGGTCATGGACTCCGCATTGCCTCTATGAATATCCGTAGTCTCCCAAGGAAGACTGCTGCACTCCAGTGTTGGATCTCTCAACACAAACCTGACATTCTTGCATTAGTGGAGACCTGGCTCTCTCAATCGACTCCAGACTCTGCTGTCTCCCTCCCTGGCTTCACCCTCTTCAGAGAAGATCGTGTGGGTAAGCGTGGCGGCGGATGTGCAGTCTACCTAAGTAACTCCCTCCTTGGTCACGCACTACCAACCCCCAAGCTCGACTATGGGGCACAAGCCATCACGCTAAAAATCACCCCCGACCCAGGCCGTGGCCCTCTGTACCTCACAACCGCCTATGTACCCCCACGTGTACAAAATCTAGCTGTCCGCTCCCTCACCGAATATCTCTCTACCCTACCTCACAAGGCTGATCAGCTTGTCCTTGGAGACCTCAACATCGACTGGCTTAGCTCCACTTCAGCGCAAATTAAGGACAATTTCTCAGCCATTGACCTATACCAATTAGTGACCCGGCCCACTAGATTCAACCAACCAAGTGGGACCAGCTCCCTACTAGACATTGTGCTCTCAAACCGCCCACACAAAGTAAAGGCAGTGAAGCATCCTAGCCAGCCCTTAGTGACCACTCGCCTATTCTCTGCTTTTGGTCCTCCCCACACGTACTCCTGCATACAGCAACCCCCCATCGACGCTCTCGCCCCAGGGGCCTTAACAAGCTAAAGCAGTAACTTGCCCAGGTCGACTGGTCCCCGATCTCCCTTGCAACAAACATAGATACTGCCCTAGCCTTCCTCACCAATGCCTTCTGTAAGGCCTGTGACATCTTTGCCCCTGTCACCAACACCCGCCCCAAGAGACACACTGCTGCCTGGATCTCTCCTTCCCTGATCCAACAACTAAAGGAGCAGGATAACCTATGACACATTGCTGTCGAGACTGGCAGGTCAGCAGACAGGCAAGCCTACAATGCAGCACGCAACCAGTGCACCTGGGCCATAAGACAAGCCAAGGCCAACCACTATCAACCCACCTTAACCTCCTCCTGGGGCTCTGCCGAGCCTTCTGGGATAACATTAAGGAGTTAAACGGGAAGACCCGCTCCCCTCCTCCCTCGCAGATGGTTATTAATGGCGTAATTAACACTGACCCATCCCGTGTTGCTGACTGCCTCAACACAACTTTCTTTGACCTTAATACAGTCCTCCCTGCCTCCTTCTTTGACCCCGTCCCTATAACCAACCTCCCAGCTGCTTCTCGTCTGCCTTTTCCCTTCTGGGCCATCTCCCCCCAAGATGCTAAGCCACTCCTCCTAAAAACACTCACCTCCCACAACCCGAGCTGTGACCCCCTTGACTCCAGGATACTCCACCTGACACTGGATGTCATGCTAATTCCCCTTACTGACCTACTTAATCGCTCCCTGTGCCTCGGCCAGTTCCAGAGTGCATGGAAACAGGCTGACATCTCCCCTATCCATAAAAGTGGAGACCGCACAATACCAAACAACTACAGACCTATCTCCATCCTCCCCAACCCCCATCAAAAACTTTGCAGAAAATAGTATCCACACTACTCATGGATTACCTATCCAACTACAACATACTTTGCCCTGAGCAACATGGCTTCCGCTCCGGTCATAGCACCACCACAGCCCTATTGGAATCTTCCCACCAAATACACTCCACACTTGATGCAGGGGAGGTTGCCAGGGCTGTGTTCATTGACCTTTCGAAGGCCTTCGACACTGTGAGTCACCCATTAATGCTTGACACCCTCAGCCAGCTGGGTCTCTTATCTGGTCTGGTTCTCCAGTTACCTCAGGGATAGATCCCAATGGGTTAAATTAAATGGAATTCTATCTAATGCTCTGCCTGTACGCTCCGGGGTCCCACAAGGATCCATCCTGGGCCCTACATTATTCAGTCTCTTTTTAAACACCCTTCCCAGCTCCTGTACAGCAAACTGCTTCTTTATGCAGATGATGCAGTCCTAGTCGCCTCGCACCCCGACCCACTCACCCTTCAGAGCTCCTTACAATTCTCCTTCAGCCAAGCTAAAAAATGGCTCCTCGACCATCGCCTGGTTCTGAATCTCAAAAAAGACAAAATCAATGATCTTTGCACACAGAGTAACTTCAAAAATGCTCCCCTTTGCATCATTTCCAGCACCCTCCACTCCCTTGAGCAGGTATCAACTTATAAATATCTGGGCATCACCTTTGACTCGGCTCTCTCCTACCATGCCCATGTCAGTGCACTGTCCTCTGCCATGAATGCCCGGATTGGACTCCTATACCGTCACAGAGACTGCCTTCCCGAGCTTGCCCTATGGCTGGCTATCTCTTCCTCCATCCTGTCTTTGGTTGACTACAGACTCCCCATCTATGCAGCCACTGACCCTACTGCCCTCACCAAAATACAGACCTCTATCAACAAAGCCTGCAGGCTCCTGACCGGTGCCCCCAGCAGAACTCACACATGCCAGCTCTACTTCACTTCAAACATACTCAATTTTGAAGAACGCCTGCAATACCACACCTGTATACTGGCAAAAAAAGGCTCTACTTGGGTTATGCCCCACAGGAGTCGCCACACCACTTCTACGGGCCTCCCACTCGATCGCCACCCGTAATACCAACAAAACCACCTTCCAGGTACCTAAGAGCTAGGACATCACTTGCACAAAGGTCCTTCCACGACAGAGCACCTTCCTGGTACAACTCCCTCCCCATGCACATCACAAGCATCCCCAAAATTGGCCCCTTCAAAACCGCCCTACGCAAACACCTTACGAGCACTCGTAGCTGTATTTGCCTGTCTTAGGGCTATCCGAGAGTGCCTCAAACCCAACCTGTCCCTGTATGATTCATTTTTATTTACCTACTCTTGAAATGCCTATTATATATGTTTATCTGTGCCTCACCTGTACTGTTCCCGCTGTCTTGCTTCACAATTATATTGTCTCCCCTCCCTGCGACGAGGTGCCTTTGTAAATGAGTCTCTGACTCAAAGGTTTGTAAATCCAATATATGAATAAATAAATAAATAAATAAGCTGAAGCTTGTTTACAGGTGCGACCTGGGAGCACAAGGAAGTTAAGTGACTTGCTCAGGGTCACACAGTATGCAAGTGGGGGCTCTGGGATTCAAATCCAAGTCTCTAGGTTTGCTGCTCAGAGTCTTGAACCACTGCGCTATACTGCCTCCCAACTGAGAATGTGTTATGTTCACATGGAACAAGTTATTTCCTTTTTTTTTTAGTTATCTATTTTACCCCCTGTCGTGCTCAGGGCCTGCCTCTCCTTCGGGCTGCCATGACCCCTCAGACATGCCTCCTACTATCTCCCACACAAGCCACCTTACCTCAAATTCGCAGCCAGTCTCGGAATAGCCCAGCGTAACCCTATACCGGGTGGGTCCCTGTCCTCCGAGGGGGAAGGCACCGGTGAGAGGAAACCGGCACACTATTTCTTTCCTTCAGTCCTGGGTGCTGCTGAGGCTTTGCAAGGCCTGCTGGAAGTCTTCGGAGGTGTCCTGGGCCGGCAGCCGGCATCCAGCCAGTCTCCAGAGCAGTATTTCCATTTTTCTGGTGTTCCCCTTGTAGTGATCTCTCTGCAATGCCCCCGGTCTCCACTGGGTGCCGCTGCAGAGCAACCATGCATCCCCAACCCCAACTGAATAGACAGGGGAGGAGAGCAGTCCCATGGATGCTCGATCCTTCCCCTTCCCCTGCCAACCCCAGCGCCCGAGTCCGTTCCCGAACCTGGGTCGCCGGCATGGTGAGAGGTAAGGTGCCCGCGCCTCAACCCTCTGCGACACCAGGCCAGCGTACATGTTATTTTCAATTAGAAAATGGGTCTCAAAATCAAAGAAACTTAATTGGGTAAAACCAGTAAGGTAACTGTGCATTAAAAAACTAACAGAGCCAAAACAGGCAGACAGGAAAATAATACAAATTTTAAGTAAGTGTGGTAGCTTTTTATTTCTGAAGTATTTTCCTTTTTCCTTTGCTCATTAGAAAGTCTTCTATGTAATAATATTGTGCTGGATGTGTGCAACAACTCTTAGCCTGGCAGCTGACATATTTATCTGTAGTCCCCCCTCCCCCCCAAGACACACACACCACCACTACATCATCAGCATTGTGATCTCACTGATAGTGACATCACAGGTGACTGACCTGGCAGCCACCGAGTGTCTGTTCCTAAGCAGCAGTGATGTCACAGTCAGTGAGGTCACAATGCTGATGATGTAGTGGGGTATAATAGAGATGGATATGTCAACTGCCAGGCAGAGTGCTGTCCCACACATCACACCTACTAACATCAGGTAAACTATATTCTGATTAACCAAACGGAAAAGAAAAAGTACCTCCAATATAAAAGGTAATGGTTGACTGCTTTTAAAAACTAGTATTAGTTTCAGGCAGTATACTAGCTCGTTAAATAAGCAATAAGGCACGATGAGGTGTGTGTTAGACAGTTCTAATGCACGGCTAGGGGGCGTAGTGAGGCACGAGGCCACAGGCTGAGTGTGTCCTGCCTCCTAGCAGTGTGTTAGAACTGTCTAACGCACATCTCGAAGTGACTTATTGCACTTATGAAATGGGTTTCTAAATTATAGATGCATGTCAAAAGTAAAAATAATTGTATTTAGTAATAAAAAACATATCTTTTTTCTTTAATTTAAATAAAATAGTTCCTCAGATAGTTTACTGTGTGCTTTATTTTTTGAGTTGAGTACTTTTGACCTGGGCAGGCTGCCATAGTTGTAGTGTTTTCAGTTGGGTGGTTGTCATGGCATTCACCCAGTCCCTGCTCCAGTTCTGTTTGGTATTTGGAGAGGTGAAGGTGATGGATGTGTTTTGGGTTTTGTTTGGAGGGGGGGACAGGGATTTCTAATTTTCTGAACAGCAGGCAGTGCAGTAAGGACTTGCCTGCAACATTTCCTTCGTCGTGAAGAGGGATCTTGTGGACTGCAGCTGCGCAAGACAATGGGCGTAAGGATGTCGGCATGAACAAAGAGACAACATAGAAGAAGAAAAACTTTGCATAAAAAAATAAGAGAAATGGGAGGGCTAAAATAAGGATGTATCGAGCAGATGGCAGCTATGGTTAAGGAGGACTGTGACCAAGTGAGCGAGAAAGTGGACGGGCAGGAAGAATGGGAAGAGATCACAGAATCACAGAAGATACAAGTCAGCAGCCTTGTGGCCTCGAAAACTCACCCATTGTTATTAAGGGTTGTATTTTTTATTTCCCATATAAATATCGAGGAATTTTTTTTTAATTTGTCCAGTGATGTACTTTAATAATATTCACTTGTAGTTTATTCCAGATGTTAATAACCCTTGATTTATCCAGTTACCTCTCTGATTTGTTCTATAATTTTCCCCTCTTAGCTGTTGTTGATGGTATCTATTATACCTACCATAGATTTCGGCAGGTGGAAGCTCATTGGTTTTGGAGGGCTGTGAGCGAGCAAGCAGACAGGCGAGCAGAATGGGAAGAGATCTCAGCAGTAATTAATTTTTTTTCAGTGTGTGGCAAAGAAGTTAAGAAGGTCAACTCTGCGAGCAGTATGTGAGGTGATGAATGGGAGGTGGGGAGGGAAGTATCTTTCGGTTGGCAGGTTGGTTACTGAGGACTGTGAGCAAGCGGGAGGGAGCAGGTTGGTAGGATTGGAAGAGATTGTGGCAGTCACAAGTTTTTTTTTCGGTTTTATGTGTTGGAACCAACTGAAATAGGTTTTGTGTGTTAAACTTGGGCTGTGGCACACATGACAGTGAGCTGCTTACTTTGGTGTTTTAACTGCTGTGGCTAGTGGAGAAAAAAATGGCTGCCATTTCAATTCTGAAAATTCTGAGGTGGTAGCATCACCCATATCAATGCCCACTGGGCATTGATGAATCTTTTTTCTGTGCATTGGACGCTTTATTGCATGGTCAGTGACCAATCAGATTGCTTATATTTTGATACCCATTTCATAAGCTGGAAACAGTACACAGAGAACGGCACTGGGTCAGAATAGCAACAACCACAGTGCTGTCAGCAACAATAGCGAGGCAATAATGCTGTCGGTTTTATTTTTATGAGGGTTTCACCCCCGCACCCTCCTGGCATGGGAGGCTCTGCACTGCACCCTGGACTGAAGGATTTTCACTCCAGGGGGAGCAGATCACAGGAAAGTTAAAATATGTAAGGCCATGGAATATTGTTTCCATGGCCCCATGTCAAAGAAACAAAGTCCTAAGTGCACAAAAATGTTGGAGACCAAGGTTAGAATCCTGGTCTCCACTGTTACTGGCCGAGCTGCTCTCTGCCCTAGCCCTCCACACCACAGAAGCAGCTCAGCCAGCCTCCTGGATCCTTGTGCTCTTGTCTGTGGGGAGCATCATGGACAGCGACCTGAGGAGCACTTACTGAAAATGCTGTAGATCCCCTCTCACTGACCCTGCTAGCGCTATACGAACGAGCGCTCTCTAGACTGGCGCTATTCATGTAGCATTATTCTAACTGGGTACCCAGAGAACAATGAGCAAAATAATGAAGTTACAATGAAAACAGGGCATTTTTAAGCGAAAACAAAGTAAAGCACTAACAGAACCATTAAAAATAGCATGCTATATATCAAATACATAACGGGTTGCAGAAGAAAAACACATTTATCTCCACACGAGTGCTGAGACCTTTCTAACTCACGTACCTCTATAGCAGCTTCTGAGTGTCATGACGACAGATGATACACATTTTTTATGTTCCAGGCTGTAGGGGGGGTCTCTTTGGGGCCACGTGGAGGGGATTTGGACAATAAGTTATTAAGAAAAGAGAATTTTTGGGCAATATACACTCGGGTTACTTAGATTGCCAGGATTAAATGAGTATTTTTCAACTGTCTCCTTTTATTGAGAAATGAGTATTTTGTCTGAACACTGGATATAACTGCTCCTTGTTACTTGGTATCAAATATGGTGCTGGGAATAGAATATAGGGGCCGTGAGCTGTCTTTTCCTTGTCTTTAGCTTTTCCAGAATGGTTTAATGTTATAGAACGTAAATTGTGGGTTTTTAATTGCACAAATTTTTTTTTTGTTCTGTTGATTGGAAGATGTTTCTTATTTTTGGGGTGCGCCACTGCCCCCCAATCCACTGCTTCAGTTTTTGGAATATATATTATTAGCACATCTTTCAACTATTTATGTGTTTTTGTTTGTATTTTATTAATTTGTTACAATGATATGTGATGCACTGTTCTGTAGGAGACTGTTTTAGCCATTTGTATGTATTTTATACTATTGGGCACTGTCTCTTTAAGGATTTCACTTAAATTGTACTTGTATGCTCATCTGTGTTAGTCTTGAGAAAGCGCAGGAGGTGCGAAACAGTTAACTGTTTGAGGAGAGGCCTGGACTCTGCCACTGTGCACGACATTTGGTTTTATCATCTTTTTTTGAATAAAATACAAACTCAAATAACATGGTCTGTTTACATCTATGGAGTTGTGACTGGCGTAGTGGTAGAGTGATTTAGATCTTCATAGCTAACTCATCACTTCACCACTGCAACCCAGTATGTATTACACGTACAATAAATGATAAGCATCTGTGAATTGCAAGGTTATAATTCCATCAAGAGGTTCTGAGGACATCATAAACCGTAACAGCAAAGCTCAAATGAGCGGTAAATGTCACTGGAACCCCAAGATGACAGGAACTTCAAACCTTGTAATTAAGGAGAAGAAGAAGAATCAGCATTTATATAGCGCTTTTCATGCACAGTATCCCAAAGTGCTTTACAAGCAATGCTAGACTGGTAGTGAAGTGACTGAAGGTGTGATGGCAGCCATATCGCACATCATCGCCCACACACAGCCTGAATAATTGCATGAACCAGTTTATGGGAAGGGGGATGTTGGCCAGGACACCGGGAATGTTCCCTGCTCTTTGCAAAGAGTGCCCTGGGTTCTTTTACTTCCACCTGGACACCCACCACCAGGACAACACCAGACTGGGCAGAAGGGACCTCCGTTTAACATCTCATCCGAAGGATGGCACACTCCAGCAGTACAGCACCCCCCAATACTGCACTCAGATGCCAGAAATTTTTAGGTGCAAGTCCAATCCCGGTGTGGGACGAGAACCCACAACCTTCTGGTCCAGAGGTGGATGTGCTACCAACTGAGCCACGCTGACACATTTGCAGTTGTACTATTTATTTATTTATTTTTTATTCTGTGTAACACAAGGTCAAGCACTGCAACTAGGAGAATAAAACTGTCACAGATTCAGGACTTATTTCCTGGTCAGTAGAATGTGAATCAAGATGAACTCTCTACCTCAGAATGTTCAACAGCAGGTGGAACCCTCACACAGTTTGAGTGACACAGACATTCTAGAGAAAAAAAAAGTCATGATTCACAGTTTTGACTTCACAGCTGTGAATTATTACAGAAAAAGTATATGGGCTATCTGGGGAATTACAAGAAATGGCCATTCATATTTATACTTCATTTAGAATGCTCCTGTGGCTAAAATAAATCATGTATCTATAAGGGTTGACTCTAACATGGTAGCGTCACTACAATTTGCGTTGAGTACGCTATTTAATGATAAACCCCTAACTTTGCACCTTAATAGCTTTGTCCCCCGTTCAGCGGAATTACACAACATTTTGCATGCGCAGTCTGTGGGGCAAGGTCTCTTGATATGCTAAGTTTCATTCTAGTTAAATGTGCCAATTTCGCGATCCAGATATTGCATTTTTAGGAAACAAATTGGGGCTCTTTGCTGTTTTTTAGTCATCGCCTACAGCCCAGACGGTTTGGAATTTTGGTCTGAAGTTTTCAGGGTAGAAATGGCTTGCCCAAGAATGGTGCGTTTCATTGGTTTGGCGAAAAAAATATTAATCTGTTCCAAAGTTACAAGGATTTGAAATTTCGGTTCTGAGCATGCTCAGTAGAGTCTTTTGGATAGAGTTTATATACCCTACGGCATCTGTAGACCCTGTGTGAAGAAAGGAGATCATGTGTGATGTTGTTTTCTCAGGGAATTGGTTGAGCATTAGGGTTGACAACCCCAAGGAAGACCCCACCACTGGCTTGCCAAGACTCCGGAGATCCAAAACCCTAAGATTTTTTACTTTTGCTGCTTAGGGAATGGGGGTGGCATTATGTTACGCTATCTGGTGTATTAAGGAAGTGTTTTGCAAAGAATGTCCTTTCTTTTTGAGATAGTGGAATCATATCCTTACTCATGCAGGTTCAGATGTGAAGGGCCCTTTGGGCCATGCACTATGCAAACACTCCATCCACCTACAGAAGTGCAGAGTCTGGCACCTTCACTCTTTATGCAGTCACTTGTTACACATTCAGTACACATTCACTCTTCACGCGTTCACTGTTCACACATTCAGTATGCATTCACTCTTCACACATTCAGTACATTTAACTCTTTACACATTCACTCTTCACACATTCACTCTTTTCTTATTAATTTTCAGTCCAAATTTTCAAGACAGTCATTTTATGACTGCACTTATAAACATGACATTTATATTGGCTGAACTGTCATTTTGCACCACAAAAGTGGAAACATGTCTCGTCCATGATTTAAAGAATGATACCTGTCTCATTTATGAGGTCGTGTGGAAAAATAGGTATGCTGAGAGTTTTGAGTCAAAATATAAAAAATTAGCGAATATATCAGTGAACGTTGAAATACTGCAATGTTCAGTCATAACCTGGGCATTTATCATATTTGTACACCAGATTTGCAGAGTGGCCTTCTTATTACCCCACCACGTGAACCTGGTAGATGAAGATTTTCAAATCCCTGCCAAAATATCATTCCATGCCACCAAAGCACCTTTCCACACCACAGGATGAAAACACATTTTGGCCAGGATTTGAAAAATGACAGCTGTCACGTTCGTGAGGTGGTGTGAAAACATGGCTATGATGAAAACTTGGGGTCCAAATATTTAACATTTCCAAAGCTACGAGCTAGCATACACAAATTTCAACCTACGTGCATAGCCTTGCCATTTTTGCATACTAGTCTTGCTATGATCCCACCTTATGAACAAGGGCAATGAAAGTTATCAAATCCTTATGCAAAAATTACAAAGTTATGCATCAAAGTTCAAAACCCCATTGAAATACATTGAACCACACTTACCATAGTTTCTCATATTGCAGTCACTGGTTCCAGCAGCAAGGTGTGTCTTTGATCAGAGAGTGGCTCTTCATCCTGGGACATGTTCAGGTGAGGGTGTGTGGGGGGATGTGGGGGGTTGGTGGGTGCTGAGTGGGAAGGGGTGGTGTGGGTGAGGGGGTGGGGCAGATTGTCAAGGGACCATTTTCTGTTTTACAGGTTGTTAAAAAATAATTTAGGGATTTTTTTTTATTTCAGGGATATTTTGGCAATGGGGATGGGGCACCCCAGTGTCTGGCTCATGTTCAGCAGCACTGGGGCACCCCAGTCCACTTATATTTAAAGAAATATATATAAAGATTGGGAAGGGTGGGCGGATCACCTGAAGGGGAGGTGGGGAAAGAAGCGTTACTGGGGGTGGGCACCCTGGTCTGCTGAATAGACAGACAGACAGACAGACAGACAGACAGACAGACAGACAGATAGATAGATAGATAGATAGATAGATAGATAGATAGACAGAGACAGATAGATGATAGAAAGATTTATAGATAGACAGACAGACAGACAGATAGATGATATGCAGACATAGAGAGACAGACAGGAAGAACAGGGCAGGGATCAGTGGCTCACTGCTGTTACTGTGGGTGCAAAAGTCAACAAAGTCCCGCAGTTCTCATAGACAGAATGTGTGCGAATGGCTCCTCTCACTAAGCCGGGTAAACTTTATGTTGGGTTGCCCAGAAAAGGTATTTCTGGCAACTTTAAAAAAAACACACACCGGAATCTAGCTAAACAGAACCAGTTTAACTAGTTTCAGGTGTTTGTTTTTTTAAAAAGAGATCATTTTATGTATTTTCAATGTTTGTATATTAAAAACTAAAAAGAAAATGGCAGACATCTCAATTGGTTATTTTCCACACAACAAGTAAATCAGGCAAATAAGCACTCACTATGTTTTTTTAACTTTCACGATAGGTTTTTGTTTACCTTTCTTTTTTTTATAGCTAAACTCAAACATTTTTATAACTCTAAAACGGTATAATATTTTTTCACCAACCCTTGGAAGGCACACCATTGGCACAGGTCCCTTCAAACCGAAAATTTCGTGAAGAAATTCCACACCATCTAGGCTGTAGTGAAAGTAAAAAAATATGCAATGGTAAGTACAGGGTTTCTTTCTGTTTTTTGGTGCTCCGTATCTCGAAAACCGTACAACAAGCCATCATAAAACTGTTCACATCTTGAGACTCTGACAGCCTGACCACGCAAGCCAAATTTTGGGTTATTTCATCAAACAACACCAGTGTTATTAAGGTGCACAAATTGGGGTTTAACATTGAACAGCCGACAACCCTAACTACAGTGTTCCCTCTTTATAGTGAACTCCTCTGGAGTCAGCTGAGGTATTCACTACAGTTAGGTGTTCACTATAGTGAGGTGTTATCATGCCAACTGTGTGAACAATGGGAGCCATCACAGGTGTTCACTATAAAAGGGAGTTTGTTATAGAAGGGTTCTTTATAGAGAGGGAGCTACTGCATCCCTATAATATATATACAGGAGTGGGGGTGAACTAAAACAAGAAATCTTGGCTAGTTACATCAGTGGCAGCAACATATGTAGATATGTTGCTGTTCCTGTATTCACAATGAGTATTTTTAACATCAGTGGCTTCACAGTGGAATACTGAACTAATCAGACAGCAGCTTTCACAATGCCGACGGCATCATAATGTCTAGAAAAGCACTGAAGCCAGTTGTTAAAAATCAAAGAAAAACAGCAAAATCTTCAAATAAACTGCAGATTTACTTTTAAACTACTGTGCAGATATCAAATATGCAAGAGCCTGACTCAAAATAGGCAATTTAGATCTGCCACGTATGAGTTATTGTCCAGATCCCTCACACTTGAAGATAAATTGCATATTTTGAGTCAGTCCATTGTATATCCCATACTGTTGATAAACATTGGAAGTTTCTTATGTTTGTTCTATAACAGAATAAGCATATTTCTTTCTAGTTTGTCATGTACTGTATATTAACAGAAAAATCTGAAAAAGTTGAAAAGGTGTCATTTTTGTTAAGTTCGTCGTGCACACCAGCTCAGATGAACTTGTTGATGTGAGAGTTGCTAGAGAGAGGTGTGAGGGGTGCCAGCCCAATGACCAGCGGTGCTGCAGGGGGGGCCAGTTTGTGGCCAGCCAAATCCACAGGCAGTGTCCTGATGACACTGTTTTGCTGAGGGGGCTGGTCTCGTCAAACATTTCAAAGGACAGAGCCGACGCTGCACACTGTCCTTTGAAATGCGAGCCCTTCAGCTGCAGCTCAGTGTGTCTTTCTGGGTTAAACAATTTCCCGGTCCCTGCAGCCCCTTAGTGTGTCTTTCCTCGTTAATCAATGTCCCCTTTCCTTTTCTGACACCGAACTGCCCATTCCCAGTGTCGGATGCGCTCCCCTCCACCCATCTATATACCTAGCCAGCATCGGGGTGCCCAATCCCTGTGTCAGCATCCCCCCCCCAACAACCACCACTATTGTGGCACACTGGTTACCCACCCCAGTGTGCCTAAATGTACAACAATTCTATGTTTTCCCTGTAAATGAAGAAAACCTTCCTGCGCCGTCTTTTTCTCTTTTTTTTACCTGTAAAAATGAAAACCATTCCTCATTGTCTCCCCCATCCTGACCCCTCTGCGCACCCACTGCCCCGCACCCCCCATACCCCATACTTTCCCTCTGAGGTTGGCAGACGTGATCTTCTGCAGAGTGGGACACGTCTGCACTCTTCAAAGCCGACCGGCAAACTGAAAGAATGAAAGGTAAGCTGTATAATGGGAATTATGGGGGTTTCAACTTATGTTGATATGTCAGCCATTTTTAGGAATTTTGGCCCAAAATTTTCAACTTGGAGTTCTTGGGACCCCACCTCATGAACATGTTAGCAACATTTCTTTCCTCAGTCCTGAAAGGTGATTTCCCGGTCGCTGCGCGGAATCATCTTTTGGGACTGAGTAATGAAACAACAGTGCCACTGTTCATGAGGTGGTGTCCCAGAAAGCCCAGGTTGCAAATTTGGTGAAAAATTCCCAAAAATGATTATGTTACAAGATTGCATTGCGCAGTTTCTATGCACGCTTGTAACTTCACCAATTTTTAATATTTTCATTCCAGATTTTCAACATTGTCATTTTATCACACCTCCTTATGAACAGTACAGCTGTCATGTTTTATAGCCTGCCTGAAATGTGTTTTCACACTAGTTGTGCAGAATGGCTCGGTCGCTGTGTGAAATCAACTTTTGGGATGGAGTAACAAAATCACAGTGCCACTGTTCATGAGGGAGGTCCAAAAGCCCATTTTGAAAATTTGGTGAAACAATCCACAAAACCAATACGTTACAGAGGCGTGCATTGCAGTTTATACTTGCGCTGTAGCTTTGCCAGTTTCTCATATTTTCACTTCAGATGTTCAAAACTGCCATTTTTTCACACTTCCTCATGAACAGTACAACTGTCATTTTTCACATCCTGCCCAAAATATGTTATAACACCTGTGGCGCCGAATGGTGCAGTCGCTGCGGGAAATCACCTTTTAGGATTAACGAAATGATAGTGCTACTGTTCATGAGGTGGTGTCTCAAAAAGCCCATGTTGAAAACTTGGAGTGAAAATGCCAACAAACACCTGGGGTGTTAGGGTTTCCAACCGTAATGCCCCCCCCCCCAACCTGTAGAGCTGACAGGCATCGGGCATGTGTCTTGGGGTTATCGGCTGTAATGCTCACACAATTCCACCCCCACCCAGCAGTCAGTGACAGGTCTGGAGTAGAACAGTGAAACAGTCTAGGGAGGTCAAATCATGGAAAGCCATGTGTGCAAATGCCAGGAGCCTTAGCAACAAGATGGAAGATCTGGAGGCTGTCATGGTACAGTCAGACCTGGACATTGTGGCCATCACTGAAACCTGGTGTAATGATAACCATGACTGGGAGATGGCCATACTGGCTAACATATTCAGAAGAGACAGAGCAGGCAGGAAGGGAGGAGGAGTGGCACTGTATGTGAAAAATGACATAAGGGCCACAGAGATCCAGGAGGAACAAAATGGGGAGAGATACTGTGGGTTAAGCTGGAAAGGAAAATGGGGACAGCCATCTGCACAGGTGTGGTCTATAGACCACCAGCCCAGGAGGAAGAAACAGATAGGGAGCTGATGCTAGCCATCCAAAGGATGGCAGACAAGGGTGAGGTAGTACTGGTTGGAGACTTCAATATTCCAGATGTGGACTGGAGCATCCCAGCAGCAGCATCAACTAGGAGCAGATTTATCCTGGACTCCCTTCAGGGTGCCTTCCTCAAGCAACTGGTCAAGCAACTGGTCATGGAACCAACTCGGCAGAAGGCAATACTGGACCTTGTGCTCACAAACAGGGACAGTGTGATGGGGGTAACAGTGGGGGAGCACCTGGGAAACAGTGACCACCAGTCATTGTGGTTTGAAATCACAGAAAGAGCAGAACCAAACCACACAAAAACACGTATCCTGGATTTTAGGGGGGCAGACTTTGGGAAAATGGGGAGATACTTGAAAGAGGCATTAAGGGGAATGGGACAGGAATCAGGGGTTGAGGAACAGTGGGCAGTATTTAAAATGGGGATTACAAGAACAACAGAATTATGCATTAAGCAAGTTAGCAAGAGGAAAAGGAAGAGGATACCATTATGGTTTTCCAAAGAGGTAGCAAAGAAAGTGAAGCCAAAAGGATTGCATTCAGGCAATACAAAAGACACAGACAGAAGGGATAGGGAGAGTACCAGGAGAAGCAAAGGGAGGCAGGGAGGTCAGGAAGGAAGCCAAAGCTCAGACAGAAGAACACATTGCAAAATCAGTGGGTAGGGGACAAAACCTTTTACAGGTACATAAGTGAAAAAGAAAGACAAAGGAGGGATAGTGAGACTGAAGGGGAGGATGGGGCGCGTGGAGGATGACAACAGTAAAGCTGACATATTGAACAGGTATTTCTGCTCAGTCTTTACTGAGGAAAGGAGGTAATGGGTCTGAAGGGAGTACAAGGGTGAGAATGGTGCAGAAATGGACACAAGTCCCTTTACGAGAAAGGGTCCTGAAGGAACTGGAAGTAATAAGGTTGATAAAGCAATGGGGCCAGATGGGGTGCACCGAGGGTCCTTAAAGAACTAAGAGAGGTGGTGGCTGAACCTCTGGCTATCCTGTTTAGCCAATCACTGGAAACAGGGGAGGTACCCAAAGACTGGAGGACAGCAGATGTAGTCCCCTTATACAAAAGTGGGAACAAAGAGGAAGCAGGGAACTACAGACCAGTCAGCCTCACCTCGGTAGTGGGGAAGATCATGGAAGCACTACGAAGGAGAGATTGGTGGAACATCTGGTTGTCAATGGACTACAGGACCCAAGGCAGCATGGTTTCACCAGGGGGAGGTCATGTCAGACCAACCTCATTGAATTTTTTGACTGGGTGACTAGGGAGGTGGATCAGGGGAGGGCAGTGGACATGGCCTATCTGGACTTCAGCAAGGCCTTTGACACTGTGCCACATAGAAGACTATTACACAAACTGGGGAATATGGGTGTGGGCAGGACAGTAGTGTGGTGGGTAGGTAACTGGCTGGGTGGCAGGACACAGAGGGTGGTGGTCAATGGCTGTCACTCCACAGAGGGAAGAGTGACCAGTGGGGTACCACAGGGATCAGTGCTGGGACCGGTCCTATTCAACAGCTTCATCAGTGACATTGCGCAGGACCTAGAAGGCAGAATTTCACTGTTCGCTGATGACACAAAGCTCTGTAACAGAGTAGACACACCAGAGGGTGTAGACAGAATGAGAAGCAACCTGCAGAAACTTGAAGAATGGTCAGGAGTTTGGCAGTTGAAATTCAATGCAAAGAAGTGCAAGATAATGCATATGGGGCACAAAACCCTGGCACAGTATATCAGTTGGGGGTGAGGATATAGCATGCACCAAGCAGGAAAGGGATCTTGGGGTTGTCATCTCTGATGACCTCAAGGTAGAAACCGTGTGACAAGGCAGCAGGTAAAGCAAATAGGATGCTGGGATGTATAGGCAGGGCAACACCAGCAGGAAAGAAGTCATAATTCCAGCTATACAAGACACTAGTGAGGCCCCACCTGGCGTACAGTGTACAGTTCTGGAGACCATACCTACGTAAGGACATAGACAGGGCAGAGAAGGTTCAGAGGAGGGCAACAAAGATGGTGCATGGATTGCATCACAAGTCCTATGAAGACAGGTTGAAGGAACTGAACATGTACTCCCTGGAGGAGAGGAGGAGGGATATGATAGAGACATACAAGTATCTTACAGGGAGGAACAGGGTGCAGGAAAACACTATTTTTAAGTGAAAAGATGTTCCAGGACTAGGGCATGGGATGAAGTTGGAGGAGGATGATTCGAGGAAACATGAGAAAGAATTTCTTCACAGAACGGGTGGTGGACAACTGGAACACCCTGCCAGAGGAAGTGGTGGGGCTGAAACAATCACGGGATTTAAGAATGCATGGGATAGACATAAAGGAATTCTGGAGGTCAGGGGTAAGGGGCAACAGACTTCTAGGAAAACAAACTGAACTTACAAGCTCAAATGGGCAGACTGGGTGGGCCATAGGCCCTTATCTGCCGACACTGTCTATGTATCTATGTGTCTATGTGCCTTGGAGTTATTAGCCCAAAAGTTCTCCCCGTTCTTCTATACTGTACCCATCTCAGTTTATTTCATTATGGAATGGGGTGAGCATTACGGCCAAATACCTAAGGCACACAGCGATGCCTGTCAGTGTCTGCAGGGTGGGGATGGAATGGTGTGAGCTTTACGGCCGATGACCCAAAGGGACACCCCCAATGCCTGTCAGTCTCTGCAGGGTGGGGGTGGGGCATTAGGGTCGGAAACCCTAATGCCTCATTAAGGCAGAAAATAGGGGAGGGACGTTTGATGTTGCCTACGTTGATTACAGCAAAGCCTTCGACAACATCCAACATAGAAACCTGATTAACAAGATGTGTAGTCTGGCAACGGGGCACCAGCTGATAAACTGGGTTAGAAACTGGCTGATGGACTGGAGGCAGAGGGTGATGGTAATGGGATCCAATCCGGGGAGAGGGGGTGACCAGCAGGGTACCTCAGGGATAAGTCCTGGGACCAGTCCTGTTCAATGTCTTCATTACAGACATCGTGGAAGGGCTAGAAGGAAAGGTCTGTCTGCCTGTTTGCAGATGACACCAACATCTGTAACAGAGTGAATACTCCAGAAAGGGTGGAGAAAATGAGCAGGGCCATGGAGAGACTTAAAAAATGGCCCGAGTAGTGGCAACTGAGGTTCAATGCAAAGAAGCCCAAATAATGCACCTGCGAAGAGGGAAACCTGGGGAGAGGTACAGGAAGGGGTGGAGGTGCTGATGATCACCAAGGAGGAAAGGGACCTAGGAGTTATCAGTTCTGATGACCTAAAGGTGTCAAAGCAGAGCACAAATGTTGCAAGGACAGCCAGTGGCATGCTGGGGAGCATAGGCAGAGGTATCACTAGCAGAAGGCACGAGGTGGTGATTCCATTGTATAATGAACTAGTGAGGCCTCACCTACTGTACTGTGTGCAATTCTGGAGGAAGCAACTGCACAAGGACATTGACAGGGTGGAGGCAGTCCACAGAAAGGCAACCAAGATGGTACATGGCTTGCAACACTGAACATATCAGGGGAGATTAAAAGGACTTCAATATGTACTTATTGGAGGAAAGGAGGGAATGGGGGAACATGATAGATACATTCAAGTACCTCAAAGGTATAAACAAGGTGCAGAGATGGACATCTTTCAATACACCAAACGTTCGGCATTGACAAATGCTTGTTTTTTGTCCTAAAAAAAAGAAAAACATCCATCGCTGTCCACTGTGTAACACCCCTCCCCTAAACAGTATACAGACACTGGGGGTGCCCAATGCCCTAGTGTCCTTATCTGTCTGTCCATTGTTGTGCCCTGTGTAAAGCCCCCCCCCCAAACAGTATGCAGACACGGGGGGGTGCCCAATTCCGCAGTATCATCTGTCCATCCAGTGTTGTCTGCTGTGTAACCCCCCAAACAGCATACAGACTCTTGGGGTGCCCAATCCCTCAGTGTCCTCATCTGTTTAGCAAACTCCCTGAAAAAAGAGAACTGTTCCTTATCATTTTTATTCCCTGTAAAAAAACCGTCCATCATTGTCCATTCTGCTGTTACCAACCCCTACCTCCCACTCCCGGACCCCACCACACACCCCCACATACCTGCACACCGCGAGTCACGTCCACCATGATCCACCTTGGACTACAGGCATGTCTTAACTCTTCAAAGCCCAACCGCAAACAGAGGTAAGCGCTTCAATGTACTGCAATGGGGTTTTCGGTGCCGATGTATTTCAATAGGGTTTTAAACTTAGCGGCATAACTTGCCCATTTTTAAATATTTTGGCCACAGATTTTCAACATATGTTTTTTGGGACCACACCTCACAAACAACTTCACTAAAGCAACTTTCAAACATCCCTCTCCCCCATGACACCAGTGCACACGATGAACTTTCGGCGTTGACAAATGCTAGTTTAAGTCTATTGGAGGTTTACATTAACATGCAGAATTGGTAAACTGATGTATTGCTCCTACACTGACAAAAATGTAATGGCCAGTATTGCTGCAACGATATATGTAAAATAAAGTATGGGGTGGTGTGTGTAACTAGAAGTTTACACACACACACACACGGTGTTAGATGCTACATAAACCCATAGAGCAAAGCTCGAGTGGTTTGTGAAAGCATTTAACACTGAGGGTGTGTGTAAACTTCGAGTTTAAACTTACCACTCCATATTTTACTTTATATAATTGCTGGATTTCCCTTTTTACCAAGGCAGTTATATAAAATAAAGACATTCCATTGCAGCCGCAGTCCAGCTTGGTTTAAGTTCGGTTCCCATATTACCAATCAACAACATTTTAAAATTTGTTGCTGTTTTATTTATTTGAATTTTGGTAACCAGGTAAGTCCACTGAGACAATTACAGTCCCTTTTTCAGGGTTGACCCGGGGTTGTGGAACAACCGTGAGGTTACAGGTAAAATCATCAATGCAGTTCACTTGTTACAATGTTGGCATTAGGCAGAGAACACGTCAAGACAAAATATTGCAATAATACAAACAATCAATTTTTTTTTAGCACAGTTCCTGAATATTTGAAGTTCAACATGTCTAAAAAGTAACTTAGCGCTGAGGTCATCTGGTGGTGCAGTTTCAGGCGAGATGGAAGTGGCGAGCGGTCAGGAGCAGACGAGCTACGGCATGCGCATGCACATGCACAGACTGAGGGAAACCATGCACATGTTTGCCGTTATAAATACTCCTTTATAACAGCAAACTGCACCACAGTTTCCCTATGGGAAAAAGGGAAACCCATTTATTATATGTAAATAATACACACAGATACATAGACACTGATGGCTAAAGAGGTCTCTTTGCCCATCCAGTCTGCCCTCCTTACCTAACCATAAATGCTAGAAGCTTGGTCTACACCTGTTGTTTTTTTTCTTTGTTACTTTAGACCTTTTGGCTAGGACACGCACACTGAGCTGAAACTTGTTTTCAGGTGTGATCCGGGAGCTCTGGGAGGTTAAGTTTCTTGCTCAGGGTCATGCTGTATTGCAAGTGGCAGTTGTGGGATTCAAACCCAGATCTTCTGGGTCTCCAAGTTCACTGCTTAGTGCTGTAAACTCTAAACTAAGTGCCTCCCATTGGAAACTGGCATGAGTCAGGCCTTTTCAGTCCTTAATAGCAATAGGACTTCACCTTGACAGTTGAAAAGATATCCGCGTGTAAATCTGCATTGTCATTATGAATATAAAGTCAGTACAGTTATGTAAAGATAATACATTGTTGTAAAACAAACATGATACACCATCTTTGCATCACTGTGGTTTATTTGTATTGATATATTGCCTTTACAACAATTTGAAAATGTTAAGTTACACCCGATTCAAAAGACGTCCAGCTGCTCCACAGAGATAGATAGTACTTGATATAATATTGGCCCTGCATTGGAAGATAATTGGTATTCCTTAAAGCACTAGTATTTTTTAGTTGACAAAAAAATTTCACTATATAGTGTTCGCAAAAATATATTTCTGAAAAATCTAATTCATCATCATCGCATTGTATTTGTTGCTGATGTGTTTGAAACTGCCTTTACAGGGGCCGGCTCGGTAATGTGGAGGGCTGAGAAATTACTGCCTTACCTACCGCCATGCCAGTGACACAGGTTCAGGAATGTACCCAGGCTGTTCGGGCAGCCAGTTGGGGAGAGGAGGACTGAGCATCCTATGGGCTGCTCTCCTCCTCCGGGGGAGGGGAGGGGAGGTTGTTGCCTCCGCTGTGATGACATCGCCTGGGTGACAACAGGCGGTGATCTGACAGCAGAGACATAGCACAGGAGGGTGGGCATCTTGAGGCTGTGACACATGCATCTGCATGCATCCTTGTCAGCCCTAGCCCACCAAGACACATGCAAGGAGGAATGAGAAATGGCAGAAAATGCCGACACCGAGCAAGATGATGCCACACTTCCTCTCAAACCCTGCACTGTCTACTGGGCTGCCTGCTGTGACATCCCATACACAGCTCCTCCGGAATTAGCTGGGGGTCCCTGCCATGGGGTGGCAATCTGGGGGGGGGCACTGTGCAATGGGATGGTAAGTCCCAGAGATGACAGGTGACAGGGCTAGGGGTAAGCGGCAGGTCAACGGGGGCGGACTGAGGGGCTAAAGAAAAGCATACTAAATTAAAAAAAAAAACAGCCTTTATTACTAATTATATAATTAATGATGCACGTGCATAAAAATGGCTGTCAGAAGCAATGTTTAAATATCCCTTCCCTCAAGGTTAATCTTAACTTTACATACTAGTGTCATACTGTGGATATGTAAGGAGGATGCTAGCACATATTTTATTTATTTATTTATTTATTTATTTATTCAATCTCGGATTACAAGTACCTTTGAGCTCAAGGCAGCTCATTTACAAAGGTTCCACTTTAGTGGGCAAGGGGTTACAGTTAGACAGGGAATACAATAAGATGATGTTAAAAATAATACAGTACAGTATGTAAGCTACAGCTTAAAAACAAGATGATTGCTACAGCAATAATAAATAGCAAATAAACAGTAAGGAAGCAGCCAACAAGGGTGAGCTGACAGTTATGCTGTAAAAAACAGTCAAGTGAATACATCCAAAGCATACGGTGACTGATTAAGTAAAGGAGGCAGTAGGGAGTAAAGATGGAGAGGTAGATGAAAGTGGTGGCATTGCGATATTGATCAGAGTGGGAAGGTAGCAGCCAGTGGCTTTGTCAGTGTTGTAGGAGGGTGTAGGAAGGGGGAAGGGGATAGGGGGAGGGTATGGTCAGTGGTGGAGCAAGAGGGGAGCTGGAGGCGGTTGCCCCTCCTGGCTGACCTAGTGTGAGTAGTGGTGCCCCGCCACCATCTTTATTCACTGTTAAGTGCCCACTGTGGAGCCCGTGACTGACTGAATGGCCCCCCCCCCGGCTTCCAAATGTTCCCAAACCTGGCTCCGCCACTGGGCATGGTGAAAGGGTGATGTAGGCAACCAGTGCCATGTACTGCCGAAATGTAAGTGCCAATGGGTGTGGACGGGGTGTCACAGTACACGGTGGAGGTAGACAGAAGGAACTAGGACTGGGTGGTACAATCACATGTGCTTTCAGTTATAAGATGCTGCTGGAGCAACTGTTTAAACTGTGCAAGCTGGGTTAGATTGGTCAATTCACTACACCGGCCACTGAACCAAAGTGGGGCTCCGTACAAAAAGGATCTTTGGTACTTTGCAGTCCGATCTCGGGGTTTATGTAACATCTAACCCCTCGGGTGTGTGTAAACTTCTCGTTACACAAACCACCCCATACTTTATTTTATATGTTATCGAGGCCAGAGAGTACTTAACATTTAAAATAGCCCAAACCCCATATAGTATCTTAGTTCAGGAGAGAAATGCAATGAAAAGAAAATTTATGATGTTTAAAAAAATGCACTAATACTAAAAATATGATGCAATTAAATTGTATTCTGCAAAAAGAAATTCTGCAGCTATAAAGGAGAATCATGTCCTTTTCTAATTCATTTAAAGCAGCAGTATTTGTTAGTCAGCAAAACATTTCATCATACAGCTATTTTTAGCAAAACTATATTTCTGACACCCTTAAATTCATCATGTGTATTCTTAATTTTCAAAGATATTTTTAGAATAGCTTTTGGTAGCTTAGTTTGTAATTTATTCAGTAAGGTAATAACGTAAGTCATCATCAGTACATTTCTATCTCTCACTGAAGTTTCTAAAAGTGCTTCTATTACTGATGTTATAATTAATAACTTGTCATTAAAGATAGCCACCACTCACAATTTCTAATTATCTGTTTCACAGAGGTCACCCTATACTGTGTGTGTATTATGATGGTGTTGCCACATGTTTCTGATGGTAAACAGCACAGCACTTTACCGAGATGTTTTTGGTTTTATGTATTTAGTATGCTTTATCGGAGCCACCGCCAAGACTCAGCCCCTTCCCCTTCCCAGGTCCCATCACTCCCCGGGAATTACTTTGGAGCTGAAGATACCCCCTGGTTTACCCCTCAGGGTGGGGCCAATGCCTCCAGAATAAACCCACACAAGATGGAGGAAGGATTCCAGCAAAGGAGCCTACCAGTATTGCCTCCCTGGCTTACTCCCCCAGGGTGGGTCATGGAGTCAGACCAACACTTTGGGAACTGTAATAAGTCGACAGTCCAGAGTGCCATGGCGGAGTGAACAGAGCCGGGAAAGCAGAGCCTCATAAAGGCGGTAGCTATTTTTCATGTTATTGCAGGTGGGGGTGTGGCAAGCAATGATGCAAGTGATGCAAGGCGTCAGCATCTGGCATGTCCCCCAGAAGAGTCTAGGCACCGGGCACCATGGAACCCCCAGTCTCCACCAGGGATCACAGGCACCAGTCGCACAACCCCCCAACACTCCTCTGGAGAGGAGATCTGCCATATGTCGGCTCAGTCCAGCTCCTGCCCTCCCCTCAGCCAACACCCAATGACCCTAGTTCATTCCTGAACCCGGGTCATTGGTGTAGTGTGAGGTGTGGCATCCAGCACCTCAACCCTCAGCACCACCAGGCAACCCAAACCAAGATGTTTACTTTTTTCATTACGGCATGGCATGAGAGCAGAAACTTTTAAAAACTTCAAAATCCCATATCATAGAGAAAATGAAAAGAAAAGGGCACATTTTTTATTTTTATTTTATTGAAATCTAGGATTACAAATACCTTTGAGCAGGAACTACTCATTTACAAAGGTTCCACGTCAAAGGAATGGGCGTATACATGCATACAAAGGTCAACATAATAATACATAGTTACACAATAAAAAGTAGTAAGAGATGAGGCTTAGGAAATTCCAGTAATTCAAAATGTGCCAAATGTTAGGTAGCATGACCTACCAGCCAAGGACAATCTTAGAAATAAGCACTGCAGGTGAGAGGGAAAGGGGTATGCAGGTAGGAAGGCCATTGTCGCAGAGTAGAGGGTGAGGGTAAGAGCTCTAAAGGGAAGGAGGGAGGGACAAAAGTTAGGAAATGCCCCGGGGGGGGAGGAAAGGGAGAGGGGGCAAGGGGTAGGCAGGTAGAAGGGGGCAAGGCTGGGAGAGGTAGCTGTCAAGAGTGAAGTAGAGGGCAGTGAGTGGTGGGCCTCTGATTAGGCGAGGCATATATATTAATGCTTCTGCCAGGAAAAAAGACAGTATTGCTAAAGAAAACAGCATGGTGACTAACAAATACTGTTTTAATGTCTGTAGCAACAATCAGGCAAAAAAAATGTGAAAAAAAGACAACATTTTGAGTTTCTTCTCAAATGGTACCGCAGCACTACGTCTTCTCAAAAACCTTGGCTTCTTTTTTTAAGCAAAACACATGCTTTGTGGAATCCATGGCCTCTTCTTTTCAGATGGCTCTCATAACTTCCTTAGGTATTCTGGGAAACCCGTCCTCCCCCGTCCCCGTCCTCTTGGTTCTATTCTTGTTAAATATTTCTATAACCTTCCCTCTCCCTGTTCCCATTCACATAAGTTCATTCCTTGAAAACAGTGAAAGAAGATGAATAAAAGAAGAGAAAGCTAGTTTCAGAAAACCTCCCGCTTTCATGCCAGACTTGAGAGCAGCATACTGGAATGCTGGCTAACCTCCCTTAGGCAGTGTGCGGCCTTTCTAATCTTCTAGGGTAGAGGAGCTGAGCCTCCTTTTTAGCATGCACTCTGGGTTTCTGTACAGAAAAGCACCACTTTCTGCACTAATGTGTCTACCCACAATGGCTCCTTAAGGGAACATCAACCTACCTTTACCTTTTACAGTATACAATCACATCGCTATGCAATTCGGAAATACTGTATGCACATTTTTCTTCATTCCCAATTCATTTCCTTTTCCATGCTGTATATTTTTGTTGGTTGCATGCATAGTTTTATGTAACTTTTGTGCCTCTTTTACCATGTATTCTGACCTAAGTGAGCTGGTAATTGTTCACATTTGGTGTGGAATTAGGTGCTAAATAAGCAATAAGCCCCACAACGGTGTAGAGTGCTGGGGGATACCCACATGCGCAGGGCATAGGAAGCCTGATGTCCCTGGCTGAGGGCCTTACAATCCCTGGAAGTGCTGGTATCCCCCCCCCCCCAATACCCCACACCCTGAAGGGTCTTACTGCATTTAGAAAATGTGCTTTTGTGGTCACAAAAAAAAAAAAAAAGATTTAAAAACATTTGAAGAATAGTCATTATGCAGGAAGAGTGCAAAATCTGTTTCTTTTAGAGGATTCTGTTGCTTACCTGCTTAACCTGTGCCTTGTGACTGCTGTAAGCCAATCTGCAGTGGGCTTGACATGTGACAGTCGAGTGATCAACAAGGCAGACCATGATGCTGCTCTTCGGGTTGATGGGTAGAAACGTTGTGTACTTGAAAAGAGGCAGCCATGCCTCTCAGAAAGCAGCTAGCTTCCTTCATCTGCATGATACTGCCCACCAACCAGCTGAGAGGCATATCTGCAGATCACAGGAGAGACTCAAGAACCCCACCACCACCACCACCAAACTAACATGACCTTCACCCCCCACCCCATAGTCAGACCAGTTCCCATACTGGTCAGTTTTTCTCTTGCAAGCAATGTGGAAAACCAGTATCAAAAGTGAGAATAAGGCTTTCTAAAACATAATCACTGCTGCAACATTCATAACCAGATCAGATGCACAACCCAGCAGGACCCTTGTGCCCAATGAAATTACAACATCAAGACAACAGCGCCATGCAGATTACATCTTAAAACTGAAGAAAAAACACATCAGAATGGGAGGAGGTGGGTGACGCACTACGTGAGTACACAGTGTTTTGTAGCAAGAAAGTCTCACTGCAGTATTTACAGGTGCAGGTCCCACTTTCTGTCCCCAACCTACCACTCTCCCTATCAACAACATGGATTGGGAATCTTCAAGGAACCCAAAGAATAAATATCAAAAAAGAAATCAAACCGGGTCCTGTATTGCATTCACAAGCAACTCATACAGGTTGATCGAAAGCTGTAAAAATCCCAAATTGTTTCTTATTTATTTATTTATTACATTTTGGTGACTGGGTAAGCCCACTGGGTCCCGGAGGTCCCTTTTTCAGGACCGACTCAGGATTTTCATGGAACAGAAAGTGAAATAGTGCGCATGATTTACATGTGTTACAGGCAAGATACGGTATGGCTCAGTATCGTGAAGCAGTGAGCATGAATTACATGTTTTACCAGTAACATACAATCATGATACATGAAAAGTAAATAGGGGGAGCTGCAAAGTTGATAGATAGTGCTGGACCAACCAGAGTCAGGAGAGGTCCTGGGACACCTCGTAGCTCAATCAGTCTGCTCAATCCTTCAGCAAGGGTAAAGCAGGCTAGACCAGCAAAGGCTGCCCCAGGACTCCTATCTCTCCGGGCCACATTCAATCCCTGGAACCCCATGCCAGAGCATGCAGGTGATCCAACCCATCCTGAAGGAGGTTCAGCACACAATGAGGGTATGAGCAGACCACCTGTCATTCAACCTCCCAAACCCTCTCCTTCCCTCGCGGAGAATAACCAGGAATGGAACTTTTCTAAAGCAGAGTTTTAAACTTTTGTCAGAATGATGTGCATATTACACTAACAGACAGAAAAAGAAATATAATGAGAAATAGAGACTTTGGGCCTGATTTTCAAAGGTGACTTTGGGCCTGATTTTCAAAGGTGACTTTGGGCCTGATTTTCTTTTTTCTTTTTTTTTTTTTCAGTTTTTAGTAGTTAATCTTTTTATTGTAGTTATTGTGATTATACATACAAATACATTACATTCTCCAGTATACACTTACATAAATTCTTAATGGGAGAAGGGGAAACAAACATGTCTGAAGTATTATACAATGGTATTAAAGGGGAAAACAAATGTTGAGAAAACAATATGTAGCAGTACAATCTGTATGATAGAGAGAAAATATGGCAATTTATGGTTCAAGGGGTAAAAGGAGTAGATACACACAAAAAATATAAGTACCTGTGATTCTACTTCTATTATGCCGTAATTTAATACAAGTATGTGTAAGACTGTATAAAGGAAGAACATAAAAAAGAGAAAAATATCTAAGAAAGTGAACAAGAATGAAGAGGAAAAGGGAAGAAGAAAAGGAGATAGAAAGATAGAAAGAGAGAAGACAAAGAAGGAAGGAGAGAACTAGAAGCGAGATTCCAATGTGGACATATAACAACCCATGGATTAAGTGACAATATGTGTAGTGTGTTTAAATATTTAAAATAGTCCTGCCAGCATTTATTATATAAATTAAGTTGATCAGAGGCTAAGTGTGACATACGATCAAGGATTTGGCCCTGATTTTCAAAGGTTGATGCAGAGCTATTGGATCAAGCCCTGCATGAAACCCATTGTTTGGTGCTCCTTTGACGCAACTACGCCCAGTTTTAGTACATTGGGCACAGCTGCGACAGCTTCCACACTTTATGGCAGCTTGTGCCAAATATTTAGCACAAGCCTCATAAAAAGGGCCCCCCAAATGGTGCAAGTTAGACTAGGGGGGATCTGGTTTAACTTGCAGCATTTGGCGCACAGGACTGAAAATCCCAATCGGGGCGGAGAGAATGCCACAGGCCCCCCATGCCATATGTTCAGCGCACCAGGGGCTTGCAACATTCTCAGAGATTTTGTATTTTTGGCAGGCTGCTGCGAAACCCACCCACACCTTTGAATCAGTGATCGCTGCTAGTAGCACTGCCTGCTATCAAATCATATAGCCGGACTTGCCTATTGCTTTGGACTTGACTCATTCTGTGAGTGACAATACTGGTCAGGAACATGGGAGGGATATTTGATAGAAGGAAGGTTCGGGACTCTGTACGTGCCACTATCCCCGTGTCGCCTCTTTTCCCTTTCACTATTGCCGTGCTGTGATCCAGTACATGCAAAGGTGAGGAGAAAAAAAAAACACAATGCAGGACAAGAAACATATCTGGTTACAAATTATTACAAATAAACAAGCCCAGGGAAAACTGCCCAGTAAAAAAGAGTGCCATTGCCTTGTTTCAGAACATTTGGTGGAATAAAACAAGAAACAATGATGTGTAAAAACAAAGAACATTGATACTGTTGCAAATGCCTTAAAAACTACTTATAGAATGGGCAATGGATTTTAAGCAATCTGATTGGTTGTTAGCTGTGCATTAGATGTGTCTAATGCACACCTAAAACTAGAACCCCCATTTAGAATACACAGGCCCATTTTGTAAGCGCAATAAGCCACTCTGGGGATGTGCATTATACAGTTCTAATGCATGGTTAGTGGACTGGACCCACTCAGCCTGTGGCCTCATGCCTCACTACGTCCCCCTAGCCGTGCATTAGAACTGTCTAATGCACACCCCATCGTGTCTTATTGCTTACAGAATGGGGTATGAGGAGCACATTGTGAGGAAAGCATGAAATAATCCTGGTTTGATTTTCATGGGGACAATGATAACACAATACTGATGTCTTTATTACTCCATTTGAAAACGACAGAAACACTACGCATGTATGATATGCAAACCATGCTACCTTTCAACAGAAAAAAGTAGATAAAAATATAAAACAAAAAGCAATAATGTTATGAACTAAGAAACTAAATCCATGGAAATGAATGGACTCACACTTCCCAATCATTTCAATGTTTTTTTTCTTCCGCTGATAAGTGTTTCTTTTTTTTTATATTTTTACCTTTTTTTCTGTAGAGATCTTTTGCAGTCTCACTCTGATGAACACCATGGGTTTCAGTGTTCAAATCCACCCCAGAATGGGTGTTTGCAGAGTATGCCAGCATACGCCACAAAGATCCACTTTCTGGTTGGATTTGAATGTTGAGACCCACAGTGTTCATCAGAAAGGGACTATAAAAAGACCTCGACTGAAAAAAGGAGGAAAATATTAAAAAAAAAAACAAGTCATGAACTAAAGAAAAAACATTGAAATGAAGGGACTCTCACTTCCCATTTATTTCAGTGTGTTTTTTTCCTTAGTTGATAACTTTATTTTTTAACATTTTTACCTAGTTTTTCCTGCCCCTTTTAGCCCATCTCTGATGAACTCCATGTGTGCCAATATTCCCATATTTGACAACGCAAGTGGATGTCAGTAACAAAAGTTATGGGTTTCTATTATGATGCTCTTCCCCTTGTGAGTGATGGCTTGGTGGCTACCTCACCTGTATACTTACAAGTAAATGAACACTTGACAAACCCCACTGAAAAGGAGATGTTGTGTCTCAAATGATCTGTCCTAGAAAAAATATATTATAAAAACAAAACCACTCTAAAATCGAGATATGGCATTTCACCTCTACCATACTGGGCACATGCAGTATAAAACTGTCACATCAGGACCCAGTTGCAAATGAGATATTACACCTCATCTTGCCTATCTTGGGTTAACCCTTACAGTACTGTGGGAGTATATACACATCTTGACTCTATATACATTCAAATATACTCAGCACTGTAAAAATGCGTATAAGCAGGGCCCGGCACTACAACAATGTAAGCGGTGAACATTCACCATTGACAAATGCATGTCTCAAGGAGTCCTAGGTGCCCCTTTTTCTGTTTGGTTGAAAATATGTCTTTATTAAAAAAAATGTATGTGCTTCATTACAGACACAGAGTCCAGAGTTAATACATATAAACATACTTACAGGGCAGAGTACAATCCCAACAATTCCTAATATGAAGCCTCCTCTCCATGACTCAGCATTGGGACGGAGTCTCCAGTACAAACATCTTAAATGCCCTGTCAGTTCCAATGATCTTGGGGTCCAAAGACAGCAAAAGTTGGAGGCGCTAGCACATATTTATTTATTTATTTTTTTACTTGTCCCTCGGTCTCGGTCCGGAGGTACCTCTACCTTCCTCCCGTCTTGTCAGCTGGGTCCCACCTTACTTGGATCCCAGCGTCATGATGCACATTACAGGGAGTTTTTTACCTATGATTTTCTCCCTTTTTCTGTCCCTACACCTGAGGGCACCAGCACGAAGGATTTGATGTCCAGACTGATGGAGTGCTGAAGCATGCTGTAGTCAAGTACCCAGCAGCACCCTCCCAACCCAAACTCCGAAGAGCCATGCACTCTACTGCCTGTGCTTCCACCAGCAGTAGTGCTGTCGGCACATCCACCACCTGGTATAACCCCCCCCTGCCCCAGAGGACAGCATCCACTGGAACGCTCAATCCTTCTCTCCCGAGCCAACCCTGATGACCCAGGCCCGTTCCCAAACCTGGGTTACTGGCATAGCACGAGGTGTGGCATCCAGCCCTCACTAGCACATATTTCTGATGGTAAACAGCACAGCACCACACCAAATGCTTAATTTATTCATAGCGGGCGTGGCCAGTGAGCAAGGACTTTTGAAAACCTTTAAAACCCCATATCTCAGTTGTGGGGTGACATACAATGAAAACCAAAATGGATATATTGATGTTTGTTGGCGAAAAGTCATTATTACTTAAAACTTTAAGATGCAATATTTTTCCGCTAACAAACACAACTGCTTTAACTAAAACCTCTTTATTTTACCATGGCAGAAAATGCAGGGGAGATAAATTGTAAGTAAATTTCAGATAGAATTATTTTTGTTTCCTGCCCAAGTACTCATGTGCCTGAAACCTTTGGGATATAGGGGGATATACTGTATATTGCATTTATTCTTGTTGTCCATGCCATCCATTACTGCTTACTTTTGTGGTGCAGAATTTCCACAACCCCTTTGAGAAATGTGTTTACATTCTGCTGATGTGGAGCGCATAGGTGCCGTGCTTCAGTTAAAAGGAACCATGCTGCCGAGTCAGAAGAGGGAACAGCATCCTGGACAATGAACAGCAAAAGGACAGCTGGACAATGAAAAGGGTAGCATGGCGGGTGAGGAAACTGTTAGTCAATGAAGCAAATGGGGTCCCATTAGCTAGTTTCTGAGAAACAGCCTGAGCTGATAAGGGGCCTCTTATCCTAGCAGTGTGTGCAAGGATCTGTCCAAAGTTATTTATCTGGGTAATTCCAGCCTTATTCAGAGTCCAGTTTTCATTCCTGAAGGGCTAAGCAAAATCTTCAAAATCTGACATCCCTCTTCCCCAGCTGAGTCTCCTCAAGCCATCAGCACATTTGCAGACAGTGTCTCTGATGTTAAGGACTTTGAACTGTTTTTTGTTCATTTAACCACTACCTGGGGCCAGTGCTGAACAGGAAATCTTTAGGTGTGGAACTCTCAAATCTAGAATGGGGGATGTTCTTATGGTACGTATGCAGTGAAGAAAGATGACAGACGTACAGGAATTCTTATGCAGTTTTGTACAAGGTGGTGGTACTGGAATCCTGTGGGCTGCTGCCCAATTTAAACCCTGCCTAGGCTTCAAACCACCATAGTTTATTTTAGCAAATTGACCAGCTGTGAGGGAGGGAGGATGGAATGAAGGAAGGAAGGAAGGAAGGAAGGAAGGAAGGAAGGAAGGGAGGGAGGGTGGGTGGGTGGAACTGGGTTTTACGTAGCACCTTTCGTGCAAGTTTTACATGAATCCATGAAAAGTTACAGTAGTTTTTAGTCATGAATGGGGAGGTTGAGTCAGATTCAGGGCAGCTAAGGATAGCTCAGGGAGATTATGCAAGAAAGAGAGAGGTTAGGGATTGCACAAGGAGGTTACGTGAGACTGAAGGAGGTTAACATAGGGCCGGATTTTCAAAACTTGCTGGTACTAAGTCCCACTCTGCGACTCCAGCTGCAGAGATTTGTACTTTCGATCCCCCACAGCTGCGGGAGACGTTACTTCTGGTCCCACCAGCTGTAACATTTGTCTGCAGCTCCGGGGAAAAAACAGCCGCAAGCTGCCATAAATCACGGAGCCAGTCGTAAACCAGCTCTACTTTTGAGAATACCATGGCTGCAGGAAAAACTGCGGCTCCACAAGTGGCAACCCACTTGCACCATATGTTTCCAACACCTGCGGGATTTTCAAGGGCTTTGAAAATCCAGCCCATAGAAGCAGAATTTTATGGCAGATAAGGACTGCTTGGCCCACCTGGTCTGCCCAGCCATGTTTGCCTATCTACATTATCATTGCAGACTCTACTTGATCAATAGTTCTTTCTCCCGCCCCCCCCTTTCCTTTCCACTACGATTCCCATGTGCCTATCCCATGCATTCTTGAACCTCACCAGTGTTTTAGTCCCACCATCTCTGCTGGAAGGCTGTTCTAGGAATCCACCACTCTTTCTGTAAAGAAGTACTTCCTCACATCAGGGATATCTCAGGGAGGATGAGGGAGGTAAAGGAAGGCTCAGGAAGGTTAAGTAAGATTAAGGGCGGTTAAGGATAGCTCAGGGAGGTTAAATGAGAGCAAGGGAGGTTAAAGGATGCACATGGAGGATAAGCGAGAGTGAGATTGGTTACAGACAGTTCAGGGAGGTTAAGTGAGATAGAGACGGGGTAAGGGAAGCACAGGAAGGTTAGGGGAGATAAGAGAAGTTAAGGAAAGCTCAGATAGGTTAAGTGAGATTGAGGGAGGTTATGAAAAGCTCAGGGAGGTTAAGTGAGAGTGAGGGAGGTTAAGGAAAGCTCAGGGAGGTTAAGTAAGATTAAGGGATGTTAGGGAAAATAAAGAGAGGCTGAGTGAGGATAAGGATGCCTCAGGGAGGTTTAGTGAGATTGAGGAAGGTAAACGATAGCACAGAAGTGTTAAGCGAGAAAGAGGGTAGTCTAGGATAGCTCAGGGAGGTTAAATGAGAATGACAGATGTTAAGTGATCTTGCAGGAGATTAAGGATAGTTCTGGGAGGTTAAGAGGAGAGAGAGAGAGAAGTTAACTGTAACAAGCATTGTCAATGCCGAATGTTGTTGTGCTGGCATTAGCAGTGACGGAGGTGGAGAGGCATAGCGCTGTGAGTTTGTTAATGTGTCCCAAAAGGTGATTTTGCACAGCGAGTACACCACTGTGCGGCAGAGCTGCGGAAACACGTTTTGGGCAGGCGGTGGAAAATGTCAGCTGGACTGTTGATAATGAGGTGTGCACAAATGCCAGTGGTGAAAATGTGGCTTGAAAATATTGCAGATTGACCAAGTTACAAGGGTGCATGGAAACTGCGCAATGCACACTTGCAACACAGTCACTGTCTGGACTTTCGCCACCAAATTTTCAACCTAGGCATTTTAGGACCTCTGCTGATGAATAGTGTCACCATTACTTCCTGAAAGTGTCCCGAAAAGTGATTTCGCACAGTGACCGTGCAATTCTGCACCCGACGTGCGAAAATAAATTTCAGCCAGCTGTACTATATAGGAGGCATGGAAAAATGGCAATGATGAACAGCTGGAGAAAAAGTATTACAAACTCACAAAGTCACGAGTGTGCATGCAAAGTGCGCAATGCACGCTCGTAAAACACTCATTTTATTAACTTTTGTCCCTAAATTTTCAATATAGGCATTTTAGGACATCTGCTAATGAACAGTGTCCCTGCCATTTTCATAATGTGTCTCGAACACTGGCTTTCCACAGCGACCGCGCTATTATGTGCCACAGCTGTGAAAACAGATTTTGGTCAGAATGTGAAAAATGACAGCTGTACTGTTCATTAGGAGATGTAGAACAATGGCACTGTTGAAAATGTGGAATGAAAATATAAGTTTGCGAACGTATGAGCGTGCGTACAAACTGTGCAATGCACGCTCGTTACACAGTCATTTTATGGAGTATTGTCACCAAATTTTCAACACAGGCATTTTAGGACATCTGCTCATGAATAGTGTCACTGTCATTTTCGTAATGTGTCCCGAACACTGATTTTGCACAGCAACCGTGTTATTCTGCGCTGGAAGTCCAAACGCATTTCAGGCAGGATGTGAAAAATGACAGCTATATGGTTCACAAGAAGGTGTGGTAACATGCCAATGTTGAGAATCTGGCATGAAAATAGTGCGAATGCGCTAACTTACGAGCGTGCGTTGCACAATTTGCTACACACGCTCATAAAACAGTCATTCTTTGGATTTTTCTCACCAAACTTGCAACATAGGCTTTTTGAGAGCCCCTCTCATGAACAGTGGCACTGTCATTTCATTACTCAGTCCTAAAAGGTGATTCCACACAGTGACTGCGAAATCGCCTTTCGGGACAGAATAACGCCATGACAGTGCAAGAATTCATGAGAAGGGGTCCCAAAAACCTCATGTTGAAAATTTGGGCCAAAAATTTGCAAAAATGCCCAAGATATGCATTAAAGTTGAAAACCCCTATTCATTCCATTATACAGCTTACCGGCATTTCTTCAGTTCGCGGTCGGCTTTGAAGGATGCAGACGTGTTCCCGTCCACAGAAGATCGTCTCGCCAGACTCCACAGGTAAGTATGGGGTGAGGAGGCAAGGTCTGCAGTGGGTTGGTGCGGGTGGGGAGGGACATCGAGACTACGAGGGACTGTTTACATGAAAAACAAAATGAAAAAAACATCACACAGTTTGTTTTTTTGCAGAGATTTAGCACACTGGGGTGGGCTCCCAGTGTGCCACCTAACTATTTTGGGGGTCTGTAGCTGAGGATTGTGCACCTTGTCGGCACACAACACGGGGGATGCCGACAAGGATTGGGCACCCACAGTACACAAGGAAAGGGTGGTGCAAGCTGAGGATTGGGCACCCCTGGAATTCAACAATTGGGGGGTTTATGCCGACAGGGAGTGGGCTCCCTCATTGGCACACAAAGAAAGTGGGGGAGGGTTAACCAACAGGGGGACTGGGCACCCCCAAAGTCGTCACTAGTTAGGCGGCCACCCGCTCGCCGACCATGCACATAATGGCAGCGAGCATGGCAAGAAAAGGACCACTGTGTATGATGAGCTTTGCTCGGATTGCAGCAGACCTTTTCTTAGATGTGCTTGCCACATTATGCATGCATGGTGTGGCACCGGCATGCAGGCTGATTGGGCAATGCGGAACGCACCTACTGGTGCGTGCCCTGCATTCATCCAACAGTGACCCCACCTCCAAAGCTGCACTGTCCCACGATGTTGGCTGCGCAAGCGTGGCAACTTAAACATTTTTTTTTCCTCCACAGTCCTTAAGGCACCACAGGGAACATCCAATGCTGTTCATCTAAGAAAACAGGTCCCATGAAGAGAACTGCCCCAGATGTTGCCCATGACAAGAAAACTACTCAGAATTTTTTTTTTGTTTACACCACCTTTTGTTTAGGTAAAGGTAAAAAATGATTCATTAGTTACACAGTATTTATTAATAACATTTCTAAAAACAATTACAATGAGCTGCAAATTAGCATTGATTTTATGTCCCCTTTAAAAGTAGTTAGTCAGAAAATGTGATTTTTTTTTTATTGGAAAAGTTTGGACACAACATAAGCTGGAGTTTTTATTATAAATGTACACGTAGATACATACTGAGAGGGTGGGCCAGGATAAGAGGAAACATCAGAAAACATTACTCCACACATAGGCTTGTTGATAAGTGGAACAAGCTACCCAGTAAGGTTATAGAAACTAGCACTGTTTAGGTTTTCAAAACATGACTATTTATTTATTTGATATATTTTTATTTAAAATTTGGTGACAGGGAAAGGCACTGAGCCAATGCTCCTTTCCAGGTGCTTCCCCTGAGAGGAAATACAGAATAGGGAGTGAGAAGGCAAAAGATACAGATGGTAAAAAAGCTTACAGTCTAATCACCTTGGAGACTGATCCAGTCGGATGTCAGAAACTAAGCAGGGTTGTGCCTGGTCAGTATTTATCCACTGCCAGGTGGACACACCCGGGTAGGTGAGGTAGCGAAAAACATTTTCCAACAAACACTCTCAAAGTTTTTTATTCCTTGCATGGTATACAGATTTTATTTTTCACCTCCGTATTCGGTCCAGTGCCTGACAACACCTAAAGTACGGATAAAGTGCATACGAGTATATTATCTTGATAGCTACCTTTTTACAGACACATAACTATAAAATACCTACCCTAAGTCCAGGTCAGTAGTAAGATGGGAGACCTCCAGTGACCACCAGGTGCTGCAGGATGCAGTGCTAGTACCTCTGCAGGGGGCACTCTCCCTTTTGGTTACAACTTACCATACCGATGCCACAGTAAGGTGTTTGGAGGACACTGTGCTATCTAAGGTGCCATTCTTCAGAGGAGATGGTAACTCAAGGTCCTGTCTGCCTGCTGTGGTGATTTTATAGGTGATTGCATAGGTGGTTGTTAAAGAGCCTACAGCAGGTCTCATAAACAGAGCAATGATACACATGGAAACATACAGTGATGCAAGAAACCAGATCTCCAGCCAATATTATAGCACAGCACCATTAAGCCGGTAACAATCATAAAACCAGCAGGAGGGGACACTCTGAGGGCCCAGCATACATGGATCACACTGCCATGCAGGCAGCCCGGGTTCAGAAGTGGACTTGAGTCACCATATCTGGAGGCAGGACATGTGTACATGTTGGTCTGGGAGGGCTGGTGATGGATCCTGGCACTACAGCGGCCCCTGTGGGCAGGCTGGGCAAGCTTGCTCCTTTGACAAGGGCATGCTATGCATACATGGGCCAACAAAGGAATTCACTCACGCCACTGGGGGAGGGTGGAAGCAGTGGAAAACCATAGAGGAAAAATACCAGGCTGCCATCTATCATGGCGATGGCCTGATCAAGGTACATTATCCCTGTTTACTGGGTATACCCATACATAGTAACAGCAGGGGCTGGGGATAAAACCTATATAAACAAAAAGAAAGGAAATCAGCAGGAGTAAGGGTAGCATTTTGGCTATTAAATTTGGATGCATCTCCATGCATAAATTTGGTATCGTCACTGCCAGGCAGCAGGAGAGACAGCCAAGATAGAATCCACAATAAATCCATTCAGTCTCCAAAATACCGTATCACTATGTAAATACTCTCTAATGCATCATATTCTACTGGACTGTTATCACAGTGGGAATAACTCCTAGAAACATGAGAAATGCTTGTAGAAAAAAGCTCAAGGGTCCATCAACTTCACCTCTTGACATCCAGGCAAGCTGCACCATTCAATTTTGGGTGAAACAGCTTTAACCATTGTTTAATTTTAAGCAGCAATACATGACAGGGTGTGTATTGTGAGGCATGAGCTCCAGGCCGAATGCCTTCAACCTCCTGAGAAGTGAAATTATCTCAGTGACATACGCCTTGAAGTGCCTTATTGCAATTATAAAATGGATCCAGTCCTGTGTTTGCATTTCAAGAAGGCTGTTTTATGGGCACTAGTTTCATCTGTGAGGTTGAGCTGGGGTAATATCACAAATGAAATTGGCTCTACACCTCTCCTCCAACCAGCTGTCAGCATTTTTTCTATCCGTTTTATAATGAAAAGGCTACCACTGATAAACTGCATGACCTTTTGTACAGTGGAGAATAAAACTACTAGGGGCAGAAGCTCCTGCATATCTTATGGTCAAGTGACCCACCTGTTCCTCACAGGTATACTAGTCATGCTGTGATGGAGGTACATTCCTTGTGACCCTACTCCCCCCCAGACAAACCCAACATGATATAATAAAGGAGGAAGTGATGCAACTTGAATTTACACTTTAATATGGCAAGAAAAAATTCTGGGCTCTGACTGGTTAGTGCTATTGTTCAACAGTGATGTTATCCCAACACAACATCACACTTGGTAAAAAAGCAACAAAAAATTTTGTTTTCACTTTTTTCCTTAGCAAACAATTTTTATAATTGCAATAATGCACTCCAGGGCATGTGTCTTGGAGGTAACGTCACTTCTTGGGTATTGAATACACTTGGTCTGCGGCCTTGTGCCCAACCACCTGCGGCGTGAGGTGATCCAAGTACAACACATGCCCTGCCATGGTTTATTGCTTAAATATTCAACACTCATTGCTTCCATTGGAAGACTGATACCAATCTCTGGGTATGTGCTTCATCACAATACCATTTATTATAAAGTGGGTGAGAGAAGCCAAGACCTGTGATTTGGTCAGATGTGATCACATCACCAAGTTTCCTTACAGCACAGCAGCACAAGTCAGAAATATGTAACCTGCTGAAATGCATGTCTCAGTTTTTAAAATAAAAATCAAAGGTACCATTTTATGATCACAATGAGACATTCCAGGGTGTGCATAATTTTGAGAAAATGACACTTCTCATGTGGGTAAGGCACTCAGCTTTGCCTCGTACCTGGCTTCCAGAGGTGTGCCATTATCTCACAATAACTCTCACCCTGTCATGTAAATATTGCTTAATTATACCCCTGGTCCCCTTTCTTAATAGTAGAGGCAACACAGTACAACGTGACAAGAAGCAACACACTGGTTCACATTCAGCTGTAATAGTCTTGTTTTTCCTAAAGACTCCATTGTGTTCAAATATTGACTGCTGTTGTGTCATGCTATGTAAAAAACAACTATAATACTATTCTGTATGAAAACGGTGAATCAGAAGGTAATTTCACGACCACATTGTAAATAAAACTGCAGTTTGCTTGGTGTGAAACCCAATAAATGAAATGGGCAACCAAGGCTATTAGTGTGTGATCATTAATGATGCAGGCTACGTACACAGAATGTTCTTCAGTGATTATTTCAGCAGTCAACATATCGTTAAATAAATGTTAACCTTTTCTAAACATCAGTAAAACATTTTATTAATTGTCACGGTAAATGCTTTCACATATTGAACAGGTTTGACTAGAGTGACACGTAAAGCAGAAACTAGAAACCATGGAGTGAATCTGCCATTATTACACTAATTGCTTAAGGGTGTAGTTGCCTTCTTATTCTTCTTTAGTTGAATCATTTTGATTGGTTCTAACTGCTCATTTATACTGACAGTTCTGTAGCACTGGGGTCCAAGGTTAAGATCTTGCTCTGATGAGAATGGAGCAGGTATGAAAAACACACATATGCTATTTGTCACACTGTACAGGATGGGAAAGGCAGTGTGATCCCGGGGGGATTGAGAACAGAACTGGGGAAAAGAGATGGGATTTTCCAAGCTTCATTTTGTGCAATTTGCACAAGGCGGGACAAACGGTGGGCTACTCCAGATATTGCTCTGCATTCCCGAGTGCAAGCAAAGTGAAGAGATGTTTCAATTAATTTGCAAAAGATTTATTGGCACACAGTGCTCAGTCCTTCATAATAGCATGTTGTGGAGCTGGTGTCTCCATGTAGCCTGCTCGTGTGGTTTGCCATGCGTGACACCTCCAGTGCCACTTTACCAATATTACAAAATACAGTAAGGTGCGACAGCTGCATTTTCAAATACAATCATTTAAAAATGTAGTCTGCTCATGGGCACATACCTCTGCATCACACAGTGGCATGCACACCCAACCCATATGAAAACCATGAAGAAGTTAGATGGGCCCCAGACAATCGGAAAACTGGATTTCTCTCTCCAGTTTCATCATTTAAATTTTTGTGGTGAATTTTAGTACTCTTAAAACCTTCCTGGATCAGTACAAGCTTCTCAGTGAGGAAAAACATGGAAAGACTACAGAACTTGCACAGCTGTAGTCAGATTTAAGGACACTGTGAACACTGTGCATAAAGCCATGGACAAGGGCTTAAAGAGCTAGTGGAGCCAAAACAGGCCGACAGACAGTAGTCAGTTGTAACTTTTTATCTCTGAAGTATTTTCCTTTTTCCTCTTTTTCTCATCAGAAAGCCTTCTATGTGATAATATTGTGCTGGATGTGTGGACCAGCTCTTTGCCTGGCAGCTGACATATCTAATTCTACTGCCCCACACTACATCATCAGCATTGTGATTTCACTGACTGTGACATCACAGGTGAATGGTCTGGCAGTCACTCACTTGCTGTTCCTAAGTAGCAGTGATGTCACAGTTAGTGAGGTCACAATGCTGATGATGAAGTGTGCGGCAGTTGAGCAAGACATGTCAGCTGCCAGGCTAAGAGCTGTTCCACACATCACAGCTACTAACATCAGGTAAACAATCTTCTAATTAAACAAACAGAAAAACAAAAGTACTTCAGATATAAAACATAGAAACATAGTAACATAGAATGTGACAGCAGATAAGGGCCGCTTGGCCCACCACCCAGTCTGCCTATTTCCCTACCTAATGGATAAGCTGCAGATCCTTGTTAACCTGCAGCCTACTTCTTCCTACCCCCACCCCCTAGAATTGCCTTATGGCTGTCCCATGCCTGCTTCAGTTCAACCACTGTTTTTGACTATACTACCTCCTCCAGAAGGCCGTTCCATGCATTCACAACCCTCTCTGTGAAAAAATACATCCTTACATTACCTCTGAGCCACCCCTCCTCTATCTTCAAATTGTGTCCCCTTGTTCTTGCACACTTCTTTTTTTGAAAGGTGCTACCCTCTTGGACTATGTTGATTCCCTTGAGGTACTTGAAAGTTTCTATCATGTCCCCCCTCTCCCTCCTTTCCTCAAGGCTATACATATTAAGCTCCTTTAGTCTCTCTTCATATGTCTTCCGGTGCAGACCCTGCACCATTTTAGTTGCCCTCCTCTGGACAGCTTCCATCCTGTCTATGTCTTTGTGGAGATTGGGTCTCCAGAACTGCACGCAGTACTCAGATGGGGTCTCACCAGCTGTCTGTACAGAGGGATAATAACTTCCTGTAGTCTACTGGTGATGCCTCTCCCTATGCATCCCAGTATTCCCCCAGCCCTCCTTGCTGCCCTCTCACATTGCTTGCCCACCTTTAGGTCATCTGATATGACTACCCTCAGGTCCCTTTCCATTTTCATGTTTGCTTGCGCGCATGCACAAGAAACATCTTGCGACAGTGCGACTCTTGGAGGTGTGTGCGTGACTTGCCCAATGCAGTGCTTGCTTGAGCGGGCATGTCTCAGTTGCGCTAATGGATGAGTGAGCTCTGGATGACAGCATCTTGGCTGCAGTGGCTTTCACTTGAAAGGAAAGAGCCGCTGCAGTCTGGAGCGGCATGCTGTCTGTATGCAGCATATTAAGGGGACAATGTTCTGCGGTGCTTGTATAGTTAGCATATTATTGGTTTAGCATTGTGCGGTGCGGCTGCTGTCCCTGATTCTAATTCTCATTTCTTCTTTTTGCCCGTGTCGGAGTGCCGGATGTGTGAAAACATATTTGGATCGGAGTGCTGTGTTCATTCGTGGAATGGATGAGACGTGGAGGAGGACGGAGGTGTGTGTGTTGACAGACTGCAACTGCAACAATAAACAGCCATGAGAGCACCGAAAGTGGACCCGAACGGAGCCTCGTCCGCCTCTGAATTGGGGATCGAATCGTTGTTCTGATCTCAAGTGCTGCCATCGTGGGCCCGGAATTCTCCGCAGCAGTGCGAGTGTTTTCTTGCAGCACCCTGACCCATGCGCCTGCATTGCACTGTTGTTCGGACTAGCGACTGCGTTCAGAGTTTGGGGACTCCCGAAAGCAGCACCGTAGCTGAGCGACAGTGTGGGTCAAGTGCTGGCTGTTGGAGATGCTGGTGGTGGTTGCTCAAGAAACATTAGGAGTTTAACATTTGTTGTCTGTTTCAGCGTGTTGCACTGCCCACAAGGCAGTATGCTGACGATGGTGGCGTCTCGTTTTGGGGGGGGTGCATTGTTCTCATCCTGGGCATATTATTTTCTGGCACTTTGTCCCTAATCGCATGGAAAATGCCTTCTGTAGCAGATTAGCAGCCAAGCCTGGGACTTCCAGCTGTGAATGTGGCCGTGGAGAAGTTTTGCTCAGAGGCTCCGCGATGCTGCAAGTAGGCAGGCGGCCTGAAAACAAAGAGCAGTCAGAGGCTGTCCCTCATGCAGCTGGCGTGGCTGCTCTGACTCGAGTTTTGATACCGTCCCGGATCAGCGACACTTCAGTATGACCGAGGGCACGTTGTCGTCGGTGGACCTCAGATGGCGTGGTTTGGCATGACGGGGGCTTTGGGTCTGCATGCCCTGCGTGTGTGTTATTACACGCCGTAGAACTTGAGGAGACATGGTGGGTGCCGGACCATGCTGGCTGCTTCCAGAGGGAGTAGGCGTGCGAGCCCTACTCCTCTCGCACAAGTCAAGGGGACACAGGGACTGTTCACAGAGTTGTGTTCAATCACCATCCCCCTCAGCCCGTGGCCCTTCCCTGTGCCGCTTTTTGTGACATTCAGTGTCTTGTTGCCGAGTATTTGGCGAGTTTCTTCTGCTGTTTGTGGGAGGTCTGTCGGTCCCTTTGAAGTGCAGCTCTGTTGCCATGTTTGAATTACGTCAGGCTAATGTAATGAGGAACGGCTTTGTACGATGGGCCAGCGAGTTTGTGCCCCCCAAGTCTGAATGTGTAATGTGGATCCTGATTGTGCATACATTTGCCATGTTTTACTTGTTTACATTGGTTCGTATGAGTCTGCAGTTTAGTGTAATGTACAGGGCCCTGCGCCGTAGGGCTAAGGCGCTTAAAGAAATGCAAGTGATTTGCCTTGAGCGGCTTTGAGACTTTTCACAACTTCTGCTGACTGGTTAATTTACCTACTATTGTGGGACTTAACGATAGTTAAGCACGTTTGTCTGCTGTAACGTTTTCACGTACTGTATTACTGCACTGTTGACAGCATTTGCTTGTGTGTGAGTGGGGATGGGGTCTGTGTGTACATATGGGACTGTGTGTTACTTTGAGCCATTTGAAGTTAGCAGGTTGCAGCATTTACTGCACTGCAGCCAGGGTGTATTACTTTAATGCCACACTCAAAGTTATGCTGTGTGTTTTTTTTGCACACTGTGCTGAATGCACAGATTTATTCAAAGAACTTGTTTTAATATTTTCACTGCAGATTTTCAACAATGCCATTTTTTGCACCTCCCCATGATCAGTACAGCTATCATTTTTCACATCCTGTTCGAAATGTGTTTTCACACCAGTGGTGCCAAATGCTGTAGTCGCTGTGTGAAATCAGCTTTCGGCTACCGAACTGATATTGCCACTGTTCATAAGGTGGGGGTCACAAAAAAACCCATGTTGAAAATTTTGAGTGAAAATGCCAACGAACGCCTAAGGCGTTAGGGTTTCCAACCATGATGCCCCACCCTGTAGAGATTGACAGGCATCAGGGGTGTGACTTGGGATTCTCGCCTGTAATGCTCATACCATTCCACACCCTGCAGCCAGTGACAGGCATCGACATGTGCCTTGGACTCTTCGGTCCCAAAGTTCACCCCATTCTCCTATACAGGACCCATCTCACCATATTTCCTGATGGAATGGGGTGAGCATAAGGGCCAAAGACCCCAAGGCACACCGTGACACTTGTCAGTGTCTGCAGGGTAGGGTGTGGTGAAATGGCTCGGCTGTCATGCCTGATGACCCAAAGGCACACCCCAATGCCTGTCACTCTCTGCAGGGTGGTGGTGGGGTTGGCTTCAGTTCAATACGTCACTGCCATTCCTATTACGCAGCTCTCTAACTCCTACACTACCAATGCCAATGCCAGCAAGCAAACATTCGGCATTGACAAATGCTTGTTGTTGTTGTTAGTATCTCACCCTCCATTGTGTACTCTTCCCCTGGTTTTTTGTTTCCCAGGTGCATTACCTTGCATTGCAAAAGGTAATGGTGGGTTGCTTTTAAAATCTAGTATTAATTTAAGGCAGTACACTAGCTTTTTAATGACTGGTGCCATGTTTGTGAACCTGACAAAAGCTTTTGATCTGCTAGACCATGGTCTACTCTTACAAAAACTTGCTGAACTAGGCTCCTCAGTGAGTCAGTGCTTTTCAAACTACTTACAAAATACAACCCATGTAGTGAAAATAAGAACAAATATCTCCAGGGCTAATACCATTACTTGTGGTCCCTCACAGATCCATTCTAGGGCCCTGTTTATTCATGATTTTCATAAATAACTTGCCAAGAATTTGCAAAACTGCTAAACACAGTTTTATGCAGATGACAGTTATTTATGTACACAGGAGGGCCATTATTGAAATAAAATGTGACGCAACAAATTCCACTCTTTACAAAGATGATTCATAAAAAAAAAAACACTAGTTATGATCCTCTCCAAAACAAAAGCAGTGTTACAAGATTAGCCCCGAAAGCCAAAAACCTTTCTCAGAATTTTAGTGTATTAACCCTGGATGGTGCCCAACTCAAAGTGGTTGATGAATTCAAATATCTGTGGGAATTATTGACCCCTGCCTTACTTTCTATAGCCATATGAAGAGTACAACCAAGTCTGTACATCAAAAACTGGGGTTACATAAGTGATAACATCCAGCGAGATGGAGTATACAAAGCAATAACCTGCTTCTGTGGATGATTAAATGCCGAAGCGATGCTGAAGCATTTAATCATGCACAGAAGCAGGTTATTGCGAGTATACTCCATCTCGCTGGATGCTATTACTATTATACGAGTTGGAGTTTCTCACATAGCTTTTCAACTGCCCGGAAGTTCCTTACTTTGTTGTGGCCCCATCATGTGCACTCGTTGACAGCACAGAATGTAGTGGATGTGATTTGAAGGGTTAGTCAATCACACTAGGAAAGTGGAGTCCAGTAACACGGAGGTGAAGACCACATGGCAGGAGGTAGCAGTTTTGTTTTGTTTTTTCACTGCAGTCGCACGGTCAGGAATCAAAACCACTGTGGGCATGGAAGTAGGTTGATTAAACAACTGTAGGTGTGTCTATGGGTTGATTAAATGACAGTAGGTATGGCTATGGGTTGATTAAACGACTGTGAGCGGGGTTTGACTGAATAACCGATTCTGGGGGTTCTCCGGTGCAGTTTGTGGGATAATAACCAACAGCAATTCTGTGTTCCGATTGACTGAGAGGAGATGCCTCTCATATAATATATCATATTCCAAGGTACTTTTACAGCTGATACTAGAGGAAGAACTGTACAATCAGCTTACTCCCACTAAACGACAAAAGGACACTGCTCCAAACACTGTCTGGGCAAATAAAGGAGCTTTATATTACAAAGTGGTCAAATCTGCATCGTCACTAAGTCCCTGATCCCACCATTGTACTAATCTTGAACTTCTTGGTTAGCAGCAACCTGAATACAGCACCCAATTAGCACTTGCCAACTTTGTTTTCCAAAACCTGCATCGAAATGCACCCTAATCCCTCTCCGAAGTGCTTGCGTCTGTTAATAACCTAGCCTCCCACTTTGCAGCAAACAACTTACCAAATGTTCCATTCGTGCACACATGCATGCTGTGGAAACCACTCAGCTGCTGAGCTGCTTCTCTTTGGAACACCATTACATCTTCTGTCAGACGGTCTACATTGCCTAAAGTTTTCTCTCATGAACTGGAAGACCATGCATAAAATCTTAATACCTGCTCATATTTTGTATAGTCTGTTTTTTTGCTAGTTCACATTCCCATGTTTTACTACCATATGTTTCCTATATGTTGTGTATATGATACTTTGCATTTTGTACACTGTAAATGACTGTATCGTGTTTCTATACAATGTATTGTACATTTTAGTACCTGCATTGTGCCTGAAAAAAGTGGCTGGCACCAGTGCACCCAACCAGTCAACAAATTAATTAATTATAGGGTGTCATCACAGTCACACTGAAAGTTTCACTACACTGCCTCGCCAATATGCCTCAGTCCTGTCACGGGGGGCGGACACCACACACAGTAGCTGAGAGAGTAGTTCTGACCCCTTGCCAGTTCAGTTATTGATCTCCCATGGGAGACTGCCAGTAAGATGGACAAACAGCATTAACTGTGCTGGTGACTTTTGTGATGTAGACACCTGTCCCTTGGGAACCAGAATGAGACCCACCACAACTCATTTCATATAGGTTATCAAACAACAACCCAGTGCATAATGGCTTTCGGCCACCACCAGCTTGTGTCAGATTTGAACCAGTGATTAAGACGTGAAGCCTGCTATCAATGAACTGATCCTTCCAGGGGATTTATGTCCAAAACATGGCTGAGCGGAACCCGTTTGTTTTTGAATGCATTCAAGCCTACGTAGCCACACCAAAAATTCCGACCCTTGGTTATAGTTTTAAGATAGGGCTTTGCAATTCAAATGTGCTGTGCCCCCATTTCCAGATGGTTAGTATGGTGCTAGCATGAATAGCATTGTGCTAACAGGGCACAGTGTGAGAGAGCAGGGCAAAGGGTCATATTCAAAGGGACCAAGTGTAAGGCACTCAGTGGATAGTATAATACATGACTGCACCCATGCAAATAAGCACAGAACACAGAGGCCAGTGGTGTGCTCAGCAGATTTTAGGAGCAGTAAAGGCTACAGTGGCAACACTATATACTAATTCTAAAACCCTACGCTCACCAATGCACAGACTGTTTTGCAATCAACCTACCCCCTGGCTCAATCACCAGGAAATTTTCAAAATCTCTGGTACTTGCTTACTTGGTATGAAAGAACAGAAGAAGGCCAGAGCCCATCGAGACTGTTCCCCACACTATGTGGAACATTATTTATCTATTATCCCTCAACCAAACATTTAATTTGTTCTTAAAGACAGTGGCACAAGTTGCCTCTACCAATTCTTGTGGCAAGGTGTTCCATACAATGGATTCTCTTATTGGGAAAAAGTTTCCCCTTTTGCTGGTTTTATAAGTTTTCACTTCAAGCTATTCATTATGCAGTCTCGGAACATGTCTCCTTTTGGAGAGTGTTAGACCTCATTTTTCCATTAGATCTGGTGAATTTATTAAATTAAAAACCATAAGCATATCACCTCTTAATCTTCTAGTTTGAAGAGAGAAGAGACCAGTAGCTTTTAATCTGTTTTGATAATCCAAGTTTGTTAATCTTGGACTCATTCTAGTTACTCTCCTTTGAACCTGTTCAAGAACTGCTATGTGTTTTTTTTGGTTTGGATTCCAGAAAGGGGAGTCATAGTCTAGATACGGTCTAATATATGCCCTAAACAATGGAATAAGGCATTGTTCAGTGTGATTAACAAAAGTGCGATTTATTTGCCTCAAAAGTCTGTTGGTCATGCAAGCAGTTCTAACACAGTGATCATTTGATGTAAGTTTATTATTAACATATATCCCTAAATCTTTTTCACAATTTGATGAGTGAAGTGGTAGTCCGTTTATATATCATTTTTGGATTATTTACACCGAAATGCACTACTAAACATTTGTCTTGATTAAACTGCATATGATTTTCATTTGCCCAAAGTGTTAATTTTTCCAAATCCTTCTTTAATGCAGAAATATTTTCTTGATTATTAACCTTGCCCCCCAATTTAGTATCATCTGCAAATTTAACCATGACGTTATTTGGCTCTGCTTGCAAATCACTGATAAAGAGATTAAACAATGTTGGTCCAAAGACCGACCCCTGTGGTACACCACTTGTCACACTACCTGAATCAGACAAGATATCATTAATTCTGACTCTCTGAGAACAATTTGTCAACCAGTTTAAAGTCCAGTTGACAATATCAGGTGACAAACCTAGATTGTGCATTTTAGTAATGAGCTTTTCATGTGAGACTTTATCGAAAGCTCTACTAAAGTCCAAAAGAATTACATCAGTAGGGATACCCACATCTAGTAGAGTACTTACATTATTGTAAAAAGATATCAGATTGGTGGTGCAGGAATACTTGGGAGTAAACCCATGCTAGACATGATAGAAACTTTCAAGTACCTCAAGGGAACCAACAAAGTCCAAGAGAGTAGCATCTTTCAAAAAAATAGGTGTGTAAGAACAAAGGGGCACAATTTGAAGATAGAGGTGAGGCGGCTCAGAGATAATTTAAGGAAGTATTTTTTCACACAGAGGGTTGTGGATGCATGGAATGGCCTTCCGGAGGAGGTCGTGGAGTCAAAAACAGTGGTGGAATTCAAGCATGCATGGGACAGTCATAAGGCAATTCTAGGGGCCGGGGGTAGAAAGAAGTAGGCTGCTGGTTAACTAGGATCTGCAGCTTACCCAGTAGGCAGGGAAATGGGCAGACTGAGTGGGCCAAGCGGTCCTTTCTGCCGTCAAATTCTATGTTTCTATGTTTCTAATTTGAATCATAAATTCCTAATTTTTACAATCTTGATATATTAGAGACTTCATTACTCATTCCATTCATTTACCAGCCACTGAGGTCAGGCTAATTGGACGATAATTTTGCACAGAACCTCTATTGCCTTTTTTAAATATGGAAGTTACTATTGCTGAACACCAATCATTTGGTACAATGCTTTCTTGTAAGGATTTGTTGAAGATAATTGACAAAGGTATAGAAATATTTATAGAGGTTTTGTTCAGAAACCATGGATGAATACCGTCTGGGCCCGGACTAGTATTTTGTTTTTCAGTTTTTTGATAGCCTATATAATGTCAGTTGGAAAGAACGTATGATAATCTACGTGGTGAACTTTAAATGTACTAACATGTGATTTTTGAGAGAAGACAGAACAAAAGTACTTATTAAAGAGATTCAAGGTTTCTATATCAGATAGAGAAGAGCCATTGGTTATAATGGGACTAATGGTCCTTGATACACCTTTTTTACTATTTCTATAGGAGAAAAGAGATTTGTGACAGTCTTCTGTGTGGGCTAGTTTAAATTCTAGCTTATTTTTTGCCAGTTTAATACAATGTTTTAAGTTTTTCACAGATAGTCTGTATTTATGTAATAGAGTAGTTTTAAATGGAAGAACCATTCTTAAGTTTCCTAAAAAGTTAAATTTTTATTTTAATCTGATTTTTAATTGTCTTGTTGAACCAAGGGGGAATTTTTCCTTTATTACTAAATCTCCTCTTAGATTAAATAAAGGTATTTTCCAAATAATGTGCAATGTTTTTAAAAAAGTCCCAAACTTGTTGTGTTGTACAATTAAGAAGATTAGATTCCCAGTTTATGTTTTGTAAATATTCATTGATTTTAGAAAAAAATGCTTTATTATAATTTTTTATACAGTATAACTTCCTTTGTGTAGTTTTAAATTGTTGAATTTCAAAAAGAATAGATGAATGATCACTGGTCCAAAGTGGATCCCAAATTTGTAAATTGCTAATTTGTTGCTGTATGTTAGTAAATAATATATCCAAAATATTAGGATCTCAAGTGGGTTCAGTAACAAGCTGTTGTAATCCAGTACTAACTACCACATCTATTAGTCCTATCTCGGCATAGGACTGTCCTGAGAATGAGTCCCAGTTAATATGAGGGAGGTTAAAGTCAGCAAATACTACAGTATCTTGAGATTCTGAAAAATGTGTAATTTCTTTAAACATACCAGTTGTGTAATCTGAATTTGCAGATGGAGGTCGATAGATGTTATCAATAGTTATATAGGACTGCTCCTTCAATAAGATTTTAACCCATATACTTTCCAAAGGAAAGGGAGAACACACTTTAAAAAAAGGAATATCATTTCATATGTACATACAAACTCCAGCGCCTTGCTTATCTAATCTGTTTTTATGATATAACTTATAACCTGGAATTTCTCTGGACCAAATTGTGGATGCGTCCCACCAAGTTTCAGTTGCTCCCACCATACCTATATTTAAAGTTTTACATTTGGCTTCGAGTTTTGCTAATTTGAGTTGGTTTAAAGATCTTGCATTCAAAGCTAGGAATTTACACTTAGTTGTAATAATATTTTGGTAAGTATTCAGAGACTTGGGAATAGAACCATTCTCCCCCATTGTTTTTTAGTTTAAACAATGATTTATGACTTTAGTGATACTTTTCCCCATAAGTGTACTACCCCTACGACTGAGATGTAAACCGTCCCAGCAAAAACAAGCAAGAACGATCTGAAAATGATTCCCAGTGGGTAATACAGGGTATATCCTGCTTAAAACACTACTTTCTCAGCCATTCATTTAGGGCTTTGATTTTCTGCGTCATGGTAGATGTTGCTCGAGACAGGTAGAATTTCAGATAAACATACACAGCATCCCCTATCAAGTAACAGTAACAGTACTGCAGCCCTTCAATCCCCTAGAACTATCAAAATTCTTGGTGGTCTAGTGGTCCTCCCCAATCCATCAGATCTCTGAGAAGTTATCAAAATCCCTGGTAGTCTAGTGTCCCTCTCCGCCATTCCTGAGAAACTAACAAAATCTCAGATAGCCTAGTGGTATGGTACCTCCCAATCCCTGAGAAATTATCAACATCCCTGGTAGTCCAGTGGTCACCCAACCCAAATCCCTACTGCATAGAATTATCCCTGATAGCACAGTGGTACCCCCTCCTGCTCAATCTTCATTATACTGTAACGATCATACCTCCAGCCCACCCACACAGTACACACCACCCCCACCCTCGTGTGCCCCCTACCCATCCATAAACTATTGTGCCCATCAGATCTGCAGATGGAGACTGGCACAGAAATTCCACACACCATCTGGGCCATCTGCTGTCTGAATGACAGGGAGCAAGAGTGCATATACTGTGGAAATGGCTGTTTCTACAGTATGCTCACACTTGCTCCCTGTCATTCAGACAGTGGCCAGTTGAGCTGGTATGTGAGGGTCACCATCTGCAGATCTGACAGAGGACAGGGCATGGTATTTTGTGGGTGAGTCGGGACGGATGGGTGGGTGAGGGTGGGTACTGAATGGAGGGTGGTGCAATCATTATAATGGGGATTAGGTGGGAGAGAGGCACCACTGGATAACCAGGGATGTTTTTATGCAGTCAGGTATATTTTTTTTTGGGGGGGGGGCATTGAACTTCCAGGGATTTTCATCAGCTTCTCAGGAATCAGAAGAACCACTAGACTGGCAGAGATTTTGGTGGTTTCCAGGGATCAGGTAAGGATGGATAATGCAGATGGTTCTCTGTGCAGTGCCTATATGCATTTGTGCACAGAGGCATCATACAGAGCTAACAGACACATAACGACATGCAAATGGCCCTTTAGCACCTCACATGCTCTATATGGCTACCAAATGTAGCTCCCAAGGGCCAAGGCACTATTTCTTTTGGGATACATTCTCTTCCTTTACTTCTGGGAGTCTGTTGCCAGCAGTGGGCTATGTTACCACTATGCATGGCACCAACACAGCCCGATATTCATAGAGGCTGGATAGAGCCCTCTGCCTGTAGAAATATGGTACTCTGACAGCCATGCACTATTTCATGCTTGGGCTAGTGTATGCGTGCTGCGGACAGCCATCTTTCGATATGGGGTCCCAAGACCACAAACACCTGGTTTAAAAGTTTGGAACTGTTTGTGACATTTGTTAGCGGCTCCAAATGTCTGTAGTCCCCCCAATACTGTTCCCCCATGTGCATATACTGTACACTAGTAGGAGAAAGTGTGTTCGATGCTGGAAGGAAGTGCCATAATGTTTTGTCGTACTTTTTTTTTTCTTAAGTCCGAACTCTAACACCTAGATTACTTGCATCCAATTAACAGTATGTACAGAAACAGTTGTAAGGAGGAAAACAAAGTCCCAGTTTGAGCGCTATTTAAAGCACACCATTTAGAGCAACTTGCATCCAGACTGAATTTGAATCTCACACAGTCACTGGCTCACAGTATGTCCTTCAGCTAGTCACTTGACCTCCAGTTGCATCACCCCTTCCCCTAGCTGTGCAATTAGAGTGGAAGCAGGACCCCATCCCTGAACACTGACACACACATATGCACATGCAAAATACACACATGCATGCACACACATGTCTACACTCACACACAAACATGCACTTTGGCATAGGTGAAAACCTGACTGCTAGAACTGGATCAGACTAGATCGTAAAAGCCAGTCCTGCCACATAATCCAGATGCATGCTGTGTGAAGTCTGCCACTCTAGCTGGGCAGACTGGTCCAACATTTATTAATCTAGTCCAGTCGGGTCCAGCAATCCAGTTTTCTCCCATGCTAGGGACTTGTTGAAACCTGAACCGCCAGAACTGCATCAGACTAGCTAGTTAAAATCTGGACCAGCAGAGGTAGCACAACTTGCAGCCAGACCCGAATGTCCAGCTTTTACTGATCTGGTTTAGTTCACTTCTGGCAGTCTGGTTTTCACCAAGTCCCCCAACCCCCAAGATGCACACACATATGCACACACACACCCACACCCACACTCACACCCACTCCTCATTTAGACTGTCCTGTGCCAGTAATGTTATTAAACACAAAAATGAAAATAATTCAACAGTCTTGCTGCAAAGATTTTTTCCCCCACTATGCAATACTTGTTAGCAAAAAAAAAAAAAAAAAAACACCTCTTCCTGAGTCGTTAATTAACAGTGTTCAGTAACATTTCATAGCCAACTGTTGCAGGCCTCAGCTGCTTTCTTGCTCCCTGCAAATCAATATGAGAAATGCGTACCAGCTGAAAATGGGGCCTAATGACATGTACCTCGCTAGCAGCTGCATGTCATTAATTTCTCTAATCAAAGACGGAAGAGACATCTTTTCTTTACTCAGACAGACAAAGAGACGTGCCCCGTTCCCTTCTCCAGGGTCCCCCTAAAATTGCTTGGAGCGCTGCGTGTTCATACCTTTGACCAGTGATGATGTGACAGAATGGATTCTTAAAGGCTCTGTTCCTTTGCAAAGTCTCTTGCTTAAAGAAATAAAGCTTGCTGTGGGCCAGCTACATAAATAGACTTTATGCACTGTTACACACACAATGTCAGAAGGGCTTTGAGTGATTTTTATTGCTACTCTACCAACAAAAAAGGGAAAAGAAAAAAATGCACTTAAGCCGAAATTATATTTGTTTTCTTCTATCAATGAAATTAGTCATATGCTCTGCTACAGCAGAGCAGGAAACAAGGAAGGAAATATATACAGCTATTCTGTGGAGGGGAAAGGTTAGGGTAAATAAAACACTTCTAGCACAATCCGTGTAACTATTGTATAGCATATGGTCAGCCAATGTTTTGTATGAAAGCCAGTCTGCTCACAATCCTTGCTAGGCACATTGTAAACTGCGGTATGCATTTCAAAGTGTTGCGCACATTCCAGTTTACAGGTAATAGCATTTTAAATCCTTCATTTGCCCCTCAACCTGCTACTTACCCATCCCCTCGTGTCCAAAATTGTACCTTGTCCTTGTTGGAGGTTGGTGAGACGCATTTGACTTCAACTGTGCCGCACTACATGATCTGACTGATAAGTCTCAAACCCTTGTCTTGTGCTATCATTAAAAAAAACAGAAAAAAATTTGAACTATAAAAAGAAAGTAGTTGTAGTGTACACAAATGTGCACAGAAATACAAATACCAAAAATCGGCTTCATACACAGCCCTAACTCACAGGGAAAGAAATCACAGTTGGCATTAGTGAACTCGGTTACACTGCAGTCCCCAGAAACGGCATTTCAGTGCATTCCAGTCTTCACTACTGAGGGGTAATAGTTATAAGAAAACTGGACTGAAGTTTCTTTGGACTAATGTCACTTACAGTTCATCTACAGAGCTGGCGGTTCTTGTGAGGCAGAATTCATCATGCGCAGTTTGTGACATCACAGAGTGTTGCTGTGGAATGACTGTGATGATGTCACTTAGCAGGCGATTAAGGGTCCGATCCACAACAGGCTCCCAGCCGTTCTGCATGTTTGGGAGGCTGGGAAAGTCTCGGAATGCCTCCTATGAGCACAATGCACACTGATTGGGCACTCTATGGCATCCAACAAACAGAATGTGTGTCCCCTCCTCATTTGATTCCTGTCCAATTAAAACAAATGTGTAAACCTATATCCTACAAGAATGCACGTCACCGATGCTAATTTTCTCAGCAGGAGGGCGGGTACTAAGCACTGCAGCTGAATACTGGGCAGGTTTATGTATTCAAAATATAGACAACTGGCAAGCTTTTGGTTTTGAAGTGCGTGTGAATGTGTGAGGGAAACAACTCTGCATGACCTTAAAACTGATCAACTTTTCAGCTTGTATGAATTTCAAGAACAATGGCTAACTTTATGCTTCACTTGCTTCTAGTTCTATCTGTGACCCATTGGACCAGAACATGCTGCTTGTGTTTTAAAAGGGGTTAAGAAATAGGAATACTTGCTAATTTGCAACTGTGTGTAATGTTTCTATATTCAGAAATGATATTGATACCCTCAAAAGATCCCGATTTAACTGCATCTGAGTGAAGAGAGATGTGGCAAACTGTTTCAAACTGGTTATCTTTTTATGAACAACATCTGTCATACAGTTCTCTTCATGGACTCAGGGCTCCAAAGTTCTGGCACTGTCACTACATAGGTACAGAACTCTCAGTACTGCTCTGATAGGTCAGCTGCTTCTGCATGGGTTGTTGTGACACCGCTGACTACTCTCTTTAACAAATCATGGGAGGATGGGGTGGTACCTGAGGACTGGAGGAGGGCAGATGTGATTCCTCTTCACCAAAGTGGGAGCAGGACAGAGGCCAGAAACTACAGACCAGTTAGTTTGACCTCAGTGGTAGGGAAAATGATGGAATCACTTCTGAAGGAAAGAATTGTTGAGTACCTAGAGGCCAGTGGGGCATAGGACCCAAGGCAGCAAGGATTTACGATGGAAAGGTCATGTCAGACAAATCTAATAGATTTCTTTGACTGGGTGACCTAACTAGTAGACCAGGGAGGGGCTGTGGACATGGCCTACCTAGATTTTAGTAAGGCATTTGATACAGTCCCACACAAAAGATTAATACACAAGTTAGCCAGCCTTGGAGTGGGTCCCAAGGTGGTAGTCTGGATAAAAAATTGGCTAGACAACAGGACACAAAAGGTGGTAGTAAACGGAGTCCACAGTGAAGAAAGGATTGTTACTAGCGGGGTATCACAGGGTTCAGTACTGGGACCGGTCCTTTTTACATTCACTTGCGCGCATGCGCAAGGAATGTCTTAAGAGAATGGGACACTTTGGAGGTGTGCCCCTCCTCTGCAATCCCCTGCTCCACTGAGCAGGCGGGGCAGTCCTGCACCAATTGGATGCGGTGCTGTGTATGACAGCGGTGGTCTTCTCTTCTAAGAAAACCACCACTGTGTGCTTACACCGTGTCCGCCGCCCAAATCTTTGCTGCCATGCTGAGGCCACCCCAACTTGGCAAATGTCCCTAAATCATCTGCCGACTGGGGTGCCCCAATCCCCACGTCGGCTCCGGCATCCCACCAGCCATCCTTCTGCCACACTGGAGCCCACCCCAGCGTGGCAAACGTCCCACGTCGCCTGACAACGGGGCGCCTAACCGCCGGCTCCACGGCCCCCAACCATCCTTCTGCTACTGGGAGCCACCCCAGTGTGGCAACGCCCACGCCGTCTTTTTTTTTTCAAAACCTGTAAATTAAAAACGGTCCCACGGCACTTCTCCCAGCCCCTCCCACAACCCGCACCCACCCACTGCTCACCTGCCTCCCACCCCCTCAGCCCATACTTACCTCCGAACTCGGCACAATGATCTCACGGTGTGGACCGAGACACGTCCTGCACTCTTCAAAGCCGACCACGAACTGAGGAAATGCCGGTAAGCCGTATAATGGGCTAGATAGGGGGTTTTCAACTTTATTGCACATCTCAGGCATTTTTTGGAATTTTTGCACCAAATTTTCAACATGGGGTTTTTGGGACCCCTTCTCATGAATGATGTCACTGTCTTGGTGTTATTCAGGCCTGAAGGGTGATTTCACAGTCGGTGTGCGAAATCAATGTATGAGACACATTAAGAAAATCACAGTGACACTGTTCATGAGCAGAGGTCTTAAAATGGCTATGTTGAACATTTGGTGAATAAATTCCTAAAAATGACTGTTTTACGAGCAAGCGTTGCGCAGTTCCTATGCATGCTCGTACGTTTGCGAATTTTCAATATTTTCATTCCAGATTTTCAACATTGCCATTTTACCACACCTCCTCATGAGCAGTACAGCTGTCATTTTCATATCCTGCCCAAAATGTGTTTCGCCCATGTAGCGCACAATGGCGCAGTCGATTATCACGAACTCAATATATGGGACATTAAGAAATCACAGTGACACTGTTCATGAGCAGAGGTCTTAAAATGGCTATGTTGAATATTTGTTGAAAAAATTCCTAAAAATGACTGTTTTACGAGCGTGCATTGCGCAGTTCCTACGCACGCTCGTAAGTTTGCAAATTTTCAATATTTTCACTACAGATTTTCAACATTGCCATTTTACCACACCTCCTTATGAGCAGTACAGCTGTCATTTTTCACATCCTGCCCAAAATGTTTTTCCGCCCGTGTAGCGCACAATGGCGCAGTCGGTGTGCGAAATCAATGTATGGGACACATTAAGAAAATCACAGTGGCACCATTCATTAGCAGAGGTCTTAAAATGGCTATGGTGAATATTTGTTGAAAAAATTCCTAAAAATGACTGTTTTACGAGCGTGCGTTGAGCAGTTCCTACGCATGCTCGTAAGTTTGCGAATTTTCAATATTTGCACTCCAGTGACTTCCAGATACCTAAACAGCACATAGAAGCAAGCAACATTCAGCATTGACAAATGCTTGTAGTTCTTTGTCACTGATTTTTTTAAGCCATGTCCAAGTGCCAAATACCACTGCAAATACCTGCAACAAACGTTCGGCATTGTCAAATGCTTGTTAATGTCTTTATAAGTGACATTGCAGAGGAACTGGAAGGAAAAGTATGTCTCGTTGCAGATGATACAAAGATCTGCAACAGGGTTGATACACAAGATGGAGTGGAAAGGATGAGAAGGGACTTGGCAAGGTTGGAGGAATGGTCAAATGTATGGCAGCTCAGAGTCAATGCAAAGAAGTGCAAGATAATGCACCTGGGAAACAAAAACCCAGGGGAAGAGTACACAATGGGGGGTGAGATACTGACAACAGTAAAATTGGAACGGGACCTGGGGGTAATTATATCAGATGACCAAAAGGTGGGCAAGCAATGTGAGAAGGCAGTAAGGAAGGCTGGGGGGATACTGGGATGCATAGAGAGAGGCATCAATAGTAGAAAACAGGAAGTTGTTATCCCTCTGTACAGACAGTTGGTGAGACCCCATCTGGAGTACTGTGTGCAGTTCTGGAGACCCCATCGCCACCAAAATGGTGCAGGGTCTGCACCAGAAGACATACAAAGAAAGACTAAAGGAGCTTAATATGTATACCCTTGAGGAAAGAAGGGAGAGAGGGGGCATGATAGAAACTTTCAAGTACCTCAAGGGAATCAACATAGTCCAAGAGGGTAGCATCTTTCAGAAAAAGAGATGCGCAAGAACAAGGGGGCACAATTTGAAGATAGAGGGGGGACAGCTCAGAGGTAATGTGAGGAAGTATTTTTTCACGAATGCATGGAACAGCCTCCCTGAGGAGGTTGTGGAGTCAGGTACAGTGAGAGAATTCAAGAATGCATGGGACAGACATAAGGCAGTCCTATTGGGGGTAGGAGGAAGTAAGCGGATGGTTAACTAGGATCTGCAGCTTATCTGTTAGGTAGGAAAATGGGTAGAACAGGTGGGCCAGGTGGTCCTTATCTGCCGTCAAATTCTATGTTTCTATGCAGTGACATAGTCAAAACTCCATGCTCCTGGTTCCAAAATATTGTACAGAATTTTAAGGAAAACAATACAAAACACAATTGTTCACATCAACTTTTGTTCAGTTACAATATGGATAAATTTGGAATATTTAGAGAGATATGCAGTATACATATTAGTTCAGAAAATAGGAAAACATTGCAAACCGCTGGCAATGGCCACACATTTTCTGTCCTCTTTATCATGGAATTAGAGTGTGATGGTTCGGGTCTTAAAGTGTACTTGGAGTAATATGATGTCCTTCCTAAAACTGGAATCTTGTTTATGTTGTCTTGCGCCTGCGCAAGAAACATGTTGTGGTAACTTTGGAATAGCAGGTTTTGGAGGCGCAGTCCTGTTGTGGCCTGTGGCGGGGCCACTGGTTTTTGGGACTGGGCTCCGTGGCACGAATTAGACTGCACACTGTCTATGACAGCAGTGCAAAAGCATGCCACCACCGTGAAAGGTTTTAGCCGCTGCAATGAGGGAGCTACACCTCATTGCAGGGCGTGCCTTTCCCGGTGTAACATTTCAGTGCAACGTGGTGGCGGCTGTGCTGTCCGCCTCGCACAGTCCTCAGAAAAGCCCTTGGGGGAGCCCAATCCCTGTCGGCATCATCTCCCCCAAAACACTCTTTTATTTGCAAATTGGGTGCCCAGTCCCCATTGGCTCCAGTCCCCCCCCCAAAAAAACACACAGGTGACCCCCCCTCCCCAGTTCATTTGCCGATGGGGGAGCCCAATCCCCGTCAGCATCATACCCCCAACACTCTTTTATTTGCTGACGAGGTGCCCAGTCCTTTCGGCTCCAGTCCCCCCAAAAACATACAGGTGGCACGCTGGGAGCCCACCCAGCGTGTCAAACGCATTTGTAAGAAAAAAACCTTCCTGCGATAAGTTTTTTTGTGTGTTTTCCTGTAAAGTAGAAAACGGTCCCTCACTGTCTGCAGCCCCTCCTCCAACCCGCACCCACCACTGCATGCCCCCTCCCAACCCCCACCCCATACTTACCTCTGGAGCCGGTCGCGACAATCTTCTGTGGACCGGAAACACATCTGCACTCTTCAAAGCCGACTGCGAACTGAAGAAATGCCGGTAAGCTGTATAATGGCATCAAAAGTTTTTTTTAAACTTTGATGCATATCTCGGACATTTCTGGAATTTTGCCAACACATTTTCAACATGGGGTTATTGGGACCCCTCCTCATGAATTCAATTACTGTCATGGCAGTATTCGGTCCTGATAGCTGATTTTGCAGTCACTGCGCGGAATCACCCTTCGGGACCGATTAATGAAATGACAGTGCCACTGTTCATGAGGTGGGCTCTAAAAAAGCCTATGTTGCAAATCTGATGAAAAAAGCATCCAAAAAATGACTGTTTTATGAGCGTGCATTGCGCAGTTTCCATGCATGCTCGTAACTTCGCGAATCTATATTATTTTCACTCCAGATTTTCAACATTGGCATTTTTCCTCACCTCCTTATGAACAGTACAGCTGTCATTTTTCACATCCTGGCCGAAATTTGTTTTCACGCTTCCGGCACAGAATAGCGTGGTCGCTGTGAGAAATCAGTGTTTGGGACAGAGTAATAAAATCACAGTGACACTGTTCATGAGCAGAGGTCCTAAAATGCCTATGTTGAAAATTTGGTGACGAAAGTCCATTAAATGACTGTTTCACGAGCGTGCGTTGCACAGTTTCCATGCACACTCATGACTTTGCAAATCTGTAATATTTTCACTCCAGATTTTCAGCATTGGCATTTTTCCACACCTCCTTATGAACAGTACAGCTGTCATTTTTCACATCCTGGCCGAAATTGTTTTCACACTTCTGACACAGAATACCGTGGTCGCTGTGAGAAATCAGTGTTCGGGACAGAATAAGAAAATCACAGTGACACTGTTCATGAGCAGAGGTCCTAAAATGCCTATGTTGAAAGTTTGGTGACGCAAGTTCATTAAATGACTGTGCTATGAGCGTGCGTTGCACAGTTTTTATGCACCCTCGTCATTTTTCACATCCTGGCTGAAATGTGTTTTCGCACTTCTGGTGCAGAATAGCATAGTCGCTGTGGGAAATCAGTGTTTGGGACAGATTAAGAAAATCACAGTGACTCTGTTCATAAGCAGAGGTCCTAAAATGCCTATGTTGAAAATTAGGTGACAAACATCTATAAAATTATTGTTTTACAAGCATGCATTATGCAGTTTCCACGCACGCTCATAACTTCAATAATTTGTAATATTTTACTCCACATTTTCACCACTGCCATTTTTTCACACCTCCTTATGAACAGTGCAGGTTTCATTTTCCACATCCTACCTGAACTGTGTTTTCGCATATCTGGCATGCAGTGGCACAGTTGCTGTAGGAAAACAATGTTCAGCACAGAGTAAGAAAATCACAGTGACATTGTTCATGAGCAGAGGTCCCAAAATGCGTATGTTGAAAATTTGGTGAAAAAATCCCATAAAAAGACTGTTACAAGCGTGCATTGCCCAGTGTCCATGCAGAGTCGTAAGTTCGAGAATTTGTAATATTTTCACTCCAGAGTTTCAACATTGTCATCTCTTCACACCTCCTTATCAATGGTGCAGCTGACATTTTGATGTGGTGCAGAATGGCATGGTCACCGTGGGAAATCAGCATTCAAGACAGATTAACAAAATCACAGGGGCACTGTTCATGAACAGAGGTCCCAAATGCTTTCATGAGGTGGGGTCACAAAAAGGCCATGTTTTAAAATTTGGAGTGCAAATACCAACACATACCCAGGGCATTAGGATTTCTAACCATTACATCTCACCCTGTACAGACTAACAGGCATCAGGGGTGTGTCTTTGGATTGTCTGCTGTACTGCTCATGTCGTTGGTCCTCCACCTCCACCCTGCAGCCACTGACAGGCATCAAGGTGTGCCTTGAACTCTTCAGCCCCAAAGTTCAACCCATTCTCCTATGCTACACCCATCTCAACATACTTCCTTATGAAATGGGGTAAGCATAAGGCCAGATTACCCCAAGGCATAACGCAACACTTGTCAGACTCTGCAGGGTAGGGTGAGGTGAAATAGCATGAGCGTTATGGCCAGCGACCCAAATGTGCACCCCAATGCCTGTCACTACCTGCAGGGTGGGGTTGATGTTGGTGCTATACTTCACTGCTACTTCTATTATGCGTCTAACTCCTGCACTACCAATGCCAAAACCAGCAAGACAACATTTGGCATTGACAAATGCTTGTTTTACATCTCCTTATGAACAAATGCTTGTTTATGTTGGCTTGCGCGCACGCGCAAGCAACATCTTGTAGTAGTAGCACATTTCAGAGGTGTGTCAGTGTTGGCGAATGCAGGGCATGCTTTAGTAGGTGCATCCCTCATTCACCAATTAGCCAGCATGCTAGCGTTGACACAAGAATTTTGTAAAGTGGACAAAACTTGTAAGAAATGTGCCGCTGCAATCAGAGACAAGCTCGTCAGCGACACAGATAACACGCCTCCTGACGTGCCTTTCCTGGCGAAACATTTCAATAAACATGGCGGCTAAGCTGCCACCATGCAATCCCCAAGAGAGGCCGACATCGGGGGTGCAATCTCCGTGTCAACATGTCTGGCCCCTCCCCACATTGTGTGGCACACCGGAAGCCCATGCCAGTGTGCTGCCGCTCATAGTAAGCTGATCGTGTCGGCATGTTCCTGCTCCCGGGCCCTGCCCCACCCCCATTGTGTGGCACACTGAGAGCCCACCCCAGTGTTGCCAACATCAGGCCCCCCGAACATCATGGGGCACACTGGGAGCCCACCCTAGTGTGCCCAACATTTCTTTTCTTTCACCTGTGAAGAAAGAAAACTGTCCCACGGCACAGTGTCTGTTTTTTTTTTTTGTACCTGAAAAAAAGAAAATGGTCCATTGTCCGTGGCACCCCTCACCCTACCCGCACTCACCCTCTGTGCACCCCACTCCCCACACTCCATCACCCCATACTTACCTCCGGAGGTCTGGCGCTGCGATCTTTGGTGGAGCAGGAACACGTCTGGACTATTCAAAGCCAAACTGCAAAATGAAGAAATGCCAGTAAGCTATATAATGGCATAAAAGGGAGGGGTTCAACTTAGGTGGATATCGCAGCCATTTTTTTGAATTTTGGCTCCAAATTTTCAACATGGCGTTCCTGGGAACCCACCTCATGAACACATGCACTGTCATCTTGTTATTCAGTCCTAAAAGGTCATTTCACGGTCACTGCGCGGAATCACCTTTCGGGACCGATTAACAAAATGACAGTGCCACTGTTCATGAGGTGGGGTCCCAAAAAGCTGCTCTTGCAAATTTGGTGTAAAAATTCCAAAAAATGACTGTGTTACTAGCGTGCATTTTTCAGGCACGCTCGTAACTTCAACAATTTTTAATATTTCCACTCCAGATTTTCAACATTGCCATTTCTTCACACCTCCTTATGAAAAGTACAGCTGTCATTTTTCACATCCTGCCCAAAATGTGTATTCATACATGTGGTGTACAATGGCGCAGTCGCTGTGGGAAATAAATGTTTAGGACAGATTAACAAAATCTCAGTGACACTATTCATGAGCGGAGGTCCTAAAATGCCTATGTTGAAAATCTGGTTAACAAATCCCCAAAATAATTGCATTATGGGCATACTTTTCGCTATTTCTATCCACACTTGTGACCAATTTTTCATATTTTCACTCCAGATTTTTCATATTGCCATTTTATGTTTGCTTGCACGCATGTGCAAGAAACATAGTGCCATCATCCGAGTTTTCCAGAGGTGTGTCAGCCTCTTCCAATTCAGTCAGTGTGTTTGCAGGCGCGGTCGCAGTTCGCCAATCACTGCTCCAGCTGTCTATGACAGCTGAAAATGCAGTGGCATACAGCTGAAAGGGAGAGCTCTGCTTCAGTGAGCAGAGCTCCCCAACACGCACGCATGCATATCTTGCTGAGCGCCCCCACGCACATACAGAGTAGACGACGGGTGCCCAATCCCCGCCTGCTCCAGGCCCCGAAAACAGTGTTACAGCTGCCATGCTGGGGTTTCACCCCAGCGTGGCACACGCCGGTATGGCCGACGGGGTGCACAACTCTGCCTGCTCCAGCCCCCACAAACAGCCTCACAGCTGCCACGCTAGAGCTCACCTCAGCGTGGCACTAGCCCGATAATGGCCGACGGGGTGCCCAATCCCCGTCGGCTCCAGCCCCCAAACATCCTTTCCAGCTGCCACTCTGGGAGCCCACCCCAGCGTGGCAAATGTCCTGCGTCGTCTTCACAATTAAAAAACAAAACTGTAAATAAAAAATGGTCCCTCGAGTCTCCCTGCCCCCACCCGCACCCACCCACTGCACCCCTGCCTCCCACCCCCACCCCACCCCATACTTCCTCCGGACTCCACGCGATGATCTTGGTGGACCGGGAACACGTCTGCACTCTTCAAAGCCGACCGCGAACTGAGGAAATGCCGGTAAGCTGTATAATGTAATAGGTTTTTTTCAACTTTGCTGCATATCTTGGGCATTTTTTGGAATTTTTGCACCAAATTTTCAACATGGGGTTTTTGGGACCCCTTCTCATGAATGCTGTCACTGTCATGGCATTATTCGGGCCCGAAGAGTGATTTCGCAGTCACTGCGTGAAATCACCTTTCTGGACTGATTAACGAAACGACACTGCCAGTGTTGATAAGGTGGGCTCTCAAGAAGCCTATTTTGAAAATTTGGTGGTAGAATTCCAAAAATTATTGTTTTATTAGCGTATGCTATGCAGTTCCTACGACGCTTGTAAGTTCAAAATTTCAATATTTTACTCCAGATTTTCAACATTGTCATTTTACCACACCTTCTTATGAGTAGTACAGCTGTCATTTTCACATCTCACACAAAGCGTGTTTCGCCATGTAGCACACAATGGCGCAGTCAGTGTCTTGAAATCAATGTACATGGACAAATTAAGAAAATCACAATGACACTGTACATGAGCAGAGGTCTTAAAATGGCTATGTTGAACATTTGGTGAAAAAATTCCTAAAAATGACTGTTTTACGAGCGTGCGTTGCGCAGTTCCTATGCACGTTTGTAAGTTCGCGAATTTTCAATATTTTCACTCCAGATTTTCAACATTGCCATTTTACCACACCTCCTTATGAGCAGTACAGCTGTCATTTTTCACATCTTGCCCACAACGTGTTTCGGCCCATGTAGCGCACAATGGCGCAGTCGGTGTGCGAAATCAATGTATGGGACACATTAAGAAAATCACAGTGACACTGGTCTTGAGCAGAGGTGTTAAAATGGCTATGTTGAAAATTTGGTGAAAAATTCCCAAAAATGACTGTTTTAGGAGCGCACGTTGCGCAGTTCCTATGTACGCTGGCAAGTTTACTAATTTGTAATATTGGCACACCAGATTTTCAACAGTGCCATTTTACCGCACTTCCTTATGAGCAGTACAGCTACCATTTTTCACATCTCACCCAAAATTTGTTTCCGCATATGTAGCGCACAATGGTACAGTCAGTGTGCGAAAACAATGTTTGGGACAGATTAAGAAAATCACAGTGACACTGGTCATGAGCAGAGGTCTTAAATGGCTATGTTGAAAATTTGGTGACAAAACTCCATAAATGACTGTGTAATAGTGAGTATTACGCAGTTTCCACGCACTCGTAAGTTCATGAATTTGTAATATTTTCAGTCCAGATTTTCACCAGTGGCGTTTTTCCACACCTCCTTATGAACAGTATTGCTGTCATTTTCCACAACATGGCCGAAATATGTTTTCACACTTTCAGCGCAGAAATGCGTGGTTGCTGTGGGAAATCGTTGTTCAGGACAGATAAAGAAAATCACACTGACACTGTTCATGATTGGAGGTCCCAAAATGCCTGTGTTAACAATCTGCTGTAAAAAAATCCCCAAACTAGTTACATTACGGGTGTGCGCTGCACAGTTTCTATGCATGCTCGTGACTTCACCAGTTTTTTTAAGATTTTCACAGCAGATTTTCAACATTGCCATTTTTTACACCTCCCTTGAACAGTACCGCTGTCATTTTTCATATCCTGTTCGGAATGTGTTTTTCCACCTGTGGTGCCAAATGCCGTAGTCACTGTGCAAAAGCAGTTTTCGGCTAACAAACTGATATTGCCACTGTTCATGAGGTGGGGGTCACAAAAAACATGTTGAAAATTTGGAGTGAAAATACCAACGAATGCCTAAGGCGTTAGGGTTCCCGACCATAACGCCCCACCCTGTAGAGAATGACAGGCATCAGGGGTGTGACTTGGGATTCTTGCCTGTAATGCTCATACCATTCCACCCCCCCCACACCCTGCAGCCAGTGAGAGGCATCAAGGTGTGCCTCGGACTCTTCGGGCCCAAACGTTACCCCATTCTCCTATACCGCACCCATCTCACCGTATTTCCTGATTGAATGGGGTGCACATAAGGGCCAAAGACCCCAAGACACACTGTGACACTTGTCAGTGTCTGCAGGGTAGGGTGTGGTGAAATGGTGTGGTCGTTATGCTTGACGACCCAAAGGCACACCCCAATGCCTGTCACTCTCTGCAGGGTGGAGGTGGGGTTGGCTTCAGTTCAATACTTCGCTGCCATTCCTATTATGCAGCTCTGTAACTTCTACACTACCAATGCCAATGCCAGCAAGCAAACATTCGGCATTGACAAATTTTTTTTTTTATACGAACATACGCAATGCCAGCAGAAACAAGCCTTGCGGTCTATCGAGTCTGCTTGAATGTGCAGCTAGCCCCTCAACTTGTAGCTTTCCCACCCTCCCTCCCTCCTCTTAACAACCCCCAACTCTGTCCCAACTCCTCTGAAATCCCCTCACCGTTCTACACGATACCACTTCCTCGTGCAGAGTATTCCACTTGTCTACCACCCTTTCTGTGAAAAAGTGTCTTTGGATTTCTCTCCTGAATCTCCCCCCTCCCAATCTCAACCGGTGCCCTTTCGTGTCCCTTTCCCTTCTGATCTGAATAATCCCTTCTGTCTTAGTCTTGTTTATTACCTTTAAGTATTTAAAGGTTTCAATCATATCCCCCCATCCCACCTCTCCTCCAGGGAATACATGTTCAGCTCTCCCAGTCTCTCCTCATATTCCCTCCAATCCCTGGATCATCTTCATTGCCCTACACTGCACCCCCTCCAGCAATCTGATGTCCTTCTTCAGGAATGGACACCAGTACTGCACGCAGTCTTCCAGGTGCAGTCTGACCAGTGACCTGAACAGGAGAAGGATCATCTCCCTCTGCCTGGAGGAGATCCCCTTCGCTATGCACCCCAACACCTTGTTTGCCTTTGCAGCCTCCTTCCTGCACTGAGCTGAGTGATTCATACTCCCTGTTAGTAGTACCCCTAGATCCTTTTCCTCCATGGTGCTTTCCAATTGTGCCCCTCCCAAGTGATATTTTCTCCCCGGTTCCTTGCTCCGAAGTGCAGGACCTTGCACTTCTTGGCATTGAACCCCATCTACCATGTCTCTGACCACTCCTGTAGTTTGGTCAGGTCCTGCTGCAGCCCCCTCCACCTCTCTATGCCATCTACCACTGCACCGATCTTTGTATCGTCTGCGAACAGACTGATCCTACTCCGAATCCCTTTTGAGATATCGGATATGAATATCCCTAACAGCACTGGTCCCAGAAGTGATCCCTGTGGCACCCAGCTCGTAACTTCCCTTGGTGATGGGAGTCCCCACCACCACCACCCTTTGCTGCCTACCCCTCAGCCAGTTGGTGATCCAATTGATCATTTTTGTTCCCACCCCAATGTAGTACAGTTTTCCCCCCAGCCTCCCATGTGGCACCGAGTCAAAGGCCTTGCTGAAGTCCAAATACAGGACGTCCACGGCATGGCCCCATCTAGTTCCCTGGTAACCCAGTCATAGTACTCGACTAGGTTTGTTTGACAGGATCTGCCCAAGACAAAACCGTGTTGATGACAGTCTTGGAGACCATTGTCTTCCAAAAAAGTCACCAACCACTCTTTTAGGATTGACTCCATGAGCTTCCCCATGATTGAAGTGAGGCTCACCAGTCTGTAGTTTTCTGTATCATCCTTCGGGCTACTTTTATGAATGGGCACCACATGGGCCATCCTCCAGTCCTGTGGCATGCATCCTGCGTCCAGTGATGTATTGAGCAGGTCTGCCAGTGGTTCCTCTAGGATCTCCGCCAGCTCCCTGAGAACCCTAGGGTGAATGCCGTCTGGCCCGGGTGCCTTGTCCACCCTCAGTGCCCACAGCCCTTCCAGCACCCTGTCCTCTGTAATCCTGAAATCAGTCACCCCCACCCCCCCACCAACTCTACCCTTCCCATGGGGTATCTGCCCCCTTTTCCTTCATGAACAAAGAGCAGAAATACTCATTTAGAGCTTCTGCCTAGTCCTCCCCTTCTCCACCCCCGTCCTTCTTAATCCTCACAATCTGGTCTTTGTTCCTTCTTCTATCACCAGTGTAGTGGAAGAAGTCCTTTCCCCCGTCCTTGATTCCCTGGGCCAGTCTCAGCTCCCTGGAAACCTTGGCCACTCTGACTAGCCTGGTAACCTCCCCGGCCTTCTTTTAGCTTTCTGCCTTGAAAAATGAGTGCCACTTTTCAGGGGGCAGCTGGCAGACATCTCCAAACAATTGTATTAATTGTCATTTTCCTGAAATGTTAAGAGATGAAACCTCCTGTGGGCTGTTTGGGTTGTTTACAAGAAGAAAGCTTTTAGATAGTACAGAGTTTAACAAACAGAGAGCCCCTAATTTACAATAAGTAATTGTTCCTTCACTGTGACAGCACCATTAGCAGGAGTATAGGGACAAAGCCATTTAAATAACAACACACCGGTGGAATGTAAATTGCAGAAAGGTTTAGTTTGGTGTTGGTTTCTTCTTTGCATTGTTCTCAGCAGGGGTGTAGCCAGGAATTTCAAACTTGTACTGGAGAGTTGACAGAACTGTTGCCCCCCCCAATAAACACAAACCAACAGATGTGCTGCCCCGCCACACATCATTACCGCACCTCATTTCAGTCAACAACATGTAGTAAGCCAGTGATTCTAATAGACTCACACCATTTGAATTTATCTAACACACGCACACTACCAATCAGATGGAAGTTGGCTGGCTTTTCGTTGCAATGTTTCAAATACATTGTACTGATAAGCCTCTGCACCTCATTTATTTATTTATTTAAAAGTTTTACCAGGAAGGCACACTGAGCACGAGTTCAAGTTTATTGCAGGAAAGACTCCGTTGAGCAAGCTCATTCACAAGGAGGTCCTGTGCTAGTGCTCGATTCCAGGTGCGTCCTGGGGGAAGGGAGCATAGGGAACAGTACAAACACATCGGGCAGTAGAACAAAACACACATGTAAAGAGCATATGGCCAAAATAATACCAGAATTAAGCAGAAATATGCAAATTATGCAGAAGCATTATATACAGTGCAGAATTAAAAACACAGTGCATCCGGTAGGATGAAGAGAAGTGCATGACAGTAGGGGCAGTGAATAAAAATTCAGGCAGCACAGCTATGCAGTAGTAGGACCCCTGGTTCACTTTAGTATTTTGGCCTCCGAATTACCACAGACACATGACGACATGACATCAAGGTAGCCAGCCTTCCAGAAGTCCATTCACACCAGCACTTGTGCACACATAATCAGGTGATTCACATAATCATGGCTTGTAAGTTTAGCACCCACACACCTTCCAAAGATCATTCACAAACTTACATTAAATAAAAGCATCAACTGAGGGTAAAAACAGTTATTCAGGAACACCAGGCTCTGTTTGTGTTTGTTGCCCCGGCCTGAGGCTCATATACCTGATGACACCCATGATTCACAGAGGTTTATTTTGGTTATTTCAGACTGTTTCACCTGTATGTTTTAATACAGAAACAAAGAAATTGAAATCAGATAAGGACCGCAAGGCCCACCTAGTCTGCCCATTCTCCCTACCTACTGCAATACCACAGATCTTACTTGATCTCCGGCTTTAACCCTCTCTTTCCTACTGCTAGGGATCCAGTTCCATGTTAAAACAGTGCTGGCAAAATGTCGAGGACAAACAACAGCTAGAGAGAAACAGCAAATGTCAAAAACCGCGACCAGCAAAACAGCGCAGATCAAAAAGTCGAAACCACAGACCCGATTCACTGACTGGGTCTCCAGCTGGGCAAGGGGGGGATGGAACTTGGAAAGGGGAGCAAGTGGCTGGCCAGCCCGCTGGTGCAGCCGTATCACTACCACTCGCGACGGCGATGACCCAGGTACAGGAACGTGCCCAGAGAGACAGAGGGCCAGCCAGGGGGGAGAAGGCTTGAGCGTCAGAAGACTGCTCGCCTTCTCCGGGGAGGGAGGGGGGATGAGGCTCAGAGTCTGACTGACCTCTGGTGGAGGCCAGAGTTGCAGCAGGCACTAAGTCACTTTCATGGGGGAGCAGTGTGACGGACATCGGTGGTCATGCCTAGATGTCAGGGTGCACGTAAAGCCAGGAACAAGGGAAAAACAGCTCCTCAGAGCGCCGTGTATAAGAAGCACCCGGCACATACCTCCAACATTCCCATGCCTGTCCCATCCAGTGACCCTCGATGAAACATTAAAGCTCAGGGTGTACGGGCCCCACCTCATCCCTGCCTGGGGGGAAAAGCCAAGGCTACATGGGGAGGTTTCACCGAGGGCACCAGGCAGTGAGGAAGGAGGCAGATGCCTTGGCGACTCCCGAAGAGGCAGTGCTCTAGAGCAGGGAGGAGTATAACTAAAAGTGAAAAAAAAAAAAAAGGAAAGGGGAGCAAATGGGAGAGGGAGCAGATTCAGGGGGCATATGCGGGGAGGGAGTGACTGCACAAAAATCAACACATGTACCTTCAGTGACTTTCTACGGGGGAGGGCTCTGCCCCCGAACCCCTCTTACTAATTATAATCATCACTGGGGGGATGCAACTCGAGGAGGGGGACAAAGTCAGGGGGACAGGCAGAACCTTTAAAAAAAAAATCACTGTGCCACAACTCTTGAACCCAGGTCTGCCAGGCACAAAGACAGTGAATCTAACCTGTAGGCTACACTGCCGGCTTGGATCTGGTCATACAAATTATTGCCTAATGCTTGCACAACTGAATACCTGCATTGTCAACTCCTTTACGTACAGCATTGAAATTAACATGCTCTGTTAAAACCAGGTTGCTCACATGACATACGCTATTTTTGAGTCACCAAAACTGACTTGCTCAAATTGAATCGCTGTTTTAACGTGATAACTAGGGTTCCCTTGTGCCTATCCCATGCATTTCTGGATTCCCCTACCATTTTTGCCTCCGCTGAGAGGCTGTTCCATGCACCCCTCAAGCATCATATCATGATCCCTTGTTCTTGAACATCTTTTTTTTTTAATATGCTACCTTCTCATACCTTATTTAGGCCCTTGAGGTATCTGAAGGTCTATACCATGCCCCCTCTCCTCTCTTCCAGGGTATACATATTGAGGTCCTCTAATCTCTCCTTATATGACTTTTGGTGCAGACCCTACACCATTTTTGTTGCCCTTGTCTGAACTGCCTCTACTCTGTCTATGTCCTTCTGGAGAAGCGGCCACCAGAACTGGACACAGTACTCCAGATGGGTCTCACCAATGATTTGTACAGTGGTATCGCCACCTCCTTTATTTTGCTCGTGATACCTCTCGCTATACACCCCAGCTGCCCACTAGCTCTCCCCACAGCTTTTTCACAATGCTTTGTCATCTTTAGGTCAAATGATATGATTACCCCCGGGTCCCCTTCCTGTTTGGTGGTCGTCAGTACCTCCCCCCCCCCACATCATGTACTCCTCCCCTGGGTTTCTGTGCCCCAAATGCACAATTTTACACTTCTTTGTACTGAATCTTAGCTGCCACTTTCTTGACCACTCCTCAAGCCTGCTTAGGTCCCTCCTCATTTTTTCCAACCCCACCCCCCGCTGCAGATCTTAAGGTGCTTTTACACTACCACTTCTGTAACAGAATGACCATTACAAAAACAGTTTACCGTTACCTCGTTGGTGTGTAAAATGCATTTGTTCCGATTCCACAGTGAACGTTTGCCTGAACTGCGTTCCCTGGTTGTTGTGGTTTGTCCCAATTTGTTCTGTTGCCTCCTGCTGTGTGTAATGGCCATTCCGGAAACTGTGTTGTCTCACAGGGAAATCTCGGAGTAATGGGGAAACAGGAATGAAACGATAGAAATCAGAGGATGGGGGAATGCCGAAATTGTGCTGTGCATGTAAAGTCAAGACACAACGGAGCAGACTACAATGGCGCCACACAGGTAGTGATCATTTCAGTAAAGAAAGCTGTGTGTAAAAGCGCCTCTAGTGTCATCTGCAAAGACGTTCCCTTCCAGACCCTCTGCAATATCACTTATGAAGACATTAAAGAGGACTGGTCCCAGAACTGATCCTTGTGGCACCCCGCTGGTCACCCTTCTCTCCTCGAAATGAACTTTGTTTACCACCACCCTCTGTGTTCTGTCACTTAACCAATTTCTCCCCCCGTTTACCACAGTGGGACCCACTCCCAGGGTTCCCAGCTTGTTTACAAGCCTCCTATGTGGAACGGTGTCAAAGGCCTTACTGAAATCCAGGTAGGCCACATTCACCACCCCTCCCTGAGCTACTTACCTGGCCATCCAGTCAAAGAAATCTATCAGATTTGTTTGACATGACCTTCCCACTGTGAATCCATGCTGCTTAAGAGCATGTGATTCACTGGATTCAAGATCTACTACAATCCTTTCCTTTAGCAGTGATTCCATTAGTTTCCCTACCACTGAGGTCAGGCTGGCTGTCCTGTAATTGCCAGCCTCCTCCCTGCTCCCACTTTTGTGGAGAGGGACTACATCTGCCCTCCTTTAGTCCTCCAGAACGACTCCCGTTTCCAGCAATTTGTTGAACAGGGCTGTCAGTGGTACTGCGAGCACCTCTCAAAGCTCCTTTAATATTTTTGGATGTTTCCCATCCAGCCCCATTGCCTTGTCCACTCAGTTTTGCGAGTTCCTTTAGAACTCTCTCCTCCGTAAAAATGGACTGGTGACCGCCTCCCTTCCATTGATACTCCTATCTCTTAACTGATGTCCCACACTGCCTCATTCTTCTTTGAACACTGAACAAAAATATTTGTTCAGGATTGCTGCTTTCTCAAGGTCCTCCTTTGCATACTTCCCTCCTTCCACTTTTAGCTTAACAATTCCACCCATGGTCTTTCTTCTTTCACTAACGTACCTGAAGAATGTCTTATCCCTTTTCGGTACTGCATAGGTTAGTTTTTCCTCCGTTTGTGCCTTTGCGCTCCTGACTGCTTTCCCTGCCTCCCTCTGTTTCTCTAGATACACTTCCCTGTCCTCCTCCCTCTGTTTCCTTGTACCTCCTGAATGCCAGCCCTTTTGCTGTTACCTTCCAGGCACTTTCTTTGAGAACCATAGTGGTTTTTGTTTCCTCTTTCTTTTGCTTAATTGCCTAACTCAAAGGTTTGTTGCCTTCTCTATGGCTCCTTTTAGGTTCACCCACTGTTCCTCTACACCGCTCCAGCCTCCCCCCCACCAGGACTTTTCTGAGACATTTACCCATCTTTGCAGAGTCAGCCCTTCTGTAGTTCAGGACCCACGCTTTCATGTGGTTTGACTCCACCACTGTTCTCACATTGAACTACATCATACGGTGATCACTGGACCCCAAGTGGCTACCCACTATGACATCTGCAACTTTGTCCCTGTTGGTGAGTACTAGATCCAGTATCGCTCCCTCCCTGGTGGGCTCTACCACTAGCTGCAGAGGCACAACCCCTGCAAGGTGTCCAGGATGTCCCTGCTCCTGGCTGAGGCTGTAGCTGGGGTGCTCCAATCAATATCTGGCAAACTGAAGTCTCCCACCAGTAACACCTCCCCTTTAGTTGCCATCTTATGGATGACTTCCACTAGAACCCTCTCCAGCTCAAATCTTCCCCTTGTGCTGGAGGCCTGTAGATCACTGGAGTGTGAACTGCGGTGCCATTAACCATCTATAGAGTGACCAACAGTGCCTCCATCCCTCCTTGCATTCCCTGTACCTCAGTTGCATTTATATGCCATCCTTGATGTAAAGAACCATTTCTCCTCCCTTTTTACCAACCCTGTCTTTCCTGAATAGAGTATAACCTGTTATGGCTACACCCCCGTCATGGTTCCCATTGTACCATGTCTCCGTAATGGCGACAATGTCCAGGTCAGCCTCTGCCATCTTGGCCACTAGGTCTAGGATTTTATTTTCCAGGCTGCGAGCATTCATGCATATGGCCTTCCAAGTTATGCTACCTTCCCTTCTGACAGCTCCCCTCTTATCCTCATGCCTTCCCTCTTTACCCCTCCTGTCTTTACTCCCGTTTCTCCTTTTCTCTGCCATTCTACCTTTTTCTATTCTAGGTACCTTTGTTGATTTCCTGTCCTTAAGGTCCTCCCATTGATTCACCCTGCTTTCTTCTGCCTCCACCCTTGGCTAGTTTAAATGCTTGTCAATGAAACATTTAAACCTTCACCGAGGATCCTGGTTTCCCCCCCCCACCCCCGGATAGATGCAGACCATCTCTCTTGTATAGAGCTCCATCCCTACACATAGGACCCAGTCCCCAATGAAGCCAAATCCCTCTACTCTGCACCAGTCCTTCAGCCATGCATTGAAACTCCTGGTGTGATGTGTCCGTCCTCCCCCTTGTTGTGGACAGGTAACACCTTTGAAAAGGTTACTGAGTATGCCACCTGTCTCAGACCCCTCCCTAACTCCCTGAACTCCTCCTGCACTACCCTAACCTCATCACTAGCCAGGTAGATAATAACATCTAGCTCACCCACCCATCCTGCTTCCCCAGCTATCCTTAGGATGTGCTTTCCATCCTTCCTAGCCGTGGTGCCAGGTAGGCACTTGACCTCCCTCACTCCCTCCCCTCCTGCCTGCAGGTCTACTCCCCCAATAACAGAGTCCCCACCAGAAGTTGCTTCTTCCTCATCTGCGGTCCTCTGCCTCCTCCCCTGGGGTCTCCACCATGAAGGACCCCTTCATCCTCCTTGGTCTCCACTGTGGCTGCCTCCTTGGGAGAGTCCCACCCTGTCAGAGTGGCACAGGAGTTGTGGAGTGGAAAAATGGGAGGGAGGTGCCTCTGTCCCACTGCCATCACCCTTCCTGAGCCCACCGTAGTCCAGATGCTCCTCCTTCCTGGCATCCTTTGAGATAGCATGGGTGGACCTGGTGGTCCCTGGGCAGGGGAGGAGGCTCCCTAAATCCTAGTCAGCTCAGCCTGGAGACGAGCAACCTCCGTCCTCAGCCCAGAGAGGTGCACGCAAATGGGGCGGCACCACAGCCTCTAGAAAGTCTCTGTGAAGACTGCCACTCCACAGCCACTGCACTATACCACTCCCATCATGTCTTTTTCTGGACTTTGGTTTTAGCTTTGTTAGCTTACACCTTTTTTATTCTCTGCTAGAGTTTTCACTGTAGACTTCTCAGGCTCCTAAATTGTGACAAATTACCAAAATCAGGGGCACATCTTAAAAATAATAGCATCTTTGATCCCTGAAGCAATGCTGGAGGATGGTGATAGTGTCTTAGACACATAATTTAAAGCAGCAGTGAACAAAACTGGGCAAAAATAATTACCGTACCATTTTCCATTGTAACAGACTCCATGCTTCTTCCAGTTTTACTTGGTGGTAAAATGTTCTAGTTCAACCAAAACTTGAGTATTTTATAAAAACTATAATGTTGTTGTTTTTTTCTCAAGGAAAACTAATGGTTGGAACATCTGGCTTAGAAATTACACTGAAAGCCAGCCCAGTGGTGCTGAGGTTTGAGGCACTGGATGCCACACCTCATGCCATGCCGGCAACCCAGGCTCGGAAACGACTTCAGGTCGCCGGGGAGCCAGCTGAGAGGGGGGAGGGCTGCAGCGGGATTTCCCCTCCAGGGTGGACGCCCACTCCTCCATAGTCCCGTACCCATTGAGTGGAGGTCCAATAGGTGCACAGGCAGCAGGAGCAGCGACGCAAGTCTGGGGTGGGGTAGAAGGGGTCAACAGATCCTGGCAAGCATGCGTGCCTCCACGCGCGCGTACACAAGTGTACGCCGTGACCCCAGGAAGGGGACAAAATGGTAAAAACAATAAAATTGCATATAAAAAAAATGTAATAAATTACACTGAAGACCTGGCAAGAGTTAAGATCAAGAAAGTAAAATAACAACAACAACAAACCTTAGGACATGCAGCATAGAAGGTACCTAGAAAAGAAAATCTGACAGGTTTGCTAATATTTGTATTACTTGTAGCTGAAACTAACTTTTGGGAAAACATATTTTAATGACATTGCTACTTTAATCCTATTGCTAAGACTCAAGGAATAGTTTTGAGAAAAATATATAAAAAAACAGGAACAAGGCACATTATATTGATTTGGTAACACCAAAACACATGCTACCGAGTCACTTGCACTGATCAAGTTCTCAACATGTACACATATAGAAACATAGAAATATAGAAACATAGACTTTGACAGCAGATAAGGACCGCTTGGCCCACCTAGTCTGCCCATTTCCCTACCTAGAGGATAAGCTGCAGATCCTAGTTAACCAACAGCCTATTTCTTCCTACCCCCCACAAAAATTGCCTTATGTCTGCCCCATGCATTCTTGAATTCTCCCACAGTTTTAGATCCTACAACCTCCTCAGGAAGGTTGTTCCATATGTCCACCACCCTCTTTTAGAAAAAAATACCTCACATTGCTTCTGAGCTGTCCCCTCTATCTTCAAATTGGGTCCCTTGTTCTTGCACATCTCTTTTCTGAAAGATTTATTTATTTATTTATTTCAATCTAGGATTACAATACCTTTGAGCCAAGCTCTTTTACAAAGGTTCCACGTCAGCATGTGCAACAGTCATCATTTTAGTTACAAACATATAGTCATTGACTTACAGACATGTAATAACCAGTACAAAGACTTGAGCTATGAGCAAGACAAGGGAAGGGGGAGGGTGGGTGGTGGGAGTGAGGTTAGGAGATCGAGAGGGAAGGAGGTGCAGGGGAAGGGGAGTATGGAAGGTGGTTGGGGCGGGGCAGGAGTGGAGATACGGGAGGGAGGTGGGCGAGGCCGGGAGATAGTGCAGCCAGGGGGCCTTGTCGAGGGAATATAACAGGTAAGGTGTTAGGGGTGCAAAGACTGATTGTAAGTGCTGGGTGCTGGGGCATGTGCAGCTGGAACGGTGGAAATGTTAAGATGGGCAATCGCAGGATACAAGCAGTGAGAGGCGCAGCTTGGACTTGAATAGGCCGAGTGTTGGAGTGGTCGCTATGTCGCTGCCAAGAGAGTTGAGCCAGTTGGATGCCCGATAGGTGAATGATTTTTGTCCTTGGGTCGTGCGACATCGTGGGATATGTAGTAGATGGGAATTGGATCTCCTTGTAGTGATGTTCCTATGTCTAGGCTTAAGGAGGGCACAGACACCAGGTGGGGCAAGCCCCATTATAATTTTCTTGGCCACGATGCAGGTTTGGTATTTTATGCATTTGTCCAGTTGAAGCCATCCAGACTGGGAATAAAGGTCACATGTGTGGGTACGGCGATGTGAGCCAGTGATGAGATGACAGGCCTTATTCAGGGAGGTCATGATACATTTGAGAGCAGTGGTAGTTGCAGACCCATATATGATAAGACCATAGTCTGTGATGCTGATGATGGAGCTTTGGACGGCCACTGGCAGTGTTTCTGGGGTTAGGTGTTTCCTGTGCTGGAATAATATGCCTAACCTCGCATTGGCAGACTTTGCAACATTGCTGATATGGACAGCGTGTGAGAGGTGGGGATCAAGGGTGATGCCGAGGTACTTGAACGATTGTGTTTGCTCTAGGATGGCTCCTTGTTCGGTTGCAATGGAGAAGTGGAGTTGTTTGTTTTTGTTGTGGGGGCTGCAGACCATAGACTTGTTTTTTTTCTGATTGAGAAGCAGTTTATGATTTAGGAACCGGGATTCGATGGAGGAGAAGGCCTGCTGAAGTTTATTTTGTAATTGGATTGGATCAGGGTCCGAGGTGAGGATCACAGCATCGTCGGCGTAGAGAATTATTTGTTCTGGGCAGCTATCCGGTAGTGAGTTTAAGAATAGGCTGAAGAGGAGGGGTCCCAGAATGGAGCCCTGGGGGACTCTCGAGCGGACCGGTCTAGGGTCCGAGAGTGTATCAGCAATTCTTACTGTTTGGGACCGTTCTTCAAGGTAGCTCTTAAACCAGCCAATGGAGTCAGTTGACAGCCCAGGGTTCTGAAGCTGGACAAGCAGGAGGCGGTGATTGACGGTGTTGAAGGCTTTAGCATAAGTCAATGTAGATTGAGCCTAGTAGTTCACCGGAGTCAAGTGCATTGTGGATTGCGCCGGTGAATTCAAGTAGGGCTGTGGAGGTGCTGTGACCTTTGCAGAACCCATGTTGTTGCTTGCACAGGATGTTGTACGTATCCAGGTATTCTGTGAGCTGGTCCGAGACGATGCGTTCTAGTGCCTTGGAGAGTGGGGGGTAGAAGGGAGATATGTCTGTAGTTATCGTGGGCAGTCTTGTCACCACTTTTATGGATTGGGGTGACAGTGGCAGATTTCCATCTGTCCGGGAACTGGCTCAGGCTGAGGGAGAGGTTGAAAATTCTGGTCAGAGGACTAGGCACTTCATCAAGTGTGAGAGACAGGATTTTGAAATCTAGGGAGTCATTACTGAGTCTTGATTTACCAAGGGCTTTGGTAACGTATTTGCGTACTTGGTGAGCCTTGACTGCTTTGAAGTAGAAGCGGGGGGAGCTGGTGGGAGTAATGTTCATTGTGGACAGAGGGGCTTCACCATCTTTGAAGCAGTCCTGGGGTAGGACAGCGCTGAGGCAGGTAAAGGCTTTGTTAAAGGTATCCTCAATGGTTTTTGGGTTGAGGGTTGTGGTTCCGTTGATGTTGAGTATTGATGGGGGGGTTTTGGGTGGATTCCTGGTGAGTTCCTTTATGTTCTTCCAGAATTCCCGACCATTGCCCCAGAAGTTTGTGAGGGCATGCTTATAGTAGGCGAACTTCATTTGCCGGATGGTTTTGGTGCAGTCATTGCGGGCACATTTGTAGTTTTGGATGTTGTTTTGCCTTCCAGAGTTTCTGCACAGCTCCCATAGGTGGTCTCTTGTTTTTAGCATCCTGAGGAGGTCACCTGTGAGCCAAGGGTTACTGAGTGGTTTGACTTTGCGTGTCTTAACAGGAGCATACGTGTCACAAGCCAGATGCTACTCTCTTGGACTTTGTTGATTCCACTGAGGTACTTAAACGTTTCTATCATGTCCCCCCCTCTCCCTCCTTTCCTCAAGGGTATACATCTTAAGCTCCTTTAGTCTCTCCTCATATGGCTTCTTTTGCAGACCCTGCACTATTTTAGTTGCCCTCCTCTGAACTGCCTCCATTCTGTCTATGTCCTTGCGGAGATGGGGTCTCTAGAACTGGACACAGTACTCCAGATGGGGTCTCACCAACTGTCTATACAGGGGGATAACAACTTCCTGTTTTCTGCTGGTGATGCCTCTCCCTATATATCCCAGTATCCCCCCCAGCCCTCCATATCGCCTTCTCACATTGCTTGCCAACTTTAAGGTCATCTGATATGATTACCCCCAGGTCCCTTTCCATTGTTGTTCTTGTTACTACGCCCCCCCCCCCATTGTGTAATCTTCCCCTGGGTTTTTGTTTCCCAGGTGCATTATTTTGCACTTCTTTGCATTGAATCCAAGCTGCCATATTTCTGACCATTCCTCCAACCTTGCCAAATCCCTTCTCATCCTTTCTACGCCTCCATGTGTATCAACCCTGTTGCAGATGTTTGTGTCATCTGCAAAGTGGCATACTTTTCCTTCCAGTCCCTCTGCAATGTCACTTATAAAGACATTAAAAAGGACTGGCCCAGTACTGAACCCTGTGGTACCTCACTAGTAACCCCTCTTTGTTCAGAGTGGACTCCATTTACAATTACCTTCTGTGTTCTGTTGTCCAGCCAATGTTTTACCCAGGCTACCACCCTGGGACCCACTCCCAGGCTGGTTAATTGGACTATTAATCTTTTGTGTGGGACTGTGCCAAATGCCTTGCTAAAGTCTAGGTAGGCCATGTCCACAGCCCCTGCCTGGTCTACTACTGTGGTCACCCAGTCAAAGAAATCAATTGGATTCGTCTGACATGACCTTCCCGCTGTGAACCCATGCTGCCTTGGTCCTGTGCCCCACTGGACTCTAGGTACTCAACAATTCTTTCCTTCATAAGTAATTCCATCTCTTTCCCTACCACAGAGGTCAAACTGACAGGTGTGTAGTTTCCTGCCTCTGTCTTGGTCCCACTTTTGTGAAGGGGAATCACATCTGCCTTCCTCCAGTCCTCGGGTACCACACCATCCTCCCATGATTTGTTAAAAAGGGTAGTCAGTGGTGTCATTAGTTCTCTGCTTAATTCTTTTAGAATTCTGGGGTGAATTCCATCTGGCCCCATTGCTTTGTCCACCTTCAGTTTTAGGAGTTCTTTCAGAACCCTTTCTTCTATGAAAGGACTGGGATCGACCCCCCATCCAGAGTGTTTCTGTTAATTGGATTAGGCACCTCCCCACCTCCTCTTTTGTGAATACTGAACAGAAGTATTCATTCAGTATCCCTGCTTTTTCACTGTCCTTCTCTGCCCACCGACTGTCCATTCTATTCAGCCTCATTATCCTTCCCTTTGTCTTTCTACGCTCCCTGATGTACCTATAAATGGTTTTATCCCCTTCTTAACCGAGTCGGCTATCTTTTCCTCAGTTTGGGCCTTTGCTATTCTGACTACCCTCCCTGCTTCCTTCTGCCTTAACTGGTACAGTTCTCTGTCCTGCTCCTTCTGTGTTTTCTTATACTTCCTAAATGCTATCTTTTTCTCCCTAACCTTCACCACCACCTCTTTTGAGAAGCCTACTGGCTTTTCAAAAGCATGTGGAATAATCGTATACTGTTAGAGGGGTGTCATCATTAGGGTGCTGTAATATGGGCACCGCAACTAGTTCACCTCCCATATTGGCGAACTGGATTTTGCAGCGCCCTGCATGGATGGGGCTGTAGGGGTGTTGCACCACTTGCCCCATACACCTCCAATGTAGAGGTGATTATCTTGCAGTTTTTGGGGGGTGCAGGGAGTGAAGCTCCCCGCAGGGGGGGTTACAAATAGCCGCACTTGCCCCGATGCATTAGGTGCAATTGGGGTCGGGTGGCACAATGGCTGGGCATGATGATCGCCGTTGGTATTGTGCTGCCACCCTAATGTCCTTCACCCTTTTCTCTGTCACACTGGCATGGGTGAACCTGGAATAATACATGGGGTGTGGAGTGAAACCAGTTTTGTTCTTCACAACTGATGTGTCTGATGCCACATAAACCATGAGAGCAAAGGTTGGGTGGTTTAAATGGCACAGGGTCATAATGTCGCAAGACATTATGCCTCAGCAATATACCACCCTGCCAATACAGCGCAATATATTGCATGCGGCATAAGTCTTGTTTTTGTGGGGGGCTCTGCCCCCCCACCCCCCATTACAGGGGGCTGTGCCCCACAAACCCTCCCAACTAAAATAACTAACTCCGGGGGAGGGGGGGTTAAAAGAAAATATCACACAAAGTGCGAGAAAATGAACAATTCCAGTCCCAAATGCACTGCCTGCCTCCCTTGCTGCCAGTGGCTCATCCCGTAGAGCCACGGCAGCTCCTCGGTGGATCCCCGTCCCAGCAGAAGTCTTATCCTCTGCCTGGGACAGTGAGAGGGTGCAGTATTGTGCACAGACCCATTCATGGTATTGCACCCTCTCGCTCTCCTATACCGCGCTATTTCTATTTCGGGATTTTGTCGTACGCCATTAAGCGTATGACATACTGACCCAGTAGGGTTTAAACTGAGGGTGTATAACGAAAATGAGTTACCCTACTCACCCGGTTTCATATTTTTTATATATTGTTTTTAGAAGTGTACAGAAGTTAAGTTCAACTATGCTGCTCTTCCACCCAGTCAGTGAGCAAACATACAGTAAGTGCTTTTTGCATTGATAGGTTGCAGCTATTTATTGCCCCTATTATACACAAGCATGACATGATGTCACACGTGTGTATAACAAAGAAGTACAACCACATTTTGGGGTAATCATAATATCAGTAACAAGCACTAGCACTACTGTACTCAAAATACATTTTTCAAGAGCTCTAAACCTCATTCAGAGGTTTTAAACACACATTTTTATACTCTGTCTTTTCCTAGAGAATCATGACCTGAGGGATAGTTTAAGGTCATGTGCTATACCTCAGGCCTTTCTCCCTTAGGTAGTTATCTAATAGGAAAGCCCCTCATTCTCATCCAGCATATGTTAGAGTTTTTATAAGCTCAAATCTTTTATTTATTTAAAAGTTTCACCAGGAAGGCATGCTCAGCTGACTACCGCTCGATTCCAGATACGTCCAGAGGGAAGGGGGCATGGGAGACAATGCAGAATATATTACAACAGTAATGTGAAGTATAGCACAAATTTACATACATGGAAATAACAGGAAATTAAATACATCGGCAATGTGAAGCACGGCACATTAAATACATGGATACAGCAGGAATTAATTACATATCAGTGCAGTACATGCAATTCACTACACTACACTGTAGTTGAGATTCAGTAAATATAATCAGGTAGAGTGAGTGGCCAAATCTATAAATTGCCCATCCTTGCTTAAAGCTTATGGTAACCGGCATCCCAGACCTGTCAGGAATTAAGTGACCTCTTAATTAGGACAGGGAACCCCAGGGGATTAGGTGCTTGCACAGGCTGTGCAGAAATGGTCTTTGAGGAGAGAGTTGTGTTGGTGATTGGAGGTGGTGTGACGGATGGCGTGGGGGAGAGTATTCTTTGCTGGTTCTGCTGTTCTCTCAGGGCTAAATAGAGTCACAGAGGGCTGTACTTAGCCCCAAGAGAACAGCAGGACCAGCAAACAGCTGATCTGCATTTGTAAAGTCTTTAACATGCACTGCATGGTATTGAATCTCCCACCGCTGCAGTCAACCCTGCTCGGATGTCAGCTGCAAAGGTTTCTGGGATTTCTGCTCTGATTGCAGCAAGTTTCACCTTGGAAAACAGCAGAATCACTCTAATATGACCTTCTACTATACTGCAGTAACCAGTAAATAAAACAAAAGTTTTTGCACACAAACTACAAATTGGGAGCAGCCCAACACGTTGGTGTGGGGCTCTTAGTGCTGAATATTCCCCTTTAACGAAAAGTGTGAGTGAGAAATGAAACCAAACTCTCCAGCTACAGAAGGACTGTGCCTTTTCTTCGGTCCCCCAAAAGAAACACATGTACAGAAACAAAGTGTTTTGAAAACTCAATAATTGCTGATGCTACTGATATTTCACAGTTCACTGATTTGCATTTAAATTTTTGCCTGCAGGCTGTAGTTACCTTGAACTGAGTTTCACTGTAGAGGTTTTTCTCTGTGCCTTGCTTTGCACCAATCACACTAGATCTGGGACCGGCTGCTCACATAAGCTGGCCAATCGGGTGATTACTATCGGAGAGCACAAGCCTGGTTTCATTCAGCAGATGGCAACCAGTGAGGTGGGGTAAAGGCTGTGTCAGGCACCTGCTGTGGGATTGTCTTTAAAGTATCCTTTTGAGGGTGGGGGGGTTATGGCATGCCAGAGCGAGGAGTGGTGGGAATGTACCATGAATTTACTGGGTTGTGCTGGGGAGGAGGGTGGGGTATCTTTGAAATTTGTGGACATTAGGTGTGGGAGGGTCTTTGATTATTGTTTAAATGTTACTACTACTAAACTTTGCTGGAACTGGAGAAGGGAGGAGGGACTACATGTCGCATTATCAGGGGTAGGGGAAAGGAGGGTGGCAACCATGACTACATGTATGGGGTGCTTTTTTATGTTTTAAAGGGTTGTTTTTTAAAAGTACACCACGCGACAATAGAGTGAAGTTGGAAACATTTTGCCCCACTATGCTTAATGAGAAGCTCTAGACTTTGCAACACCTTTGCCAGCAAAGTTTTAATTCATAGTCTCTAGTACTTTCAGAACTGGTCAGTGATTATGAAAATGAATATCGGCAGAAAAAACATCAGGTAGGGACCCTAAAACAGGGGGAAAACAAGATAAAAGAGCATCAGTTGCACTCATGATGAGCCCCCACGGTAGTTTACCTACACCAGAGATGAAAGTGCCGGTCTGAAGCATTTTCCATTTGTATTTTTTGAAGGAGAAGGGATTGCAAATCCTCCCTTGGAGGACCTGGCCTCCCAGTGCCTTCCCCTTCCTGGTACCAAATCAGTAAAGTTCTGCCCTCGTGCAACCCCCAAGCTCTGACATTTTGTGAGACGAGAGTTTGTAGAGTTTTGGAGCACGCTTCATTAATATGAATAGGAACATGGTTTGAAAGATATAGTTTCATATTTTAGAGTGCCACAGAGTTCATGTCAAAGACCCTGATCAAGCAACAAGAGCTTCGCCAGTTGATCTGTGGCTCTGATATAACCCCAGCGCTGCACTAACCGGGTTAGCGCAGCACTAACCAAGAACAGTATGGTTCAACTGGGTGAGAGCCATATGCACAACACCCGCGTGCCGTGCACCACGCTGACACGGTGACTATACAGAATATATTACTGCCCCAATGCAAATTAGGGACCCCCTTGCATAGTGGGCACAGCAGTATATTTAGAGGTTGTGGTAGTGATAAACAGCCGCCATTGCTGTGCTGTTTGATGCTGCCAAAACCCTACCAGTATTAATGGGCAGCAGTGCCTCCCTCCTTAATCACCTCTCCTCTAATGTTTGCTAATGGCCCTGGTAGTCTACTGGACCTTACAACCGACCCCCCTACCTACTCAGGACCATCCTCCCCCCCCCACCACCTAGCCCCTGTCACTGATGGAAAACAACAAAGTCAGGCACTCACCACCCAACAGCTGAAGAAAGATGCTCTTCTATTAATTTGGTGCCAGAAGTGTTAGTTTATTTCAGGTGCCACAAACAGTTAAAACAGTCTAAAACTTTTGGCTATACACCCCCTAGAAAAACCACGCCATGAGTTAGCGTACAAAGAAAAGCAATTTATTGACAAAAACGAGTAGCACCCATTCCACAAAAGGCGTGAAGTGCAACGTGAAAAGTTGATGCCTTTTGTGGAGGGGGTGCTACTTGTTTTTGTCAATAAATTGCTTTTCATTGTATGCTAATTCATGGTATAGTTTTCTATCTAGGGGTTGTATCCAAAAGTTTTTGTTGTTTTTCTGTTACTTGAATTTGTATTTTGGCTCCCTCGGTGAGTCCTTAGCCGTGTTTTCACTTTGAGTTTGCTCAGTTAAAACAGTCTGCCTGACGCATTTCAGAAATTCATCCTCACTCAAAGGCTTCCTTCAGCCCCGGGTTGGGGAGTGCCCAACTTTTTTGTTTTCCACCTGTTGCAGTTTTAGTCAGAAGCACCTGGTTCCATGTGCAATTTCTTTTTGGTTTTGTTCCCCTGTCACTGATGCAGCATCAGAAATGGTGGCCAGAACAGCCCTCCACTCACCACCTTGATCCTCTGCCATCTGAATGACACAGAGCCATTGTGAGTTCACTATAGAAACAGCTTGTCAAAGTACATGAAACATTATAAATCACTATAGCTAACAGGAGTGAGTTATAATAAGTTAACAGGGTCTTCACTGGGTGTGTCTTATAGTATAAGAGACTTCTCTCATGAGGTTTGGGCAAACAGAACTGCTCCGCTTTACTTCAGGGCCCTTTTACCCACACCTCACACTCGGCGTCACTTATACTATAAGAGACACCAGGGTAGGCCCTATTAATATAAGCACCCTGAGTCTTGGGGAATGTGTAATCTGGTGGTCCACAGGATTTGACTGATTGCCCAATGCAACCTTGGCATTGCACTTACTTCTGCACCCCTCTCTTTAAGCCCTGCTGTGTAACTAAATTTACATGCATACCTCTCAACTGTCACAACTTGCGAGATATGTCACTCATTTTATCTCTTAGAAACCCTCTGTCCTACATTGAGAAGGTGACATTCCACATTAACCACTGAGACCTTTAAGCAGAAATGTATATTAATATAAGATGCTAGAATATCAGCAAACATTATAAACATTACAAACACGAGTACAATTATTTCCATAGTATTTTGAGTTGGCAATGTCATGTTTGATGATGTGTCACACATTTTGGCCACTTGTCACATCTTGTCACACATTTGGGTGATGAAAGGTTGAGAAGAATCTTTATATGCCTCAATGCAGCAGTATGCCATCAAACATGTTTTAGTTATGATGTATGTCTGCAAAAAACATAACTATATCCACTTCTCATTTCATTTTATTCCTGAAGTGCGCTATGTGGTTTTGAAAATATGTAAATGTTCCTGCTCGCTTGCCACTCCCATCATGAATTAATTAAACATCTTGGTGTGATGCTGTGCTGTGTACCATCTGAAACATGTGCTAATGCATACACAACATGTGCCATCAAAAATTAACCTTACTGGAAGAGATTTTTAAAAATTGTCCGCGGTCGGCAGCTTTAGTGACTTGAGTCATTAATGGCAAACTTAATAATCAAAGCTGTTTGACACATACCTGAAGAAATAAAAAATACACTGTTGATAAATCTAAATATGTCAGAAATCCATCTTTGCTTGAAAGCTATATATAGTATATGGGTGCCATCTATTGTGCATGGATTTCAGCAACTGCTGAAATCTTGTTGTAGGACAGTTCAAAGGTTAAAAAAGTTGTTGTACTATCGTTCTGACGTCACATCGATAGTACAACAACTTTTTACCCTTTACCGCCACCTGATTGGCTCAGACAAGGCTCTCTGTAGAAAATAAAAATAAACATGGCGGTATCGATTTAGCGAAATGCATCGCAAGCAGCAGAGCCAATCGACTTTTGAGTTGGGACACAGAGAGCTACATGGCCCCTTTCTGAAAATCTATTTCTTTTTTTTTCCATGATTTTAAAAATAAGCGGTGCGGAGAGGCGAAATTGAGAAGCCAAACCGAGCACAAGTGGCACTATCAGGAACGGGGTGAGCAGCAGCACCAGTGGGAACGGGAGCGAGCAGCATCACCAGCGGGAACGGGAGCAGAACTTTCAGCAAGTAATGACAAAATATAATGTAAAACAAAACAGAAAAAACCCATATACTATATAAAATAGTGGATGGGTGAAGATCCACAACTAAGGCTGCATTTCCATCTCGGGCAGTTGATGACATCAGCAAGACCTCTCGAGCTTCGCTGTCAAGGTCTCTATGATGTCATCAACTCCCTCGATGGAAACACAGCCTTGTTGTAGATGTTCATCCATCCATCCACTATTCTATATGATTGAATTAAGTGCCGAGTGCGTTTTTAAAAAATGGTGCTGGAGTTATCATAGGGTGATGCCAGTGCGGCATCATGCACCATGCCTCACACTCACAAGACTCAGGGAACTATTTTATTTTTGTTTACCCTGAAATGGTGTTTCCAAACTTTAGTGACTTTGTGCTTCAGCCTCACCTAATGCCTAAATGTAGTTTTTTGCAATGATTGAAACCTTTAAATACATGAAAGGAATAAACAAGACAGGTCCAGAGGGGCTGTTCAAAGTAAGGGAGGGGAGGGACACCAGGGGCCATGATATGAGACTGGAGCGAGGAAGGTTCAGGAGGGAGATGAGGAGACACTTTTTTACAGAGAGGGTGGTGGCTGGGTGGAATGTGTTACCTGCTGAAGTGGTATGCAGTAGAACAGTGGACTGCTTCGAATGAGGATGGGACAGGACAAGGGGGAGGGTTAATAAAGGGGAAGGGTGGAAGGGAGGGGCAGCTGCAGAATAAGGGGTGCTAGCTGCACATTCGAGCAGACTTGATAGACCTCTAGGCCTTTATCTGCTGGCAAATTTCGTATGTTCGTATGTTCGAGTATGCATATTAGGCTAAATTGTGTGCGGTATTCAGGAAGTTACTGTACTTTAAAAAAATAAGTTGAAGTTACTAGTTACCCTGAAATATTTAATGCTAGTTACTTATTACACATATATAAGTTACAGTACTAGTTATTCTCAAACATTTTTAATAAGTTGCAGTTATTTCTTTTGTATACAGAGATAACGTTTCAGTCGACTTCTGATTTGACTGTGGTCAAGCAGGCCGCTTGAGTGCTCAGCTCCGCACCTCAGGCTACCATTTATTATAAATAACAAAAATAGCAACCACTTGTTTGCAAGTTTTAAAGGCTAAATTATTTCAAAAGTTATCCCTGAAATGAACAATATTTTTTTTTTTTTTTCACAAATTTCCAGTCAAAAACGTTGACTGAAATTTGTTGGCAACTGTCAACTGTTGCCATGGCCAGCTTGGCATAGAGCAACAGCACAGTGTATCCTGTAGTAAATGCAAGATCTGGTCAGAGCCGCTACAGCTGTGGAGAACTTTTATGAGTGGCAAGAGTGTTAAAAAGAATATGTGGTGCTCTCACCGCACCAGAGTCAGCCATATCTAATAGTGCAGCGATTACAGTACTGTGCATGCATGATACTCGTGCATGCACAGTTTGCCCCAGAGTCAGCTGTGTGCAACATGATGGTGTTTACATGACTACATATGCACGATACTCGTGCATGTACAGTTTAAGTCAGCACTGCCATGTTGCACACGGCAGCCGTCACTTCCGCAACTGTGGAAAGGAAAAGCAGTGCGCTGGGAAGGGTGTGTGTGTTTATGCAGCCCACAGAGGGGAAGGGCTGCATAAACAGAATCAGTGGAAACTATGCCAGAGTACTGTGGCAGCACACCAGACAGCGGTACAGTCACGTGCTTCCACAGTGCTTTTATACAAATCTGATGATGGCATAATGTCTGTGGAGCTTGGCCCACATAGCTGTAAAAATCAGACTCAGGGAGGAGACTATTAACAAACTAGAGATCTGGTCTGGGACTTGCTTGACATCACAGTCACTGTCTCATTCTTTTCTAAGCAGTAATCTTTGGTAACTGTGCATTAACCATATTGAGCTCAGTGCTGGTAGACTACTTCTGGTTTTCCCCTGATTGTAGTAGGCGAGGGTAGTGCAGTCTTTTTTTTCCCCCAAACTCTTATTTATTTTTTCTTTCCCTACTAGAGCCCCACTGAACTCTCTCCGGCGACCACCCAGACCAAGACTCTACCTCCCTGCATGACTCTATCTCCTCTCCCCCCCCCAGCTCCGGGAATCCCCCGGGTCTACCCTCCGGGGAAGGGCCGCCCCCACCCAGGGCGCTCTTTCTCATAGGGTAGAAACCGGGCTGGGGAGGAGGCTACCGAGGAGACAGCTGAGCCCGACTGTTGGGAGTGTGGTCCTAGGGTGGGAGGTGCCTTCACCTATCAGAGGAAGGAGGGAGGTATTTTCTTGGTTTTCTGCCCCTGTGGAGCCTGGCTGCCAAGGCAACTCATGCCATGGCTCCACCCCCTTGGCATATGTCACGACGCTCTTGCAGCTATCCACCAGCCTCCGCCAGAGGTCGCTCATTGAGCATTCGTCTCCCTAGCCCACCCTGGGGAAGAGAGAGCAGTCCTCCAGACACTCAATCTCTTCCTCCCCTGTCGACCCCAGCCGCCCGGGTCCGTTCCTGAACCTGGGTCGCTGGTGTGGCATCCAGCACCTCAACTCTCTGTGCCACTGGGCCGGGTAGTAGCAGTCTTGAAGTGGTAGCTGACTGACTGGCACTCTCTGACTGGCTGCCCTCTGCTCTGGCCTGGTGCTATTTTTGTGTTCCTGGCTTCTTCTTCATTACTTAACTAAGAGGCATTCACAGTGGTGCTTGTGCCTATTGAGAAATAGAAATCACTACTCTTAATAACTTATACACAGTGTTAGTCAGAAACAGAGGAGTGATTAGAGAGCATTCTGGGAGTTACCTGTCTTTTGACAAAACAGTCTCACAGACAGTATGTGGTGGGTAGCTGTCGAAGTTTCATGTTTCACACTGGTGCTTTAAAGGAGTAGTCCACCCAGAATTTGCAAAAAAACATGTTGTGCAGTGTTTTGATTTCTGTGTGAAGTCCTAGTGTGTCCTTCTCTCTGTCTGCTATTAGGAGTTTTTCCTAAATTAGCTTGCTAGCTTTATGGTAGTTTTATGACCCCTTGGGATATCTATCTGAGCAAAGTTTATTGCTTTTCTTGTACATATAATGCATCCTGTCTCATGTGACAGTGATGTAGCCGAGCCCATAAATTCAGCAACAAGCATTGCTTTACAGTCAGTTCACAACAGTAGAGATGGCTATATTTTAAAAACGATACAGAGTTCAGCTTAGTGACTACCCTCATTGTAAAGTTTTTTGTGTGTTGAACAACTTTGCTGCTGGACATTTTTGTGTAGCTTGTAAAGTGTCCAAGATATTTAGGTTTGTTTGGTATGTGTGTGCTGAATCTATGGTCTCTGCTACATCACTGTCACATGAGACATGATGCACTGTAGATACAAGAACATCTGAGGAGTCAGTTCATAGCATTCCATTCTGTGACTTTTGATTTACTAGTCTCAGAGATGTTGGCTAACCTCTGGTTGTATTTCTTGGTTAATTATTCACAAATAATATTGACAAATGAACCCAGAGTTATGTGTTTTACACATTTCTAGATAATTAAAGTATGTACTTCACTGTTTTTTAAACCTGGTCTTTATAGTACCACATCTGTATGTTTGTTCACCCCTCCCCACTGATGTGGCACCTTTGTAAATGAGCACCTTGCGCTCAAAGGTATTGTAATCTGAGACTGAATAAATAAATAAATAAATAAATAAATAAGAAAAGCAATAAACTTAGCTCAAATTGAGATCCCCAGGGGTCATAAAACTACCATAAAGCTAGCAGGCTAATTTAGGAAGAACTCCTAATACCAGACAGAGGGAAGGACACAGTAGGACTTCACACAAATCAAAACACTCTGCACGACATATGTTTTTTGCCATTTCTGGGTGAATTACTCCTTTAATTAGTAAGCTATAAGGGCAGGTCAGAGTTCTGTGACTTGCCTGCCTTTGGACAAATTCATCTTCATCATCATCATCATCACCATCTTCGAGGTCGGTGGCAGTTGTACATATTACAGCGCTGGCACTTCCAGTAAGCACATCCACCGTCACATCGTTCACTCCTTCTCATCTCATTTCACTAATCCTGTTGTTTATTACTACTAAACAGTGATTTCATTGTTTTTGTTCTACATATATGTTGATAAAAATCAGTTTAAAATTATTTTTTAACACAGTTACCATGAAACAATAAAGGGTTTAAAAAGGTTTGGATAAGGTTCAGATAAGGATCTGAACCTTTGTTCACTTATCAAAACTTTTTAGACCCTGAGAACCTTTAGAGGGTCTTCCATCCCTACTCCTCAGTCACCTTGGGGAACTAGGTGGCAATAATAAGTGCATGTCTTAAGACAAGGCAACAACTGGCTAACAATAGCAAGACTATAAGTTGGGGCTACTATGCAGCTGCCAAAGGTGTGTCCCTCCCCATCCCAAAAAGGCTTCACCTGTGATGCAAGCCTTAACCTGCTGTGCTTTCACAATTTATTTTTTTTTTACTGGACTGCACGAAACAAAAATGTCCTTGTAGTTGCAAAGGAAAAAAAAGGCTGGTGACACTGCAGACAGGAGGCTGCTACGCAACTGCCAAAGGGCTGCCGCCTCCCTCCAAAATGGGTTCACATGTGACACAAACCTTTACTGTCTCTGCTTTCACAGTTTGTTTTTTATTGGGTTGCCCAAACGAAAATGGTCCAGTGCTTGTATGGGAAATGACTGATGATGCTGAAGACAGGGGCTGCTATGCAACTGCCAAAGGTTTGTTCCTATTCCCCAAAAAGGTTTCACACTTGAAACAATCCTTAACTGGCTCTGCTTTCTCAGTATTTGTTTGTTTGTTTACTAGAGTACACAAAACAAAAATGATCCTGTACTTCCGTGGGAAATTACTGGTGATGCTAAAGATGGGGGCTACTATGCAACTAACATCTCATTTTTTTTAAACAGTATGAGTCTAAATATTCACAAATAATATTGACAAATGAACACAGAGTTATGTGTTTTACATATTTGTAATTAATATGCTTTAGCATGCACACACACACACACACACACATTTTCTTTAGCTTCAGTGAGATTTAAACAAAAATGGTCCTGTACATCCTTTAGAAATGGCTGGTGATGCTAAAGATGGGGGCTACTATGCAATTAATATCTCATTTGAAGGTCTTCCTTAGGTTTCTGCACTGGTTTGCAGACTGCACATGTTTAAACAGTGTTAGAACAACTGAGGAGCCAGTTCATAGCATTCCATTCTGTGACTTTTGATTTACTAGTCTCAGGGATGTTTGCTAATCTCTGGTTGTATTTCTTGACTAATGGCTAATCTGTCACACTCATGTTTTAAATGTTTTTTCTCCTTGTTTAAAGCAGCTCATTTATTTGACAAACATTATCATCATATATTTTTTTAGCAAAAAAAAAAGACAGTAAAAGGTATTTCTGACATCCAGCCGAAATCTAAGAAGCTGAAATTGCGAAGAAACTCTGATCACTATAGCCTGGTGCCCTCTAGAAGATCTGACATCCCATTTAATTTAGGCTATAGGGTATTTACTTGGTCATGAATGCCACTGAAGCTTCCCTAGGTCACAGGAGGGTCTTCTATACAGGGTTACCTCAAGCTCAACAGGCAGACTGATGGGCAAGCAAAGGTATATATTTTTTTCTCCTTCCCTACCCATCATCAGCTAAACCTCACAATGAGTGTGGACTATAATGCTTTTCAGCTGGCATCCTGGAATGTCTGGGGTCTGAATTCTCCGATCAAAAGTACGCAAGTGCTGTTTCATCTCAGAAAGAAACATTGATATTTCCATGTTAGAAGAAATGTACTTGTTTCATGCGGAAATGCAAAAACTAAATCGGGAATGGGTTAGCCAGGTGGTGGGTAGCTTGAGGGTAGCTTGTACTCAACAAAACCCAGAGTAGTGGCCATACTGCTGCATAAATGCTTTCAAACACAACTCCTCTCCACGTTGACCTCTACTGAAGATAGATGGGTCATAGCCCGAATAATCATAAACTCCCAACATGTCCTCCTGAGCAATATTTAATTGCCCAAATATAGACTCGGACACCTTTATTCCTGAGGTTCCCAAGCAATCTCCATCTTACTGCAGCCAGGGGACAGCCTAGTACTAAGGGGTGACTTCAGTGAAGTCTGGGGCCCAGTGATAGACAAATTACACTGTCACAGTTTGTCCCGCATCAAGACCAGGAGTGTGCTTCAAAACTTAGCTACTGAGTTCAATCTTACTGAGCCCAGAGCAACCATAATTGTCAAGGATGGGACTTTACTTTTGTTTGTTTGTATCTATTTCTCCCCTGTCCTGGCTGGCCCTCCTTCCCACCGGACCTCCCAGTCCCATCACCCCGGCATCCTCCAGGACTTAGCTTCTCCTGGTATGCCTCATGGCTTGCCCTCCATGGCAGGGGGTGGTGAGTCTCCTCAATCCACTAGACCAGGTCCAGATTTAGGAGGTACCTGAGTCACTGGGTGTGGGGCCTGCAGAGGTCTGTGATCATTATATGCGACAGGGACCATTTTTTCCTGTTTCCACTCATTGATGCAGAGGTAGGGCATACAGTGATGCCAACAGCAGTGTCGCACACACTCCCGTGTGCAGTATGCCAGGCATCTGCCCCACCTCCCACCCCTCATTATCAGCTTTAGTGTGCCAACCCCCAGATTCTGCTAGGGGCAAGGTTGACACTGACCTCTGGATCCCTCTCTCCCCAGGAGAGAAGAGCAGTCCTCTGGGCGCTTGATCCTCTCCCACCCAGCCAACTCCCAGCAACCTGCCCTCACTGTGAGCATGGGTCAAAAGCATGGCAGGAGGTACGGCATCAATGCCTCAGCCCTCCATGCCAAAGGGTCAATGAGACTTTACTTTTTACTCTAAACCTCAGCAGACAAGCAGCAGAATTGATTTTTTTCTGCTATCGCAAACACTGATGCAAACACTGATGCATGAGGTTCAGCAGGCCTTTATAGGACCCCTCATCATCTCAGACCATGCATGTGTCTTTCTTTCATTCAGAATAAGCCAAGATCCTGCCAGATGGCATAAGGACACCTATCTCCTGACCCAGGAAGACTTGAAACAGTGGTTGTCTGCAGAGATATCTTCCTTGAGATCAATGATACCTCAGAGGTTTCAAAAGCTATTCTATGGGACACACTGAAAGCTTTCCTGAGAGGTAGATTAACTAATTGTTCCTCTAATGCCAAAAAACAGAGGCTAAAAGAAGCTGCTGATCTAGTAAGAACTATCAAGCAGAAGGAAAAGGAGTACAATGCTTTTTAGGCACACAGTCCACAACTCCACTGGGATCTGGTAAAAATCAGATACATAAACACTTTCTCACTCTCTCTCTCCTCGTCAGCAGCCTGAAGGACATTACTGAAGACATCCCATAAATACTGGGAGGTGGGGAGAAAACAGGGCAGCTTTTAGCCTACAGGACCAGATTGCAACAGGCAGCCAAAACACTGGGAATATCTGCCTCACTGCTGGTGTAACCACAACCAATATCTCAGACATTAATGCAGCATTCCAAAACTTTTATTCTGAGCTTTATACTTCAAAAAGAGTCCTCCCCCCACACCAATGAGACTTTTTGCAGGATGGCTCTTTATCCAAAATCTCAGAGGCACAACTCAGTGAGCTGAAAGCTCCTATCTCTGAGCAGGAACTATATGCTGCAGCCTGAACACTGCCTAAAAAGAAACCCTCCTGGACAAGAGCAGGCTCCCAGCTGAGCTGTATCAAACCCTTTTCCCAGTGATGAAGTAGTCCTTGCTGACCACTCTAACAGGGTCATATAAAGTGGGCCCCCCGCAGGTCAGAAGCACTAATTATCCTCCTTCTGAAACCCAGTCAGGACAAGCAGATGGTCTCAGATTATCACTTGATTTCCCTACTTAATGTGGACACCAAGATCTTGGCAAAGATCCTCATACTCACATTGCAGCATGTGATCCACAGGTCACTGGCAACCATCAATCAGGTTCAGGGAAGGGTAGCCATGGATAACTTGAGAGCTGCCATAGACATTATAAAGGCTGCTTCTCAAAGTACGTGACCTGCCCTCTTTGTTCCTTTGGTAACCAGGTAAGGCCCACTAGGCACAAGTGCCTGTTTTCAGGGGCAACCTGGGAGCACTGGGCGGTTTAGTGACTTGCTCAGAGTCACACAGTATGCAAGTGGAAGTTGTGAGAATCAAACCAAGGTCTAGTCTGCTGGATGAGCCAAGCTCGTTCACAACTGTTCGTATGGGTACAGAGGGGCTGTTCAAAGTAAGGGAGGGGAGGGCCACCAGGGGCCATGATATGAGACTGGAGGGAGGAAGGTTCAGGAGGGAGATGAGGAGACACTTTTTTACAGAGAGGGTGGTGGCTGGGTGGAATGCGTTACCTGCAGAAGTGGTATGCAGTAGAACAGTGGACTGCTTCAAAAGGGGATGGGACAGGACAAGGGGGAGGGTTAATGAAGGGGAAGGGTGGAAGGGAGGGGCAGCTGCAGAATAAGGGGTGCTAGCTGCACATTCGAGCAGACTTGATAGACCTCTAGGCCTTTATCTGCTGGCAAATTTCGTATGTTCGTAACTCATTACTCTAACCTCTAGGCTATACTGCCAGCTATACTCTTGGTCAGCATAGACACAGAAAGGCCTTCAGTTCTGTGGAGCAGGAATACCTCTTCCAGGCCATGCCAGCCATGGAGATAGGCTCCTCATTTATCCACTGGGTGTGATTACTGTGTGCCATTCCATCAGCACGCGTACCTACTAACTCCGCCATCTCCTCCCTGTTATACCTCTGGAGAGGCACCAGACAGGAGAGTCCCCATTCCCTCTCTCCTACTCCTCATAGCCATGGAGTCCCTTCTCCACACTGTCTTGTACCCCAATAAAGACCCTACCAAATGCCGATGATCTTCTGCATGCAGTCTCTAACACAGTAGACTCTCTGCCAGCCATCCTCTCCATTCTGACAGATTTCAGTCAGCTTTCTGGGCTTAGGGTGAACTGGAGTAAAACTGAAATTCTCCCATTGAACAAATTCAAGCAAGAAGGACCAGCAAAGCACCTGTGGCTCCAGTGCCAACTGTCTCTTATCTGTTACCAGGATATACAATTACCAGCTGACCTCAGCAGTATCATGGTTCTGAACCTTAACCCCCTAATTCCAGCCTTGAAGTCAGATTTGTATAGGTGAAAAAAGTTTAAGCTGACATTTGGGATTAAGATAGCAGCTTACAAAATTATGCTGTTCCCCAAAATTTGGTTCTGTTCTATCTTAATAACCTCCTGGTACCTATTAACTGAAATAAACTGCAGTCTATCCTTCCTTTGGGAGATCTTCAGACCCAGTTTCAGTATACACAAATTGAGAGCCCCGGGAAGGCAAGGAGGATGGGCTCTCCCATGGTCATGGGTGTACTACCACATTGAAGGGACCCAGCAAAACCTCCACTGGCTGATCCCCCAGTCGCAGAACACCCCAGTGTGGCTTAACCTAGAGCAGGGCCCTAAAGGGCATCTGCCATGGACAACCCATGTCCACCAAGCTGAGGGTCTACCCCTCACTCCACCCTTCTTGGTGCATAGCTTCCCTAAGCAATCCTGGAACACTATACTAAAAAGCCAGAATAGGGAGAAACATTGTCTGTACAACTGGGAACCACTGTGACATAACACACATCTTATCATTCAAAAATAAAAACCCTTCTGGTGGAGTAGTTGGGCATCCAAAGGGATCCTAATACAGTCTACTCCACTTTATGCGGACTCGGTTTATGCATACAATCGGGTTAAATGGACATAATTCTATTTCCAAACCCGAACGTGTTAGAAAGTATACTAATTTCCATGCTTAATGCGGACCTGATCAACCGCGTTGCGCGGACAGTTTTTTAGTAAATTGCAGTCAACTTCAGTAGCACAGAAGTAGACAGAACTGCTAATTAGTGAGAACGAGGTGTTTAGGTGATGCAGCGAGGTGTTAATTGAACCTGTATTTACTGACCTTGCCTTCTCCTGCATCTTATTACTTTCCTGCTGTGTGTGGTTCGTTTCTGCTTATGATTTGTTCTCACCATGTCTAAGAGACCAGGCATCTCTCTTGCTCGTAAAATCGAGCTTCTAAAACAAATAGAATCGTTGCCACGTATGAGTGTTCGCGAACTGCCGGCACACCTATCGATTCCAAAGTCTACAGACTCTGATCTGATCCATGGAAGAGAAAAGCTGCTGGCTGATTGGCATTCAAATCAAAATCCACAAAGAAAAAGGAAGCGGGAGGGGAAAGATGGTGAGACAGAAGATGCTTTATTGGTGTGGTTCACTAGTGTGCGGGAGCAGGAGGCAATGATAAGTGGCCCCCTTCTGTTACAGAAAACGAGTCAAATCGCTGAAACACTAGGAAAGCATGATTTTTAAACCTACGGATGGGTAGTTACAAAGGTGGAAAGCAAGAAATAACATCTGCTATCGTAAAGCCCATGGAGAAAAACAAAATGCAGATGACACTGGGGCAACAGACTGGGTAAAAGATGTTTTGCCAGACATTTTAGAAAGGTATGACCGCAACAACATCTTCAATGCCGATGAAACCGGCTTGTTTTTCCGATGTGTTGGCCAAGGAACATTGACATTCAAAAGCGAGTTCCCACAAGGCCACAAAAAAGCTAAAGAAAGACTTTCTGTACTCATTTGTAGCAACATGTCTGGGTCTGAAAAAAATGAGCTCTTGGTGATAGGGAAATCCACAGTTCCACGGTGCTTTCGGGGTATAGCTCACCTCCCTGTGATTTATAGGAGCAATAAGACGGCGTGGATGACCAGTGAAATTTTCACAGAATGGTTAAGGCAATGGGACAGAAAATTACGGGGAAGGAAGATTGCCCTCCTTCTCGATAATTTCACTGGTCATCCTGATGTCCAAAATCTACGAAACATCTCCTTCATTTTTTTGCCGCCAAGCACAACATCGTTGATCCAGCCGATGGATCAGGGGATAATTTACTCACTAAAACGCCACTACGTGTGAGGAATGCGAAATAGGGTTTTAGAAGAGATGGATGAGGGAGGGGAGCTCACAGCCAAAGAGTGTGTAAAGAGAATTAGCATTTTAGATGCAGTCCGTTTCCTTAAAAAAGCATGGGCTAAAGTGACTTCTGAAACAATCTCTAACTGCTTTCGAAAAGCAGGGTTTACAAGGCAGTCTGACTTGATGCCACTTATCACCACCTCAACAGATCAAGAACTTATCCCAGAACTTATCCCACCGCCATCGGGACTCACGGAAGTTGAATTCGATACCCTATGTCGTCTCGGTGAGGTGGAAGAAGAGATTCACACAACTGATGAAATGACCAGGCTATTAAGCATTGTTCGTCCACCAGAAACCGAGTGCCAAAGCCAGTGTGAAGATGAGGAACTTGAGGACACAGAACCAGAGATAGCGACTGCCAAAGATGTACGTTCTGCATTGCTAAGCCTAAGACGAGCGATGGAACAGCGGCACGATGTGCATCCAGACTGGCAGGTGATGGAAAGCACTGATCGCAACTTCAAGTTGTACACCTCCACTGCTGTCAAACAGACTACCATTGACTGCTTCTTTACGAAGGCTAATGATATAATGTCTGATGGTTTTTTAACCCAAACCCCCTCCCGCAACACTGAAAATAAAGTTTGTACTTTTAACCAAGCACCCCCCCAACACTGTATACAGAAGCACAATGAAGCACAATGAACAGAAGCTCAATGAACAGTACTAGAGAAATAAAATCAAAGTAAACACAGCACAAACCTAAAAGCAAAAAAAAAGAAATGAACCAAATCACTGCACTGCACTGCACTGTACGTTTTCACTCGTTTCCCACAGTAGCAATTTAACCTATTGCTCAGTTCGCGTTCTAGTACAGGGTAGCCGCTCACAGCTCACAGCTTGCAGCACCATCTGCTGGTCATAGTGGACATCGCATAACGCGTACAATACCTAGTTGCACAAATGTGTCTGCATTAAAGCGGCTTACACTGTACTAGGACAATTAATACTTCCAGCCATGGGTGCCTTGGACTCATTTCAGAACACTGCAGCAAGATATGAGTTACTACACTCAGACTTCTGGCACTACCTACAGCTTTGTCATGCCCTTGGAAAACAAACACCTTTCATAACAGCACCAGACTTGCTCAATCTTCTGCTTCTCATCTCCAGATGGATAGCAAAACCTATCTGTATGACAGGCAAAATCTACACCTATCTTTTATCACCCCAAAGCCTAGCTCTCAATAAACAACAAACTGCATAGGAAGAAGAACTCCAGGTTGCTATCTCAGATAGTCTATGGACTATTATGCTCAGAAGGATGTATTCTGACTTCAGGGATATGTGGTTTCAACTTCTGCAAAAAAAAAAAATACTTCACAGAGTACTATACACCAGAAGTCCTACATAACATGGGCCTTATGTCTCATGATAGTTGCTGGAGATGTCACAGGGATAAAGGCATGCTTACGCACATACTACGGTCCTGCCCGGGCATCCAACACTTTTGGTCCCAGATCTTTATCTTCTGTAAGAAAGTAACATGACTGCAGGTCCCACAAGATCCACTATTCTGGATTCTAGTTGGGGGGGGGGAGCACTCTGATTAATAACCCTCTGCCCCACAGAAGCATGCTCTGGATTCTGCCAGTGGCATTACAGGCTAAAAGGCAAATCCTTCTTAAATGGTGATCAGCCCTCCTCCCCTGATTTTCAGTGACTGGCTATCTTCCCTGTCCAGACTGGCAGAGCACCTACTCCATCTGGCCAGCCAAAATCTGGGCAGATTGCTCTACATATGGGAACCCTTTTTTCAAACACTCAATGTATAGGAATGTTGGGTTACTTTCCTCATTAGGAAGACAGTGACATTAGTTTAAGAACTGTAGAGCCATACAAACAGATGATTTGATACCTTTTATTGGAACATCTCTGTCGGTCCAATAAAAGGTATCAAATCATCTGTTTGTGTGGATCTTGTGTTACAAGGACCAATACGGCAACAAGAATTTCTTTGAGAACTGTAATAAGACATGTTAGCTATTCGACTCTGAGAAAAATATATAAAAAACAAATTAAAACAAAACAAAAGAAAGGAAAACCCTTCAATAACTCATGTTGACATTGTAGGTAGAATAATACTGTGCCTTTGATGTTCTCTTGTATTTATAAGATGGATCAGATGTTGTAGTATATTGGTTATGTTGTTCTCACTTGTTAATCTCTTTTCTGCTATTGCATTCTATTATCGTTCTTGTTCATTCCTCAATAAACTATTTAAAAAAAATATTTCTCACCAGTTACACTTAAATACTAACAAGTTACAATTATGTATTACGTGTATATGAAAAGTAATAAGTTATAGTTTGTAATAGGCTGCAGTTCTGTATTTCTTCTGTAAAAAAAATAAGATATCAACTATTCTCAAATATTTGTAATAAGCTACAGTCACTTATTACTTGCATAGAAAAAATAATTACAGTTACTAATTATTCTAAAACATTTGCAATAATACTTATGTTTCAGAAAGTTAAAAATAACTCACCAGTAACTCTCAAATATGAGTAATAACTTTGTTTCTTATTGCTTGTGTATAAAAAGTAATGCGATTCTCAAATATCTGTGGTGAGTTATAGTTACATACTAAGTTACAGTTACTTTTTACTTGTGCATAAAAAGTAATAAGTAATTCTCAAATATCTGTAGTAAGTTATAGTTACATATAGGGGATACATGATGGGCATGAGTGGGATATGGAAAATATCCTCACTCCTGCAGAGTGAGCTGTGTATTCTCACGAGTGCCGAAGGCATGAGTGAAAATACACAGCTCACGAGGCAGGAGTGAGAATATTTTCCAAATGCCATGATCTGCCCATCATGTGTGCGATTTATACCACAGGGGTGAGAGCTGCAGGAACATTTTTTCTGAGTCTGTGTGTTTCCTGCTCATTCTGTGTGTGCTGTCAGTGCATGTGTGTGTTCTGAATGGACTGGGGGTCAGAAACACAGATGAGTGTATTTTGCAAAGCTAATTGAGTGAGTCAGAGGCTCAGTGAGAAAGACAAACTGCTGCAGGTAGCACTGAGAAACAGAACCTGCTTTGTAAAAGACTTTCATTTAGAATTCAGGTTGTTTTGAAGCTGAGATTAGCACAGTAATGGGCTAGCAATGTTAGAAACACAACAGGACATAGGTGAGACTCTTTTGCAAAGCTAATTGAGTAAGTTGCAGCTTCAGTGAGAAAGAGAAACTTTTTCTGAAGCAGTTTCCTTTAGAATGCAAGCTGCAGTGCATTTATCCTCACTCTGGTTAAAATCAGCAGAGTATGGATAAATGTCGATATCCTCACTCTGCTGATGTCATCAGGATTTATCCTCACTGCAGTGGAAATAACACAGGTTATCCTACTGAGAAAGCTGTCATCCCGTGGTATAAATTAAGTTACAGTTACTTTTTACTTGTGTATAAAAAGTAATAAGTGATTCTCAAATATCTGTAGTAAGTTAGAGTTACATATTAAGTTACAGTTACTTTTTACTTGTATATTTATTTATTTATTTCTAAGAATCGGTTTACAATCTTTGAGCCAGAGGCTCGTTTCCAAAGGTACTTCATCACATAAAGACATACGTTGTGTTTTTGGTTACACAGCATAGATTTGCAAAACAACAGGCGTTCAACAGAGGTGCCACGTCACACTGTGGTCAGACAAATACAATTAGGTTACAGGGTACATGTAATTGATAACAGGTGTTACACAAGTTGGTATCAAGTGAGCAATCTAGTTGGTAAACACTGAAACAGCTGGCACTGGCCAGGTTAAACATAGGCACGGTGTACAGGGAAGTGGTGGTGGGGATGGCTAGGTGGAGAGCTGCTAGGTGGAGAGCTGCCCTGGGGGCATTGTCAAGAGTAGCAGAGGTGGAGGCTATGTTCAGAGACAGGAGCAGTTACAAGTGCTGATGATGTGGTTCTGAAGGGTGGTTTTGAACTTGGAGATGGTGGTGGCATTGGTGATGGGGGCAGGGAGAGAGTTAAACCAGGTTGGGGCTCTATAGCAGAAGGACCTTTGGCAACGGCTGGTTCTTGATCTGGGGACCATTAGAGTGGTCTTGTAGGAAGACCGTGTTGCAATAGTGGGAGGGCTCTGGTGGATGGATGCTGTTACCCCAGGGGGGGAGAGCCCGAGTAGGGTTTTTTTTGTGAGGAGACAGGTTTGGTATCGGAGCCATTCATCCAGGGTAAGCAGGTTAGCCTCGACATACAGCTGACAGGTGTGTGTGAGCCTGGGGGCACCAGCAATCAATCTGCAGGCTTTATTCAGGGTTAAGTGAATTTTGTTGAGTGCAGTGGTGTCGGCAGCACCATATACTGGTAGACCATAGTCTACAAGGGACAGAACGGATGATGTAACAGCGAGCCGGAGAGCATTTGGGGGAAGGCAGGTTCTATGGCGGAAGAGGATGCCAAGCCGTGTGTTAGTGGCGGATGTTAGGGGCTTGATGTGGTTGTGAAATGTGAGGGCTGAGTCAAGGTAACCCCAAGGTATTTGTAGGAGCAGACTTGTTCCAGTGGCTGATTGGTACTTGGAAGGATATAGAGTGGGTGGTTGCTAGCTTTGTTTTGGGGTGGGAAAAGAGCATAGCTTTGGTTTTATTAAGATTGATGACGAGTCTGCGCTCCTTAAACCAAGCCTCGGCACTGTTGAAAGACTGCTGTAGGGAGTCCTATAGGGAGATGGGATTGCGGTGGGTGGAAAAAAGGACAGCGTCATCTGCATACAGTAGAATTTTGCCAGGGCATGCACTGGGCAGGGTGTTCAGATAGAGCGAGAAGAGAAGGGGGCCCAGGATGGAGCCTTGGGGGACCGCAGAGAGAATGGGACGGGTATCGGAGAGTGTGCTATTAATTTTTACACACTGAGATCGAGTGTCAAGATAGCTAGTGCACCATGCTAGGGGCCCAGCTGAGAGACCAGTGTGGCAGAGTGCATTCAGCAGAAGTGGATGGGAGACGGTGTCGAAAGCCTTTGAGAGGTCGATGAACACTGCACCAGCTAGGGAGCTGGTATCCAAGGAGGAGTGTAGAAAGTTGGAGAATTCAATAAGGGCAGTGCTGGTACTGTGACCAGCACAGAAGCCATGTTGCTCTGGGCATAAAATGTTATGCTTAGCCAGATAATCAGTGATTTGAATGGCCACCACTTTCTCCAGGGCTTTAGAGAGGGGAGGATGGAGATTGGCCGGTAGTTGTTGGCCAATGACCTGTCGCCTCCTTTATGAATAGGTGTGATAATGGCTGTTTTCCAAGCTGTGGGAAATTGTCCCAGGCAGAGTGACTGGTTAATTAGGCTGGTGAGTGGGGCAAGGACTTCATCTAGCACCAGTCTGAGGATGCTGGGGTCCAGTAAGTCACTGCCAGGATTGTTGCCATTGAGAGCTTTGATTAGGATGGGTCTGGCTTCCCGGGTGGAAATCTTGCGCAGGTGGAAGCTGGGGTGCTGGAGGACAGGGGGAGGTTGGTTGGGGGGAGGGTCAAAGAAATTACTAGGGAGGACTGAGCTAAGGTCAGTGAAAGTGGTGTTGAACCAGTTAGCTATGGTGGCAGGCTCGGTGGAGGTAGTGCCATTTCTAGTCAGCTGGGATGGGGCAGGGGAGCAAGCTTTACCGTTAAGTTGCTTAATATTATCCCAGAAGGTCCGGCCTGAGCCCCAGGAGGAGGTAAGGGAGGCCTGGTAATGGTCTGCCTTGGCTTTCCTGATGGCCCATGAGCACTTATTCCGGGCTGCATTGTAGGCTTGCCTATCAGACAGACAACCTGTTTCAGTGGCAAGGCGCCAGAGGTTATCCCGGTTTCTAAGTAATTGTAGGAGGGTCGGGCTAACCCAGGGTGCGTTCTGTTTTTTGGACCGGATTTTGGTGAAGGGTGCAAAGAGATCACAGGCCATGTTGAAGGTGTGAGTGAAGAAGGCGAGGCAGTGTCAATGTTGGTTGCATGCTGAATGGGGACCAGTTTATCTGGGTGAGGAGTACTTTAAGTTTTTCAGCCCACCAGGGTGGAGGCGCCTATGAGGGTGGTCTCGCTTTGGGTTTGGGATTGGGGACTACCCAATGAAATAGGATAGGGGAGTGGTCACTTAGGGAGTCTGGGAGGACCTGGATGTTTTGGATTTTTTGGGGTCGGTTAGTTATAATAACATCCAGAAGGGTGCTGGTACCTCTCTTAGGGTTAAGTCTCGCGGGCTGGGTGATGAGTTGCGTCAGATCTTGGGCAGCAAATGAGTCTCTGATCGCGGATGAGGAGGTGCTGAGCCAATTTACATTAAGGTCCCCCACTAGGATTTGTTCTGCCTTATGGTGGAGGGTGGCCAGGTAGTCCGTTAAAGATACCAGGGCCGGGTGCTGGTTCTTTGGGGGAACGTAGGCTGTGGTGAGATAGAGAGGACTCCTAGAGGGGTCTGGGGTGAGTTTGAGGGTAAGAGCCTGGGCCCCATTTATAAGGGCAGGGGTGGGGAGTGCGTGTCCAGGTATTGTGTCCCTGGTGTAGATTTCACAGCCTCCCCCTCGTTTGCCTACTCGGTCCTCCCGGTATAGGGTATAGCCTGGGATAGTATAGCCTATATAAGTCGCAAGTGATTCTCAAATATCTGTAGTAAGTTATAGTTACATATTAAGTTACAGTTACTTTTTTTACTTGTGTATAAAAAATATTAAGTTACTTGTGTATAAAAAGTATTACGTTAAAGTTAATATTTATTCTCAAACATTTGCAATAAGTTACAGTTACTTAGTTGTGTGCAAAATGTTATTAGGTAACTACATATTACTTGCTATGCTGCTTTCCTGTGTATTGCTATTCATCATGTGTCTTCTGTAGATATAAAATAAAGAGTAATACATGGGTAGGTGTGTTTAATCAGAATTTTACACATATCTAAGGTGTGGGATGCTACATGGACCCGGACAGCAAGGCGAGAGGGATTTATAAAAGCATCCTACACCTGCTGGGGGGGCCAGGGTGAGGAGGATTCAGCATCCCAAGGTCACCATCCCTGCTGCAATACTGCCACCTGGGTGACCACAGATGGTGGTGCAGCTCAGGGGTGCTGTGGGAGGGGAGGACAACGGCTGAGATCCAGAGCAGCAGCATGCCTGCATGCTGATGACCTTGGGGATGGGACAATGATGAAAAGACTCTGCAGGTGGCCGATGGTGGCCTCCAGTATTGGGACAAAGGAACGAACCCAGAAATCCATGGCCACTGCTTGACAAAAGTTCATGCATGTAGGGTGGAGTAGGGGGAGGTGTTCTCTCCTTCCCCACTGGAGGGAGCAATCTGACGCAGTGTGGAGGTAGAGTACCATGGGTAGTACAGTAGTATGCCTAGCCACTGGTACCTTGAAGGACCCCGAGAAAGTGGTTCGGCTATGGTGCAGAAGGGAGCATAAACAGAGAATTAAAAATAGCACCCCACACAGAGGGACAGTAATTATTTGAAATGAGAGACAGTTGTGCTACTGGGGCATGCAGCGTTAGTGGTGCGAATTTGATTGGCCAGTTGTAACCAACAATTACAACATGATTTTTAGCTTTTAAAAAGGCTGGCCTGTAATTATTGTGAGTTGTACTTATAAAATAATATGTGGTGGAAATGCTGAAATACCAGATGAATTGGAAGCCTTGATTTGTTGCACCTCCTTCTGTTGCTGGTAAAGCATGCACGAATATCACTGTGAAAGGGCAGTTGATTCCACTTTATAGGAAAAAATATGTTATATTACAGTAGCAAGTTACTTTTTGGGAAAAATAATATTGTTACAGTTAAAAATTATTTGTGTTTGAAAGTAATCCATTACATCTGGGTCATGATGAATTTTTTTTTTTCAGGAAGCAGTATAGAGCAGTGGTTTAAGGCTCTGAGCTGCAAACCTGGAGACCTGGGTTTGAATCCCACAGCCACCATTTGCATACTGTGTGACCCTGAGCAAGTCACTTAACTTCCTTGTGCTCCCACGTCACACCTGTAAACAAGCTTTCAGCTTAGTGTATCTCTCCTGGTTAAAAAAAAAAACTATTACTAGTTACTTAACAACTAGTGTATTGCTTGAAATTAATATTAACTTTCTACCAGTGCCTAGGGCCAGTGTGGAGAATAAACAAAAAATCAGGGTTGTAAATGTATGGCTTGGTGAATGGTGCGATGCCAGGGGGTATGGGTAGGTGAGGGACTGGGGTGCAACCTGAGAGGACAAGGAACTGTATGCAAGGGACAGGCTCCACCTTAGCTCAGAGAGAAAAGAGGTCCTGCAGCTTAAACTGGCAGAATTCATCCGCTCCAGGTGGAGTTTAAACTTGTGAGGGGAAGGTGCAGGCCAGACCAGGAAGGCCCTGGCCTTCTCCCACAGGTGGGGGGAGGGACACAGGGCAGGAGCACCCAATAGTACACAAAGGGGTCCCTGTAGGCAGGGAACAGGGAGACCTCAGGGCAGTGGAGTGGGGGCAAGGGGGCACATTGGAGGGTGGTCCTGATTAGTGCCAGGAGCATGGGAAACAAGATGCCAGAGCTTCAGGCACTGTTGGTGGAGGGGCGGTGGATGTGGCAGCTGTCACAGAGACTTGGGCCACTTCCAGGCATGAGTGGGACCTAAACCTACTAGGTTACACCAGAAGCAGAAGGGATAGGGTGGAGGAAGGGGGAGGGGGAGCTTTTATCATTAGGGATGGCATATGTATAAGCAAGGCTGAGGAAGCGGGGGATCAGGTGGAGGCTCTATGTGTCACCCTGCAGGCTTCAGGGGTAAACGGGTGAAGATGGGGGTTGTATATAGACCATGCAGGCAGGGGGAGGAACAGGAGGAAGGCCTGGTGGCTAACCTTAGGGACCACTGTGGTAGGGGAGAGGGCTAAACTGTGGTGCTGGGAGACCTTATAATGCCAGGAGCAGACTGGGGAACTATGACGTCCTCATCGGGCAGGGAGCAGCACCTCCTGGACATCTTTCAGGATGCATTCCTTGCCCAGCTGGTGACTGATCTGACGAGGGAGGGGTGCATCCTCGATGTGGTCCTATCAGTGAGCTCATCAGGGACCTAGTTGTTGGGGACCCACAGGCAGGAAGTGATCACGCCATGGTTTGGTTCTCCCTTGACCTAGAGGGTGGGGTAGAACACACAAAAATGACAGTGGTTGATTTTAGAGGGGTGGACTTCGGGGGGATGGAGCGGATCCTTAAGGGCTACCTAGATGAGATCAGACCAAGCATGGGCATGGAGGCCCAGTGGTAAATTATTAAAAAGGGTCTCCTGGAGGTTGCCAAGGCCTGCACACGGGAGAGACAAAAGTGGGGCAAAGCTAAGAAGCTGAGCTAGTGGACAAGGGAGGTCCAGGATGCGGTGAGGGAAAAAAGGCTGCTTATAGCCGACACAAACATTCTCAGGGGGGGCTATATCCAAAGGGGAGTATGATAAGGTAGCCAGGATGATCACCAGGGTGGTGAGGTCAGCCAAGGCGGGGACGGATCTGAGATTGGCACAGGAGATTAGAAGGGGGGAAAGGGTTCTTCAGGTATATCAGGGAAAGAAGAAAAGGGAAGGGGCAGATTAGTAGGCTGAGGATGGGGAGTGGGTGGGTGGAGGAGGCGGGGGAGAAGGCGGAGGCACTAAATTACTTTTTTTGCCTCATTCCTTACCAAGGAGGATGGGGGGAGGTGGCACGGCAAGGGGAGAGGGAAGGGGGACCGGCAGATGAAGTGGAGGAAATGGATGTTGAAATCCCCAGTGGGAGGGTGTGGAAAGTTCTCAAGGCCCTAAGAGCGGAAAAAGCACTGGGCCCAGATGGGATCCATCCCAGGGTGCTTAAGGAGCTGGCTGATACCCTGGCCACACCCCTGTCGAACCTTTTTAACTCCTACCAGCAGTCGGGGTGGGTGTTTCATGACTGGAGGATGGCACATATCATGCCTATACACAAGGGTGGCTCGTGAGAGGAGCCGGGAAACTATAGACCAGTTAGCCTGACGTCGGTAGTGGGTAAAGTAATAGAGGTCATCTTGAAGGAGAGGCTGGAGGGGGTTCTGAAGGCATGGGGTCACCTAGATGATCACCAGCATGACTTAAGGGCAGATCGTGTCAAACCAACCTAGTGGAGTTCTATGAAGGGGTGACAAGTGCACTAGATCAGAGCAGGCCAGTGGATGTCCTCTTTCTGGACTTCAGCAGGGCATTTGACTCGGTGCCACATCCCAGGCTATTGGGGAAGCTGGAGGATATGGTGGTGGGGGGGCAGATGGTCAGGTGGATAGAAAACTGGCTAGCGGGACGTGTACAGAGGGTGGGGGTGAGGGGGAGGTCTCATCCTCCAGGAGAGTCATTAGCGGAGTCCCACAGGGGTCGGTACCAGGCCCACTCTGCTTTAATGTCTATATCTCAGACATCAGAAGCAGTATCAGGAGCGGGATGAGCCTCTTTGCTGATGACTCGAAGCTAATGGCAGTGGTGGAAGGGCAGGAGGGGAAGCTGGCTCTCCAGTAGGACCTGGAGACTCTGGAGAGGGGGTCACGAGCCTGGAAGCTAAAGTTTAGTGCTGGGAAATGCAGGGTTCTGCACCTGGGGGCCCAAAACACGGCTCTTGTATACACCTTGGGGGGGGAGGCACCACAGGTTTCTAGGGAGGGGAGAAAGACCTCAGGGTGGTGGTGGATGCCAAAATGAATAACTCAGAGCAGTGTAGAAGGGCTGCAGCCCAAGCAAATAAAGTGATGGGGTACATAGCCAGGGGGATAACCTCAAGGAGTCGAGGGGTGCTCCTTCTGCTGTACAACTGCCTGGTTAGACCACACCTTGAACACTGTGTGCAGTTTTGGCATCCCTACTTAAAGAGAGACATTGCTCTTCTGGAGAGGGTACAGAGGAGGGTGACCAGAATTATACTGGGGCTAGGGGAAAGGCCTTATGAGGAGAGACTGGAGGAGCTCAACCTGTACTCACTGGAGGAGAAAAGGAACAGGGGGGATATTATAGAAGTCTTCAAATATCTCAAGAAAATGAATAGGGTAGGCCTTGAGGGGGTGTTTCAGCTGAGGGAGGTAGGGGCCACCAGGGGACACTCAATGAAGCTGGACAGGGGGAGACTGAGGGGGAAAACAAGGAGACGCTACTTCACTGAGAGAATGGTGGAGCCCTGGAATGCGATGCCCGGGGAGTTGGTGGCTGCTACAACTGTGGAGGGGTTTAAGAAAAGCTGCCATAGGTATAGAAACATAGAAACATAGAATTTGACGGCAGATAAGGACCGCTTGGCCCACCCAGTCTGCCCATTTCCCTACCTACTGGATAAGCTGCAGATCCTAGTTAACCAGCAGCCTACTTCTTCTTACCCCAACCCCCCAGAATTGCCTTATGACTGTCCCATGCATGCTTGAATTCCACCACTGATTTTGACTCCACAACCTTCTCCGGAAGGCTGTTCCATGCATCCACAACCCTCTGTGAAAAAATACTTCCTTAAATTACCTCTGAGCCACCCCCATCTTCAAATTGTGCCCTCTTGTTCTTGCACACCTCTTTTTTTGAAAGATGCTACCCTCTTGGACTTTGTTGATTCCCTTGAGGTACTTGAAAGTTTCTATCATGTCCCCTCTCTCCCTCCTTTCCTCGAGGCTATACATATTAAGCTCCTGAAGTCTCTCTTCATATGTCTTCCGGTGCAGACCCTGCACCATTTTAGTTGCTCTCCTCTGGACAGCTTCCATCCTGTCTATGTCTTTGCAGAGATTGGGTCTCCAGAACTGCACACAGTACTCCAGATGGGGTCTCACCAGCTGTCTGTACAGAGGGATAATAACTTCCTGTTTTCTACTGGTGATGCCTCTCCCTATGCATCCCAGTATCCCCCAGCCCTCCTTGCTGCCCTCTCACATTGCTTGCCCACCTTTGGTCATCTGATATGAATACCCCAGGTCCCTTTCCATTTTTGTTGTTGTTAGTATCTCACCCCCCCATTGTGTACTCTTCCCCTGGGTTTTGTTTCCCAGGTGCATTACCTTGCACTTCTTAGCATTGAATATAAGTTGCCATACATCTGACCATTCCTCTAACCTTGCCAAGTTCCTTCTCATCCTTTCCACCCCACCCTGTGCATCAACTCTGTTGCAGATCTTAGTGTCATCTGCAAAGAGACATACTTTTCCTTCCAGTCCTTCCGCAATGTCGCTTATAAAGACATTGAAGAGGACCGGTCCTAATACTGAACCCTGCGGTACCCCACTAGTAACTCTCCTTTCTTCTGAGTGGACTCCATTTACTATTACTCTCTGTGTCCTATTCTCCAGCCAATTTTTACCCAGGCTGTCATCTTGGGACCCACTCCCAGGCTGGCTAACTTGTATATTAATCTTTTGTGTGGGACTGTGTCAAATGCCTTGCTAAAGTCTAGGAGTGACCTGTCCACAGCCCTCCCTGGTCTACTACTTTGGTCACCCAGTCAAAGAAATCTATCAGATTTGTCTGGCATGACCTTCCGCTGTGAATCCATGCTGCCTAGGGTCCTGTGCCCCTCTGGCCTCTAGATACTTGACAATTCTTTCCTTCAGAAGTGATTCCATCATTTTCCCTATCACTGAGGTTAAACTAACAGGTCTGTAGTTTCCTGCTTCTGCCTTGCTCCCACTTTTGTGATGGGGAATCACATCTGCCCTCCTCCAGTCCTTGGGTACCACCCCATCGTCCCATGATTTGTTAAAAAGGGTAGTCAGTGGTGTCACTAGTTCTACCCTTAGCCCTTTTAGAATTCTGGGATGAATCCCATCAGGCCCCATTGCTTTGTCCACCTTCAGTTTTAAGAGTTCTTTCAGAACCCTTTCTTCTGTAAATGGGCTGGTATCAACTTCTGTATCCAGAGTGTTACTACTGTTTGTTTTATGTACCTCCCTCTTCATTTGTAAATACTGAGCAAAATATGTGTTTAGTATCTCTGCCTTTTCACAGTCTCCCTCTGCCCACCCTCCCTCCCTTTATTAAGCCTCACTATCCCTCCCTTGGTCTTCCTTTGCTCCCTGATGTACCTATAAAAGGTTTTATCCCCCTTCTTAACTGAGTTGGCTATCTTTTCCTTGGTTTGGGCCTTTGCTGTTCTGACTGCCTTCCCAGCCTCCTTTTGCATTAACTGATATAGTTCTCTGTCCTGCTCCTTCTGCGATTCCTTGTACTTCCTGAATGCTTTCTTTTTCTCTTGAACCTTCACTGCCACTTCCTTTGAGAACCATAGTGGTTTCTTACATCGTCTTGTTTTGTTTATTTGCTTCATACAAAGGCTCGTTACCTCTGTGATGGCAGTTTTATTATTCCCATTGTTCTTCCACCCTCCTTCCTGCCCATTTGCTAGTGCATTCCTTAGGCACTCGCCCATTTTGGCAAAGTCAGCCCTCCTAAAGTCCAGTACTTTTGTCTTTGTATGGCTTGACTCTATTGCTGTGTTTATTGTGAACCATACTGTTCGATGGTCGCTAGTTCCCAGATGGCTACCCACTTCTACATCTGTGATCCTCTCTCCATCTCCATTTGAGAGAATCAAGTCTAATATTGCTCCCTCTCGAGTGGACTCCAGTTCTAGTTGTCTAAGGCATGCCTCTGTGGGCATCTAGAATAACTGCATCTTCGGTGGCAGCTGCAACTGCACTCCAGTTAACATCTGGCATATTCAGATCACCCATCATCAATATCTCCTTTTTCTGCCATTCTAAGTATACTTTCTATCATTTCTCTGTCCATTTCCTCCCCTGAGAAGGGGTTCAGTAGTATAACCCCTAGCGTATTGTGGTGCCATTGCCTGTCTCCAAATTTACCCACAGTGCTTCTTCTCCTCCCTGTTTACCCTTTTGTTCTGTTGTTTTTATTCCTTCCCTTATGTAAAGAACTCCTCCTCCTCCTCTTTTACCCTCCCTGTCCCTCCTGTAGACAGTGTATCCTTGTATGTTTATGTCCCAGTCATGGTTTTGTGTGTACCATGTTTCTGTGACTGCCACGATATCCAGATGTTCCTCCTCCATCAAGGCCACTAATTCAGCAAGCTTATTACCCAGACTACGGGCATTGGTACTCATTGCTCTCCATTTTTTGATGGCTTTACCTTCTGTTGCAGCATCCCCCACTGACCGTTCTACCTCGGTCTTTTTCTCATTTAGTACCCTGTTTTGTAGGGAGAGGCTGGGATTTTCCTGCTGCTTGTCAGTGCCTCCCCCTTTGACTAGTTTAAAAGCTTGCCAATGAAGCATTTAAACCGATTGCTCAAAAGACTTGTTCCCTTCCTGGACAGATGCAGACCATCCTGCCAGTATAGGCTGGTGTCCCTCCAGGTGGAACCCCAGTCCCCAATGAAGCCAAACCCCTGTGCTCCGCACCATTCTTTCAACCATTCATTAAACTGCATGGTGCCAATTACCCTCGCCTCCCCATGCTTTTGACAGGCAGCGCCTCTGGAGAAGGATACTGTGTGTGCTACTTGTCTTAGGTCCCTCCCCAACTCTGCAATGTCCTCCTGCACTGCTCTAATCTCATGATGAGCAAAGTCATTTGTCCCTAGGTGGACAATTCGTCCAACTCAGAATCCCTTGCAGCTGTTCTCGTGATCCTGAGATCGCTTCCTGTCCCTCCAAGCCATGGCACCAGGCAGGCACCTTACTTCAGTTTTCCCAGCTCCCCCCAGTTCTATACCCCTAATAATTGAGTCCCCCACCAGGAGCTGCTTCCTTTCCCTGTGGTGTCCTCTGCCTCCTTCCTGTGGGCCTCCCTTGTGACAGTTATCATCAGTCTTCTCTGTGGGTGCATCCATAGGGGAGCTATGCTCCCCCAGAATGGTGTATGGATTGTGGAGTGGAACAATTGACTGGGTGTGCCTCTGTTCCACCCTCCTCACCCTCCCTGAGCCCACTGTGGTCAAACTGCTGTGCTTTCTTTGTAACCTCTGAGGTAGTGGTGGTGGCACTAGTGCTCCCTGGATGGGGGAGGTTCCCTTCCTACTGTCCAGTGTGGCCTGGGGGAAGGTTTCCTTACTACTGTCCAGTGCGGCCTGAAGACGGGCAACTTCCTCCCTCAGGGCAGATAGTTGTATGCAAATAGGGCAGCATCTCAGCCTCCAGAAAGACTCCCGGAAGACTGCTGCCCCACAGCCATTATATTGCACTACTCCCCACATGTTTATCTAGTTTTTTTTTTGTATTTGTGTGTGTGTGTGCACGTGTGTGATTTGTTATATAGAAATATATATATATATATATATATATATATATATATATATATATATATATATATATATATATATATATATATATATATATATTATACAATGTGTATGCTTATATTGTCAGTGCAGTGTGCTAGAGAGGATATGACAGTGAAATGCACCTTGCACTTGAGGAAATGATGTCAGAACCTCAGGTATAAAGGAACTATTTCCAGGGGTGGGTGGGAAGGGGTTGGGCCTAAACTGTGTCCTCACAAAACAATCAGCTAAAAGCTCTCACCCACCGCTGCGATGAGTGCCTTCCTGTCAGCAAGATACCCTACACAACAATTTGACAGAGAAAGTACCCTGCTAATCAAACAGAGAAAAAATCCAGACATCCAAGTCAGACACAGGTAAACCTCTCCACCCCCAAAACAGCCGGGTGGTTTCTTAGCCACAAAGAAAAATCAAATATGCAGTTATTTCAGCCCTTCTGAGGATGCTGACAAGATAAGCAGTTTTAAAAAACCCCTTCCTGAATTAAAAACTAAAACAAACACAAAGCAATACCACTTTAAAAGTGAGGAAAACTTCTCTCAGATGTAAGCAAGAGAGAGAAAGAGATTAGTTACTGATATTTAGTCCAAAATAATATATTCCACGCAGCTTCTCAGTTGTTTCCAAGCACTCCCTGTACACAACTTGGAAGAAGATGGACTTCTGCCTCAAACAGGATCACACCACTAGTTTATAGTAATTTGAACAATGCTGAAATGGTCTAACTAGACAAATGGCTGGGTTGCAGACCTCTGACTTGTGAAGACAATTACCCCCACCTCAGGCTATGTTTGGCATCCAATTACAAACTGCAGCTTTTGCTATTTTGAATCACACAACCCCACCAAAAGTTGCAAAATATATTGATGCAGATTCTCACAGAATTCTAGTAATCAGTCCAGTTAGTCACAAAGGAAAATCAAATATGCAGACGATAAGCAGTTTTAAAACCCCCCTTCCTGAATTAAAAACTAAAACAAACATGAAGCAATACCACTTTAAAAGTGAGGAAACCTTCTCTCAGATGTAAGCAAGAGAGAGAAAGAGATTAGTTACTGATATTTAGTCCAAAATAGTATATTCCACGCAGCTTCTCAGTTGTATAGTGGGAGGGTGCATCCCAGAGCCCCACTGGGGAGTGGGGGACCTTGTGGGGGGGACTAAAAACGATGCCCTAGGAAGGTGCTGATCATCGAGCAGACTCGACAGACCATAGGGCCTAATCAGCTGGCTTCTTAGTATGTTAGTATGTTAAAAAGCCGTGAACTATTACCTCTTATGCATAAAGTGCTTTTTTTTCTTTTCCCTTTTGTGATTTAGATTTTCTACCCGACAACACCTGGTGTGATGCATGGAACAGTACTCTACCTGGAGGCTGATGTATAGGTGCTATTCTTCCTCACACAAAGAATTTGTTAGCAGATAAACATCCAGCATCCTTCCAGTCTGCCCATTACTTGCCTCGCTCCTTGTCTGACCTAACACCAGGCTAGGTTTACTGAGCTGACTGCCCTAATGGCATCTCAGTATTCCCCTCCCCAGGCAGTCTATACTATCCCCTTGGGTCTGTCCCAGCCTTGCAGTAGCGGCTCCAGGCTATATCAGTTGCCAAGGCACCAGTACAAAGTGCATATGTTGTTCCTATAGGAGTAGTTCTGCACTACATTGAGCACTAACCAGGGCACAGCAATTTATGTACCGGGACATGTGCCCTGCTGTTTCCAGCATAGAGCCACCACTGAATCCAAGCTTGAACCCTGTGACTGACTTGACTTCAATCATTTGCTTGGGTAAACCATTCCATTCTTCCACGGTTTGTTCCATGAAAAAGCATTTCCTTGCATCCATTTGAGTCCCCCATCACTGCTACTAATTTAAATTAACCCTTGCATGGCCGTGGACTAATATACTGTATCAGTCCAGAATTCCTGTATGTTCTAATTCTGTCAGCAGCCTAACGGTTAAGTTTAAGTTTATCAACAGGAAGACTGCGTTGAGCATGCTCATTTTCAAGGAGGTCCTGGAAGGACAATGTTAAACAACAGTGTAGAATAAAAGTGATGACATAGCATACAGGTACAATAATTGGTCGAAAAAATGGCATATATGGTCAGTAAAAACAATACTAAAACAGATCGGAATCCGGTGCCCGGGTAAGCAGTGGTGACATACCATAAGGTAACAATAATTGGTAGGAAATACATGCAGGTCAATGACAAGAAAAACAACGGTGAAGCATACAGGAACCAATTCACATTGAGAGGGAGAAACAAAAAATGGTATCAGTAAGAAGATATATGATTGCTGTCAGCTTCCCAAGATAACTGAGAGTGCAGGAAGGAAGGAAGGGGGTAAGGAGAAATACATAACTACTTCTGACAAGGAAGGAGTCCGACTGAGGGGGCAAGGGATACTTGCAAGAAGTTGCGAGAGGATGAAAGAGCAAGGGAGAGAGTAGAGCAGGGATCGGGGATGGGGGATATAGAAGGAGTCCTGTGGGTAAGGGTGAGGATGGACTAGGGAGGACAGGGGCCAGGGTGGATAGGGAGACTAGGCGAAGGATACAAGAAGTTAGAGGGTACTCACTTTCCACCCCTTTTATACCTCGTGAATAGATCATTGCAGTTTACCCTGTACATTTCCCTCAAGAACTCCTCTCTCTCTCTCCCCCTTTCTCTGTTTCCTAGCTTCCAGAGAGTACCATGTTGGGACATGCCAGCCTCTCCTTGTACATGTTACCTTGCTGCCCCTGGATTAATTTTGTAACCCTTCTCTGAACCCCTTCCAAGTAGTCTATTTGTTTCTTCAGGTGGGGACTCCAGAATTGCACGTATAACTCCAGATGTGGTCTCACCAGGGATCTGTACAGGGGCAGTATCACCTCTTTCTTTTCTGCTACTTAACACCCTATCTACTGTATAACCTCATCATCCTTCTTACTTCCTATCCAATATGCCACTACACTGGGATGTAGACTTCAGGTTGTCACTGATAATGACCTCTAGAAGCCTTTCCTAAGGAGATTTGAACCATCCTCACTTCCCACCCCATCCAGCAGTCTGTTCTAAGGTTTTATTGGCAGTATCCATACCCTTGCACCTATTGGCATAGCATGAAAGGTGTCATCCCTTGGACCACTTCTCCAGCTTTTCAAGAACGCTTTTCATGTACCCTTTCCCTTCTGTGGCCACTCTACCACAGATTTGGTGACATCTGAAAAGAGTCTGATCCTGCTCTTACCCTCCCCTACAGGATGTCACAGATGAAAATAGGGAATAAAGCAGGTCCCTGGACTGATCCCTTAAGTACCCCATTTGTGACTTCCCTGACCTCAGAGAATTTGACGTTAACTACCACCCTCAGAGTTCTGTACCCAACCAGTTCCCTATCCATCTGATGAGTGTGTCCCCTCCCCCAGGTCCTTCAGCTGTAGAAGAATGAGATCTACTCAGAGCGTTGGGGGATGAGGCTACTGCTGATTTATTTTCCCATGTGAACTTTTGCTTTTCACTAACACTTTTTTTTTAAAACTTCAGGTTTATTGAAAATCACATGAGACAGTTTACAAGTAATACTTCAAATGTAGGTCTTGTCTCCATTGTCAAACAGAATTGTTCAATGTGGCATACAGAGTAAAATGTATCAAAACAGCAACACAATTAGTTTGGCATTGGTGACTTTTGAATTGTGCACTTTATAGTTAAGTGTTTTGTCTGCCCTTGGCAATTTCCTGAAAAAGCACCTTACTGAATGACTTGTTGCAACGTCCATATGTAGTAGTCACAATAAAACCACTCAACCTGTATCTTTGCAGTGCATTATTTCTTGTATTCTTTTTCCTCCAGCTTTTTATCCAGCTTGATGTGTGCTACAGAATCAAAAGCTTTGTTAAAGTGCAAACACAGCACATCTATTGCCCAGACTCTGTCCACTATTGTTATAAGTTGTAACCCAATCAGAAAAGTCAGTCAGGTTAGTCTGGTATGACCTACCTCTCAGGGGTATCCTGTGTACAAGGCGACCGCAATTGAGTGCTTTCAAAAAGGGCAACTCAATCCGGCACCTGTGCAGAGGGCTAACTGGCAGAGTAGCAACCAGATATGGGGGTAGGAATAGCTATCGGGATGTCGCCAGTATACATGTGTTGGGGGGACCACACTGTGAGATGGGCAGAAGGGAGGGAGGGAGGGTTTGTAGGGTGTAGTGCTGAAGTGGGCTGCCGAGCTGGCCGTGTGGCGGCAGGCTGGGGTCGGGAGCATGCCGGATTCAGTTCTGGGTGCAATAGTGTTTTTACGCCAGGTCGGGGTTTTTTTTTTTTTTTTTTTTTCGTTTTACACCCCCCTTCAACATGCACCCCCGTGGAGCTGAGAATCCTTTAGTAGGAGGGGAAGGGGGCAAAGCCCTCCTGCATAACACAGATATCGGGCACCCTCTTGCAATTTGCCATGATTTCGGCGATGAACACTCACCCAAATAGCAATCACTATTCCATGATCACTGTTATCACATGGATCCTAGCCAATAATCCATGCTTCCTCTTTTCCTTTTCCACGTTTTCCTCCAGGAATTCTACTTGGTACACTTTTAGGATGGTTTCTAGTCAGTGGTGTAGTTAGGAAAATAGCATTTGAGCCAGAATCCTTTGGTGCTTCTTTGCCCCATACCCCATTGTGAACATTCCCATATTTGTTACCCACATCCCTTTTATGTATTTATTTGCAGGTATTTTTATTTATTTATTCAATTATTTATTTACTGAATTATGGTAACCGGGTAGGCCCACCAGGATCAGAGGTTCCTTTTTCACCCTGCAATATTTAGTTCTATGCATTTAGCATTACGTTTATTGAAAAAGAGCACAATAATTATAACACCAGTTGGAGTGGATATCAGACAGTAGGAGTTCACAACATCAGTGGTCAGGACCCCTAGTGCCACCCCATCTCCAATCAACTTGTAACCTGTGACTTAATTGGTGTAGGCATTTCTACACCCTTGTCTCTAATAGTTACCGTACAATCGACATTAGACTGATTGGCCTGTAGTAACTGGAATCATCTCTGTCTCCACTTTTTTTGCATCATCAGCATTCTGACCTCACTGTCCATGGCATCAGATTCACAACTGACACAGAAGAGCCAATCAACTGCTGCAAGATCGGTCACTTGTAATGCCGCAGTCACTGATGTCACAATAATGATGTGCTATGAAAAGGAATAGAACTAGATATGTCAGTCTCCAGGTAAAGAACACCTAATGCTAGCAAACAGAAACCCTTCTAATGCAGGAAGTAAACTGAAAAAAAGAAAAATACTTCAGAAAAATGGCAACAACTGACTACTATCAGACAGACTGACTACGTTTCTAGCAGGATACCTTCTCCAGCAGTTTGACCTCCCTCGGCTGTCCCTCTGTCAGTGTTAACCTCTCACCCCTCCTCTGTCCCTTTAAGCTTGTTTAAGCTTTGTTTTATTGTACTGCCCTTCTACTTATTTAATGATTTCCCACACATTGCTGCCATCCTTTTTTTTTCTTATGGTTTAACTATTTACTATGAAAATTTGTTGTAGTTTTGTTGTTGTGTCTCTTGTTGTTTATCTTAACATGGAACCTATGTAATGAACCTGTTCTCAAAGGTTTTAATCCTAGATCTTCAATAAAAAAATAAAACTATTAAAATCAAAAACATTTTCTGCCTGCTTTGTTTGGTGCTACTCTTCAAAAAATAATATTACAGTAACAAGTTTTTATTTATTTACTTATTTTATTGAAAAGTTTCACCAGAAAAGCACACTGAACAATCGGGATTGCTCATCTCCTGGTGAATCCTGGGGGAAGGGGTACATTTGAGAACAACAATGCAGAGCAATTTGCCATGTAGGCTACAAAGATCACAGTACATTTGTTAGCTAATCAGTAAATAAGTACATCATAAGAAAGCTCAGGACAAAACATTCGTTAGCTAATCAGTAGATAGGTGCATCGAATAATAGCTCGGGACAAGACAGACTGAACAGTAATGGAATTGACAAAACAATCATAAGTGCAGATAAGTGCTTTTAGTGGCTGTAGAGGGTGAGTAAGCAGAGAAAAGATTATGTGCAGGTATAGTTAGGAGTGAAACAATTTAGTAAGGACGAAGAGATGGACGAAGGGGAGGAAGAGTGGTGAATTTGTGGTGGTAGCAAGTTCCAGAGTTTAGGGAGGCGGTGTGAAAAAGCTGCCTGACCAATATTTGTAGAGCAGCGAGGTACAGCTAGGGTGCAAGAATCAGTCGGTCTGAGTGAGTGATGGGAGGAAGGAGGTATATTAAGGGAGGAAGAGAGGTAGGTGGGAAGAGAGTGAAACCAGAACTTAGAGATTAATTTAGCACAGTGGGATAGATGGTGGAAGTTAAGAGAAGGAAATGCAAGAGCACGATAGAGGTCATAGTGGGGAGTGAGAAGAGACTAGAGTGAAATGACAGAAGGAGTTGAAAAGGGTATCCAGTTTGGCTAAGGAGGACTTGGGAGCAGCACTGTAGACTACATCACAGTAGTCAAAAATAGGTAGAATCATTTTCTGGACGAGTTTGTTCCTGGCCTTAAGAGGTAGACCATTTTGGTTCCTGTATAGGCACCAAGCTTGGGGTGCAGTTTTTTCAGGATGGCTATCACATGTCCAGAAAAGTTAAGGTGCTGGTCAAGCCAAACCCAAGGTACCTGAAGAGTAGTTCCGTCACGGGTGTGGAAAGAGGGAAGGGAGGTGAGCTTGGAGAGTCTCTGCCTAGTGCCAAAGGTCATGGAGATTGTCTTTTTAGAAACATAGAATTTGACGGCAAATAAGGACTGCTTGGCCCACCCAGTCTGCCCATTTCCCTACCTAATGGATAAGCTGCAGATCTTAGTTAACCAACAGGTTACTTCTTCCTATCCCCACTCCCTAGAATTGCCTTATGACTGTCCCATGCATGCTTGAATTCCACCACTGTTTTTGACTCCACAACCTCCTCCGGAAGGCTGTTCCATGCATCCACAACCCTCTCTGTGAAAAAATGCTTCCTTACATTACCTCTGGGCGGCCCCCCATCTTCAAATTGTGCCACCTTGTTTTTGCACACCTCTTTTTCTGAAAGTTACTACCCTCTTGGACTTTGTTGATTCCCTTGAGGTACTTGAAAGTTTCTATCATGTCCCCCCTCTCCCTCCTTTCCTCGAGGCTATACATATTAAGCTCCTTAAGTTTCTCTTCATATGTCTTCCAGTGCAGACCCTGCACCATTTTAGTTGCCCTCTTCTGGACTGCCTCCATCCTGTTTATGTTTTTGTGGAGATTGGGTCTCCAGAACTGCACGCAGTACTCCAGATGGGGTCTCACCAGCTGTCTGTAGAGAGGGATAACAACTTCCTGTTTTCTACTGGTGATGCCTCTCCCTATGCATCCCAGTATTCTCCCAGCCCTCCTTACTGCCCTCTCACATTGCTTGCCCACCTTTAGGTCATCTGATATGACTAACCCCGGTCCCTTTCCATTTTTGTTGTTGTTAGTATCTCACCCCCCATTGTGTACTCTTCCCCTGGGTTTTTGTTTCCCAGGTGTATTACCTTGCACTTCTTAGCATTGAATCTAAGCTGCCATACATTTGACCATTCCTCCAACCTTGACAAGTTCCATCTCATCCTTTCCACCCCACCTTGTGTATGAACCCTGTTGCAGATCTTTGTGTCGTCTGCAAAGAGACATACTTTTACTTCCAGTCCCTCTGCAATGTCGCTTATAAAGACATTGAAGAGGACCGGTCGTAGTACTGAACCCTGTGGTACCCCACTAGTAACTCCCCTTTCTTCAGAGTGGACTCCATTTACTATTACCCTCTGTGTCCTGTTCTCCAGCCAATTCTTTACCCAGGCTACCATCTTGGGACCCACTTCCAGGCTGGCTAACTTGTATATTAATCTTTTGTGTGAGACTGTGTCAGATGCCTTGCTAAAATCTAGGTAGTCCATGTCCACGGCCCCTCCCTGATCTACTACTTTGGTCACCCAGTCAAAGAAATCGATTAGATTCATCTGACATGACCTTCCCACTGTGAATCCATGCTGCCTTGGGTCTTATGTCCCTCTGGCCTCTAGGTACTCGACAATTCTTTCCTTCAGAAGTGATTCCATAATTTTCCTTATCACTGAGGTTAAACTAACAGGTCTGTAGTTGCCTGCTTCTTCCCTGCTCCCACTTTTGTGAAGTGGAATCACATCTGCCCTCCTTCAGTCCTCAGGTACCACCCCATCCTCTCATGATTTGTTAAAGAGGGTAGTCAGTGGTGTCACTAGTTCTACCCTTAGTTCTTCTAGAATTATGGGATGAATCCCATCAGGCCCCATTGCTTTGTCCACCTTCAGTTTTAAGAGTTCTTTCAGAACCCTTTCTTCTGTAAATGGGCTGGTATCAACTTCTGTATCCAGAGTGTTTCTATTGTTTGGTTTAGGTACCTCCCCCTCTTCATTTGTGAATACTGAGCAAAAATATTTGTTTAGTATCTCTGCCTTTTCACAGTCTCCCTCTGCCTATCCCCCTTCCCCTTTATTAAGCCTCACTATCCCTCCCTTGGTCTTCCTTCACTCCCTGATGTACCTATAAAAGGTTGTATCCCCCTTCTTAACTGTGTTGGCTATCTTTTCCTCAGTTTGGGCATTTGCTGTTCTGACTGCTTTCCCAGCTTTCTTTTGCTTTAACTGATACAATTCTCTGTCCTGCTCCTTCTGTGATTCCTTGTACTTCCTGAATCCTTTCTTTTTTCTCCCTAACCTTCCCTGCCACCTCCTTTGAGAACCATGATTGGTTTCTTACATCATTTTGTTTTGTTTATTTGCTTCACACAAAGGCTTGTTCCCTCTGTGATGTCAGTTGTGATTATTCCCCATTGTTCTTCCACCCCTCCTTCCTGCCCATTTGATAGTGCATTCCTTAGGCACTCATCCATTTTGGCAAAGTCAGCCCAACCTGAAGTCCAGTGCCTTTGCCTTTGTATGGCTTGATTCTACTGCTGTGTTCATCGTGAACCACACTGTTCGTTGGTCACTAGTTAGCATTGAGGAATAGCTGGTGAGAGCGAAGCCAATGTTGAACATTGCTGAAGTCAAGTTGGAGTCTGGCCGCTACATCAGAGGGGCAGTGGCCAGAAGTGAACAGTACAGTGTTGTCCGCATACATGTGTATGGAGGAAGACCAGCAGACTGTAGGGAGGTCATTTAGGAACATGGAGAATAAAACTGGGCCAAGTATAGAGCCCTGCAGCTCTCCAGTGTTGATTTGGGGGGGGGGGGGTGTTACTTCAGCTATCCTAACTGACTGTGTCCCACCTGTCAGGTAGGAACTGACCTAGACAGTGGCAGAATCAGAAAGGCCAGCTGACGTGAGGTTGTGCAGTAGAAGGGAGTGGGAGATCATGTTGAAGGCCTTTGCAAGGTCGACAAAAATGGCTGAAGTAATTAGACCACTGTCCATTCCTGTGAGGATAGAGTCAGTAAGCCTAAGGAGGGAAGTTGTGGTGGAGTGGGTCTTCCTAAATCCAGACTGGTAGGGAATAAACAAGGAGGAGTCGAAGAGGTAGGGAGAAAGTTGAGAAAGGATGAGGTGCTCCTGGAGTTTGGCCAGGTCAGGTAGGCGTGAGATTGGACGGTAGTTACAAGGTAAGGTGGAGTCACCACCCTTAGGTATAGGGAGGACAGTAGCATGCTTCCATTCAAATGAGATAGTTGAAAGGGAGAAAGAGAGATTGAACTGGTCAGATAAGGGGAAGAAATAGCAGATGCAGAGAGATAGAGCAGATTTGGTCAAGGCCATCCAGGAACCCGCCTTTGGTTGGGTTGAGGGCAAGGAGGGCTTCAAGTACTTCATTTGGGGAGACCAGGGATAAGGAGAAACAGCCCAATTGGAGCTGGGTGGTAGGAGTAGAGGCAACCGTGGGACAGTTATGGAGGGTGGGAGGAAGAGAAGACAGCAGGGTAGAGGCACAGGAAGTGAAATAGTTATTGAACTCTGTTGCTACAGTGGAGTGGTCAGAGATAAGGGAGTTGTTGACCTTTAGAAATGGAGTGGAAGGATTAAATGGAAGGGAGAGACGAGGGAGTGAATCACCTTCCAAAATTTGGAAGGGTTGGCTGTATTTGTTTGAAATGAGGACCGGAAGTATTAGGCTTTTGCAAGCCTAATGGCTCTGGTACATGAGTTGCAGAGAGCCTTGTATCTGTCGCAGTCCCTGGGCTGCTGGGATACTTTGTTAGTTTTCCAAGCATGGGTGCGAGCTTGCTGGCAAGACGGGAACTCCGGGGTGACCCAGGGGAGGCGGTTACCGCAGACTGGTGTGTTTTAAAGAGGGGCATGGTGACACAGGGGAGGTGGTTACTGCAGACTCTGGTGCATTTTAAAGAGCGGCATGGTCATTCCAGACCTTGAGAAAAGTATCCTAGAGCTTGGTCGAGGGAGTTGGCAGATGATATTGGGTACCAGTCAGAGTGGAAAAGGTCAATATGGAGTTACTCCCTAACTCTGTCAAGGTCAATATGGAGTTACTCCCTAACACTGTGAGTGCTTATTGAATTTTTAAATGATGACCCTACAGGGGCCAGAGTTTCAAAGCTAATTACTGGCTACAAGGGCCCACAACATCAGGCATTTCACTCAACGGGCTTGTGGCAAATTATCATGGTTTGTGATCATTGTGGCTAAAAGACATGTGCTAGATCACATTATGTTGCATCATTGACTTCAACACTTGGCTGAAGGAATGATGCGAGGGTGAGGGTTTTGGCTGCTTGGGGGACTGGGCCCCACCTGGGGGGATGGGGGCCTGTATAAAAGAGTTGGCCTGCATCCATCCAGGGCGGGAACCATAGTCCTTACTAATGAGTTCATAAACTTCCACAAGAAGGATTTAAACTTGCCAGGGGGTTGGTGGAAGAGTAGAAGATGGAAAGTGCCAACCCCGATATCAAATAATAATGAATTTAGTCCCTGGCAGCAAATATACATCCGATTACCGAAATAGTCACATTAACAGGGAACAAACTAGTTCAAACAAGACCAGGCAGGACAATGAGTCCAATAGGAGGGGGGAAATGGGAATGAAGGGGGGAGAAATCACAAACTGGAGAGTCATGTGCATCAATGCTCGCAGCCTGAGCAAGGAAATCAGTGAGCTGGGGGCTACTATGGTAAAAGCAGACCTGGACATAGTGGCTGTCACAGAAATGTACTGCAACGGCAACCAAAGCTGGCAGGTGGTCATTCCAGGATACAATTTGTTTAGAAAGGATTTTTTTTCTTTCAGTTGTTTAACCAGCAGAGGCACACTAAGCTGAAAGCTTGTTTACAGGTGCAACACGGGAGCACAGGAGAGTTAAGTGACTTGCTCAGGATCACACAATATGCAAGTGGAGGCTAGAGTAGGCAAGAAGGGAGGGGGTGGCATTGTATGTGAGGGACAACATTAAGGCCACAGAGGCACAGAGTAATCAGGGTGGGGAAGAAATACTATGGGTCACGCTAGAGAAGAGGAAGGGAACAGCCAACTGTACAGGGGTGGTCTACAGACCTCCATCTCAGGAGGAATCAATGGACATGGAAATTTTAAATTCAATTCAACAAAATGGCACATAAGGGGGAGGTGCTGATAGTAGGAGACCTAAACCTCCCAGATGTGGACTGCACTCTACGCACAGCTGCAACAGCTAGGAGTAGAATATTCCTTGAAGGCCTTAATGAGGCATTTCTAAAACAACTAGTCACAGAACCAACAAGAGAGGAGGCATTGCTAGATCTGGTGCTTTCAAACAGGGAGAATGTGGGTCAGGTCTCAGTGGGGGAGCACATGGGAAGCAGTGATCATGGGACAGTGTGGTTTGAAGTGTTAGCTGAGCATGAAACAAATCCCACGAAGGACAAAAATCCTAGACTTTAGAAGAGTGGACTGTGGTAAAATGGGAAATGTCATGAAGGCAGCCCTAGGGGAGGTCACAGACATGTCAACAGTAGAGGAACAGTGGAAGACAATAAAGGCAGGCATTGAGGATACAACACAACTCTTTGCAAGCAACTAACCAAAGGAAAGAGAAGAAAAAATCCGCTATGGTTCTCTAGTGAAGTGGCAGAAAAGGATTAGGGCTAAGAGGCTGGCCTTTAGGGTATACAAACAGACTCAGGAACAAGGAGACAGAGTTACCAGATAAAACAAAGGGAAGCAGGGAAGGCAGTTAGGTTGGCAAAGGCCCAGACAGAAAAAAGGATAGCAGATTCTATAAAAAATGGTAATAAAACCTTCTTTAGATATGTAAGTGATAGGAAGAAAACTGGTGGGGGTATTGACAGGCTGAAAACTAGGGAAGGAGGGTGCATGGAGGATGATGGTCTCAAAGCAGAAGAACTGAACAATTACTTCTTGTTCAGTATTCACCAAGGAGGGAGAAGGAAATGGCCCATCATTAAAGGTAAGGGACACTAAGGGAAGGGAGGTGGATACTAGTCCATTCCCAGTGAAAAGAATCCTCAGGGAACTAACAGCAATGAAAATTGATAAGGCAATGGGACCAGATGGAGCACACCCTGGGGTACTGAAGGAGATGAAGGAGATGTTGGCGGCACCACTGGCAGCTTTGTTCAGTCTATCGTTAGAAACAGGGAAGGTACCAGAAGACAAGAGGAAGGCTGATGTGGTCCCATTACACAAGCGTGGTAGCAAGGATGAGGCAGGTAACTACAGGCCAGTTAGCCTGACCTCTGTGGTATGTAAATTAATGGAAAAATTTTTAAAGGAAAGGCTAGTGGACCACCTGGCAACAAACAGGTTCCAAGACCTGAGACAGCATGGTTTCACTGAAGGGAAGTTATCCTGGGTGTTGGGTACAAGATACTGAGATGGTTGGGGAACTGGCTATGCAGTAGAACTCAGAGAGTGGTGGCAAATGGTACAGGATCTGCAGAGGGGAGGGTGACAAGGGTGTTGCTCAGGGATCAGTGTTGGGCCCAATACTATTCAATGTCTTCATCAGTGACATTGCTGAGGGGCTGAAAGGGAAAGTTTGCATGTTTGCAGATGACACAAAACTCTGCAACCGAGTGGACACACCAGATGGTGTGGAAAAAATGAATGGGGACAAAAGATTGGAAGACTGGTCTAAGGAGTGGCAGCTGGGGTTCAATACCAAAAAAAATGCAAGATTATGCATATGGGTAAAAATAACCCTGGGGCATTTTACAACTTAGGGGGAGAGAAAATTTCAAGTTCCAAGCAGGAGCAGGATTTGACAGTCATCTTCTCAGATGACCTGAAGGTGGCCAATCAATGTGACAAGGCAGCAGCAAAAGCTAGCCGGATGCTGGGCTGAACAGGTAGGGGAATAACCAGCAGATGGAGGGAGGTGATACTCCTACTGTATAGATCACTAGTGAGGCCTCACATCCAATACTGCGTCAAGTTCTGGAGACCCCATCTTCAGAAGGACATAAACAGGGTGGATGCTGTGCAGAGGAGGGCAACCAAAATGGTGGGTGGCCTACACAATAAACATTATGGAGACAGATATATGTATTCACTGGAGGAAAGAAGAGAGAGAAGGGGGACATGGCTGAAACATAAATACATCATGTGAAGAAACAGAGTGCAAGTAGACACAATGTTCCAAAGTAAAAATGCTTTAGGACTGGAGGCTACAACATGAAGCTGGGGGGGGGGGGGCTGGCTCAGGGGAAATGTGAGGAAATACTTTTTCACAGGAAGGGTGGTGGATAAATGGAACAGCCTGCCAGCCGAGGTGGTGGGGACAGAAATGGTTACAGGCTTCAAGAGGGCATGGGACAGACTCATAGGGAGCTTGAGAACACAATAAGAGAAGACATTAGGCTAGAGATTCATTGGGCCACAATGGCCACAAAAATAGGCAGCCACAGTGGGCTTGTATGCCCCTGTCTGCCATCAACCTCTACGTTTCTATGTGGCCCAGCATGCACTGAAGTCAGGGCTGTTTTCTTACAGCCTTCCAGTGCTTGTGTCTAACTCTAGATGCAAACAGTTGGAAAGCAGGTATCAATGGAAATATGTCTGACACTGGGGAATACAGCGCAGGTCAGTCCACGAGGAGTGGTGCACCATGTGTGCTCATTCCCACAGTTGCAGTCAGACCACAACCCTTGCACTAGGTTTAGGGAATCCAGCCCCTGTTGCCGGGGCTGTTGAAGTAACTACTGTCATATGTTATACTTAAAACCTCAAAGCATTAATTTATCCCATTAGCTTGTACTCAAAAATCGCAAAACACAAGCAAAAAAACATAAAAAGACAACATGCAAGTAAGCACTCATTTCTTAAAAACTAAATGTTGAATTATATTACTGAGAGGCTTCAATCCTTGACTCCTTGTTCTTTTAAAAGGCTATGAGAAGCTGTCAGCCTTGACTTTTTCTACACAGACTTGTTTGCTAGCAACCACCCTGTTGTTTAAGGCAAAGCGGCTACAAATTAGAAAGTGAACATTAGCCAAGGATTCACTCAAATCAATGACATCTATTCATTCCTCAATCTAACAACCCTGTCAAGACAACAGAGGTGAACAATGTAGGCTGTTGAGACTGGTAATAAAAAACAGTTATAAACTTCATGGCCACTTAGGGAATTGGCCTGTGAATGAGTGACAGGGTGGTCCTCAGGCAAGTTTTACTGCCAGTGTCTAATATTTTATTAGTTCACCTATACCGCTTCCTTTTTATTGACATCCCTGTAAAATACAGCAGGCAGAACCCATGCCCAGTCTCGCTGATTTCGATACCAGAAACCCTCTGTATGACTCAGTGTCATTACTTACTGTGCAAGATAAACAATGGACTTTGTGTAATTAATGCAAATTGAAATAGCCACCGCGATGGAATTATTTGACTTTAAAATTTGATGATTTGAAAAGCATGTGAAGGCAGGATTACTCTAACGAGGCAAGTGTTTCTTTGTGCACTGATACCTTAATGTTGATAATGTAGCCTTGCAAATAACACATGCATTCCAATGTAATTACATGGTAATAAATTCAGGAGCAAAGCTTTGTTGCACAAGTAATAGCAGATGAATTCCAAGTTCAACTCAAAACTAGCAATTTTATATTTTTAGAACAATGGAAGGTGGGCTACTCACGGTTGTACCAGGATTCACAGTCAAACTTCGCAAGGGAAAAAACAGCACCAACACCAGGCACTGTGCTTCACAAATATCTTACTGCAGGGCTGTAGCAGCAAAACTTCACATACATTCAGGGTGCAGTGCCACACTTTTTCTTCATCTTGTAAGAGGGGATTTTCCCTACTTTGTCTACTTCAACACTGTTTTGAGATCTGAAATAAAGATGATCTCCAATAAATATGGTGGCCCACATTTTAAATTGGTTTTCTCAGCTGTATTTGAACACCTGGGGCCAGATACCCAGTCACTGGGTGTGGAGTCACAAAATGGGGTTTGAACAGTCAACTTGTTATGTGATCACACACCTAGTGATTAGCCACTGCACTGCTTCAGAGTGTGGGCATTAGGGCGCTGAGTCACTACAGTGCCACAACCTGACTTTGCTGCCTCCTCCCTGAGGTCCGCTCCCCAACCGGAGTTAGGATCAATAGTTAGGGCGGTGGGGGCACAGTGCCCTCCTCCCGCAAAATCAGTGGACAGCGACATTGCTGTTTGGCACCATAGTGACTCGGCATCCTAATGCTGGCATGTTCCGAGGATAGAACCATGGTTAGCCATTAAAGAGTTGGCTTAGTCATTAGGTGAAGGAGTCTGAATGCAAATGACCAAATCCAGATACAGTATTATCGTTAGCAAACAAAATCTGTAAACACTATCACCAGATTAAGAACACCCACAGATCTCTGTGAGTGGTGCAGCGTCATTTGCAAGCTGCCGTTTTACGTACAGGTGTGTATGACACAGGCGAGATGGTCTAAATGGTCCCTCCAACCCCCATGACACCGCCCACTTCATGCAGAAGTAAACTGATTTGAAATTCAGATTTATGATGTTTTTGACCACTTTAGCAGTTTGCCGTCTTAATGACATCTAAACTACCAGACTTTTTTTTTATTTGACTGCAATCATGTGAGATTCTTTCCTTCATTGAAAAAAGAATGGGAGGCAGTGGGGTCTATTGAACCAGTGAAATAGGGGTTCCCAAATCTGAATCCAACCACAGCCACTGACTCACTACATGACCTTGAGCAAATCATTTGACCTCCTTGTGTTTTATTCCCTCCCAAGCTGTAGAACTGGGATATAATTACTGGTTGACAACTTTATTAACCAGTCTGCAGTCACCGTCACAATACATAATCACCAGGGCAGTGCCATAATGCATAGAAAGCTGTGTATTATGGAGTGCCACAATACAAAGCTTTCAAATTATTAATGTTTTCCAACATTTCGGCTATCAATTATGAAGCTAATCGTAATCACTCTTATGCAATTTACAGACTTTTTTATCCGAGAAAGCTCAAAATATTTTACAAAATCTATCCAGCATTCTCCAGCTGCTATGTACATAAGATTTATGTTCAGATGCTAAGCTGCTTTTACTACGCAGTAGTCCTATCACTACTACTATGCACATCCTCTGCTGAGGAGTGACTCGTCTGCAAGAAGATCACTTTCATATGGAAGTTCCAGTACAGGTAAGGAGAAAGTTCACCCACTGCAGCTATATTACATTTACCAGTTAAACAATTTGCGCAAATTATGCAGGGGCTCCAGGGTAATTAGGACTGCTTAAAGCGTTACTGACTATAGCCTTGGTGCAGCAGCTGTGCTACTTCTGGATCTCTTTGTTTCATGCTCTGTCTCTACACCTTTCATCTTGGCAACCCAGCGGCCCTGTCACCCCCAACCTATGGCTTCCTTTCAACCATACAGCTTATCTCCATGCAGAATCGAAGGGGTCAGTGATGCAGAATTCCTAGGTTGGGATGACAGGATGATGTACCAGCATTGTGCAGCTGAGACAGGGTTTTTCCACATTCTCTGGCCCTCCATTTAGAGTTCAGATTTCTGTTTTATTTATTTAACCAAGTAGTGGATCGTGCATCCTGCTTTTTTTCCCCATCATTTGTTTCATGCTCCACATCTCCTGGTCCCTGCAGCACCCCCCATCCTCATCACTAACCACCTCGTGGACTTACCCAGTACTTGTTGCCCAGAACCCCTCATTGTGGTGGCGGCCTGCCATGTCAGTCATGCCTGCAGGGGGCGGATCAGGCTGGGCCATTTTTCTTCAAGGTTTTCATCCCTAGGATGTTGGCATGCAATAATGTGCATGCACGCTTACGGGCCAGCATTTGCTGACAGCCCTGCCCCTTCTGGTGCTCCCTCCAGTGCTGCAACCTGTCCTCTGCCTGGGATGCAAACACAGGTCATCAGTGTCGTTAGCATCTGTGCTGAGCGGTTGACCTTCTGGGCCTGTTTTTTTTTTGTTGTTAGTACTTTTACCCCCTCGATCGGCCGACATCCAGCCTCGTCCTGGCATACCGGCTCCATTAAGGGCCCTACGCCCCAGTCATGCCCCCATGGCTTGCCCCCATGGCAGGGCAGCAGCGAGCTCCCCTTACTCACCACCAGTCCAGATCCAGTCTTCTGGGGGTGACACCTCTGGAGCCGAACGCGTCTTGGGATGGCCATCAAGCTGCACAACCGCATTTTCTCTTTTTTTCCTTTTCCCCTCGGGGGTGGGGCATGCAATGATGTCTGTGGTGGCAACGAGCACACTCCTGTGCGTGCGTTTCCAGGCATCTGCCCTGACCCCTGCCCACCTTGTCAGTGTCAGGGTGCTGCCCCCCAGCCTCCGCTAGGGGCCAGGTGTTCTCCAACTACTGGTGCCCCTCATCCCTGGAGAAGGAAAGCAGTCCCTGGGATGCTCGATCCTTCTCCTCCCCTGCCAACCCCCAGTGGCCTGCGCTCATTCCCCAACATGGGTTGCCAGCATGGCGCGAGGTGTGGCATCCAGTGCCTCAACCCTCAGCACCACCAGGCCGGCTATCTGGGCCTGTTTTTAATATAGTTTTGTTTCAAATCATGGCAGGGCCCCACTGTACATAAGATGTACTGTATAAGCCATACAGTGGCTATGAAAATAAAGTGACCCTACCCAAAGAAAGGCAGTACACAAGGCGTTTTTTCACAGAACAGTCACAAGGTCTATGAATACTGAATAAACATGATCTTTGACTTTCATTTCCTCCTCCTCCTCCTTATTATCATCCTCACCCAAAGTATCCCAAAGCAGTTTACTTTTAAAACTAATTTTTTTTTTAAACTTTATACTGATACATAGATACATAGACACTGTCGGCAGATAAGGGCCTGTGACCCACCCAGTCTGCCCATTTGAGCTTGTAAGTTCACTTTACGTTTTCCTAGAAGTCTGTTGTCCCTCATCCCTGACCTCCAGAATTCCCTTATGTCTAGCCCATGCAGTCTTAAATCCTGTGATTGTTTCAGCCCCCCCACCCACTTCTTCTGGCAGGGTGTTCCATTTGTCCACCACCCGTTCTGTGAAGAAATTCTTACTCATGTTTCTTCTGAATCGCCTTCCCTCCAACTTCATCCCATGCCCTCTAGTCCTGGAACATCTTTTCTGCTGGAAAATAGTGTATTCCTGCACCCTGTTCCTCCCTGTAAGGTACTTGTATGTCTCTGTCATATCCCCCCTCTCCCTTCTCTCCTCCAGTGAGTACATATTCAAGTCCTTCAACCTGTCCTCATAGGACTTGTGATGCAATCCCTGTACCATCTTTGTTGCCCTCCTCTGAACCTTCGCTACCCTGTCTATGTCCTTACATAGGTAAAGTATCCAGAACTGGACACTGTACTCCAGGTAGGACCTCACTAGTGTCTTGTATAGTGGAATTTTGACCTCCCTTTTCCTGCAGGTGATGCCCCTGCTATGCATCCCAGCATCCTATTTGCTTTACGTGCTACCTTGTCGCACTCTTTCCCTACCATGAGGTCATCAGAGATGATAACCCCAAGGTCGCTTTCCTGCTTGGTGCATGCTATATCCTCACCCCCCAACTGATGTGTTGTTCCAGGGCTTTTGTGCCCCATATGCATTATCTTGCACTTCTTTGAATTGAATTTCAACTGCCAAACCTTTGACCATTCTTCAGGCTTCTGCAGGTCCCTCCTCATTCTGTCTACACCCTCTGGCATGACCACTCTGTTACAGAGCTTTGTGTCATCAGAGAACAGAGAAATTCTGCCTTCTAGTTCCTGAGCAATGTCACTGATGAAGATGTTGAATAGGACCGGCCCCAACACTGATCCCTGTGATACCCCACTGGTCACTCTTCCATCTGTGGAGTGATAGCCATTTACCACCACCCACTGTGTCCTGCCGCCCAGCCAATTATCTACCCACTGCAATACTGTCCTGCTCACTCCCATATTCCCCAGTTTGTTTACTAGCCTTCTATGTGACACAGTGTCAAAGGCCTTCCTGAAGTCCAGGTAGGCCACGTCCACTGCCCTCCCCTGATCCACCTCCCTTGTCACCCAGTCGAAAAATTCAATAAGGGTTGGTATGGCATGACCTCCCCCCAGTGAAACCATGCTGCCCTGGGTCCTGTAGTCCATTAGCAACCAGATGTTCCACCAAACTCTCCTTCAGTAGTGCTTCCATGATCTTCCCCACTACCAAGGTCAGGCTGACTGTTCTGTAGTTCCCCACTTCCTCTTTTTTCCCACTTTTGTATAAGGGGACTACATCTGTTGTCCTCCAGTCTTTGGGTACCTCTCCTGTTTCCAGTGATTGGCTAAACAGGATTGACAGAGGTTCTGCCACCACCTCTCTTAATTTCTTTAGGACCCTGGGGTGCACCCCATCTGGCCCCACTGCTTTATCAACTCTTATTCCTTTCAGTTCCTTTAGGACCTTTTCCCATGTAAAGGGACTTGTGTCCATTTCTGCGCCATTCCCACCCCTTGTACTCCGTTCAGGCCCATTACCCTCCTCTTTCTCATTAAAGACTAAGCAGAAATACCTGTTCAGTATGTCAGCTTACTGTTGTCATCCTCCACGCAGCCCCCATCCTCCCCCTTCAGTCTCACTATCCTTCCCTTTGCCTTTCTTTTCTCACTTATGTACCTGTAAAAGGTTTTGTCCCCTCTACCCACTGATTTTGTGATGTGCTCTTCTGTTTGAGCTTTGACTTCCCTTACTGATCTCCCTGCCTTCCTTTGCTTCTCCTGGTACTTCTCCCTATCCCCTTTTGCCTGCATCTTTTTATATTGCCTGAATGCAATTTTTTTGGCTTTCACTTTCTCCGCTACCTCCTTGGAAAACCATAATGGCCTCCTCTTCCTTTTCCCTTTGCTAACCTGCTTAATTCATAATTCTGTTGCTCTTGTAATCTCCGTTTTAAGTATTGCCCACTGTTCATCAACCCCTGATTCCTACCCCATTCCCATTAATGCCTCTTTCAAGCATCTCCCCATTTTCCCAAAGTCTGCCCTCTAAAATCCAGGATACGTGTTTTTGTGCGGTTTGGTTCTACTCCTTCTGTGATTTCAAACCACAGTGATCGGTGGTCATTGTTTCTCAGGTGCTCCCCCCACTGTTACCCCATCACACTGTCCCCGTTTGTGAGCATGAGGTCCAGTATTGCCTTCTGCCGAGTTGGTTCCATAACCAGTTGCTTGAGGAAGGCACTCTGAAGGGAGTCCAGGATAAATCTGCTTCTAGTTGATGCTGCTGCTGGGAGGCTCCAGTCCACGTCTGGAATACTGAAGTCTCCAAACAGCACCACCTCACCCTTGTCTGCCATCCTTTGGATGGCTAGCATCAGCTCCCTATCTGTTTCTTCCTCCTGAGTTGGTGGTCTGTAGACCACCCGTGTGGATGACTGATCCCATTTTCCTTTCCAGCTTAACCCACAGTATCTCTCCCCCATTTTGTTCCTCCTGGATCTCTGTGGCCTTTATGCCATCTTTCACATAAAATGTCACTCCTCCTCCCTTCCTACCTGCCCTGTCTCTTCTGAATATGTTGTAGCCAGGTATGGCCATCTCCCAGCCATGGTTATCATCACACCAGGTCTCTGTGATGGCCACAATGTCCAGGTCCGATTGCACCATGACAACCTCCAGATTCTCCATCTTGTTGCTAAGGCTCCTGGCATTGGCACACATGGCTTTCCATGATTTGAACTCCCTGGACTGTTTAGCTGTTCTACTCCAGCCCCCTCTCTGGTTGCCCTTTATCCCTGGGTCTCCCTGCTGTCTGTCCTTCTGTTGAATTTTGCCCCCTTTCTGCCTATCCACCTCTTGGGTGCTTTTCTCCATCTTTTGCACACTGCTTTGTAGAGATATCCACTCCTCCTGTTCACTGGTTCCACTGCTAGCTGTGGGGGGTGGGCAATTAGGTACCCTCCTTGCTGGCCTGCCACCCCCTTGGCTAGTTTAAATGCTTGTCCATGTAGCATTTAAACTTATCATTGAGTGCTTGGATTCCCCTCCAGGATGGATGTAGTCCGTCAGGCTTGAACAAGCCTCCATCCCTCCAGGTGAGTCCCCAGTCACCAATGAATCCAAACCCTTCATCATAGCACCAGTTCTTCAACCATGAGTTAAAGTTCCTGGTGTGTGTGCCCCTATGCTCTCCCATGCCTCTCACAGGTAGTACTTCCAAGAAAGTGACAGAAGTAGCTACTTGCTTGAGACCCCTCCCCAATTTCTTAAACTCTTTCTGAACTTCCTTAGGCTCTCAGGTCATGAGTACTTAGGTGAAAAATGACATCCAGCTCGCCCTCCCGTCTTGCCTTCCTGGCAATCCCCAGGATCTTCCTCCCATCCCTCCATGCCATGGCACCTGGTAGGCACCTCACCTCCCTGTCCTCCCCCTCCTGTGTTCCTAGCTGGATCCCTCTTACGATAGAGTTCCCCACCAGGATTCGCTTCCTCCTCCTCCTCTGGGTTCCACTGCTCTCCCCACTGAGGTCACCTCCTTGGTTGACCTCCACATCCTTCCCTTCCACTTCTCTGGGTACCTCTGTTTGGTTGTCCCCATTTGCCACTGCGGCATATGAGTTCTGGAGTGGAATAGGATGCTCCATTTCATTGCGGTGACCCCTTCCACTCACTCAGTGACCTCCTGCCCCCCCACACACACACATTTTCTTGTCTTTACCTGCCTCCTCATACCTGGGACTTTCTGCTTTGGTGTGGGATTAGTGGGGGAGATGGCCCAAGTCCTCTGTCCAGAACTGCACAGTTCTGGAAAGCAGAGACTGACTGGTGCATTGGGGGTCCGAGAATATCTACTGACTTCATCCCTCATACCAACAGGATTTTTCCATGTTCCCCATTCCACACAGATACAGATCACAAGGGCACAAGACATGTGTGCACACAGGGAGGCGTGGCTTGTGCACACCAGAGTCAGCTGGTGTCCTTCACTCCCCAAGAAACAGCTCCACGCCAGCCCACAGGTGCAGCAGTAGGGCTTCTGTTTGCGACACTGACATCCTGGGTTCAGGAATGGGCCCGAGGAGTTGGAGGGCCAGCCATGAGGAAGAGGATTGAGCATCCAAGGGATTGATCTCCTCCTCCAGGTGGGGGCATGCATCCAGCGTATGAATGCCCTCTTGTAGAGGCCAGTGGGAGCAGCTGTCAGAGCCCAAGCTGCGGGGAGGCATGCCAGATGTTAGCACATCAGTGCCATTACGTCATCATATGCCATGCCTCCCATAGTGGACAAAGCATCCAGAAAATGCCAGCCCCATTCATGACATTCCATTCCACTGGTCCTGCCCTGCCCGCCGCACTTGGCTGACAACTGAGTTGAATGTTCCATCAGGACTGGCCTGACCTCGTGGCCCAGCCTTGGGAGGCAAGCCAGGGATGCATCCCAGTAACGTGAGTCTGCCAGACACCTGAATTAGTAGTCTATCAGGGAGTGCCCGCTTGGTGGCCCCAACCTGCAGGGCAAGCCCAGGAGTATCGTCACTCGAGGTAAGTCCCTGGTGGGGGGCTGATTGGGGGGACCATGGAAGTGGGAACTGAACCACTAAGGTAATAGTCCATCAGGGGAGCACCCACTCGGCATCCCACCCTTTGAGACAAGCTCAGGAGAATCATCCCCCAAGGTAAGTTCCCGAGGGGGGCTTAGTGGTGGGACTGGGGGGGCCTGAGCCACTAGTGTCTGCCCCCCCCCCAAAAAAAAACAGAAACAAGTTGCAACGGACATGATCAAAAGGATTGAAAACATACAGAGACAAACCACCAAATTAATAAACAATCTAAAAAATATTCCGTACAACGATCACCTACAAAAACTCAACCTTATGACTCTGGAAACAAGACAAATACGAGGAGACCTTCTCCTATGTTATGGCATCATGCAAGAAACGTATGTATTACATGAGTTGGACCTAAAATTTAAAAGTAACAATATGAGCACTAGGGGGCACCCACTACAACTAAGACCCAAGAAGTTTAACACAAATAAAAGGGAGGCTTTCTACACACAGAGAGTGGTGAAACCTTGGAATCAATTACCAGTGGATGTGATAGCAAGCAAGAACAAAACTCAGTTTAAGAATAGACTGGATACCTATATCTTAGAATGCAATTGTTTGAAGTATTATGGGTGATGTGACAGGAGCAAATAGTGACCCACCACCTTTTCGGCTCCTTACACCTTGGTATGAATCTTAGTATGAAACAGCTCTGACCGCACCCACACCTTCGGTCACCCAGGTCAGGGTACTCCAGTGGAGTGTGTAGCTCACCCACAACCTAGAGGGAGAGAATCCTTCAAGATTCTCAATCCTCTGCACCCTCCGACCCTCTGATGACTCAGGATTGTTCGAACCCATGTCAGTAGCATCGTAAACAATAGCCCTAAAGCTGCTCAATAGCCCTGCTGTTTAAAACATAGCTTTGAATACAGTAGAGTAGTTTAATATTATTTTTTATATAATGTATTAAATAAAGCATTTACCTAAGATAGCTCTGTTGAGATGTAGCATCTTATTTTTTTTAGTGGGGTCCTGCTTCTGTGCATTTCTACAGCTAAGTGGACCAGAGCACTAAAATGTTACCTGCCTTACCCAAAGTTAGACAGCAAGTAATTTGTTGGGCCCTTGAGAGTCGATTGTGAAGTTAGAACGAGCCCTTCCACATGGATGTGAGTGACACCTAATGCAGGTCTTATGGCGAGGTGCACTGAAGGTTCTCAAATGAGGTGGACATAGTCACCCAGCAAGAAGAGACAGTAAGCCGGCTCCGTGGCGCCAAGTTAAGGGGTTCGCTTGGCACGCTGGTGACCTGGGTTCGTGTCCCGAGCCCAAGTACCAGAAGCGGAGTCTGGCAGGGAGAGGATGAACAAGAGTCCATTGGACACTTCCCTCCTGGGCGGTGGGTACTGCCTGGGCACCTCTCTGCAGATTGGGTGCATGCTTGGGGGACATGATGCCTTGACACCCCCCACCGCACACTCCTGCCCGAGGACACCACCCACAAGGCTGAGAACTTGGTGGGGTGGGGTGGAGAGAATGGAAACGGGCATCTCAGCCAGCTGGATGATGGCTACTGGACCCTCGCCACCACAGAGACCCTGGAAAGCCAGGACCGACCCCATCAGCATCCAGGGCCAAAAAGGTAAGGTCGTGAGGCTCATTCTCCCCGGAAAGGGAGGATCCACCTGATGAAGGGATACATTGGGTTACCCTGGGGGGCTGCAGTATGGGGCAGAAGTTGGCAGAGGGGTTGCCTGGGGCAGGGTCCTAGGCAGCTCGAAGGAGGGGCCGGCCAAAACGCAGGGAAGGAGCAAAAAAAGAAGAGGCAATAATTGTACTCAGAGGTTAAAATGTAACCAGAAATTTTACTTAGCAGGAAAGTCGGCAAGGGCAACAGGGCACTGCACAAGTTCCGGTAGTTTGTTTAAGCAGAAGGGATACCAAACCAGTTCAGAGAGGGGGAGTGTAAAATATTTAGGAAGGCTTTCACAAGGTAGGATAGGCAGTCTCTTGAACACAGGGGCACTGGTACTTTATAGACAATTTAACAGGCAGTCTCATAGAAACATAGAAACATAGAATTTGATGGCAGATAAGGACCGTTTGGCCCACCCAGTCTGCCCATTTCCCTACCTGATGGATAAGCTGCAGATCCTAGTTAACCAGCAGCCTACTTCTTCCTACCCCAACCCCCTAGAATTGCCTTATGACTGTCCCATGCATGCTTGAATTCCACCATTGTTTTTGACTCCACAACCTCCTCTGAAGGCCGCTCCATACATCCACAACCCTCTGTGAAAAAATACTTCCTAAATTACCTCTGAGCCGCCCCTTCTATCTTCAAATTGTGCCCCTTGTTCTTGCACACCTCTTGTTTTGAAAGATGCTACCCTCTTGGACTTTGTTGATTCCCTTGAGGTACTTGAAAGTTTCTATCATGTCCCCCTTCTCCCTCCTTTCCTCGAGGCTATACATATTAAGCTCCTTAAGTCTCTCTTCATATGTCTTCCGGTGCAGACCCTGCACCATTTTGTTGCCCTCCTCTGGACAGCTTCCATCCTGTCTATGTCTTTGCAGAGTTTGGTCTCCAGAACTGCACGCAGTACTCCAGATGAGGTCTCACCAGCTGTCTGTACAGAGGATAATAACTTCTTGTTTTCTACTGGTGATGCCTCTCCTGTGCATCCCAGTATCCCCAGCCCTCCTGTGCTGCCCTCTCACATTGCTTGCCCACCTTTAGGTCATCTGATATGACTACCCCAGGTCCCATTCCATTTTTGTTGTTGTTAGTATCTCACCCCCCATTGTGTACTCTTCCCTTGGGTTTTTGTTTCCCAGGTGCATTACCTTGCACTTCTTAGCATTGAATCTAAGCTGTCATACATTTGACCATTCCTCTAACCTTGCCAAGTCCCTTCTCATCCTTTCCACCCCACCCTGTGCATCAACTCTGTTGCAGATCTTTGTGTGATCTGCAAAGAGACATACTCAATTCACATGTGCACTGCTGTGTAAATGCAGTTCAGCAAGCAAGCATGTAAGCATTCATCAATTCTTTCACCTTGCCCCTCAACACTAGCTCCTATTGCGCTCTCCTTACCACCTATGTTTGCTCTGGAGAGTGCCTGAGCCTGAGCCCTCTTGCTAGAATCACCAGCTTCAGTGGAGCTTTCTTTAGTTTATTCACTGGTGGGTGTTTGTTTTTCTCAGGGTCTGGCTCACCCTATACCAGCTCCTTTGGAGCATATATCTTTCCTCACCCTCCAGGTGTTTCTTGTGTGTGACTAAGCCCACCCTTGTCAGGCCTGCTCCCTATAGAGCTTTAATTTAGTCTGCCTTATGGGTGGTTAATCCCCCTGGAGCCTGGTTTGCCCCTACAGTGCCCCTATACAGCTTCTTTTAATCTCTCCTCCCACAGGGGCGGTCTGGTATCCTGGGGCCTACCCGCCCACCCATGCGGCCTCAGCAGCTTGCCTTAATCACTGAGGGCGGGGTTTGTTTTTTATATAATAAATAATTTTTTACTTTATTTTTAGGTGGTCAGCACTGCTTGTGCTGCTGCCTGACTCACCACTGCCACCTGATCTTGGTTGCTGCCATGAGGGAGTCTGGTGGAGGAAGGCTGGACTAGGAGATGCCGCTCCCACTGCTCTGCTGCTGCCACTCCACTCTCACTGCTGTGACTGCCGACTCACTCACTCCCACCACCACTGCCCAGCTGCTGACAATGAGGGACTGGTAACTAAATATAAGAAAATAAACAATAAATGGAGCTCTACTTCGCTCCCACTGTGGCCTGGGACAGGGGTTCCTGAAGGAGAGGTGGTGCCCCCATGACACTGCTGCTGCTGAGGGGTCCGGATTGGGGTCATTGCTCCTGGACTTGCTGGTGCTGGCTGGGAGGTAAGGGAAGGCCTGACCAGTGGAGCCAGACAGGCTTTGGAAACTGCTGCTACTTCTGGGGCAGGCTGCTGGACACACGCAATCGAAAGAAGAGAGGGAGCCACTGGATGTCACTTGCTTCCTGAAGGGAGACACCACCCTAGAAGAAGGGAGGCAAGTGGTGCAGAATAGAGACCTACAAGTACCTCACTTGCATGAACAGAGTACAGGAGAGAAGTTAATTTCAAATGAGAAAGTACACCTTGACAAGACAGCATCTTATGAAGCTGGAAGGGGGAAGTCTTAGATGGATGTGAGTGTAAAGGTTATTGGGTGAGACAGATGCACAGACTCAGGTAAAAGGTGTAGAATGCACTCTGCGGTATTTATTTTCCAAAATAAAATAATAAACATACAGAAAGGAAATAGGTGATTAGTCCTTTAGTTCTGCAAAAAACAGTGCACAATTCCCTCAGTGCACAACTTCCAGCCAAACAGATTCCTAGCACACAAAAACTTGCATGTACTAAAAGAAACAGTGCACAATTCCCTCAGTGCACAACTTCCAGGCTTCATTCCAGCCAAATAGATTCCTGGCACATGAATACTTGCATGTACTGTATGAGCTGCTAGTGCTTCCACCACAACAGTCAGGTCTGTACTGACCGACTCATCTGTTTTACATCTTAGGAGGTAGGCTTTTATAGCTGCCTACTGATGATGTCAACACCATGTGAGCGGTCTGACTCACAATTCTCTAAGTAGACACAGGCAGGCTGACTCATCCTGAATAAGCACATTTCTCTAAGTAAACAAATGCACTCTGACTCATCCTAAATAAATACAGACAGGCTGACTCAGCTGACCTTTACACTCCTCTGCTTCACCTATGAAATAATGTTTTGTTTTTGGCTTCTTGCAAACCCAAAGCAGTTTACACATAGTAAAACATTGAGTGCAAGACTCTGTGTTTCTGTTCTGTTCCATTAGAAACATAGACTTTGACGGCAGATAAGGACTACTTGGCCCACCTAGTCTGCCCATAATTGGCCATTACTTACATTCCTGCTCTGTCTGCCTGCAGTACACAGCACAGAGAAGGCAAGCAACTTACTGCCTCTTGTCTTACTTATATGTTCCTTATACAGTACTTGGGGAGGGTGGAGACTACAAGACTGAAAGTGACCAGATTTCAGCCTGCAGCTAGAACAGTAAATTTACAAGAACAGGACAGTGTAAAAGAAAATGCTGCACAAATTCAGACAGGGGCTCTGATCCTGTTACAGTGAGGAAGTACTACTTCACTGAAAGAGTGGTGGATGCCTGGAATAGTCTGCCAGCAAAGGAGTAGGAACAAAAACAGCGGGGGATTCAGAGATGCCTGGGGGACAGGCATAAGAGAATATAGGTAAATAGACAAAGAGGGGGAGGGTCAACAGAGATCAGGTAGGATCTGTGGAGACTGACTAGGCAGGGAAAATCTAGGTAGACTGGGTTGGCCAAGCGATCCCTTTCTGAAGACAGTTTTTATGTTTCTATGTTGCTGACTGAATGATGGAAGAACACAGCAAGAGTCGATGGGACCTACTTTAACAACCAGGTAAGCCTCTAGGTCCTTGTTGCTCCCTGTTGTTCTTCCTGCCTTGCCAGTCCTGACTCTTCTCAACAGCTGCTCTCCGCACTCTTTTAAGGGCTCAAAGTTCTATCATGGAACCCTGATCATGAGCCACCAATGGCTCTTTTACAAACAACCCATGCGCCGGGCAAGTGATAACAGTCCCAGCACATGGCAGCTCTGACTAGCACTGCCGGAGGGGGGGCAGGTCCACAAGAGAAAAAGGCAGGCATCTGAGACAACAAAAAATGTGTTTTAAAATCAGCCCTGGCTTGGTCTCAGCAGAGGACTATCTGCAGGGGTTTTCTGCTGGGGGGATTACAGTGGGGCTTACTGGCTGTAGGGGAGGAATTTCTGGCTAAACTGGTGGGGCAATAGGATCAGGGGCTACTGTGGAAACCAGCTGCACTGGGGTGTTTACTGGGCCATACTGGTGCTGTGATACCATGCCAAATGAGGGGAGATTGATCCATAATACTGGCTACTGGGGATACTGGCTTCCATGGCAGGAGTTACTGGTGCTGCAGGCTGATAGGGAAACTGGGCTAGTACCTATTGTATACACGAGTGTCCCCCTAAATACTTTTTCCTGGGTCCCTGGTTTCACTATGTCCCCTAGACTCTGTAAGGGCCCCAGGGGTTGCCCGAGTCATACTGCCATCCCCATGGGCTTTGCTGCAGACCCCTGGTTGTCCCCAGCCCTATTACATGGGCAGTAAGGAGTCCCGGAGCACGTACTGTGCTCCCCTCTATGTCCCCAAGGGGTCCTGAACCTTATTTTCTGCAGGGCACCAACTCTGAGGCACTACAGATTGGCTCCAGCGGGTTTTATATATTGGATTTCCCAACTCCCAAGCCTGTGCCCAAAACAAAAGACCAAATTGACTCTTTTCATTTTACAGACTGTTATTTTCAAATTGTATAGCTGAATATATTGGCCCTTCAGTTATGTTGCATATTGCATTTTAAATGTAGGAACAGGGATGTAAAAAGGAAGAATAAGTTTAAGTTTTTAAAAACATTAATATGATGACAGTATTTTTTCCCCATAGAACATCTCCCAAAACAAGTTTGTTGGTTCTCAGGGACATACCCAGTTCAGACCCATTAACCTTTGGCCTGTACGGATCTTCACCCCTCCTAGCATTCCCCACAGTTCTACCCTCCATGGCAGGGGCTCTGAGGAAAGGGCCATCCTACCCCTGATGCAGTCCACTATGTTGTCTGGGATCCAGTGACAGCTGGCACTGGGATCCAAGTGATTTCTGGGAGCTCAAGCCATCATGTCTTCTGAGTTTTCTCCTGGGTTCCTTCCTCTTCCCCTTGGCATTAGTGGAATCTTCCTGGTGGCCTGGAGACCGAGGTGCAAAAAGGGGGGGAGGAGTGGCCCTGTATGTTAATGAAAATATCAAAGCTACAGAAATTCAGAATACACATAAGGAGCCAGAAGAACTGTGGGTCACCCTGGAAACAGGAAATGGGACAGCCATAAGAACTGGGGTTGTCTACAGGCCCCCAGACCAGAGGGAGGACATAGACACATTACTGTTAGAAGATATACAAAACATGACAGCTAAAGGGGAGGTTCTGATAATGGGAGACTTCAACATGCCAGATACAGATTGGTCAATACCAGCAGGAACATCGCCAGAACTAGACACATAGTGGATTCCCTGCAGGGGGAGGGCCTCAAACAACTGGTACAGCAACCCACAAGAGACAGGGCTATCCTAGATCTAGTACTGACTAACAAAGAAGGGATCACAGATCTCCAGGTAGAAGGTCACCTGGGGGCCAGTGACCATCACATGGTATGGTTCAATTTGGCTACTACATCTAAATCATCCCATTCCAAGGCAAAAATATGGGACTTCAGAGGAGCTGACTTTGATAAGATGGCCAACAGAGTTAAGCTAGCCCTGGCAAAAAGAAGCACAGGTGAGGAGGTACAGGCAAAGTGGGCAAGCATTAAGGATACAATACTTGAAGCAACATCCCATTGTGTTAGACAGAAAAGGAAGTGTAAAAGAAGAAGGAAGCCACTTTGGTTCTCAAATACAGTAGCAGAAAAGGTCAGGAGCCAAAAGGCTGGCCTTCAGAAAATATAAGGAACACAGCGGGATGAAGATAGGGAGGCATACCAAACTGCCCTAAGGGAAGCAGGTAAGGCAGTAAGGCAGGCAAAGTCCCAAACTGAGGAAACACTAGCATGAACAGTAAAGAAGGTGACAAGACTTTCTATAGATACATTAGTGAAAGGAGAAAGTCCAGAGGGGTATTGCTAAGCTTAATGGAGAAAAGGGAGCATGTGAGGAGGAGGACCCTGTAAAGGCATCTATCCTAAATAGATACTTTTGCTCAGTATTTACTGAAGAGAAGGTAGGGCAGGGCCCACAGCTCAGTATCATGGACACAGGGGGGAGGGAGGTGAGCACTACTCCCTTCACAAAAGAAAGGGTCCTACAAGAGCTTGCTAAGCTCAGGGTGGATAAGGCAATGGGACCTGATGGCATACATCCCAGGGTACTTAAGAGCTAAAGGAGGAACTAGCAGAGCCATTAGCAGAATTGTTTAGTGAGTCTCTGAGCACAGGAGAGGTCCCAGAAGACTGGAGAAGGGTTCATGTGATCCCACTCCACAAGAGTGGTAGCAGGGAGGAGGCGGGAACTACAGACCGGTCAGTCTTACCTCAGTAGTGGGCAAGATTATGGAGGCACTCTAAGGAAAGGATAGTGCAACACCTGGAATCCATAGGGGCACAGGATCCAAGACAGCATGGATTTACAAAGGGAAGGTCCTGTCAAACTAATCTCATAGATTTCTTTGACTGGGTAACCAGAGTGGTGGACCAAGGGGAGCAGTTGATGTCGCCTACCTTGACTTCAGCAAAGCTTTTGACACTGTTCCACATAGAAGATTGATAAATAAGCTAGGTAGGCTCGGGTGGAATGAAGTTGGTCAACTGGGTGGCAAACTGGTTGACTGGCAGAAAACAGAGAGTGGTGGTAAATGGTATACAGTCAGAAGAGATGCAAGTCACAAGTGGGGTACCTCAGGGATCAGTCCTGGGGCCAGTCCTATTCAACATCTTCATTAGTGACCTCGCAGATGGACTAGAGGGTAAGGCTTGTCTGTTTGCAGATGACACCAAGATCTGCAACAGAGTAGATGATCCAGATGGGGTGGGCAGAATGAGAAGAGATCTGGATAAACTAGCAGAATGGTCAGAAGAGTGGCAACTGGGATTTAATGCAAAGAAGTGCAAAATCATGCACATAGGGAAGAGAAATCCTGAAGCCACTTATAGGCTGGGAGGGGAGTTGCTAGCAGTCACAAAGGAAGAAAGAGACTTGGGCATCATCATCACTGATGACCTAAAATCATCCAAGCAGACCTCTAAAGCAGTAGGTAAGGCTAGGGGGGTGTTAGGGTGTATTAGTAGGGGTATCACAAGTCATAAGAGGGAGGTAATAATCCCTCTGTACAAGACATTGGTTAGGCCCCATCTGGAGTACCGCGTGCAGTATTGGAGGCCACACCTTCACAAGGACATTAACCAAATTGAGGCAGTCCAGAGAAGGGCAACCAAAATGGTGCAGGGACTGCATCAGAAGACATATGAGGACAGATTAACGGAGCTCAATATGTATACCCTTGAGCAAAGGAGGGAGAGAGGTGATATGATCGAGACATTTAAACACCTTAAGGGCATAAACAAGGTGAAAGAGTCTAACATGTTTAAATATAAGAAAAATAGCAGGACAAGAGGACACAGCATGAGATTAGAGGAGGCCGATTAAGGGGAATGTGAGGAAATTCTTTTCACAGAAAGGGTGGTAGATGCATGGAATGGCTTACCACAAGAAGTGGTGGCTATGAATACAGTGCAGGGCTTCAAACAGGCATGGGATAGGCATAAGGGAGCAATACAAATGACTACGAATAGATAGGTCACTGACAGAGCAAAGGCCGATGGCACATTTATAAGGTAGAAAAAGAAATGGGCAGACTGGATGGGCCTTGCGGTCCTTATCTGCCGTCAACTTCTATGTTTCTATGTTTCTATGCCTCAGCTGCATGCAGAGGCATCCTGTAGAGGGAGCAAGCTCATTGTCCTACCACAGGGGTCGCTGTGGCACCACAGCATGACGCCAATCCTCTCCGATTGTAGCTCACTGCCATGGGCGCTGGGACATGGGGAAAAGTGAGGGTGCTGGAGTTCAAAAGGGCTTACTACTATTGTATTCAAAGCTATGTTTTAAACAGCTGTGTTACTGCGCAGCTTTAGAGCTACAGTTTGCAATGCCACTGACATGGGTGCGAACAAGCCTGAGTCATCAGAGGGTCGGTGGGTGCAGATAACTGAGATTCTTGAAGGATTATCCCCCACTAGGGTGTAGGTGAGCTACATACTCCACTACAGTACCCTCACCTGGGTGACCTAAGGTGGGGGTGCGGTCAGAGTTGTTTCTGTTTTTTTGGGGGGGGGACCAGACCCTAGTGGCTCAGGCCCCACTCCCCCAGTCCTCCCACTCAGCCCCCCCAGGACTTACCTTGCATGATGATCCCTCCAGGCTTGCCCAACAGGGTGGGGACACCAAGGGGTCACTCCCCTGATGGACTACTACCTTAGTGGTTCAGTCCCCACTCCCCCAGTCTACCCACTCAGCCCCCTTTGGGGACTTTACCTCGGGTATCGATCCTCCCGGGCTTGCCCTGCAGGGTGCGGCTGCTGAGCGGGTACTCCCCCAGTGGATTACTAAATTCAGGTTCCCAGCAGACCCCCATTACCGGGATGCCTCCCTGGCTTGCCCCCTATGGTGGGGCCACAGGGTCAGGCCAGTTTTGACAAAACACTCAACTTGGTCATCAGCCAAGTACCACGGGTGGGCAGGGCAGGACCGGTGGAGCTGAACTTCATGAACAGAGATGGAATTTTTTAGATGCTTTGTCCACTGTGGGAGGCATGGCATACAATGACATAATGGCACTGAAGTGCCAGCGTTCTACATGCCTCCCTGCAGCTTGGGCTCTGGCAGCCAGAGGGCAGTCATATGTTGGATGGCTCCCCCTCGGAGAAGGAGAGCAGTCTTTCAGATGCTCAATCTGGCCCTCCGACTCTTCAGGTCTGTTCTTAATCTGGGACATCAGCATCACAAGCGGAAGCTGACATGGAGCTGTTTCGGGGGAAGGACACCAGCTGGCTCTGGTGTGTATAAACTATCTCTCTCTGTGTGCACACATGTCTCGTGCCCTTGTGATCAGTGTCTGTGGGGAATGGGGAACAAGGAAAAACCCTGTTGGTATGATGGATGAAGTCAATAAGTATTCTTGGGCCCCCAACACACCAACTGCTTCCCAGAATTGTGCATTTCAGGACAGAGGACTTGGGCCATCTCCCCCACTAATCCCACTCCAAAGCAGAAAGTCCAAGGTATGAGGAGGCAGGTAAGGACAAGAAAATGTGCAGTGGGGGCCAGGAAGTCTCTGAGTGAGTGTAAGGGATCGCTGCAATGGAATGGCACATCAGTATAAAGTTTGAAAACAAAAAAGCTGTTTTAAAAGTAAACTGCTTTGGGATACTTTGGGTGAGGATGGGAATAAGGAGGAGGAGGAAATGAAAGTCAAAGATCATGTTCATTCAGTATTCAGAGACCTTGGGGCTGTTTTGTGGAAACATCACCTTATGTACTGCCTGTCTTTGGATAGGGTCACTTTATTTTCATAGCCACTGTACGTCTTATATGTCTTATGTACAGTGGGGCCCTGCCATGATTTAAATCAAAAAAAATATTAAAATCAGGCCCAGATGGTCAACCGCTCGGCACAGCTACAACACAGATGCTAACGACACTGGTGACATGTGTTTGCATCCCAGGCAGAGGTCAAGTTCCAGCACTGGACAGAGCAGCAGAAGGGGCAGGGCAAATGCTGGCCCATAAGTGTGCATACATGTTATTGCATGCCGACATCCTAGGGATGAAAACCTCGAGGAAACACTCCAGCCTGATCCGGCCCCTTGCAGGCATGACTGACATGGCAGGCCACCACCACAGTGAGGGGTCCTGGGCAACAAGTACTCAGTAAGTCTACATGATGGTTAGTGATGAGGCTGGGGGGTGCTGCAGAGACCAGGAGACATGGAGCACGAAACAAATGATGGGGGGGGGGAGCAGTATGCACAGTCAACTACTTGGTTAAATAAATAAAACAGAAATCTGAACTCTAAGTAGAGGGCCAGAGAATGTGGAGAAACCCTGTCTCAGCTGTGCAATGCTGGTACAGCATCCTATCATCCAAGCCTAGGAATTCTGCATCACTGACCCCTTCAGTTCTGCATGGAGGTAAGCTGTATGGTTGAAAGGAGGCCATAGGTTGGGGGTGACAGGGCTGCTGGGTTACCAAGGTGACAGGTGTAGAGACAGAGCATGAAACAAAGAGATCCAGAAGCAGCACAGCTGCTGCACCAAGACTATAGTCAATAATGCTTTAAGCAGTCCTAATTACCCTGGAGCCCCCGTGTAATTTGCGCAAATTGTTTAACTGGTAAATGTAATACAGTTGCAGTCAAGTGAACTTTCTCCTTACCTACACTGGAACTTCAGTATTAAAGTAGTCTTCTTGCAGACGAGTCACTCCCTAGCAGAGGATGTAAATAGCAGTAGTGATAGGACTGCTGTGCAGTCAAAGCAGCTTAGTATCTGAACATAAATCTTATGTACTGTGTGTACACATTAGTAACACAAATTTAGAATATGTAAATCTCAGCACAAAAGCAAGGGTTACCCTGGAAGGGCATTGGCAATCATGTTGTGTTTTAAAGAACTACAAAACTTACACATACCCCACTAATACAAAGCATCGTGGGAAGTGTATATGCAAATCACAATTAAGGAACTAGCTGGCCTACTTAAAGGAGACCTAAACTCACACCTATTGTAAATTGTATATGGCTATATGTCCCCAGTTATCTCCATCTCTGTAGTTGTTAGAGGTTTGAAAAGATTGGGTGGTTTGTTTTTACTGTCAATAGTAGGCCCCCAGTAACTGTCCAGGGTGCCTCCATTTGCTGAGAAGTGAAGTCTCCTTTGTTATTCAGTGCTGCATTAGCACATAAGAAGATGATGTCACCATGCCCATTAGTCGTTACATAGACAATGTTCACAGAAAAACGACCATGGGTCTGGCCAGTCTGCCCAGTTTTACCCTACTCTACCCTGTGACCTATTGTCCAGATGAAGTTCTCACCTCCTCTTCCCCCTCACTCACTGCCTTGTTGATACACCCCGAGAAAGTATTAAGCCCTATACTCCTGAACCCATTAATCTTTGTTATGCCCACCACCTCAGCTGGTAGGCTGTTCCATGACTCAACCCATCTCTCAGTAAAGTAAAATGTTTTAGCATCCCTCCGGAATCTCTCCCTCCACCAACTTACATTCATGTCCCCTTGTTTCTGACCAGCCACTCCTGCTAAATTGTTCCTTGCAGTTTACCCTGTTTATTCCTTTCAGGAACTTCAAGGTCTGTATCATACCCTCCCCCCATTCTTGCCTCAAGTAAGTACATATCCTCCAGTGCCCTTAGCCAGCTCACAGGATGTGCCCTGTCTTCCCTAAATCATTTTGGTTACTGTACACTGCACAGTCTCCAGTCTATTTCTGTCTTTCCTCAGGTGATGACTCCAGAAGTGGGCATAGTATTCCAGAAGGGGTCTCTCTAGTGATCTATAGAGAGGTAGTATTATCTCTTTCTTCCTGCCATCTAAACCCCCTTCAATACACCCCAATGTTCTGTTTGTCTTTCTGTAAGCCTTGTTACATTGGCTAGTTTGTTTTAGGGAGAAACTTAGGATAACCCCCAAGTCCCTTTATTTGAAGTGGTGCCAGTTTAACCCCATCCACCCAGTATACCTTCCTGGTGTTCTTGTTCCCTCTGTACATCAGCTTTCACTTTTTGGTGTTGAATTTCAACTGCCAGACCTTGCGCCAACTCTATAACCTTTGTAAGTTCTTCTGCAATTCCCTTACCCCCTCTTCAATGTCTACCCAGCCCCAGAGCTTAGTGTCATCTGTGAAGAGACACATCTTGCCATGTACTCCTTCTCCAATGTCGCTGATGTTCTTTACTTGGACTTCAGTAAGGCCTTCGATTCAGTGCCTCATGGGCGGCTTGGCGGGAAGCTAACTGGTGTAGGAGTAGGGACAAAAATGATAAACTGGATTACAAGCTGGCTGAGTAGGAGGCTGCAACGGGTGGTGGTGAGAGGGGAGTTCTCAACTCCAAGGCTGGTGACAAATGGGGTGCCACAAGGCTCTGTGTTGGGGCCAGTATTGTTTGGGCTTTTCATATCAGACATTGGACATGGGGTGGTGAACAAGGTAAGTCTGTTTGCTGACGACACCAAAATCAGAGCAGTGGTGGATGGAGAGGAGGGGTGGAAGCAGCTGCAGGGGGACCTATTTATTTATTTATTTGCTTGCTTTTGTTAACCGGGTAAGCACACTAGACACCAAGTGCCTATTTTCAGGTGCGACCCGGAAAAGTTACAGATGAGAAACTTCATGCATAAACAGTTGAGGAAACAAAAAATACATAGGAAGAGACAGGCAATTCAAGGCTAGCTCTAAAAAAGGTGGTACAAAACTACATGCAGTGAACAAATGGGGTATCGGGAAATGTACATAGGAAATAAACAGGGTGTAGCTATGCAAGCTGTAGAACATAATTGGCAGGAGTTCACACGTGGACAGTTGAGGAGACAAGTGGACAAACCTAACGTAAGAAGAATTTCAGACTGGCTTTAGGACAATGTAGGGACGGAGCAAAACAAAAGGGTGGGACAAAGGAGATAAATTAGGAGGTGGAACAGTGCAGTAAGTGCCTCCGGGGGAGTGCCCATTGGCAGGGGGTAGGGGCAAGGATTTCTAGGCAGGGACTGGAGAGGAAGGGCAGGTGGGGCTGAGGCTAAGGCCCCCACCGACCTGGCTAGAGGGAGGAGGGGGCAGTGGAGTGGGCTACGGGGAGCAGGGACAGGGGAAGAAGGCTTCAGGAAGTTCCAGAGGGAAGCTTTGAAGCTTGGATGGGAGGAGGAGGCCCTAACTGGCTCAGGGAGCAAGTTCCAGAGTTTGGGGGCATATACGTGGAAGGACTGATCTCCCTCAAAGGTGCGGGTCCTAGGAACCACGCATTCCTGGTTTGTCCCAGATCTTAGGTGGTAGGATGGGGGACCAAGTTTGAGGGGAAGGGCTAGGATTGGAGGGTGCTAGGGCGGATAATGTTGTCAATGAAGTTACCTAGAACGAAGGAGCGGTGCTTCTCTGGAGGAAGCCACTCCAGGCGGTTGTAAAGATCACAACGTTGGGTGAGGAGAGGGGCGGAAAGCGCGAAGCAGCAGACATTATTGTAGGCCGTGTCCCATTTTGAAAGGCTGGATTTGGGAACTGGGGCAAAAGTTAAGCTAGAGGAGTGGTCAGAGAGGTGGCAGCTGGGGTTCAATGCAAAGAAGTGTAAAGTTATGCACTTTGGGGTAAAGAACCCAAGGAGAGAATACTGGCTGGGGGGGTTAAGCTGGGGATCACTGAGGAGGAGAAGGGCCTGGGGGGTAATGACAATGGGGACATGAACAACACTGCCCAGTGCAGGAGAGCAGCTGCAAAAAAATGCTGGGGTGCATAGCAAGGGGTTTTTCGTCCAGGCGAAGTGAGATGATCTTGCCCCTCTGCAGATCACTGGGAAAGCCGCACTTAGAGTATTGTGTGCAGTTTTGGAGGCCATACCTAAAGCGTGTATCAGGCTGCTGGATGGGGTGCAGAGGAGGACAACAAAGATGATATGTGGAATGGAGGGGAGAGACTATGACAGCAGGCTGGGAGGCCTCAATATGTACACCCTGGAGGATAGAAGGGACAGGGGGGACATGATAGAGACATTCAAGTATCTGAGGGAATCGGTAATGATGGGGAAGATGGGGTCTTTAAGTTAAGGAGGGGGAGGGTCACCAGGGGGCATGGGCTAAGAATGGAGGGGAAGATTTAGAAGGAAATGAGGAGACACTATTTTACAGAGAGGGTGGTAGCAAAATGGAACACCCTACCAGAATGGGTTGTATCATGTAAATCTGTGAACAGCTTCAAAGGCCATGGGACAGGGAACAGGGAGAGTGAGGGTGGGGGGTGGCAGTGGGATGACAAAAGGGAGGGGGGTTGGGGCAACTGCAAACTAGGGGTCTTGGCTGCACACTTGAGCAGACTTAGATAGACCGGGTGGTCTGTTTCTGTTGGCACATTCGTATGTTCGTATGATAAACATATTTAAAAGGACTGCAAACTCGAGAATGACAAAGCAGGCAGCAGCATAGTGCAAAATATCCTATTTACCTTCAGTTACCGTAGCTTCAAAAATCTTCTTCGAGGTGGTAGAGCAGGATATGTTCATGTAGTTGTTTTCATTGTTTTTACCAAGACTGTGACAGCAGCAGCCCCACAAGTAGTTCCGTGAGACAGACTCAGCAATGCACCCAAGCATACGAGGTAATCCCACTACAAACATCAAGAATCTAACAGAATTTTAGGGACTGGCCAAAAATTAATATAATATTAGTGGGCACACTGGTAATGCACAGAAATAGGTGAAAATGGATAGAATTTAGTGTTTTGTCCATGTACTGCAATATTGCAATGCACAGTATTAGTTAGTAACCATACACATTTTTCAGTAATATGGTTCATGTAGCATAAATATCAAGATACACATTTTTCTTTTCACTTTCTTTCATTCCTGAACCAAGACATGGGGTCTTGAAGTTTTGAAAAGTTCCCACACCCATGCCACACCCACCATGAAAAACATTAAATATTTTGTGCTGCTCACTATCAGAAACATGCAGAAGAACCATACTGATGAAACTACAGCATGAGTTTAGCATGCACATTCAACAAGTGGGGGAATAGATTTAAAAGAAAATGGAACAATGGCGGCCATCTTTAATGAAATTAGTCATTAAATACAAAATCAGCTATAAAACAAGTCTTACAAATATCTGAGAAAACAAAAAATATAGTGAGCATGACTCTTAGGTTGCCAGAAATACATTTTTGCTAAAAAAAATATATGATTAATTTTTTCACCAACTGCTGCTTTAAGCTAGGGCAATCCTATGTCACGATCGCACAAGCCTTTTTGCATCCTGGAAACAGGATCAGTGAGCAGCAACAGAAACAATGAGAAAATGGAACTCCAACACTGAAGATGGAGGTGTACATTGTAATATACTGTCAGTAAACACAACACTACTGCTAGCACAGACAGCATAGATAGACCCAACTGGGCAAACTGCAAAACATACAGTTTCTCTCTGAATTTTGTTGACTGTATGGGTCACTTAAATCAGGAGTGAATGGTGCCAAATGGCCTGTCACACAATCTACAAAAGCTGAGCATGGCAGGCATGGACAAGTGTTTCATCCTTGTTAGGAGGTTATCAGTGTGCCACATCTGTAGGCATGTTTACATAGACTCATCCGTATGGTTGTGATTGGTGCAGATAAGCTGCACCACTGCATATCAGCCCATGCAAACAGCCTGGGGGAGCATTACACAGCATTCCTTTGCAGCGCAGAGCGATCACTGTTTTTGTGGGTCTGTGTACCGATCCAGCTGTTTTAGGCAACGTGTACACACACTGCTCCACCTGAATTGGTACAACTCCGCAGTACCCTGCGACATGGCACACACACTTCCTACAACTCACAGCTCACTGTTCTGCATTTTACTGTGCCCAAAACAAGCCACGTCCCCCTCCTACAACTGACAGCGTACCCATTCTGCACTTATGGTACCCTGTGCCAAGCCACGTCCCCCTCCAACAACTGACAGCATATCCATTCTGCACTTATGGTACCCTGTGCCAAGCCAAACCCCCCCCTTCCTACAACTGACAGCTCACCTGTTCTCCATTAAGTAAAACAAATACACCCAGTGACACCACAACCCACTGTCAGTGAAATAAGCACTGGGGATAAGTATTATGGTAACTCAAAACAGCTTTTTTACTTAGCAACAGTTTTATTCCTTTAGCAGACTGTCACGTGCTGCTGCTCCCCCTCCCCACCACCACCACTGGAAATCCAATAGCACACAGCAGGAAGTTTAGTCTGATATGCAGACTGACCCTGTACTGGTGCACAACTCCAGTGTGTAAACATGGGTCGGAAGCAGTGCAAATGGAGCAGCGGGCGAGCGGCGCAGATGAAGCTGGAAAGGCCAGGTTTGTGTAAACGCACCTTTTGTCTCCGCCTATGGGGATGGCAGCACCAGTCAAATCTGATACCAGGAGTTTGAATTAAATTGCTTTTCCTACTGCAGGTTCCCCGTGGTGATGTGTATGTACTTCCCATGATGCTTTGTAACAGTGGGGTATGTGTCATTTTGTATTTCTGTGAAGTGTGATTTATTTGCCAATGTTCTTCCAGGGCAACCTTAGCTTCAGTTCTTTTGCCCTGAGGGAACTGGCTGGCCCACTTCAAGCAGGACTGAATGATGCCAAAAGGCTTTTCACACAATCCGCAATGACCGAGATCAGCATACACAGACACGTATTTCGTCCTTGCTGGGACTCATCAGAGTAGACGTACAGAATAATCTGGTTGTAAGCAGGCCTTCCATGGACAAGAAATGTCACCATATACCCCTAGATGTGTGTGGAGACCCAGTCTTACAAATAAGATAAAAGAAACAGTCAAGGTGAGGAAATACAAAAGCCTGGATAACAGTTTCAATAGCATTAGGGCGTAGGCAGTTACGACTACACGCAATATTAAAGTCTGGAAGCAGCAGTTTTACAGGGAAAAGAGATGTGAGTATTGAGTTCTTGATCAAGAATAACACCCAAGTTCCTGACTACAGAGGAAAATGAAATAGTTGAACAATGATGTAGGGAGAACAGAGGTCAAGGAGATTCGATTTTGTTCACTTAATAATATACAGCAGCATGAACACACACAGTACAATAAAACATTCCAAAACACACAATAAAGCAGCACATTCCTTAGAAATCAGAGCTTAAGAAATGTTTATTAGAAAGTACTGAAGTTATATGCTCTTTAATCCCCCTTCCCCCACCTGCAGTTTGAATACTAGAGAAACCATATCTAGTGGTATATAACTACAGACATCTGACATGTTGTACATAATATTTATTTATTTGAATTTTGTTGACCGGCTGGGCCCACTGAGACAAACGTGTCCCTTTTCCAGGGGCGACCCGGGGGGGGGGGACTGTGTAACATAATGTCCAGTTTGATCATGATAGAGTAGAAGCTTAGTTCATTCTGGCAAAAGGTTGCACAATGAAAGAATACTAATGTTGAGCTATGAAGGGGGCTATACTAGGGTCAGTTTGGGTGGGGAGGACAGCAGTTTTTTCCAGCTATATAGACCAAAATATCAAAATATGGTATATGTGAAAGCGTGACTGCTGTAGTTATTTGGGGCTCCAATGGAGAGTCAGCGATGTGTTACTTTAAAATTTTGAAATCTGTAAACTACTACAGGAAATCTGATGCACATTCACATTAGAGGAAAATGGGAAAAGGAGACCCCCCATTTGAAAATGCTGCTCAGTAACGCTTGATGACATCAAGGAGGAAAGAGATGACCCCTCCCTAGATCTGAATATGCTCCCAGTAAGTTTTGTAACAAAATATGTCACTCAGTGGATTTGGAGTAATCAGTCCCCCAAAAAAATTGACTGCTGTTGTTTAGTTCCACTGCACATCTATAACTGTGAATTCAGAGTTCCAAGCATATATTTACGTTTTTAACAAAACAACTGTGTGCAGTGGTCTGCTCTTCTCCCCCTCCCTCTTAGTTATCATCCAACTCCTGCAGCTGGCCTGAGACATGCCTACAGGTTCCTTCCTAACGGTGGCAGCGATAATGTCAGGGAGAACACCTGCTGCGTTCCCACTGGCCCAACACTGCAGTGCCAAGGCCATTCATATGCCCACCTCCTCCCCAGCGGAGCAACTCAGTGAGGAGTGAGCCCACCGCTTTCTGTTTGGCGCTCGCTGAGATGCTGAATCTCGTGGCGCCGAACTGGCTCTTTCAAATCTCAGCACTCAGTGTAGCACAAGGATTCAAGCAGTGAAGCCTAATTCAGATGTCTGCCCTTCTGCTCTCTCTCCGCTTATTTCTAAGCCACTTCACAGATCTATGGTCCAAATATTATCATCGCCAACACGTCTCTTCGACTGGAATTAAATGGCTCCGTCTTGATTTTTCCTCCTCCAGCCCCTAGGAAACAGAAACATCTTATGCAAGGCTTCTTGTACTTTTGGTTCATTTTTGTGATGAAGGAAACCATCATTCTAACATTACGGGTATGCCCATTGACACTGGCATGGTGTTATGTACATGCTGTTTGCGACAGTGTGTCAATAAAGAAAATGAAGGAACGCTGTGTTTTTTTTTTAATAAACTTGCAGCTGAAAAAAAATATAATTTAAAAAGGGAACAGGGAACTGAATGCTTCATGTCTTCGAGAACTGTGATCTATTTGTTTGACTGCAAAACAGATACTGTAATTGATGTGTTAGGAATAATACTGAGGTTTTTTTTTTTATTTTCTGTTTGTACTGTACTACCCGGACTGCTTCTGAACTCTATTCTTCCTTCAGTCCTATGGCCCCCCCCCCCAACACCACATGGTCCGGCCTTTCAAGCCAGAACTGCCTAGTACATCCCTACTCTGCTGACCCCCCCGCATGTGGGCCCCAGGCAAGCAGGTGTCCTTAGGCTTGAATCCACATGTCTAGGCCTCAATGAGGAGACCTCAGGGACAGACACACTGAGGCGATGACTTGGAGGACCCAGCAGTGTCATCTGTCAGTCAGGGCATTTTGCTCTGTTGTGTCCCACTATCCTCCAAATCAATGTTGATGCCACCCAATACAATGCCTGAACTGGAATGAAAGATGGTCACTCCATGGTTGGTTAACCCTTGACTTCGAAGGCCACTGCACCAATGTCCCTGCAATTGTCCCTGATGCTATTGTAGCAGAGAGGTTCCCACCCTACCCCTGTAGCTCATAAGACTCAAGCCAGTGCAGAGGTCTGACTTGTGGTGTGAACTTACCTCACCTACATAGGAGCAAAGAGTGCTCTGCTGGCACAACTGAGCCAAATCCTTCTTTAGACAGAGTGGTGTTCGCTACGTTCAGATTGTCTCTGCCAAAGTCGGATACCACCAGATACCACCCCTTTTGCTTGACTTCAGAAGCCATTGTATATTAATGGCATCCAAGCATAGATGTAGTCATCTCGGATCCCAGATATGTATCTAATCAGAACCATAGGATGTGAGCAGATCTCAGGGCTCCAGCTGTCAAAATCCCACTGGATCCTAGCTATCCAAGGTTCTAATCCCCAAATATCAAACCCTAAGATTCCATCTGACCTCATATCCCATAAATTGAACTGGGGATCTGGAATCCTAGCTTGGTTGGATAGAGGTCAGATTCAGAGATGGCTAGCAAGACTATCCATCGGAGTGCACTCGGATCCCAAAGAAAACTATCAGAGCACCACTAAGCTATGCTTATATTTCATCCAGTTGTCTAGAGTTCTCATCTACTCTTTCTTTGTCACCGTGGACATTTTCGTGGAAACAGGATCTTTATCACTTGGAGTACATCAGCTCCACATGTTTAGTTCCAACATGGGGTCTGAACCCTCTGCTTGTGATATCACAGTCTGTTGCAATGGAAATGGCTGCGGTGTCACAAGCAGGGGGCTTATGAGTTCAGGTGGGGATTTAGCAGTTGGGGCATAATAAATTACAAGGAGATATCTGGGTTGCAGTTGTCAAAGGGCCAAGACCAGCACAAGGAACCAGGTCCCCTGCACAATTCACCAGCATGAGGGGAAACGCCTTGCACCAAGAACCTGCAGTGAAACTATTAGCAGCACTTTCTCCTCACAACTGCCACTTTTTCTTTGCTGTGCTTATTTTACTCCTGGTGACACGAGGCATAACATGTGGAGATGCAAGAACGTTCAGCACGCAGCGGGCATGCTCCCACTCCCACCTGCAGGACATCTGCCACCATTGCCTCCATACCCCTGCGCATGGCTCCCACAACTGGTAAAACCCCCAGTCTCCACTGGAAGTCGCAGAACAGCGGGAAGCTCATCCCACCCACTCCCAGGAGAGGAGAGCAGTCCTCTGGATGCCCAGTCCTCTCCTGCCCCTGCCGACCCCCGACAACCCAAGCTTATTCCCAAACCCAGGTCACCGGTGTGTTGCAAGGTGTGGCGTCCAGCACCTCAACCACAGATCCACTGGGCTGCCTTAATTGTAAATATGTTTGAAGTAATTATACTACTAATGGGAGTCAAACTGGGACCAGCTGGTCTGGGACTTGTACTGTCCGGTGATTCTGCCAAATCAGCATGACTGTTTGATTGCTAATTATGATTGGGCCTGAAACAGGGCTGTGGTCAGGGCTCCACTACGTGCTGGTCAGGGCTCCGCAGCACGCTTGACATCAGCACCTCAAGCTGTGTGCACTGCTTCTGTGAATAAATCTTTGGCATTTTTTGTTTGCAAAGAAGTTTCAAGCATGCATGGGATAAACAGGGTAAATGTAAAACAAGAGGGAGGGAGGGAGGGAGGGTCGTTGGAGACCAGATAAGGTCTGCAGATGTAGAATAGGCAGGGGACACACCGCAGACTGACTGGGCCAAGTGATCCTTTTCTGCTGAAAAATCCTATATTTCTGTGCTTTTAAGTGTCATGTCCTGTGTCCTCCCATTTACTAAAGGGTACAGTGAAAGAGCAATTGTAATAAATAACGCCACTGAAATGAAGCAATGGGTTAAACAATTTATGACAGCTCCAAGTTGCCAAGTTGGTGTACAGTGCGATGCAAGACTAAATCTATTTTTTGACCAGCAGGGTGACTCCGTTTGCCTTCAAAGCCAAGAGGAATTTTATTATAGTGTACAATGGGGGTTTGTTCTGCATGGATTTCCATGCCAGCTGAACTGTTGTTTACCACAGTTCAAAGGTCAACGAACGTGGTTGTACCCTTCTGTAGTACAATGTTCCAGCTGAGTAATCCTCGGTGGAAGTACAGCCCTTTCTCTCTGTTCAAAATGTTGCATCATACACTAAATTATAAATCACTAGCGTGATTTCAGCCAATGAGCATGCAAAGCCACTGTGCCTCTTATCTTGTGTACAGCGTGGTCTCATACAGGTGCATTAGAAGGGAGCACTCCACTTCAGTGCCAGGGGGAGAACAGTTCAATAACATCAAAAGACTTTTTGAAAATCACTTCAGCTAAACTCAAGTGATTTATAATAAGATAATCCGGCCTCTGCAGGATGTCTCTTATGATACAAGAGATTTTCTGATGAGGTTTGAGCAGACAGAAACACTAAGCTTTATTTCACTGTCCTCTCATCCAAACCTCTCATTTAAAAGGCTGGATTTTCAGCCCATGCAAAATCGGCGCAAGTGCTGGGAAAAACTGCCACAAGTGGGACTTCACTTGCTTGCGGAGCCGCAGTTTTCCCTGCATGTGCCATATTTTCAAAGCGGGAGCCAGTTTATGACCAGCTCCTCAATTTATGGCAGTCTGTGGCTGTTTCTTCAGAGCAGCTGCACCAAACTCTGACACCTGGTGGGACCAGGCGTAACAACCCCCACAGCTGTGCCAGCTCAAAATATGAATCTCTGCAGGTGCAGAGATTTTGTCTCACAGCGGTGGCTGCAGCTTGGGAATCAACTCCCTGACTGTTTTAAAATGTAGCCCAAAGTTTCTTATACCATAAGACACATCCCTCAGAGGCCCTATTAACTTATAATGTGTATAGGAAATGCAAGCTTGCTCTTTGGTAATGCTTACTTTTGCACTGAGAAATTCTATGGATTTTTTGGAAATGTGACCGTTGCCAAGAAACTGTGATCAGTGTATGGGTGGAGGTGATGGAACCCTTGCCAAAAGAGCATTCTCTGCTCTGGACCATGGACCAATACATTAGCCCATGGGGCCCAGTCCCGGTCAGTGGCCCATCACTTGCTAACCCTTGGATGTGAGTAAAATACAGCAGAAAAGGTTGCAGAAAGTTGGCCAAGGTGGCCAAAAAGTGCCATAAGATGAAGTACCAAACATTTATTTGTAGATGGGTGTCCGCGTACATAACAGCATACTTAGGCTACACTTGCATCTGCCCATGTTACAGAGACACACTAAAACAGTTCTTTGATAAAAAGCATAAAAATGACATGTCAGGAAAGAGATTTTTTTTAAAATAAAAAATTAAAAAAGATTTGTGATGGAATCAATTTTAACGGAAACTGATGCTGCTGACCCAGGAGTACTATAGCATGCGTGGGCGAGTTTCATCTTTTGGAAGTTGGGATTTTTCTGTTTTTTGTTGCATGTCATGTGTTTGTGTCTGAGTTTTTTTTTTAGTTGATTCATTTTGACAAATGATGCTGTAAAGAATAATAAAACTTGTGGCATGCTCAGGTGCGTGCTTGTCTTACAACAGGCACGCTCGTCTATTTATTTAAGAGTGCCATGGCTCCTGTGTGTTATGTTAGAAACTTGTCAAAATGCTGGCACAAAGGCCATCCAATGGCTTCAGCAGGTAGTGCGCTGCACTCCGGTACTGGTGACCTCGATTCAGAAATGGACCCATGGGCAGGATCGGGCAACTGAGGGGATGGGCTCCCAACCAAGGAGGATACAGTATGATGCTGGGTTCTTTTCTGCGGTGGCCAGGGAGCTTGCCTCCTCCTCTGCAGGGGTTTGCTATATGTGTATGAGGCCTCATACGGTACTGCACAGCATTGGACGGTGCTGGGCAGGACTCAAAGGCACAGGGAAATAGTGCATAAAAAAATCCATATCCCTCGGTCGCCCGATGACCATCAGTAGTCTCAGGCCCTGCAGTGTGTAGATCCCAACTGGCTCCAGCATTGGGAAGAGAAGCTGATAGGGCTGGGAGTTCATGAGTACTCTCAAGACTCACAGTCTGTGAAACCCTGCTAGCCCCGACACTGGGGGGAGTGGCTGACAGGACTCTGAGCGTGAGGCCACCGGTACTCTCAGACCTGCCTCTGTGTAGATACCCACTGATTCAACAGTAGAAGGAAGAGGCTGACTGAGCTGGGAGGTCACCAGTACTCTTGTGCCACACATCGTGTGGATCCCTACTGCCTCCAACACTGGGGGAGTGGCTGACAAGGCTGGGAGGTCACCAGTCAACTTGAGCCCTGCTCCATGTGGATCACCACTGATTTCACAGTGTGGGGAGATGCTGACAGGACTGGGAGGTCACCAGTACTCTCCGGTCCCATACAGTGTGGAACCCCACTGGCTCCAACACTGAAGAGAGAAGTTGACAAGGCTGGGAGGTCACTGGTGCTCTCAGGTCCCATACTGTGTGGATCTCCACTTCGCTCCATCACTGAAGGGAGAGGCTGGGAGGTCAACAGTAGTCTCAGACTCCACACTGTGTGAATGCCCACTGGCTCCAACACTGGGGGAGAGGTTGACAGAGCTGGGAGGTTACCAGTACTCTCAGACTCCACACTGTGTGAATCCGCACTGGCTCCAACACTGGGGGAGAGGTTGACAGGCTGGGAGGTCACCAGTACTCTCAGACTCCACACTGTGTGAATGCCCACTGGCTCCGACACTGGGGGAGAGGTTGACAGGGCTGGGAGGTCACCAGTACTCTCAGGCCCCATTCTGTGTGAATCCCCTCTGGCTCTGACACTGAAGAGAGAGGTTGACAGGACTGGGAGGTCACTGGTACACTCTGTCCCCACACTGTGTGGATCCTCACTAGTCTGACAGTGGGGAGAGAGGCTGACATGTCTGCAAGGTCACCAGCAGGAAGGCTCAAGTGTTGGGTGAAGGTGACAGCCAGAGGGCAAAAAGCTCTCTTGCAAAAAAAGAACATTAGCACCATGGTCAGAAAACTGATGTATGGAATGCTGTATAGACCAATGGTAGCTACCATGCCTGTGATTCAGATTCAGAAGCATGCCTGGGGACCAGTAAGAGATAAATGAGGCTGAGGCATTGTGGGCGCACTTTGCTTCCTTGTCACCTGTAATCCTTGTGGTTGGGCCCTAGAGGCCGACACGGTTAGTGACAAGGCACCAGAGTAGGTGTGAGTTCTCAGTAGAAGACGAGGTAAAAAAAACTTCCCTGCCAACTGAGTGATGGGTGCTGACAGTACTGGGCCCATCACCAAATTGACCCAGCAGGGCCACATCCTGTCAAGACTGTAGTGGACAGGGTAGGATTGCTGATGGCCAAATAAGAAAGGATTGAGGGCTACAAAGGCTGACGGTAATGGTGAAAAAAGTTAAAGAAAAAAGAAAACGTATTCACTCAGAAAGGCCCCTGAAATTTCAGAAAACTAAAAAATGAATGGGGGGAATTAATTCTGGGAAGGCAGTAAATGATAAAAGAATATTTTTGATCTTGGCCCCTACCCCCAGTTTTATCTTGTGTGTGTCACTCCTTCATGAAATACTCCCTTGGCTGTTACAGGTTCTGGTGGAATGCTGCAAATGTTAGTTAATCAGCTTATGGTTTTTGAAATGGTGGTGAGGAACAGAATGTTAGCTGAGCTGGTGAGGGCACTGAACCTTGACTCAAGAGATCAAAGGTTCAAATGCAGCCATAGGCACTGCCTCTCTGTTACCTTGAACAACTAATTTGACACTCCAAACGAAAACCCCCCAATTAGGCTTTAGAGACTCAATATTAATTTTTTCATTACCTCCAAATCTCCATATCAACCTGGAGCAGCACGGCACCATTTCACAAAATCAGCGTGGCTCCACGCTGCTCCACTGTATAAGTGATACAGTGGAGCAATGCAGACCCGTGCAGGTCATGTGACATGATGCTAAGCTGCTCCAGGTTTGTTCACATGGGCACTGCTAAATCGGAGCAGATATAAAGACTTGGAGGTAATGAAAAAGTTAAAGTTTGGGGTCTCAAAAGCCTACTCAGGGGTTTTGATTTGAGGGATGTGGTGCTTGGAGGATGTTTGTTCTCCTTTAATTAATGAGTAGAGCTTATGGCAGGAGGCATCGGTGCCACAAGGTCAGTGATACGTTCTGATTTTCTAGTCACTGTATTAAATGGTGAGTGGGGATTGCAGCAGTAAGCTTCAATGCAACAAGGCCAGTGCTCTGTACTAGTTTTGTAGGAACAGTATTAATAAATAGGATTTTTAGCAATAAGCTTGCATGCCACAAGGCCAGTGCTTTGTTCTAGTTTTATAGAGTCAGTATTAGTTAGTTAGTTAGTTAGTTAGTTAGTTAGTTAGTTAGTTGGTTAGTAGGGTTTGCAGCAGTATGCATCGGTGCCACATGGGTGGTGCTCCGTTCTAGTTTTGCACAGACAGTATTAAGTAGTGAGTGTAAGGTCTGTAGCAATAAGCTTCAGTGTCACAGGGACGGTGCTCTGTTTGTACGTAACTGTGTTATGTAATAAGTGGAGTTTGTAGCAGTAAGTGGTAGTGCGACAGCGCCTGTGATTAAGTGGTTCTGGTGGAATCTAAATATGGATTTCCTGTTTAGAATTTAATTTCCCTGTGGCCAAATCATGAACTACTGTGTGTGGCACATAGAAAAGGCAATTCCATGCCCAAATTCCTCTTTTGATCCATGCATACGCACACACACACAGTTCTGCTCACCATGTCTACCCCTGCTTCTGTGTCAGCCCATTATCCATTTCTGAAGACACTACAGGCCTTCAAGATAAGTTTGGACAAATTTCTGCTTGCCAAGAGAATCACAGGGTGCCCTGGGTAAATGTGGGGGTAGAGAATCCTTATAAATTAGTACATTGTTTCAGCATATTCATCCTTGTTTAAGAAGCAGGGAGTGGACATGGTGGACCTCAAGCCCTTTCCAACCTGTATGCTACACTATGAGGGTCACATGATAGACCTCAACTCCCTTTCAACAATTGCTATGTTTCTACAGTATGTTAAACTGTGGTGGGTAGGACATGATGGATCTCGAGACCCTTCTGACTATATATTACTGTGTTCTACAGTATGTTACACTGTGGAGGACATGGTGGATCTCAAGTCCCTTCTCACATTATATTACTATGTATCTGCTGTATATTATACTGTGCAGGGACATGATGAACCTTGAGTTCCTACCTTAAATTACAATGTAACTACAGTATTTCACACTGTGTGGGTGACATGATGGACCTTGAGTTCCTTTCAACCTTAAATTACTATGTCAGTACAATATGTTACACTGTTGGGGGCGGATATGATGGGCCTAGCATCCCTTCCTACTTTTAATTACTATATTACTGGAGTATGTTACACTGTAGGAGGACACGATAGACCTTGATTCCCCTTTGACCTCAAATTACTAAGTTACTACAGTACCTTACAATGTGGGGGGACATGATATACCTCGAGTCCCTTCCTACCGTAAACTACTATGGTACTACACGGTATGTTACACTGTGGGAGGACATGATGGACCTTGAGTGCCTTCTGAGCTTAAATTACTGTGATACTATGGTGTGTTACTATGAAGAGGATGTGATGGGCCCTGAGCCCCTTGTTACATTCACGCAGTATGTTACTACTGTATGTTACACTGTGGGAGGCTTGATGGACACCATGTCCCTGCTGAGCTTAAATTACTGTGTAACTACAGTGTGTTACACTGCAGGGGGACATGATGGATCTCGGGTTCCTTACTACTTTAACTAACTATGTTACCACAGTATGTTGCACTGTGTGTGTGGGGGGGGGGATGGTGGACCTTAAGACCCTTCATACCTTAAATTATTATGTTAACAGTGTGGTGGACATGATTGACCATGGGTCATTTTCTACCATAAAATTACTGTGCTACTACAGTGTGTTATAGTGTGGGGGGACATGATAGACCTTGAGTCCCTTCTAGTCTTAAATGACTGTGTTACTGCAGCACATTACACTCTTTGTGGTGGGCTGATTGACCTTGAGTCTTTTCCTATGTTAAATTATTAGATTACTACAGTACAGTATGTTACAATGTGAGGAAACATGATGGACTATGCATCCATCCTGACCTTAAATTACTATGTTTCTTCAGCGTGCTATTCTGTGGGGGACATGCTGGACCTCGAGTCTCTTCTGAACTTAACCTATGTTACTACAGTATGTTACACTGTGGGGGTGCGATGGACCTGGAGTACCTTTCTATCTTCAGTTACTATGTTACTACAGTACATTACACAGTGGGGGAGAGACATGATGGACATTGAGTCCTTTCCAGCCTTTAGTCACTGTGTTAATACAGTATGTTACACTGTGAGGGGACATAGAAACATAGAATTTGACGGCAGATAAGGACCGCTTGGCCCAAGCAGTCTGCCCATTTTCCTATCTAACAGATAAGCTGCAAATCCTAGTTAACCAACAGCTTACTTCCTCCTACCCCCCGACTAGGACTGCCTTATGCCTGTCCCATGCATTCCTGAAGTCCCCTACTGTTCTTGACTCCACAACCTCCTCAGGGAGGCTGTTCCATGCATCCACAACCCTCTCAGTGAAAAATACTTCCTCCACATTACCTCTGAGCCGTCCCCTCTATCTTCAAATTGTGCCCCTTGTTCTTGCACATCTCTTTTCTGGAAGATGCTACCCTCTTGGACTTTGTTAATTCCTTTGAGGTACTTGAAAGTTTCTATCATGTCCCTCTCCCTCCTTTCCTCTAGGGTATACATATTAAGCTCCTTAGTCTTTCTTGTATATGTCTTCTGGTGCAGACCCTGCACCATTTGGTTGCCCTCCTCTGGACAGCTTCCACTCTGTCTATGTCTTTGCAGAGATGGGGTCTCCAGAACTGCACACAGTACTCCAGATGGGGTCTCACCAACTGTCTGTACAGAGGGATAACAACTTCCTGTTTTCTACTATTGATGCCTCTTCCTATGCATCCCAGTATCCCCCCTGCCTTCCTTCCTTACTGCCTTCTCACATTGCTTGCCCACCTTTAGGTCATCTGATATAACTACCTCCAGGTCCCTTTCTATTTTTACTGTTGTCAGTATCTCACCCCCCCATTGTGTACACTTCCCTGGTTTTTGTTTCCATGTGCATTACCTTGCACTTCTTTGCATTGAATCTGAGCTGCATACATTTGACCATTCCTTCAACCTTGCCAAGTCCTTCTCATCCTTTCCACTCCATCTTGTGTATCAACCCTGTTGCAGATCTTTGTGTCATCTGCAAAGAGGCATACTTTTCCTTCCAGTTCCTCTGCAATGTCACTTATAAGACATTAAAAGGACCGGTCCCAGTACTGAACCTCGGGTACCCCACTAGTAACCCTCCTTTCTTCACTGTATTCCGTTTACTACTAGCCTTTGCGTCCTGTTGTCTAGCCAATTTTTATCAGGCTACCACCTTGGGACCCACTCCAAGGCTGGCTATCTTGTGAATTAATCTTTTTGTGGGTATCAATGCCTTGCAAAATCTGAGTAACAAGAAACATAGAAACATTTGATGGCAGATAAGGACCACTTGGCCCACCCAGTCTGCCCATTTCCCTACCTACTGGATAAGCTGCAGATTCTAGTTAACCAACAGCCTATTTCCTGCAACCCCCACTATAATTGCCTTATGTCTGTCCCATGCATGTTTGAATTCCTCCACTGTTTTAGACCCCACAACCTCTCCAGGAAGGCAGTTCCATGCATCCACCACTCTCTCCGTGAAAAATAATTTCCTCACATTACCCCTGAGCCGTCCCCCCTCTAACTTTAAATTGTGCCCCCTTGTTCTTACACATCTCTTTTTCTGAAAGATGCTACCCTCCTGGACTTTGTTGATTTCCTTGAGGTACTTAAAAGTTTCTATCATGTCCCCCCTGTCCCTCCTTTGGCAGGGCCATGTCCACAGCCCCTCCCTGGTCTACTACTTTGGTCACCAAGTCAAAGAAATCTATTAGATTTGTCTGACACGACCTTCCCATCGTGAATCCATGCTGCCTTGGGTCCTGTGCCCCACTGGCCTGTAGGTACTCAACAGTTCTTTCCTTCAGAAATGATTCCATCATTTTCCCTACCACTGAGGTCAAACTAACTGGTCTGTAGTTTCCTGCCTCTGTCCTGCTCCCACTTTTGTGAAGCAGAATCACATCTGCCCTCCTCCAGTCCTCGGGTACCACCCCATCCTCCCATGATTTGTTAAAGAGAGTAGTCAGCGGTGTCACTAGTTCTACCCTTAGTTCTTTTAGAATTCTTGGGTGAATCCCATCAGGCCAAATTGCTTTGTCCACATTCAATTTTATCAGTTGTTTCAGAACCCTTTCTTCTGTAAATGGACTGGTATTGACCCCCATCTTCGGAGTGTTTCTCTTGTTTGGTTTAGGTAACTCCCCCTCCTCTTCCTTTGTGAATACTGAGCAGAAATATTTGTTCAGTATCCCTGCTTTTTCACTGTCACCCTCTACCCACATTCCTCCCTTTACTAAGCTTCAGTATCCCTCCTTTGGTCTTTCTTCGCTCCCTAATGTACCTATAAAAGGTCTTATCCCCCTTCTTAACAGAATTGGCTATCCTTTCCTCGGTTTGGGCCTTTGCTATTCTGACTGCCTTCTCAGCCTCTTTCTGCTTTAACTGATAAAGTTCTCTGTCCTGCTTCTTCTGTGTTTCCTTATATTTCCTGAATGCTGTCCTTTTCTCCTTAACCTTCCTGCCACCTCTTTTGAGAACCATAGCGTTTTTCCTTCGTTGTGTTTTATTGATTTGCTTTACACAAAGGCTTGTTGCCTCTGTGATGGCTGTTTTGATCACTCCCCATTGTTCCTCCACCCCTCCTTCTTGCCTCTTTGCTAGTGCTTTTCTGGGGCACTCTCTCATTTTCCCAAAGTCGACCCTCCTAAAGTCCAGTACTTTTGCTTTTGTATGGCTTGATTGTATGGCTGTGTTTATCGTGAACCACACTGTTTGGTGGTCGCTTGTTCCCAGATGGTTACCCACTTCTAAATCTGAGATTCTTTCTCCATCCCCATTTGAGAGTACCAGGTCTAAGATTGCTCCCTCCCGAGAGGGTTCCAATACTAGCTGTCTGAGGCATGCCCCCTGTAGGGCATCAAGAATGGCCCTGCTCTTGGATGTGCCTGCAGCAAAGGTGCTCCAGTTAACATCTGGCATATTCATGTCCCCCATCAACAATATCTTCCCTTTTTCTGCCATTCTAAGAAAGCCTTCTATCATTTCCTTGTCCATTCCCTCCCCTGAGATGGGGGTCTGTATACAAACCCCATTGGGATTGTGGTGCCATTTCCTGTCTCCAGGGTGACCCAAAGTGCCTCATCTGCTCCCTGTTTACTCTTTAGTTCCGTTGCTTTGATCCCTTCCTTTACATGAGAGCTCCCTCCTCCTTTACCCTCCCTGTCCCTCCTGTAGATTGTGTATCCTGGTATGTTGACATCCCAGTCATGGTTCTCTGTGTACCATGTTTCTGTGACTGCCACAATATCCAGGCAGCCCTCTTCCATCAAGGCCACTAGTTCAGGGGCTTGTTACACAAACTATGGGCATTGGTACTCATCATCCTCCACCTTTTGATAGTACCCCTTTTAGCCCCATTTCTGTCCTTACTGCCTTTGCCTTTTTTCATTTAAATCTGTTCTGCTCCTAATAACTTCTGTACCTTGGTGTTTACCTCACTAATCACCATGTTTTGTGAGGAGGCTCAGATTTCCTGTCTTTTCAATGCCTCCCCTTGGCTAGTTTAAATGCTTGCCAATGAAGCATTTAAACCTCTCACCTAGGATCCTGGTTCCCCCGGACAGATGCAGACCATCACCAGTATGGTCTGCATCCCTCCATGGCTCCCCAGTCCCCAATGAAGCCAAACCCTGAGCTCCACATCAGTTTTCAACCACTCATTGAATTCCCTGGTGAGAAGTGCCTAGCATCTCCCTTGCCATAGACAGGCAGCACCTCCGAGAAGGTTACCGTATGCACTACTTGTCTAAGGCCCCTTCCCAACTCTATAAACTCCTCTTGCACTGCTCTGATCCCATTCCTAGCCAGGTAATTTGTCCCTAGGTTGACAATGACATCCAGCTCTCTCCCTCGTGCAGCTCCTCCCACAGTCCTGAGGATTCGCTTCCTGTACCTCCAAGCCGTGGTGCCAGGAAGGCACCTTACCTCCTCTCCCTTCCTCCCCATTTCTACCCCCTAATGATTGAGTCCCCACCAGGAGTTGTTTCTTTCCCTGTGGTCCCATGCCACCCCTCCTGTGGGTCTCCTTTGTGAAGGTTCCCAGCATCCTCCTTGGTCTCTGCAGGTGCCTCCATGGAGAGACCACTATCCACCAGAAGAGCAGAATGGTTGTGGAGAGGTACAGCTGGAGGATGCAACTCTGCTCCACCACTCTCTCCCTCCTTGAGCCCACCCTGGTCCAGCATCTCCTCTTTCTTGGCAACCTCTGAGGTAGTGGCATTGGCCCTGGTGGTCCCTGGGTGGGGAGGAGGTTTCCGATCCTAGCCAGGTCAGCCTGGAGCAGGCAACCTCCTCTTGCAGACCAGAGAGGTGCCTGCAAATAGGGCAGCATCGCAGCCTCCAGAATGTCTCGGAACACTGCCGCCCCACAGCCATTGCACTGCACCATTCCTATCATGTCTTATTTTGTGTCCTCTCTACTGTTTCTCTGGATGCTTACTCTCCTCTCCTTACAACTCTGACCCTTCCTGTTCTGGGACAGCAACTTCCTATCTTCTTCAGTAGCCTCCTTCTTCCTTGCTCAGTGTCAGACCACCAGCAGCTGGGGGGAGTGAGCTACTTTTTATTTTTAGGGTTGACAAAACCAATGTTTCTCTATGATCCTTTCCTTCCTACCGCCAGGCAGGAAGTTCCTGTGACAGTCAAATCCAGTGGCTATAAAAGTAGAATTGGCTTTGGGTGGGATGGAGGGCAATTAGTAAGAAAAAAGGCTAGCAACAGGAAGTTGTAATTTGACTCACCTGCTTTTCTAGTGTCTAAACCACACTCCCAGGTAAGCTCTCTTTCCTCCTACTGGTTTAGCAAAGTCACCTGATACAGTACCTTTCCCTGCACAGAACACACACTGCCTTTCTTTCTTTTCTTTCCTTTTTAACCCTAAATAAGACCCCTTCTACTTCTAATAAAATTATCTGTCTACTTAATCTTAACTGACACTGACTCCTGCTGAGATATAAGTTTTAAATTAACAAGAAAATGTAGCTTCTTTTAGTTAGCTGCTTTCTGCTCTACAAAAAAGGCTAGCAACTAGCTGCTTTCTGCTCTACAAAAAAGGCTTTGAGTCCCCTCATACCTTAAATTACTATATTTCTACAGTATGTTACCCTGTGAGGTGCCTATGATATACCCTGACTCACTACTGTAAATTGCTGTGCTACTACAGTATGTTACCCTGTGAGGTGCCTACGATATACCCTGACTCACTACTGTAAATTGCTGTGCTACTACAGTATGTTACACTGTGAGGTGCCTACGATATACCCTGACTCACTACTGTAAATTGCTGTGCTACTACAGTATGTTACACTGTGAAGTGCCTATAATACACCCTGACTCACTACAGTAAATTGCTGTGCTACTACAGTATGTTACCCTGTGAGGTGCCTATGATATACCCTGACTCACTGCTGTAAATTGCTATGCTATTACAGTATGTTACCCTGTGGGGGGAGGCATGAGTGATCTTGAGTATCTTTGTGTCTTAAATTACACCATGTAACTACAATGTGTTGTACTCTGGGAGGGACAAGATGGACCTCTAGTCCCTTCCTATCTTAAATAATTATGTTACTACAGTATGTTATATTGTGGGGGGACATGGTGGACCACGAGTCCCTTTCAACCTGAAATTACTGTTACTACAGTATGTTACCCTGTGGGGGAACATGATGGACCAGCAGTCCCTTCTGACTTTAAATCACTGTGATACTACAGTATGTTACACTGTGTGGGACATGATGGATCTCAAGTCCCTTCAGAACCTAAATTACTTAATTACTACAGTATGTTACACTGGGGGGGGCATGATGGACCACGAGTTTCTGCTGAACTTAAATTACAATGTTACTACAGTATGTTACACTTTGAGGGGACATGATGCACCTAGAGTCCTTTCCGACCTTAAATTACTGTGTCACTACAATATGTTACTCTGAGGGTGAGTCATGACGGACCTCGATTCCCTTCTGACTTTAACTTAATATGTTATTAACAGTATATACTCTGTGGGAGGAGACATGATGGACCTCAGCTTCCTTATAATCTTAACATACTACATTACTGCAGTATGTTATACTGTGGGGAGATATGATGGACTTTGAATCATTTACTACCATAAATTAGCATGTTAGTACAGTAAGTCACACTTTGAGAGAGCATAATAGAATGAAAGAATGTTACTACAGTATGTTACACTGTGGGGGGGGGGAATTGGTGGACCCTGAGTCCCTTCGTACCTTAAATTATTGTCTTTCTACAATATATTACATTGTGGGAGGAGTGTGATTGATCTTGACTGCCTACCTTAAATTACTACGCTACTACTACATGTTGCTTTGTGGGGGAGATGTGATGAACCTTGAGTCCCTTTCTACCTTAAATTACTATGCTACTATGCCATGTTACTCTGTGGGGGAGACGTGATGAACCTTGAGTCCCTTTCTACCTTAAATTACTATGCTACTACAACGTGTTACTCTGTGGGGGAGACGTGATGAACCTTGGGTCCCTTTCTACCTTAAATTACTATGTTACGACAGTGCGCTACACTGTGGGGTGAATGTGACGGACCTCTGGTCCAGTCTTATCTTAAATTACCATCTTACTACAATGTGTTATACTCCGTGGTGGACAAGATGAACCTCCAGTCTCTTCCTACCTTAACTTACTATATCACTACATCATGTTACACTGTGGAGGGACATGCTGGATGGGCAGTCCCTTCTGACTTTAAATTACTAGACTACTACAGTATGTTATACAGAGGGGGGCTCATGATGAACCTTGAGTCCATTTAAATCTTAAATTACTAAGTTACTACAGTATGTTACACTGTTTGGTATATGACAGACCTCTAGTCCCTTATGAACCTCAATTACAAAGTTATCATGGTATGTTATATTGTTTTGGACATGATTGAGTCCCTTATGAGCCTAAATTACTAAGTTGCTACAGTATGTTACATGGGGAAGGGGGGGCACGATGGACCTTGAGTTTCTGCTGACCTTAAATTACTGTGCTACTACAGTATGTTACACTTTGGGGTCATAATGGACCTTGATTCCCTTCTGATCTTAACTTAACTGCTGGACACTGCGTCCCTTTTAATGTTAAATTAATATATTACTACAATATATGCACCGTGTTGGGGTTGGGAGACATGATGGACTTCGAGTCCCTTCTGATCTTAACATACTATTTTACTGCAGTATGTTACACTGTGGGGTGGGCATGGTGGACCTTGAATTTCATCATACCTTAAATTACTATGTGACTACAATATGTTATACAGCGGGGGACATGATTGACCTCCAGTCCCTTCCTACCTTAAATTACTATGCTACTACAGTATTTTATACTGTATGGTGAGCATGATGGACCTGAAGTCCCTTCTTGCCTTAAATTACCATACTACTGCTATGTGTTATACTCTGTGGGGGACAAGATGGACCTGCAGTCCCTTCCTACCTTAAATTACTATGTTGCTACATTATGTTACACCATGGGGGGACATGATGGACTGTCATTCCCTTCTGACTTTAAATTACTATGCTTCTACAGTGTGTTATACTGAGCAGGATATCATGGAGCTCAAGCCCCTTCCAGGCCTAAATTAATAAGTTACTACTGTCACACGGTCTGGGACATAATGGACCTTGAGTCCCTTATGAGCCTAAATTATTAAGTTACTACAGTTTATTATACTGGGGGAGGGCATGATGGGCCTCAGGTTTCTGCTGACCTTATATTACTGTGTTACTACAATATATTACACTTTGGAGGGACATCATGGACCTCGAGTCCCTTCTGACCTTAAATTACTGTGCTACTACAGTATGTTACACTGTTGGGGAGGGGTCATGACGGACCTCGATTCCATTCTGACCTTAACTTAATATGTTACTTCAGCATGTTACTCTGTGGCGGACGTGCTGAACCTTGAGTCCCTTCTAACCTTGAATTAATATGTTACTACAGTATGTACCCTGTTGGGGGGGAGACATGATGAACGTTGTGTCCCTTCTGATTTTAACATACTAAGTTACTGCAATATGTTACACTGTGTGTTGGGGGTATGGTGGACCTTGAACTTCTTCATACCTTACATTACTATGTTACTACAGTGTATTACACTGTGGGGGGAGACCTGATGGACCTCAAGTCCCTTTCTACCTTAAATTACTATGTTACTACAGTATGATATGTATGGGCTAAGAGGGATGGCATATGAGGAGAAGTTGAGGGAACTTTCTTTGTATCGTCTGGAGATAAGAAAGGAAAGAGGGGACATGATTGAAACATTCAAGTATGTGAAGGGGATCAATAAAGTGGGGAACAGCTTATTTAAAGGGAAGGCGGATACAAGAACTAGGGGCATGGACTGAAGGTAGAGGAGGGAAGGTTTAGGGGAGATATTAGGAAGTATTACTTCAAGAGAGAGTGGTTGAGCCGTGGAACAGACTGCCAGAGGAGGTGGTGTGTGCCAGTACAATAGAGGGATTCAAGAGGGCCTGGGACAAACAACACAGGGTTGTCAAGGGGAGGACGAGGGGAATCTTGGGGGGAGTGACAGGTAGAGGAAGGGAATGGGCAGACTCGATGGGCCAGGAAGGCCCTTTTCTGCCGTCACATGTCTATGAATCCATATTACACTATGTGAGGCACTGTGGAGCTGGTGTCCCTTCCAAGCCAAAATTAGTATGTTACCACAGTATGTTACACGGAGGGGGGGCATGATGGACCTAGCGTCCCTTCCTACTTTAAATTATTATGTTACTAGAGTATGTTACACTGTGGGGGGACATGATGTTCCTTGAGTCCCTTCCTACCTTAAAGTACTGTGTTACTACTGTATGTCATACTGTGGAGGAAGTCATGGACCTCGAGTCCCTTCTGATATTAAATTGGTATGTCACAATGGTATGCACATTGTTGGGGGGAACATGATGGACCTCATGTCCCTTCTGATCTTAACTTAGTATGTTACTGCGTATGTTAAACTGTGAGGTGACATGATTGACCATGAGTCCCTTCCTACCTTACAGTACTGTGTTACTACTGTACGTCATACTGTGGAGGAAGTCATGGACCTCGAGTCCCTTCTGCTATTAAATTGGTATGTCACAATGGTATGCACATTGTGGGGGGAACATGATGGACCTCAAGTACCATCTGATCTTAACTTAGTGTGTTATTAAGTATGTTAAACTGTGGGGTGACATGATTGACCATGAGTCCCCTTCCTACCTTAAATGACCACATTACTACAGTATGTTACACTGTGGTGGGGAGGGCTTGATGAACCTTGAGTTCCTACTCTAACTTACTGTGTTACTACAGTATGAAACACTGTAGGGTGAACATGATGGACCTCAATTCCCTACCTTCAGTTACTATACTACTACAGTGTGTTACTCTGTGGGAGGACATGATGGACCTCTGGTCCCTTCTGACCTTAAATTACTACACCACTATAGTATGTTACACTTTGAGGGGACCATGATGAACCTCAAGTCCTTTTGAACCTTAAATTGCTATGTTACTACAATATGTTACACTGTATGGGACAAAATGGACCTTGAATACCTCCGAGCCTAAATTACTGTGTTACTACAGTATGTTATGTTGTGGGGGGCATGATGGACCTTGAGTTGTTGCTGATTTTAATTTTCTATGTTACTACAGTAAGTTTCACTGGGGGGGGGGGAATGATAGACTTTGAGCCCCTTTTAACCTTAAATTACTATGTTACTGCACTACGTTACACTGTGGGGGACATGATGGACCTTGAGTACCTTCTGTGCTTATAGTACTCTGATACTACAGTGTGATGGTGTGGAGAGGACACGATAGATATCAAGTCCCTTGCTATGGTCAGATACTATGTTACATGGTGAGGGATGGGACATGCTGGATCTCAAGTTCCTGCCAAGCTTAAATTACTGTGCAACTACAATGTGTTACACTGTGGGGGGCCATGATGGACCTTAAGTCCCTTACTACCTTAAATGACTATGTTTCTATCATATGTTACGCTGGGGGGGGGGCATGATGGACCTCGAATCTCTTCCTACCTTCAATTACTAGGTGACTTCTGTATGTTACACTGGGGTGGGGACATGGTGGACCTCGAGTCCCTTCCTACCTTTAAATTATGAAGTTGCTGCAGTATGTTACATTGTGGGCAGACATAGAAACATAGACAATGACAGCAGAAAAAGACAACCGGTCCATCCAGTCTGCCAATAAACCCTAGCAAACCCGAGACCTATTGTCCACACAGGATTCTTATTCACACTATCCACCCCCATGCTCCCTGCCCTACTGCTATCACCCTGAGCAACCACTAAACCATTCACTTTGTTCTAGCTGTGTCTGAAACCACTGATAGTTTTGGCATCTACGACATTAGCTGGCAGATCGTTCCACGGCACCACCACCCTTTCTGTAAAATAAAATGTTCTCACTTCCTTCTTGAATCTCCCCGCTGGCAGTTTTCACCTTGGCCCCCATATTCTTGAACCACTGCTTATACTAAATAGTTCCTTGCAGTTTACATTGTTCATTCCATTCAGGAAATTGAAGGTCTCTATCATAGCTCCCCTCTCTTGTCTGGCCTCCAGCAAGTACATGTTCAGTGCCTTGAACCGATCCTTGAAGATCTGTGCTGCTCCCCCTAATTAATTTTTTTCACCCTACATTGCACTGTCTCCAGCCTGTTCTTATCATTCCTTAGATGAAGACTCCAGAACTGGACACAGTACTCCAGGTGGGGCCTCACTAGTGGTCTAAAGAGTGGTAGTAACGCCGCCTTCCTTCTGCTATTAATACCCCTCCCTATACGCCCCAGCATCCTATTTGCCTTGCTTTAGGCCTTGTTACACTGGTTTAATTGTTTGAGGGAATCACTAATGATGACTTCTATGCCTCTTTCCTCACAGGTCATGCACAGCTTTAACCCCCTCCTTCTGCCCCCAATCTAGGACTCAGTCCTGGGGTTCTTGTTCCCTATCTGCATCACTTTGCACTTTTTGGCATTGAATTTCAACTGCCAAACCTTGGTCCACCTCTCTAGCTTCCATAACTCTCTCTGCATCTTCCTAAACCCCTCCTAGTTGTCTACCCTGCCACAGAGCTTAATATCATCTGCAAAGAGATGCATCTTGCCCTGGATTCCTTCTCCCATGTCGCTAATGAACATACTGAAAAAGACCAGACTCAGGATTGAGCCTTGTGGCACCCCACTGGTGACCTCCCTCTCTGATTTTACTCCGTTAATCACAGCCCTCTGCTGCCTCCCTTCCAATCAGCTTTTCTCCCATCTAACTGTATCTTTCACTGTACACAGATCCTCTAGCTTCTTAAGCAACCTTCTGTGAAGCATCAAGTTGAAAGCCTTACTGAAATCAAAGTACAGTAAACCCACAACATGGTCCTTATCTTCTTCTCCTTACCCAGTCAAAGAATACTATCAGGTTGATTTGGCAAGACCTTCCTGCCACAGACCCATGCTGTGTACTGTCTTAGAGTCCATTGCTCTTCAGGAAGTTTACAAGGTCCTCTTTGACTAGTGTCTCCATCAGTTTACTCACAATAGATGTAAGGCTGACAGGTCTTTAGTTGCCCAGTTGCTCCTTATCTCCCTCCTCCATGGAAAGGGATTATGTCTGTTCCAGTCTTCTGCAACTACACCTATCTGAACTGAGCTATTGAATTGCCCCACCAGGAGTTCAGTTAGTTCCATTTTCAGTTCCTTGAGCACACTGAGATGCATCCCATCTGGCCCCAGGGCCTTATCTTTCTTTAGGGTTACTAACTCTTACCAAACCCTTTCAGTGGTAAATACTTGCTGCCTCATCTCAGGGACCCCCCTTACAGCTGCTTCAATGCCACTCTGTAACAGAGGCCCTCTATCTTCCCTTGTGAAAACAGAGCAAAACTAGCTGTTAAGAATGGCTGCTTTCTGCCATCTCCCTCAATTACCCTACCTCCCTTGGCTAGCCTAACAATTCCTCCTCCCTTCTTTCCTTTGCCCTAATATAGCTAAAGAACTGTTTTTCCCCACCCTTGACCCCTTCACAGTACTCAGCTCTGTGTCTGCCTTAGCTTCTCTGACCACCCTTTTGGTGCCCCTTGTTCTCATTAGGTACTCTCTCCATTCTTCCTTCTCTTGTTTTTCCTTGTACCCAATGAAGGCCTAATTTTTGTCTCTCACTGCTTCCCTGACCTTTCCAGAGAACCATGCTGGTCTTTTGTACTTTTTTTTATTACAGCTTTCATGCAAGACTTTATTCCCTTGATAATGTCCCCCTTAATTGCACCCCCATTTTTCCTCCACATCCCTGATGCTATCTACTCCAACTGACATGTCCCAGACCAGCTCCCTCTTCTGGTTGAAGTCTGCCAGTCTGAAATCAAGGATTTCAGCCTTTGATGAGGACTTACAGTCCTTGTCCCAAAGGCCAGTTCGAACCAGATAGATCTATGGTCGCTGGACCCTAGTGGCTCCCCTACCATCTCTCCTCTGACCACTTGTAAGTTGGTAAGTACCACACTGAGACTGGCAACCTGCCTTGTGGGTTCCTTAACTAGCTGCACCAGCAGGCAGACCTGTAGAGTATCTGTTAGGGCCTGACTGCTGGAGCTCCTGACCAATGGAATGACCCAATCAATATCTGCCAGGTTTATATCTCCCCCACCATCACCACTTCCCCCTTTGTCATCCCCCCCTCCTTTCTAGTTCTGCCCTTAGCTCCTCATCTCTCTCTTCTTCCAGTCCTGGAGGTGTATAGATCACCCCATTCATAGTTTCGTGGCTGCGAATGCCATTATCAGAACCAGCAGTGATTCTGCTTCCAGATTACCACCTATTATGTTTCTGTCCTCCCCTGCTTCTACGTCCTCTCTGACATATAGTGCTACATCTCCTCCTTTACCGTTTCCTCTGTCCCCTCTAAGCACAGTGTAGACTGGGACTGTCATGTTCCAGTCGTTAGTCTCTGTGGCCCAAGTTTCTGTGATGGCTACTAAATCCATCTAAGTGTCTACCACCATTGCCTGGAGCTCACTAGTTTTATTTTCCAGACTCCGGGCATTAAGGCAGACCCTGTTCCATCTTTCTCCTGATCCTGTCTTGCTTTTTCCTGTTCTTTCTTACTTTTTCTTCCCTAGTCTTTTTTATTATTTATTTTTTATACTGAATGTAGGCTTTGTCAGTCCTCCCTCATTGACCTCTTTCCCTATCCTAATTTGAACTTCAACCTTATTGTTATCCACTTTGCTGGTACTAGTCCCCTGTTTAGTGGTAGCCCTAGCAAGGTTCCCCACCTGCTCTCCCATCTGAGTGGTCCCTCTAGCCTCCGTCTCCCCTGTAGTCAGTTTAACTGTCCAATGTAAACGTCAAGCTTCTGCTCCAGAGCACTGCCCTCTCTCTCATCAGGTGAAGGCCATTACCCGTGAAGAGCTTGCTGTCCTAGAAGCCCCCCATTCCACCACAAAGTGGTACCCCTTCTCCTGACACTGTCCCTTCAACCACCCATTAAACTCCTCAGACTCTTCCTTCTTTACTCTTGTCTTACCCAGTCTCCTTATTTTATACAGTGAGGACTCTGAAAAAGGCCAAGGAAGCCAAGTGAGCCTTCAGTTTGTCCTCCAGCCTCTTAAAGTTCTGCTTCACAGGCTTCCACAGGCTGGTTCACCAGATCATTGGTATCTAACTGTACCAGCACCCCCAGATCACCCTCACTCTTCTCCACCAACCTCCCCATCCTACCTATATTGTTGCTAGCTGATGCACCAGAAAGGCATCTGACCATGTCACTCACCATCCCTGCCCTACCCAACACCCTCTCTATTGATTACAACACATATTCAGTGATGCATGGTTGACCTTGAGACTCTTTCTGCCATAAACTACTATGTTACTACAATATGTTACACTGCTGGGGGACATGACTGACCTCAAGCCCCTTCCTACCATAAATTATTATATTACTAGAGTGTTTTATATGGTGAGGGACATGATGTACCTCAAGTCCCTTTCTACCAGAAATTACTGTGTTACTACAACTTGTTATACTTGGGGGGGGGCGCATGATGGACCCTGAGTCCCTTCCTACCTTAAATTACTATATTACTACAGTGTGTTATACTCTGGGGGACACGATGGACCTCAGGTCCCTTCTGACCTTAAATTACTATGTTACTACTGTATGGTACACTATGTGTCACATGATGGATCTAGAGTCCCTTCCGAGCCTAAATTACTATGTTACTACAATATTTTACACAGTCTGGGGGGCTGATGGACCTCAAGTCCCTTCCTTCATTAAATTACTATGTTACTGCATACAGTATGTTACAATGTAAGAGGACATAATGCACTATGAGTCCCTTCTGACTTTAAATTACTATGTTACTATGGTGTGTACACTGTGGGGGTATGATGGACTTTAAGTCCCTTCTGATCTTAACTTACTGTGTTACTACAGTATGATACACTATGGGGTAAATGTGATGTTCCTCAAGTCCCTACCTTAAATTACTGCACTGCTACGGTATGTTACTCTGTAGGGGGACAAGCTGGACCTTGCATCCCTTCCTACCTTAAATTACTGAGTTGCTTCAGTATTTATTTATTTATTTTATTTATATAGTTTTTGTTGACCGGGTAAGTGCACTAGACAAATCCTGCCTATTTTCAGGCATGACCCGGGGAAGGGGGATACAGATGAATGCCAACTGACCTTGAACCAGATTAAGCTGTTGGCAGTATTTTTAGTGAATGAGGGAAATTTGGCCAGGACACCAGGGAAATTCCTCAGTATGTTACACTGTGGGGTACATAATGGACCTACAGTCACTTCTGACCTTAAACTGTTATGTTTCTACTGCGTATTACACTGTGGATGAGACATGTTGAACCTGGAGTCCATTGGGACCTTAAATTCCTATGTTACTACAGTATGTTACATTGTTTGGGGGGGGGGGTCATGTTGGCCCATGAGTTTCTGCTGACCTTAAATTAATATGTAACTGCAGTATACTGTAGAATAGGTTATATCTGATGTAAAATAATTATAGCTATATTTGCTTAAGTGATAATTGTACTAAAATAAAATGACACTAATTGGACAAAATTGCACATTTGCAATGGGAATAAATTAGGAGCTAATTGTAGAGCGTGAAATTAAATTTGCGCAATACTGGACGATTAGTGCCATGCGCTAAATATAACTTGTGTGAGAATAAACAGTTCGTCAGTATTACACTGTGGGGGGACATGATGGACCTCAAGTCCTTCTGAACTTAAATTACTACGTAACTGCAGTTTGTTACATTGTGGGGGGTCATGACTTGCCCTCAATTTCCTTCTGACCTTAACTTACTATTTTACTTTAACATGTTACTCTGTGGGGTACGTGTTGGACCTCAAGTCCCTTCTGAATTTAAATTACTTTGTTACAATAGTATGTACAATGTGGGGGGAGACATGAAGGACCTTGAGTCTCTTCTGATCTTGATATACTATGTTACTACAGTATGTTACACTTTGGGGGACCTGAATGACCTTGAGTCCCTTCCTACCGTAAATTACTGTGTTACTACAGTATATTATACAGTATATCACACTGTGGGGTGATCATGATGGACCTCAAGTCCCACCTTAAATTGCTATGCGACTACAGTAAGTTACTCTGTGGGAGGACATGATGGACCACAAGTCTCCTTCTACCCTAAATTAATATGTTACTACAGTGTGTTATACTCTGATGGGACATGATGGACCTCGAGTCCCTTCCTACCTTAAATTACTGTGTTACTATAGTATGTTATACCATAGGGAACATGATGGACCTCGAGTCCCTTTCAACCTTAAATTACTATGTCACTGCAGTATGTTACTCTGTGGGGGGACATGATGGGCCTAGAGTTCTGTCTGACCTTGAATTACTAAAATGGTTTTATTTAAAAGGCTTTTAAAAAATAACACAACAGAGACAGACTTTTGAGATTAAGCTTATTTTACGTCTCAGTAGGATAGCAGATGGCATGAATACTGATTTGGGTTTCATGACATATTAGTCTACTTAAACTTACACAGACTTTTACTTCATAGGCTGGACATTTAACAGGACTTCAATGTGTTTTTTTTTTTAACTAGTTATCAATATTTTAGTTTCTCACCATACTTACATGAATGTGTGTGGGGGTGGGTGGAGAGGTTGGGGGGGTCTTAGGTGAGTGTGTATGCAAGAGGAGTTTACTGTGTGTGTGTTTGGGGGTAGTTTTGTGGGTTTTTTTGGGGTGTTGTAGGATTTTTTTTGGGGGGTGTTGGAGTTGTGCTTACATATTTAGGAAGGCTTATATTCAGGTACATTGCATAATTATGCTACATGGTGCTAGGACTCTTGGCTCACATGCATAGTGAATATACACTTCTTTTCTAGTTATCTTTTCCTGGGCGTGGGGTGGGGGGTTAATTCCATTGGGGTTTTATACAGATTCCTAAGACTGTTTCTGTTCATATAGGTAATTGATTACATACTGACTCATTATTGAACTTTGAATATTTTAAGATGCATGAACTAATTTTCTAGGTGGTCCTTGAGAGATTGGGGAGGCAGTATAGCGCAGTGGTTTAAGACTCTGAGCTGCAAATCAGGAGACCTGGGTTTGAATCCCACAACCCCCACTTGCATACTGTGTGACCCTCAGCAAGTCATTTAACTTTCCCGTGCTCCCAGGTCACACCTGTAAACAAGCTTTCAGCTTAGTGTGCTACTCTTGGTTAAACAATTAAAAAAAGATTCATTTTTATGTTGGCGCGCTTGCGCAGCCAACCTCTTGCGGCAGTGCAGCTTTGGAGGCGTGGTCGCTGTTGGGAGAATGCAGGGCATGCACCAGTAGGTGTGTCCCTTATTCCCCAATCAGCCTGCATGCCGGTGCCACACCATGCATACATAATGTGGCGAGCACATCTAAGGAAAGGTCCGCTGCAATCCGAGCAGGCCTACCTAGATTTTAGCAAGGCATCTGACACAATCTCACACAAAAGATTAATATACAAGTTAGCCAGCCTTGGAGTGGGTCCCAAGGTGGTAGCCTGAATAAAAAACTGGCTGGACAACAGGACACAAAGGGTAATGGTAAACAGAGTCCACAGAGAAGAAAGGAGGGTAACTAGCGGGTTACCGCAGGATTCGGTACTGGGACCGGTCCTCTTTAATATCTTTATAAGTGACATTGGAGAGCACCTGGAAGGAAAGGTATGTCTCTTTGCAGATGACACAAAGATCTGCAACAGGACTGATACACAAGGTGGGGTGGAAAGAATGAAAAGGGCAAGGTTGGAGGAATGGTCAAATATGTGGCAGCTCAGATTCAATGCAAAGAAGTGCACAGTAATGCATCTGGGAAACAAAAACCCAGGGGAAGAGTACACAATGAGGGGTGAGTTAATAACAACAACAAAAATTGAAAGAGACCTAGAAGTAATTATATCAGATGACCTAAAGGTGGGCAAACAATGTGAGAAGGCAGTAAGGAGGGCTGGGGGGATACTGGGATGCATAGGGAGAGGCATCAGTAGTAGAAAACAGGAAGTTGTTATCCCTCTGTACAGACAATTAGTGAGACCCCATCTGAGTACTGTGCAAATTCTGGAGACCCCATCTCCATAAAGACATAGACAGAGTTGAGGGCTGTTAAGAGGAGGCAATCAAAATGGTGCAAGGTCTGCACCAGAAGACATACGAGGAGCAGTGGTGGAGCTAGGTTTGGGAGCATTTGGGAGCCGGGGGGGGGCCATTCAGTCAATCATGGGCTCCACAATGGGCACTAAACAGTGAATAAAGATGGTGGTGGGGTACCACTACTCACACTGGGGCAGTCAGGAGGGGCAACCGCCCCCAGCCCCCCCTCTAGCTCCGCCACTGACAAGGAGAGACTAAAGCAGCTTAATATGTATACCCTTGAGGAAAGGAAGGAGAGGGGGAACATGATAGAAACTTTCAAGTATCTCAAGGGAATTAACAAAGTACAAGAGGGTAGTATATTTCAGAAGAAGAGATGTGCAAGAACAAGGGGGCACAATTTGAAGATAGAGGGTGAACAGCTCAGAGGTAATGTTAGAAAGTATTTTTCACAGAGGGTTGTGGATGCATGGAACAGCCTTCCTGAGGAGGTTGTGGAGTTAGGAACAGTGGGAGAATTCAAGAATGCATGGGACAGACATAAGGCAATTCTAGCGGGGGGGGTAGGAGGAAATAAGCTGTTGATTAACTAGAATCTGCAGCTTATCCATCAGGTAGGGAAATGGGCAGACTGGGTGGGCCAAGTGGTCCTTATCTGCCATCAAATTCTATGTTTCTATGAGCAAAGCTCGTCAGACACAGTGGACCTTCCATGGACGTGCTCACCGACATTATTAGCATGGCGGCAAAGAGGCCGCCATACTGCCGACCTCGGGGGTGCCCAATCCCCCTGTCTGTTTACCCCACCCTCTGTATGTGCTGACGGGGGAGCCCACTCCCCATCGGCATAAATCACCCCCCCATTGTTAAATGCTGAGGGGAGTGCCCAATCCCCTCAGCTGACCCCCTGTTTCTTTGTGTACCCGGCAGAAGCCCTACTCCCGTCAGCATAAAAGCCCCCCCATTGTTAAATGCCGGTGCCCAGTCCCCCTCGGCTCATCCCCCACACTTTCTTTGTGTGCCCATCGGGCTGCCCAAATTCCTGTCGGCTACAGCATCCCCCCCCCAAACATTTAGGTGGCACGCTGGGAGCCCACCCCAGTGTGCCAAATCACCTGAAACAAAAAAAACTGTCCCGCAATGTTTTTGTTTGTTTTTGTCACCTGTAAAATGAAAACGGTCCCTCGTAGTCTCCCTGCCCCCCACCTGCACCCACCCTATGCGCACCCTGCCTCCCCACACACCCCCTCACCACATACTTACCTCCGAAGTCCGGCGCGATGATTTTCGGTGGACCGGAAACACGTCTGCATTCTTCAAAGCTGACCCTGAACTGAAGAAATGCCAGTAAGCTGTATAATGGAATAAATAGGGTTTTCCAACTTTGCTGCATATCTCAAACATTTTGGGGAATTTTGGCCCCAAATTTTCAACATGGGGTTTTTGGTACCCCTCCTCATGAATTCTTGCACTGTCATGGCGTTATTCGGTACCGAAAAGTGATTTTGCAGTCACTGCATGGAATCACCTTTCGGGGCTGAGTAACGAAATGACAGTGCCAGTGTTCATGAGGGGGGCTCTCAAAAAGCCTATGTTGCAAGTTTGGTGGGAAAAATCCAAAAAGACTGTTTGCTATGCACGCTCGTAAGTTAGTGAATTCACAATATTTTCATGCCAGATTCTCAACATTGGCATTTTACCACACCTTCTCGTGAACTGTATAGCTGTCATTTTTCACATACTGGCCGAAATGTGTTTTCGCACTTCCAGCTCAGAATAGTGCAGTTGCTGTGTGAAATCCATGTTTGGGACACATTACAAAAATGACAGTGACACTGTTCATGAGCAGAGGTCCTAAAATGCCTGTGTTGAAAATTTGGTAACAATACTCCATAAAATGACTGTGTTACGAGCATGCATTGCGCAGTTTGCATGCACGCTCATAAGTTCGCAAACTTATAATATTTTCACTCCAGATTTTCAACAGTGTTATTGTTCTGCATCTCCTAATGAACAGTACAGCTGTCATTTTTCACATCCTGACCAAAATCTGTTTTTGTGGTTCCAGCGCAGAATAGCGCGGTTGCTGTGGAAAGCCCCTGTTTGAGACACATTATGAAAATGGCAGTGACACTGTTCATTAGCAGATGTCCTAAAATGCCCATGTTGAAAATTTGGGGACAAAAGTCAATAAAATGAGTGTTTTATGAGCATGCTTTGCACAGTTTGCACACGCGCTCATGACTTTGTGAATTTGTAATAGTATCACTCAAGCTGTTCATCATTGGCATTTTTCCATACCTCCTTATGAACAGTACAGCTGACTGAAATGTGTTTTCCCACATCCGGCGCAGAATTGCATGGTCACTGTGCGAAATCAGTTTTCGGGACAGTTTGAGGAAATGACGGTGACACTATTCATGAGCAGAGGTCCTAAAATGCCTATGTTGAAAATTTGGTGCCGAAAGTCCATACAATGACTGTGTTGCAAGTGTGCATTGCGCAGTTTCCATGCACCCTTGTAACTTTGTCAATCTGCAATATTTTCATGCCACATTTTCACCACTGGCATTTGTGCACACCTCCTTATCAACAGTCCAACTGCCATTTTTCACAGCCTGCCCAAAACGCGTTTCCGCAGCTGTGACGCACAGTGGCATGCTCGCTCTTCAAAATCACCTTTTGGGACACATTTACAAAATCATAGCGCTATGCATTTCTAGCTCTGCCACTGCCAATGCCAGTGCGACAACATTCGGCATTGACAAATGCTTGTTTTATTTGGCAATAATACTGGCACTTGATATTAACTTGCAGAAAATATTGTTACAGCACTTTAGGTTTTAATGTTTATGGAGTGTGTTAACTGGTTGAGTATACAGCTTAGAAAATATCTCCAGAAAAGTTTAATTACGTATGAGTGTTTTGAACAGTTGTTCATACAAGGTACATTTTTCTTATTCCCCTCTTATTTTCATACATACATTTCTGTTGTACAGTTTTTTATCATACAATACTACCAAGTTTTAACTTACATTTGTGGTATTAAATCTAAAGGTCTTGCTTTTAATTTTGAATGTATTCTCCTAACACACACATTCATTAATAATTTCAGTTAGAGGCCCTGCCTGCTTGAGTGTTCAGCTTATCTAATAGATGTCCTTGAAAAGATTCTCAATAATAGCAAGCTAATGGAATGCTATTCATTCCATTTAATATTGTGATTTTTTTGAAATAGGTACTTTTAACCATTGGGAATGTTTCCTTATTTTTTATGCATGATCTGGGTGTTAATAGAATGTGACTCTCTGAACATTCACTAAAAATACCACCAACAGCTTAATCTGGTTCAAAGTCAGTTGGCATTCATCTGTATCCCCTTCCCCCAGGTCATGCGTGAAAATAGGCAGAATTTGCCTAGTGCACTTACCCAGTCAACAAAAACTAAAAAAAAAAAAAAAAAAAAAAATTGTCATAAGTCTCTGAGAAAGGACTTGGTTGGTCCAAAAGCTTAGACATTGTTTTCTTTTTGTAACAGCTATGTTGGTCCAATAAAATATATCAAACCATTTGCCTCTGGATCTGTTCTTACAAGGGTCAATACGGCAACTAATCTATTTCTGTAGGTCTTGAATTACTAAGTTACTACAGCATGTTACACTGTCGGGGACATGATGGACCTCGATTCACTTTCGACCTTAACTTAGTATGTTACTACACTGTATTACACCGTAAGAGTACATGATAAACCTCCTACAGTATGTTACGCTGCAGGGAACACCATGGACCTTGAGTTCCTTCTGACCTTAAATTATTATGTAACTATGGTAAGTTATGCAGTGGGGGAACTTGACAGACTGTGAGTCCCTTCTGACCTTAATGTACTACATTACTAGAGTATGTTACACTGTGGGTCAAGCATGATGGGCCTTGAGGGATCGAATGGGCAGCAGCTCAACCAGACATGTGTAAGTGAGCTTTACACTGCCCCCCCCGATTACTGTACCACGTACTTTAACAGTAATTATTGCTGTTTACTTCAATGCAAACACAATAAAAACATTTCTACCAAACGTCTTCTAATCCAGTGTGTTATTTTTTAATAATAACCGGCTTCCCCTTTTTCCCATAGGGAAACCATGGTGTAATTTGCCATTATAAAAGAGTGTTTATAATGGCAAACACGTGCACGATTTCCCTTGCTGTGCGTATGCTCGGGCAGCAGTGCGACCAGTCCAGACCGCTCAACGCTTCTGTCTCGTCTTCAAACAGAACTGCCAGAAGAACTTGGCAGTAAGTTATTTTTCCCCCACATACACTGTAAACATGAAGACCTGCTCAAAGGAAGAAAACAAGTTTAAAATACGGCAAATCTAGCACCGGGCTAAAACTAAACCGAACCAAGGACACACTGGAAGCTCTTTATTTTATATAATTGCTGAGGTGAAAAACCAACAAATATATAATATAAAATATAGATCAGGATATTATGTCGAAGTTACACACAACCCGAGTTAGATGCTGATCCATAAACCCCTCGAAGCCGCCTCTCGGGGCTTATAGCATCAACCCTCGGTGTGTGTAAAATTCTTGTTACACACCGAGACCCATACTTTATCCTATATATATTTTTTTTTTTTACTCAACATTAATGTAGTTAAATTGAAACCTCACTTCGGGAGTTACAAAGTGGCTGCAGCGGTAAGAAATCAGCTTGGCTGAGAATCTACTGCCAAACTGTTTAACTGTCGACACCTACAAGCTTAAAGAGTTAAGGGAATTAGGAAACAAATGTTTTCATTCAACTCAACCTGCCAGTTTTTCAAACATTAAATAGCATGGAGGAAAATTTAGTAGGAGTACAACAGGAGGTCAATTGTATGAAAAGACCTCTGACCTTATTTAGTAATAGTTCAGATTATCGCAGAGAATCTGATGCAAAGAAACAAGATCTCCCTGATTCACTAACAGCAGCTCATTCTGACATGTTGATGACTGAGATATCGGGTGTGAAGCTATCTCTATCATGGCTGCTGACATCAAAGAAATAAGACAAGAGCTGGCTGAACACAAAGTAAGAATAGGTGATGCTGAATCAGGAATTACTAGTGTGGAGGATAGAACAGAACAAGCATTTGTCAATGCCAGATGTTTGCCATGGTGTGGGGGAGGTACCCAAAGACTGGAGGACAGCAGATGTAGTTCTCTTATACAATAGTGGGAACAAAGAGGAAGCGGGGAACTACAGACCAGTCAGCCTCACATCGGTAGTGGGGAAGATCATGGAAGCACTACTGAAGGAGAGGTTGGTGGAACATCTGGTTGTCAATGGACTGCAGGACCCAAGGCAGCATGGTTTCACCAGGGGGAGGTCATGTCAGACCAACCTCATTGAATTTTTTGACTGAGTGGCTAGGGAGATGGATCAGGGGAGGGCAGTGGACATGGCCTATCTGGACTTCAGCAAGGCCTTTGACACTGTGCCACATAGAAGACTATTACACAAACTGGGGAATATGGGAGTGGGCAGGACAGTAGTGTGGTGGGTAGGTAACTGGCTGGGTGGCAGGACACAGAGGGTGGTGGTAAATGGCTGTCACTCCACAGAGGGAAGAGTGACCAGTGGGGTACCACAGGGATCAGTGCTGGGACTAGTCCTATTCAAGATCTTCATCAGTGACATTGTGCAGGACCTAGAAGGCAGAATTTCGCTGTTCACTGATGACACAAAGCTCTGTAATAGAGTAGACACGCCAGAGTGTGTAAACAGAATGAGAAGGGACCTGCAGAAACTTGAAGAATGTTCAGGGGTTTGGCAGTTGAAATTCAATGCAAAGAAGTGCAAGATAATGCATATGGGGCACAAAAACCTGTGCACAATATATCAGTTGGGGGGTGAGGATATAGCATGCACCAAGCAGGAAAGGGATCTTGGGGTTATCATCTCTGATGACCTCAAGGTAGTGAAACAGTGTGACAAGGCAGCAGGTAAAGCAAATAGGATGCTGGGATGCATAGGCAGGGGCATCACCAGCAGGAAAAGGAGGTCATAATTCCACTATGCAAGACACTAATGAGGCCCACCTGGAGTACAGTGTACAGTTCTGGAGACCTTACCTCATGAGGACATAGACAGGGTAGAGAAGGTTCAGAGGAGGGCAACAAAGATGGTACATGGATTGCATCCACAAGTCCTATGAGGACAGGTTGAAGGAACTGAACATGTACTCCCTGGAGGAGAGGAGGAGAGAGGGATATGATAGAGACATACAAGTATCTGACAGGAGGAACAGGGTGCAGGAATACACTATTTTTAAGCGAAAAGATGTTCCAGGACTAGAGGGCATGGGATGAAGTTGGAGGGAGGACGATTCAGAGTAAACGTGAGGAAGAATTTCTTCACAAACCGGGTGGTGGACAAGTGGAACACCCTGCCAGAGGAAGTGGTGGGGATGGAAACAATCATGGGATTTAAGAATGCATGGGACAGACATAAAGGAATTCTGGAGGTCAGGGGTAAGGGGCAACAGACTTCTAGGAAAACAAACTGAACTTACAAGCTCAAATGGGCAGACTGCGTGGGCCATAGGCCCTCATCTGCCGACACTGTCTATGTATCTATGTATTCGAGGAGGGTGGACCTGGCTGTCCATTCTTGTACTGACAACTGTGTGACCACATGTGGATGTTCATGGACAGGGTCGAAAGGGGCACCAGTCCACTAGACAAATGCTGTTAAGACTTTCTTTGGGATAGTCAAAAATCTTTTTAAGTAGCCAGGATGGCTTACACTAGAAAAGGTAATATTTCAATAAGTAGATCAGCTGGGCCAGTGGAAAAGTCTGAGGGGCTCGTGGATTTTGCAAGTCACTACCCTGCTGGCTAGTAGCTACAAAACTTAATCTGACCCCTGCATGGATCAGCCTGAGATGGGATATTTTTTTTTTTCTATTTATTCTCCCCTAGCTGACTATTGGTAAGGACCCAGTCTAAAAGGGAATGACTGCCAGATGTAATATTGAGCTTGGTTTGTTCAGTTATTAATTGAGACAGGTGGGCTTCAGATATAAAGGTGTAAGTGGTACCAGCTCCTGATCCCAACCAACTGATGTTGAAATCCCCACTTAACACCAGTTCAGGGGGGTGGAAGACTAGACCAAGAGCAATTAAAGGAGGGGAGAGAGAGAGAGATGGTTTGGGGATTAGGGGGGAGTTAGACACAGCCGATGGTAAGTTTCTTTACTTGGCCCAGGGTGATTTGTATGTAAATAAACATGTGAGGAGAGGCTGAGGTAACTGAACATGTACAGCCTGGAAGACAGAAGGGAGAGGGGGATATGACCGAAACCTTCAAGAACCTTAAGAGCATAAACAGGGTTGGTATGGAGGGCATCTTTAACTTAAGAAAGGAGGGTATAGCAAGGGGACATAACCTTAAATTGGTGCTGGTGTGGTAGATTCAAGAAGGAAGTGAGGCACTTTTTCACTGAAAGGGTGGTGAAGCAGTGGAATCAGCTATGGGAGGAGGTGGTGACAGCAAAGACGGCAGCCAGTTTCAAGAGGGGGTGGGATAGGGTGATGAAGAGGATTAGGACTGAAGAGAGCTCTACTGGTAAGGGGTTAGGAGAGCAGAATGGGAAGGTGAGCGATAACTGCAGGTGGAGATGAGGAGGTGGGCAGCTCCAAGGACGTAAATGAGCTGCACACTCAAGCAGACTCAATAGATCATTACAGCCTTTTTCTGCTGGCAGGTTTGTATGTTTGTATGTAAATTCAGCCAAATTAGCATTCACCTCGCAGCAGCATAAACATTCTAGTGCTGTGTCGATGACAGCATAATGATTGCAGGTAGGGTTGCCACTTTTTGTTTTATTTTATTTTATTGAAATCTAGGATTACAAATACCTTTGAGCAGGAACTGCTCATTTACAAAGGTTCCATGTCACAGGAATGGGGGGTATACATACATACATACAAAGGTCAACATAATAATACATAGTTACACAATAAAAAGAAGTAAGAGACTGAGGCTTAGGAAATTCCAGTAATTCAAAATGTGCCAAATGTTAGGTAGCATGACATACCAGCCAAGGGCAATCTTAGAAATAAGCACTGCAGGTGAGAGTGAAGGGGGTATGCAGGCAGGAAGGCCACTGTCGGAGGGTAGATGATGAGGTAAGAGCTCTAAAGGAGGGAGGGGACGGATAAAAGTCAGGAAATGCCTGGGGGGGAGGAAAGGGAGAGGGGGCAAGGGGGTAGGCAGGTAGAAGGGGGCATGGAGGGGAGAGGTAGCTGTCAAGACTGAAGTGGAGGGCAGTGAGCGGTGGGCCCCTGATTAGGCGAGGCATTCACAACAACTAGTTGAAATGAGATGAAGTCGGAGTTTTCTCTTAAAAGGGCCAGGAGCAGCAGCAGTAAGAGTTTCTTTGTTGAGAGTATTGTACCACTGTGGTGCTCTGTGGTCGAAGGCCCTCTGGCCCATGGTAGTCCGGCATCTGGGGACAAGGAAGGTTAGTTGTTGTGAACTTCTAGTTCGCTGGGTGCTGTGGTGGTCAATGAGGAGCTTTGGCGCAATGAGGTTTTTGACCGGATAATCCGGTTTTTAGGGTCCTTATCCGGTCATCCGGTTTTGGTTACATGCAGTCCGGTTTTTGGGCCATTTCAAGTACTCATATACTCTTAAAACTAATGTATCAAATCATTCACTGTTTTGGCTGCATTACATGTCCAGGTTACAAAGAAGTTCTGCTGTCACAGTCATTCAGACCTGCCTTTGTTTGTAAAACCAGACTGTCTGAGAGGTGTAAAGTATGGCTATTAAGATCATTAGCAGTAAATTAACCTATTCTTTTCCACTCTGAATTATAAGTACGGTATTTTACTGTTATGACTGGAAACAGTTTTTACACCTTTGTGTGCTCTCATGTGTTTATTTTTGTTTGTTCTATATTATGGTAAGTTTTAGACCCATTTTTGTTGAATTAATAATCTAACTTTTATTGCTTTTATCACTACATTTGCTCTAATTTTTTGTATTACCTGAAAATTCCATGATATTAGCTACACTTTGACAGGTCATTCAGATAAACAGCATGGAATGGTGTATCTGAAATTGTGGAATGTCTTAGAAATATGAAAAGAAACAGCAGCAACTGCTGAGGTAAAGGGGAACACAGTGCAGTATTAAGGGTACCACAAGCACTGATAATTAAGTTATCAAAAACTGGTCAAAGAATCAGAATACATGGCTGACATGGAAAGGAAAATGGCAGATTGTTTAACAGAGGGCTGAGCAATAAGCTGTGGCTGAGCTTGGTGCATCCAGCAGACCTGAGTTTGATTCCCACAACCTCCACTTAAATACTGTGTGACCCTGAGCAAGTCACTTAACCTTCCTGTGCTCCTGGGTCACCCCTGTAAAATGGGCTATGTGGCCTATGGGAGGTAATCTGGTTGCCAAAGAATAAAAATAAATAACTGAACAAATAAATCAAATAAATAACAGTATAAAAATGATTTCCTATCACTACTAATGTCCATTCCAACAATACAAATGTATTTGGAGGAGGAGCGATATACTCGCCAGTCATAAACAAGGGGTGGAGCCAGAGGTGGAGTTTGGGGTGTGGTTTTGGATCTGGTTTTTACCTCATCCAAAGGTGGTAACCCTGATTGCAGGAGCCCCAATATAAACAAAAAAGAGGTAATGGAAAAGAAGTAAACATGCTGTTAAAGTACACACAGAAGCAAAACCAACAACCACAAAGAATATATATATATATATATATATATATATATATATATATATATATATATATATATAAAACATAAGTATAACATATATAACATGCGCTGCAACAAAGAGATGTGCATCTGTCATGTCCTAATGAAATTGCTGTTTTCACAATTTTTTTTTTACTACATTCTAACCCTAATTCCGCAAGCTTCTGTTTAGTCATACCCAATGGGAGTTGCGGAAACATGACTGCACAGAACGAGGTGGGAAACCTTGGTGAACGCAGGCTGGCAGGTAGGTGCCTTTGTATGTCAGGGCTGTCTGGTAAGGGACAATTCAGAAAATTAACAGGAATAAAAAAGGAAAAAAACAACAAGCACACAACATCATTGTGCATACCTGTTGCACCCTGTCGACAACAGGAGACAACAAAACATCAGCCTGGCATACTGATTCCTGCATCACAACATGGAGTCACCACGATGATGGCATGGGTGTAGGCAGGCATACTCCAAGCACTCCATGGTGTGCAATTTTATTTCCGGAGGGTAGCAAAAAAGCTCTGACCTGCTTCTTTTTTCCATGAAAACTAACAAAGAAAATACTGAACCTTTCTGTAATTTTATTCATTGGAGTCGAAAATGTACCCATGCATGGCAACAACCACTGTCATGAGATACAAAAGTTGTATTTATTGTGCCAAATGAAGCAATATGCAAAGTACTACCAATTGCTTACATGTCATGATGATAACCATGCCTGCATCCACTGCTTTTCTTTTACCGTGCCTGTAAGCCATGTCTGTATCCACTGCTTTTCTTTTACCATGCCTGTAACCATGCCTGTATCCATTGCTTTTCCTTTACCATGCCTGTAACCATGCCTGTATCCACTATTTTTCTTTACTGTAACCACCTCATGATGTAACTCACAATGCCTCAAATGTTCCTTATGTCCTTGTTCATTCTTATAACTTGTATTGTTATCCCGGGTCGCCCCTGAAAAAGGGACCTTCAGGGCTCAGTGGGCCTACCCGTCACCAAAATTTAATAAAGAAATAAATAAAACAAACACGGTCCTGGTGTACATTTGTATATTGTCTGGCTACAACCGGAGGTAGCTCACCCTAACAAAGGGAGGGGTAGTAGTGAGTCCACTTGGTGTGCAGGTCTGAAATCCCTAGCTACACCCCTGGATGATGGTACAGAAATGGACAGCACAACCAACATGACAGGGATCTGGAGTACACTGTTCTCTGTAGAGAGAGATACGTCTGAAACAGCACTGGGCTCTGCTGGATGTTTTGAATTCCTAAGCCTGGCTGATAAGGAGAGGTCAGCATACTGTGCAGCTACATCAAACCCACGATTGGATTGGCTTTTTTTGTTTTGAAGTCCATGCAGTTTCCACCCACCAAGCTAAAATTCTGTCATAATTAGACTGGTTGATAACTGGTCTGCCACAGACTTGCCCATTAAACACTGCTCTTCATCGGAGGTACAGTTTCATGTCCCTCAAAAGCCATGCTCATAGGAAGATGTTTGCTTGCTGCGCGCAAGCGCGCATGACAAACATAAAAAAGACAGGCTGAAATAATAGCAAATAGAAAGATAGTAAGACTGTAAATAAAGTTAGAAGATCTTAAAAGTAGAATAACAATATGGGGGCTTAAAGAAGGCAGTGGCCCCGTAACGTTTTGCAACAAACTCATTATAACAATGGCTGGTCCTCCAACTGACACGAAACACTACCCACAGCCCATATATCATTTAAACAGGAGGCAGTATAGCGCAGTGGTTTAAGGCTCTGAGCTGCAGACCTGGGTTTGAATCCCACAGCCCCCACTTGCATATACTGTGTGACCCTGAGCAAGTCACTTAACTTCCCTGTGCTCCCAAGTTGCACCTGTAAAGAAGCTTTCAGCTTAGTGTGTCTCACCTGGTTAAACAATTGGGGAAAAAAAAAAACAAGCCTGGACCTAACAAGAGACTTTGTTCTTTTGTTCTCAAGTTACAGAACTTTCAGCAAACGGTTTACATACAAAGAGCCTTTAGAGACAACAATATCTCTTTTAAGCCCTATAAAGTACAAATTTTCAATGACCTACAACCCGGCATCATCAATAAAAGAGATGCCTTTTTCCCAATTAAAACTGTGGCGCTGGATTAAAATAGTCTTCTTTACCCTGCTTTGCTGAATGTTTGTCCCCGAAATAGTTTAAGGGAGTACAGTGTGAAAAAGCCAGACTAAAACTTGATTTATACCTGGTAGACACTGAATGTTTCGTAGCACACAGGTATGTCAAGTTTTCTTTTATACTTCACACAGGGAGGCCGGGGTTTGTTGTAGATCATTGCCTTACAACTTCCCCCGATTTGTAAAATACAACTAGACTAGGTGAACTGTGACTTTGATGGGTATGCAATGTGAGAAGTCAGTAGGGAAAGCCAGGGGGATACTGGGATGCATAGGGAGGGGCCAGGGGGGATACTGGGATGCATAGGGAGGGGCATCACAAGTAGAATAAGGGAAGTGGTTATCCCTCTATACAGACAGTTGGTGAGACCCCATCTGGAGTACTGCGTGCAGTTTTGGAGACCTCATCTACGCAAGGACATAGACAGGATGGAAGCAGTCCAGAGGAGGGCAACTAAAATGGTGCAGGGTCTACATCAGAAACCATATGAAGAGACTAGAGAGCTTAATATGTATACCCTTGATGAAAGGAGGGACAGGGGGGACATGATAGAAACTTTTAAGTACCTCAAGGGAATCAACAAAGTCCAGGAGGGTAGCATCTTTCAGAAAAAGAGATGTGTAAGAACAAGGGGGCACAATTTAAAGTTAGAGGGGGGACGGCTCAGGGGTAATGTGAGGAAATTCTTTTTCACGGAGAGAGTGGTGGACGCATGGAACCGCCTTCCTGGAGCGGTTGTGGGGTCTAAAACAGTGGAGGAATTCAAACATGCATGGGACAGACATAATGCAATTATAGTGGGGGGTGGCAGGAAATAGGCTGTTGGTTAACTAGAATCTGCAGCTTATCCAGTAGGTAGGGAAATGGGCAGACTGGGTGGGCCAAGTGGTCCTTATCTGCTGTCAAAGTCTATGTTTCTATGTTTCTATGATGCTTTGCTGTATCCTGGAACCCGTCACAAACCATATATAACCATTGTTTAATCAGCTCTACTCAAAAGCAGGGTTCCCCATAGCCTGCAAACATAAGACAATGGTTGTGGTGATTGGGGTCGAAGGTATATTATTCCTTAGGCCTCCAAAATACACTGTACATGTACTGTACATAAGTAGTTAACTGTAAGGTCTAGAGTACCGGTATCAAAACAAGGGTAGCAGTGCAATAAAGGATGGTAGTAAAAGGCAATAGTGGAGGATTTTATAAAAACAAATTAAGCTGATAGCTACAAATATAGGGTGGTGGTAAAAAAAATATAGCATAGTGGTAAAAAATATAGGACAGTAATAAAGGAATATAGGGTAGTGGCCCACCGTGCTAAAATAATGAATGAGGAACACTGAAAATAATTTATTTTCAAGTACCTATACTTGTAGCAGAAAGCCCATATGCTTTTCCTTTGAAGTAAATCTCCTCATTGTTCCTGCTAAAAGGTTGCCTGTCTCTGAAAGCGTAGGGGAGGTCTGGTATCAACATAGCATTTCCCATCTCAGTGGGAGGAGTCAATGCCTATTTGCACTGAACCCGGTGTCGTGGGGTCCTAAAGCCTCTTTGCAAATGCAGAACATCTCATTTTAAGGACCTGTTCCCTAGAGAAGGAGAAGGCAGCTAACATTATGTTTTCCCCTACTAAGTGAGGGTACATGAGGGACCACAATACGCTTTTCCTTTTGTGCAGAAACCAGGATCTGGCATGAGGACTAGCTTAATCTTAAGTTTCACAATCTTTTTTTCTTCATACAGGGAGGCCTGATGATCTTTCAACGTTGGTCCACGCTTTTGTGACCTTGTGCCCTGATTATTACAATGCCCTATACCTGGGGATACCGGGGGTGGACCTTCGCCGACTGCAGCTGGTGCAGAATGTGGCTGACAGGTTGTTGATTGGCTTGTCGAGATCTGCACTGGCTGCCGGTGTGGTGGGGGATCACCTTCAGGGTTGGATTACTGACCTATAAAGCCCTACATGGACAGGGACCGCATATTTTGCAACACCTCCTTAGTCCCTACGGCCCCCTTCATCCTCTCCGCTCCACTGATGAGGGATTGCTAGAGATTCCCAGGGTCCGTTTGACTACATGTGGAGCTAGATCATTTGCTTTAGCAGCTCCAACCCTGTCGAATTCTCTACCTTGCCGGATTAGAGTGCCCATCTTTTGAGGCCTTCAAATCTGCCTTAAAATCATACCTTTTTAACTTTGCATTTTCCGATACTTGACATTTTGCTGTTTGTACTATTTATTGTTTTACAAATAAGATTTATATATATTTATTTATGTGTTTTATTGGTGTTTTTATTCATGCTTGTACAATGCCATGGTCTGCCCGGAACAGGGTTTAATAAATAAACGTTGCTTGCTTGCTTTTTTTAAATAGCTGGTACAACAAAATCTAAACATGCAAAAATTTATATATTTTGTTGGGAAGGGGAGACACAATTGATAATATTCTAGTACCTTCCCTGTGTAAATTCTTCCATGGTGTATTTAAACACATGCTTTGCATACTGTTGCATCTTTTTAGTAAAGCTGGCTTTGAGAAAGGTGCTCACTGGTTGAAAAAAGGAGGTGATCAGAACATAATTTGTCAGTTTCAGCCATATTGTTTTGGCTCCTACCTGTGATCAGTAAACAATATAAAGTCTCAAACTGCTCCTCAAGATTCCCTCTCTCAGGAAAACCTAAAGAAAATTCTTGCATATGAAGACTATGAACACAACTGTTGGCAGTATAGCGTAGTGGTTAAGGGCCCTGAGCTGCAAACCTTGAGACCTGGGTTTGAATCCCATCAGCCCCCACTTGCATACTGTGTGACCCTGAGCAAGTCACTTAACTTCCTTGTGCTCCCAGGTTGCACCTGGAAACAAAGTTCGGTTTAGTGTGCCTTTTCTGGTTAAACAATTTCCCCTTTCCATAACTACTAAATGGACATTGGACTGTCTCAGAACAAAGATTTGTGGGGGAACATGGCACTGCTCATAGATGGAGAAGCTGGCATTTTAACACATTCCCCTCTAATTCACTAAGTTCTAGCAACTTGTCATGAATGGTTTAAACATATCATTTTCTGCAATGCACTGAACTTTGACCTCCTTAATTTCATGCAGAACCCTGTGAACAGAAGATTGAAGTGAATCGGAATTTGTGAACATCGCTAGGAGCTTCCATCATAAGACTGCATCTATAGTAAGACCATTGTTTTTCAATTCATTCACTGAATCTTGTACCAGTCTTATTAAAAAAAGGTTCAAAAAGGGAAACTTGATTCTCCAAGACGACTTCAGTATGTAGGGACCCTGAAAATGATATACCTATTAATGCAATAAGTTTTGTTAACCTGATAGGCTGAACACATGATTTCTGCTAACACTTGATGTAAACATGATGTTGGTTATATTTCATGCAGACATTTTATAGGATATTAATAGAAATGGTTTTAGGGTCATGTTTATGCCTTAGGCTCTTTTTCTTTCTTACAGACTGCACATATACTAAGATATTTAGCATATTTTAGGTCTTCAATATATGGTTGCTTAATTTATTATTTTACTCAAAATACTTTAAGCTAGTTTATCTAATGGGGTATACTTTTGCTGCATGTCACATATAATCACATCATTCTCAGCTGTAATAAAACACTTGAATGTATTATAGCTGCAGCTACAGTAGCTGGTTATAAAGCTATTAATCAACTTACAAACATATCCTTATATTACAAGATTGGTTGACACATGTCAGGTATTCTGTTTCCCTAATTTATTGGCTCCTGGTACTTTAAGTGATATTATACTTCTTAACAGCTAACAATAAAAACTATACACATTGTGAGGATTTTTTTTTTTTTTTTTGCTGTAACAGTCATTGAATCAGAGTAAATGTCCTCCTGAACTTTGAAGGGTTTTCACATTGCTTTTATTTTAGTCATAGTTGGTTAATTTGCTATTTACAGGGCCAGATTAACCATTAGGCATATATTTACTTTAGGGGACACACCTTGGAAGTGAGTGCCCCGAGTGAGAAATACGGCCGCATGCACTTTGCAGTCACTGGTATGTCACGCCCCAACGGAACAAGCAAACATAAGGCTATCGCAAAGTACTAAAGCCAAAACAACGAAATGTGTAATTATAACAATATTTATCAAAACAACATATTCCTGGACCCTGGGGGCGTGGGGGGTGGAGCGCCCCCACGGAACAAACAAACATAAGGCTATCGCAAAGTACTAAAGCCGAAACTAGGAAATGTGTAATTATTACAATATTTATCAAAACAACATATTCCTGGACCTGGGGGGTGTGGGGGGCAGAGCGCCCTCACAGAACAAACAAATATTTTCTAACAATGCCCATCCCAGATGTCTAATAATAATAATAATATCGGATGAAGCATTCTATAATATTCTCATTCACATTGCAGAATACCAGAGTTCCTGCTAGCAAATAGTCAGGTTGTATATTCATGCTTTCAGTGCTAAGCCAAATAAAAAAATGGCATTTGTCATAGTGTCTGAGTATCACGTTTTGTTCGGTTAAACCAGTATTTCCAGAGATTTGACATGTTAAGAAGTCCAGTATAAGAATAATTGAGTCTCATGTTGTGGGCATTGCAATATTTTTAACCGTGTGAAATACAGGTAATGGGAGTGGAGATATCCGATTTGGCTGCTTGCAAGAGGTGTGTTTGGGGCCGGGGAGAACTGACGTTGGAAAGGGGGCATGGCTAACTGTCGCCGTTTGGAGGAACAAGTACCGTAATCCGCAGAATTCCACAACCAGGGCACTATGTGTCCCCTAATATAAATAATCGCCAACCATTATGCCAATTAAGCCATGGCTTTGGACCTCAAGGCCAACAGAGGCCTCCCAGCCCTGGAGTTTGAGCATTTCTTGATATGGGGGGCATTTCTTGATATAGAGGGGGCCCACAAAGTATGGCTTGGAGTAGGGCCCTCATGTCCTTTAATCTGGCCCTGGCTATTTAGGTATTACTGGCATTCTCAGTTTTAAGGAGGGAAGGGGACGGGGAGACTCTGCTTTTAAACCTTCATAGCCATTCTGGGATATGCAAGGATGTGGGTTTTATTTTGGGGATAATACAAGCAACACATAGAGTCTGATTCTCCCAACATTTCCCTTATTGGATTTCTATGCAGTTAACATGGAGGAGATAATAGGACATACCCTAGTTATATGGTATATTAGAGGACTAAATCATAAAGTCAAAGGGTATTCTGTTCTACGGCATTTCAAAACACTCAGTGCCTCTGTTGCCTTCTTACAGGAAACTCACTTAACCAAAGAAAATTGTCAACTTATGATTGGGAAGTGGATTGGACAGGCGTTTGGGGCTGGGGATATCTCAGAAAAGGCTGGAGTTACGATTCTGCTTTAAAGATCTCTGAAGTTCTCCCTGTGTAATGCTATAGAGGATCCAGACAGACATGTTCTAATTTAAAAAGGCAAATGGGGAGAAGACTGTTTTACCCTTATTAATATATATGGCCCAATAGCCCTTCTCACAAGGTCTATAATAGAATTTTCTTAAAAACTGGAGACTTCTTGAACAGCACAATCATATTAGCAGGAGTCACTAACTCAACTGTTGATCTTCTGTTAGACAGATCAAAAACAGGATAGGTAGATCCAAAGCAGATAGATATCCAGGAGATCTTGTGTGGAATCTAGACTTAGTGGCTATCTGGAGAGTTATAAATCCAAACGTCAAGGAATATTCCAAGTGGTCTCAGTGTAATCAATCTGATTCCAGAATAGAACAGGTTTTTTTTATGTACCCAAAACGTTTGTTTGCAATGTACGCTATACAGTAATTAAAAGACAGGTTATTTCAGATCACTCACCTATAATGACTCCAAATTTTAGAGGTTTCACTAATCCAGAGAAAGCTAGTAGATGTAAACTTAACTTAATCTTGAATAATGAGGAAGTTGCATTAAGCATTACAAATAGGATAGATGAGTTTTTGTCTAATAATAGACCAGAAGATACTTCCTGGGCTGTCACCTGGGATTATCTCAAATGTTGACTTCAAGGGTATATCATAAGTATCTCCTCAGCCACGAAGAAAAAAAATAATTAAAAAAACAGACTGAACTTCTTAACAAAATAAAATAAGTTAAAGGGAAGCTTTTAAATAGTGAATCCAAAGAAATTTGGTACCAGTGCTCCAAACTTAAAAGAAAATACCATAAAGAAATAAGATGAGAGACTAAGTTCTATAGTAGGAAATCTAAACTAAATTTACATAGATTTAGGATGGAAAGCCTCTAGCATCCTGGCTATAAGACAAAAACAGAATAACTCAGTTACCAATATTTTGGAAATCAGAGGTCATAAAAACAGTAATATTACATCCGGTCACAAAAACAAAAAATATGGAATTTCAAAAATGTGATCAATTATACAGTTCCGATGTCAGACCTCAAAGATCATCTCTCACTAACATTTGCCAGTATGTTTTTATACCTAGAGTCCCAGTAAATCTTAAGAATCAATTGAGTGAAGATTTAACAGAAACTGAAATACCTAGTGCTATTAAAAGTATAAAGAAATATAAAGCCCAAGGCCCTGACGAATATTCAGCTAATTGTTTGCATGTCTTTAGTAAAAAGCTAACCCCAATCCTGAAAGTATTCAATGAAGGACTCTCTAAAAATATGATCCAAGGCTTAATTACTTTAATCCGTAAACCAAGGAAAGACCTCCTGCAGTGTGGTAGTTAAAGACCTATCTCATTAATTAACACTGATGTCAGAAGTTAAGCCAAAATTTTATCAGACAGGTTGGAAAGGGTAATTCATTTTAGGCCCACAACAACAGGAAATTATTTCACCTAACAGACAAAGCCAATAAATCCCAAATCCTGATGAATAATTATCACTTGATGCTGGAAAGGCTTGTGACCGAATTTTTGTGGCCACACATCTTTGAAGTTCTAACCCTTTATGATTTTCCTGAACAGTATATTAACTGTGTTAAAATATTACACAAGAACACAACCTCTGCTGTTGTTACTAATGGTGTAATCTCTGTCTACAGTATTCTGAAATAAACAGAGGAAGAAGACAAAGCTGCCCCCTTTCCCCATTACTGTTTAATCTAACATTAGTCCCATTAATAAGTAAACCAGACTCTTAAAAAAAATGTTAAGGGTATTAGAATGGGTGTTTAACTTCAGTTCACACTAACTATGTACTCTTTCCCTTGCTGAGCCTAACATTACAATACCAAGGATTCTAGAAATCTTATTGGAGTTTGGTGAACTCTCAAGATACAAACTAAAGCAAGAAAAGTCCAGCTTTCTTCCCTTAAATCAGTTATACAAAACAATGGCATGGGTGGCACTGATTTGGTCTGGACTAAGGAATACCTTGAAAATCTGGGACTAAAAATCTTTAAGACAGCTGCTAGAACCATTTCAAAAAAAGTACATATTCTCAAAAATGGGGGTTTCAGAAGTTTGGCAAGATGGAATAAACTTCCTTTGGTAGTATGGAGGAGGTTGGAAACAATTAAGATGAATATCCTGTCGAAGGTTTTATATGTCATTCTACCACATGACAATTTTGCAATTATTATGGTTGTTTTCTTAAATCTGTTTGTGCTGCTCATTGTTTCATGTTACTCCTGTATTTTGCCAGACCACATGGATGTTATTGTATTACTGTGTCATTGTAGCTGGCCCGGTGGCACTGAGTGTTGAGGTGCCTGACAACACACCTCGCTCGACACTGGTGACCCAGTTTCAGGAACAGACTCAGGCCATCAGGGGTTGGGAGGGGAGGATTGAGCATCCAGAGGACTGCTTTCCTCCCCTGGGGAGGGTTGGGGTAAAACGCACACTGCACTAGTGACCTCAGTGGAGACTGAGGGAACCAGTGATCAGGGGCTGTGGTAACAGGGGATTGGGTAGTGGTGAGTGTCCTGCAGGTGTGCACGGGAGCACGCACGCTGTGTGCTGGACATCATTACACATCTGTGCCCTAGAGGCACACAGAAGGGAAAAACCCTCACGGCGGACGAATGAAGCCATCGAAGGATGACTGGCCTCAGGGCCAAACAATGCCCGGCATAAGTCAGGGCAGCGACTCCATGGTGATGTGGCCTCTCCTCCCGGTCTGCCCTCCACTGGGGGGGGCCTCCATAGGGGGTAAGTTATGGTCCTCCCTGCCCTGCAGTAGTGGCAGAGGCTGGCTTGGTGGGTCTTGCTGAGTGTCCGCGTAAATGGGCAATGCAGGGTAAGTAACGCAGCCGCACTAATAGAATCTACAAAAAAAACTGTGTCATTGCAATTGCTGTTTATTTTTGTCTGTAATTCTCCCAGGTCATGCCTGAAAACAGGCAATTGCTTTTGTTTAATGCACCTACCCAGTCAACAAAAACTAACTAAATATTTTTATGATGATACAAGGCTGTGTGAACAGGAAATGGCTTGATGGGCTTAATTCACTGGTTGCAAAATACATATGGTGCTACAAAAGGCGTATTATAGCCTATAACAAACTCACTAGAGCTAAGTGTAATGCAAATTGATTTTTATTTATATTATCTGTTGGCTAGAATTTCACAGTTCTGTAAATGGTTGCTTTCTCTGCAAGAAGAAGCTTACATTTCAGAATAGCTACTTAAGAAAATTGTCCAGAAATGTGAATTAGACGTCAGATCTCTTTAATTTGTTAGGCCAAAGTAATTGACAATAAAATCATCATAGATACAGTGAGACAAATAAAGCACTTTAGCAATCAGTTGAAGCTTAATCTTGATAAATCTAGATCTCAGCCAGTATGGGAAAATCCTCACATTGTACAGGAACAAAATACACTTGAAAATGGAAAATGGGAAAAGAAACACATTAAACAAAATTTCTTACAGCAGAATAACCTCATTAGATCTAAGGGATCAAGCAATTAAATATGACTGACCGACCGATCACAGACAACAAAGACCTTTATATCCAACTACAGTCCCTTATTCAGAAATTCTAAAATCTAGAGGACCTGACTTTCATAATAAATAATTTGACAAAATCTTTTTCTAAGCTGCCTTTGGACATCTCCCAGAAGTTTCTCTTGTTACAACCTGTTATCATAGGTATCATAGGTAGTTACAGAGCAGAGAAGACTTTAGTTCATTGTGCTCACTTAGGCCCTTGTTATGGTAGCTCCCAATTTTGTTCGCTACACAATATTTATCCAGTTCCCTCTTGAACTCAAGCATGGTCTTACTAGCAACCACCTCTTCAGGCAAGTTGTTCCAGACTAGAATTACCCTAACACTAAACCTTTCTTTTTATTGTCTTAAAATGTTGCCCCTTCAACTGCTATGAGTGTGTCCTAGTGCCATAATACTGATCCCTAAGTGTAAGTCCCTGTTGCTTGAATATGTCAGAGGGATAGATACGGAAAATATCAGGTGGTGGGCTAATGCCTAAAATATGTGTACAGATAACAGGGACTGGAGAAATGAAAGATTATTGTTGATTAAATATGGTTAATTTAAAGCTAATACAATGTAAAATGCTACACAGTCTCTACTAAACACCCATGCAGTTATTCATAATTGGCCTAAGAAAGTAACCTAATTTCAATAAATGTAATGCTAAAGGGGTACCCTCCTACACATGTTCTGAGAATGTCCTCTAATCAAGGAACTCCAGGACTGTATAAAGGACTTTCAAGGTGACCTAACAAAAAATTCAAATAACTTGAGTATAGAGACTAGTGGTGGGCGAAGTGGGCTGTGGATTACGTGGAGTGCTCCATGGCAGCGATGCCAGCGTTATAATGAGGACGCAAGTGCATTGGAAACAGCGATTGCTACATTCGCCTCCACTGGTCACTACTCTTTCAATTTTAGGCAAAGTACATTGGTGGCAGTTCACTTCGCCTTGTTTTTGAGCTCTGAAGGTGGATTTTGCAGTGATTCATGGAAGTTCAGGTCACATGGGCTCTATATTGATCTGCACAGCCTCAGTTCAGGGTAGTATGAGTAGGAAGGAGTAGGAGACAGTGTGCTCTGATAGCTGTCTGTAGGAATCTTTTAAAAGCTGTTCAAAAAGCATTTTTGCTTTTTTGGGGGATGCAACTGTAGTTCATCAATTGTAGGAAACCCTCCTGTGCTCACATCATCGAGCGTTTTTGTTTGTGTGTGGATTTTGAATGTAGATTTACAACATTGAGTATGTGTGGTGAAAGACAGTGAAGTGTGCTGTGTGGGGGAGGGGCGTATCTGTGTGTAGGTAGATTTAAGTTGGAGAACTAGTGATTTCTTTGTGCTTTGGTTGCATTTTTGTTATATAACTGATTGTGTTACTGTACACATAGTAAAATTGTCAATAATAGTACACATTTTCTTGCTGTTTGTTGTGTGAATGTGGTGCAGCATTTCATAAGGTCAGGATGTTTAAATTACAAATTTACATTACGTGGCACTGAGTACACTGAACTTTTGCATTTGCATCGCATTCCTCGTTCAGTATTGCACACAAAGTGTTCTGTGTTGTGTGTGCAGTGTTGTGTGCATCAAATACAATACACCTTTTAAAATTTGTGACACAGATTAGTGTAAGTGCAACTAAGCGCAGCAGTGTGAACCTGCTATCCACTGCAGCTGCCTGATTTTGTACTGCGATTGTGTTCTCTGTTCTTAGTTTTGCTACTTGTAGTGCCGTAAAAATCAGCACTGTCTGTATTCAGTGCCCCACCCCCACCCCCACGTTGAAAAGGTATTTTTCACCAGACTGGATTGTTTTTGTGACCCCATCAGCACCACTGGTTACTGAAGTTGTTTTAATTCCATGACAGTGTCACAACACAGTAGTCTCTTATCTGTTGCTGAAGCCACAGTTGTTTATTTTGCTTCACATCCAGCCAGCGTCCCTCCAGTCAGAAAGTGAAAGTATCAAAATCTGAATTTGGTAATAATATTTGTGGTTGATCCCCCAAAATGCCTGCAAAGAGACGTGCAAGTAAAGCTGTTTCTGGCCATGGCAATGTTGGCAGTAAGAGGGTCTGTGGGCATGGTAGTAGTACGCGGTCGGAGAAGTGCATTGCTGATGTGAGGAAAGGTATTTCTCCTGCAATGTTTTTTACAGCCCAATCAGTAGCTTCACTCATAGTTGGAGGAGATGATGTTTTCCCAGCCGGTGGTGTTAGTGTTACTGGTGTTAGTGGTGGTGGAGGTAGTATTAGCATTGCTGCGTCAAGTTCTAATTCCGACCAGTGTACCGTATCCAAACATATTGAGTGTGAAGCAGTGCAAGTGAGTGACAGCGTAGATGATGACATACTTCCCAGTAACATCCCATTAACTGAACCTGATTCTGATGATCATGTCAACAATAGCATACAATGTGATATTCCATCCACCGTGGCACTTAACGTCACGCATTTTCCATGCAACAGTGATTCACAGTGTGGTGAAAAAATATCAGGTGATTGTGGTGTAGATGCTGATGATGAATGTGATGATGAGGATGATGATGATGATGATGTTGCTGATGTTACAACATGCAGTCCACATGTTAGCATCCAAGCAGAAGATGTAGATGTGTGTGACAGTGATGCTGATGAATATGATGATGATGTAATTGACCCCAGTTGGGAACCGGAGAAAAAGAAATTAAAAGTGGCTGTGTCTGAATCTGTTTGCAGGAATCCCCGCCCCCCCATAAAAACTTGTGATTTACTGGTTTTATTGGATGATGATGATGATGACGACGGCCCAGTAATCAATATGATAGGTAGTTGTGGTGGTCAGTTGCAGTCCAGGTATGCAGTGCCAGAAACATCATGTGCCCCCCCCCACTTCAGTGCTTAAAATAACAGACTTAAATAAGCCACATCATCATAGACATGTTAAAAGCAGAGCATCACACTCCCTTGTTTGGGATTTTTTTGTTCAAGATGCAAATGATGATTCAATTGCAATCTGCCAGGTTTGCCATGTGCGTGTGAGTCGAGGTAAAAATGGGAGCCATCTTGGGACAGGAGGACAGCATACGCATCTTAAGAATAGACACTTGGCTCTGTAGACAGAGCACAAGCTGGCAGCTAATACCAGACTGGGGCGTTCACCCGTATCACCGGCAACCATAGCCAGCATGTTATCCCCTTCCATGGCTGTTAAGCCCAGTAGGAAATTAAACGTGTGCAGTAGTGCGGTAACAAGAGCAGGGGATTAACACAGGCATGATGAGGTGGAGGACCATAATGACTTTGAAATGTTGTCCAGTGCTGGTGAGAGTAGCAGTTTTTGTGGTGGTGGTGGTGGTGGTGAATGCAGTATGTCTAGTGCAAGTGGTACATCAACCCCGTTTGGCAAATCTGGCAAAATAACATCATTTCTGAGTTTGTCATCATCACCTGTGCAACCGTCTTCATCAAATGTCCACACTCCACCCCCCTGCCAACACCATTCATCACAGAGCACAACCGTTTGTGACCAACAACACACCCTGTGTAAAACGTTTAAGTCAGCCCACGTTATAGAGTGTTTTTGCGCATAAGCTGAAGTACCCCCCCAATCATACAGTGTCACATGAACTTAGTGCTGCTGTAGTGGAAATGCTGGCAATCGATCTTTTGCCCTTCTCCTTTGTGGAGAATTCTGGGTTCCAGCGGTTTGCTGCCTGTGCCTGTCCAAAATGGAAAGTCCCATCCAGGACATACTTTTCTACCCGTGCTGTTCCCGAGTTGTTCTGCACTGTCTCAGACTCAGTAAGACATGCCCTTCAACATTCCTCCTCTCCATTCATCCATTTAAGTATGGATATGTGGACAAGTGGCAAAACAGCGGGGAGTTCATATCTGTGTATAACTGCAAACTAGGCACAGGTGCTGGGGGGTTGTTTGTGATGCTGGTAGTGTGAATAATCAGTGCAAGAAGGTGGATTGTCACGGTAGCAATCTTCCTGGAATTCGCCAGCATGCAACAATTGCTATGCACAGTGTGACCTGTTTACACACTGGTGAGAACATGTTGGACATGGTACTGACTGAAATTGACAGATGGCTAAACCCTCTGTCCCTGAGAGCTGGGTTCATAGCAAGTGACAATGGGTCAAATGTGGTGAAATGCATCACGGATAGTGTTTTTTACCGTGTTCCATGCATGGCCCACTGTTTAAATCTTGTGGTTCAGGAGTTTCTGCAGCACCCTGACATAAAGAAAATGCTGACCACTGCACGACGTATCTGCTCTCATTTTTCAAGATGTGGAAAGGCCCGTGACCAACTGTGGCAGTTGCAGATACAAAACAGCCTGCCTCAGCACAGCTTGAAGCTGGAAGTTGTCACCCAATGGAACTCCACGTTATACATGGCAGAGAGGTTGTATGAACAATACAAAGACATCTCAGAATATCTTGTTATGCACACTAGCCGTGACAGTTCTGGGGCCTCCATGTCTATGATGACTGAACAGTGGTGCCTCATGGACTCTGTAATAATAATTTTGCGGCCTTTTGAACATGCCACACAGGCAGTGAGTGGCGAGTCTTCCTCCATTAGCCAATCAATTCCACTGCTGCGGTGCTGAGGCAGACATTGGTGAATGTACAGCATAGCCTTGATGTTGCCGAAGACGGTAGTAGCAGTATGTTGCTGCAACACATGCTGACAGTATTCGACCAGAATCGTCACATTGTGAGCATTCAGCGTCGTGACAACTTTGCCATGTCAACAATGCTGGACCCACGATACAAACGTGGAATTGCATCAGTACTGGAGGGAGGGCCTGAACAGGTAAAAAATATCAGTGGTCAACTGGTTCGCTTGGTTCATGGGGCACAGAAGTCACGTGCCAATGTTTGCAAACCTCAGCAGCATAATGAAGCTGCAGGTATAGCTAGAGGACCAGCAAGCATATCATGCAAGGGTAAGGGAACTGTAGTTCCTGGTGGTCTGTCATCCAAAGTGGTTGGCGTCAACCCACTTTGGGAGGCTTTGTCTCAAGTGGGTATTTGTGAAATCAGTGATTCCGGGGAACAGGCTGATGCATCAACAATTGGACTTAGTGCGACACAGAGAATGGTTGAGTCATATTTGTCTGAAAACAGGCATCTGACAACAAGTGAAGATCCTCTTTTGTACTGGAGTGGAAAGGTCAGTGAATGGCCAGAGCTGACTGTAGTGGCACTGAAGTACCTCACATGCCCACCCTCCAGTGTAAGTGTTGAGAGGGTATTCAGCTCAGCAGGTGCAATAGTCAGGGATCGTCAGACAAACCTGTCTCCTGCAAATGTTAGTTTGCTAACATTCATTAAAATGAATGAGAGGCACATACCAGCACAGACTGCAACCTCGGTATTCGTACCCCAGCCTAGTCATGGTGGTCTTGCTGATGTGGAAATGGAGCATCCTGGTGGCACTGGCAGTGGCTGCCTGAAACGGCCCACCACTGATGTAGATGATGACACAATGGAGAAAGAATTTCCCAGTGGTCAGACTTCAGACATCGATGACTGTGAGGGCAGTTTTCTTTATGAGGATGATGATGTGGTTAATGTTGGCAGGTTTTAACTGCAGTATTTAAAAGGTGGTGTGCCCCCACCCGGACCACCACCACGGACTGATGTTATCCGAATCTGCTGCCACCATGAGTCTGTCGGCCCCCCACGGACCATACCACCACCGGGACTGATGTTATCCAAGTCTGCTGCCACCATGAGTCTGTCTGCCCCCCACAGACCACCACCACCACCACCACCACCACCAGGACTAATGTTATCCAAGTCTGCTGCCACCATGAGTCTGTCTGCCCTCAACGGACCACCACCACCACCACCGGAACTGATGTTATCCAAGTCTGCTGCCACCATGAGTCTGCCTGTCTCCCACGGACCACCACCACCACCAGGACTGATGTTATGCAAGTCTGCCACCAAGAGTCTGTCTGTCCCCCCCGGACCACCACCACCACCAGGACTGATGTTATGCAAGTCTGCCACCATGAGTCTGTCTGCCCCCCACAGACCACCGCCACCACCACCGGGACTGATGTTATCCAAGTCTGCTGCCACCATGAGTCTGTCTGCCCCCAGCGGACCACCACCACCACCACCGGGACTGATGTTATCCAAGTCTGCTGCCACCATGAGTCTGTCTGTCCCCCACGGACCACCACCACCGCCAGGACTGATGTTATGCAAGTCTGCCACCAAGAGTCTGTCTGTCCCCCATGGACCACCACCACCACCAGGACTGATGTTATGCAAGTCTGCCACCAAGAGTTTGTCTGTCCCCCACGGACCACCACCACCACCAGGACTGATGTTATGCAAGTCTGCCGCCATGAGTCTGTCTGCCCCCATGGACCACCACCACCACCACCGGGACTGATGTTATCCAGGTCTGCTGCCACCATGAGTCTGTCTGTCCCCAACAGACCACCACCACCACCACCACCAGGACTGATGTTATGCAAGTCTGCCACCAAGAGTCTGTCTGCCCCCCACAGACCACCACCACCACCGGGACTGATGTTATGCAAGTCTGCCACCAAGAGTCTGTCTTCTCCCCACGGACCACCACCACCACCGGGACTGATGAACAGAGAGGGTGTCTTTATAAGCAACATTGCAGAGGGACTGGAAGGAAAAGTATGTCTCTTTGCAGATGACACAAAGATCTGCAACAGAGTTGATGCACAAGGTGGGGTGGAAAGGATGAGAAGGGACTTGGCAAGGTTAGAGGAATGGTCAAATGTATGGCAGCTTAGATTCAATGCTAAGAAGTGCAAGGTAATGCACCTGGGAAACAAAAACCCAGGGGAAGAGTACACAATGGGGGTGAAATACTAACAACAACAAAAATGGAAAGGGACCTGGGGGTAGTCATATCAGATGACCTAAAGGTGGGCAAGCAATGTGAGAGGGCAGCAAGGAGGGCTGGGGGGATACTGGGATGCATAGGGAGAGGCATCACCAGTAGAAAACAGGAAGTTATTATCCCTCTGCACAGACAGTTGGTGAGACCCCATCTGGAGTACTGCGTGCAGTTCTGGAGACCCAATCTCTGCAAGGACATAGACAGGATGGAGGCTGTCCAGAGGAGGGCAACTAAAATGGTGCAGGGTCTGCACCGGAAGACATATGAAGAGAGACTTAAGAAGCTGAATATGTATAGCCTCGAGGAAAGAGAGAGAGAGGGGGATATGATAGAAACTTTCAGTACCTCAAGGGAATCAACAAAGTCCAAGAGGGTAGCATCTTTCAAAAAAAGAGGTGTGCAAGAACAAGGGCACAATTTGAAGATAGAAGGGCGGCTCAAAGTAATTTAAGGAAGTATTTTTCACAGAGAGGGTTGTGGATGCATGGAATGGCCTCCCGAGGAGGTTGTGGAGTCAAAAACAGTGGTGGAATTCAAGCATGCATGGGACAGTCATAAGGCAATTCTAGGGGGTGGGGGTAGGAAGAAGTAGGCTGCTGGTTAACTAGGATCTGCAGCTTATCCAATAGGTAGGGAAATGGGCAGACTGGGTGGGCCAAGCGGTCCTTATCTGCCATCAAAATCTATGTTTCTATGTTTCTATGCTGCCACCATGAGTCTGTCTGCCCCCCACGGACCACCACCACCACCGGGACTGATATTATGCAAGTCTGCCACCAAGAGTCTGTCTGCCCCCCTAGACCACCACCACCACCGGGACTGATGTTATCCAACTCTGCTGCCACCATGAGTCTGTCTGCCCCCCACAGACCACCACCACCACTGGGACTGATGTTATGCAAGTCTGCCACCATGAGTCTGTCTTCCCCCCACGGACCACCAGTCAACCAGTGCACCACCGCCACCAGCTTCTTAATATTTAAACCATAAAGTGAGTATGTGCACTCATGTTTGTTATGCTGCCTCACTTCCTTAAGTTGTCTGTTTTGTTTTCTGTAGCTTTTCAGAGCTGCAGTGGCAAAACACATACAGTGCACTTCTTTTGTTTCTTTTACAGGAGAACAAAAACAGGCTCCATCGCTAATACTCATTGGGAAAGATGCTGTAGCTGTACCGCACAGAGAGGAACCGATGTAATGTCCATGTGAAATCCATTCTGGTAAGTATGAAGATTTTATTTTATCCATTTCATTGCTTTGTAAAGACTGCTGCAAATATTGCACACAACAGGTTGTCTTAGTAGTTGACAAGATGTGTCTCTGAAATGTAACTTGACAACAGGGATTGAGATTTGAGAACCAGGGAGGGACACATAACAATGAAGTTGTAACTTTTAAGAAGTCATTCATTTCTTTTTTTAGGAAAATTCGCGATACTTTGTTGTTCTGTCAAAGTGGCCTTATCCAAAAAAGTTTGTCAACATGATCAGGCACACCCCTCCCTCAACCTGAGCTTGGGCACACGTGCAACACGCAGAAGTCTCTTCATTCAATGACCATGACCATCATTAACAACCGGACTCCAGAAGGATGCTGATGAAATCTGTGAAGAAGTAAAAAAATAGGAAACCATTACAGACAAAACTGAAAATATGATCCCCCAAAAAAGAAATACTTACGTTCATGTGCTTGAGAGTTATCCGTTTCCATTTAAGTGCAAAAAATTCTCATTGAGCACTGGAATGTGCACAGCAACAGTCTGGAGTCACCTGTGTGATGCAGAACAATAGCATGAGTACATGTCCACGTCAAGTTCAACCCCCGTCATCATCACCTACAAAATACATAACCATATATCTATATACAGTACATATATCTACTCACCAAGGCTACTATTAGTGTACATCCAAAGGGCACCTTTCAATCCAGTTGCGATGATCACATTTCATTTGGTGGAATCGTCTCACACAACACATTGGACCAGCAACACGAACCTCACAATCATCATTTTATACTGGGGACAGGATATGTGCTGAAACAGTCTCTTTTCACTTCGTTACCACTTGTCAATTTTCTGCACACAAGGAGGACGCATTGTGGGCCTGCAGAAACAATCTGGGGACTCTGTGCCAACACTGCGCGCATGACTGAGTGCGCAATTAATTCTGGGAGACTTTGTATGTGCTGAAATGGTCTCTTTTCACTTCATTACCACTTGTTAATTTTCTGCACACAAGGAGGATGCATTGTGGACCTGCAGAAAAAATCTGGGGACTCTGTGCCAACACTGCGTGCATGACTGAGTGCGCCATTAATTCTGGGGGACTTTGTATGTGCTGAAACAGTCTCTTTTCACTTAATTACTACTTGTCAATTTTCTGCACACAAGGAGGATGCATTGCATGGCCTGCAGAAAAATCTGGGGACTCTGTGCCAACACTGCATGCATGGACTGAGTGCACCATTAATTCTGGGGACTTTGTATGTGCAAACAATTTCTTTTCACTTTGTTACCACTTTGTCAATTTTCTGCACACAAGGAGGACATTGTCAGGGCCTGCAGAAAAAATCGGGGTACTCTGTGCCACTTTTGTGTGTTCTGTGATTGTTGCTGTGAGCTCATAGTCATGATGTCATAGTGACATTTTCACAATTAAAGCAGCATTGCAAGAATGTCCTCACAGTTCTGAACTGTACTTTTTTATGCTACTTTAAATTGCCACAGCAACCACTACTTACGTGCGAGTCATCAGTGACTTGAATGATACGATTCTTCTCACAATTTATGACTGCTTCTCTTATGCCTACTTTTTTTCATGTATGAAAACAAAATGAGCATGTCTTCCAATATTGTTCCGACCAGCTTTGTATTTATTTGCAGCTGCTTTTCAATAACTATTGTTCCGTGGTGTCATATAAAACACTGACTGATGCATAACTGTTAGTTAACAACAGAAGTGATATATGACAACTACTTGATGTGATGGAGAAAAGCAGAGGAAAACAATGACAAAGACCTGGTCACACTCACTGTCAGCAGCACCAATTTAAAAGGAATGCTCCTTTCATTATTTCACACATGAAAAAAGGTAGTACAGCACATTTAACTACTGCAAAATATCGTATCATTCGAGTCAGTCAGGATGTAAGTAAAGAAAATTGTAACATAGCATTAAAAAATATAGGTCAGAGTTCTCAACAGATTGTTGCGCTGCTGCTTTACCGACAGTCACCACATTACATAGTTACGGTGATGCACATAAACTAATATGTGGGGGCATTACTACCACTGGAATATTTCTTGCTCCACAGAGTGCAATATATGTTTGTGTAAACCACCCATAATTTCATTACAGTAAGTCACATGACAGAGGAATTAACAATCTGAAAAGCAACCCGCATTTGTGCCACACTTCCTTAGCAACGTTAAGACGTGATGGCAGGGGGAGCGCAGGTGCACGCTCCACTATACTGAATGTCCAGCAGCTATCCCAAGCAATGTTTCCTAATGTTATAAGGTTCACTTTGTGGTGAAATGTGGGATGTTTCCACTACCAAGGCTCTTCTTACTGGAAGCGTGGCACACATTTCACAACAAACTGACCATTAACATAAAGAAACATTCGCAAACCCTGCACATTCCGATATTCGCTGTAAGGAGCACGCACACACGCTCTCCCTGCCATCATGTCCTAATGTTGCTGAGAAGGGAGGCAGAATGTGGGCAGATTTTCAGAATGGGAATGCCTCTGTCACATGACTCACTGTAATGCATTTCCGCATCGTTTTCAAAAATGTATTGCACTATGTGGTGCAGAAAAGAATTCCCTGGAAGGGAAACTGTGTATGATTTAATAATAACAGACAAAAACACACAACAAAAGTACAACACAGTAGTGGGGTGGGGTCGGGGGTGGGGTGGGTGGGGGGCAGAAAACAATACCTGGACTTACTCTGGCCGTGGGATGCTGTGGTGGTCCAGCAGCAGGTGCAGCACTGAAAGTATTTGCTGTGCTTCCACTCTGGTAACCTGCTGCTCCAAATTAATGAAACGCTTGTTGTTTTCCTCCAGTGCTGCCCACACCAGGAAGAGGTCGGACTGGCTAACAGGGACTGTGCATGGGTCCACTGCAGTGGGTAATACAGGTAGTGGGGCTGATGGTGGACAGGGTGGTGCTGGTGGCTGTGGTGGCGGTGGTGGTGGTGGTGGAGGTGGAGTACCTGATGTAGCCCTCCTCCTCCTCCTGCTGCGGCAGTGACTGCTGCGAGGCACATCTCCCACCCCAGCAGCACCCTTGGCCACTGCCACGGAAGGGCCAGCAGATGGATGCGTGGCCCCTTCTGTGGCAGCCTGCCACTCTGCCCTGTGGTGATTCATCATGTGGATGCACTGGCTACCGGTCCCCAAATGTGTCCCAGGGAGACCACGGCACACCAGCATACCACACACATGGCACTGCACCACTGTGCTGTCTCCCCCCACACAATTGAAAAACTCCCACACTGGGGAGCTGTGGAGGGGGGACCAGACACAGTACGCACTTCGTGGGTATGAGTCCCACCACCACCCACTATTGCCGGGGCCACCTCCTGTGGCTGTGAAGGTGGTGGTGCTGGAGCCCCAACAGCTTCTGCTAGTGGTGGTGGTGGAGAAGGTGGATGAGCAACAGCCACCAGTGGCATTGGTGCTGCTGCTGCTGCTCCTGTTGCTTCTGCGGGGGAAGCAACACTGGCCAGGAGTCTGGAGCGGTCCAACATAACACGACCACCCCACCCCCCACGGGTCCACACTCCTCACCTCCTAACGCTCCCACGTGCCAGCGACTCGCCTTCCCTGACTCCAACCTGACCCTCCATCCTCCTGGGTCCATGGGACCACACACACACACACACACACACACACAGACACACACACACACACACAGCCAGTCACACACACAAAACAGAAACAAAACTTATACAAAAAAATTCACTAACCAAAAAAATACTAACACAATACAAACACTAAATAAAATAGCTTTTAAAAAAGCTGTTTGAATTGGATTGGCAGTAATGACTCCAAGAGCAAAGCAAACTTCTCTCACAAAACAATTTTGTTTTCTCCCTGTACAAATGCAAAGGAGAAAGGGAAACTGCTTCTCTGACTCACTTCCTTCCTGCCTGGCTAAAGCATGTGACTTACAGTACTGCAGGCCGTGTGATGTGCCTATTTTCTTCTGACTTCGCCTTACTTCACGTTAAGGCATAATGAGAATGCAAAGTGGTAATGATAATGCGAAGTGAGCACATTACAGGGTCCACTTCACATTGTGCTCCATGGACACGAAGTGGTCATTTCGCCTCCACTTCGCAGGCGGATTTATAATTCACTGCATCTCTAATAGAGCCATGTACTATTGGTAATTTCAGTGACAATCATGGGATACTGAACGGAAATATTCCCTGGTCTTAACTAGGGCCTCATTCGAAAACACTAATGAAGTATTGGCTGGATGACAAAACAGCCTCATTCCAAGAATGGAAACAGATGTCTGGTAGAATCTCTAAAGACAGAAGAACCTGTAATTCATGGGGTCTATGCCCAAATGCAAACTGGGTACTCACAGCTCAGCACCCATGGACAGGTGCGTGAGGCATGGTAACTGTCTGTGGCCCCAACCCCTTGTGTGCTGCTGTGCAGGGGAGGATCTGAGGACACAGGTGGGCATCCACTAGAATGCCAGACCTGGTCAAATGATGGATCCCCTGCTCTGTGTGGAGTGGGGGATTCTGGGACAGCACAGGATATCTGTTTTTTTTTTAAAGATGGATGGGTGCCCAAACGACTGCCTTCAGTCTTCCCAGTCAGCCCAGAGAGCTGAGGCAACATGGTGGGGGAATTATCATCCCACAGCAGATGGCAAGTGCAAACTGAGGGGGCACACAAAAGATATGGCTGGGTCCCTGCTGCCGTATCCTGTGCCCCCTTGCCTGGCCCTCCGCATCTGCATGAATGACATGGAGTGTCAGCATGCCAGACTGGCCACACACACAGTTTTGTGACCAGCCAGGGATTCTTGTGTGGAAGGGACATGCATCCTTTCGGTGAATGAGCACAGTGGCATTCAGACGTAGGACTGTCTACATTCCATGGATCCACGGCACATAGACAGCCCGCCCCTTAATGCATAGGGGACCATATAAATGAACAATCAGAAAAAAATATCTAAAAGAAGGGGAAGCATTTATGAGCTTCTAATTAAACAAAAGATTTCTAGTATCGACTCTTAACATATCTGCAACAACATCAGATTAGTCCTCTGACAACTGAATTTAAGTAAATAACAAGTCTTATTGATGTCAACTGTTATAAATATGTCTACTATATGTTCAGTCCAATTTTTTGCACATCTTCTGAGACCATCTTAGACACTCTTCTATCTAGGCCAAAAGGATGTATCTCTTTCTTCTTTTGTATTTCCTGTTTCTTTGTTCTTTCTTTCTATCTCTTCTTTTCTCTCACTTTATTTCTTCTTTCTACCACTAAAAGAAATCCAGGGTAAAGGAACTTGAATAAAGTCTGTTTGATTTGTAATATCTCAGTCTACATCTAAATTGCTTCTTTTCTTCTTTTTTCAGATCTGTGTAAACATTTCAAGTATTGATTATTAATGCCAAGTAATATGCTAATATGGTAATTAAACTGGTATACATTTGATATGTTTCTTATTTTATAATTCTAATACTGTAGTTGTTGACTATGTTGATGCAGGTTATTGAATTGTTTGTTTGATATCATTTACTTTTAATAAAAATGTTATTAACAAAAAAATGATGGGCCTTGAGGACCTACCTTAAGTTGCTATGCTGCTACACTGTGTTACTCTGTGGGGAACATGATGGAACTTGAGTCCCTTCAGACTTTAACTTACTATTTTACTACAGTATGTTACAGACAGACCTTGAGTGTCTTCCTGCCTTCAAATACTGTGTCACTGAAGTATGTTAACACTGTGGGGGGGTGGGGCATTGAGTCCCTTCCTACCTTAAAATACTATGGCACTACAGTATGTTACAATGTGTGGGGGGGACATGAGACCTTGAGTCCTTTCCTAGCATGAATTACTATGTTACTACAATATGTTATACTATGGGGGAACAAGATGGACCCTGAGTCCCTTCTTACCTTAAATTACTATGTTATACTGCAGGGGGACATGATGGACCTTGAGTCCCTTTCAACCTTAAATTGCTAATTTTCTACAGTATGTTACACTGTGGGGGGGACACGATGGACCTCAAGTCCCTTCTGACACAAAATTAGTTAATTACTACAGTACATTACACTGGAGGAGGCATGATGACCCTCAAGTCCCTTCGAACCTTAAATTGCTATGTTACTACAGTATGTTACTAGTGAAACGTAATGGAGCTTAAGTCCCTTTGAAGCCTAAATTACTATGTTACTACAGTATGTTACATTGTGAAACGTAATGCAGCTTAAGTCCCTTTGAAGCCTAAATTACTGTGTTACTACAGTATGTTAACTATGAAACGTAATGGAGCTTAAGTCCCTTTGAAGCCTAAATTACTATGTTACTACAGTATGTTAACTGTGAAACGTAATGGAGCTTAAGTCCCTTTGAAGCCTAAATTACTAGGTTACTACAGTATGTTACATTGTGGGGGTGCATGATGGACCTTGAGTTTCTGCTGACCTTAAATTACTATGTTACTATCGCATGTTACACTGTGGGGGACATGATGGACCTTCAGTACTGTCCTAGCTTTGATTACTCTGATACTACAGCATGTTACTGTGTAGACGACATGATAGACCTTGAGTCCCTTGCTACCTTCAGTTGCAATGTTACTGCTGTATGTTACTCTATGGGGGGAGGAAACATGGTGGACCTCAAGTCCCTGCAGGCCATGATGGACCTTGAGTCCCTTGCTATCTTAAATAACTATGTTATTACAGTATGTTACAATGTAGGGAGGACACGATGGACCTCGAGTTCCTTCCTACCTTCAATTACTGTGTTACTGCTGTATGTTACATGGTGGGTGGGAACATGGTGGACCTCAAGTCCCTTCCTACCTTAAATTACAATGTTACGATGGTATGCTACAGTGTGGAGGAGACATGGTAGAACTGGAATCCTTAGCTATGTTACACTTTGGAGGGGGACACGATGCACCTTGAGACCCTTTCTACCATGTAATACTATATTACTACAGTGTGTTATACTGTGGGAGGACATCATGGACCTCAAGTCCCTTCCTACCTTAAATTACAGTGTAACTACAGTATGTTATACTGTGGGGGACATGCTGGATCTCAAGTCCCCTTTGACCTTAAATTACTATGTTACTACATTAGGTTACATATGTGGGACATTACAGACCTACAGTCCCTTCCGAGCCTAGATTACTATGTTATTACAATATGTTACACTATATGGGGGCTGATGAACCTCAAGTCCATTCCTACATTAAATTATTACATTACAATGTGAGGGGACATGATGGGTTATGAGTCCCTTCTTTTTTTTATTCAGAAACATAGTGGACTCGTTCAGCATTGAGCTCATGTCAGGAATGCCTGCTTCATAACCATGCTACCTCCAACACCCTAACTACTGTGATATAACATTTCAAACTTTTTTCTAATCCACTAGTTAACCCTTTTAGAAGTTAATACAAATCGTGATCCAGTGACTATCATGACCAAAGAAGTGCAGGACATTTTTACAAACGTATAATGGGCCTTAAGGAGTTATAGAGTTTATAAATGGTGATCATATTTCATCAAACTCTACATTACAATTATCCATTTTTTAAAATGCCTTTTCCACCCTGGACAGGTCCATCATAAGTTCACTCCATTCCATAAAGTTCAGAGGATTTGGATCCTTCCAGTGTAGTAAGAGGCACTTTTTATGTTTCCTTGCACTTGCACAAGAAACATCTTGTGGCAGAATGACATTAGAGAGGTGTGTCAGGTACGAGTCCAATGCAGAGCACTCTACAGTGGGCTTGACCCTGACAGACCAATGACCACACAAGCAGAGAGTGATGGTGGTTGGAATTTCACAGCGGGGAAGTGGATGCACTTGAAAGGAATGAAGCGGTCCAATGAGAGCGCGTCATTCCTTTCATTTACATAATGCTGTCCACCGCACTCCCTCTGTTCCCTGTCCCTGCACTCGACATCATGCAATGAAACCCTCCCACTCCCACTCCCTCCCACTGTGTGCTGCCCACCCTACACCATCTGTTCCCCCACTGGACCAGCAGTGATCTAATAAAACCCTCCTGCTCCCTCCCACTGCATGCTTCCCACCCCGCACCCTCTATTCCCCCAGCCACATTCAATTGAACCCTCCCACTCCCTCCCACTGCGTGCTGCTCACTCCACACCCTCTGTTCCCCCAGCATCCAAATGATCCCTCCCACTCCCTCCCACTGTGTACTGTCCGCCACGCTCCCTCCGTTCCCCGTACCAACATCGGTGTGCCTAATCCCCATGTGGGAATTATCTAAACCCCCCCCAGACATTGGGGAGCCCACTCCCAGTATCTGGAAATAAACATTTATTTCCCTGTTAAGAAAAAGAAAAGTGATCCCCGATATTTTTTAAAGCCTGTAAAAAAGAAAATGGTTCCTCGTCTCCCCCATATCCCTGCCCCATCCTGACCCTCCCTCTGTGTATCCACCTTCCCACCCCCCTTACCCCATATGTACCCTCCGAGGTCAGCAGCTGTGATCTCCTGAGGTCCGGGACATGTCTGCACTCTTCAAAGCCAAACTGTGAACTGAGGAATCAAGGTAAGCGCTGTATAATGGCTGTCAGTGGGGGTTTCAACTCATGTTGATATCTCAGCCATTTTTAGGAATTTTGACTCCAAATTTTCAACATGGGGTTCTTGGGACCCCACTTCATGAACACTGTCACTGTTACTGTCATTTCGTTACTCAGTCCAGAAAGGTAATTTCGCGGTCACTGCATGGAATCACCTTTCGTGAATGATTAACAAAATAATAGTGTCAATGTGTTCGTGAGGAGAGGTCCCAAAAAGCCCATGTCGAAAAATTGGTGCAAATAAATCCCCAAAATGACTGTTACAATGTTACGAGTGTGCACTGCACAGTTTCTATGCACGCTCGTAACTTTGCCAGTTTTTTATATATTAACTCCAGATTTTGAACATTGCTATTTTTCACACCTCCTTGTGAGCAGTACAGCTGTCATTTTTCACATCCTGCCCAAACTGTGTTTTTGCACCTGTGGCACAGAATGGCGCAGTCAATGTGTGAAATCACCTTTCGGGATGAGTGAACGAAATGACAGTTGTAGTCTTCATGCAGTGGTGTCCCATACAGGTCATGTTGAAAATCTGGTGAAACAACTCGAAAAAATGGCAGTTACACCTGGTCATTCAAAATTTTCTACACACATGTAACCTTGGCCATTTTCAATATTTTCACTCCAAATTTTCAATCCAGTCATTTTACCACACCACCTCATGAACAGTACAGCTGTAATTCTTCACATCCTGCTCATAATGTGTTTTTGCACCTGTGGCATGGAATGCCGTTTTCCCACAAATTTGAAAATTTTCACGTACAGGGTTCATGAGGTGGGGTGATAAGAAGACTATGTTCAACATTTGGGGTCAAAATGTGAAAAAATGACAAAGTTATGGCCATTCGTTGTAATTTTGGTATGCATGCTCGTAACTGCGGAAATCTTAAACATTTGCACCTCACATTTTTTTTCATTTATACCCCTGCTTCATGGCCCTCTCTGTCTGGAGGGTGCCCCAGCCCCGTCCCCTGACGTCCACCAGCTGATGCTGACCAGCTAACCCCAAGGCTTACCCCCCCCGGCTGGGTCAACATGGGGACCCACCCCCACCAAGACCAGGGGAGCCCACCCCGACCAAGACCAGATCCAGTACAGGGGTCAGAGCTGTGGCTATTTGGGGGTGGGACCTTCAAGTTCCCTCTGTCATCTGTCATAAGCTTCTTTCCTCCTGGTTTCTCCCCTTCAGGAGTGGAGCATGCAAGGATGCCAGTGACAGTGTCACGCATGCTCCAGTGCGTGCACCCCATCAGGTATCTGCCCCGCCTCTAACCCAATGTCTGCAGCATCAGTGTGCCAGCCCCCAGCCACTAATACAGGCGAGGCATGCACCGACAGCTGGTTGTCCCCCCCTGGAGAGGGAGAGCTGTCCCTGGAACGCTTGATCCTTCTCCTCCCCTGCTGACCCCTGGCGGCCTGTGCTTGCTCCCGAACGCGAGTCGCTGGCATGGCGTGAGGTATTGTATCCAGTGCCTCAACCCTCAGTGCCACTGGGCCAGCAATGCACCCCCACATTTTCAACATAGCCTTCTTATTTACCAAGCTTCTGTATTCAAATGCTGTCCTAAATATGACAGCTTGTCAAAATATAGTTCAGGCAGGCTTTTCGTCCTACCAGAAGTTCAACCAACACAATACACCCTTGCTAGATAAACCATGCAAGGAAATATTTGGCATTGACAAATGCATGTTTTTGTTTTTTTGTAAACTTTATTTTCATTTTCCAATATTTGTGCACAGCAAGATCATCACATATTGAATTTCCTTGACGCACAGTGGTGGTGGGTAGTACAAATACATGCAAAAAGAAAACAGAGAGTTAGAGGGCTATGCATTCCAATGGTTTGGGTAATGGGGGTAACTACATAATAGGAAGCATGGAGCAAACATTGTAGTCTCATTATACTGCTGGGAACCATGTTGACCCAATTGCATTCTCTAAGGGATCCCAGATTTGGAGGTATTTCTGCTCTTGACCCTGGGCTCTGTATTGTATATGTTCTAATTTCATAGCCTGGAGCAGGCCGGATACCCACTGCACTAAAGTGTGGGGGGGTCTGAATCCCACTCCTGTGCCAAACATCTTTTTGCTATCACTGTAGCCACACCCCAGAGCGGGTGAGGCCCCCCAGTGCCTCCAAATCTGCCCCAGGCCCTCAGCAAGCTCAGTAATATCTGGGCAGGGTCCATCTCCACTTGTGTTTGCAGGGTTTGTTCATCAAGTTAATGACTACCCTCCAAAAGTTCTGAATAAAGGGACAAGACCACACTAAATGGAAATAGGTCCCTTCATGCATCTTACATTTAAGACATGTTGTTAAACTATCTTTATTTATTTTATGTGTTGGGGGGGGTAAGATATGCTCTGTGCAATACGTTATAGTGAATCATTCTATGTCTATTGTTCCCAGAGTATTCCATCACTTTCTTAAGGATAATGTCCCAGTCTCCCGCTGTTAGGGTGTCGAGCAACAGGTCTTTTCCCCACTTCTTCTTCATTTTCTCTAAAGGATCTGGTAAGCTCTCTATTAATGTCCGATATAGTCTTGCCATGGGCCTGGGCCGGGCCTTTTTCCACTCCTGGTGCAGAATTTCTTCTTGAGGAGAAGGATTGGGCAGCAAAATGGAATGAAGGCTCCCTCCTACTTTTTCCAACCAGTTGCATACCTCCTCATAAGTAAAACAATGTTGTGGGGATAAGTCGTATTCCTGGGATAACTGAGTAAATGATTTCATTTCTCCCTGATCAAACAATTCGGCTAATCTAGTCAGTTCCCTTCAAGCCCATTGATGTACATTCATTTGAACTAGCGGTTGTGGATGTTTCTCCCCCCATAGGGCTGACTCTATAGTGGACTCTGGTGACAGTGAAACTTGGTGGGCTATTGCAGCATGTGCTCAAATCCAAGCCTGGAGCATGGTCCGAGTACACGTATTATAAATAAACTTGACCACCCTCCGAGCCAATGTGGCTGCAAAGAGGTGACCATAGAGCGGGGCTCCATTCAGGGCCTCCTCCAATAACACCCAATCCCTTTTGTTCCCTGGGGGTGCCAATATATCTACTATAGAGGCCATCTGAGTAGCCTGGTAATAAAAATAGAAATTTGGAAGGCCAAGACCTCCCCTACTAATTGGCTGCCAGAGAGTCTCCTGTTTGATGTGTGTTTTTTTCCCTCTTCACAACATGGTGCCTACGAAACTTTGCAGTAGTCTAAAGTACTTCTTTGGGACACTGCAAGGGAGGGTTTGAAATATATATAAACATTGAGATAGTATACACATTTTAGTCAAGTTTATCCTGCCCACCAAAGAGAGAGGAAGTGACCTCTACCTGTTACAGTCTAGCTTTATTATATCCAGCAGTGGTTTATAGTTTGTTTGACAAAGTTTAAATATTTTCTGAGGGATGAGAATCCCCAAGTATTTAATTATAGGGTACGGTTTCAATAGTGATCCCGCTATCTGGACTGGGGCAAAACTCCCCCCCACCCCCAAATGGATGGGGAGCCACTCACATTTATCCCAATTGATTCTATGTCCCGAGATGGGAACATATTGTTCAAATAATGCTGTCAGGGCTGAAAATGCTTTCTCAGGATTGTCACTAAATAAAAGTATGTCATCTGCAAAAAGTGAAATAGTATGTTCCCTGGTCCCTTCTTTCAGGCCTTGGATGTCAAGATGGTCTCTTACGGCCTGGGCCAGTATTTCCACTGTTAAAACATACCAGAGAGGAGACAGGGGACACCCCTGTCTGGTGCCTCTAAACAAATGAAAGGGATGCAACACAATATCATTAGTCAAGATTTGTGCAGTCAGGGAAACATAAAGGGACCTCACCCATGAGAAAAATGTACCTCCTAAGCCAATTTTTGAAGGACTTTAAGCATGAAACATACTAGAAACATACTAGGAAATGTAGGGTGCAAAAGGCCCACTGACCCATAAAGCCCCTGAACCTACATATGTCTTGAGGCACTTGAGCTTGACAACAAGTACTTATCAAACCTATTTTTAAATGTATTTTTATTAGTGCTAATGACTATATTCAAAGGTAAACTATTCCAGGGTTTCACCACCCTTTGTGAAAAATAAAATGCTCTCTTCTTCGTTCTAAATTGACGTCTCCCTAATTGAAGCGGATGGCCCCTCATATAACATTTAGTTGCTTATACTCCAATCCACATTCAGTTAATATGTTGACATCATTAATAATTTCCCAAGTAAATAGTAGGTCACCCCTAAGGCGCCTCTGCTCTAAAGATATTAAATTAAGTTTCCGAAGTCTACATTTGTAGGAGAGGGATTTGTCGGAAAAAAAGGATTTTGTAATTCTCCTTTGTACCCTCTCAATCCTATTAACATCTTTACGCACATAGGGGGACCAAAGTTGGGACACATAGTCCAAATGCGGACGGACATAGGTACGCAAAAGAGGAAAAGGGACTTCAGAGTTCCTAGATACAATATTCTGATTGATTGACCACCAAATTTTGCTGGCATTATTTATATTACTAGTGATTTGGAAATCAAAATTAGGATTTGAATCCAGAATAATTCCAAGATCTCTTTCATTTTGTTTGTCAGTAATAGGCTCGTTATATAAATACTACTGATGGCCAGCACCTTTTATTCCAAAACGTAAGACTGTACACTTAGAAGTGTTAAATTTTAAATTCCATTTGACCCAGTCAAAGGCCTTTTCAGCATCCAAGGCTATCAAGCCTCTGACTTTCTCCCCTCTCTTCCCCCTCCAACACTGAATAATATTCAGTGACCTTTGATGTTATGCTTTGGTTGCCTGCCACCCACAAAGCCCCCCTGGTCTAAATGGATCAGGATTGTCACTAAATAAAAGTATGTCATCTGTTCTATATAGACAGAGTGGAGGCTGTCCAGAGGAGGGCAACCAAAATGGTGCATGGTCTGCACCAGAACACATACGAAGAAAGACTAAAGGAGCTTAATACGTATACCCCTGAGGAAAGAAGGGAGTGAGGGGACATGATAGAAACTTTCAAGTACCTCAAGGGAATCAACAAAGTCCAAGAGGGTAGCATCTTTCAGAAAAAGAGATGTGCAAGAACAAGGGGACACAATTTGAAGATAGAGGGGGGACGACTCAGAGGTAATGTGAGGAAGTATTTTTTCACAGAGAGGGCTATGGATGCATGGAATAACCTCCCTGAGGAGGTAGTGGAGTCAAGAACAGTGGGGGAATTCAAGAATGCATGGGACAGACATAAGGCAGTCCTAGTGGGGGGTAGGAGGAAGTAAGCTGTTGGTTAACTAGGATCTGCAGCTTATCTGTTAGGTAGGAAAACGGGCAGACTAGATGGTGGAACAAACGGTCCTTATCTGCCGTCAATTTCTATGTTTCTATGTTTCTGTGGTAAAAGCGGCTGCAGTCTAAGGGCCAAAAGTTTAGCTATTATTTTATAGTCTGTGTTTAACAATGATATTGGTCGATAGGAACTGCATTTCAAGAGATCCTTACTTGGCTTGGGGAGGACTGTGATGGTTGTCAACTGCTGGGATGGGGTAAGTGTTCCTGTTTCCAGGGCTGTAGTGACCATCAGGCTTATTATGTGCTCCAACTTGGGCCAGAAGTTCTTATAAAATTCCCTAGGAAAACCATCTGGTCCTGATGCCTTACCCACCTTAAAAGATTGAATCACTTTATAAATTTCCGCTGGTGTCACCGATTTGTCTAGACTCTCCCTGTCTCCCGTTCCCAATACTGGCAGGGTGATATTTGTCAGGAAAGAATTCATGTCAGTGTTTGGGGGAAATTCAGATGTGTAGAGATTCTGATAATACTCTTTGAAAATGTTATTTATTTCCTGTGGGTCAGTCGTCATCTGATCCCGCTGATTTCCTAGCTCTACGATCTGACACTGTGCTCTCTTTTGTTTAACCAAGCAGGCCAGCCAACATCCCCCCTTGCCTCCCTCAAAGTAATCTCTAGCCCCACTGATTAGAGCCTCGCTCTTTATTTTCCTTTCAGAAAGTTGGGCTAGTTTACCCTTAAGGTCCCGGTGTTTCCCCATCTCCTCTCCATTGATTCATTTCATAGCCCTCTTCTCCAGGAGGGTTATTTGAGTTGCAAGGTCACTCTCCTTCCGCATCTCTTGCCTTCTCCTGTGTGAAGCATATGAAATGGTGGCTCCTCGCAAGCAAGCCTGAAGTGCGTTCCATGTGATTAACACTCCTGTGTCATCTACCCTATTGAACCTTAAAAATTCACATATATTTTGTCAAATATGTAAGTTGGATCCTTTAGTAAAGTGGAGTCCAGCCTCCATTGTCTTACCCGTGGAGTGTCTGGAGTGGTATATAACTTAACTACAAGAGGGGCATGGTCGGAAATATTAATAGAACCATATTCTACTGAAACTGCTGCCTGCACCCAGGGCATGGAGACCAAAGCTGGATTGATTCTGGTATAGATCTTGTGAGCATGGAAGTAATAAGAGAACTCCCTATCTTCCTGGTGCATATGTCTCCACAATTCTGTTAATGCTCAGTTGTTAGCTAGATCCTGCAACTCCACCACACTTTTTGGTGGTGGTCATGCACATTTACCTCAGTGATCCAATACTGAGTCCTAAAATGTGTTAAAATCTCTGTCTAGAAATACATTTTTCCCGTAGAATGTTAATTTCAAAGAGAGGCCATAAGCAAACTCAGGGTTATCATAGTTTTGGCCATATATGGAACCAAAAGTCATTGTCTTCCCTTCCACCTGTGCTTCCACTAATACAAATCTCCCTTGAACATCCTCCTGTACAGACAAGACCCGCGCCTGTAGGCCAGGTCGAAACCAAACCGCACCCCCCCTCGCCCTCGAATTGAAATTTGCAGATATCAGATTACCACCCCATGTCCTGGCCATCTTTTCCAATTCTTCCTTAGTTTGGTGGGTTTCCTGAATTAGTAAGATATCCCCTTTTAATTATTTTCTGACCATGTCTTTCACTCGCCTCCTCTTAACTACCGTCTTCAACCCGTTTACATTCCAAGAAATTATGATGAGTCCCCACATTTACTCAGAATAAATAATAAGCTCACTTATTGCTCCATGGCTAACAATACCAGAATAATCATGAAGATTGCTGTGCTCAAACCCATAATGCAATTATTCGAAACAGGAATTACAACCATTAACAATCCATAACATCCCTTTCCTCTCCCCAACCCCCCCATGCTCCTTTCCCCAACTGAGAGCAAAAGTTCCCCTTTTTATTCCCAAAATATCCCCCAAACAGAACAAAATCAAAACATTTCGTTGCCCACCTCCAAATGAAGTCTGCCTGTGAGGGTAGCAACTGATTCCTTCCCATAATATCTTCCCTCCAACCCCCTCTTCCAAAGAGGGGAAAGCACCATGGTGCATTCTTGCACATGGATGGTTAGTCAGCAGACATATCCAGATAATAGCCAATTAAAGAGCTAGTGTACTGCTTGGGATTAATAGTAATTTTCAGATGCAGTCAGCTATCACTTCTTATATCTCAAGTATTTTCTCTTTTTTCTTTGTTAATTAGAAGCTTTTCCACCTGGCAGTACTGGGGTGATGTGTGGAGCAGCATTCTGTCTGGAGGAAAAAAAAAGTCAGTTTTGTTCCTCCCACTACATCATCAGAATTGAGACCAAACATCATGAGGCACCAAAATCCTTGTAGCCTGAGCAGTGACTCTCACAAACTACCAATCAAAATGCAGAAAATTGTGACATCACTAGTAACTAGGGAGGGCCAGTCCCTGCGGTTTCATGTGAAAGTGAAACCTGGCAGTGAGAAGTGGTTTTCACTGGTTACTAGTGACGTCATAGTCAGTGTGGTATCAGTGTTGATGTAGTGGGAGAAACAGAACTGACATTTTTTTCTCCCCCAGACAGAGTGCTGCTCCACACATCACCCCAGTACTGCCAGGTGAAAAATATTCTAATTAGCAAACAGAAAAGAAAAAATACTTGAGATATAAGAAGTGATAGCTGACAACATCTGAAAGTTACAATTAACTGCAGGCAGTTGCCTGCCAGTACACTAGCTCTTTAAATGGCCTCAAGGCCTATATTAACGCTTAATGAAGGGCTAATTCCCATATCAATAACCCAAGAGGGCTAATAGAATCATTTGTGAAATTGTAGAAAGGAAGTCACCCTAGACTCGCCAAATGGGGCCTGGGGTGCCTCCTGGGCATGCTGAAGCGTGTCCTTAATGAGGCCCCACCATCACTCAATGCATAGGTTTAATATACTTCTCACTTACAGGAAGTACTTTCTAAAGCCCTTCATATCTATCAACTCAAGTTAAGGAGACCCTTGTTCACATAATATCCCCCCCCCATCTCAAATGCACTTTCATATACAGTCATGGAGGAGTGTATGACCAAAGTCCCATTACCCCCACAAGGTGAGAAAATTGTTCTATATCAACAAACTTTCAGCAGTCCTTTCCAAATCTTTATCTGAGCCCCCCACCACCACCACCATATTCATTTATTTATTTACAAAATGCTTCAACAGGAAAAACAACATGAGCTGCGGAGCAACTTGTTTCCAGAAGCATCCTGGGGAGAGAGGAACAAAGGCTAGGAGACAAATAAGCATCACATAATATAAACTTAATACTTAAGTACAGTTAACACAATTACAATTAACACAATGTGGGAAGGCTTTATACAACTAGAGTAGTGGACCTACAGTAGTTGAGTGACCTCTCGGGGAATTTACAGGTGCCTCCCAAGTATGAAAACTAGGGGAACCGAGGGAGAAAGATTGGATAAGTACTGAGATGGAAAGAACTGAGGCTTGACTAAATGCAAGAGAAATACTAGAAAGGAAGGAAGGGGGAGGGTGGAGGGCAGAGGACACAAAGAAAGCCCGGTCCAGGAAGCCCCCTTCAGGATGCATGAAAACCCTGCCAGGAGGGTAGTACCAGAAAGGGAGAAAATTAAGAGGGAGAAAAAGAGAGAGGCAGGGGAGAGGAAGGAGGGGGTGACAGGAGACTAATGAAAGGTAGTGCGAGAAGAACAGGGGTAATATGCTAGTTTAGAAGGAAGTAAGGGAAGGGGGGACTGGAAAAAAATGGAATTGAGTGGGTGGGGAACTGGGGAGGGGAGGGAGGACAGGAAAGTGCAGTGGGGGAATGATGAAAGAGGGTCAGAGAGGGAAGGGAGGAGAGTCAGAAGGGGTAACGAGAGCTGGGTGTCTATATTATTAAATCCAGATCACATCTGTGCTGTCAAATCTTGGTTTAAATTACTAATCAGAGCCTCCAGATCTTGTGTGTTCTTTATAGTGGTACTTTAGCCTGTGTTCAATCTGATGATTGCTTCCTCGGAGGCCATTTTTTGTGCAGCGCGCATTACCAGAGGATCGGCCAGGTTGTAGAGATTGCTCTCTCACAGTTTTAAACATAAGTTGTGACTGCTTTTTAGAAGATTTTGATCCCGATGCCATTAAAGATGAATCTCCTGACTTTTTATGATGAATATTTAAGCTGGGGTAGGAGGATGGCCACAATAAAATGGATGAGTGCTCTGCTGTGGGATCAAGCATCTATCTTGCTTGCCGGCTTGGCTACATCCCCCGACAACTAAATGTTAGCTATTAAAATTTCTAGACTGAGTAATACTGCCTATTTATTTTCCAAATTGTTTTCTGCTGATTCTTTTTTAAATAATCCAAATACCTCCGTTCCTGGACAAAGAGGAAAATCTGGACCCAGAATCTTTGTAACAATAGCAGAGATCCTGGTCCAAAGTGAAACTATATGATCACATCTGACTAGAATATGTACTAATGTGCCTTTTGACTTTAAGTACCATTGACATCTGTCAGTAAGTGTAGTATTAAATGTATACATTCCTGAGGATGTTAACTAGGTCCTTTGTAAGGTATTTATATGGATTTGTTTTAGTCTATTATTTCTGGCCTGAATCTCTTTAAAGTTTATATTATCCCAACTGACCTCTGATGTATTTTGACCCATTTCTTTTTCCCATGCTGTTTTCAGATCATACAAATGTAAATTTTTGGATTTTCTCATAAAAGTGTATAATTTAGACACTAGCTTTTTGTGAGATTCTAGACTTACAAATACATTCTACAGTTTAGTCAATGGAATGACCACCAAGTTCTTTGATTTTTTTAAACGTGCAGATATTCAAATCTACTTTTCTCCAGTAAGCCATATTTAGAGAGCAATTGTTCAAAAGGCATACAACCCTTGTCATAAAAAAATGCTCAGTTCACTGGTTCTTGTTTGTTCTGTTTCCTTCATTGTATGTTACGTATTATTGTTTATTAAAATATATATTAATAAAGTTGACTTTATCAAGAAAGAAATCATCAGTCTGCGAAAGATTCTTCTCCTTTCTCTAGATACCAGACCAATGGAGGGAAATTAGTATCTTCCACTGTAGGGATGAATCTCGAGAGCTTTTATTTATTTCCTGGAAGTTTTTGCACAGACCACCAGGCATTGCTAGTTGTCTATTGTTCATTAGACAATTATTATATTTATCTGAATGAGAGATATATAGGGTGAGTTTCTTAGGTATAGCTCATTCCTCCAAGTGGAAAAATGCTTCTAGAGGTTTTTGATTTTTAAACAGGTATACACAGCTTCAACTTGTGCTGCTAGGTGGTACCATCTATACAAGTCACTTCTGACCATAACTTTCTCTGTCACTACAGTATGTTACTCTGTGGGGGACATGATGAACCTCGAGTCCCTTCGAACCTAAATAACAAAGTTACTACAGTATGTTACACTTTAGGAAGGGGATACGATAGATCTATAGTCCCTTCTAACCTTAAATTACTATGTTACTACAGTATGTTACACTGTGGGGGGACATAATAGACCTTGAGTCCCTTCTGACCTTAAATTACTATGCTACTATGGTATGTTGTACTGTGGGGCGGGGGTCATGATATACATTGATTGTCTTCTAAACTCCGCTTTACTATGTAACTTTAGCATATTACTCTGTGGGGGTTATGCTGGACCTCATGTCTCTTCTGACCTTAAATTACGATGTTACTATGCTATGGACACTGTGGGGGGCACATGATGGACCTCGAGTCCCTTTTGATCTTTAGATACTATGTTACTTGAGCAATAATGCACTCCAGGGTGTATGTTGTCCTGGGATAACGTCATGCCTCAGGTGGCTGAAGCACGAGATCACAGGCCGAGTGCATTCAACACCCGAGAAGTAACATTATCCCAGCACAACACACACACCCTGGAGTGCATTATTGCTATTATACAATAGCTTGTTATATTTAGAAAAAAAATACAAGTAATACACTTTTACATTTTCTTTTTTTAAGTGTTTTAGTGTAGTGGAGGAGTATTTAAAGAAAAAGAAGTTCCTTTTCTTCTTGTCCAGCAGGTGGTGTGCTCTACTGTATGCTCTCTATTTCTCTCTCACCCCCCACCACTCCATGTTTCTCCCATTGATGGTCCATCTTGGTGTCTGTGTGTTTTTTAGCTGTTCTTCTTGTCATAATGGTGAGTAATAATGGTTTCTTTGTGAAGTGAGCAACACATAACCAATAGGTGGCAGTTACAAATATATGGCAGTTTTGAGTTCAGCATTGCCATCAGACTGAGAGTGCAGCGTTGTTGATTCCTGCACTTGCTTACTTCCGAACAGGCGATTGGGTTCAATGTGTGTGTGTTTTTGTATTTGTTTTTAATGTTCTCCCAGCACAGTTTATAGGAACTGTCATGTCATTTGCACTGGGAGAAAGTTGAGGACATCTGTTATAGTGATGGGCGGGACGGGTGACTCAAAAATAATGGAGAGCTACGATGCTGATCGGGAAAGCCTATGACCAGTGTGTGGCATGCGCTCCGTTTTTAAAAGGAGACACGCTGGATCATGAAAGAACAGGGTTTTCCTTTTGGCTATATTGTGAATTCAGGGGGAAAAGTGACAGGGAACTATGATGCTTACTAAGCTAAGTGCTCGTGCAGAGGAATGGAAGAGTGGGATTGCACGGGGGGGGCGAGCATACAAAAAAAACTTGCGATTATGGTTTTTGGCACCTTTTGGCTTGTCTTGTAGGCAGGCTTTGCATTTCTGTGGGGACAATTTGTTTCGAAATGGGAAGGGAGTGGACATCAAAAGGCTGGTTTACTGATTTTTTCACCCTAGGTTTGGTGTGCTCAATTATTGGGTTTCAGATAAATGGTTGCAGTGATATTTTTTTTTCCTGAGGTCTTCTTCATGCCTGACCTTAATACAGTGATGTTATACTGAGATAACATCACTGGTGAAGGTGCTCACTGACCAATGAGAGCTCAGGATTCTTTCCTTGCCGTTGTATAAAACAGTATGTTACACTGTTGGGGGGGCATGATGGACCTTGTGTCCCTTCATACTTTAAATTACTATGTTATTACAGTATGTTACACTGTGTGGTGAGCATAATGAACTGTGAGCCCCTTCTTACCTTAAATTACTATGCTACCACAGTAAGTTACTCTGTGGGGGGGCTGTGATAGACCTTTAGTCCCTTTCTACATTAAATTACTATGTTACTACATTGTGTTATACTCTAGGGGGACAAGATGGGCCTCAAGTCCCTTCCTACCTTAAATTACTATGTAATTACAGTATGTTGTACTGTGGGGAGATATAATGGACAATGAGTTCCTTTCAACCTTAAGTTACTATGTTATTACAGTATGTTACATAGTGGATGGGGGGGCATGATGAACCTCAAGACCCTTTAAACCTTTAATTGCTATGTTACTACTGTATGTTAAATTTTTTGGGATCGTGATGGACCTTGTGTTTCTTCCAAGCCTAAATTACTGAAGCAATAATGACCAAGAAGCTGGTCATTTCCTAGAGATTAACGACCAGCTGGGGGGAGGGTGGCCCGAGGCATGGCTGAGGGCCACCCCACCCAACTGGTCATTAATCAAAAGGAAATGACCAGCTCTGAGGCCACTATTGTGATTATAAGTCTAATCATAATTGCCCTCACCTTAGATGTCATTTTAGCTCCCCTCACAAGAATACTTAACCTCTCCCTAAATTCCCTAAACTCTGGAAAGCAGCAGTTGTCACCCCAGTTTTTAAAAATGGGGATAGAACAGCCCTCACAAACTACTGACCTATCTTGATCCTTTCCCCTATCTCTAAGGTATTAGAGCGTATCGTCTATGGTCAGTTAATCAGCCACATAGACAAATACCAGCTTCAGTGCAAGGAGCAACATGGATTTAGAAAACAGCACAGTACTACAATGGCACTGATTGAATTTACTGGGTTCTTACATGACTCCATGGAATGGGGGCACTTAGTGGGGGCCAGTTTTATGGACCTCACTAAGGCCTTCAATACAGTGAATCATGAGCTTCTCCTAACCCAACTAGGTGAGTCCACTGTATCCTTGAACGCCCTGGGCTGGTTTCAGAGTTACCTATCAGAGTGCATCCAAAAAGTCAAAATCGGAAGCACATCTATTGGACAGCCAAAGTGTCTGCACAGGAGTCCCCCAAGGGTCCACTTTAGGCCCTCTACTATTTAGCCTCTTTATAAACACCCTCCCCCAAGTATGTCATGATAGAATCCTCCAATATGCAGACATCACAGTCATCTATACTAGCCACCTGTGGAGGGGTTGTGGGATAACAGATGGACCAGACCGAAAACTTCAAGTTCAACATACAATCTTTGTGTGATGTTTATTCAAAATACAGGAGATAACCTTAAGCAATGGCACATCCCTTCTTCGGTACATCAGTTTATAGCAACAGAATATGTATGTCATTTCTCTGCACTTAGCCAGCACCTAATGACGCTGGACTCTGATCTACTTAGTAGTTGAGATTCGGCCTCCTCCCCTATGTGGGCCTTGTTTGCTTGGTTAGTGGGGGCGCAAATAAAAAAACCCACTAAAAACAAAGAACCTCAGTGCAGAAGCACTGAAAGAAGGGTTATCCCAAATGGCATTGACAATAAGCCAAGTTTCAAAGAAACACAACAACACACATACTTCCCTAATGCAAAGCATCGTGGGATATATGTAAATCACCATGACATTTCAGACTTGTTCAACTTACAGCAATTTACATGCATTTTACATAGCACAATAAACTTAACTTCTAAAATAGTCACCTAGTACTTTGTACCATTATCAAAAATACCTAGTGCCATGGTATTTTCAACATTTACAGGTTTCATAAACATAAGGTATACACATCAAGGTATTTTATGACATAGTGCTATTACATACTAAATCCAACAATGATAGACACAACCTGTTTTGCATACATTTGGAGGTCACCACAATAACCTCCCTGTACAAGGACCTTAGAGGGAAAAGGAAAATTAAAGAGGACACTATAGCATAGTCAAGAAAGGGAAGGGAGTGCCCATAGGTGGCCAACCTTAGGGACTAGAAATTGTAAAGAATAGATTAGGCTAAGAAATAGAAGAACTGTTGCAACAGATTTATGAAAAAGTCAGTCCTCAAGAGTAGCAGGAGCTCCCTGTCACACCACCCAGACCTCAATACCCTTCAACAATGTCTGTAGATTCTTCAAGATGGTGGAAGACTGGTTCAGTAATGCACCTCTCTTACTAAATTATAAAAACACTAAAACAATGCTCTTCACCTCTTCCCACAGCAAGTAGAAAGCAGCCAACCTAGACATCCAGAACAAACAAGGCAAAACTCTTGAAATGATCTGCAACTTCAAATACCTGGGAGCCACCCTGGACAGCACTTTATCATACTCCTTACACATAGATCAAGTCTCCAGGAGAGCTACCAAACTGATCGGGCAACTAGGCAACTATGCAAACATAGGCACTGCCTGATGGAGGAGGCACTCAGAATTGTCGTAAATAGCTCTGTCTTCTCCATCATATACTATGGACTTGCTATCTACAGTGTGGCCACAGACACGACACTAAAAAGAATAGCCCTGACCCAGAACAAAACATGTAGACTTCTCCTCGGAGCACCCATGCCTCACCCACACATGCGATTTGTACTCTCTCACTGACTGGCTTGACCTTGATCTCCGAATCTGTTACCAAATCTGCCTCCTCACGAAAAAAGCATCCCTTGGCCAGAACCCAGCTGGGGTTCAGTTTATGCTCTATCCTGCAGTTCCTTCTTGACTGACCAGAGGCACACAACAGACCCAATTTAAGGTGCCCTTCAGACGTACAACGTAAGGCCAGTAAATTTTGGATTCCACACACCACATCTGCTCAACTCCCTAGTAACCTTCTTGCTGAGATGAAATTAGGACCATTCAAGGTCAACCTATGCTCGTACCTCACTGGCCTTAAAAAGTATACCTGCTCACTTTAACAACTGCTAAAGACCTATGTCTGCTTATTTACTGCAAGCTCCCATTCCCTATATGGCAACACTAACCTTAAAACACTTACACTTCCTTGACATCTATCGCATCCCTCATCTCCCAATACCTTGATTTTGCCAATCCCTTCTCTCAATCCCTCCTCTACCACACTTACTCCCCCTTGACATCCACTCTATTCCTCATCTCCCAGTACCTCTAATTCCCCACCCCTTCTCTCGATCCCTCCTCTACCATCCCCCTCCTCCCTGCTACCCTCCTAAAAACGAAGTTCCTACCCCATTCTCCCTACATGTCCTCCCAACCCTCTCCCTTCTATACCCACCCCCTTCCTTAAGACAACGGGAACAAATTCCTGCCCCAATGTTTCTGAACCTAAACATAATCTCTACCTGTCTCTTCCTCATGTGTACAATATTTCCATCAGACGTTGCAACATTTTCCAATAATGTATATTGTCAGGTGTTTAGCCACAAACTTGTCAGCTGTTTAGTTGCGAATATGTCAGCTGTTTTTCTTACGAAACTTTTGTAGTCTGCTGTATATTGATTTCTGACTTGTATCTGCTCTGTTCATTCTGATGTGGTACCTTTGTAAATGAGCTCCCAACTCAAAGGTTTTGAAACTGAGATTGTAATAAATTAAAATAAAATAAAATAAAAAAAAATAAATCACAATAATGATTTATTTTCTTTTATTTTGTGCTGACACAAGCTCCATTTGCTGTGTGAAGTAGCGTAGAGGGAGCCGTTTCTGTGGTGGCGCATGGTGCTCTCTTTGTGGCTTCATGAATATTCATAGGGCAGGGAGCATTTCTGTGGTATTATCAGTTTTTATTTTAGAAACAGGGTGACAGCAGACATTTAAACTTTATTTTATTTTGAAGAAAAAAGTAAGACAACAAGTGTGTTTAATGAAAGTAGTTACCGTTTGCAACAGCGTTTCAGTGAACAGCTCAGGTAGTGGGAACAGCTGAGCGGCTGCCGAGTCGGTCACTTCTGCGAAGTTTCAGACTTCTGTGACAGTCAATCAGAGAGCTAGCTCAGCTTATGAATAATTAATTAGACTTATAATAAGTTGGTACAGCAGCTTACATTGTGGGGATGCATGATGGACCTCAGGATTCTGCTGACCTTAAATTACCATATTACTGCAGTATGTTACACTTTGGAGGGAAACGATGTGCCCAAAAGGTGGATAGGCAGAAAAGGGGCAAAATTCAGCAGAAGGGCAGACAGCAAGTAGAACCAGGGATAAAGGACAACCAAGGAAGGGGCTGGAGTAGAACAGTGAAACAGTCTAGGGAGGTCAAATCATGGAAAGCCATGTGTGCAAATGCCAGGAGCCTTAGCAACAAGATGGAAGATCTGGAGGCTGTCATGGTGCAGTCAGACCTGGACATTGTGGACATCACTGAAACCTGGTGTAATGATAAACACAACTGGGAGATGGCCATACCTGGCTACAACATATTCAGAAGAGACAGAGCAGGCAGGAAGGGAGGAGGAGTGGCACTGTATGTGAAAAATGACATAAGGGCCACAGAGATCCAGGATGAACAAAATGGGGAGAGATACTGTGGTTAAGCTGGAAAGGAAAATGGGAACAGCCATCGCACAGGTGTGGTCTATAGACCACCAGCCCAGGAGAAAAGAAACAGATAGGAGCTGATGCTAGCCATCCAAAGGATGGCAACAAGGAATGAGGTAGTACTGGTTGGAGACTTCAATATTCCAGATGTGGACTGGAGCATCCCAGCAGCACCATCAACTGGAGCTGATTTAACCTGGACTCCTTCAGGGTGCCTTCCTCAAGCAACTGGTCATGGAACCAACTCGGCAGAAAGGCAATACTGGACCTTGTGCTCTAAACAGGGACAGTGTGATGGTGTAACAGTGGGAGCACCTGAGACAGTGACCACCAGTCATTGTGATTTGAAATCACAAAAGAGCAGAACAAACCACAAAAACACGTATCCTGGATTTTGAGGGGCAGACTTTGGGAAAATGGGGAGATACTTGAAAAGAGGCATTAAGAATGGGACAGGAATCAGGGGTTGAGGAACAGTGGGCAGTATTTAAAATGGGGATTACAAGAACAACAAATTATGCATTAAGCAGGTTAGCAAAAGGAAAAGGAAGAGGAGACCATTATGGTTTTCCAAAGAGGTAGCAAAGAAAGTGAAAGCCAAAAATATTGCATTCAGGCAATACAAAAAGACACAGGCAGAAGGGGATAGAGAGAAGTACCAGGAGAAGCAAAGGGAGGCAGGGAATTCAGTAAGGGAAGCCAAAGCTCAGACAGAAGAACACATAGCAAAATCAGTGGGTAGAGGGGACAAAACCTTTTACAGGTACATAAGTGAAAAAAGAAAGACAAAGAGAGGGATAGTGAGACTGAAGGGGGAGGATGGGGGCCGCGTGGAGGATGACAACAGTAAAGCTGACTTATTGAACAGGTATTTCTGCTCAGTCTTTACTGAGGAAGAGGAGGGTAATGGGTCTGAAGGAAGTACAAGGGGTGAGAATGGTACAGAAATGGACACAAGTCCCTTTACACAAGAAAGAGTCCTGAAGGAACTAGAAGTAATAAGAGTTGATAAAGCAATGGGGCCAGATGGGGTGCACCCCAGGGTCTTTAAAGAACTAAGAGAGGTGGTGGCTGAACCTCTAGCTAGCCTGTTTAGCCGATCACTGGAAACAGGGGAGGTACCCAAAGACTGGAGGACTGCAGATGTAGTCCCCTTATACAAAAGCGGGAACAAAGAGGAAGCAGGGAACTATAGACCAGTCAGCCTCAACTCGGTAGTGGGGAAGATCATGGAAGCACTACTGAAGGAGAGATTGGTGGAACATCTGGTTGTCAATGAACTACAGGACCCAAGGCAGCATGGTTTCACCAGGGGGAGGTCATGTCAGACCAACCTCGTTGAATTTTTGACTGGGTGACTAGAGAGGTGGATCAGGAGGGCAGTGGACATGGCCTATCTGGACTTCAGCAAGGCCTTTGACACTGTGCCACATAGAAGACTATTACACAAACTGGGAATATGGGTGTGGGCAGGACAGTAGTGTGGTGGGTAGGTAAGTAAACTGGCTGGGTGGCAGGACACAGAGGGTGGTGGTAAATGGCTGTCACTCCACAGAGGGAAGAGTGACCAGTGGGGCACCACAGGGATCAGTGCTGGGACCAGTCCTCTATTCAACATCTTCATCAGTGACATTGCACAGGACCTAGAAGGCAGAATTTCCTGTTCGCTGATGACACAAAGCTCTGTAACAGAGTAGACACACCAGAGGGTGTAGACAGAATGAGAAGGGACCTGCAGAAACTTGAAGAATGGTCAGGGGTTTGGCAGTTGAAATTCAATGCAAAGAAGTGCAAGATAATGCATATGGGGCACAAAACCCTGGCACAATATATCAGTTGGGGGGTGAGGATATAGCATGCACCAAGCAGGAAAGGGATCTTGGGGTTATCATCTCTGATGACCTCAAGGCAGGGAAACAGTGTGACAAGGCAGCAGGTAAAGCAAATAGGATGCTGGGATGTGTAGCAGGGGCATCACCAGCAGGAAAAGGGAGGTCATAATTCCGCTATACAAGACACTAGTGAGGCCCCACCTGGAGTACAGTATACAGTTCTGGAGACCATACCTACGTAAGGACATAGACAGGGTAGAGAAGGTTCAGAGGAGGGCAACAAAGATGGTGCATGGATTGCATCACAAGTCCTATGAAGACAGGTTGAACAAACTGAACATGTACTCCTGGAGGAGGAGGAGAGAGGGGATATGATAGAGACATACAAGTATCTCACAGGGAGGAACAGGGTGCAGGAATACACTATTTTTAAGCGAAAAGATGTTCCAGGACTAGAGGGCATGGGATGAGGTTGGAGGGAGGACGATTCAGAGGAAACATGAGGAAGAATTTCTTCACAGAACAGGTGGTGGACAAGTGGAACACCCTGCCAGAGGAAGTGGTGGGGGCTGAGACAATCATGAGAATTAAGAATGCATGGGATAGACATAAAGGAATTCTGGAGGTCAGGGGTAAGGGGCAACAGACTTCTAGGAAAACATAAACTGAATTTACAAGCTCAAATGGGCAGACTGGGTGGGCCATGGGCCCTTATCTGCCGACACTGTCTATGTATCTATGATGAACGTAGATTACCTTCTTTTTTTTTCCAGGTATGGCTCAGTAAAGAGTTGACAACCATGTCATAAGATTATATTTCAATCATATAGATTGTACTATTTCCCTTTCATCATTCGCCATACCTCACCTATCTACCTAAGGGTCCAAAATTCTAAACTATCCTATTTATCAACTAATGTTACTTTATTCATAAACATTTTGTAATTTAAATCTAAATTATAGTGCATACTTTATTTCATTATGCTTTGTAATACTATATTTAAACACTTCTTGGAGTAAGAAATCCATTCAGCTTACTCTTTCACTTTTTTCTAAGAACACTCAATTTTGCTTTTGTTATTAATCACCTAGATTCCCTTCTGACCTTAAATTACTAGGTTACTATGGTATGTTACACAGGGAGGGGGGTCAATAGACCTTGATCCCTTCTGACATTATCTTACTGTGCTACTTCAGCATGTTCCTCTGTGGGGGATGTGCTGGACCTAGAATCCCTTTCAAGCCTAAATTACTAAGTTACTGCAGTATGTTTAAGTGTTGGGGGGGGGCATGATGGACCTTGCGTTTCTGCAGACCTTAAACTACTGTGTTACTACAGTCCACTACACTGTAGGGGAACATCATGGACCTAGAATCCTCTTCTGACCTTAAATGACTGTGTTACTCCAGTATGTTAAACTCTGAGGGGCATGATGGATCTCAAGTCCCTTCTGACATTAAATTATTATGTTACACTGTGTGTGGGGGGGTCAGGATGGACCTTGATTCCCATTTGACCTTAAACTCCTATGTTACTTCAGCATGTTACTCTGTGGGGGGCACGCTGGACCTTGAGTCTCTTCCGACCTTAAATTACTATGTTACTATGGCATGTACACTGTGTGGGGGGTCATGATAGACCTCGAGTTCCTTCTGATCATAACATACTATGATACCACAATATGTTACACTTTGAGGAACATGATGGACCTTGAGTCCCTTCCTACCGTCAATTACTATGCTATGCTACTCTGGAGGGGGGGCATGGTGGGCTTTGGGTCTCTTCATAAAACTTACCATGTGTTTACAGTGTGTTACATTGTGGGGTGACCATAAAGGGACTTTGAGTTTCTTTCTTTCTTTCTTTCTTTCTTTCTTTCTTTCTTTCTTTCTTTCTTTCTTTCTTTTTCTTTCTTTCTTTCTTTCATTCTCAGATTACAATACCTTTGAGCACATAACAGCTCTTTTACAAAGGTTCCACATCAGTGGGAAGGGTGACAGTCATACAACGGATGGTATTACATAACAGTTTGACAAGAAAGTATTTAAAATGATATTAACATTGCAACTAAAATTAAAACTATGAATCGGCAGGAAATCAAAAATAACCTAATAAAAGAAGGCAGCCTGAGGTGCTTTGTCAAATAGGTATAGGTAGATTTGGGAGAATAAAAGTTCAGGTAAGTGAAGATAAACAGTGGAAAGAAGGCGGAGGGCAAGAGGGGTGAGGTGAAAGAAGGATCGGGGAAGGAGGCAGGAAATAGGACAGAGCGGTTAGGGTGAAAGTGGTCATTCGCAGAGAAAGGGAGAGAAGTAGGTACTCAAGGATGTGTCAATACTGCTGAGGTAGTGCCATGTCAGTTGAAACAGTCACAGGAACTGTTTGTAAGATGCTGATGAAGAGTGCCTTTAAATGGTCCCAATTTTGGTAAGGACGAGATATCTCTGGGCACCGCATTGAACCATAGCGGTGCTCTATATGCAAACGATCATTGCTCTTGTGGAGTCCAGGCTTCTTGGGACAGAGAACAGTTGGCTGACTGAGCTACGCGTGTGCTGGGAGCTGCAAGAGGGGTTAAGTAAGTTTATAACACTAGAAGGCAGGAGCCCAAGAAGTGCCTTTTTAGTGAGCAAGCAGGTTTGATAGTGAATCCTCCTTTAGCTGAAGCCAACCTGTTTGTGCATACAGTTCACATGTGTGGGTAAGGCATGCTGCTCCAGTAAGCAGTCAGCATGCTTTATTGAGTGCCACAGATATTCTGTGGAGGATAGTGGTGGAAGCTGAGCCGTAGATATCCAGACCATAATCAACAATGGATACTATGGTGCTATAGATAGCTAGTATATGGGCTTCAGGCATTAGATTGTGTTTATGTCTATGGAGTAACCCTATCTTGATACTGGCAGGCCTGGCAACATTCTCAACATCCTGGGCATGTGACAGTGAGCTATCCATGGTTACTCCTAGATACTTGAAATGTTGAATTTGTTCAAATGGGATGCCAGAGCCTGATGGTTAGGGCACTGGATCTGTGTTTGCTGTGAGCACCACTGAGCAATATGACTTTCGTCTTTTTGTAGTTCAGAATCAGCTTGTGTTTCCTGAATCAGTCCTCCACTTCCTCAAAGCTGAGTTGAAGTTGGTGTTCCAGTGGTTCAGGGTCAGCATTACTAGTGTATATTATTTATTTATTTAAGCATTTAACTATGAAGGCATGATGAGCAGGCTAACTGCTCGATTTCAGATGCATCCTGGGGAAGGGGGAACACAGACAACAGTTAAAGACAGCATTATACAAGTAACTACGTAGTGTGGAGACACTAACATTTGGTCCTGTTAGCTAGACATAGTGGGTCGAGAAAACAGTAGGTAGACAACAGTTGAGACAGCATAATACAAGCAATTACATAGTGTGGAACTCTAACAAACTGGACCTGGTAAAAGGCAAAGTGGGTCAAGAGAACAACAGTACAGGCACAGATTAATTGCATTACTAAGTGCGGACATACTCAGTCATTCCACTCAGTGAACTGATAAACTGCCTAGACACATGAGCAGGTAGGGGTGAAATGAGCTTGGAGCAAGGAGTTAAGGTGCGGGGGGGGGAGAAGTGACGAATGTTTGCTGGGAGGGAGTTCCACAATGTTGGTATGCGGTAGCTGAATGCTGCCTGACCAACAGTAGTGGACCTCTGAGGGACAGCTAGGGACCGAGAGTCCAAGTTTCTGAGAGAGTAAGCTAGGGTTCAAGGGTTGGCTAGGGCATCGGTGAGGTAGGAGGGGAGTAGCTGGGACCAAAACTTGGCTGGGATCTTGGCACAGTGGGACTGTCTACGATTATCTAGACAGGTGAGGTTCATTATTGATATAGGGCACAGTAGTGTGTGGAGTAAGGACAGTTCAGGACAAAGCGACAGAAAGAATGGAAAAAAGGGTCCAGTCTGGCTAAGGTGGACTTAGGACCGGCACTGTAGACTACATCCCCATAGTCGAAGATGGGGAAGATCATCTTCTGCACAATGGCCCACCGGGTATGTTCAGGGATGCTGTCACGATTCCGCTAAAGTGCACCAAGCCTGTGGTGCAACTTCTTGCGTATGGAGTCAATGTGTGCGGAAAAGTTGAGGTGCTGGTCAAGCCAGACGCCAGGTATCTGAAGGAGGTACAGGCCTCCAGGGGTGACCCTTCCAGAGTGTGGAATGTGATCGGGAAGGGGAGCCTAGAAAGTCTCCGCCTAGTGCCAAAGGTTAGAGAGACTGTTTTCTTGGCATTGAGGAGGAGAAGGAGGTGATTTGAGTGAAGCCAGTGCTGGACCGTGATAAAGTCCTGCTGCAGTCTGGTCGTAAACCTCAGAGGTTGAGGGTCTGGATGCATACAGCAAGCACAGTGTCATCCGCATACATGTGGACTGAGGTGTGTGGGGCAGGCAAAGGGCAGGTCATTCAGAAAGATCAACAACAGGAGAGGGCCTAGGACAGAACTTTTCGGTACCCCTGTGGTGACTGGGAGGGGTGCCAAGGTGGATGAACTGATATGGATGGATTGGGACCTGCCAGCAAGGTAAGAGTAGAACCAAGAAGTGGCCAGCTGGATAGTCCGGCGTTGGCAAGTTTGGCCAGGAGGAGAGAGTGTGAGACTGTATCAAATGCCTTGGCCAGGTCGATGAAAATGGCAGCTGTGATGTGGCCAGCATCCATCCCAGTGAGGATGGAGTCAGTAAGACTGAGAAGGGAGGTAGTGGTGGAGTGGGATTTCCTAAAACCAGACTGGTATGGGGAGAAAAAGGAGGAGGAATCCAGAAAGGGTGATAGGTGAGAGAATACCAGGCACTCCTGTAGTTTAGCCAGGATTGGTAGGAGGGAGATGGGCCGATAGTTGTTTGGGTTTGAGGTATCACCACCCTTGGGAAGCGGGATTATGGTGGCATGATTCCATTCAGAGGGGACTACAGCTAGGGAGAAAGATAGGTTAAAAAGGGAGGCCAGGGGCTTGGCTATGGCGGGGACCGATAGGTGGAGCATTTTGGAGTTCAACCCAGTGGGACATTTGCCCTTACTTGGATTAAGAGCAACCAGTGCGTTATATACCTCATCAGGGGTGACCTGCAGGAAGCAGAAAGAGTGAGCTGTGGGTGTGCCAGTAGCTGGGGTGGTGGGGGTGGGGTACTGAGCAGGGTGAGGTGCGGACAGGGGAGTGGCATGGCTGTTTGTGAAGTGGGAGTTAAACAGTGTGGCCACTGCTTTGGGGTCAGTGATGGTGAGTCCATCTACCTGCAGGGAAGGAGTGGGCAGCTGCGATGGAGGGCTGAGAAGCGATTTGACCACTTTCCAGAATTTGGTTAGGAGATGGGAAGTGGAATTGAATGCGCCTTTGACATAGTTGGCTTTTGCTTGGTGGATTTTCCTAGTACTAGTTTTGCGAAACTCATGATAATGCTTGAGGTCAGCTGGAGAACTGGAAGTCTTAAAGGTTTTCCAGGTCTTGTCTCTGATTCTGAGGTGGGCTAGGATTTTGGGAGAGATCCATGGGAGGTGAGCACCTCGGATCCTGGTTCTTCTGAGGGGGGCTGTATATAACTGCATCATCCACACAGAGGAGGATCTGCTGGTGACAGGAGTGAGGGAGATTGTTAAGAAAGATGCTAAAGAGAAGTGGACCCAGTGTGGATCCCTGTGGTACTCGAGAGTGGATTTGTTGATGGTCAGAGGTGACATTAGCTATCGTCACCTGTTGGGAGCTGCCTACAAGATAGCTTTTGAACCAAGACACAGTATCTGCTGAGAGGCCAATAGAGGACAATTGCTTGAGAAGTAGAGTGTGGTTCACTGTATCAAAGGCCATTGTGAGGTCTATGAAGGCCACACCCACCAATCTACCTTGATCCAGAGACTGGTGAATGAAACCAGTGAATTCTAGCAGTGCTGTGGTAGTGCTATGTCACTTTCTGAATCCATGCTGTTGGGGGCACTGGATCAAGTATTTTTCCATATACCCCACCAACTGATCCACAACTATGTGCTCATGTGCCTGAGACAGAAGTGGAAATATAGAGATAGGTCTATAGTTTGCGTGTATAGTGCGGTCTCCACTTTTGTGAACAGGGGTAACAAGGGCTGACTTCCAGATTGGGGGGAATTGTGCCAGTCTCAGTGAGAGGTTTAGAATCTTTGCAATGGGCACCAGTATTTCTTCAATGGTAAGGGCAACTAATTTGAGGTCTAAGGAATCACTGCTATACCTTGACTTCCCCGAATACTTTTACTAAGTATTTCCTGATCATATGCAGCCGGACCACTTTGAAGTAGAAAGGAGGTGGTGCAGGAAGCGAATCATCTGCCCGCTGTTCAGTGTCTTCAGTGATGTCCTTGAAAAAGTCTGGTGGGAGGACACTGCCCAGGTCAGTGAATATATTATTAAAGCATTGGCTATGGTCAGTGGGTCAAGGGTGGGGCTCCATTAATATTTAGCATGGTGGGTGCAACCTTAGCATCTTTACCAGTTACATCTTTTCTATTGTTCCAAAAGTTCTTACTGTCACCCCAAGTGTTAGCAAGCTGTTCCCTATGGTACTTGCTTTTTTTTGATGAGAACAGCCCAGATGCACTTATTCCTGGCAGTTTTATATTCTTGTACATCTGCATGCTTGCCAGTAGCCTTTGCACAACACCAGAGGTGATCTCTGTGGTTCATCTGACTAATGAGGTCAACTGATAAGCAAGGATTGATGGTGCCTCGGATTTTCATCCTTTTCAAGGGGGCATAGATATCGCAAGCTTCAATAAAGTGCTTGATGAAGTGATACAGAACTATATTTATATCCTTTGTGGCATCAAGTAATGATCAGTTAATGCTACAGAGGTGTTGTTTCAGGGGTTCCTGGTGTCCCCGCTTCAGTACCCTGCTGAAAATTGTTTTAGTGGGAGGTTTATTGAATTTATTTGACCAGTTACAGGTAATGGGGAGTGGTCACTTCATGCTTCAGGGAGAACATTCACATTTGTGATACGATCTGGATGACTGGACAGTATCCAGTCAAGAAGGCTACTCATACCCATCTTATAATTAGCCCTAGTAGGTGACGGAACAAGCTGGGTAAAGATGAGTGCAGAGACTGCATCCTTAAAGGAACCTACTTCAGGGGAATGCCAGTTGACATTGAAGCCACCCATAATTATAGTCTCAGCATTATGGGGCAGGTTACCTTAAATTACTATGCTACTACAGTATGTTACTCTGCAAGGGGACATGATGGGCCTCATGTCCCTTTCTACCTTAAATTACTATGTTACTACAGTGTGTTATACTCTGGGGGGACAAGATGGACCTCGAAACCCTTCATACCTTATTACTATGTTACTACAGTATGTTGTACTGTGGGGAGATATGATGTACCTAGTCCCTTCTGCCCTTAAATTACTATGTTACTACAGTGTGTTATACTGTTGGAGGACAAGATGAACCTTGAGACCCTTTGTACTTTAAATTACTGTTGCTTCAGTATGTTGTACTGTGGGGGAGATACGATGGACCTAGTCCCTTCTGGCCTTAAATTACTATGTTACTGTAGTATGTTACGCTGTGGATGGGACATGATGAACCTTGAGTCTATTTGAATCTTAAATTACTATGTTACTACAATGTGTTATACTCTGGGATGACAAAATGGACCTCAAGTCCCTTCCTACCTTAAATTACTATGTTACTACAGTATGTTGCACTGTTAGGGGGACATGACAGAAACATAGAATTTGATGGTAGATAAGGACTGATTGGCCCTCCCAGTCTGCCCATTTCCCTACCTACTGCATAAACTCCAGATCCTATTTGATCTGCAGCTTACCTTCTCCCTCCTACCACTAGGGTTGCCTTCTGTCTATCCCATGCATTCTTGAATTCACCTATCACTTTGGCCCCTATGACCCCCTCAGGGAGGTTGTTCCATGTGGTCACCACCCTTTTCATGAAAAAATACTTCCTCACACTGCCCCTGAGTCTTCCCCACTTTAGCATCATATCATGACCCCTTGTTCTTGCGCATCTCTTTCTTTGAAAGATGCTGCCCTCCTGAACTTTATTTATCCCCTTAAGGTACTTGAATGTTTTTATTATATCCCCCTCTCCCTCCTTCCCTCCAGTGTATACATATTGAGGTCCTTCAGTCTTCATAAGGCTTCTGGTGTAGTCCTTGCACCATTTTTGTTGCCCTCCTCTGGATCGCCTCTACCCAGTCTATGTCCTTATGGAGAGGTGGTCTCCAGAACTGAACACAGTACTCTAGAAGAGGTCTCACCAATTGTCTGTACAGTGGCATCATTACCTCCTGTTTTCTACTGGTGATACCTCTCCCTATGCGCCACAACATCCTTCCAGCTTTCCCCATTGCCTTCTCACATTGCTTGGTTGCCCTTAGGTCATTTGTTATGACTACCTCTGGGTCCCTTTCCTGTTTTGTTGCCATAAGTACCCCCCCATCGTGTATATCTCTCCTGGGTTTTTGTTCATGCATGATTTTGCACTTCTTTGCACTGAATCTAAGCTGTCACACTGTTGACCATTCCTCCAATTTGCCTCAGTCCCTTCTCATTTTCCATTATTGTTCCCACCACCGAGGTCAAACTGACTGACCTATAATTTCCAGCCTCCACCTTGCTCCCATTTTTGTGGAGGGGTATCACATTTACCCTCCTCCAGTCCTCTAGTACCACTCCCTCCTCCAGCGATTTGTTGAACAGAGCTGTCAGTGGTGACGCTAGCACCTCTCTGAGTTCTTTTAATATTCTGGGATGTATCCCATCTGGCCCCATTGCCTTGTCCACTTTCAGTTTCGAGAGGTCCTTAAGGACTCTTTCCTCCATGAATGGATTGGTGTCCACCCCCCTTCCATGCTTGTTGCTACTGCCTAATTGTATCCCTCCCTTTCCCCTTCTTTTGTGAATACTGAGCAGAAGTATTCATTAAGGATTTCATCTTTTTCTAGATCCTCCTCCACACACTACCCTTACCCCTCCTTTATTTAGCCTCACAATCTCTTTCTTGGCAATTTTTCTATGCCTAATGTACCTGAAGGTTTTGTCTCCCTCTTTTACTGTTTGGGCTATTCTTTCTGCTGTTTGCACCTTCATGCTCCCGACTGCCTTCCCCGCCTCCCTCTGTTTTGTCTGATGCCATTCCTTGTCCTCCTCCCTCTGTGTTTCGTTGTACTTTCTGCATGCCCATTTTTTTCTCTCTAACCTTCTCTGCCATAATGGACCTCACATCTCTTCTAACCTTAAATTACTGTGTTACTATGATATGTACACTTTGGGGGGGGGCATGATGGACCTCGAGTCCCTTCTGATCTTAACATACTATGTTACCACAGTATGGTACACTGTGGGGGTGAGCATGATGGACCTTGAGTCCCTTCTTACATTAAATTACTATGTTACTACAGTGTGTTATTCTCTGGGGCAATATGGACCACGAGTCCCTTTCAGTCTTAAATTACTGTGTTACTACAGTATGTTACACTCTGGGGAGACCTGATAGACCTATAGTCCCTTCTGACCATAAAATACTATGTCACTACAGTATGTTACACTGTGGGGGGGAGGACGTGATGAACCTTGAGTCCATTTGAACCTTAAATTGTTATGTTACTCCAGTATATTACACTGTTTGGGACATGATGGACCTTGAGTCCCTTTTGAGCCTAAATTACTAAGTTACTACAGCATGTTACAATATGGGGAGGGGTGTGATGGATTACTGTGTTTCTACAGAATGTTATAGCATAGGGGAGGGGTATGACAGACCTCAAGTTCCATCAGACTATGAATTATTATGTTACTACAGTATGGTACACTGTGGTGGGGGGTCATTATTGACATTGATTCCCTTCTGATTTTAAGTTACTGTATTACTACAGTATGTCACACTAAGGGGGTACATGACACACCTCAAGTTCCTTATGATCTTAAATTACTGTTTTACCACAGTACAATATGTTACACTCAGGGGGGACATGATGGACCTTGAGTCCCTGCCTACCTTTGGTTACAGTGTTCCTACAGTGTGTTATACTGTGGAGAGGCATGGCAGACCTTCAGTTCCTTTCTACCTTAAATTACTTAATTTATTTATTTAAATCTCGGATTTCAAATACCTTTGAGCTTGAGGCAGCTCATTTACAAAGGTTCCACTCAAAGGAAAGGGTCACAATAAGGTAGGGAGGTATAGACAACATTCATGGTATCAATGGAGGTATAGACAACATTCATGGTATCATCGGAGCACAGCAAGTCAACTGGTAAATAAGTGGGAACAGTACTACACGCTCAAGATTACAAGCAAGTATAGAAAACCATAAGGTACATTTGAAGCAACATTGCTAATCAGAGGTGGGGGAAGGGGAAGAGTAAGGAAGGGGTAGGGGAGATGAGAGGTCAGAGTCCAGATAGAGAAGGAAAAGAAAATATGGCAGCCAGAGGCCTTGTTGTACTGTGTTACTATAGTGTGTTACTCTGTGGGGCAACATGGTGGACCTTGAGTCCCTTCCTACCTTAAATGTTTGTGTTACTACAGTATGTTATACTGTGGGTTGAGCATGATGGACCTCAACTCCCTATCTTAAATTACTATGCTACTTCAGTATGCTACACCCTGGGGGGACATGATGGACCTCATGTCCCTTTTTACCTTAAATTACTATGTTACTACAGTGTGTAATACTGTTGGGGGACATGATGGAACATGAGTCCCTTCCTATCCTATATCAATGGACATGAGTCCATTCCTATCTTATTTTACTGTGTTACTATAGTATGTTATACTGTGGGGTGACATGATGAACCTCTAGTCCCTTCTAACCTTAAATTGCTATGTTACTGAAGTATGTTACCCTGTGTCGGCATAACAGACCTCGAGGCCCTTCTGAGCCCAAGTTACTAAGATACTACAGCATGTTACATTGTTGGGGGGGGTGATGGACCTCGAGTGCTTTCTGACCTTAAATTACTATGTTACTACTGTATGTTACACTGTGAGGGCATGATGGACGCTGAATCCCTTCTGACCATAAATTACAGTTACTATCATATGTTACACTGTGGTGGGGGGTCATGATTGACTTCAGTTCCCTTCTGACTTTAACTAATTACTCTATGTTACACTATTGGGATACACAATAGACTCTGAGTCCCTTATGACCTTAAATTACTGTGTTACTACAGTATGTTACACTATGGGGAGGCATGATGGACCTTAAGTCTCTTCTGGCATTAAATTACTGTTACTAAAGTATGTTACACTATAGGGTGGAAAAAGATGACCCTTGAGTCTATTCTGACTTTACCTTACAATATGTTACACTGCGGGGGTACATGATGGACCCTGAATTCCTTCCTACCTTCAGTTATTGTGTTATTACAGTATGTTACACTTTGGGGGGGTATGGTAGACATTGAGTCCCTTTCTACCTTGAATTACTATGCTACTACATTATGTTATACTGTGGGGGACATGATGGACCGTGAGTCTCTCCCTACCTTAAATGACTTTCTTGCACATTATGTTATACTATGGTGGGGGGGGCATGATTGACCTCAGGTCTCTTCCAACCTTCAGTTATGTTGTTGATACAGTATGTTACACTGTGTGGATCTTGAGACCTTTCCAAGCCTAAATTTATTTAATTTATTTATTTATTTCATTTTGTTAACTGGGTAGGCCCACTGGGTCCAAGAAATACCTTTTTCAGGGGTGACCCAGAATTAATTACATGAAAACCTGTTGGATAGAGGAGGAAAAGGAAGGAAGAGGAATATAGGGATAACAGTATAGTCATTAAATGCCAGAAGTTTGAACAGTGAAAAGAAAGCAGAGTTAGAAGTTAAATTAATAAGTGAATATATATATATATATATATATATATATATATATATATATATGTATATGTGTGTGTGTGTATATATATATATATATATATACTGTATATATGTATGTATGGTGACAGAAACATGGTGGGATTCAGAAATTAGGTGAAATGCCAGTATTAAAGGATATAGGTTATACTCCAAAACAGGGACACATAAAAAGGGAGAGGAATGGCTATCTATATTAGAGAAGCGATACAAAGCAGCCTGTGTAACAGAATTGATAATGATGGAGTAGAATCCTTATGGGTTCAAGTAGCAGGAGGTGTTGATAAAAAAATTACTATTCAGGCTATACTATAGAGTATAGACCACCCAATAACAGTAAGGAAATAGATAACTTCATAAGAAATGAAATTGAGGAAATGGCTCTGGAGGGAGATGTCATTATTACAGGAAACTTTAATTATCCAGATATAGATTGGGGAAGGTATAATAAAAAAAGGTTACTAGTGAGAAGTTTATAGCAATGATAGAAATGGCAGGTATGGAACAGTTGATTTATAAGTCAACCAGAGGAGAAAACATCTTAGACTTATTAATAACAAATAAGAGAGGTATTAGTCACAAAATAAAAATGAAAGAACAGCTAGGAACTAGTGACTATAGCATTATTGAATTTAATGTTTAAAAGCAATTGCACTACATTAGAGGAAAAACAGTTGCAAAAAACTACAATAAGGCAAATTTCAAACAAATAAAATAAAAAGTAAAACAGTGGAACTGGAAACAGAACTTTGAAGGAAAAAATGTAAACCAAATATGGAAGGAATTAAAAGATAAATTACTAACTTTAGAAAAGAAGTATGTACCTGATAAAAGGATGTACAATAGAAGAGGGAAAAAAACACACCATGGTGCACAACTAAGGTGATTAAACTATGTTTATAAAAACACATTTTTAAAAAAAAATGAAAGTATTGGGAACTGAGAAGGCTGTATTACACTATAGAATTAGTTTGAAGAATGTTAAAAACACAATTAGAAAAGAAAGAAGAAAAGTGGAGGCAAATTTGATGTATAGGAAGGACAATGGCAACAGTTTTTATGCATATATAAATCAGAATAGTAAAGTTAAGCAAGGTGTGGGGCCATTGTATAAAGATGGCAAAGAAATTAAAAAAAACAAAAGAAATGGCAAATGCCCTAAATGAGTTTTTTGGAATGGCATTTGAAAGAAGTGGGGAAGTAAAGGATGTTAAAGTGAAAGAAAACCATCACACAATAAACCTAGTAACAACAAAGGAAGAAATAGAAAACTTAATTAATAAAGTAACATCACATAAGTCAGCAGGACCAAATCTATTGCACCCAAAGTATATTAAGGAAATAGCACCATTAATATCTGAAACTTTGGCACGGATGTTCAATTGGTCTTTTACAATGGGTGAGGTGCCTGAAGATTGGAGGCAGGCTTTCGTGGTACCACTTTATAAGCAAGGCAATAAATCAGAAATGTCCAATTATAGACCTGTAAGTCTGACTGCAATTTTGGGGAAAGTGGCTGAAAGTATACTGAAATCAAGAATAGAAGAGAATTTAGAAATTCTAGGATTTGCTGACGAAAAACAACATGGATTCAAGAAGAACAGGACATGTGTTACAAATCATTTGTGCTTCTATGAAAACATAAATGAGAAAGTAAATAGAAAAATACCTATAGATATGACTGTATATTTCTAGATTTCCAAAAGGCCTTTGATAAGGTACCACATGACAATTTAATACAAAAAAAAAAAAACAAAAATGGGGCTGGATAGTCGAATTATTAACTGGATTAAAAACTGGTTGGGCAACAGAACCCAAAGGGTGAGAATAACTGGTGAACTATCCGAAATCATTAAGGTGGAAAGTGGTGTCCCACAGGGTTCTGTATTCGGGCCGATTCTGTTTTCTCTATACATCAGCGACTTACATCATAGTTTTTTTTCAATCAGGTAGCCAGATTTGCAGATGATATTAAATTGGGAGGACCAGTTAGTTCATTAGAAAAACAAAATGTATTGAAAATTGATTTAAAGAAAATTGAAACATGGGCAAAGTTTAATAAGATGAAATTTAGCATGAAAAAATCTGGAGTAATGCATCTGGGAAGATCTAACCGTAAGAATAAGTATGTGTTACATGGGGAGGAACAACAGAAAGTAGAGGAAGAGAAAGACTGTGAAGTACTTATAGACAATAAGCTGAGTTTTGTTAAACAGCGAACTCAGATTATACAAAAGGCTAACTATATGATAAGGAACATAAAACGTAGTTTCATGAATAAATCAGTAGGATGTTTATTACCCTTATATAGGTCATATGCAAGACCGTATCTGGACTTTGAGTCACAGCTTTGGAGTCCGTATACTAAAGACGAGATTAAAAGGGTGGAGGCAGTGCAGAGAAGACATACTAAAATGATGGGGATCGTAGGTAAATATGCATATAGTGAAAAACTGAAGAGGACTGGTTTATTATCCTTGGAACACAGAAGATTGAGGGGAGACTTAATGGCTTTATATAGGATCATAAAGGATAAAGCATTAATACACGAGATAGGTTTAAGTTTGCAGGGTAAACCAGAAGGACTGAGAGGTCATGGGATACAGATCAAACTGGATGTAGTAAAAAGAAATAGAGTACACTACTCATTTATTTTAGAACTGGGAGAATTTAGAACACATTATCAATGGAAGTAGTTACTAGCAAGTCATTAATGGAATTTAAAAGGAGGCTAGACAAATTGATGAGGGATGAGGGGGAATAGGTTGAAATGTACCCACTGAGATGGGGAATGGTTTATATGGACCAAGGGTCTTCTACCGTTCTAGTCCTAGTATATAAGAACCTAGTATATAAGGGCATTTCAGTGAGACAAGACAGTTTTTGGACAATCATGGCAATTCAAAGTGTCTTATGTTACAGAGGGCCATACCTAGACATTTTATAATCACATACGACTAGAGAGGAGATGATTTCCAACAAAGACAGAGTGGTATTACAAGTTACTATGGTTACAGGTAACAGACATCAAACCACACCAACCGTTTTTGCACTATTCAGCTTATGTAGATGTGCATTTTCTTGTTGAGGCTTTTACATCTTGTGTGGGGTACATTGCTAGGAGTCTACTGCTGAATTGCCCCTGGCCGGTGCAGAGGCTGCTTTCCAGCAGGTGCTCTCTGAGCCCTTTTCTGAAGGAGACCAGGGAGCTGGCATTTTGCAGATGGTCAGGGAGATAGTTCCAGAGCATCAGTGTCAAATGAGAGAAGGACTTGTGCCCTGCTGTTGTCCTTACCCTAGGGATCTCCAGGAGCTTCTGTGCATGAGGTGCAGAGCAGACTACCTGGGCACTTGGGGACCAACAGCCCAGCAAGGCCTGTCAGGTGAGGATCATTTATTATTTTGTAGGCTGTGCACAAGAGAGGATACCGGAGCCATTGAGAAAGGGATGGCCAGTTTAAAGGAGTCAAAGTACCTCACAGTGATGGTGCCTCAGATGGGATTTGGTTGCAAATCGAGCAATTCTATTATATAGTATTTGCATCCTACCAAGTTCCCTTACTGTAGGTGACTGTAGGACTGGAGCAGTATAGGTAGGGCTGGGTAGGGAGAATGCTGTCCATTATAGTTATCCTGATTTCCAGGATAAATTCTGAGTTCAGCCTGTAGAGTAGGCCTAGCTTTTGGTGTATGGATCTGGTCACTTGGTCCATATGGCATCTGAAAGTGAGACCTTGGTCAAGGTACTTGAAGGAGCTCATGACCTCTATGGGCGTACCAGATGAGGATACGAGAGGGAGCAGTAGGCTTCTATCCAAGCCTATAGTTCTAGACCCATACAACATGACTTTTTTTTTTTGCATTCAACAACAGCCTATTAGCCAAAAGCCGTCTTTCTAGGGTCTTGAAGTCTTCCTGTAGCAGAGCCCTGAGGGCCAATATGCTATCTGAGTTTCTGTATAGTAAGTAAGTAAGTAAATGTTTATTTCTATAAAGCGCCCTTCCCAAGCTCAGGGCGCCTTTACAACATCCTACATACAATATTAAAACCACAATAATAAATAACACTATAATTAAAACAAAATTTAACATAACTTATGTCACTAAAAATGCTTGATTAAAAAGGAAGGTCTTTAGAGCTTTTTTAAAACCCTCCACAGTCAGGCTATTTCGTATCTATATATAGTACAGCTTACTAAGTTACTATAGTACGTCAAAGTAATAGTGGGATATGATAAATCTTGAGACCTTTCTGACCTCAAATTATTATGATATTACAGTATATTACACTGCAGGTGGACATAATGGACCTCAACTCCCTTCCTAACTTAAATTACTGTGTTACTATGGCATGTTACACAGTGGGGGTGGACATGATGGATCTCAACATCTGTCTGACTTTAACTTACTATGTTACTACTGTACATTACACTATGGGGTAAATGATAGCCCTCTAGTCCATTCCTTCAATTACTGTGTTATTACAGTACATTGTACTGTGGTGGGGACATGATAAACTTTGAGTCCCTTTTAACCTTCAATTACTATGTTACTCTGTTCTGAGTACAAGATGGACCTCAAGTTCCTTCCTGCCTTGAATTACTATGTTACAACAGTGTGTTATACTGTGGGGAAACATGATGGACCTCAAGCTTCCCAAGGGCAAGCACGGATCCAGAGAATCTGCTACAGGCCTATAATAGGGCTGTGGCTGAGGTTCTTGATTCCGTAGCTCCTGTCTGCATTTTCCTCCTCACTCTTCGCCCTTGGTTTGATGGGACTTTGAGGGAGTTGAGGCGAGTAGGACGAAGGCTGGAACGGCGCTGGTGGAAATCTGGCCTTGATGCCGACAGACTTAGATTGATGTCTCACTATACTGAGTATCAGTCAGCCATCTCCCATAAGAAGGCAGAGTTCCTGTCCAGGGAGACTGCTGCTGCACAAAATCGACCAGCTCAGCTCTTTCGAACTGTCGACAGACTGTGCAAACCAGCCTATCTGCAGTTTCAGAGAGCACTGTCACAAGAGAAGTGTGACGAGTTTGCTTGGTTCTTTGTAGAGAAGGTTGCCAACATCAGGTCTGAGATCCATGTATCATATTCCAATGCATGTGGTGACAATCGGTGGGAGGTTGCAGGTCCTCAGTTTGTCTGGTCCGACTTCGATCGGTTGGCAATCATTGATGTTGTGAGGACCATCCAGAGCATTATGCAGCCAACCTGCTATAGTTTCAACCCTGACCCAACACGCCTCCTAGTGGGGTATGTGGATGTCATTGGCCTGGTTCTAGCTGAGATAGTCTGGTGTTCATTAGAGACAGGTGTGTTTCTGGACACCCTGAAGGAGGCAGTGGTAACACCGCTTCTTAAGAAATCCTCTCTTGACCCGGATTGTCTCACTAACTACAGACCCATCTCTAGCCTTCCCTTCATGGGTAAGGTTAATGAGAAGGTGGTCATGCTGCAGTTGGAGGATCACCTTACCATCCATGATATCTATGATCCTCTCCAGTCTGGATTTTGGAAGAGGCACAATGCTGAGATGACCCTTTTCCGAGTACTCAATGATCTCCTGATAGCGAGAGATCAGAAGAGCCATTCCGTCTTGGTTCTCCTTGATCTCTCTGCAGCATTCAACACCGTGGGCCATGGTGTGTTATTGGAACACCTGCAGTTGATCTGTGGTCTGTCTGGTACAGTCCTCAGGTGGGTAGTCAGGTGCAGAGCTGCGGATCTTGGAGGGCAGCCAATCAGCTGCCTGATTCCGATCCCAAAGTGGATCACTTGCACCTGTGGACACTGGGTGTGTTGGCAGCGTGGAAAGTGCCACATGCGGTGTGGGGGCTTGGGTTCCTGGTCGACCTCCCGCTGGCCTCCTAGTGTGCCCCACATGCCGGGGCTTCCTTAGTGGGGGTGCACATGACCCTGCCTCACCGCCACAGCCCTCGACTGTAACTCTCAGGGGCTGCATAACTGGACCCCCACCTTTACAGCTGCCCCAATGTGGCAGAGGCACCAACACCTGTGCTCAGCACTCTGCAAGGCTATGCATCCTGCGGAGTGCCAGCATGCCCCCTGCACTTCCCCCAGTCTGCCCCCCCGCATGTGGTCCTGCACTCTGCTGGGGATCCAGTGCATGGGGCGGCATACTTACATTGGTGAATGCCACATAGGGGGCACAGTGGGCTTGGGTGGGTGTGAAGTGGGCTACACACCAGGGTTATGCGGCGCATACCCACTTCAGCCCTTTGTGCGTAGGGGCTAATGTTTTTAGCCACAGCCAAGAATTTTGCCAAATCCAACAGTTTGTTTGTTTTCTGAATTAAACAATAAATCCTGAATAAAATGGGTCAGTATGATATAAGAAGCCATATGTTTGGCCAGAAATTTCTTTATTATTGTTTCATACCAAGGACATCTCATAACAACATGATGTAGGTTCTCGGCTTCCTTTAAGTAATAATGACAGAGATCCATCATATGCTGAGATTTATTGTATCTGGCCAATAACACATTACTAGGAAAAAGTTCAAACCTGTATAATGTTAAAATCTGTCTTAGTTTGGGTTCTTCTATTATCAAAAGATATTCCTTTAATGAATGTACCTGGGTATTTTTTATTAGCCAGTTAGATGCTTTAAGTTGTTTAATTTTCAACAAGTCAAGATCTTGTGCCTTAGAACCTACAGTAGATGTAACTATTTTTTTTATAATTTTCCTGAATTCATATAGATCGCTCCACCCAGTATTTTAACTGCGAAAGACCATAATTGTTTAATAATGAAAAAAAATTTGAAAACCATCCTTCATGTCCCAGAGTGTAATAACTGAACTCTTCTTTGAGGCAATCAGTGATAAGAGACCTACGCGGAGTAGCCTTAATCTTAACTCAAAAGTTAATTGTCTTTATGTGTACCCTTGCTATGAACGTAATTTGTCCCAAATGAGCCCTGACCAATGCATTTGAGGCAGATTTGGGTAAACCTAGGGTTTTTTTTTGTAAGTTGTGTTAATTATTGATTCCAATATTTGTAAACCATCATTTCCCCATGTTTCAGCAACATACAATCCCTTTCCTAACAGCTTAGAATGTATAACCTTCAGCATTGTATCAACAGTCACACCACCGTATAGTCTGTTAAAACGCAATAAGGCAGAAAGAGTAAGTCTCATTTTAGATGCTACATAGAGAATAATGGATAGGCAAGTGTGTGCTATGAATATTGTTTTCACACCCGAGGTGTGTGATGACCCATATCGAGAGGTTTATGTGATCATCACACACCAAGGGTGTGAAAAAATATTCATAGGCACACACATGCCTATTTGTTATTTTTGTGTAATTACTGGTGCAAAGAGTCTTAGCCAGCATTTTTCATGTACCCAAGAAAAATACAATTGTTAAACAGAGTGACATTCATCTTTTTGTATTCAGAACACAAATTAGGAGGTGCAGTTTGCAGCAGAAATATGAGAGAACAGTTTAAGAAACTATTTTTTGTGTTTAAAATCTAAACTGCAACATTTCATAAATGCCAGAAGTCCCATTGCTGAAGTGTGGTGGAGATTGATTTTTTTCTTCGAGAGGGAAATGGCAAACAAGGCAAAGTACAGCATTACTTTTTTTTCTAACTAAATAACTTTTGAAAACATTTTTAAATAAGTCCCAAGTAGGTAATATTCATAGGTACCTCGATAATTTGTCACACATGGAGGGACCTGTACTGAGCTGCGGCAGTTGCGAGGAGCGGTGCTTCAGAGGAGAAAACCTGAAAGTAAGTGCCCGAGCTGTCAGATGGGCAGAGTCCCACTCGAGAAAAGTGACTGTGAGATGCCGAAATGTTGTAATAACCTGATTTTGGGTTATTACAGTGTTTCACAGGTATCTGAATTCCGGTTGATAAAGGGGGTCACCAGTAATTATATTACTATTCTGTTTAGTCCAAGACAATGTATTTAAAAATATAACACCAAGATACGTAAAATTATTCAAATATTCAAATGGCTGTGAATCCAGATATAAACTTCTGTATTTTTTCTTTGTTACAATAATCAGTGCTTTTGTTTTTGGATATTTGAAGTTAATTTTTGAATATTTGGAGTTAAAGCTCCCGGGTCACCCTGGAAAACAGGCAATTGTGAATAGTGGGCCTTACCTGGTTAACAAAGAATTAAAAAAAAATAATAATAATAACTGCTTTAACTTACATAGTTTCTCTAACTTATTCAAACTTCTTTGTAACTCCAATCTTGAAGTAGAAATAAGGGCTAAGTCATCCACGTATGCTAATACAGGACAAGTTTTGAGGACACCTACTCCTTTAGGTACCTGAGGGTCTGGCTAGACCAACATTTCAGCTTCTCTGGGCATGTTGATGCCATCCTGAAGAAGTTGTGCCCCAAACTTGGCGCACTATTCAGGAACCGTAGCTGCCTCCCTCTACCACCTAGGCATGAACTAGTACAGAAGATGATACTACCTATTTTGACTACTGTGATGTAGCCTACAGTACTGCTCCCAAGTCCTTCCTAACCAGATTGGATTCCTTTTTAACTCCTTCTGTCACTTCGCTCTTGATGCCCTTCCCTTCACTCACCACTGTTCTTTCTACCACTCCCTGGCTTTCACCTCCCTTGAAAATCATCGCCTCCTGCACTGCATTAAATTTGTGTCTAAATTTTGCTTTGGTTTGCTCCCCTCATATCTCACCTCCTCCCTTACCATTCTCTCACCACTGGACCATTTCCTTAGGTCATATGGCACTCAACTCCTAGCAGTTCCGCATCTATCCTCCTCGGTTAGACAGATGGCCTTCTCACATCACCTTCTTAAGTTATGGAATAACCTCCCTCCACAGATTCTTCACTCCTCCTCCTCATGCTCCATAATGCTAGTCTTACATAACTTCCTAATGGTAAACTGTACCTGCTGCTAGTCCTTATTACATACCGTCAATTTGGCTCACTGCTTTCTAGCTTACACTCAGCTTACTGCTCATATACATGATACACTTCTCTTGCATTACTACTTGGATGCAGTTCTCTTTCTTTACTATGCTTAACCAGTCTTCTTAATACCATGCATAATCTATGCATAAGAGACTTCATATCTTCAAGTGTAATTGTTTCTCACAGGCACTTCAATGTACAGTCATGAATACTTACAAAGCGTTAGTGTATATGCTGATGTACTATGTATTATGTGTCTACACCATTAAGCTATTTCACTTAATCTGTTCAACTGTTATGCTACTCTGTGTATGTACTTTATTGTGTACTCTCTCTTATGACCCTCTCCCCCAGGATGCACCATGAAACGAGCAACTTGTTGTTCAGTCTGCCTTTCCTGGTGAAACATTTCAATAAACAAATAAATACAGGAACTGACTGTTGTAGTATTTTGGATATATGATGAGCTGTGTCATTAAGCTCTTCCAAGATTTCATTTTTGGGTAAATGAAAGAGGGTGGGAGCTAATACACAACCTTGTCGTACCCCTGTATTTGTATGTATTTTATCCGTGAGTTCGCCATTATTATATTTAACTTTAATCCAAGTATCAGTGTAAATTCTCTTGATCAGATTCAAAAGATTTGAATCAATTCCCATATCCTCCAAATTAGTCCATAGAATGTTTCTTGATATAGAGTTGAAAGCAGCTGAAAAATCAATGAATGTAATAAACAAGATTTCCTTCTTGATAATACAGTATTTCTCAATAATAAGCAAAAGTATGAAAATCTGATTTGAAGTACCATTATATTTTTGCAAACCAGCTTGCAGAGGGGATATTTTTCCATTGGTAACCCAATCTTGGAGTCTATTTAACAAAACCTTTGAATATATTTTAGCCATATTATCAATTAAAATAATTGGGCTATGGGTAACTGGTGATTTTTTATCCCTTTTTTTATGAATGGGGATAATATAGCTTCCTTTCCATGAATCTAGAATATAATCATACATTATAAATTTGTTAAACAGGTCTGTAAGAAGAATAGCCCACCATTCACTTTCTGATTTATAAAAATCTATAGGAATTTGATCTGGTCCAGGAGATTTATTAGATTTACAGCTATTTATAGCCTTGTAAATTTCCTGTACAGTAAACCATACATCTACTTTAAATAAACTAAACTAAACTAAACTAATGCGAGAACATGATGAATATTGAGTCCCTTTCTCGTTAAATTACTATGTCACCACAGTACAGTGTATTACACTATGGGGGACATGATGGACATTGAGTCCCTTCCTACCTTAAATTACTATGTTATCACAGTGCAGTATATTACACTGTGGGGAGACATGATCGGCATCAGATCCCTTCTAACCTTAAATTACTATGTTACTGTAGTATGTTACACTGTGGGAAGGGGACACAATGGATCTAGAGTCCCTTCTAACCTTAAATTACTATGTTACTACAGTATGTTACACTGTGGTGGGAGACACGATGGACCTCAAGTCCCTTCTAACCTTAAATTACTATGTTACTACAGTGTGGGGGAAGACATGATACTGAAAGCAACCTCCAAACAACATTCCTTTGGTAGTGATGTTGCACCATGATTCAACTGGTTTTGCCTGTCACCACTTTATCACTCGCACTCACTGTGCTCAGCACTGTACAGTACCTGCACACATGCTGGTGAGGCGTGTACTGTACACAGTAATGTTGTTCTCTCAGGCCTCCCAGATCTGCAGTAATTCTTGTATTTTAAAGGGGAGTGAAGCTATCTACAGGAAAATTGGTCCCATAGACTTACATTGGTTATATGGGAAAATATAGGACGGTGGCATGGGACCCCAAAGGGGAAGGAAACAACTCCTGGTGGGGGACTCCATTGTTAGGAAGGTAGAACTAGGGGAGAGGGAAGTAAGGTGCCTGCCTGGTGCCATGGCTTGGAGGGACAGGGAGCGAATCCTCAGGATTGCCGGAGCAGCTGCACGGGGAAGGGAGCTAGATGTCATTGTCCACCTAGGAACAAATGACCTGGCTGAGAAAGGGATCAGAGCAGTGCAGAAAGAGTTTGTGGAGTTGGGGAGGGGCCTTAGACAAGTAGCACATATGGTAATCTTCTCGGTGGTGCTGCCTGTCTGTGACATGGGTGAGGCTAGGGTGCTCCACACCATGGGATTCAATCAGTGGTTGAAAAGCTGGTGCAAAGCTCAGGGATTTGGCTTCATTGGGGACTGGGCATCCACCTGGAGTGATGCAGGCCTATACTGGTGTGATGGTCTGCATCTGTCCAGGAGGGGAACCAGGATCCTATGTGATAGATTTAAATGCTTCATTGGCAAGCATTTAAACTAGCCAAGGGGGGAGGCACTGGAAAGGAGCAGGGAAATCCTACACCCCACAAAAACAAATTAGGGTAGTAAGTGAGGTAAACGCCAAGATAGAGATGTCGATGGGGAGAAAGCAGGGGTAAATGGAGAAAATGACAAAGGCAATAAGGACAGGGATGGGGCAAAAAGGGGTAAGGCCATCAAGAAATGGAGGATAATGAGTACCAATGCCCATAGTCTGGGCAACAAGCTCCCTGAACTGGTGGCCTTGATGGAAGAGGGATGCCTGGATATCATAGCAGTCTCAGAAACATGGTACACAGAAATCCATGACTGGGATGTTAACAAACCAGGGAACACAACCTACAGGAGAGACAGGGAGGGGACAAGATGGGGAGGAGTAGCTGTCTATGCAAGGGAAGGGATAAAAGCAATGGAACAAAAAAGTAAACAGGGAGGAGAGAAGGCACTGTGGGTCATCTTAGAGAATAGAAATGGCACCACAATCCGCACAGGGGTTGTATACAGACTCCCATCTCAGGGGGAGGGAATGGACAAGGATATGATAGAAGGCATCCTTAGGATGGCTGAAAAAGGGGAGATACTGTTGATGGGGGACCTAAATATACCAGACATTAACTGGAGCACCTTTGCTGCAGCCACATCCAAGAGCAGGGCCATTCTCGATGCCCTACAGGTGGCATGCCTCAGACAGCTAGTTTTGGAACCCACTCAGGAGGGAGCAATCTTAGACCTCATGCTCTCAAATGGGGACAGTGAGAGGATCTCAGATCTAAAAATGAGTAGCCATCTGGGAACAAGTGACCACCAAACTGTGTGGTTCACGATAAACTCAGCTACGAGTCAAGCTATACAAAAGTGGGGGTACTGGAGTTCAGGAGGGCTGACTTTGGCAAGATGGGAATGTGCCTTAGAAAAGCACTAGCAAACAGGCTAGAAGGAGGGGTGGAGCAACAATGGGAAAACATCAAAACTGACATCACAGAGAGGCAACAAGCCTTTGTGTGAAGCAAATAAACAAATCAGAACAAAAGAAAAATCCACTATGGTTCTCAAAAGAGGAGGCGGGGAAGGTTAGGGAGAAAAAGATAGCATTTAGGAAGTGTAAGGAAACACAGAAGCAGCAGGACAGAGAACTGCACCAGTTAAGGCAGAAGGAGGCAGGGAGGGAAGTCAGAATAGCAAAGGCCCAAACTGAGGAAAAGATAGCCAACTCGGTTAAGAAGGGGGATAAAACATTTTATAGGTACATCAGGGAGCATAGAAAGACAGAGGGAGGGATAGTGAGGCTGAATAGAATGGATGGTGGGGGGGCAGAGAAGGACAGTGAAAAGGCAGGGATACGGAACGAATACTTCTGCTCAGTAGTCACAAAAGAGGAGGAGGGGGAGGTGCCTAATCCAATTAACAGAAGCACTCAGAATGGGGGGGGGTCTATCCCAGTCCTTTCACAGAAGAAAGGGTTCTGAAAGAACTCCTAAAACTGAAGGCGGACAAAGCAATGGGGCCTGACGGAATTCACCCCAGAATTCTAAAAGAATTAAGGGGAGAACTAGTGACACCACTGGCTACCCTTTTTAGCAATTGGGAGGATGGTGTGGTACCTGAGGACTGGAAGAAGGCTGATGTGATTCCCCTTCACAAAAGTGGGAGCAAGACAGAGGCAGGAAACTACAGACCTGTCAGTTTGACCTTTGTGGTAGGGAAAGTGATGGAATCACTTCTGAAGGAAAGAATTGTTGAGTACCTAGAGGCCAGTGGGGCACAGGACCCAAGGCAGAATGGGTTCACAGTGGGAAGGTCATGTCAGATGAATCTAATTGATCTCTTTGACTGGGTGACCAAAGTAGCAGACCAGGGAAGGGCTATGGACATGGCCTATGTAGACTTTAGCAAGGCATTTGACACAGCTCCACACAAAAGATTAATAACCAAATTAACCAGCCTGGGAATGGGTCCCAGGGTGGTAGCCTGGGTAAAACATTGGCTGAACAACAGGACGCAGAGGGTAATTGTAAATGGAGTCCACTCTGAAGAAAGGGGGGTTACTAGTGGGGTACTGCAGGGTTCAGTCCTTTTTAATGTCTTTATAAGTGACATTGCAGAGGGACTGGAAGGTAAAGTATGCATCTTTGCAGATGACACAAAGATCTGCAATAGGGTTGATACACAAGGAGGCATGGAAAGGGACTTGGCAAGGCTGGAGGAATGGTCAGAAGTATGGCAGCTTGGATTCAATGCAAAGAAGTGCAAAGCAATGCACCTGGGAAACAAAAACCGAGGGGAAGATTACACAATGAGGGGGTAGTAATAACAACAACAAGCATTTGTCAATGCCGAATGTTTGCTTGCTGGCATTGGCAGTGGTAATGTGGAAGTTACAGAGCTGCGTAATAGGAATGGCAGTGAAGTACTGAACTGAAGCCAACCCCACCACCACCCTGCAGAGAGTGACAGGCATTGGGGTGTGCATTTGGGTCGTCAGGCATAACGGCCTAGCCATTTCACCACACCCCACCCTGAGACACTGACAAGTGTCATGGTGTTCCTTGGGTCTTTGGCCTTTATGCTATCCCATTTCATTAGGAAACGCGTGAGATGGGTGCGATATAGGAGAATGGGGTGAACTTTGGGGCTGAAGAGTCCAAGGCATACCTCGATGCCTCTCACTGGCTGCAGGGTGTGGAATGGTATGAGCATTACAGGCAAGAATCCCAAGTCACACCCCTGATGCCTGTCATTCTCTACAGGGTTGGGCGTTATGGTTGGAAACCCTAATACCTCAGGCATTCGTTGGTATTTTCACTCCAAATTTTCAACATGTTTTTTTTGTGACCCCACCTCATGAACAGGGGGAATACCAGTTTGTTAGCCGAAAGCTGCTTATGCACAGTGACTACGGCATTTAGCACCACAGGTGCAAAAACATTCCGAACAGGATGTAAAAAATGACAGCTGTACTGTTCATGGGGAGGTGTAAAAAATGGCAATGTTGCAAATCTGCAGTAAAAATATTTAAAAAAATGGTGAAGTCATGAGCGTACATAGAAACTGTGCAACGCACACCCGTAATATAATTAGGTTGGATATTTTACAGCAGATTGTCAACTCAGGCATTTTGGTGCCTCCGATCATGAACAGTGTCACTGTGATTTTCTTTATCTGTGCCGAACAATGATTTCCCACAGTGACCATGCATCTCAGAGCTGAAAGTGTGAAACACACTTCAGCCATGTTGTGAAAAATGACAGCTGTACTGTTCATAAGGAAGTGTGAAAAAATGCCACTGGTGAAAATCTGACTGAAAATATTACAAAGTCATGAACTTACGAGGGTGCGTGGAACCGCGATTGCTCACTGTTAACACAGTCATTTTATGGACTTTTGTCACCAAATTTTCAACATAGCTATTTTAAGACCTCTGCTCACGAACAGTGTAACTGTGATTTTCTTAATCTGTCCCAAACATTGCTTTCGCACACCACCAGCACCATTGTGCGCTACATGTGCGAAAACACATTTTGGGCACATATGAAAAATGGCAGCTGTACTATTCATAAGGAAGTGTAATAAAATGGCAATGTTGAAAATCTGGAGTGAAAATATTAAATTTGCAAACTTACGAGCATGCATAGGAACTGCGCAACATACGCTCATAAAACAGTCATTTTAGGAATTTTTCACCAGATTTTCAACATAGCCATTTTAAGACCTCTGCTCATGAACAGTGTCACTGTGATTTTCTTAATGTGTCCCATACATTGATTTTACACATACTGCACCATTGTGCACTACATGGTAGAAAACACATTTGGGCAAGATGTGAAAAATGACAGCTATACTGCTCATAAGAGGTGTGGTAAAATGGCAATGTTGAAAATCGGAGTGAAAATATTGAAAATTACAACATACGAGGCAAGGAGGAGCTGTGCAAATTAATGTCAGAACAGTAATTTTAGGAATTTTTTTCACCAAATTTTCAACATAGCCATTTTAACACCTGGCGCTCATGAACAGTGTCACTGTGATTTTCTTAATTTGTCCCGGACATTGATTCGCACACTGACTGCTCATTGTGTGCTACATGGGCAGAAACACGCTTTGGGGACATGCTAAAAATGACAGCTGTACTGCTCATAAGAAGGTGTGATAAAATGGCAATGTTGGAAATCTGGAGTGAAAATATTGAAAATTTGCAACCTTGAAGCAAGGAGCATGTAGTGAACCGCCAGACCGTCGTAAACAGTTATTTTTAGGAATTTTTCACCAAATTTTCAACATAGCCATTTTTAAAGACCTCTGCTCATGAACAGTGTCACTGTGATTTTCTTAATTTGTCCCGCAACATTGATTTCACACCGACTGCGCCATTCTGCACCATATGGGCGGAAACACATTTTGGTGAGAGTGAAAATGATAGCTGTACTACTCATAAGAAGGTGTGGTAAAATGGCAATGTTGAAAATCTGGAGTGAAAATATTGAAATTTCGTGAACTTACGAGCCTGCGAGGAACTGCGCAATCGACCAGAAAACAGTCATTTTTGGAATTTTGGCACCAAATTTTCAACATGGGGTTTTGGGACCCCTTCTCATGAATGATGTCACTGTCATGGCGGTATTCGGCCCGAAGGGTGATTTCACAGTCACTGCATCGAATCTTCGGCCCAATAACGCCATGACAGTGACATAACTCATGAGAAGGGGTCCCAAAAACTCCATGTTGAAAATTTGGTGCAAAAATTCCCCAAAATGCCCAGATATGCAATAAAGTTGAAACCCCCCTATGTAACCCATTATACAGCTTAACGGCATTTCCTCAGTTCGCGGTCGGCTTTGAAGAGTGCAGACGTGTTCCCGGTCCACCGAAGATCGTCATGCCGGAGTCCGGTGGTAAGTATGGGGTGAGGGGTGTGGGGAGGCTGGTGCGCAATGGGTGGGTGCGGGTTGTGGGAGGGGTTGGGAGATGCGCCGTAGACAGTTTTTATTTTACAGGTTTAAAAAAAAAGACGCGTGGGACGTTTCCACACTGGGGTAGGCTCCCAGCGCAGCACAAGGGACTTGGGGGTGTTCAGCCAATGGGGATTGGGCACCCCGCCGCCAAAGGACTACAGTGCTTGCCACGCTGGGGTGGGCTCCCAGCTTGGCACCTACAACTGGGGGGTGGGGACGCAGCTCAGCAACTGGGGGACGCAGCTCAGCCGACGGGATTGGGCACCCCGTCGGCTATATTAGTCATGGGCACGCCTGTCTGTGCGTGCGGGAGCTGCGGAGCAGCCGATATCTTATCGGTGCTCACTCGCCGTACCCCTCAATTAGAGTAATACTGCATTTTGGAGCATGTCATAGACAGCTCCAAATGCATTGGCTTCACAGGGCTGCACCTGCCAGCCCACTGACTGAATTGGAGGAGGAGGTGACACACCTCCGAAATCTCCGATGAAGGCACTATGTTTCTTGCACATGCGTGCAAGCAAACATAAAAATGGAAAGGGACCTGGGGGTAATCATATCAGATGACCTTAAGGTTGGCAAGCAATGTGAGACGGCAGTAGGGAGGGCTGGGGGATACTGGGATGTATAGGGTGAGGCATCAACTGCAGAAAACAGGAAGTTGTTATCCCTCTGTACAAACAGTTGGTGAGACCCCATCTGGAGTACTGCATCCAGTTCTGGAGACCCCATCTCCGCAAGGACATAGACAGGATGGAGGCAGTCCAGAGAAGGGCAACTAAAATGGTGCAGAGTCTGCAAGAGAAGCCATATGAGGAGAGATTAAATGAGCTTAATATGTATACCCCTGAGGAAAGGAGGAGAGGTGGGACATGATAGAAACTTTAAGTACCTCAGTGGAATCAACAAAGTCCAAGAGGGTAGTATCTTTCAGAAAAGAGATGTGCAAGAACAAGGGGACACAATTTGAAGACAGAGGGGACAACTCAGGGCAATGTGAGGAAGTATTTTTTCACAGAGAGGGTGGTGGATGCATGGAACAGCCTTCCTGAGGAGGTTGTGGGGTCTAAAACTGTGGGAGAATTCAAGATTGCATGGGACAGACATAAGGCAATTCTTGTGGGGGGTAGGAAGAAATAGTCTGTTGGTTAACTAGGATCTGCAGCTTATCCTGTAGGTAGGGAAATGGGCAGACTAGGTGGGCCAAGTGGTCCTTATCTGCTGTCAAAGTCTATGTTTCTATGTTTAGCTTCCATGGGAATAATGTAATCTAGAGGAAAATTTCCCTGGAGTTACAGCAGAAATGCCAAATCAGTCTGGGAGCACTGCCCGATTCCCAATTTGCCCCTCAGTGTAATGATCCTTGGAACCTGGCAGTGATCTGCCTTGACAGCACAACTACCTGCCCATCTATCTGCAGCTGCCCCATGACAATTCCTAAACCAAGGTATATTTCCCTTTACTACCGCAGTCCCAGAGAACCAATGTTTTAATTGAATATATAAATAATTAAAATAGCACTGCAGCTACAGTTTGAATTGATCTGCCTGCAGCCTTAGTACAGTCTCCATTCTCATCCATCTGTACTGGGAACACAGTTAGGGCAGCTCTGCCTCACTTTGTCTGAGGCGCTGTGAACACAAGTTACAGCCAAGCTATGCACTCGCTGATATTATACATAGGCAGTGGATTTTGTTTTTATTAAGGACATGCCCTGGTGTTTCAGCAACCCCATGACAAAGTCATAATGTTTTGCCCAGTACATGATGGTTATCTATACATTTAAAATCCACAACCAAACACATGGGTTGCCATGCTTGTTTTTAAGTTACATTGGTGACACTTAAATCTCTCTTTATAGAAAAAATATCCAGAAGGGGTCAGATTGCTTTACCCTTTATGTGGTTAAAACATCAATATTGTAGATGTCAACATGAGTGCGAAAGAAAATGTGAAACAAGAACACATTGTTTGTCATGATGTTTGCTTAATTTGTTCCACAAATGCAAAACTAAAGAGTAAATTACCAATACTATGACACCCCCTTGAAATGATAGTCCCCCCCCAAAAGGGGGATATATTTGTATATTTTTATACATAAAACCATTTCAAACCTATGCCATTTTCATAAAACCTTTTAGACAGATGTAGAGTATGGTTATGAATATAGAAGCAGAAAGAAATATAGGGGTTGCCATGCTTTTTGGGGGGGTATATCTACTTTCAAAGTTGCAGTTTGAGGTGGTCAGCGCAGGACAAAAATAACTGAAACATCCAAATAAAAAATAAATCTTGCAAAAATGCTGTTCAAACAATTAATTCAAAAGTACATGCTGAATATAACAAGGACTTTAGCATAAAATAAACAATATAAACAAAGACAGATATGTAGGTAAAGCATCTTGAATGACACCAACTGCTGCAATTGAGGGAGTTAATTTCCTTGCTGCCATCCTGTATATATTCTTAGCAGGACATGATGTAATAGGCTAAATCATTACTCTGATAATGCTTCCATATTTTTAAGAATGTACTTGTGCCAGAAAACAACCTTGAAAACTTTTTCAAGATCATCAGAAAATTGGGAATTTGAAACACCAGGGAACGTCCTTAAGGAGAGATGGTCATCAGTGGTAAGTTTCGCTGGAAACAATCCAAGATGTAAAACACAGACTTTGTTTACTTTGGCTGTTCTTTCTGTGTTTTTTCTTGGCTTGTGCTACTTTGCATTTACTTGATGTAGTCCGACCGATCCCTGTTTGTTAGTCCATTGGAAAATGACCTTCAAGCCCCAGCTAAGACTAATGAAGGTTTTGTGCTAATAGTGAACCATACCTTCACTCTAAGTGGAACTCCCACAATAAAAGTTGGTCTTCAATCACAGCATTGCCATGTGAAGCAGGTACAACGTACCACAATACATATGACTGACAAATCTCAGGTTCGAACTTTAGGTTTGAAATCGGGAAGTCTGCATTGCAAATCTGAGTAGAATTGTTTTTCCCCTACAAAATCATTGACGATTCACCATATGAGGCAGTGCAGCATTCTGTTAGAGCACAGAGCTCTGAGACCAAAGTTTAAACCCCACCTCCACCACCACTTACTGTATATGACCTTGAACAAGTCACTTAACATCCCTCTGCTTCAAATCATGTCTCTGTTACAAACAGAATAGTGGATAGAGGACTGTGTATTATGAGGCTGTAATATCATTGAGACGTTCTGGTGACATGTGAACCTCAAGAACGAAGCTTGAGAGGTTCTAATGTGTCACCAGAACCTCGAGATGGTATTACAGTTGAGAAATTTACAGTACGCAATCGATTTTTTGTAATATATGGATCCAGACAGGAGCATAACTCCATGCTCCTGCCTGGAACTGCAGTCAGAAGTGCTCCCCTGAGCAGCTTGTTCTGCAGCCTGGGTTGCCCGTCTCTTCCGCTTGCTGCCATCGCCTGGATGCAAGCCACACAAACTCTTAAGGAGGCACAAGTCAGAAGCTGATTTTTTCTGTTTTTATTTTCTTGAGCCTCTGTGAACTGGCATCTTTTTCATTTGTGGCATTTTCAGTTTGCTGAGCGATTTTGACAGATCTGGTTTTGTCAGCTGTTGCGACGAGCAGCTTTTACTGTATAGGATGGTTACAATAAAAGCTGGCTCGCAGACAGCTGTTCACAGTGTGTGCGGATCTCATGGAAGCAGGATTCTCATGACACCGTATTGAAAGGTGCATCAGTAGTATTACTTTATCTCGTAATACTATCGATGAACGTGGAACAATGGTGTTATGAGATCTCGTAATACTATCAATAGATTGCATTGGTGATATTGCAGCAATAAAGTGTATGGCTTTAGGAACTGTTATTATGCATATCCACATATTACATTTTGTTAGTATGTGTACTTTAGTGTCTTTAACACTTGGCTTTTTGCCAGTGAAATTTGTGTGTAACCCTCGTTTCAGTGTTTTAGCATTTGTATTATTTCACTAACTTACTTTAGTAAAGAGACAACTGACAGAGGCTATCAGAGTCTTGTGTGTGATAAGAATTATCCTTCTTTTAATTGCTCCCTTGTAGAGTTCTTCATTGCTCTATTCCATGCTGATCTCTTACACACCTGTCCTTGTTCTCTTTATCTGCATCTCAGTTCACTCAAATAACATTGCAGGGGTCATCTGATAGCCCCGTGGGTGCTATGTCACACTCCTGCCCTTGTGGGTTGGGTTGGGTGACCAAAGGGGTTGAGATGATGCTGGCATGTGACAACACTCCCAGCTGGGGAAATACAGAAACATGGACAATGATGGCAGAAAAAGACCACAGGGCTGCCCATCATGGGAGGGTTTTTTGTTTATTTGTTTGTTAGTATTATAGCTATAATATTATAAAAAATTTGAAATTGTGGGTGCTGGGGGAAGGGGGAGGGATTTGGATTCTAGAAGAAAGTGGAGGAAGGGGGTTCTATATTTGAAGGACTGCTTGGGGAGAACAGTGGGGCCGTTTCTTAAAAAAAAAAAAAAAATAGTATTTCCTAAATAAGAATAGGCATGAATAATACATTTGGATCCCAATAATGAACAGTGCATAATTTGTGGTATTCAGGAAATACTATTCTTTACTCACACACCCCTACCTGCAAGCACATCTTCAGTGCTCTAAGCCATTCCTCATAGAATCTGCACTGTTGGCCTTAAATACTTTTGGTTAGCATATGCTGCAACATTTCCAGCCTGTCTTTGTCTTTCTTTGGGTGAGGACTCCAGAACTGGGCATGGTACACCAGGTGTGGCTGCACCAGTGTATCTATAGACAGACAGTAGTACCTCTTTCCACCTGCTATCAAAATCCCTTCCAGTACACCCCGTCATTCAGATTGCCTTACTGTAGTCTATGTTACATTCACTAGATTGTTTAAGTGAGTCACTTATGATGACCCTTAGGTCCCTTTCTGCAGAAGTAGTGCCCAACTTAACCCCCTCCACCCAGTAATTCTGTAATGGGGTTCTTGTTCCAAATGTGCATCACTTTAAACTATTTGGCACTGAATTCTAACTGCTAAACATTGGACCACCTCTCCGACCTTTGCAGGTCCCTCTGCAACTCCCTCACACCTCCTCCTCACTGTCTGTCCTACCACAGCGCTTTGTGTTGTCTTTGAAAAAGACTGGACCGAGGATCAATTCCTGTGGCACCATGCTGGTGACCTGACTCTCCCATATTTGACTCCATTTACCACTACCCTCTGCTGTTTCCCCTCCAACCAACTTCTTATCCATCAGTGTGCTTCACTGCTCCTAAATCCTGCAGCTTCTTCAGCACCTTCTGGGTGGCACCAAGTCAAACAATTTGCTGAAGTCGAAGAAGAGCAAGTGCACTGCATATCTCATACCCACTGTCCTAGTTACCCAAAGAACACTATCAGGTCAGTCTGACAAGACCTCCACGCAACAAACCCTTGCTGTGTACTACCCTAGTGACAGTTTTTCTCCAGGTAGTCCACTAGGTCCTCTTTGACTACTGTCTCCATCAGATTATCAACAATGGAAGTAAGACTGACAAGTCTGTAGTTACCAGGTTGTTTCTTGTTCTCACCTTTGGGAAACTGAATTACATCTGCTATCCTCCAGTCTTTAGCAGCCACCCTGACTGAATTGAGCTACTGAATACCCCTACCAGGGGAGCCACTAATTCCAGCGCCAGTTTCCCTGAGCACCCTCGGATGCATCTCATCCAGCCCCATGGCCTTACCTATCTTTATGGCTGCTAGCCCTTTTCTGACTCTTTCACTTGTGACCACTTTCTGCCTTGTTTCTGTAAAGGATGGCATTGTGATTCCGTCAATGCGGCGACCCCTGCTGCATGCGTGTGAGGCCTGATGGGGCACTGCCTAGCATCAGGGAGCTGGGAGGGCTTATAGGTAACTAGGAAGAAAACATGAAACCCCCTGTGACTCCCAGAATGCCTGCATGATAACTGCTGATACTCTTGGGCCCCACACTGGCTTCAACAGTGGGAGAGTGACAGATGGGGCTGGAAGGTTGCCACATATGAACCAGACGGCAGACAAAAGTGGTGGTCTGGGGGCAAACAGTTATGTGAAAAAAACTACAACATTGAGTTTCATGTTTGAGCTTCACTCTTTGCTTAACACCCTCCCCAAAGCTTTCCTTAACCTCCCTTAATATCTCTGTGAGCATTTAATTGCTTCTGCTATTTATGGAGGTGGTCCAGAGGAGGGCAACTAAAATGGGGCAGGGTCTGCATCAAAAGCCCTATGGGAAGAGAAAAAAGGACCTCAACATGTACACTGTGGAAGGGAGGAGAAATATGATAGTAACCATTATACTTCACGAGGGTAAATAAGGTACAGGAAGGAAGATTTTTCAGAAAGAGAGGAGCTCAGAAACAAGGAGACATGCCATGAAGCTACGGGGGGGGGGGTAGATTCAGGAACGATGTGAAGAAGTACTTCTTCACAGAAAGAGTGGTGGATTCCTGAAACAGCCTTCCAGCAGAGGTGGTGGGGGAGACAACATTCGGAGTGGGGTTCAAGAATACATGGAATAGGCATAAGGGAATCTTAGTGGAAAGGAAGGTGAGGAGGGAGAAAGAGCCAGAGATCAAATAGGGTCTGCAGTGATACTTTAAGTAGGGAAAATGGGCAGACTGGGGGGGGGGGTCAAGATTTAAAAACCTACTTATTCAGACAAGCTTTTAATATCTGATGCTTTTGAGAATTTTAAATTGATGTTATATTTATGTGAAGCTGATATATCTATGACAATTTTAACTGGAAGTTTGATGTATGTATGTATGTGATCTCTTTAATATGTTTTTATGTAAAGCACTTTGATGTTTCGAATTGTGCTATATAAATAACATTATTATTAAGAGGTCCTTATCTGCTGTCAAATTCTATGGTTCCATGTTTCTATAAAGCACACTTTGAAAAACAAAGAGTATGGCAGGAGACCATGTTAAAGTGATTCACAGAGTTTTTTAAATACAGATATGGCTTACATTTATTTATTTTATTCTTTTGGTAACTGGGTATTTATTTAGTTTTTGTTGACCGGGAAGGAGGGCTAGACAATTTTTTCCCTATTTTCGGGGGGGGAGGTAATACAGATGGATGCCAACTGAAACTGAACCAGATTTTAAGCTGTCGGTGGTATTTTTAGTGAATAAGAGTAAGGCGCACTAGGCCCAAGTGCCTGTTTTTAGTGGCGACCTGGGAGCACTGAGGTGGTTAAGTTACTTGCTCAGAGTTGCACAGTATGGTAGTTGAGGTTGTGGGAATCAAACCCCAGTCTGCTGTATGTACAGACAGAGCTCATTCACAGCTTGTTACTCTAACCACTAGGCTATACTGCTAGCCCTAAAGCATGTGCAAAACAAGTTAGCAGAGGATGGTTTCGATCCATCGACCTCTGGGTTATGGGCCCAGCATGCGTCCGCTGCACCACTCTGCTTTCCACTTATTGATGGTTTATGTCCACAAAAGTCCTTCTCTGCAAATGTTACAAGATTCAGTGCAGTTATTCTGGAATTATGAAAGGGATCATATTTTGATCTTGCTGAGTTAGCCAACTGATCCCTTTCACTTCTCGGTCAATCGATTCTCTCCAGCACTCAGGCACATAATGGCATGCCCAGGGAGAGTGCAGTGGCCTGCTCCATTGTACCCTATGGTGGGCAGTTTTAAAAACATTGTCATATATATTAATGGACATTTGGAGATTAATCAAGGGCACTGATCGACTAGCAAGGGCTTTGTTAGTTGACTGGTGCCCTTGATTAACCATCAAATGACTATACTGGCACTGTTGCGCCAGTATAGTTAGGGTGAAATTGGACTTCTATGTTAAAGTTCAAAATTTGAGGATTAATAACTTTGGAGCCATTCAACAGTATTGCATGAAATGTGGCACACATAATCTGTAGGGGCAGATCCCTTTACCTGCCAAATTTGGTGAGAATTTGTTGAGTGGTTTCTGAGATATAAAGAGTTAAAAAAACAGAAAAATCATCAGTTTAGTACGGGTGAAAGTGCACTTCTATGTTAGAGTTCACTTTGAAGGTTAATAACTTTGGAGCTGTTAAACAGTATTAAATGATGTTTAGCTTGCATAATCTCTAGGTATAGGTCTTTTGATCTGCTAAATTTGGTGTGAATCTGTTGAATGGTTTCCGAGATATAAAGTGTTGAAAAAACTGAAAAATCATATGTATAGTTAAGGTGAGAGTGCACTTCTATGTTAAAGTAAAAACTTTGAGGGTTAATAACTTTGGAGCCGTTCAACGGATTGCCTGCAATTTGACATGCATAATATCTAGGTGTAGGTCTTCTGATCTGCTAAATTTGGTGGGAATCCGTTGAATTGTTTCTGAGATATAAAGTGTTGAAAAAACAAAAAAATCTGGATTTTTTGACATTTCTTTGTCATTCTGGATCTCAGAAATGGCTTTATGTTGTGGGCTGAAATGTTCAGGGTAGAAAGCCTTTGAATCACAGATGTGCCTTATGATGGTTTGGTGAAAATTTAAAATTAATCCACTCAAAAGTTATTAAAGTTTTTAATTTCCCTTTATTTACTGTGGGAAAAGTTAAGTGTTTAGCACAAAACAGATTTTTGTAAATGTGGCCAATTTGTGAAAACAAGACTTTCGCAAACATGCTGGATTTTCGCATATGTAAGTTTAAACTGAGATTTTCGTAAAATATGGACAATTTTGGAAAACAAGATTTTCACAAATGTGCTAGAATTATCAGCCATAGATTTTCGCAGATATATGATGTTTGCAAAAATGAGGTTTTCGCACACTGTTTTCATAAACTTTTAAGTACTAAGTTTTCATAACTGCTGTTCCCTACCACTGTAGCAGGCTGAAAAGTATAGTGACTGGGAAAATTACACATTTATTCCTACCAAAGTCTTCTAAAAGAAAAAAAAACACACTGAGGAATCGAGCCCTCACTCTGTTTTCGTACGCTTTTAAGTGTTAAGTTTTCATAATTGCCGTTCCCTAACACTGGGAGTGCAGGGTCTGAAGGACCCTGCGCTCCTTGTACCCTGTGCTGTCACCATGACATATGGATATTGTTGTACTATCTTGATAGAGGGATGGGAGCGCAGGGTCCTGGAACCCTGCACTCCCACAGGAAAATGAGGATACAATTGTACTATCTGAAAAAGAAGGGAAATTCTTTGCAAACAAATTCATTAATGCATCAGTTAGGGTGAATACCACAGTGACAAAAGCAGGGAAATGAAGCGTTAGAGTTTCCAACCCTATTACCCCAACCTCAGGGTTCCCACCCCTACCATCCATCCCCATTCCCCCACCCTCCACACACCAACAGGTGTCGGGTGTGCCATTGGGTCATCAGGCCTAACTCTCACCCCAGTGTCCTATACTGTAGCGTGTAAACTTGTTTACACATGTGGAATGGGGTAAGGTTTGTAACGACAATATTTACCAACGCCCTGACGGTGACAATGAAATGAAAGATAAAAGTAGTAACAGAAATTAGAAACAAGTGAACATTAAGACCAAACTCCTAACTAACTAACCACTATTAGTCTATTTAAAAAGAATTCCACTCTTTCGAACAATATAATTATCCCTCATTCTATTTCTAACGATAAGACAAATTTCAGTTTATATTTAAGGTTTTCAGTAATTCTCATACTGTTTTTTATTACTTCATTCATTTGCATGAAAACAAGCTCTCTGTCCAATCTAATCTGGCTGCTTTCCTACACCTAACGTCACATTTTTATTTATGACACCTGCAATCTGATGTAGTGGAGATAATTATGATGTCATAAACAGGGGATTGTGATGTGTGATGCAGACAAGCGATACTACAACAGCACTGGTGAGGTCACTGGGTTCTGTAAGCACTTATGAAGACACATCTACCATTTTCAGCGAAGCCATGACATATTCCATATTTTCTTTATGGGTGCATTTCCAGAGATCAGACAATCAGACAGCTACACTAAGGAACACTGATCCCTTCAATCCTGTTTACAGCACAGGGGGATTAGCCCAAATTGTTTATTTCATGTTTTACCAGGAAAAGACGTACTGAGTTGGTAATAACTCCTTTCCAGATGCATCCCAGAGTGGGGAGGGGATTTACAGTAGAACTACAATGAAGTGCAAAGTAAAACTACATTAGCAGTTGTGTAGTAGTATAGTCCATTAACAGATGTGCAAATGTAACCCCTAGGTGGCGATATCCCAAGGGATACTACCCATGCCTTCATGACTAGGCGCAGGTTGAAGAGCCTGAGCTCAGTGAATGGGTGCCTCCACCCAGAGATTTGGTTTAAGGGTAGCGTAGCTGCTATGGGTATAGCCCTCCGGGACACTACTACTCAACTCTAACCCTTCTAGTAGCTTACACAGGTCAGCAAATGAGTCTTCACATTTAACATCAGAATACAATATTGAACCCACACTTGGCACACTTACCACCAGGGCTGGATCAGCTGCATAGGCCCTGGAGACTCCCTGTAAAACAAGACCTGCAATAGAATAGTACAATGGCAATATAGTATCCCCTCCACAAAGGTACACACTAGCCAAGTTAAATGCAGAAAGAATAGAATCTGATTTATTCAGGGGACGTGAACAAGGGTGGGGCAGCAATCTGGCATTCGATTTCAGATCTGATTTAGTCAGGTTAAATATGCATGCACTAAGAGTACCTCTAGCACAGTCACACACACACTCTGTGTTACTCAGGCTAGCCTGAAGCGTTGCCCGGGATAGGCCGGCATTGCAGCTGTTGTTGGGGCCCTTAGGAAAGAAACAAGCACCATGCACTTTAACCAACAATTTGTATTCCGGAGTCAGATGGCTCAGTTCATAATGATCAACCAAAACAAATCAGATGACACACAATGATTTGAGCTTTGTTGCAGGGAGCTACCCTGATTGTTACTCTTGCTACCCAAACCAGGATGCAGGATTGATGAGATGAAGACCTCAGGATGGTATGCTGGTTTGCCAGGGGAAGCAGGGCCCAGACGATGCATTGTGGTGGTTGATCCTGCTTGATGGTGTTGAGCAGATAGCCGAATCCCTGTGTGGGTCTTTCGTTGAATGAATCTCTGTGGCGTGAGCGGCAATCTAAGCCAAGATGGTGAGGCCCACACCAGGTGAACAGTTCTGATTGCAGTCCATTTTAGGTGCTAGATGCAGCTTCCAACTAGCGGGACACATTCAGGGGTGTGGGGAACCAAATCACGATCCACACTACACATTCAGCACAATTATAGTCAAAACAGCCAGATACCACAGTTCGGATGATTGTCCGGTTGCTATTAAGCAGTGTCTCTGTGCAAACCATATGCTCTAAGGTTCTCTCCAATTCCTGACAGGCTGATCGCTCCAGGAGCAAGTCATCAGTCTACAACAGGTGAAATTCACTCTTCCACAATTCAGGATTCTGGTCTCAATAACAGCAATTCAGATATAGTTCTATATTAAATTGCAGGCTTCTTCACATGGGAAGAAGGTAGCAGGTAGACCAGACACAGCCTTCCCACCAAATCCCCACACTACCAGACAGGAGCAGCTGCTCGAATTACTCAAGTTGTTCACTCTCTCAACTCCGGCTCTACACTGACACACTGCTGCAGGCAACTCTGGGATTTCCCAGTGATCCAAATGGTTTGGTTGGTTGATCCATCTGTCTGTCATAGAAAAGGCTCTCCCACCAGGTCCATTTAGGTGCCAAACAGTAAAAACTACAATTCCTACAGAAATTCACTCCCACAAGACTTCTAGGGACAGTTTCCATTTTAAGGTCCCCCAAGGTACTTATTGGTCCAAACTGGCATTCCAGAAACAAAATGGTGGCTCTAAGCAAAACAGTCCATGCTGCAAATGAAGGCAGGTTAAACAAACTCTTATTATTATTAAAACAGATAATCTGTAAACAATCACAGATCCTAAAAGGGCTCCCTCTGCACACTTTGCAATGACAGAATGAAGCAGCTGTATCGCAGCCTGGGTGGGACTCGAGCCTGAAACCACTCGGCTCCCACTCAGATTAATTATATCCTACAAAATAGATACCTCTTAAAGCGACAGGCACGAAGGCTAACAGGGCACTCTCATGCAAGCACATTCAAACTGTTTAAACACAGAATGCCAGCTTGGAAGTGGGCATTAGGCAAGCCCAAGAAGACATTCTAGGAACCCCCATTGGTAGGGGTGGTTACACAAACATCAGTTTTCGGTCCAGAAATTGCACTTGATGGGAGCTGTGAAAACCCCATCACCAGGGAGGAAAAGTGGGGAGGGGGTTTCAGAGCATAACAAGAACTGAGTGAGCCATGGGAGAGGAGGAAAGGGTGGCCGCTGTGTTCTGGAGTCTGGAACAGTTGCAGGAGAGAGTTATAAAGTCACGATTAAGTGACCTAAGGGAGAAAGGGGAAAAGGCAGAGCGGATAGACAGGGAAGGAGTATCAGAATTTAGGAAAATGATATGAGAAGGCAGCTTAGCCAGCAGTAACTTTCTGAGTTTGGTGGGGGGTGGGGATGGGAAACAGTGTAATAGAATGGGTAGGAGATAAAATCAGGGCATAGTGTGTCCTCAGCGTATGGACTTGCGTCAGCCTAATGATTTAGGAAAAAAGGCACTTTGCCATATGTGGACTTCTAAAGCTACAATACAATCATAAAATGTGGTAAGATTGTCCTGAGACTAACATAATAGATTAAAAAAAAACGTTTGCACCTGTGGAGGGACTTTTTTTGATGAAAGTTAAATGTGAAGTGAATGAATATGCTACAGAGTTATAAAACGTAAGAAAAGTTGCAGTCTTTTTTTTGTCAACATACAAATGGGATGTTCATTTTAACTAAGATAAGGCACGGACTGAAATGATCAGGTCATCTGTGAATGGTTTTGAAAGATAATGAGCTTTTCTTTTGGTACAGCTTACCTACTGCTTTTCCTTTGATACAGTATTTGCAGCAGAAAAACTGGTTTGGATAAATCCAGAAACTTCAGGCTATCTTTGTTTTTATTGTCCTGTAGTCCGCCTGTCACTGATGACCTCCAAGTCTCACTCCAGTCGACTCATTTCTTGTTCCCCTGTGGTCTGTCCCCTCATTGTGCAGGTTGTAAGCATAGCATGACACTGGGGATCCCCTAAATCTTAATCCTTCCTCTCCCAATCACCATGCAGATCCTCTGGCAGCCTAATTCACAGCAATAGCTCATTGCCCCCTCCCTGAGGAAACAGTCTCCCAGGCCCGCATAATAGGCTCGGTGCTGCAACTGATATCGGCAATGGCCCAGCCCACTCCCAACTGGATGCACAGCCACAGGCAATACTGCTTGCCAGCCTGGCAGCCCGATCCCAGTGACCCATGTCGCCAGCATGGACTGCATTTCTGCTGGCCCATCAGGTGGCCCCTAGGGACAGGTTCTAAAAAAAGAACAGTATCAGAACCTTTCTTGAGTTCTGAAGGGCGCTGCAAATGTTTTTAAAAAATGAGTTTTGAAACTCAACCAGTTGGTCTTCACACAGAAACAATGCTGGAAGTGGAGAAATGGCCTGGAAAATGGTCTGGAGGTAGGATTGTCATATTTGGATAAGGTAAAATCAGATAACCCAAACCCCTCCACCCTTTCAGATCTGATTAATACAAGGCCCCTCATCCAGTTATAGTTGTGTTTTTTTTTATTTACTTTGTATGCCTCTTTTTCACTGGTGCAGTTCCCATCCCCCAGCTGGATACAGCCCATCCACCCATATCCTAAGCACTTACCTTCCTCTTTGACACCTCCCCCTTACCTCCCCCAGGTGAGTTGAGACTACAGCAAGACTGCATTGCCTGCCTCCACCTGTGTTCATGGGTAGGAGAAGCCTTAGTGGGGAGGCTGGCGGTGGGAAGTGGTGTTTGAGCATGCCACCAGGTCTGCTGTGCACACTAGGGTTTTTCCTACCTTGTGAGTTCTCACTCTTCACAATCACAAGTGGGGCTCCAAGCACTATGTGCTTCTATGGAGCTCAGTCTGCATAGCCCCACCCATCACAGTACCTCCACTGTGCTCGGTGGCAGTTGTGCAGTGGAGCTAGTGGCCCTTGAGAACATCCTGTGGGGCACTCAGTTCTCCTCCAAGTCTCCAACGACCCTGGCTTGTGCCAAACCAGGGTCACAGGTGCCACGGCAGTAGCTCTACTGCTGCGCCAATAGTCTTTCATCTAGTGGCAGTTTTTATGTCAGAAAAAACATTCATGTAAAAGGTGAGGTTTAAAATATGGAGGCAAACATTAAGTGGCAGTGTGATCTAGTAGTTAGAGCATCAGCCTGGGAGCTGGGAGATCACAGGTTCAAACCCAACCAGAACCAAATACTCTATATAAGACATTAAGCAAGTCACTTAACCTCCCAATGCTCAGTCCCTGTAGCTACAGGAATGGGTAGAGAGCTGGACTCCTCAGAAACTGAGACACAGATCAGATCCTCCAAAATGATTCGTCAAGATTGAGAGCTGGTTCACCAATCACCACCATATTCTTAACTCTGGCAAAATACGATGTTTGGATCGCCAAACCTTTTGAAATGCTTTGTTGACTCTCTCACATTTCAGGTTTTTATTTTAAATTACATGTAAAAAAATTCCAGAAGTTTCATTCCACTTTGACATTATAGAGTAATTTGTGTAGATATGTGACAAAAAATCCCATATGAATATATTTTAATTTGAGTTTGCAACATCACAAAATGTGACAAAATCCAAGGGGGGTGAATACTTTCTGAAGGCACTGTATGAATGTAAATGAAAACAATCCATAACATTATATATTACAGAAAACAAAAGTACTATACACACTTAGATGAACATCATTACGAGTAAAACCTCTCAAACAAATGAAAAGTACAAACATTCAAAGGCTTCAGAAAAAAGTCAAGTTTTCAGGACAAATTGACATACAGATTTAGTTTAGTTGCTGTATTGGTCCTTGTAAGAACAGATCCAGAAGCAAATGGTTTGATAACTTTTATTGGCCCAACATTGATGTTACAAAAAGAACAAAGTGCCTAAGCTTTTGGACCCACCAAGTCCTTCCTCAGAAGATTATGGTAGTTATTTAGAAAATCACATACTATTAACACCCAGATCATACATTCTGTTTTTTTATGTATGATCTACGTATTAATATAATGTGATTTTCTAAATAACTGCCATAAACTTCCAAGGAAGGACGTGGTTGATCCGAAAGCTTAGGCACTTTGTTCTTTTTGTATCATCAATGTTGGTCCAATAAAAGCTATCAAACCATTTGCTTCTGGATCTGTTCAGGATAAACTGAAAACTCACTAATGAGTTTGCTTATCTTAAGCCTATCAGAATAGCGTTCCATAGTATAGAGGCCCTAATCTCAAAATCCCCGCCAGCAAACATTTTAAAGTTGGATTAAGAAACAGCCAGCCACTGAAGATATGCAGAGTGGACAGCTCTAGTTGGACAATATTCCACAAGTCAATCTGACAGATATCTAGGGCTGCAACCGCATAGGAATCTATATGCAAGAAGTAGTACTTTGTAATAGGGATGTGCGAAAAAAAATTTCCACCAGCGGAATTTCAGCGATATGAATTTCACTTCCGCAAAAGTTCAGAAATCATATTCAGAACTTTCGCGGAAGTTCCAACTTAAAACTACAGAAAAAGTATAAAAAACTGCAGGTTAATTTATTAAACTGCAGAAAAAAAATCTGCAGAAAGGATCACTGACAGTGGTAATTTCTGAGGCTTTTTCTAACTGCAGTTTAATTAATTAATCCACCCCCCACTGATCAGGAGTCCCAGTAAATACCTTCAATCCCTTCCTTGGATCCTCATGGTTTCTAGTGGCCTCCCCACCCACCGATCATGGCCCCTAAAACATTTTATTTTCCTGATGTCTAGCGGAACCCCTCCCTAACCTGGATTTCTTAATCAGCAAAAAAACAGCTGGCAGTCCACCAACTCAACCCCCTCTATTCCCAGTATTCCCTGGTGTCTAGTGGACCTCCCAATCCCAGATCCCTTATAAAAAAAAAATAATCCCAATTCCCTGGTGTCTATTGGACCCCCCCAACCACCATCCTGACAGTTCATCTGCCATCACCCCACTCCCCTCCCCACCTTGCCCCAAGCAGTCCACCAGTGCAGCACTCCTCTATCCTCCACTACCAGTGGCCCACTAAATTGTCAGTGAATGACCGTACGGTTGTACAAGTAGGCACTCATTCACTGACAGTTCATTAAACTGTGGATAGAATAAATTCCGCAGTTTCTATACATTTTTCCACAGTTCACAAAAAAGTCCACAGAACTCGGTGAAAATCCACGGAAAATCCCAGTTTCGCCAATGGCGAAAGTTCCACAATTTCCATGAAATTTCGGAAATTTTGCGGAAGTTCCACGAAAGCGGAATTTGCAACTTTTGCCCACCCCTACTTTGTAATCAATCCAAAATCTGAATGGTAACCAATGTATTGAGTACTGAAATAATATGTTCTCAGAAACCCACATTAGAGACTACTCTAGCTGCAGCACTGAGAACATATTGCAGCTTATCACATTTGCAATTTGGAAAACCCAATAACAAAGCAAAAGGGTATCACACATTGACCAGTGAGCAAAACTGCACTACTCTCCCTAGACTGACTGTTCAATGAACTCTGCTACATGGCCCCAACAAGCAGGATGCCCACTAACTATCTATGCTGTTTAAATGTCTTTATGGGATGGCCCCAATTATCTCCTTACTCATCTTATCCCATTTGATAGTACCTACTCACTTTGATGGACCACTTCTATTAATTTAAAATTCTGAGGTCAAAGAGTTTGGTAGAAAAGCCTTCTCCTTTACGGCCCCAGGCTCCTGAATTAAGCTTCCCGCTAGGGGTGATTGGATTTGCTTAAATCTGTACCATGTGGATCTGCCAGATTTGCAGAAATTCTGATTCTGCCTCCAGTTCTGATTCCTATCCCAATCTGGAGTTTGAATCCCTAGAACAGAATGCGGAATTGGGATTTCCTATTCTGAACCTAGATCAGCAAAGAAACCTTCACCCTGCTCGATGTTTTTCTACTACAAGAAAACAAGCCCTTGAGCCAGCCCGGTGATGCTGAGGGTTGAGATGCCGGGTGCCTTACCTCGCGCTATGCCAGTGACCTGTGTTTGGGAAGGACCTAGTGTTTTTAGGGTGTCAGCCTGGGGGGGGAGGGAGGAGCGGGATTAAGCAAGTCTTCAGGCTGCTCTCCTCTCCTGGGGGTGGGTTGTCACCCCTCTCGTAGTTCCCTCCCCACTGGGTAGAAGTCCAGTGGGGTAATGTAGGTGGGTGGGGGTGGCAGTACGAGTTGATGGAAGGGGATGAGCTGGCTTCCAGTGTGCGGGTGCACCTCCACGCAGACGTACGGCTGTGTGCTGGAGCCAGAGAGGGATGCGGGAGAAAACCTACAAAAAGCCTATAAAACCCTACATAAAAAAGGAAACAAGCCCTCCCATCCTGACCCCCCCCTCAAAACATTTGTTTGTTTCACTCACCGCCAGTCCCCTTACCTGTTGGGGCATTAATCTTCACGTCCTCCAATCCAGTACACTGTACCCTGTACCCTGGTACCAGCTGAGCAGAGTAAGGCATTTAAATTTTAATCCTTCCTGGTCTCCCCACCTCAATCCACTAGTCTTCTCAGTCCTGAGTCCCGGCTACTGACATGGATACTTGATAACTCTTGCATCTTCCTTGAGATGAATCCCTCCCAGATTTTCATCCAGTCCCTACGGGCAAGCAGAGACCCATCCCAGAGACAGTCTGCTGCAAGTGTGGACTGCATACCCCTGCTCTACTGCCCCCGAAGAGGCAGTGGGTCTGCCTGGATTCAAGGTACAGCTTCTCTTGAATAGTAATTATGATCCCTGGTTCCCTGTCTGTGACTCCCCCTCCAACAGCAGCAAACTAACAAAACAAAAAAGAAGCATGCAGTCTAACAGCATGATGGATGACATGCAACACAGTCAACCAAGTCCAGCGCCAGTCCACAAAAAGTTTAAAACTCTGACTGCTGAGCTGACCCAGTGGCACTGAGGGCTGAGGTGCTGATGAGTGCCTTACCTCATGCTGCGCCAATGACCTGCATTCAGGAACAAGCTTGGGCTGGTGGGGGTTGGCGGGGGGGTGGGGGAGACTTGCCAACTCAGCTCTTGGCTGCTACCACATGGAAGTCTGCTGGCAGTGCCAAATGCTCCAGTTCAGAGGTACGCCCAATGGAGGTGGCAGTTGGTCTGAAGGAGACGGGCACAGCACAGCCAGTGAACCCAAGGGGTAAAAACTATTTTAAGTAAAACTCTGACTGCTACGAGATGAGTACACTTCTACCACTGCTCTTCTACTAGTGGTGGCCCATCCTGTCCTCCTGTCTCCCTCTCCATCATCAATTCACTTCCTTGTGCTGGCCACGTGGGAGATGCCAGCTGTTGAGTCAGGTCATTGGGTGGACATGCCCAACTGCACAAAATCCTTCAGAGTCATGCAATATTTCACGACAAGTCCCATAATCTCATCAATCAGCAACACTTAGGAGGATGAGTATCCAGCACTCACAGGACAATGTTAAATGGCCGTGACTGCGTGACATGGATACTATGGGGACTGTGGGATGGGGCAAGTTTAAGAAAATGTTTAGAAAATAATAATTTGCTCTCACACTCACCAGTTGCCTCTCACTGCTTGCTGGTTCACACTTGGGACTTGCAGCCAGTGATTGTTTTGCTCAGGAGTCCTCAACGCACAGAAGAAGGATGACATGCTGGCACTGACGGAGTCGGACTCAGGTGGGGGAATGACCTGAGTGGCAGAACTTGCTGCTACAGGACATGGCTGAGTTAGATTCAGCTAGTGGATGTTGTCAGTCTCTGGAGCGACTCAGCTGGGTGGAGTCGGCTGGACTGGATAAACTGCACTGCAGGGGGCACTGAGGCAGGCTGGCTGCTGTTTGGGGTGGGTAATCGGATATGAAATTTAAATCTGAATCCAGCTGAGAAATCCAATTCCAAAACTTCATTTTCAGAATTAGGATTTTCAAATCTTAATTCCGGATTTTAGACTGGAATCCTATTAAATCCAGTTCCAGATTCTGAAATCCAATCATCCATACTTTCCACCCACCTCAGAACTGTTTTCAGTCTTCAAGTTTTTGAGGCTAGTTGAGCAACAGAGTTGTATTCTAGGTGGCCTAGGTTCAAATCCTTTCTAAGGCACTTATTTCTTTCTCTCTTCTGTTTTTTTTTGTTTGTTTGGGTTACATATATTTATATAAAACAGAATGTTCCAGCAGAAAAGAACCAGTAGGCCTATATAGACTGCCTTATTTTCCCTGCCTCACACTACGTGGACGCTATTTGGTCACAGGTATCCCTCCCTCCTCCCTTACCTCTGTTTATTTCCTCACATCCTTCTTAAATTCCCTCCTCCCACCCCAGGCTTCATGGCATGCCCCCATGTTCTGGTTCTCCTCCTCCTCCTCCTATTTAAGAGATTCCCCTCCTGCATCTTACTCATCCCCATGAGGTACTTATAGGTCTCAGTCATGTCCCCTCTCAATCTCCTGACCTCTAGGGAGTACATGTTAAGCTCCCACAGCCTCTCCTCATACAATGTTTCATGCAACCCCCACACCATTTTAGTAGCCATCCTCTGGACCGCTTCCATCCTGTTGCTGTCCTTGCAGAGGTACAGCCTCAAGAACTGGACACTACTCCAGGTGGGGTCTCACAAGTGAGTGATACAGGAGCAACACCACCTCCCTTCTCCTGCTAGAGATCCCCCTTCCTATGTATGTCAGCATCCTGCTCGCCTTGTCTGCTTCCCTGTTGCACTTCCCTGACACCTTCAGATCATCAGATATGATCATTCAAAGTTCCATTCCATTCTTGCTTGGTAACTGTAAATGCCTCCCCCAATCTTATACACAGCCCCTCGGTTTCCCTGTCCTAGGTGCATGACTTTGCACTTTTTGGCATTGAAACTCAGCTGCCAGTCCCTAGACCACTCCTCTAGTTTCCCCTAGATCCCTTTGCATTCTGTCAACCCCCACAGGTGTCCACCCTTTTGTAGATTTTTGTGTCATCTTCAAAGAAACATACCTTCCCCTCCAGTTCCTCCATAATATCACTTACGAAGACGTTGAAGAAGACAGGGCTCAGTACAGAATCCTATGGTTCTCCACTGGTCACTCTCCCACCCTCTGAGTGACTGCTGTTTACCACCACCCTCTGCCTCCCATCTTTCAACCAGTTTGATACCCAGCACACCACCTTCTCCCCAACCCCCAGGCTACAAAGTTTCTTTATCAGCCTCCTGTGTGGCACAGTCCCAGACCTCACTGAGGTGCAGCTAGGCCATATCCACTGCCCTCTCCTGGTCCATCTCTCTCGTTACTCAGCTAAAGAAATTGATGAGATTTGTTTGCCATGAATTTCCCCTTGTGAAGCTGTGCTGCTGGTGGCCCTGCAGCCCATGCATCTCCAGATACTCCATCAGTCTTTCCTTTAATAGGGACTCCATTAATACTCCCACCATTGATGTAAGACTGACTGGTCTGGAATTACTGGTCTCCTCCCTGCGTCTGCTCTTGTGCAGAGGGACCACATTGGCCCTCGTCCATTCCTCTGGAGCCACCATCACCTCCAATGAGGTGCTAAATAGCATTGACAGAGGGGCAGCTAGCACCATGCTCATAGATAGATAGATAGATAGATAGATAGATAGATAGATAGATAGATCCTGTATATGCATTCAAATATATATGCAACATGTATGTAAGGTCCCTTTTCTGTACTTACTATACTATATATGTCGTGTAGTTTGTCTCTCAACATGGAACCTTTGAAAATGAGTAACTTTGCTGAAAGGCACTTTCCATTGAAATAAATGCACAATGCATCATTGTGAATAAAAACAGGCTTTCAAGGCTCATCTTTTACTCTCCCCCCTTCCTGGCAGTTGCCACATGTAGTGACTGCTACTCCTTGGTCTGGTACTTGAGGCTTGCGGTGTTAACCTGCGTTCTGGTAGTAGTAGTAGTAAAAAAATTTATTTTTATACAGGATACATGCCATTTGGGTTGGTAACCCAGTTTTCAAGACAGACCTGTACATAACTTTGCTTGGCTTATGTTCCCATACTCCTTAATGTAAATAAGTAGTCTGCACTTTTCTTAATCTTAATGTATGTGTTGTATGTATGTCACTGATTATATATGTCTGAAAATGGAACTCAGCTGTTCTGCTGTATGCTGTTAACCTCCCTGCCCCCCCTCCCCCCACAAACGGGATGCCACATTTTATGGGGCTATCCTGGCTGGAGAAATTTCAAATTAACACATCTCAGCTGGGCTATCCTGGGTAAGTAAGTTGCATACAAACCAGCTTCATGTTCCACCTACATAGTAACATAGTCATTTAAAGCCTCTAGGGACACTCAGCTCATTATGTTGTCCCCGTTCTCCACTTCATAAACAAGTAAAAATATACTGATATTGTTGCCTGGTTTCAGAGCTACCGGCATGGCTGTACACAGTGGGTGAAGATTGGAAACATCCTCTCACAAGATAGACCTGTCCCTTCAGGTGTCCCAGGGTCTATTTTAGGACCACTTCTATTTATTGTGTTTCTTAACAAACTCACAAACTCTTGTCAGGGCCACACCCTGCTGTATGCAGATGATGCAGTCCTTCTTATCAGTGATCCTGATCTGGGAGTACTTGAGATTCAGCTCCAGCACAGCTTTGAGCACATTGAAAGATGGTTCTATGAGCATAAGCTTATTATGATGTACAAAAAGATGAAAACAATGCTTTTCTCCAGTCTCCATCAGCCATAGAAACCACCCGCTCTCAATCACCAACAACACAGGATCCTCCTTGGAGCAAGTACAATACTTCAGGTACCTGGGGATAACGGTTGACAGCATGCTGTCATTTTTCCAACACATAGATAATGTTGCCAAGGCAATCAACATTTGTATTAGTCTGCTTTACAGGCATAAGCACTGCCTGTCCCCAGAGGCTCTTAATCTTGCAATTCACAGCTCAGTGGTCTCCCTAATTGACTACGGTCTAGTAATCTATGGGTCTGCCACTGATTCAGCCCTACAATGCATCAGAGTGACCTTCAGTAAAGCTGTTATCTTCTCACCGGGTCCACTCAGCTAACCCATACTTGTGACCTTTATGCCCAGGCTAACAGGCTCAGTTTCAATGCCAGACTTACGTACCACACCTAATTGCCCAAAAAGTTAACCTCGACATGATGCCCCTTGGGGTCCAGAAGTTTGTCATGCCGTATGAAAACCAACGCTCCACTAGAAGCTCTGGAAACATCATCTTTAAACCACTCTGGTGCCGTACTTCCCTAGCCCAGAGATCCTTTGCTTACCATGCCCTCTCTGGCTTAACTCACTCCCACAGGATATCTCCTCAGCGCCAACACTGGGCTCATTTAAATGCAAGCTCAGACAGTTGTTAGTGGCTGGTACCAGCTAAGACTGTTTCTCTTAACCGTAGCACATAATGCTCTGCTCCTGTGTATTGCGTTAGCCTACTTGCCACCCTGACTGCAGCACTTTACCCTCCGCCTACCCCCACACCTCCCTAACTGTCCCTCATCCCTCCTCCCACACTTCCCCGCCTCGCCACATCTTCTCCGATGAATGCCCCATGGGCTGATAAGTCTTGTCCATCCTTAATCTTTCTCCCCACACTGCCCCCCTTCTACCTTCCAACCGTGCCCCTCCTCACCCCCTCTCCACCTTTGTCCCTACCTAGCACTCCCTCTGCCCTTCTTTTTTCCTTGTCCCCATCTCTACCCCTTTCCCCTCCCTGCCCCGCCTTCCTTTCTCATACCTACCCCCCTCTCCCTTTTCCCTCTTATAGCCCTCCTTTCTGCCTCCCCATCTGTATTCTATTCCTCCAATATATGACAGTTTTATGCCTGACACGTGTCGTGTTTATCACAACACTCTTGGTGTTCGGTTTGTTTTTGTTTATTCTGCTAATTTCAGTTGCTAAGTACCGATTAATGTACCTATCGTTGGTTGTTGTCTTGACCCAGTGTATTCCTGTCGTACCTGTTCTGTAAACATTTTTGTTACCTTCTGTCTTGACGTGGAACCTATTTAAAGAGCTTTTAGCTCAAAGGTGTATCGAAAATTTAATAAATAAAAGAAATAAAAAATATTGCAATTGATGTCAAAACTATGAGGGACACGTAATAAAGTTAAAGAGGTCTTAAATCACACGAGCCCCACATACATTTGTTTGACTCTGTCTATATCATAGAAACAGATGATGATAGCAGAAAAAGTCTGATGGTCCATCCAGTCTGCCCCTATTACCCTGTCATATCCCAGGACCTACTGTCTCTGTGGGGTTGGCGCTTACACTATTCCCCCGTTTGGTACCTGTGTTTCTGTCACTACTTCTTGCTGAGTAGCTAATATCCCCTTGACTTTATCCTAGCTGTGCTTGAAGCCATTTATGGTTTTTGGCACCCACCATCTCCACCACTAGACCATTCCATAACTCAGCTATTCTTTATGTAAAATATTATTTCCTCACATCCTTTTTAAAACCTTCATTCCTTTAACCTCCATTCAAGACCTCTTGTCCTGTCTTCTCTGTTTCTGGTAAATAGCTCCTCACAGTCCCCCTTGTTAATTCCTTTCAGGAACTTGAAGGTCTCTGTTATATCCCCCATTTTCTCTTGAGGTTTCGAGTGAATACTCGTTCCGTGCCTTTAGTCAACCTTCACAGGCTCTTCCTTCCGGGCTCTACTGCATTATATTGTTCATACTATGTTATACATTCCCTAACCTATCCAGGTCTATTTTCACTCAGATGGGGATTTCAGAAAAGGGCACAGTATTCCAGGTGTGGCCTCCCAGTGACCTATACAGTGGTAAAAGTACTCCTGCCTTCTACTGTTGAAGAGATACTGGCCAATAGGAAAGTCAGGAGGCTGAGTAGAGTTGAAAAAATGCCATATTTATTTATTTAGTCTTTGGTAACCGGGTAAGGCCCACTAGGCACAAGTGCCTCTTTTCAGGGGCAACCTGGGAGCACTGGACGGTTAAGTGACTTGTTCAGAGCCACACAGTATGCAAGTGAAGGTTGTGAGAATCAAACCCAGGTCTGGTCTGCTGGAGGTACCAAGCTCATTCACAGCTCATCACTCTAACCTCTAGGCTATACTGCCATTCCATACTATCATTATGTTTGCTTGGACGCATGTGCAAAAAACATAGTGCCATCACCGGAGTTTTCAGAGGTGTGTCAGCCCTCTTCCAATTCAGTCAGTGTGTTTGCAGGCGGCGGCGCGGTTCTCAATGCCTGCTGGAGCTCTGTACTCCAAATGCAGTGGCGGACAGTTGAAAGGGGAGCTACGCTTCAGTGAGCAGCGATCAGATATCGCCTGCTCATGCACGCTCCTACACACACACACACACACGTAGCGCGCGCATGCACGCTGCCCCCAACGCACAGACACAACATAGCCGGCGGGGTGCCCAATCCCCCGTCGGCTGTCTGCCGCCCCAAACACAGTTTCATATGCCACGCTGGGTGCCCACCCTAGCATGGCTCGACCGTCGTATAGCCGACAGGGTGCCCAATCCCGTCGGCTCCACTGTCCTCCCCAGAGTACAGGGTGGCCACGCCTGAGCCCACCCCAGCGTGGGCAACAGATGCCATGGCCGACGGGGTGCCCAATCCCCTGTTGGCTCCACGCCCCCCACAGCCGCTCCTTCTGCCACCTCGGGAGCCTACCCCAGCATGGCAGACATCCCGCATCATCATAATAAAAGAAAAACAACTGAAAATCAACGGTCCCTCGCTGTGTCTGCCCCCACCGCGCCCACCCACTGCGCACCCTGCCTCCCCACACCCGCCTCACTCGTAAGTTTGCGAAATTTCAATATTTTCACTCCAGATTTTCAACATTGCCATTTACCACACCTCATTATGAGCAGTACAGCTGTCATTTTTCACAACTTCGCCTAGCGTGTTTCTGCCCATATGGCGCACAATAGCGCGGTCGATTAATGCGAAAATCAATATATGGGACATGTTAAGAAAATCACAGTGACACTGGTCATGAGCAGAGGTGTTAAAATGGCTATGTTGAAAATTTGGTGAAAAATTCCCAAAATGACTGTTTTAGGAGCGCACGTTGCACAGTTCCTATGCACGCTGGCAAGTTTGCAAATTTGTAATATTTGCACACCAGATTTTCAACAGTGCCATTTTAACGCACTTCCTTATGAGCAGTACAGCTACCATTTTTCACATCTCACCCAAAATGTGTTTCCGCACATGTAGCACACAATGGTACAGTCGGTGTGCGAAAACAATGTTTGGGACAGATTAAGAAAATCACAGTGACACTGGTCATGAGCAGAGGTCTTAAAATGGCTATGTTGAAAATTTGGTGACAAAAGTCCATAAAATGACTGTGTTACGAGTGAGCATTGTGCAGCTTCCATGCACCCTCGTAAGTTCATGAATTTGTAATATTTTCAGTCCAGATTTTCACCAGTGGCATTTTTCCACACCTCCTTATGAACAGTACAGCTGTCATTTTCCACAACATGGCCGAAATGTGTTTTCACACTTTCAGCACAGAAATGTTGGTCGCTGTGGGAAATCATTGTTCGGGACAGATAAAGAAAACACACACGACTGTTCATGATCGGAGGTCCCAAAATGCCTGTGTTAACAATCTGCTGTAAAAATCCCCAAACTAGTTACATTACAGGTGTGTGTTGCACAGTTTCTACGCACACTCATGACTTCACCAGTTTTTTTAAGATTTTCACAGCAGATTTTCAACATTGCCATTTTTTACACCTCCCATGAACAGTACCGCTGTCATTTTTCACATCCTGTTCAGAATGTGTTTTTGCACCTGTGGTGCCAAATGCCATAGTCACTGTGCAAAAGCAGTTTTCGGCTAACAAACTGATATTGCCACTGTTCATGAGGTGGGGGTCACAAAAAAACATGTTGAAAATTTGGAGTGAAAATACCAACGAATGCCTGAGGCATTAGGGTTTTCGACCATAATGCCCCACCCTGTAGAGAATGACAGGCATCAGGGGTGTGACTTGGGATTCTTGCCTGTCATGCTCATACCATTCCACCCCCACCCACACCCTGCAGCCAGTGAGAGGCATCAAGGTGTGCCTCGGACTCTTCGGGCCCAAACTTCACCCCATTCTCCTATACCGCACCCATCTCACCGTATTTCCTGATGGAATGGGATGCGCATAAGGGTCAAAGACCTCAAGGCACATCGTGACACTTGTCAGAGTCTGCAGGGTAGGGTGTGGTGAAATGGCGTGGTCGTTATGCCTGACGACCCAAAGGCACACCCCAATGCCTGTCACTCTCTGCAGGGTGGTGGTGGGGTTGACTTCAGTTCAATACTTCGCTGCCATTCCTATTATGCAGCTCTGTAACTTCTACACTACCAATGCCAATGCCAGAAAGCAAACATTCGGCATTGACAAATGCTGGTTTTTTTATATCACAGTAAAGTGACATCATTCTGTGTGCTAAGTTTATCAAGACACCAGTGCTATAGTATTATTCTATTCTGATGAGTCCCTATCTATTCCGTGTGACAAAAAGCACACCACACATGTAAAGAGGTTGGGGCATTCATGTGCTATGGAGAACTGAAGACACTCATCCCTTGCTTCCAATGTAATGGAGGAGCCTGCAAGGTATCCCAGCAGGCAGAGCTTTGTCTGGGGGCAGGGCCTGGGACACCTGGACAAACAACAGGGACAACAGGTAGGACCGCCCAGAAGGAGCTGGGGGGGATAGGGTTCCCGGGGGGAGGAAGCTTGTGGCCAGGGACAGAGAGAAGCTAAGCCCTTAAGAGGTGCTGCACAGGAGGAATTCCTCCTCATTCCTCCTTGTCCCAGGTCGCATCCCACCCAAACCTCACCCTTGTAAAAGCAGGGGGGAATGTGGGGGGTATAGGGAAATTGCTGTCCCACTAAGGGGGATCGCCTTAGGGGTCGAGAAGGAATATTCCATTTTTCTCCCACTGGGTTTTCCAGGTCTTTGCCTTCTCCAGCAAGGTGGGAGAAATTCCAGTTAGAGTAGGCTAGGGATTAGATAGGTAGGTGTCACAGTCATGAACCTTTGTAAGTGGTGGCTTGGTAGTCTTGGAACGCTGTGGAAGGGGGTAACAGGGGATCACGTGTCCTGACCAGCCAGATCTCCCTGAGGCTGACAAGAAGGGCAGGCCTGACGGATGGAGTCCGGATGGCACCCTCTTGGGGCAGCATCCTGCAGCATGGCGGATCCTCTGACGAGGGAGGAGCTAGCCGCAGCCGGTCATATAGCCATCCCTCATGCCCTGGAGGTTGTTGCCCTCACAGGGTCCTGGTTGATAGTAAGGCGGCCCTCCCCTGGAGGGAGGGTGAACCATCAACAATCCAGTTGCTCCATGGTGAGCTAGATTCCTTCCAAGGCTACCTAGCTGCGCACATCACGATGAAGCAAATGTATATATGGATAATTGGTTTATTAATAAACACATGGCTGTGGCCATTTCTCCAAAGCTCATTGCTGTGTCAGTTTGTTCAGGTGAATAAGGTATATGCCCTCAAAAGACAACTGCTTCTGTTTGCTGGGCTATTGTCAACAGATTGTTACACTCATTGTATGTAGCACAAGGAAGACAAGCTACTTCACGGGGCTTTTGGAAAGCAATGTGTGATGTCAACTGATGCCACTGATCCCTTGCATAAAAGCAGACTTACAAAGGGGGCTGTGAATAGATGGTTATGAATAGCTACTGTCCGTGACCTGTGACTAAGCTTGAACTGTTGATTATCTCTGCTGCAACATCCAAACCTTAGTACACATCCAGCGCAACCCATTAGTGCACCTCTGTCCAAGTGAACTAGTACTACTAAACATTTTATAAAACCCATGAATACTGAAAGTCCTTCCAATAGCATGGTGATTGAGGCCTCCTTTTGTTTTTCTCTCAGCTTCGTGGCCACTTGAAATAAGCCTGGTGTGGTTGAGGTATGCTTCTTTTATGTTGTGGAATGTCAAATCTCCTTGGGGGGAGAGAGTGGAGGAGATTGGACAAGCTCACAATAAGAAAACCGTCAAAGTAGACTATAAATCTGGAGAATTTGTTAACTGCCAGAAGCGAGAGAACTCCATAATTTGTTTAGGTGGTTCTGATATTAAAGAGCATTTCAACATCTGTTGACACAGTGGTCCACTTTAGATGAGGCTGAGGGGATATGGTGAAATGAAACACATTTGTTAAGCTGTAGGGCACTTGTTCATGTGCTGTATGTTTATGAGAGTGGGAAATAATTGTAATTTTTGTTTGGTACTGTGAATCATGCAGGGGTAAAGTTATGTCACACTAGTTCACATCTCATGCAATCTATCCATTATCCATCCTAGGAATGATGAGATCTTACACTCACGCCACATCTGCCCACCTCTGCTGGTTGTCCAAAGGTACAATGATGCTTCTTGTATGAGATGGGGGTGCAATTTAAAATCAAAAAACATAAGGCAAAAATGAAAATTATGTACCTGCTGTAATTCCTGATCTTTCTGTGTATCTTCACCATTCATCACTAAATGGGTACCTGCCGGAAGGCAGGACCCCGCAGGATTTGTTATTTTTTTTGCATAGGCGAAGCCAACGTAGCGATGGCGCGCCCCTGAGGCCAATGTATGATGTGATTCTCACGGGTTGGCCATTGGCTATCATCGGCACCGCACCCCTCGCCAGTTCTGAGTCACCATAGAGTAAGAAATAGGTAGGGAGGGTGGGACAAGAATGTCCAAGGGACAGAAAAAGGAAAAGATATATAAAACAAAAGGAGGAATAAACATCTGAGAGGACAGAAGAAGAAGGAAAAATAATCTAGGGATTGGGAGGGCCTCCAATCTCTGGGAAAATGGAAAAGAGAAAGGAAAGAGGGAAGGAGGAAAATTTTTATTGGGAGGGGAGAGGACAGCGCCACCTGACCCTGTGGTCTGGACCCCGGAGGTTAACAGTGAAAGAGTTAAGACCTTCTGCACAAGGAGTAAGCAGGAGAACCTGGCAAGGCAAGGAAGGTCTCGAGTCAGAATCAAGCAAGTTGACAAATAGGAACTCATGGCAGAGGACAACTGCCCTCGAGGGATTAGTCATCGGGACTGACCATAGCCAAGGAGCCCAGGAGTCATGTCCTCTCCCCTAACCAAAAGAAAGAGGGGAGGAGGAACTTCAAGGTAGACCCTCCTAACAAAAGAAAATATAAGTGGTTAGTCTCAAAGGGCAAGGGGAAGAGGGAAGGAGAGAAGGGGCTGCAATTCAGCACCCCACCCCTAAGAAGGGGTGGAAGCCGGAGGCGGTGAGGAAAAGCCCCCCCCACCTCCCTCCATAAATCAACTGCAAGAGGCAGTCCCCCATGTGCATCAAGGTTTCCCCACTCCTGGCCAATGAGAAGGAGGGGAGGAAGAGGGGAGGCACACAGAGGGGGGGGGACCCAGAGACTGAGGCCCCAGGGGGAAGGAGGACGGGATTTAGTGATGAATGATGAAGATACACAGAAAGATGAGGAATTACGGTGGAACATAATTTTCTTATCTTATCTGTGTGAATCTTCACCATTCATCACTATTTGGGTGAGTACCGAGCCCCCAAAAGGGGGCCAGATAGGACCCTAAGGGACTAAGCCCCTTAGCCTCCAGTGGGGGATACACTGGGTGGAGAACCTTTATGGGTCTGGCGAGGCCCAGGAGTGAGGAGAGTGAGACGGGGACCCCCCAGAGGGGGAAGGAAGGCACCATGATAATCGCTGTCTCACCCTGTGGGAGAAAAGGTGGGTTCTCCGGTAGGCGGAGGAAATCACCCTGCGCCGGGCCACGGGTGACAACTGGGAAAGACGAAGCCACGCCATCCACCTAATGCAGATTTCTGCTCCTATGACTCTGGAAGCTATCTCGTTATCATAGGATGCCTCTCTTGGTGCCTTGCTAGCTCCAGGTCCTGAGCAGAGAGTGTGATGGCCTGTCTGGTTACCTCCATATCAGGCAAAGAGGCTAGGAGCTGACCTAGTCTGGACCACAAGAACCTGTCGTAGGATGCATAGTGGGCCTGATGAGCTGCAATGGATAACAGAATCCGTGCCGAGTAGAAAACCCTCCTACCCCAGAAATCAAAATTCAAAGAGTCTGAATCTGGAGGCTGGTCACGGTATGGGGTGTGAAGCCCAGAAGGAGTGCCCAACTGCATCAAACCCGAAAGAGGGTGAGGCATGCAAACTGGAGACTCTGGGGGAGCGCAGTACCTCTGGCAGAGTTCTCTTGGGGCTGGAACAGAGGAGAAGGGATGTCACCAGAGCTGCAGTGACACTTCCCGAAAGGGGACAGGCCAGGCAGGAACCACCAGGTTGGCCGCACTGAAGTCACCTAAGAAGGTGCACACCACATGCTCAGTATTGCTTTCTGAGCAGGGGGTGATCTGGAGATCATCCATCATTTTCACGAGGAAGCACTGATAGGAAGTCAGATCAGTCTCAGGGGAGATGTGGACAGAAGATTCCTCCCCCTCTTAGCACATGAGTCTGGAGATTCAGGGGCTGGCTGTTCAGGGGAAGGGTGGAACACTCACTCATCCGTAGCCCTAACATAAGTGGGAACGTGAGCAGCCAATCCCCTGAACTGCTCCTAGGTCAAAGGTTGGTAGGACCAGTAATACCAGGGAGAGAGGGGGATGGAGGCAGAGGAATAGGGGCCAGATCCTGCAATGAAGAGGAACGTCCTCTGCCCAGGCAAGAGGGCCTAGCAGATGCTCCCAACAGGGAAGGAGGCCTGGAAAGCCCAGCAGCCAACAGCTGATCAACCTTTCTGGAACTGTCTAGACCATGCCCTGAGGAACAATCCTCCTTGTGAGGCAACTGGGACTGTGAGAGTTCAGAAGGACAGTCCCTGGCCTCCAAAGAAGAGGTCCCTCTCGAAGAGAGTGAAGTGGAAGGACGAGGATCCGCACGATGGCTCCTCCATAAACCTGGGTGGGTTCCAGGGAGACACTGCCACACAGAACCCAGGCCCCTCAACCCCTTGGACTCCAAAAGAGCCCTCTGCCTTGAAACCACCAACCTAGGCAGCTAGAGGTTCCGAGTAGTCTCTGAGGAGACCACCCAGGGTGCAGCACCCTCCCCTTCCAAGGCTGCACTGGGCTGTCCCAAAGTTGGACTGTCTACGTACACCACAGAAGGGAGTACATCAGCTGAGGGGGCAGACAACTCCCTGACTCCAGGCTGCACAGCACTAGTCACCTGGACCACTGCCAGCAGGTCAGTGCCACTGACCCCAGAATCAGGGAGAGTCACCCGCTCCTCAGAGGGAGGCTGAGTGGAAGCCATAGAGGTGACCAGTGAGGGGTCAGAAGACTCCAAGGAGTCCGGAAGCCAGTCCAGATCAGACCCAGAATTCTCCTCCAAGGAGGTGGAAACCGAGGTCCGATGCCAGACCACCCTCTGACCCCAGCCCATTCCTAGGCCACGAGAGGTGCCAATCTCAGCCCCGGCACTGTGGTCTGCACCTACAAAGGCACCAAAACCAGTGTCTGCACCAGCCACGGTGCTGCCTTCCTCCCCATCGCCACTCGCAGCGCCGGAGCCAGAGACAGCACCGATGGCGGTGACCAACTCTTCCCCAGCACCATGAATGTCACCGAGGGCAGAGACGGCACTGACCACAGCACCATTCCCCGGCACCTCAAATGACACCAGAGCTAGAAACAGAGCTTTCCCTTACGGTGGTTTACAAGGGCGTCAACAGAGGGCACACATGGCCCTAATATCATGTTGCGCTAAAAAAGTCATTTTGAGACATTGGCAGGAATCAAGCACTCCTACATATATGGAATGGTATAAACAGATTATGTTTGCCTTACATTCAGAATTCATCATTGCTGGAGTTAATAGTAGAATAGAGAAGTACAAATCAAGATAGGAATCACTGTATACCCTTTTAGCAATTTAATATTGTTTAATCTGTTTTTTAGATTCTTGCTTTTCGTCTTTATAGATATGTACAGGTATGCGGTAAGGCAAGGGTGTTATAACACCTTTGTCATTTATATAGTGGCAGACAGGGGAGGGAGGGTGGGTGGGGAACAGGCAACGATAATACGGTTTCGAATTTAACATGAGGTAATCTACAAATATGTACCTTAACATGATACATGTGTATCTACTTCCTCTTTTTCTTTTATCATAATATGAATGTGTGTACAAATTATTCATTGTCTGTTCTGCTGTGAGGTGTTGTTGTTGGAAAAATTAAAATCAATAAAGTTTATTAAATGAAAAAAAAAGAAACAGAGCTGTCCTCAGCCCCGGAGTTGCGAAGGGTGCCGAGATCAGAAACAGCTCCAGAAACAGAAGATACACCTCCCACGGCACTACTCCAATTGCTGGCACCACGAATGGTGTCAACAGCAGAAACAGCACCAAGAGACGGGCCGGCGCCAACCATGGTGTTGTCTGAACCCACAGCACCACCAACAGCACCGAGGCCGAAAATGGTGCCAGCGGATGGCGTCCCAGCTGGTGCCAGCCCTGGCTCGCAGGTCCCAGAACATGATACTGGGGGAGCTCTCACCTCTGAAGAGGCAATTGCCTGGGTGGTGCCTCCCGCCCTCCCCCCAAAAAGGGCAGACTGGGCCTCTTGCACTGCGGAAGAAGTCCCCGCTGAAGCAAGGCTAGAAGAGGCGGAGGTCCCCCTCCTCCGTGGTCTGCACAGAATCAGGAGGGGACCCAGAGGAAGGGTCAAGTGTCTGTGCCTTGGCCTGATGATTATGGACCCATCCCCCAAAAGTTGGGAGTGCACGCTCTACTTTCAACGTACGCAACTCAATGACCTGGTGGTCCATGGAGAAGCAGGCATCGCAGTTGTCCATGCGTGGGAAGAGCCAAGGCAGGAGAGACACCGACCATGCTAGTCCTTGACGGAGTATTGGCGGCCGCAGGGGCACCGATGCATAGCAGGCTGCCCCACCCTACACGACTTCTTGCACCCTGAACCAGACATGCTCTACCGGCTAAAACAATGAAAAAACAGTACTTGACGTCGCTGAATAAAGTAATAAAAGGAACAACCTTACCGGCAAACAGCGGCATCGAGCAGAGGCAAATAGAACCGATGAGTACTTTTTTTCCAATGTGCAAGGGACGAACAAAACCAGGACTCCCTAGGCCTCAGGCGTATGTCACAGCAGGAATTCCAACGCTCCACGCGAGGTTCAACCTCTACGGCAGGAGACGAAGAACTGGCAAGGGGCGGCGCCGATGACAGCTAACTGCCAACCCACGAGTGCCATGTTGTATGTTGGCCTCGAGGGTGGCGCCATCGCTGCGTCGGCTACGCCCATGCAAAAAAAAAAAAAAAAGCTACCGCAGGGTCCTGACCTCCAGCAGGTACCCATTTAGTGATGAATGGTGAAGACTGACACAGATAAGATTAAGTTATTCTAGAGTAAGTTCATATTCACATCCGGCCATGACGTTTACTCTCTGCAATTAAACTGATGAAGGGTCCAAAGATGGAGAAAGCTATGACTAACCCTTAAAGGTAAAATAGATGCTATTCGAATGTTCATCTTCTCTACAGTCTCCTATTTGCTAAACAATCTCTCAATACCACTTTCTTAAAAGCCATTTAAGGCCCTGGACAAACTAATTTCACTATTCCTATGGGAGGGTAAAGCTCCGAGATGGAGGTGGATAAAACTGCAGGCCCACTGGTCCAAGGGTGGACTGGGGCTTCCCTGGTTCATAGGCTATCACTTTGCTTACAGAATGGCTCAAGCCGCTGCCTGATTCGTTCCTTGCTCTACACCCCCCCCCCATGGGTACTCCTTGAAGCTGCCCTGTCAACAGACAACTCCCTTTTCTCCTTGCTATCCAGCAGAAAACCCACTGGAAGCCAGCTTACACCCATTATGACAGAAACTTGTGGATCATGGCACCGTGCGATGGCAATTACAGGGGTTCCAAGTACAGAATACCTTCACCCTCTCTCCTATGCTCCTTTATGGAATAACCAATTTATAATGGTAGATCGTAAACCCCTTAAATGGACCTCATGGGTCTCCAAAGGCATTCGGGTAGTAGGAGATCTCCTCCTTCCAAATAGTAGAATACTAATGTCCTTTGACCAGATTCGAGACACCTATGGGATGATATCATCAGACTTTTGGAAATTCCTTCAGTTAAGGAGTGCTCTAACCTCCCTTCTCAAGACCCCACCTACCCAGACTACCTGGAGCTATCTGACTGTCCTCCACCAACCTAAGAAAAGCCAGGGCTTCGTGGGTATCTTTTATAAAGTTCTCAGGGACTCACAGCCTGACACTACCTTAGCAGGCAGAGCTGCTTGGGAACGGGATCTTCCTCATCCCATATCCCAACAGCAATGGTCAGAGTGTCTGAGGGCAGCCCACACAGCCTATGAAGATTCCAAGAGTCAGCTAATACAGCTTAAAATCCTCCTTAGGTGGCACAAGACCCCCACAGTTCTTCATAATCTTAAGATATTGACACAAGATCAATGTTGGAGGTGTCATTCCTCCCCTGCCCATGACCCTACAGAGTTTCTGGATGCAGGTATTAGAGGACAGCTCCAAGACTGTAGGCAAATCACTCTCTCTTCAGCACTACCCCCTTCTACTGGGAGACACCTCAGTACTAGTTCCCCTCACCGCCCCTAGAAAAGTATGGGTCCTAGTAGCTGTTATGGAGGCAACCCACTGCCCCATGGTATCACAATGGCGAGCAGCTATGGCTAAATTGGCCATCTTTGAGAGGCTCACGGCAGTGGCCAAATGTCGTCTCTCTAGATACTACAAAAAATAGAATGCATACATGCATTCCCACATTTGCACTGTTGCACCTCTGCTGCCGCAAAACCCCCCACAGTCCTGATCTACAACACTACCGACCACTATATTAGAATGCTGCAGCTATTGACCTACACCACCTTCTATCAATACTTACTTTGCTCCTCTCTTTATTCCTGCTATTGCGTACTGTTACCTTGAAGACTCCTATATCGGGCCACTTGCCATGTGAAACCTGTAAGACCCTGGCTGTAGTTTACTACTGTATATAACTTGAAAAGCAGAGAATGTTTCACTACGACCTGCTGGGTAAGATATAGTTAATCCAAGTTTGACATATGAAGGTTTCAAAACTGCTAGTTTAATTATAGTCTGGGTTTTCTCCCAGACTATATAGGAACATTACTCGTGTCAGAATAACACTGCCTCTTATAGATGGAGTATCATAGTAGTCTGGGAGCGAAATGAGCTGATTTATACCCATGTACTACTGTACTGACTTACCTTGTTGCCTGGAGTATTAGTGCCATTTTCATGGCTTGTTGTAAATGGAAAAATCAATAAAACATTAAATGATAAAAAAAAAAAAAAAAAAACTGATGAACGTATGGCTAGCCATAGGTATGGATATTGCTACAGATGTCGGGGGCTACCACTGTACCTCTCTTTGTAGAACTGATACCAGATACATACAGAAATACAGAAACATAGAATTTGTCAGCAGAAAAGGACCGCTATTCCCACCCAGTCTGCCCAGATGTTCCCTGCCTAATCTGTCTCAGCAGACTGTGACTGGTCTCCAGTGATCCTTCTTCCCCTGCCTATTTACTAATATTCCCCTTTGTTTATCCCAGTCATGCTTGAAGACTCCTCTGTGTTTGCCTCCATCACTTCAGCTGGGATTCTGTTCCAGGCATCTAACACCCTTTCAGTGAAGTAGTACTTCCTCACATCCCTTTTAAACATCTCCCCTCCTACAGCTTCACCACATGTCCCCTGGTCCTGTTGCTCTTTCTCATTTGAAAGAGACTCCCCACCGCCACCCTGATTACCCCTGTGAGGTACTTGTAGGACTCTATCATGTCCCCTCTTGTTCTCCTCTCTTCCAGGGTGTACATGTTAAGATCCCTCAGTGTTTCCTCGTAGGGCTTCTCATGTAAGCCCTGCACCATTTTTTTTCCACCCTCCTCTGGACTGCCTCCACTCTATATCCTTTCTGAGTTTCAGCCTTCAAAACTGGATACAGTACTCCAGGTCTGGTCTTCCTATACTCTGCAAAAACCACCTTCCTCCTCCTGCTGGTGATACCCCTTCCTATGCACCCGAGCATCCAACTAGTCCTACCCACTGCTTTGTTACACTACCCTGACACTTTGCGGTCATCGGTTATGATAACCCCAAAGTCCCTTTACTGCTTAGTGACTGTCAGTACCTCACCACCCCCATCCTATACTTTGCCACTGGGTTCCTGCGCACTAGGTGCATGATTTTGCACTTTATGACATTGAATTCTCAGCTACCATGCTCTTTGCCAAGATCCTCTCTAGCCTCTCTACCTCCTCCTGAGTGTCAACCTTAGTACAGATTTTGCTATCCTCTGCAAAAAGGCATACTTTCCCTTCCAGTTCTTCTGCAATGTCACTTATGAAGACACTGAACAGGACCGGTCCCAGTACTGAGCGCTGTGGCACCTTGCTGGTCACTCTTCCATCATTAGAGTGTTTGCCTTTTACCACACACACTGTCTGTCTCCTATCTGTTAATCAGTTTCTAGACAAATTCACCACTTTGAATCCCACCCCGAGGCTGCTCAATTTCTTTATCTGTCTCCTGTGCAGCAAAGTGTTAAAGGCCTTGCTAAAGTCCAGATAAGCCAAGTCCTCTGCCTTCCCCTGATCTATTTCCCTGGTCACCACGTCAAATAAATCCATCAGATTCTTCTGGCATGACCCCCATACACCCACCACCGTGAATCCATGTTGCCTATGGTTTTGCAGGCCATTGGATTCATGATACTTTACCAGCCTTTCCCTAAGCAATGTTTCCATTAAAAAAAAATTAACACATTATATGTATATATATATAAAAAACAGTTTTTCCCTGTATACACAATTGCGATCAAAACTAATAGAAACCATGAAAATTAAACACGGGCAAGTCTTCTACTGTATATTCACAAATAAACAATGAGGTGGTTAACAATATCACAATGCCGCTACCCCCTCAGACTATTCGTTTTATGATTTGGTTAGCCCTCTAGATGGGTTTATTTCTTGTATACCATGTTTACCCATCATTTATTATATATAGCATGTGTGCATTATAGTAGCGCTATAGTGGCACTATAGTTAGAGTTGAGAAGGCAGTTTAATGTTAAACCCCAATTTTTTCACTTTAATAACTTTGCAACCCTTGAATGGATTTGTATGAAATTTTGCACGCAGAACCTTGTGGGGCAGATCTCTTGATGTGGCATGTTTTCTTCCAATTAGTTGTGTGGTTAGGGGTCAGAGTCCGAAAAATTGTGCAATTTACGTGTTTTTTTGTTATTTCTTTGTCCACCTGTATCTCCCAAATGGTTTGGAATTGTGGTCTGATATTTTCAGGGTAGAAAGATCTTGCCTCATTGATGTGCCTTTTGCTGTTTTGGTGAAAAAATATTAATCTGTGCCAAAGTTATTAATGTTTAAAGTTGCCATTATTTTCAGTGTCAGTGGCTCAGGAGGTAGCACACTTGCCTCTGAGGCTGGTAGATCAGAGGGCTGTGGGTTCAGTTCTCACATCTGGCACTTGGGTTAATATCCCAGTATTGACACTGTAGTGCAGCATGAGAGAGGTGCTGCACTTCTGATGTGCTGTCTTTCAGATGAGATGTTAAACTGAGGCCCCATCTGCCTGGATTGGTGGTAGTTCAGGTGGATATTAAAAATCCCATGGCAGTTATCGAAAAGAGTAGGGGGAATTTCCCTGGTGTCCTGGCCAAATTTCCCTCATTCACTAAAAATACCACCAACAGCTTAATCTGGTTCAAGGTCAGTTGGCATTCATCTGTATCCCCTTCCCCCTTGTCGTGCCTGAAAATAGGCAGGATTTGTCTAGTGCACTTACCGGTCAACAAAAACTAAATAAATAAAATTTTCATTGGGAATTTATAGATGTCCCACTCGGAAAAGGATTATTTTTTGCCACCGGTGCATAATCCTTTTTCAGATGGATCATCCTGTGTTGGAAATGGGGAAATCTTTTTTTGTTCTGCTGCCATTTTGTTTTTCAGTTAGCAAGAGAAACAAATTGTAAGTAAGTCAACAAAATGGTGTCTTTACTAGACATCAACAGATGTAGCTTGCTTATCGGGACCCCTTCAGCTGGATTCTGTAGTTCGTTGTTGTAGAAATGCCTTCCATTTTTTTTTTACATTCTAAATCTTTTTCGTGATTTGTTATACGAAGAAAGACTATTTTTCATATTATGACTTATGAAAAAATATCCTTTTTCATTACTGGAAATACTTTCCCTGGGGTCTAGTGGCACCCCCTACCCTCTAACTGCCACCCCTCATAGTTTTTATTATGATCCCTGGTGTCTGGTGGTACCCCCTAACCTCCAACTGCCATCCCCATTGTTTTTATTATGATCCCTGGTGTCTAGTGGCACCCCTACCCTCCAACTGCCATCCCCATTGTTTTTATTATGATCCCTGGTGTCTAGTGGCACCCCCTACCCTCCAACTGCCATCTCCATTGTTTTTATTATGATCCCTGGTGTCTAGTGCACCCCCTACCCTCCAACTGCCATCCCCATTGTTTTTATTATGATCCCTGGTATCTAGTGGCACCCCATACCCTCTAACTGCCATCCCCACTTTTTGTATTATGATCCCTGGTGTCTAGTGGCACCCCATACCCTCCAACTGCCATCCCTATTGTTTTTATTATGATCCCTGGTGTCTAGTGGCACCCCCTACCCTCAGACTGCCATCCCCATTGTTTTTATTATGATCCCTGGTGTCTAGTGGCACCCCCTACCCTCAGACTGCCATCCCCATTGTTTTTATTATGATCCCTGGTGTCTAGTGGCACCCCTACCCTCCAAGTGCCATCCCCATTGTTTTTATTATGATCCCTGGTGTCTAGTGGCACCCCCTACCCTCCAACTGCCATCCACATTGTTTTTATTATGATCTCTGGTGTCTAGTGGCACCCCTACCCTCCAAGTGCCATCCCCATTGTTTTTATTATGATCCCTGGTGTCTAGTGGCACCCCTACCCTCCAACTGCCATCCCCATTGTTTTTATTATGATCCCTGGTGTCTAGTGGCACCCCCTACCCTCCAACTGCCATCCCCATTGTTTTTATTATGATCCCTGGTGTCTAGTGGCATCCCCCACCCTCTGATCACTGTCATCATTATTATTTTATTTTTCATCCCTTGTGTCCACACCCTCTACCCTCCAATCGCTGTACCTATGATTTGATCTATTATCCCTGGTGTCTAGTGGCACCCTTCCACCCTCTGAGCATCCTCCCCATTATTTTTACTGTTATCCCTGGTGTCTAGTGGCACCCCCCCAACCCTCTGAAAGCATCCAGACCTGAAATCACGAAAATGGTCCTTGGATGTTTTTTTTTTATCTTTAAAAAAGAAAAATGTCCCTCACTGATCTGATTCCCCCGCCCCACACCTTCTATTCAGCACCCAATACCCTGCACCCTCACACACACACACCCACACCCGCACATACCCCACAAACCCTCACTCAACTGAACAGGTTCGAGATCCACTCTCCAACAGAAGACACATCTTGCTGCTGGAACCAGAGATTGCAATATGAGAGATTAAGGTAAATGTGGTTCGATGCACAGTATTTCAAAGGGGGTTCAACTTTTATGCATAACTCAGCCATTTTTTTTTTAAATTTGATACCAAATTTTCAGCATGACCTTTTAGGGATTCCACCTCCTGAACAATACAACAGTCATAACACAGCTCCTGCACAAAAGGTGATTTTGTGGTCGGTTGGCAAATTGATCTTTTGAGCAGGATTTGAAAATTTTTCTTGTCCTTGTTCATTGGGGGGGGGATCATAAGAAGTCTATGTTGACAATTTGGAGTCAAAATGTGTAAAACTACAAAGGCCATGCCCATTTGTTGCAATTTTTGCTACACATGACCATAACTTTGGATATGTTAAATATTTTGACCCAACATTTTCAACATAGCCTTCTTATTACCCAACCTCATGTATGCCACAGCTGTCATGTTTCAAATATTGGCCAAAATATGTTTTTGCACCTGTGGTGTGCAATGGCATTGCAGTTGCATGGAATTATGTTTTGACAGTCATTTGAAAATTTTCTGTACTGGGTACATGGGATGGGGTAATACGATAGCTATGCTGACAATTTGGGCACTGTTGCCCTATAGATTGAAGCACAGGGCCCTTCCACTGCTACATGCATTTAGGCATGCCGGGCCCTGAGCTCCCACAGGCAAATAAGGATACAATTATTATCTCAAATACTATGGATGGATGGGAGCATAGGGAAAGAGGGCTCTGCGCTCCCACAGCCAATTAAGGCTATGATTGCACTAACAACTTTTGTTTGCAATGGATATAATTATACTATTCAAAAAGTAAGGAAATTCTTTGCAAAAGCTTTGGTAATGCACTCATTAGGGTTAAAGTAACAAAATAGGGAACTATGGTGTTGAGGTTTTCAACCCTAACATCCTATCTGCACCCTGGAAGCAGAAAATGAGGCATGAGGTGCGTTGTAGGGGTCTGAAGCCTAACGCTTACCCCATTCTCATTTACTGCACACATCTATGCTTATTTAGTGATGGAATGGGGTGAGCGCTAGGCTTCAGACCCCCATGGCGCACCTCATGCCTCATTTTCCGCCTCCAAGGTGGGGGTGGGGTGTTATGGTTGAAAACCCTAACACAATGTTTCCCTACTTTTGTCGCTTTAACCCTAACTAGTGCATTAACAAAGTTTTTTGCAAAGAATATATATTATACTGGTGCGGTTGCATCAGTATAGTAAAAGCTGAATGATGACTTTTATGTTAAACCCGAAATTGTGAACTTTAATAACTTTGCAATCATTCAAACAAAGTGCATGAAATTGTGCATGTGCTATCAGGGACCAAGGATCTCTTGATGTGGCAAGTTTTGTTCTGGTCACTGTGTGGGTGTGAAGATATGGAGTGTGAAAAAATTTGAAAATTGCTGTTTTTTACAAATTCTTTGTCACACCGCTGCACAAAAACTGTTTTGAATTTAGGTCTGAGATTTTTAGTGTACGTAGGTCTTGGGTCACAGATGTGGCTTTTGAAGGTTTGGTGAAAAAATATTAATCCATTCCAAAGTTATTGAATTTTATTTATTAATTTCGTTTTTGTTGACCGGGTAGGTACAGTAGACAGCAGGGCTACCTATTTTCAGGCATGACCCGGGAGGTTACAATCAGAAGATATAGAAACAACAGCAAGGTACAAAAGAATAAATCAAGTAAACAAAACGGTAACATAATTAAAGTTTCCCATTAGTTCCTATGGGGATTTCCCTTTCCAGTTAGATTTGAGCCCCAACAAAGGATTCTTTATTGCAAATGAGTAATTCTTTGTCGCAAATGGGGAATCTTTTTCCATGCCGCCACCATTTTTTTTTTTAGTGAGGCAAATAAAATTAAAAAAAATGAAAAAATTATGTTTTTTGGTTCAATTTAAGTTGGTTACTATTTGTACCCCTCCTCCCCAGTCACCCCTGAAAAAGGGACAGTGGGATTACCTGGTCAGCAAAATTAAATAAAATAAAAACAATAAAAAAATAGAAAGTAACCAGCACATGTGTTCTGCTACTCAGAACCTATTCTATCAGATTCTGCCGTTTGATTTTTGATAAATCACCTGGAAATGTGTTTTTTGAACATGCCAAAATCCTTTTTTTGCAAATTGCGAAAAAAATGAAATACAAAGCGGGATCCTGTTTCGCAATTTGCAAAAAAGGATTTTTCTTTTTCTGCAAATTGCAAAAAAGGAAACACAAAACAGGATCCTGTATCGCATTTTGTGAAAAAAATATTTTTATACAGCCTTTTTCTGTCACTTCACAATGAAGAAACAGTTTGGAATTTTGATCTGAAATTTTCAGGATACTAAGGGCTTGCTCCACAGATGTGCCTTTTGCTGGTTTGGTGAAAGCAGATTACTTTGCTCTGGAGGTCTAGGGGTTTAAATTTCCTTTAATTTCCCATAGGATAACATTGTAATGTGAGGTGTACCCAGTTGTTTCTTTGTCACTCGCAGTGAAGACCTAGTTTGCAATTTTTGTCTGAAATTTTTAGGGTACAAAGGGCTTGCCCCACAGATGTGTCTTTTACTAATTTGTTGAAATGATATTCATTTGGTGTGGCATTATACAGGTTTTAAATTTTCCTGTGAGTTCCATAGGATAACATTACAGTGTGAGTTGTTTCTTTGGCGCTGTGCACCACGGGATGGGAGTGCAGGGCCCTGATACAATTACACTATGAAAAATCATGACTGGATGGGAGTGCTCCCACAAGCAAATAAGGATACAAGACATTGCACTCCCATATATGTACACATCTATGGCACAAAACAGCCTCAGTCTGGTGTTCTCCCAGGAGACAAACAGGTCCACCAAGGATGTGCCCCACAGGAAGAACAGGTGGTTCACCATCTCCTAATGCAGGGAACACTCATGCTATGCCTATCCCACCCAGCTGAGAGTGTTTACCAGGCAAAGGAGGTAAGATCCAGTGCCTGGTCTACAGAGAGTCTGGTTCTGGGCCAATGAACTTGATCACCTGCTTTGGTACCAGTTCGGACTTGTCTGGGTTCTTCAACAGGTCCAAGTCTCGACAAGTCTGGAAAGCCAGGGCCCTGGACTTCACCACAGCTTCTCTGGATGGACCGGCCAACAGCCAGCCATCCAGACAGGGGTACACTCTGACTTTGAGATGTCACAGATGGGCTGTCATCACTGCCATGCACTTGGTGAAGACCCTACATACTGAGGAGAGATCAAAGGGAATGACCTGGAACTGGTATGGGACCCCCTCCTCTCAGAACCAGAGGTACCGGCAGTGGAATCATCAGATGAAAATGTGGAAAACTGTATACTGTAGGTCCAGGGAGCAGAACCAAATGTGCTGCTCCAGAGGTGGTATAATCTGGCTCAGAGTGGCCATCTGAAACAGTTCCACCAAGCCGCATCAACAGGAAATGTGTCGATTGGCATTACAGTGATAGCACAATGCTGACAGTCAGCATTATACCATCAGTAGAAGAAAGCTTTGTCCCCCACACACCCCACGTTTTTAGATAATCAACTCCGAGTTGGAGTTGTTTCGGGGAAAGGGCAATATCACTGGAGAAAGCAGTGTCATAAATACCGCAGACCATTACAGCGTACTGCCAATTTTGTCGCTGTAATTGTCTTCATGGTATTTTCATCACTGTTTCAATGGTACACGATCCGGAACTTGCATTTACACTTGAACTGGTTCAGATCATGCAGATCCAGTATCAGGTGCCAGCCCCCATCTGTTTCAGGACCAGGAAGTACCTGGAAACAGAACCCTGACAGGCCAGGGCATGCAGGACAGGGTTGTTGCCCCTTTGCAAAGAACTGAAGGACGTTCACCCTTAGGGCAGACTGCATGTTCTGAGACACCCTGGACTCTCAAGTCAGATAGGCAGTAAGGCAGGAGAGCCTTGAAGTCAAGAGGCAATCCTCTGGCCAGTACGTCCAACACCCACTTGTCCTTTGTGATAGCAAACCAATGTGTTAAGACATGACGTAGCCAGCTTCCAACTGGGAGAGCAGAGACAGAACAAGTTAAGGGATGATGCCCTTCAACCCATTACTGGGCAGCTTTTGCAGGGGCACTGGTACCTACTGCTAGAGGGGCACCACTGCCACTACCCCCCCTTCAGACTCTGGTTGCTAGACTTCTGTTTTTGGGCACCAGGCCTGGAACTGCCCCTGCTGGGACTCCTGCTGAGGTGGCTGTGACCAACAGGGCTGGTACTGGAAAGCCTGTCTTTCAGGCTTCTTCTTCTTCTTCTGGTCCTTCTGGGATGAAGTCACAGAATCTAACGTGGCACTGGACTTCTCAATATGGGTGAGATGTCCCAACACTCCAGGGTCGAAGAGGTCGGTACCCAAGAAATGGACAATGGCCAACTTGTGCTGGATGTCTGCCATGAAGGTGGTCAGATGCAGCCAGGCCCTGAGATGCATGCAGGCAGCCACTGCCATGGCATGGGCACAGGAATCACCCATGTCCAAGGCAGTCTGGAGTTGGTGTTTAGCAATTGATCCTGGTCTTTGATGAGCTTCACAGCCAACTACTGTTCTACAGGGAGATGAATGAGGACTACGTCAAAAACTACCATCAGGGATTGACCAAAGTTAGTCATCATCACAGCATAACTAGCGTGCTTAAAGACCCAGAGACACAGCTGTATACACTTTTTTGCACTATGGTCATTCTTACGAGAATCTTTGTCTGGAGGCTTGTCCAGTCCCTCTGGTGTCTGGATTTACAGAACACCAAATCTGTGACCAAACTCTCTGAAGAGGGGTGGTTCGAAATCCCTGAAAAGGAACCCATGGGGACTGCAGACTTGTGGACCATGCAGGCAGAGAGTGCCAAGCAGGATGCTGGATCCTTCCAAAGCTCCAGATCCAGTCCCAAAATGGCTCAGCAACAGGGAAGGCAGTCTCAGAGGATTTGTCCTGGTCCAGAATGTCTGTGTGGAGATACTTAGCCCTCTTCTGGACTGGCTATAGCAAGACTGACATGGACTCTGAGATGAGTCAGAGAAGTGCCCCAGAGGGTACTGGGCCATGCTGAGTGGAAAGCTCCTTGACCGAGCTGCAGTCAAAGAGGGGAGTCTCGGAGGAAGCCATGAACTCATGATCCAAGTTGTCCGATGATTCCTCAGAAAAGGCCATCGGCCGCTTCTCACCACAGTCCTCTTAGGAATTCTCTCCCACAGTGATTTATTTGTTTATTTATGTTTTTGGTAACCAGGCAAGTGCACTGATCCAGAGGACCAATTTCAGTCATGACCTGGGCCACAAAGTGGCGAAACAGCAAACAGCAACAGAAAACTTTACATACAGTATACAGGCATGGCTTCTAAAATGACATTACATTAAGGATACAGGCATTAGTAAAAGAGAAAAATATAGTGCATTTGTACAACTCAACAAGTGAACAGTTAAACATCCATGTTTGTAAACAGTTAGTCTATGCAACAAAACCTGTTCTGGTGTAAAGGAGAGCAGGCCAGCCTGAAAAGCAGTGTGTTGAACAGAGCGTGGTCCACAGACAGAGCACTGTACACAGACAGCAGAGAACATAGGCTTTAGTGCCAGAGACATGAAAGGACATGTCATAATGAGTGCATGCTGAGTCTCGGCCTAACATAGGGTACCAGTCATGGGAAGGGTCAGACAGGTAGGCTATGTGGGTTGCAAAGGTCAGAATACAAATGTGTGGGTGCATGCAAATTAGAGAGTATGGGGGCAGGGTAGGACAGAGGGGAAAGGAGGGGGCAAGGACCAAGGGGGCACAAAATCACCAGTTGGGGTGAGTTATGGCGGTTTACAGGCTCCTGCATAGCCTAGGGAGCAGTTGCAGGTAGACTCTGCCAGGAGCCAGGCCTTCAGGTTAGATTTGAAGGACACGTGGAATGGAGATGTGCGAATGGGTGGGAGGAGTCGGTTCCAAAGGGAGGGGGACAGAGACAGGTAAGGCCTTACTACCCATCACTGTAGTGACGTGAGGAACCACTAAGGGAGGGACAGAGGAGGCCCTGAGGGCCCTAGTGGTGGCACTACTAATAAGTAGAGGATCACAAGGAGATAACTGGTTGCTTCTGACAGCATTGTCCACCAGGCAGCCTGTGGCATAGTCAAAGCAGGCCTGGAGGGGGAGCCATCCTAGGGACTGGTAGAGTATGCAGTGGTGGGTAGAAAAGGGGCCTTTAAGAACAAAGCGACAGATGGCGTTACATGTAGTGTTCAACACGCTGCAGTACCAGCTTCTCAGTAAAAAGCTACTGCTAAATGCAAAAAAATACAAGGCCATGCTCGTTTCACAATCTAGCAATAGGGCCTACTCTGCTGCTACTGGTACTCTTCCTCCCATAACCACTCTACTAGGCGAAAACCTTGAGCTCGTGCCTAAATTCGAATATCTGGGCATATGGCTGGACAATAAACTCTCCTTTGTGGAGCACACAGAAGAGTTGATGAAAAAGCTTAGACAGAGGCTTGGCCTCTTCTTCAGAATTAAATACCTCCTGACCGCGGACGCAAAAAGGCAATTTGTTCAATCGACATTCCTCCCACTAATCAACTACGCCAACATTATCTATGGCCAATGCTCCATCTCACATCTTGCAAAACTGGATGTCCTGTACCATAGAGCTTTAAGATTTATAACTGGTCTCCCATCCGTCACTCACCACTGCTCTCTATACGCAGCCGTAGGGTGGCCATCCCTTCAATACAGGCGGTGTAGAAATGCAGCACTTTGGACATTCCGAGCCCTTACTAACAAACTCCCAGATTACATTGTTGCCTGCCTCCCCTTCAGCCCAGTCACTACCTACGCCCTAAGAAGCCACTCGCTAATTTCCCTGAAAATCCCTAGGATTAATACCCATTTTGGTAGGGCTGCCATAAGCCACGCCTTGCCCACAATCTGGAACAGGGTACAAAGAACGCTGAGACTCAACTCTCCTGTCAGTTTTGCCCTGTTCAGGACCATCTATGATAAAACGTTCGCCGAGACCTGTAAGTGTTACCGTAGTTCCCAGTAGTCCTGCTGACGGTCCACTCCCTATTCCTACCACTTTCAGCCACGAACATAGTTCCTTCCTTTCCTATCTTAACCAAGTTCACTAGTCAGCCGCCATATTGGCCCTTGGCACCCATGGCACTACTTCCCCCATACCTCACTCCTCTCATCACCCACTCAAGTAGAAGTTACAGACCTCATTATGGGCCCCTCGGTAGCATAGGATTCTCACCCAAGTATGTTAAACGATCACTGAGGGCTGAAATGCTAAGAATTGTACCTTCCAATAGTGGTTTGATTAAGAAAGAATAATTATGCTACCTCAAATTCTGTATCCATGAAGGCTGTATATACCACAATAATGTTGTGTGATGTATATATGTTCCCATGAGAACACCTGGAATGTTTACCCTGCACTCACCACTTTTCTGTAATGTTTACCTTTATCTCCTCACACATTTTGTATTCTGTACCTTAACCTATGTATGTATAATTATCTTTGACAATAGCAGGTCCATCTTGTAAATGAGCTTGCTCAATGATGATTGCCTGGATAAATAAAGATTTTGATTGATTGATTGATAGTGCTAAGGCAGGAGTGTTTATTAGCAGATACGATGGAGTAAATGGGGGAGCAGTAATCTAGGAGTGGCAGAAGGTTACCTTGCACGACGCCTAGGTGAGCTTCAGGTGATGGCAGGTGATTAGCACGGTATGCAGCACCTAGCTTTTGGTGAATTTTTCTTACAGTCAGAGTTGTATGATCGTTGTAGGTAAGGCAGGGGTTGAGGGTTGAGAGTAATGCCTAGATATTTGAAAGAGGTGATCAGCTCGGGGCTGCAGGCGTACATACAGTGAGGGAGGAGTTTGATTTGGTGACCTTGTTAAAGAAAGGCTTGGAGCCAAAGAGCATGGCCTTCGTCTTTTTTTCATTGACAAGGAGTTTTCTGGATAAGAACCAGCTCTTACGGCACCATAGTTGTCAGTTAGGGTGGAAGAGATGGATTCAAGGGATTTGTAGCTGTTGTACAGGACTAAATCGTCCACATAAAGAAGTGCATTGCAATTTAGACTATCGTCCAGAAGGCCATTGATAAACATGGAAAAGTGAAGGGGGCCAAGAATAGATCCCTGAGGAACTCTGGTGCTAGTGGGAAGGGAAGCAGAGGCAACTTTGCCTATGACCATGAATTGGGACCTGTTGGTGAGATAACTGTGCACTGTGGAACCGGGTAGCAGATCCAGGGGAGTGGCCAAGTTGTCGAAGTGTGGAGTGGAGAAGGTGATGGTCAACAAGGTCGAATACCTTTGACAAATCAACAAAAACTGTGCCCGTGGCCTTACCCATGTTCAAATTTCTAAGGACGTGGTTGGAGATAACTGCCAGGGCAGAGGAGGTGCTATGGTGTTTACGGAAGCCATGCTGAAGGGGACACCGAAGGTTGTACTTATCAAGGTGTTCTGATAGCTGGAAATGAACGACTTTCTCCAGTAGCTTGCTTAGGTGTGGGAGCAGAGAAATTGGTCTATAGTTCTCTGGGGCGAGGGGGTCTCCTGCTTTAAAAATGGGAACCACATTAGTGTGTTTCCAGATGTCAGGCACTGTAGATGTAGATAGTGCAAGATTGAAAACTTGGGCTAATGGTCTGACAATGACTGGGGAGATGATCCTCAGAAAAGCAGGGTAGAGCCCATCACTTCCAGGACTACCTCTGGTTGGAAGTGTTTTCAGGAGTTTTATAATGACCTCTGGACCAATGGCCCTAAAATAGAAGGGGAGGGGGTAGGGGCATCAGAGTTTGGAGGAGTGGAGCGGCTACCATTTCTATTTAGGCCAGAGGGAGGGTGGGAAGGAAGTTTACTAAGGCAAGGGATTAGGTTGGTAAACATGGAGTTGAAAATGTCTGCAATGCCAGCAGGGCCACTGACGGTGCCTGACTGGAATGTAAGTTGTGTTATTTGCTTACCGGACTCGGGATTTAGTATGGACCCAATTGAGGCCCAAAAACTCCGAGGATTCCCAAGAGTGTTTTTTTGGAGGTCAATGAAATGCTTCTGTTTTAGTGACTTGGCCGACTGCTTACAAGCATTGCACAACTGTCTGTAAGCGTTTCATAGTTGGGGGGATGGGGACGTTGGTGATCCTCACTAATAACCAGCCTGACAAGGCAAGGCAAGGAAAATTGTATTTCTATGGTATCCAATCCCGGAGGCTCTGGGCGCCTAGCAATAAAACCAATACAGATAATAATTATAAAAGAACAAACTACAAAAAAAACACATATTATACAGATTTAAAATACTAAATGTTCAGCATCAAAAATAAGGGTCACCTTTCAATCAACAGTCAGGCGGATCAAATATTCTGCTCCTGGGAGGCCAGGTGGAAAAGGTGGGCATTTAGCTTCCACTTGAACACCTCAATGGAAGGGGCTTCCTGGACTGCAGATGGTAGTGAGTTCCACAAGGTCTGCCCAGTGACACTGAAGGCATGGTCACCAGATGTCTGGAGCTGAACTCTGGGAACATCCAGGAGGCCCCTGGATGAAGAGTGGAGAGAGCGGACCGAGGTGGCAGGTGTAAGGAGCTCAGTCAGGATGCCTGGGTACAGTCCATATAGAGCCTTAAAGGTGAGCAAGCCCACCTTAATAAGGACCCTCCACCTGACAAGGCAGCCAGTGCAGAGCCCAAAGGACTGGGGTCACATGACTGGACCAAGACAGGCCAATCAGCAACTGATCCGCTGCATTCTGCACTAGCTGCGGCCTGTGGAGGGTCCCTCTTGTGACCCCAAAATACAGAGAGTTGCAGTAGTTGAGCCTTGAGGTAACAAAGGCATGCACCAGTGTTGGCAGGTCCTCAGGAGGAACAAGGGTCTTGATCCTGGCAATGTTTCTCAAGTGGTAAAAAACACTTTTGACAATAGAAGACACCTGATCCTCAAGTGTCAATCTGCTGTCCAGGATCACACCAAGATCTCGCACCCTCAGGGAGGCCACCAACAGAGCAGACCCCAGAAAAAGTTCTGTGGAAACTCCAGGTGTACTCCAATCATGCCCACGGCCCAACTCGATCACCAGCACCTCCATCTTGTCTGGTTCAGTCGCAACCAGCTGGAGGACATCCAATCATTGATTTTTGCCAGGCAGTTGTTAATCACATCAACAGCATCGGATGTTCCGGGGGCAAATGACAAATACAGTTGGGTTTCATCTGCATAGCAATGAAACTCCACCCCGAATTGCTGAATGATCTCGCGCAGGGGCAGCATATACACTGCGAACAGCATCAGCGACAAGATTGAGCCCTGGGGTACTCCACATGACAGGGGCATTGGAGAGGAGGAGAAGTTCCCCAGCACTACGCATTGCACCCTGTCAGACAGATAGGATTTAAAACACTTGAAGACAACACCGGTGAGTCCACAAGACTCACAGAGCTGATCAAAAAGCACAACATGATCCACAGTGTCAAGGGCTGTTGAGAGACTGAGAACAAGAATTGACCTGTTTCCTCTATCTTTAACCATGAGCAGATAATAATTTTGCACCCTAACTAATGCTGTTTCACTGCTGTGTCTGGCCCTAAAACCTGCCTGGAATGGCTCATAGATGTCAAAGGACATGAGGTGGTCTTCGAGCTGTTGTGCCACAAGCTTCTCTACAACCTTGCTCAAAAATGGCAAGTTGGAGATAGGATGGTAATTTGTCAGGATGTCCAGGTCGAGAGATGGTTTCTTCAGGAGAGGTCTCGCTAAGGCCTCCTTCAAGATCGCTGGGAAGACACCTTCTGACATTGAGCACCAGGCAATCCTGGTGAACACTGGGCCAACAGCCCCAGCACATCTCATCAAGAAACGCATCGGGACTGGGTCCAGTTCACAATATGTATGCTTAAGCTCTGAGATCACCTCAATGACCTCAGCCACCTCCACAGGTTTAAACTCCTCCCAGAATGATGGAGTGATTATGTTCCTCTCATTCCAACCACTCTAAGGCAACAATTGTCTCATTGGCAGAATCCCCAACCATATAGAGGACACTCTGTCAGAGAAAAACAGAGCAAACTCATTACATAGCATGGTTGAAAAAGTCTTTCTTGGCTATAGACAGAATGGATGGAGTAGCCAATCCACAGTCCAAAAAAGCTTAGAAGGTCTGTTTTTTTTCCCTGCAGCAATTTTCCTGGACAGGAATTCTGCCTTCTTACAGGAAATTGCCTCCTGGTACTCACCATAGTCAGCACGCAGGGCCAGTTTGTCCTCCTCTGACCGGGTCTTCCGCCAGCAATGCTCCAACTTCCGACCCCTGATCTTCATCACCTTGAGATCCCCATCAAACCAGAGAGAGCTCAAGTGAGAGGATCTGGGTCATACACATACTGGTGTGATGACGCCAAGCGTTTCGGATACCACCTAATTATAGGTGGCCACCACTTCGCTGGCACCAATCACGCATGCAGTGTTCACTCTAGATAAGTCAGCTAATGCCAGCAGTTCCTCTGGGGACAAACCCCTCAAAGGGCAGTAGCTGACTATCTTGACAGGGGAGGGACTTCCAGGGGGGACCATGAGCATGAACTTCACCATGCAGTGATCAGACCAGGTGACCTGATCAATCTTGGGGCTCCCCACCTCAAGACCCAGCTGAAACAATAGATTGATCATGTGGCCGTGATGGTGGGTCACAGAAGTAACAACCTATGCTAGGCCAAGTGATGACATCAAGTGGAGGAGGTCATAACTGAGTTGCGAGGATTCAGCATCGACCCAAGCATTGAAGTTCACCAGGATTAAGCACCTGGGGGACTCCAATACCTGGTCGACCACAAAGTCCACAACCTCCTGCAGGAATTCCCCACCAGACCCAGGAGGGCAGTAAATAAGGAGAATCCTGCAGCCTGCACCTGGACCTCCACGCACAGACACACACTCAAAAGATCTGGGTGTTCCAGTCGGATGCACAGTGAAACCCAGGCTGGATCTAAAAGTAAAATGGCCACTCCCCCACTCCTGCATTCCCATTGTTACGGTGTGGGAATAACAGACACTTAGGCAGGAGGTATGATGCATAAAATAAACGCACAAATGTGTTTATGAGTTTTTTATTCAAAATCAAATAAAAGCAATATATACAAAAATAAAGAAAAACAAGTCAGCACACCAAAATAGCCCAAACTCCTAAGATGACTCTTCCCTAGTCACTTCGCTCTTACTTTACCACCTTTTAAAGTAATTCACTGGTGTGAAAGCAAGCACACCTTCCTCCTACAAGACCAGCAACTCACTGGCCTCCCCTTCTCCAAACTCCCCCTAGTGGTGAGTTTTATAGACATATGGCTAATCACGGTCAGGTGATCTACCTCAAGGGAGCAATTAGGCTCTTAATGCCGTTCCTCTAAAGAATAAATACATTTTATTTCATGTAATTACAAGTCCCTGTAATCCACTACCTGTGCAATAAGCTTTCGTTTCAGTACATAAGGTTAGGGATCAACAACAGCACTTTTGACTTAATTGGGGCTTATTTGGAAGTATGCCCTTCCCTGCAAGAACTGCAAGGTAATCCACAGGTAATTACATCATTATTACTATTTCTGTATTTCAGGCATCTGTGTTTGCCAGGAGAATGGGAGACAGAGGGCACGCTCCTCATCCGCCTTCTTCTGCCAGCTCAGGAGACCTGTATTTTTAAAAACAGTAATTATCTTTCTTTGTAGGTGTAATAACCTTCAGAGCAATTACTGCCCTCATTTTGTTAAAAAAAAAATTGCTGCCCTGTTGCTAAACCATGCAGGGGCTCTTTACTAAGCTCCTCTAGGAGCCCCTGCTATTATGCAGCAATTTCAGGAATTGACCTGATGGCTGAAATTGCAGCCGTTGGCAAATCTTTTCATATGGACCTTTTTTCATCAGCCCATATTCAACCTGTATGCATTTTCTTTATTTAACAGCCCAGTCATAACACCTCTGGGCTGTTCTTGTTTTAAATGCATGTATTATTCCTTATTTCTAGACACTACGGGGCTTCTATCACTCTGCCCCTAGTGTCACATTCTGTGGCATCCTGCTATTTCTCTGCCGCCTGCATGGGCATATGCCCTTGCTTCAGAGCATCTCTTTGCTCCAAAGCATTATTCTGCTCCACACAAGTAGCTTGTTCAATTCAGCACCGTATCTGCGGTATGTGCTGGTGCTTCTGAGCATCATTCTGCTCCGAAGCAAACACGGAGCTTTTCTTGCTCCACTCAAAAAAATTCAGTGCCACATTCTATCTATGAGGAGCTGTGCTTTGCGAGCAACTTGTGCTTTTCTTAGTCAACGCTTCTAGGATGAAGCGCCTCAATGGGGACACACTCTTTCATTATTGCGTGCCAGTTACATACACGGGGCACTCCAGGGAACTCAAGAGGGTTCCTTAACATAAAATAAAGCACTAATAGCTTTTTACGTCTGCGGGCATATCTCCTACTCTGGAGATTTCTCTTCTTGCACCCTGTGCTAGTTTGTGCACCTAGAAGGGGGTTAACAAACAGGGGACAGTAAAGTAAAGGAGCAGATATGTCAGGTTGGCCACCCTGACATGAAATAAGGAAAGGATAGAAGAAAAGAGAAAGAGAGGAGAGGAGAGGAGAGGAGAGGATAGGATAGGATAGGATAGGATAGGATAGGATAGGATAGGATAGGATAGGGTGAAAGGAACATAAAGGGGGGGTGCACCTCAATTACAAATAGGGGAGCTGTCCTTACAGAGAACAGGGATCCTGTTACACCCACCTTGGACAGTGTACTACAGAATATCCAGAAGGGATGGCCACTTCTAGAACTGGGCCAGCATCATCACCCAACAAAGTTTCCGTAATGCAAGCCAGGTCGACAGAGGAAATCAAGTCTGAGATAATTGTGGTCTTGTTCCTTATCAACCTGGCACTGCATAATACTGTCCGAAGGACATTAGTGGTCACTGCTGCTCCCCAGAGCTGCCAGTCCACTTGGTCTGGTGGGACCCCTGGGTATGGAAACCAAAGACGTCTGGCCTCTCTCAAGGATCTGTTTAGACTCAGGGCACCTCCTGCACCTGACCACCCCAATACCGCTTGCCTCCCCTACCCAGGATGCTCTCTGTCATGGATGAACTGACCGCACCCTTGTAATCCCGACCTCTCTGCAGCACCTAACTATAGTAGCTGGAACTGGGAGGTCAGAGAAAGGGCAGAGGTCACGCAGCTGGGAGGCAGCATAAGTGACTCGCACAGGGCCACAATCCCAACACATCCACACCTAGCCTTCCTGCTGCCGACAGGATAAGACAATCTGCTAAGCCTTGCCCTCTCAAATGGCAAGGGCAGCTATTTCATGAAACACAAAACTTAAAATTCCTAACCAATAAGCCAGTAACTGAATAGCTAACCTCCTTGATCAGAGTGCCCACCTTTGGTTGCAGTGGTAGTGGCTCCATCCGAAGGGGTGGAGAAGCAGTTGTGGTCTGCAGCTGCATGGTGTGGACCACTGGGGCTGCCACTAGTGGCAACCAGACAAAGGGATAGAGCCCTACCCTGCCCAACAATGGACCACTGTTGCCAAAGGAGTTCCTCCTAGCACTGGTCCATCATATAGGGGTGCCTCTCCTCACTCAAGGATGAGGAGGTCACAGAATGTCGAATCTCGACTGCGGAATTGTATGTCAACCGACCAATCTACAGTGAAGGGCCTTTCGTTGGGTTGCTGCATACCACGTGCCTGCCCACGTCCATTAACACAGGCAAGGAAGACCCAACCTCCGGTGGAAGCTGCTCCCATCAAAGGCCATACTGGGTCACCGACAGGACCATGTCCTCCTGGCTGAAGACCGGGAGCACCAGGACTGTGAGATCAAATCCTTTGCTTAGTCCAACAGCTGGTCAACAGGATCAAGAAAAATCTTTGTGACCTGCTTGACCAGAGTCCAGGTTGACTGGCTCAATGGGGGACCTGAAGAGCCCTTGACCTGCCTGAACTGCCTCCTGAAGCGGTCGGGTGAGTTGAGAGACCAGGAGGATCTTGATCACTCCCAGTTCCTTGACCAGTACTGGCGGCACTTGCTTTTCAAACCATGGTGGGCAGGGCTCTCCCCCAAGGTCTGTAGGGTCAAACACATTTCACAGAATTCTGTAGTGAAAGACCCTCTGATGCTGGCCCCAGGGAACAGTACTAAGACCAAGGAGCTGCTAGCTATGGCAGCCAATGCTTCCATCTCAAGTTGTTCAGCCAACTTGGCTGTAGCCAAGGCCCTCTTGTGATCCTTAGAGCAGTCCTTTGAATCCTGCTCTGAAGGCCCATCCAGAAGAGCTGGAGCTTCCTATCTTTGAGAGACCCAAGATGCATACTTTTGCAAAGGCCGTACCCGTCCACGTCATGTTGCCCACCCAGGCAGTACATGCAAGTGTCATGCGGATCGGTGAACAATATCTGTTGCCGGAAGCTTACACAAAAATTAAAACTTGGTTTCTGTTGCTCCATCATCGATCCATAGACAGAATCAAGGGAACCGCAGAACAAGTTAATAGAAATATCAAAAACGCTGATGACTAACGTTCACCTGTGGCACAGGGAACCTAAGCAGGAGCCGCAAAGGAGGTAACCTGTTCTTCCAGTGATAAAAAGATCTGACGTCATGGAACAGAGTCGGTGGGGAGATGCCACCTGGGGGGAGCTTACCTTAAGGATGTCTGGCCAATAACATCATTCCAATGGAACTGCCAGATTGTGGATAAATGAAACATATCCACACCCTTAGAAATTTCTTTTTTTTGGTTTGTAATGGCAGCCGTATTGTTTTGTTCTGAACAAAAAACATGGAAGAAACCTAGAATAATGTGTTTTAAAACACAAACTCCTGAATCTAGCTAAACACAACCCATTTAGCTAGATTCAGGTGTTTTTTTTTTGTTGTTGTTATTAATATGATGCTGAAAATAAGTTTCTAGGCACCCAAAAATTATGTGTGCCCAGCTAAGCAAGAGAAGCTCTTCACCCACATTCTCTGTATGAAAACCAGCAGGACTTTCTTGATTTGTGCAGCTAAAGCTTGAATCATGCAGCTGGCTTCAGTGGAAGCAGTGAGCTGGCAGTCTAATGAGACAGTGCTCTGTATCAGTTAAGGTACAGTAGACCTGTCTGTCTGGCCTTCTGTCTATCTATTAAGAGCTATCTGTCTATCTATCTATCTATCTAGTCAGCTAGCTATCTGACACTGGGATGCCCATTCCCCAGTGTTGGCCAACTCCCCCTGTAACAGAAGAATACCATCCCTCATTGGGCACATGTGCGAGCAGCAGACTGGGATGGCAGCTTAGGTCTATAGCTCTGTGCCACCCAGTGCGAAATTCATCTATAAAATCAATAACGTTGATCCAGCAGTGCTCAATCAGGGCTCCCTTGACATTACAAAAATAATTTATAATTAATTCATAAGTTAGGTTCTGATATTCAGCGTGGTTCAAAAGTTATTTGAGAAACTCTACAGTGGCTTTCTATGGAATGAACAGGCAGCCCAGCTTCACCAGACATGCAAGGAATTAAAGTGACGCTGCAACAAAGTACTGATGGAAATCTCTACTTTAAAAACTTCAATAGCCACCTTGGAAGAGAAAGTATTTGAGCTGCAAAAAAAAAAAATCAAGAGATACTGAAACTTATCTTTCCTATTTAGACAACAAGGACATGCGCCATGAATTATGGCATGGCTATGGAACAGGGTAGAGGACTCCGAGAACAGGAGTCGCCAGAACAACTTCAGATTTGTCAGCTTACCTGAGGGGGCAGAAAATAGAAACTGCCAGCTTCCTTCAATGTGAGCTCCTTCAACTCCTCCGGCACTTTTGGAAGTCCAGCCTAGAGATCAAGCATGCCCACAGGACTCTCAGACCACAGCCTAAACCCAGAGACAGACCCTGGTCAATAATAGCCTGGTTCCTATGATTCCCTGATAAAGAAAAAATACTTTCTTGCCAGGGATTGGGGACCTCTTCAATGGCAAGGGCATAGGATCCTTATCTTCTCTGACTATTCTGTGGAGCTGGTACAGAAAAGGAAGGGCTTTGCAGGGCTGAAAAAAGAGTTTTTCAGTCTCAAAACATCCCCTACAAACTACAGTACCCTGCCAAGCTGAGTAATAACTGATAATTATATGCAAAAGAACTGACCAGACAGCATGTCTCTGCTATAACAGCTTCCAACCAGTGCTCAGACACACAAGGGGGACCAATCTTGTCGGGAGTGGAATATTCACAATCTCGGGTCATGCTACACTACTGTAAAGCTGGAAGACATGGACTGACAAACTACAAAGAGCAAAAGATTGAACCATAGGAGCAGAGACCCACAGAGATCTAGATGTCCCCCAGTGTCCTCAGCAGCAGAGACCAAAGCAGAGACTCTGGATAATCGGTGGCCAGCTCAGACTCCACTGGGGAACTGGCACTGAAAACAGCAGGAAAAACCAAGGCTACATCAGATGACGTACCATTGCTAGAATCATCGGCAAAGCTACCTCCAGCAGACCTGGACAGTGTGGCCATCACAGAAATCTAGTGTAATGATAACCACGACTGGGAGATAGCCATACCTGGCTACAACATATTCAGAAGAGACAGGGCAGGTAGGAAGGGAGGAGGATTGGCACTGTATGTGAAAAATGACATAAGGGCCACAGAGATCCAGAAGGAACAAAATGGAGGAGAGAGACTGTGGGTTAAGCTGGAAAGGAAAATGGGGCCAGCCATCCGCACAGGTGTAGTCTATAGACCACCAGCCCAGGAGGAAGAAACAGATAGGGAGCTGATGCTAGCCATCCAAAGGATGGCAGACAAGGGTGAGGTAGTGCTGGTTGGAGACCTCAATATTCCAGACGTGGACTGGAGCATCCCAGCAGCAGCATCAACTAGGAGCAGATTTATTCTGGACTCACTTCAGGGTGCCTTTCTCAAGCAACTGGTCTTGGAACCAACTCGGCAGAAGGCAACACTAGACCTTGTGCTCACAAACAGGGACAGTGTGATGGGGGTAACAGTGGGGAGCACCTGGGGAACAGTGACCACCAGTCATTGTGGTTTGAAATCACAGAAGGAGCAGAACCAAACCATACAAAAACACATATCCTGGATTTTAGGGGGCAGACTTTGGGAAATTGGGGAGATGCTTGAAAGAGGCATTAAGGGGAATGGGGCAGGAATCAAGGGTTGAGGAACAGTGGGCAGTATTTCAAATGGGGATTACAAGAGCAACAGAATTATGTATTAAGCATGTTAGCAAGGGGAAAAGGAAGAGGAGGCCATTATGGTTTTCCAAGGAGGTAGCGGAGAAAGTGAAAGCCAAAAATATTGCATTCAGGCAATACAAAAAGACACAGGCAGAAGGGGATAGGGAGGAGTACCAGGAGAAGCAAAGAGAAGCAGGGAGGTCAGTAAGGGAAGCCAAAGCTCAGACAGAAGAGCACATTGCAAATTCAGTGGGTAGAGGGGAGAAAACATTTTACAGGTACATAAGTGAAAAAAGAAAGGAAAAAGGAGTGATAGTGAGACTGAAGGGGGAGGATGGGGGCTGCGTGGAGGATGACAACAGTAAAGCTGACATATTGAACAGGTATTTCTGCTCAGTCTTTACTAAGGAAGAGGAGGGTAATGGGTCTGAAGGGAGTACAAGGGGTGGGAATGGTGCAGAAATGGACACAAATCTCTTTACACGAGAAAGGGTCCTGAAGGAACTGGAAGTAATAAGAGTTGATAAAGCAATGGGGCCAGATGAAGTGCACCCCAGGGTCCTTAAAGAACAAAGAAAGGTGGTGGCTGAACCTCTGGCAATCCTCTTTGGCCTATCACTGGAAACAGGGGAAGTACCCAAAGACTGGAGGACAGCAGATGTAATCCCCTTATACAAAAGTGGGAACAAAGAGGAAGCGGGGAACTACAGACCAGTCAGCCTCACCTCGGTAGTGGGGAAGATCATGGAAGCACTACTGAAGGAGAGATTGGTGGAACATCTGGTTGTCAGTGGACTACAGGACTCAAGGCAGCATGGTTTCACCAGGGGGAGGTCATGTCAGGCCAAACTCGTAAAATTTTTCGACTGGGTGACTAGGGAGGTGGATCAGGGGAGGACAGTGGACATGGCCTATCTGGACTTCAGCAAGGCTTTTGACATGGTGCCACATAGAAGACTATTAAACAAACTGGAGAATATGGGTGTGGGCAGGACAGTAGTGTGGTGGGTAGGTAACTGGCTGGGCGGCAGGACACAGAGGGTGGTGGTAAATGGCTGTCACTCCACAGAGGGAAGTGTGACCAGTGGGGTACCACAGGGATCAGTGCTAGGACCGGTTCTATTCAACATCTTCATCGGTGACATTGCGCAGGACCTAGAAGGAAGAATTTCCCTGTTCGCCGATGACACAAAGCTCTGTAACAGAGTAGACACACCAGAGGGTGTAGACAGAATGAGAAGGGACCTGCAGAAACTTGAAGAATGGTCAGAGGTTTGGCAGTTGAAATTCAATGCAAAGATGTGCAAGATTATGCATATGGGGCACAAAAACCCTGGCACAATATATCATTTGGGAGGTGAGGATACAGCATGCACCAAGCAGGAAAGGGATCTTGGGGTTATCATCTCTGTTGACCTCAAGGTAGGGAAACAGTGTGACAAGGCAGCAGGTAAAGCAAATAGGATGCTGGGATGCATAGGCAGGGGCATCGCCAGCAGAAAAAGGGAGGTCATAATTCCACTATACAAGACACTAGTGAGGCCCCACCTGGAGTACAGTGTACAGTTCTGGAGACCTTACTTACATAAGGACATAGACAGGGTAGAGAAGGTTCAGAGGAGGGCAACAAAGATGGTACATGGATTGCATCACAAGTTCAATGAGGACAGGTTGAAGGAATTGAATATGTACTCCCTGGAGGAGAGGAGGGAGAGAGGGGATATGATAGATACATACAAGTATCTCACAGGGAGGAACAGGGTGCAGGAATACACTATTTTTAAGCGAAAAAGATGTACCTGGACTAGAGGGCATGGGATGAAGTTGGAGGAAGGATGATTCAGAGGAAACATGAGGAAGAACTTCTTCACAGAACGGGTGGTGGACAAGTGGAACACCCTGCCAGAGGAAGTGGTGGGGGCTGATACAATCACGGGATTTAAGAATGCATGGGCTAGACATAAAGGAATTCTGGAGGTCAGGGCCAAGGGTCAACAGACTTCTAGGAAAACAAAGTGAACTTACAAGCTCAAATGGGCAGACTGGGTGGGCCGTAGGCCCTTATCTGCCGACACTGTCTATGTATCTGTGTAGCACACCCAGCCCTGACTGGTGCAGATTAAAGATCTCTGGCAGATAGAGTAGTGGTGACAGTGCACTAAGCCAAAGGAACTGGACCAGAACTGGCAGGGAACAGCCACGGACCTGAGTGACATAACCCGATCTGAATTTAGATGATTCTGAAAAGCTGAATTGTAGATGGGACTAAACACTCAAAGGACCTCGGTTATGAACTCAGTGCTACTTGATTATTGGTCTCCCTGCACCAGTAGTTTCTCAGCTATGGCAGCACCAGCTAAGATGGGGGTGATCCTTGGGTGGTCTTCTTGACAACTGCCGACACATGGGGTGTACCCAGGGCAGGGGTCTTTGTTGGCTTAAGCTTCTCGGCCACTCCCCAGGCCTCTACCTCTTCCATGGGGAGGGTCAGGCACTGATGGGGGGAGAAGGGCAGGGCAGACGGCTAGCGCCCTTCTCCACAGAAACTACCTCACCAGCTGTAGTTTCCACATCATCCCAATTTTCCAAGATGGAGGTATTCATGCTGACCAAAGCTGAGGTGGTGGTCCAACCACAGGCAGGCTGATAAGGCGGGGTGGGCAGGGCCGGAGGCACTCTGCTGCAGGCACAGTCTAAACAGACTGGTAGTACTTTCACATGGCTCCCAGTTTTATGGCAGACCACACATCTCTCCTGCGTGCTACCCTTTTGAACCACCTCCCATAACCATGACAGGAGCAAAGTGGGAACAGGGACCATCTTCTTCCCCTCACCAGATGCCTCGGCCATCCTTTTCTGTAGTCTTTGGGTCTTTTTCCTGCTGCTGCTCAAATATAGAGAGTCCTGGCAAGCAGATGTGTCCCTCGAGCTGGTAGCACTTGTGGCGCTGTTCACAGTGACTCCATACAAAATGGCACTCCCACTCTTCACTCTGTGACCTCTGACCCCAGTTCTGCCAGCTCCAGCCAGTAGCATAATGTCCCCAAAGTTCTGCATACATTAATGTATGCTAAGCCAGTCACTGGTAAAAATGGTGCTGCACTGAGGCGCAACATTTCATGAGTCCAAAATGGCACCCAGCAGCAAGGAGATCTCCTGCACTGCTGTACACCTGCCATTTCAGTCAAATAACAATTCTGGCACCCCCCAAATGAGCAGTCAAATCCCGGATGAGACCCCACGTTGTAAGCCCCCCTCCCAGCATCTAGGGGTATTCTAGATGGTAATTGTAGTGGGAGGAGGGCACTATACAGCCAGAAATACAGTCCCAATCATTAAAACTTGTTATCTGGGTTCCTAGGTGATGTCTCGGGGGTGCCGGCCCTACTTAGCAGTGAGGAGGCTACAGCCGCTGTGGGGGTAAATTTGATTAATGCAATCATACAATGCTAGGAATAAAATCCACTGTCCACTCCGGTTTAAAAGAAGAAAAACAAGATGATTTAATTGAATAAAATCTGATTAAATCACTCCATGGAGAATGGGGTGCAAATTACATGGTGGGTAACCATTAGGGCGAGCTGCGCAATACACTCTGTAGTAAATGTTTGGATTTCAGAAGCTCTTTATTGCAGTGCTCTCTCAAGGCCAAACAGGCTCCACCATCCTGGCAGCAGCAAACAAGAGCAGGTCGAAAGCATGCCACAAACTGGATCTTTTCTCCTCAAAATTCCTCCTGCACAGGATGTGCAGTTATACCCCTCTTCCCTATTTGTGACATTCCTGCCTTCCTCTCCCTGTCCCGAAGTCTAAGTCAAGCTCCTCTGTGTAACCTTTTTGCCCTCCATCCCCTTTCCCCCTATTTTCTTCTTTTGTTGTTGTTGTTCTCTTATAATAAAATGATCTCTTTGGACGCTCGGATCTGCACATGGCTTAGGACAGAGGGGGCTTAGCATTTCTGAGGGACTTGGCTTGCTGTGAGAGTAAAACCACCAAAATGGGAGCTCTGGATTTGAACTGCCTGCACTGGGAAGACCGCTTAAGGTGTTCAACTACTCTACATCCTGTAGTTGGCAGCATGCTGTGTGGCTTCTAAGATCAGTCCCAGAAAATTTGGAAAAGTAAATGTAACCCCCAGATGACGCTATCCCAGGGGCTACTACCCCTGCCTGATTTGCCACTAACAGGTTGAGGGGCCTGGATCCGATGGCGGGTGCCTCCACCCAGAGGTCAGGGTTTGCAATAGTTAAACTAACTTGGTCATAGCCCTCTGGGACACTGCAACCCCCCTTTCTTCCCACTAGTGGCCCACACAGTATATCAGAATTATCGTCACAGTATACACTTACCCCCAGGACTGGTTCAGGCACTGGGACCCCCTGTAAAATAAGAAGATACAGTGAAACAATCACAGTACAATACTTTAACATAGACAAATACCTCAGGCAGGCTGCTTCTCTATCCCGATCGCAATTACTGCACAATACCCGGGAGAATACACAGCAGATTCAGTTCCTGACAGACCGAGCGCAATTCAGCAATTTCTCCAGTCTTCTACAGGGTGAGCCTGGTTTCTACTCTTCAGATATCCTTTGATTCTCTTCACAGGACGGATTCAGTCCTAACAAGCAGTTACACAAGCTGCAGACTGGAACTCGGGGCCTTACACATGTTTCCCGACTAAAACTGCACACGGAAAAAGCACAGGGCTCCTTCCCTCTTCACTGCCAGAGCTCAACTGAAACTCCAGCAGACAAAACCGGGCACTTCCTTTGAGTTCCTCCCAGTTCTTGGCTGGATTGCCTGTCACTCACAATAGACTGCCCCTGTTGGTCCAAAAAGGCGCCGAAGTCCAAACTACATCTCCCAGAGTCACTGCCCATACAATCCTCTTGTGGCTGGCTCAGATTACGAGTCCAAGTTCTGATTCGTCCAAGGCACCATTTTAGAGCTACCTTAACCCACACTGATTGGTCCAGTTCAGCAGTTCAAAACTAGAATGGGGAACTAGGCAAACACAGTTCTGACTGCAAAGAAAGCAGGTTAGACAAACTGTATTTTCATTATTACTCTAAATGATTTCTGGCAAACAGTTACATCTTTCAGATAGGTTCCCTTTGCACTCTAGTGACTGCAAAATGGAGTGAATTGGCAGCAGCTCGAGTGGTACTCAAACAGAGAAGCACACAGTCCCCATACAAACTAATTATGTCTGCAAGCAGACAGCTCTTAAAGAGACAGTACCAGAGGCTCTAAAAACACTCACAGATAGATGGCTAGACGCCAAACACCATTCAGGCTTGGAGCATTCAAGCAAGCTCCTGGAAGTCTTTTGGGAACCCCCATTTGCAGGGGGGTTACACCCTTCCTGGCCTGGGAAAGCTTGACGTCCGCGTCAAGCAAGTACCCCCATAAGTTTTAACTGCAACCATATACATTTGCATTAGGCTCACACATGTAATCATCAGTCAATATATCATTTTACCAAGAACACATTTCTGAAACATTGCAGTACGTCATTCTTTACACAGTATTACACACATTGTACCATAACTCAAGTTATTACCTCTTGTACACGAAGCCTGAAGAGGGCCCTTCCTATCAGTTACCTTGGGACTGGATGGGGCAAGGGCACCATACTTAGAGGGCAACACAAGTAACTTGGAGTTAGCACTGACGCTCAGTTTGGGCAATGAGCTCGGGACACATACACCCTTTATGGACAACATTGAGAGGCAAGTCCACAGGCCTCCCAAGGGAATCATAACTGAGGTGCACCACAGGCTTTACAGCTCGACCAGTCTTTCTAGGGGAACTGTTACAGTCTCTGCACTGGAGCCTCATTTTCAGCATTGTCCTCACTTGTCAGGGAGTCTCCATGGGGTAGAGAGGCTAGAACTTGGGGCACTTTCAGCTCCAGGAGTTACAGTTTCTGAGTCCACAACATTTGGCTCGCATGGAGAGCTTTCGGACACTGCCAGTGGACTGTCGGGGCACTCAAAACACTCTTCTTGTTCTGGTGTATCACCAGTCTGCCCCAATCCATCATTTTTCTACCCTGAAAGCTCAAACAGTTCAACCATGCACAATGATTCCATTTCATCTGATCTGATGCTTTGCACTTCACTTTCTGGGAGCATTGACTCCAGGGACGAAGCTGGGGGCTTAGACAGTCCAGAAGGCCCAGCTTCGTCTCCAGTATTGACTAGGGGATTGCCCTGAAACAATTGACTCAGTTCGTAAGAAGGATAGTATTCAAAGTCACTCTCACTTTCTTCTGATATGGACTGACAGTCATGCTCAACTGGGACTTGTGGAGGGAACACTTTAACTCTGCTTCTGTAGGTGCAGACTTTCTTGATCTTTTCTTAGCAGCAGCTCTAGTCACTGGTCCAGAGGGGGCATCTTCCGGGGGCTCAGACTCAATCAAGATTTGTCCAATGGGCAGTAAATGATTTCTATGCATTGTTTTACATCTTTGAATTATTCTCAGGCCTTACTTTGTACACTGGCAGATCATCTAGTTTGCCCACTACAATGTGAGGAAGATGGTGCCATCTGTCAGCAATCTTGTGTTTGCCATGCAGTCCCAGATTTCTTAGCAATACCCGATCTCCTCCTGGAGTTCCTGTGTTTCACCTTTTATCATACCTTTCTTTGTTGGCTAGATTTCTTTTGGCAGCCATGGTTTGAGCCAGTTGGTACGCATGAGTTAGCTGGGCCTTTAACTTTTGCACATACTGTAAATAGTTGTCAGCTTGAACCCCATCAGGAGAGACCCCAAAACACACATCTACTGGTAGTCGAGCTTCTCTTCCAAACATCAAGGCGAGGGGAGACCCAGTGGCATCACTTTTGGTGCAGTTATAAGCATGTACCAGGGTGCTAATTTGTTGGCTCCATCTAGGCTTGTCCTTTGGGTGCAGGGTGCCTAGCATATTTAGCAAAGTGTGGTTGAAACGTTCAGGCTGTGGGTCCCCTTGGGGGTGGTAAGGAGTGGTTCTGGACTTTCGCACTCCCCACAGAGAAAGCATCTCTTTGATCAGACGACTCTCAAAGTCTCTCCCTTGATCAGAATGGATTCTTTGTGGAGCCCCATAGTGAACAAAAAAGTTTTCTACAAGTACTTTGGCCACAGTGGATGCTTTCTGGTCTTTGGTGGGAAAGCTTGGGCATATCTCGTGAAATGGTCAGTGACCACCAGCACATTACTGATATTTCTTTGATCTGACTCAAACTCAGAAAATCAATACAGACCAGCTCCATGGGTGCACTGGTGGTGATGTTAACAAGGAGGGCAGCCCTCTGGGGCAAAGCTTTCCTCTGTAAGCAGCGACTACAAGTTCGAATGTGTTGCTCCACATCAGCCCCCATCTTAGGCCAATAGAATCTGGATCTCACCAAGTCAAGTGTTCTGTCTATACCAAGGTGCCCCATGTGGTTGTGCAATGACCTCAATACTGAGTCTCGAAAGGCAGTGGGCAGCACTAGTTGTTGTTTGTCTACTTGTCCCCCTCTGTCTACTGTTTCTCTGTATAACAGTTTATTGATCAGTTTCAACTTAGGACCTTCTTTGTATAACAGTGCAGTTCTCAAATCAGTGGAGCGTAATTTGGACACATCTTTTCCTGCACAGAGGGCTTCTAAAGCTGATTTGATCATGGGATCGCGGGACTGAGCCCGCTGAATACTGTCATTGTCCAGCTGAGGCAGTGCACCAATGTCTATTGCAGAAAAGTGGCAATAAGCAGCAGGTATGTAATTCTCAGAGGGTCCCAAGCAATCCACCATGCAGTCCACTGCGTCCGTGGACATTTGTTCCTCCCTGTCAAACTTCCAGCAGAGTGCCCGAATGTCAGGTTCTGCCAATCTGACCCAATCATTCTGGGGAACAGACCTCCGGGAGAGAGCATCAGCATCTATGTGGTTCAGACCTGCTTGGTATTCGAGAGCATAGTCGTATGTAGATAATGCAGAAAGCCACCTATGGCCAGTGGCATCCAACTTAGCTGAGGTCTGCACATAGGTCAAAGGATTATTGTCAGCTTTTACTAGTATTTTAGCCCCATACAAGTACTCATGGAATTGGTCAACAATAGCCACTTCAAAGCTAGAACTCTAACTTATGTACAGGATAGTTCTTTTCGGATGGGTCAGGCTTCTACTGGCAAAGGCCACTGGTCTCAGGCCATTCTCGTGCTCTTGGTACAACACAGCCTCCAACCCTTGCAAGCTAGCATCAGTGTGCAGGACGTAAGGTTTTCTTGGATCGGCATAGGCCAGCACTGGAGCATGGGTAAGTTGATATAGATCTCATGAAAGCAGTCTCACAATCAGGAGTCCAGCGGGCCCCAAATACTTCACCGGACGAAAATACACTCTTTCAGTCTTGAGGACGCTGACTTTTGGTATTTTTTGTGGGTTGGGGGATACCCTTGAGTAAGGTTAAGTAAAGGGCGGATCACTCTTGAATAGTCCTTGATGAAACGCCGATAATAACCACAGAATCCCAGAAATCTTTGCAGTTCTTTTAGATTTTTGGGCTGTGGCCAGGTGGTCAAGGCCTCAGCTTTACTTGGGTCGGTCTCTATTCTTCGGTGGATACTATGTGTCCCACATACTTTACTGATGTTTGAAAGAATTGACACTTATCAATGGACAGTTTAAGGCCAAAGTCCTCCAGCCGGTCCAATACCTTAAATAATCTGCTCTCATGTTCCTCCAGTGAGCTGCCAAACACAATAACATCATCTAGGTATACCAGGCACTCTAGTAAGTTCATGTCCCCCACTGCACGCTCCATCAATCGTTGAAAAGTGGCTGGGGCACCTGAAATCCCTTGAGGCATCCTCATGAATTCATAAAGCCAAGCGGACAGATAAAGGCTGTCTTCTCATGGTCCTCTGTGGCCATCGGGATCTGGTAGTACCCACTGCGGAGATCCAACACAGAGAACCACTTGCTCCCGTTTAGGCAGTCCAAAGCATCCTGAATGTGGGACATTGTATACTGATCAGGGATAGTCCGCCGGTTTAAGGTGCGATAATCCACGCACATCCTTACTGTCCCATTCTTTTTCCTCACTACCACAATGGGGGAAGTATAAGGGCTTCTGGATTCTTGTATTACACCAGCAGCTAACATCTCTTGCAGATGCCGTCTCACATCATCTATGTCAGCAGGTGCCAGGCGTTGAGACCTTTCACCGAAATGGTCTTTCGTCATGCAGCCGGATATTGTGCTCAGCTCCTTGCACGCATCCTACATCCCATTCCTTTAAAGAAAACACCTGGTCTCTCTGGGCAAGCTTCTCACTGATCCTCACTTTCCATTCAGCTGGCAACGGGGAGTGCGAAATCAAACAAGTCAAGCATTACTCTGTCATTCTTCCTCGAACTCTTGCTGCTGGGTAGCACTGCAGTGTCTGCACAATGCACATTAGCCAGGATGCAACCTCTGTTTACTCGAATGTCTCTTTCAGACACATTATGAACTTGACCATTACCCTTCTGGCATAAGCATGGGCTCTAGCGGGCAAATACTAGGATTGACCAGCAGTCCCTCTGGCAATTTTCCATCGCCTGGTGCATCCAACATTAATATTTATTCTTAACATCCTTTCTGATACGGACCTCTCCTGTAAGGTACACTGGGCATTTAGCACCAGGATCAGAGACTCAGGATCCTTCTTCCATACAATTCGACCGGTTCCTCTGGTTCTATTTTTCAGCATCTCTGTGCCTCATAGGCCTTCTTAATTAAAGCCGGAACTCTTAAAGCTCTACTAGTCTTTGACCCCTGTTTTCATAACACAACTGTGCCAGCCTTCCGAACATATGAGCATTTTTCTAATCAACAAAGGACACCATCATACAGTCCAGTGGGGGACACACTAAGGCTAGGGTCTCTACTTGTTCGGCCACTCCAGCCACAGAGGTGGGAAAAGACAGCCAAATTCGGATATACCCGAATAGGGGTAGGCCTTCTCACTTAACCCCCATACATGCAGTCCTTCTAATGATTGTAAGGGTATGTCTGACAAATGCTTCTGATACCAATCCTGGAACATAATTGTCACTTGGGAGCCACTGTCCAATACAGCTCTTGTAGACACTCCATTCACCTTTACAGTGGTCTCCATGGAGGGACCCACTATTCTGGACCAGTCTGGAGAGGCAGTAGTTGGGGCCTGGGCAACTGACCTTGCCACAAGGGCGTGAGTTAGCATTTTGGTGCCCTCACTGGATCATTTCGTGCACCTCTTAACCACTGATTTGTTCTCAAAGCTCTCCTTGTAGCCTATATGCAACTTTGTCAGTGTCTTTTGGGACGGCATTCCCTTTCATGTGCCCATCCTTCCCACAATTATAGCAAAACATACTTTCTGGAGTTTGAGCTGGCCGGGCGCCACACTGGAGCCAGAGGCGGGGTATTACTAACTGGAAACCCTGGTGCCATCTCTGTCTGCGGCGTGATAAGCATTTGGTGACATCTCGTCAGTTCTCCACTTCCATGGTCAAGGAATCGAGTTTGGGCAGTTATCAGCAGGAGAGATACATGGTGGTACCCCACCCCATAGCAGATGCAGTCGGATATAGGTCAGGGCCCAGACTTGCAGGCGTGGCCTTCAAAAGGGACTGTCTTTGAATTCTCGGATCTCTCTCAACAGTTCGCCCCACTGTGGCATATCTTTTCCTTGTCAGAGCACTCATTGACTGCCAACCTCTGCCCTGAACTTCACTTGATGGGTCACCCTCAGTCACTTGAGTCGTGGCCGCAGCTATTAGTGCAGGTCCTCCCGAGGTCGCTTCTCAACTCCTGAATTTCTCTCATTAACTCATCATAGAGGGTGGGATCCAGTCCACGATTGGCCAGTCGAACTGAGCAACAGCAGTTCTGAGAAAGGGCAGACTTAAGGATCCTGTCCAGCCTGGTTCGTCCAGTTCAATCGCTGGCAAACTACCCTTTCTAAGGCATTCTTGCAACAATTTTTCCAGCCAAGATACATACACAGACAACAACTCCCTTGGTACTGTTGTGCATTTCTTACTCTCCACCATAGGTCCTCATCAGAATCTGGGCTCCCATACATTCTCCAAGGCCTCAAGATAGGCCTGTGCAGTCACTCAGGGTTACTGGCCCGTTTAGCACAGAGATGCCAGGCCAGGGCAGAACCTCGAGGCTCACTTCAACCCTCTTCGCTTTCAGCTTCCGAGTATTGCCATTCTAGCACTTGGGGCAACATAGTCCTATCCAGGTCTCCCAGTCATCCTCCCTTGGGGTGTGGGAGGGTGCCAGAGAAGATCCTCAACCTTCGTAAGAGTCGTGACTAATGGCAGGTGCAGAAATAGAGGTCTGCATTGGTTCAGCCACCATTACGGGTACTGGGCGGGAGAGGGTGTTGGGGAGGAACACCCCAGGTGGCAAGAATAGTTTCTTCAAGTACTCCACAGTTTTCCTTCCCCAGCAACCATTCAGCAAATTTCTCCTCAAAGTTTCAGATAGTGGTGGGGCTCATTCCCCGGTCTTACTGTCCTTAGTTATCACTCTCCAAGCAGTGAGGGCTCCTCTGGGGTAATGGTCTGTGGCACTTTGGAGCTATCTATGGGATCCTTAAACTCTACTAGGGCCAGGACAGTGTGGGTGAGCAGATTAGCATGTGACCCACTACCACAGGGTTTTGTAAACCTTCCACCTTGGAAAGTACTCCCTGTACAGTGTCCGTATTGATACCCAGGGGGATGTCCAGGATAAGCATAGCATTTTGGGGGTCGATCTCCTCCCCAGTACACCACTCCACCAGCCGATGCACAGCCACTTCTGTCGGGGTACCCATTTTTTTTCTTAACAGTGGTTTGTAAATATGGCCACTAGAGGACACACAATCCCAGCGGTGAGCCTCCAAGATGTAACCCCTAGATGGCGCTATCCCAGGGGCTACTACCCCTGCCTGATTTGCCACTAACAGGTTGAGGCCTGGATCCAATGGCGGGTGCCTCCACCCAGAGGTCAGGGTTTTCAATAGTTAAACTAACTTGGTCACAGCCCTCTGGGACACTGCAACCCCTTTCTTCCCACTAGTGGCCCACACAGTATATCAGAATTACCTTCACAGTATACACTTTCCCCAGGACTGGTTCAGGCACTGGGACCCCCTGTAAAATAAGAAGATACAGTGCAACAATCACAGTACAATACTTTAACATAGACAAATACCTCAGGCAGGCTGCTTCTCTATCCCGATCGCAATTACTGCACAATACCCGGGAGAACACACAGCAGATTCAGTTCCTGACAGACCGAGCGCAATTCAGCAATTTCTCCAGTCTTCTACAGGGTGAGCCTGGTTTCTACTCTTCAGATATCCTTTGATTCTCTTCACAGGATGGATTCAGTCCTAACAAGCAGTTACACAAGCTGCAGACCGAACTCGGGCCTTCACACATTTCCGACTAAAACTGCACAACCGAAAAGCACAGGGCTCCTTCCCTCTTCACTGCCAGAGCTCAACTGAAACTCCAGCAGACAAAACCGGCACTTCCTTTGAGTTCCTCCCAGTTCTTGGCTGGATTGCCTGTCACTCACAATAGACTGCCCTGTTGGTCCAAAAGGCGCCAAGTCCAAACTACATCTCCCAGAGTCACTGCCCATACAATCCTCTTGTGGCTGGCTCAGATTACGAGTCCAAGTTCTGATTCGTCCAAGGCACCATTTTGAGCTACCTTAACCACACTGATTGGTCCAGTTCAGCAGTTCAAAACTAGAATGGGAACTAGGCAAACACAGTTCTGACTGCAAAAAGCAGGTTAGACAAACTGTATTTTCATTATTACTCTAAATGATTTCTGGCAAACAGTTACATCTTTCAGATAGGTTCCTTTGCACTCCTAGTGTCTGCAAAATGGAGTGAATTGGCAGCAGCTCGAGTGGTACTCAAGCAGAGAAACACACAGTCCCCCCCATACAAACTAATTATGTCTGCAAGCAGACAGCTCTTAAAGAGACAGTACCAGAGGCTCTAAAAACACTCACAGATAGATGGCTTAAACGCCAAACACCATTCAGGCTTGGAGCATTCAAGCAAGCTCCTGGAAGTCTTTTGGGAACCCCCATTTGCAGGGGGGTTACATAAAGTAAGTTTGTGCAGGAGGAATTTGGGGGAGAAAAGATTCAGTTTGTGGCATGCTTTCGACCTGCTCTTGTTTGCTGCTGCCAGGATGGTGGAGCCTGTCTGGCCTTGAGAGAGCACTGCAATAAAGAGCTTCTGAAATCCAAACGTTTGCTACAGAGTGTATTGGGCAGCTCGCCCTAATGGTTGCCCACCATGTAATTTGCACCCCATGCTCCATAGAGTGATTTAATCAGATTTTATTCAATTAAATCATCTTGTTTTTCTTCGTTTAAACCGGAGTGGACAGTGGATTTTATTCCTAGCATTGTATGATTGCACTAATCAAATTTACCCCCACAGCGGCTGTAGCCTCCTCACTGCTAAGTAGGGCCGGCACCCCCAAGACATCACCTAGGAACCCAGATAACAAGTTTTAATGATTGGGACTGTATTTCTGTCTGTATAGTGCCCCCCTCCCACTACAATTACCATCTGGAATACCCCTAGATGCTGGGAGGGGGCTTACAACGTGGGGGCTCATCCAGGATTTGACTGCTCATTTGGGGGGTGCCAGAATTGTTATTTGACTGAAATGGCAGGTGTACAGCAGTGCAGGAGATCTCCTTGCTACTGTGTGCCATTTTGGACTCATGAAATGTTGCACCCTCAGTGCAGCACCATTTTTTACCAGCGTGGACTGCTTAGCATACATTAATGTATGCAGAACTTTGGGGACATTATGCTACTGGCTGGAGCTGGCAGAACTGGGGTCAGAGGTCACAGAGTGAAGAGTGGGAGTGCCATTTTGTATGGAGTCACTGTGAACAGCGCCACAAGTGCTACCAGCTCGAGGACACATCTGCTTGCCAGGACTCTCTATATTTGAGCAGCAGCAGGAAAAAGACCCAAAGACTACAGAAAAGGATGGCCGAGGCATCTGGTGAGGGGAAGAAGATGGTCCCTGTTCCCACTTTGCTCCTGTCATGGTTATGGGAGGTGGTTCAAAAGGGTAGCACGCAGGAGAGATGTGTGGTCTGCCATAAAACTGGGAGCCATGTGAAAGTACTACCAGTCTGTTTAGACTGTGCCTGCAGCAGAGTGCCTCCGGCCCTGCCCACCCCGCCTTATCAGCCTGCCTGTGGTTGGACCACCACCTCAGCTTTGGTCAGCATGAATACCTCCATCTTGGAAAATTGGGATGATGTGGAAACTACAGCTGGTGAGGTAGTTTCTGTGGAGAAGGGCTAGCTGCCTGCCCTTCTCCCCCATCAGTGCCTGACCCTCCCATGGAAGAGGTAGAGGCCTGGGGAGTGGCCGAGAAGCTTAAGCCAACAAAGACCCCTGCCCTGGGTACACCCCATGTGTCGGCAGTTGTCAAGAAGACCACCCAAGGATCACCCCCATCTTAGCTGGTGCTGCCATAGCTGAGAAACCAGATGAGAAGGTGGAGGAGGTTATCTCTGAGTGAGACTCAAGCACAGTGGGAGACACAAAAGGAATGTATGCTGTATTCCCTGTTCCAGGTGTCCGTGCTAAGCCTTTGACTGTTGATGATCCTCTGTGGGAGTGGGATATTCTAAGGCTCTATGGTTTCCCCAGCTTAAAATACCCAGACACTATCCCCCAGCTGTGGCAGGTCTGTCAAAAATGAAGGAAGGATATGCACACCCTCTGTCCATCTGACCCACGCTACTTCCAGTACACTTCAGGGAGTTGGCTTCTAAAGGGTACTGCCCCTAGGACCGGTGCGAGGAGCATACCCAAGTGATGGCAGGCCGAGCAGTGGATAAGAAGGAGGATCAAGAAAGAATACTCCGGAGAGAACTATTCATTTTTGGTGAAAGGATATGGGACATCATTGAGGAAAGGAGGGAAGACCAGGTCTTCCAAGGAACCCTGGACAAGGTCAAGCAGAGAGGCAGAGGGAGTGCCTTGAATCTGGGAGGCCGTGAGCAGGAATCAATCAGGAAGGCAAAACAGATTTGTACCTCAACGGTGTGGACTGGAGTGACATTGTTCAAGACTTCTACAATGGTCCAGGATGGAGAGGGACAGAGGTTAAAATATTACATTATCTGTGAAGATGCCTTTGGAGAACAGTGCACCAAGCCTGATCCAAAGTTGTACTATGCAATCTGAAGATAGAGGGGGGACAGCTCAGGGGCAATGTAAGGAAGTATTTTTTCACAGAGATGGTGGTGGATGCATAGAATGGCCTTCCTGAGGAGGTCGTGGGGTCAAAAACAGTGGGGGAATTCAAGAATGCATGGGACAAACATAAGGCTATTCATGTTGGGGGTAGGAAGAAATAGGCTGTTGGTTAACTAGGATCTGCAGCTTATCCTGTAGGTAGGGAAATGGGCAGACTAGGTGGGCCAAGCGGTCCTTATCTGCTGTCAAAATCTATGTTTTTATGTGTGCCATCGAACTCAGAAATCAAGCTGCATCCTTAACAGACTGCTAAAAGACTGCCCTTTATAGATCTGTGTTGGAACCCCCCCCCCCCGATATAGGTGTTGGCATAAAATCACCACCCACCCCCACCGATGGTTGCTGGGTGAGATCAACCCCTTTTATTGTTATTTGTTGTTTAAAATGTTTCCAAGTTTAAGGGGTTGACTCCCCAGGAAGTTTTAATGTGTGCTGTTTTGTTTGGAAAAAAATGTGTTCTGATTAGAAATATTTAGTAAGAGGAGACTGGACTGGAATATGCCCCTCTGAAGCTGATAGGCCAAATGTGTGGGAGAGCATGTAAGGCCAATGTGAGTGGGTGTGCGTGAAATGAAGTGTAGTCTCTGTTTGGGTGTGCATGTGTGTGTGCTTGCTGAGAGCATAATTATCTAATATTAGAAATGTCAAAAAGTTGAAGTATTTTATACATTTAAAGTTGCAGTGTTTAATGTTCCTATTCCAATGACTGTGTTGCTTATCTGTTTTCACTAAATTTTGTTAGATATGCAATATTAGCGGGGAGGGGGGGAGATGCTTTAAGCCCTACCTGGCAGCAGCAACGTTTTGGTTCAGGCAGTTTTAGGAGCATGATAGTGTTGGGTGGGACATCACTGCTGCTGCTGTACCTGGCAATCCATCCAAGGGAACCAGCGGGTGGGTCACCATGGGACCCCATAGGTTTGGTGCAAGTGATACCTGTTTGTTTAGGTAGAAAAGTGTCCATATTGTGGGGAGGTATAAGGTTCCACCATTGCAGCAGTGTCCCAGTAGTGCTTTCCTGGTTTTAGTTGGGGGGGGGGGAGTGTGCATATCTCCGCTCTGGGAAGTCAGGGGTGGCAGCTGGTAGGCATTCACTAAGAGGTGAGCGTTTTGTGTGGGGTGTAAGTGTAAGCCCCCTTTGGGAGCTTACTACCGCAGTTAATTTATTTTGTAGCCACGGTGTCTGGAGCTGAAGCCCTGCCTGCCGGCAAGGTGGGGCCTCAGCCCAAGGGTATGAGTAGGGAGGTTTGGGGCAAGGCGAGAGAGTCCCTAGAGTGAGAGAGAAGAAGAGGCGACCCGAGTGTGTTTCAGCCATGAGGGCTAAGGTGGGCCCCCTGCCACTCCGGCCCGCCGCCCTCAAAGACCGGCAAAGAATGTAGCAGTCAGTTTAAGGAGGAGTCCAGGGCAGTATGGGGACTACCTGTGCCAGTGGGGAGCCACAGCCCAGGATGAATGTAAGTGGCCCACATAGTGATTCTCTGGCACCTTGGTGGGATGGCACAGAGGGGTCCCTTTTCTTTGTCTGTAGGCGGGTGTGGAGCAAGTTCCTGTACCAGGTTGTTGGGACAGCACAGTGGTGGCAGCCTGTCTCCCTTTTCTGGTGGCATTTCGGCCTGGCCAGGAGGTGTTGGGAATATTTTTAGCCTGAGTGTGGAGAGTCACAGGTCTCCGGGGTTGCCAGGGCTATTAAGGAAATGCCCCAGTATGCTCAAATTTTCACATGGCTTGGGACAGAAGGAACTTAGATTTTCTTAGGGACTTGGTTTGCTGTGATACTAAGACCACCAAAATGGGAGCTCCAGATTTGAACCTATGGCATTGGGAGGACCACTTAAGTTGTTCAGCTACTCTACACCCTGTAGCTGGCAGCGCACTGTGTGGCTTCTAATATCAGTCCCAGAAAATTTGGAAAAGTAAAGTAAGTTTGTATCGGAGGAATTTTGGGGAGAAAAGATCCAGTTTGTGGCATGCTTTCAACCTGCTCTTGTTTGCTGCTGCCAGGATGGTGGAGCCTGTTAGGCCTTAAGAGAGCACTGCAGTAAAGAGCTTCTGAAATCCAAACGTTTGCTACAGAGTGTATTGGGCAGCTCACCCTAATAATTACCCACTATGTAGTTTGCACCCCATGCTCCATGGAGTGATTTAATCAAATTTTATTTAATTAAATGATCTTGTTTTTCTTCTTTGAAACCGGAGTGGACAGTGGATTTTATTCCTGGCATTGTGTGATTGCACTAATCAAGTTTGCTCCCAAAGCTGCTGTAGCCTCCTCACTGCTAAGTAGGGCCAGCACCCCCTGAGACATCACCTAGGAACCCAGATAATGAGTTTTAATGATTGGAACTGTGTTTCTGACTGTATAGTGCCCCTTCCCAGTAAAGTTACCATCTGGAATATCCCTAGACACCGGGAGGGGAGCTTACAATGTGGGCGCTCATCTGGGATTTCACTGCTCGTTTGGGGGGGGTGCCAGTACTGTTCCTGGACTGTAATGGCAGGGGTACAGCACCACAGGCGATCTCTTTGCTGCTGGGTGCCATTTTGGACTCATGAAATATTACACCTTCAGTGCAGTACCATTTTCTACCAGCATGGACTGCTTATCATACATTAATGTATGCAGAACTTTGGGGACAATATGCTATTGGTTGGAGCCGGCAGGACTGGGGGGCCAGAGGTCACGTAGCAAAGAAAAGGAGTGCCATTTTATGGGGAGCCACTGTGAAAGGCGCCACAAGTGCTACCAGCTCAAGGAGACATCTGCTGCTCTCTGTATTTGAGCAACAGCAGGAAAAAGGCACAAAGACCACAAAAAAGGATAGCAGAGGCATCTGGTGAAGGGAACAAGATGGTCCCTGTTCCTGCTTTGCTCCTGTCATGGTTATGGAAAGTGGCTCAAAAGCATAGCACGTGGATGGTCACAACAGCTGCCTAGCAGATTGCAGCTTCTGATCTCGGCTCCTCCACCTCCGCCGATATTTTTTTGTGCCTTCTCACCATCTACCCTCAGCATATTCTTGATTTTTCTGCTTCCCTGTTTACTGGAGGCTTCCTGGACTGGAGCTGAAGTGGCTGAATAAAAATTAAAATGGACAAGGATATGAAGACAGCGCTACCTCACCACATGCCGCCTCCTAACCCGGAGAGAGACAAGCAGACCAAACGCACGAAACAGGCTGAAAAATCCTCTAGCCCTAACACCTCAGGGACTGCGCTAACTGAAGAGCGATTCCTGGCAGAAATTAAACCGCTGCAGGCTTCACTTACCCTGCTGACAGAAGAACTGCAGAAAACTCAGTCATCGGTGAAATCTCTATCAGCACGGGTTGCAGACTCGGACATTCACTTCCCCTTCATTAGAACACTGGAAGAGCAAGTCTGAATCAGATACAGCACCTCTCTTGCAACGGCTCCGTATACTCGAGGACCAGCTGGAGGACTCGAGGGATGGAGCTACTATAATAACCTACTTATATTTTTACTGTTATACTTATGTGTTGTACTGCTATACTGTGTATTTTGGTTTGTCTTACTGTGACAAGGTACCTTTGTAAATGAGCCTATGGCTCAAAGGTTTTCCAAACTGCTGTTTAAATAAAATAAAAATAAAAAATAAAATAAAATAAATATTTGGGCTCCCAGAACAGGAAAAAGGACCAAATCCCATTGCTTTTGTTCAGAAGCTCTGCAAAAGATAGATAGATAGATAGATAGATAGATAGATAGATAGATAGATAGATAGATATTTTATTTATATAGCACCCATCTCCATAAACTCTGGGTGCTGCACAATGTAAGCATACAAATCATACAAAAACATTTTAAAAATACAGTAATATCAAAATGAAAACAACAAAATACAACTGGGAGTGGCTGGCCCATCTCCTAATGGGCCAGCATATATCATAGAACGAGCCCACCATTCCCTGCACCCGCTGCCTCCTTAGGGCTCCCTTCCCCAACCTCTAATTTTCAGGCTGCTTAATTTTTTAGATAAACAGCACATTCTCACCTGGATCCGGGATTGCAAGGAGGTTCTTTGGGAAACACATCGATTGCAATTTGCTCAGGACTTGCCACAGTCAGTTAGAGTTAACGTGCAGAGTTCCATCTGCTGGTCACAAAGTTCATTGCTGTGGGGAAGCCTTTTATTTATTTATTTATTTATTATTTATTAAATTTTGTTAACCGGGTAGGCCCGCTGGGCTTCAAAGGTCCCTTTTTCAGGGGCGACCCGGGGATTGTTACATAAGGTTTGAACATACAGACAGGTATCACAGAGTCAAACAGATCATACAGGGTTACTAAGACAGTATACAATTTCTTCGAGTGAGATACCCTGTGACATTACAAGTTAAACACGACGGAGCCTAGCTTTCAATGGAAACTCCGTAGCACGCGGCAGCGGAGCATCACAAGCTATTCCCAGACTTATTCAAATGAGTATGATACGGGGCTTGGAGTATTGCACAACCTGGTTCTGCTGTAATCTTAAGGACTTTCAAGGATGCTTTAGTACTGCTTCTTTAAGGGAACTCCAGCATGAGCCTTGTTTCTATGCTGAATATGCGCTGGGATAACCCTGCTGGGACATGAACAACGGCTTTTTGTTATGTTTGCATAAGGGATACTACTACAGTTTGGGAGGTGACGGTGCTTCATTTGTAAAACAGCTGCACATTTACTCAGTCGATGGTCTTAGCAGTTTGCATGAACTGACGTCTGCATAATTCCCCAATGGGTTGGACCTGATCAGGCGCTTCAAAAGCCTTTTAAAAGGTAACGGAATTGTTTACAATGCACTCGTCATTGGGAAGAACTGAGCCAAATACACATTTTTTTCTTTTTTTTTTACACCGGGCAAGGGGCCCCTGCAGGACTTACCTACTGTGGCGTTCCCCAGGATGAAACCCAATTCAGCAGCATTTTGCAACACTCTGCAGAATGCTGCAGCAGAATTACTGAATAAAGCAATGTAATTTCAATGGCAATTAGTCCCTTTTGTCATGCAGGAAACTGTGGCATTCACTTCATCCTGGCAGTGTCACAGTTTCCTGCATGACAAAAGGGACTAATTGCCATTGAAATTACATTGCTTTATTCAAGAGGTCAGCTGCAGCATACTGCAGAGTGCTTTAAAGGTGGGTTTCATCCTGGTGGATGCCACTGTATATATATAGATATATAGATATCAAAGGGGATGGAACTAACGTTTGTGTTTTGAGGTGGTTACCGCTCGCATTTTTTGTGGACTCCAGACGATATAGATGCAAAGCCTGACCCTGAGATCTCTACAATGACTTATAGAATAAACGGCCATGTCGATGAGTTGTGGTGCTTCTGCTTTCTGTTTGCTTATTAGTTTATATATAGACTTTATTCTTAGAGGAAGTCTCCTCAGAACTTCATATTTGTTCACTTCTAACTTGGTTAAATGCTGGCAGGGATGATTATCCCTGGGAATAACACTGCTTCATATATTCTCTTATGTTTTCATAATTAGATGTATCACTATCTGTATGTATTTTGCCGTCTCAGCTTGCTTATTAGTTTACATACAGACTTTATTCTTAGAGGAAGTCTCCTCAGAACCTCATTTTGGTTCACTTCTAACTTGGTTAAATGCTGGCAGGGACGACAGTCACTGGGAATAACATTGCTTCATATATTCTGCTATGTTTTCATAATTAGATGTATGTAATAATACTTGTGTGCTTACTCATTACTTCCTCAGGGAAGCCTATTTCCATGAGGACTTGTTATACTTTAATGTTAATAACTTGGGAAGCATGTTTTCCACTTTCTCATCGTAGTCCAAGTTGTTGGGGGGGGGGAGCATACCTTTTATATACTGGTCTTGTTTGTGCTCATTCCAGTTAATTCATTACTCTCTCTAAATATTAAGACAGGGTTCAGGTGGTGGTGGTGGGGGTGAGTTTTGGCCTAGTAGGCAGTTAGGTGTTTATCACCATGGGCAAAGTTGGTGTTGGAGTACGATCGTCAGGACTACTTTTTTGTTTGAGATATTTTCCTGTAATAGAGTATTCGGGGCTTCTTATATTCATATGTGGGTGTTGGGGGTGGGTGAGGTGGAGGGTTTTGTTGTCTGCAATCCACACCTTCTTCCCTTTCTGAATTCTGAGGGCACCTTATACAGGATGCTCCCAGGATCTCCAGAGCTTGCTGTCCTATTTCCAGTTCATATCCCTATGTACTAGAAATTTCTGAGTGGACCATACTATTTTATAAGTTGGAATGTTAAAAGTGCACGGGATAGGTGCAAACACTCGATGATATTCTGTCACCTTAAGCTCCTTCTAACCAGGGTGGCTTGTTTGGAGGAGGCTTACCTCATTCGGGAGGATGTGTCTCTCTTTTGTAGAGATTGAGTCGGTAAAGTTTAAGGTTCAGGAGTTTCTACTAAGCGTTGGGGGGGGGGTTGCCATACTAATGGCTAAAGTGATCCCCTTTTAGCTTACACAGGAGGTCTGGGATCCAGTGGGTTGCTACATCATTGTAAAGGGGACAGTGGGCTCCCAGCTAATGGTGCTAGGTTCCATTTATGGTCCCAATTTAGGATCACCGCACTTCTTTACCCAGTTTCTTCCCTTACTAACTATTTCCCCACCATCTCCGATTATCCTGGGAGGGGAATGGAATTTAGTTCTGCAGCCCAACCTTGATCGATCAGACACCAGAGTGACTGGTCTATCACCAGCACAAAAGACTCTCCGGGACCTAATGGGCGGACTTGGGTTAGTAGATATATGGCTGGTTCTTAACCCCTCTGTTGGGTCATATTAATTCTAGCCACTGACACATAAGACGTCCTCTCAGATTGATTACTTTTTAGTGAGTGCACTATGTTTACCAGAAATCCTCTCCACTGATATTCATCCAAGATCATCGATCCCCTGTCAATATCTCCTATATTTTGGGTCAGAGCTCAAGGAGAGACCCCTTTTGGTGGCTTTATGCCCAACTACTGCAGTCCCTGACTCTATGGCCCACATTCTCCAGTTTATTTGTAATTTTCTAGATGTTAATTGGGACTCGGTTGAGAATAGACATCCTGTGGGGTGCACTGAAATGCGCACTCCGTGGGGAGTTTATCCGCCTGTCCTCTGTAAGGGCCTGAGCTGGCAGGGAGCAGCTCGAGGGAATCCTAAATAATATCTGCAACCTAGAATGCTCCTTGTCCCGTTCTTCACCAGAAGCAGACTGGGCCAAATTACACACTTTGCGTGCTCAATATGCAGATCTCCTAGTGCAGAAGGCTGAGCTGGCATTACATTGCACTAAAATGAAATATCTCGACTCTGGGGAAAAAGCTGGGAAACTCTTGGCCCTTCGATTGCACCAGGTCAAAATGGCAAGATTTATCCCATGCCTTCAACCCTGCCCAAATGCACCCATGACTACAGACTCCAATGAGATGGCAACAGCTTTTAGCTCGTTCTTTCAGGAATTGTACGTAGAGGATTCTGGTTCAGACCCCTCTTCCTAGACCATAGCAGCCTATTTGGACTTGGTCACTCTCCCCTGTTTAACCCCAGCTGCAGTAGCCCACCTTGGTACACTGATTACCCTGACTAAAGTGGAGAAAGCTATCAAACTGTTGCCCCAGGATGAAGCGCAGGGCCCAGATGGACTCACTAATAACATTTATTTGGCCTGTGTTTCTTTAATAGCTCCATTATTGACAGATGTATTTAACTTTTGGTTTGCACACGGCATGAGTGATTCAACTTTTCTTGAAGCTTTAATTACCCTGATACCGAAGCCTGGTAAAAAAACCTTATTCCCCAAAAGTTACCGTCCTATCTCCCTATTAAATTCAGATATTAAAATTATTTCCAAAATCTTGTCCTTGTGCCTTGTCACTGTTATGGGACCAGTTATCAGGAATGAACAAGTGGGATTTATAGCTAGCCGCTTTTCTGGGGATCACCAAAGAAAGCTACTGCACTTGTATTCCGCATCCAGGGAGAGCAAATTCCCTATGGCTCTGGTCTCCCTGGACACGGAAAAAGGGTTTGACTGGGTGGCTTGGAACTTCCTATTCGCTACCCTGGACAAATTCGGAATCCCCCGGGATTTTATTAAATGGGTACAATCCTATATTCTTCCCCATCTGCCCGAGTCCTATGTAATGGATGTCTATTATCTCCATTTCCCTTACGGCAGGGCACCCGACAGGGATGCCCTTCATCTCCCATGTTATTCTGTTTCTACCTAGAACCATTAATCAGATGGCTGTGCAATCTTCACCCCCTCCCTGGCATTCCACTAGAAGGGACACGCTACACGTTATTGGCTTATGCCGATGACCTGCTCCTTCATATAGATAACCCCCGCACCTCTATTCCTGTTTTGTTCCATGACGTCTCGGAGTTCTCAAAGGTTTCTTTCTATAAACTAAACCTCACTAAGACTAAGGTGTTTCCCCTCAATAGTACGGTTTACAAAAAGGACATCCAGGGATTGGGTCTTTCCTGGGAACCCCGAAGTTTGACCTATTTAGGGATTAAAATAACCCATACCGTCTCGTCCATGCTTAGGGAGAATCTCTCCAAATTGCTTGATGTAATTAAGCTTGACTTAAAGAGATGATCTATTTTACCATTACCCTTGTGGGGAAGGATGAACACTCTCAAAATGAATGTGTTACCCCGCCTTTTGTATCCTCTGGGGATGCTGGGCTTTCATCTTCCTAAGATGTGGTTTTCCAGGTTGCAACGTATTTTTAATGTCTTTCTTTGGAAAGCTTAAACTATTCACCAGGCATATATAAAACTGACTGCCCCAAAGCAAAGAGGCAGTCTAGCTTTACCATCTGTTTTTTTGTATTATGGAACCCAACATGCTAGTAAATTTCTGCACTGGGACTTAGGCTTTGCCTCTCCTGCTACCTATGGTTATACTCCTCTCTGACTGCATATTGAGCAAGACCTGGCAAATAGGGAGGGCTGCTCTCTGAGCAGCTTGCTTTATTTACGGCTGTCCCAGCTTCCTCAGGCCCTGCGCTCTACTCCCACTGAATGGTCAGTTAAAGCCTGGCATCAGTTGCAATCTTACCTGGCTTTTTCCTGGACTAATGTGACCTCACAGCCTGTGTTCGGTAATCCTCACTTCAAAATAGATGGTCGCCCTATTCCACCCGTTTTTTTGTCCCTCCTTCCCTGAGTACCTGCACCCTGGACGATTTGCTTCAGGGAGAGGGGCTCATCCCTTTCCCTTCCCTGAAAACCCAATTTCCCTTTCAGAGCTGTGACTTTTTCAAAGTTCTTCAGCTTAGGAGTGTGGCGACTAAATGTTTGGAGCCTAAGCCTTGGTGTATACCACAAAGTGAAGGGATAAAGCACCTCCTGGCTATGGTATGGCAACTGCACACAGTATCTTTGCTTTATAAACCTTTCCAATCCTAGATCCTGATTTACCAACTGGGCTTGTTTTTACTGGGTTCAGAGGCATCAATTGCCTACTGACAGTGTCTTTTGAAAAACCTCTTGGCTCAACCTTTATAAGTGTATTAAGCAAGACTGGTTGCGTTTAGTGCAGTTTAATATTATGCATAATCTGTAATGTACCCCAATGAAACTACATAGACTGGGTAAGCTCCCTTCCCCCAACTGTAACCGTTGCCAGGATGCCCCAGGATCCCTGGCTTATTTATTATGGGACTGCTCCAAGATTCAACAGTTTTGCAGTAGTACCCGGCAGTCTCTGGATCCCTTACTTGGACTTGATGATCTTTTGACATCTGAGAGTTGTCTCCTGTCTATTTTCCCCCCTGGTACGCCATCTATTCGGAAAGCCCATGTCTCTCTGGTGATGGCTGTTGCCAAACTGGTTGTACTGCAACACTGGAAGGAAGTTACCATACCCACATTCTTGGAATGGCACCAGGAGATTTTATTGGTCCTTAAATTAGAAAAGCATATTGCCACCATGCGCAAGAAGTCGCAGACTTTCCGTAAGTTATGGGAACCGCTTTACACTTTATTATCCATATAGGACGTGTAAGTCCCAATTAGCCCTTGGGTTGTGGATATCTGAATACATCTACCTTTATTTGATCAATAATTACATGTACCACAACTTTTTGGTGGATAGAGTGTGGATTGCAGACAGGGTGGGGGGGTGATTGGGGGTTGGGTTTTTTCTTGTGGGTTTTCTTTTTCTGAATAGAACCTGATATACTTCCACTTCTACAAATTTTTCTTGTTCGTAGTCGATCCTTCCATTTTTGCTCATTGGCAGACATGTTCTGGATGTTTGTTTTCCCTTTTTGTTGTTGTTTGTATAACTTTAAAAAATTAAAAAAAGTATACTTCATTAAAAAAAAAGGGCAGCATGCAGGAGAGATGTGTTGTCTGCTGTAAAACTAGGAGCTATGTGAAAGTACTACCAATCTGTTTAGATTGTGCCAGCAGCACAGTGACTCCAGCCCAGCCCACCCTGCCTTATCAGCCTGCATGGAGTTGGACCACTGCCTCAGCTTTGGTCAGCATGGACACCTACAGCTTGGAAAATTTGGATGATGTGGAAACTGTAGCTGGTGAGAAGGGCGCTAGCTGTCTGCCCAGCCCTTCTCCCCCATCAGTGACTGACCAACCCCATGGCAGAGGAAGAGGCCAGGCTGGCAGAAAATCTTAAGCCAACAGAGACCCCTACCCTGGGTACAACCCCCGTGTCAGCAGTTGCCAAGAAGACCACCTAAGGCTCTCCCCCCATCACTGCTGGTGCTGCCGTAGCTGATAAACCAGATGTAGAGGTGGAGGAGATTATCTCTGAGGGAGACTCAAGCATAGTGGATGACACAGAAGGAATGTAAACGATGTCCTCTGCTCCAGGCGTCCATGCCAAGCCTTTGACTTTTGATGATCCTCTGTGGGAGTGAGATATTCCAAGGCTCTACCATTTCCCCAGCTTAAAATACCCAGCCACTATCCCCTGGCTGTGGCAGGTCAGATAAGGACACTCTCTGTCCATCTGACCCCCACTACTCTCTGTACACCTCAGACAGTTGGCTTCTAAAGGGTACTGCCCCTAGGACCAGTATGAGGGGCATACCCGAGTGACTGCAGGCCGAGCAGTGTGTGAGTAGTAGGATCAAGAAAGAATACCTCAGACAGAACTATCCATACTTGGTTAAAGGATATGGGGCATCACTGGGGAAAGAAGGGAAGACTGGGTCTTCCAAGGAACCCTGGACAAGGTCAAGCAGAGAGGCAGAGGGAGTGCCTTGAATCTGGGAGGCCATGAGCAGGAACCAATCAGGAAGGCAAAACAGATTTGTACCTCAACGGTGAGGACTGGAGTTACATTGTTTAAGACTTTTGCAATGGTCCAGGATGGAGAGGGACAGAGGACAAAATATTACATCATTTGTGAAGATGCCTTTGGAGAAGAGTGCACCAAGCCTGATCCAAAGTTGTATTATGCCACCGAATCCCAGAAATCAAGCTGGTTCCTTAACAGACTGCTAAAAGACTGCCCTGTATAGATCTGTGTCAGGACTGATTCCCCAACCCACCCTGATGCAGGCCTTGGCATCGGTGCCCTGGCAAGACTGAAAAATAAATTGGACCCCCATCAATGGATGCTGGGTGAGATCAACCCCTTTTATTGTTATTTGTTGTTTAAAATGTTTCCAAGTTTAAGGGGTTGACTCCGCAGTTAGTTTAAAATGTGTGCAGTTTTGTTTGGAATAAAATGTGTTCTTATTAGTAACATTTCGTAGGGGAAGGCTGGACTAGAATATGCCCATCTGGGACTGATAGGCCAAATATGTAGGTGAGCATGTAAGGCCAGTGTCAGTGGGTATGCGTGAAATGAAATGTAGTCTCTGTTTGGGTGTACATGTGTGTGCTTGGTGTGAGTGTGGTTATCTAACATTAGAGATGTTCAAAAGTTGAAGTATTTTATGCATTCAGAGATGCGGTGTTTAATGTTCCTGTTCCAGTGACTGTGTTGCTTATCTGTTTTCACTAAATTTTGTTAGAGATGGAATATTAGTGGGGGGGCATGCTTTAAGCACTACATGGCAGTAGCAACTTTTCAGTACACACAGTACTGACAGCTTGAGTGGGGGGTGGGATGCCACTACTGCTATACTTACATAGAAACATAGAATTTGACCGCAGCTAAGGACCGCTTGGCCCACCCAGTCTGCCCATTTCCGTACCTAATGGATAAGCTGCAGATCCTAGTTAACCAGCAGCCTACTTCTTCCTACCCCCACCCCCTAGAATTGCCTTATGACTGTCCCATGCATGCTTGAATTCCACCACTGTTTTTGACTCCACAACCTCCTCTGGAAGGCCGTTCCATGCATCCACAACCCTCTCTGTGAAAAAATACTTCCTTAAATTACCTCTGAGCTGCCCCCCCTCTATCTTCAAATTGGGCCCCCTTGTTCTTGCACACCTCTTTTTTTGAAAGATGCTACCCTCTTGGACTTTGTTGATTGGCAATCCCTCCAAGGGAACCAGTGGGTGGGTCGCCATGGGGCATTGTAGATTTGGTGCAAGTGGTAGCTGTATGTTTAGGTAGAAAAGTGTCTGTATTGTGGGGAGGTATAGGGTTTCACCATTGCGGGCGGAGTCCCAGTAGTGCTCTCCTGGTTTTCGGCGGGGGGGGGGGCTCTGCCCAAGGGTATAAGTAGGGCAGTTTTGGGTGGGAAGAGAGAGTCCCTAGGGACAGAGGAGGTGGCCCAAGTGCATTTCAGCTGTGAGGGCCAAGGTTTGGGGCTGTGGTGGGCCACCTGCCTCCCTTGCCCACTGTCCTTGAAGACCAGTGAAAGTGCAGCTGTCAGGTCCGGAAGGAGTCCAGAGCGGTATGAGAACTACCTGTGCCAGTGGAGAGTCAGAGCCTGTGATGAATGTAAGTAGCCCACATCGTGATTCTCTGGCACCTTGGTGAGGCAGCACAGGTGGGATTCCCCCCCCTTTCCTTGTCTGTGGGCAAGCGTGGAGCAGGTTCCTGTGTCATGTCATTTGGGCAGCATGATGGTGGCAGCCCGTGTTGCAGGAAGCACAGTGGTGACAGCCTGTCTCCCTTTTCCGATGGCACTTTGGCCTAGCCAGAAGATGCTGGGAACTTTTTCAGCCTGAGTGTGGAGCATGCACGGGTCTCTGGGGTTGCCAAGACTATTAGGTAAATGCCCTGGGATGCTCAGAAATGCACATGGCTTGGGACAGAGGGGAGTTAGCATTTCTGAGGGACTAGGTTTGCTGTGAGGCTAAGACCACCAAAATGTGAGCTCCAGAATTAAACTGCCGATGCTGGGAAGACCGCTTAAGGTGTTCAGCTACTCTACATCCTGTAACTGGCAGCGCACTGTGTGGCTTGTGAGATCAATCCCTGAAAATCTGGAAAAGTAAAGTAAAGTTTGTCCAGGAGGAATTTTGGGGAGAAAAGATCCAGTTTGTGGCCTACTTTCGGCCTACTCTTCTTTGCTGCTGCCAGGATGGTGGAGCCTGTTCAGCCTTGAGGGAGCACTGTAGTAAAGAGCTTCTGAAACCCAAACATTTGCTGCAGACTGTATTGGGCAGCTCGTCCAAATAGTTACCCACCGTGTAATTTGCACCCCATGCTCCATGGAGTGATTTACTCAAATTGTATTCAATTAAACCATCTTGTTTTCCTTTTTTTAAACCGGAGTGGACAGTGGATTTTATTCCTGGCATCGTGTGATTGCACTAATCAAGTTTTCCCCCACAGCTGCTGTAGTCTCCTTGCTGCTAAGTAAGGCCGGCACCCCCCGAGACATTGCCTAAGAACCCAGGTAATGAGTTTTAATGATTGGGACTGTGTTTCTGGCTGTATTTATTTATTTTTTATTTATTTAAAATGTGTTAACCGGGAAGGGTACATTGAGCTGAAGCTCGTTTCCAGGTGCGGCCCGTTGTGGGGGGACAATGAAATACATATATACAAAATCAGCCAAGTTTAACAAATAACATAAAAGAATGAGGTGCTGGACTCTCTGGAATCACATTATTATAAGTCTGCCATACAGGTGATAAGAAAACACAGCAGTGTTGATATATGAGAGCGTAATAGGAGGGAGGGGCAGGGGATAGCAGCATAAACGGTTGAGGACTTAGGAGCAGCTGCAGGAAGTAACTGGGAATGGTCTAAGCAGACAGTTTAAGGCTGGGAATGAAGGGGTAAGACAAATTGAGGTGGGAAGCTTGTTCCAAAGGGAGGGGGAGATGAAAGGAATATGCGTGGTGGCCTGTCATAGTGTGGACTCGGGGGAGAGGGTGAAAATGGGGGAAGGATAGGAGCACAGGGGGTGGGGACAGGCCGGGGCAAAAAGAGAGGAAAGAAAAGACAGGATGGCATCAAACCAGTATTTTATTTATTTATTTAATTAATTTTGGTAACCGGGTAAGCCAACTGAGAACGGATGGTCCCTTTTTCAGGGGCGATCCAGGGTTAATTAGAGAGACACATAATGCAGTGATATACACATTGTACATTCAGGAAGCAGCAATAGACACAACATACAGAGGAGTATATCATTATTAGACAACATAGTTCACAATCCGTTCTTATCAAGACAATGACAGTCAGTACCTTAGGAGTGCACTGGATGTTCAAGGGTATTTAATAAAGGGGAAAGAGGGGGTAGGGAGGCATGGGAACTTTCCAGTACAGTAGGGGATAGGTATAAAATGAAAATAAGGCAGTGGGCTAAACGTCTCTGCTGAAGAGAGGGGAGGGAGAAGGTGGAATACTGGTTGCAGTGGTGAGTCAAAAAAGGGCAGCTGGAGGCAAAGCGACAGCAGGCGTTAAAAAGAACATCAGTCCTGAAAAGGGAGGTGGCGGGTGTTGACTCGTAGACTGTATCAGCGTAGTCGATAACTGGAAGGATCCATTTAATAATTAGGTGATGACAGACTGGGAGGGACAGACAATCCTTGTGCCTAAAGATCGTACCCAATTTGTGGCAAAGTCTTGCGTGCAGGGCATTGAGGTGGGATAAGTAGTCAAGGGATAGGTCAAGCCAAACCCCACAAGTATTTATAGGAGGTTACCACATCAAGGGGGGTGCTGGACATAGTGGTGATCAAGGGAGGGGGTGGTAGCCTAGCAAGTTTTTGCTTTGAATCAAAGAGCATGGTGACAGTTTTTTTGGTATTCATTTTGAGGCAGTGATCCTGGAACCATTTTGTAACTGTGTGAGTCGCATTGGAGGGGGATTTGGATATCTGCTGCAGAGGGGCCAGATAGGTAGATGTCAGTGTCATCTGCATACATATGTATGTGAACAATGGAGCAGGCATAGGGGAGATCATTAATAAAGAGAGAAAAGAGGACCGGACCAAGTATGGAACCCTGTCGAACACTGGACAGGACAGGGAGAGAAGGGAAAGGGTAGTGCCAATCTGCGCGGCCTGCTGCCCATCAGTGAGATATGACTTAAACTAATTAACCACAGGGGTAGATAGTTCAGTTGTGTAGAGCTTGTTTCTGAGTAGGGGTGAGAGATGGAATCAATGGCTTTAGGAAGATCGATAAATATTGCAGAGGTAATGTAACCTAGAGCCAAAGCTGAGAGTATGGAATCAGAAAAGGGGAGGAGGGAGGGAGGGAGGAAGTGGTGGAATTACCTTTTCTGAACCCCAACTGGACAGGGGAGAGGACATTTGTGGAAGTAAGGAACTCATTTAGTCTTGTGACAACAATGGATTCCTGGATCTTAGCCAGTGAAGGGAGGAGGGAAATGGGCCCGTAATTACCAGGGAAGGTAGGGTCGCCACCCTTGTGGAGGGGAAGAACTCTGGCAAGCTTCCAAGCTGAGGGATACTGAAGGAGGAGAAGGAAAGATTATGTATGTGCATTAGAGGGAGTACTATAGAGGAGGCAGAGATGATGAGGAGTCTTGGGTCAAGGTCATCAGGGATAATCTTAGATGGGTTTAGGGACTTAATTGACTGATAGACCTCTTGTGGGAAGACAAGAGAGAAATGGAAACCGTTAGTCATGAGGATATCAGGGTGGGGTGCAGGAGTTTGTCTGGGAGTGCACAGGTAGTAAAATATTTATTTTGAGTGGGCGCAGTAGAGAATGGATCAGAGATTTGTACTCCTGCCTCTACAATGGTGGGTGAAGTAGGCTCAGTGGGGGGGGGTGAAGAAGCGAGCAGAGATCATTCCAGAAAGACGAGGGGGGAGCGATTTGAGGACTGCAGGCACACCTTGAAATAATTAGCTTTGGCCTGGCGGATAGCCTTTGTTCAATTGTTATGTAGAGATCTGTAATGTTGAAGATCAGAGGAGGACTGGGAGACTTTAAAGCGTGACCAGGCAAGGTCTTGGGATTTACAGAGAGACAGGAGGTTGAGGGTGATCCACAGGTGGTGGCGATGTCCGACCCTGATTTTTTTAGGAGGGGTATGGGTATTCCAAATAGGAAGAAAGATGGCGGTGAAGTGAGCAAGTGCGGAGTCTATATTAGGAGAGGAGAAGACCAGGGACCAGTTGGCTGAGGCAAGGTCATGACATAGGATGCTAGTGTTGATCGCTCTGAGGGGGTGGTACCAAATATATTTAGGGGCAATGAATGGGGGATGCACCTTCCTGATGCAGTAGGTGAGACAGTGGTCACTGAACACATCAGGAAATGTCCCAGCAGCAATAGTTCAGTGGGGGTGGGATGATAGCATCCAGTCCAGTAAAGAGTGAGACTGCAAGCATGTATAGTATAGTTCCCCCTTCTCACTAAAGTTACAATCTGAAATACCCCTAGATGCCGGGAGGGGGGCTTACAAATGCAGACATATTTCCTGTACACTGTGCGCCACTCAGTGCTCTAGAAGTGTGTGCTCCTGATATGTTACTACCGATGGAGGCAGCGGGTTCCAGTGTCTCTTTAAGGAGCAAGCCTGATACAGCCAGACAGACAGGTCATGTCCTCCTGCCCCCGTTGAGACACTCTGACCTACTTTTGCTTTCACTCAAGTGATCTGAGGCTCTTCACTGACAAAACCCCTTCCCAGGTTGTGTGTGCTAGACTAAGCTGATTAATGACCCTGATTGCAGGAGGTTCCTCAGGGTTGCCTTCTCCCCTCCTCCCTTCTCTCATGCTGGTCAATGGGGTCACCTGCCCTGCACTGCATGGACCACTCAAGAGGGTGTGACATACCTTTTGATAGTGCAAGCATGCAATTGTGCAATGGTCTTTATGGGTGGAGATGAAAGTGCTCGCAATGGAGATGTGGCCTTCATCTCATTGCCGAGTCCCTTCCCTTAACAGTCATTTGATGGATCCCTCAGCCTCACTCTCCCCAGGACGCCACTGGTGGATTACAGACAGCTGCCTATATGTCAAGATCCGCTTGCCTGAAACCGGATCTGCAGCCTGAATGCAGCCACTGTTATGTTTGCTTGCACACAATGCAAGAAACATATTGTGGCAGCTTGGTGCTGAAGCAGGTTCTAGAGGTGCGGCACTGTTGTAGCCAATACCGGCACGGCATTTTGGGGCGTGTGTGATGTCCACCAATAATGGGGGACACGGCCGGTGACAAAGTAGTTTCGACGTTGACACCAACGTGAAAGAAAATAGCCGATCGCTCCCCCCACACGCTGCACGCATATTGCATGCTAATGCGCCCCCACACACACTGTATGGGCCGACGGGTGCCCAATCCCCGCCGGCTCCAATGTCCCCCCCCAACAGACAGCCGTGTGCCACGCTGGGAGTCCACCCCAGCGTGGCAACAGTTGGTATGGCCGAGGGGGGTGCCCTATCCCTTGTCGGCTCCAGTGCCCCCGGCCCCAAACAGCCTTCCAGCTGCCACACTGGGAGCCCACCCCAGCGTGGCAAACGTCCCGCGTCGTCCAAGAACAAAAGAAGAAACCTGAAAGAGAAAACCTTCCCTCGCTAACTGTCCTGACCCCCGCCTCCCCCACCGCGCCCACCCTCTATGCACCCTGCCTCCCACACACCCCCCCACCCCATACTTACCTCCGGAGTCCGGCGCGACGATCTTCAGTGGACCGGGAACACGTCTGCACTCTTCAAAGCCAACCGCGAACAGAGGAAATGCCGGTAAGCTGTATAATGTTATAAATAGGGTTTTTTCAACTTTGATGCATATCTCAGGCATTTTTGGGAATTTTTTCACCAAATTTTCAACATGGGGTTTTTGGGACACCACCTCATGAATTCTGTCACTGTCATTTTGTTAATCAGCCCACGAAAGGTGATTTCGTGGTCACTGCGCGGAACCACCTTTTGGGACTGATTTCCAAAATTACAGTGTCACAGTTCATGAGGTAGGCCCCCAAAAATGCTATGTTGAAAATTTGGGGAAAAAATTCCCCAAAATGGACTGTTTTACGAGCATGTTGCGCTTGTTCACGCCTCCGCCATAAGTTCGCAAATTTTCAATATTTACACTCCAGATTTTCAACATTTCCATTTTACCACACCTTCTTAAGAGCAGTACAGCTGTCATTTTTCACATTTCGTCCAAAATGTGTGTCCGCGCATGTAGCGCACAATGGCGCAGTCGGTGTGCGAAATCAATGTTCAGAACAGATTAAGAAAATCACAGTGACACTGTTCATGAGCAGAAGTGTTAAAATGGCTATTTTAAAAATTTGGTGAAAAAATTCCCCAAAATGACTGTTTTACAAGCATGCGTTGCGCTGTTCCTACGCACGCTCGTAGGTTCAAGAATTTTCACTATTTTTACTCCAGATTTTCAACATTGCCATTTTACCACACCTCCTTATGAGCAGTACAGCTGTCATTTTTCACATCTCACCCAAAATGTGTTTCCACGCATGTAGCGCACAATGGCGCAGTCGGTGTGCGAAATAAATATTTGGGACAGATTAAGAAAATCACAGTGACACTGTTCATGAGCAAAGGTGTTACAATGGCTATGTTAAAAATTTGGTGAAAATAGTCCATAAAATGACTGTGTTACGAGCGACCATTGCACAGTTTCCACGCACCCTCGTAAATTCATGGATTTCTAATATTTTCAGTCTAGATTTTCACCACTGGCATTTTTACACTCTTCCTTATGAACAGTACAGCTGTCATTTTTCACACCATGGCCGAAATGTGTTTTTGCACTTCCAGCGCAGAAATGCGTGGTCGCTGTGGGAATCACTGTTCGGGACAGATTAAGAAAATCACAGTGACACCGTTCATGAGCGGAGGTTTCAAAATGCCTGTGTTGACAATCTGCTGTAAGAATTCCCTAAACTAACTGCATTATGGGTGTGCATTGCGCAGTTTCTACACACGCTCGAGACTTCACCAGTTTTTTTAATATTTTCACTGCAGATTTTCAACATTGCTATTTTCTCCACCTCCCCATGAACAGTACAGCTGTCATTTTTCACATCCTGTTCAAAATGTGTTTTCGCGCCTGTGATGCCAAATGGCGTAGTCGCTGTGCAAAATCAGCTTTCGGCTAACGAACTGATATTGCCACTGTTCATAAGGTGGGGGTCACAAAATACCCATGCTGAAAATTTGGAGTAAAAATGCCAACGAACGCCTGAGACGTTAGGGTTTCTGACCATAACGCCCCACCCTGTAGAGATTGACAGGCATCAGGGGTGTGACTTGGGATTCTTGCCTGTAATGCTCATACCATTCCACACCCTGCAGCCAGTGAGAGGCATCGAGGTGTACCTTGGACTCTTCAGCCCCAAAGTTCACCCCATTCTCCTATACAGCACCCATCTCACTGTATTTCCTGATGGAATGGGGTGAGCATAAGGGCCAAAGACCCCAAGGCACACCGTGATACTTGTCGGTGTCTGCAGGGTAGGGTGGGGTGAAATGGCATGGCCGTTATGCCTGATGACCCAAAGGCACACCCCAATGCCTGTTAGTCTCTGCAAGGTGGTGGTGGGGTTGGCTTCAGTTCAGTACTTCGCTGCCATTCCTATTATGCAGCTCTCTAACTCCTACACTACCAATGCCAATGCTAGCAAGCAAACATTCGGCATTGACAAATGCTTGTTTGTATCTGTTAGGATGGTTTACTGTGGGGGCATCCCTTGATCACAGCCATTACTCCCCTCATGCCCCAGCTAGGTGTTACCACTCTGTAGAGAGCAGAGAAGACTAGCAGCAGGTTCCAGTATCAAAGATTACCTTCTTCTATTTTTAAATATAACCAATGAATTACATATTCAGACCTTGGCTTCCAAAAGTGCAGAACATCCCGTCCTGGTTTCGCCTAAATGTCTTTATCAAGGGTGTATGTAAGTCATTGGTTATATTTAAAAATAAAAGAAGGAAATCATTGATACTGCAACCTAGTGCCAGTCTTCTCTGTTCTCTGTTTAAACATTTACCTGGGCACAGGTGTAAGGAAAAGGAGAGATAAGTGGTCTGCAGCGTGTTACCACTCCGCAGCCTAGACTGGCCATGGAGTCATTCCAGGGCAGCAATCACCCCCGGATAACAGCATACTATCTAGCAGGTGCAGATGGGTCAGCTAATGATAGCTGCTGCCCCCTTCATACCTTGACCTGTTTGGAGCAGGTAGGAAATACCAGCTGGATACCACCCCCAGCCTGTACTCAGTGCTGTCACCTTCAGCTTGTACAATGTCCATCCATACCACCCCCATCAGCCCCCAGTTGAGCCACTAATGGCTGTTTCAGCCTCTCAGTACAGGTGGCACATGCCAGGTCTGGACCTGCGAGATACCCTACCCCTCTGTAGATGTGCACGGGGACAAGGGCATCTAATTTGGGGGCCCCTACCCACACACAGATTATGCCCTTCCCTAATGATGATGTTCTTATTGTTCATGAAATGTTACTTTTATCATTTGCTTAATGTGTGTAACCGTTATACTGTTTGTTTGCACTTAAGATTGCGTTAGTACAGCTATTACAACCCAGATATCATTGGCCCACTGCTCTCTCAGCTTCTACTTGCCTCTGCTGAGGGAGATAGCTATTAGGATGTAGGGACAAAAGGATCTTCCCATGGTGATACCTCAGGCAGCAGAAATACTTCAGACGGGCTTTTTCAGTTTTTAGCGGTGATGCAGAATATAGAGCAACACATTCTACATAGGCGTTCCTTTGCTTTCTGCTAACCACATGGCCACAGGTCCAATTAAATGGGTGACTTGGAATGTAAAGGGAATCCAGTCAGTCCCCTGCAAAGGTGTAGGAAAATCCTGGATCACCTCCACAGGGTGGGGAGATCGCATTTATTCAGGAGACTCACCTCTCGCACCCTGAGACAGCCAAACTTAAGATGAGTTGTGTCTCCCATGTGTTTGATAGTACCTTTAATTCTAGAAGCAGAGGAATCAGTATTCTGATCCATAAAAATCTGCCCTTCCAAGCAGGCTAGGTGATTCAGGACCTGGAGGGGAGGGTATATCATTGTGCAGGGAACACTGCATGGCTCTGCAGTCACCCTGTGCAATGTATACAGCCCCAACAAAATGGATGCAGCCTTTTATATGGGACCAGCCAGTTATCTATCCTGGAGTATGATTATTTCAACTTACACTCGTAACTTCACTAATTTTCAATATTTTTCCACAAAAACTTTCAACATGGCCTTTTTGAGATCCCAGCTCATGAAGAATGTAGGTGAAATTTTTCAAATCCATGCCAAAAGGTGATTTCATAGTCGCTCCACAAAATAAAATTTCAAGTGGGATTTGAAAATTTTCACCTGGAAGATTATGTTGAAAATTTGGTGTAAAAATAAAAAAAATGACCAAGTTATGAGTGAACACTGAAATATTTCAATGTCCTCTCAAAACTTTGCTGATTTTCACTATTTTGACTCCAAACTTTCAACACTGTCACCCACCCACGTCACAAATGAGACAGCTGCCATTTTTCAAATCCTGAACAAGACGTGTTTTCACACTTGTGGTGCAAAATGACGTTTCAGACACTATGCTATAAATCCACATGTCATGTTTATAAGGGGAAGTTATAAAACAACTATCTTGAAAATCTGGGGAAAAAAACAAATTTCAAGAAACGTTTTGTGTCATGCCAGCCTTTACCCCAGAGTAGTGGTTTGTGATCCTGTGACAGGGAGCTGAGTTCAAGGGAGAGCTCAGTGAGCCAGCTGGATGGACTGAGGCTAGGGGAACTGCTCTGTCATCTGGCAGCACCTCCTAGCCTGGGAAGGGCATGTGCAGGGTTGCCCGCATGGGTCCAAGTACCATATAAGTCATCTTTTGTCATAGGGCCCTGCACCTCAGCACCCATGGCTGCCAGAGGGTCCTGAGCATTAGCAGGCAGATGGACACTACCCTGCATGTCTGTATTTTTAGCCACATGGAAGTGCAGTGCCTTGAGGGCTCTGCGCTTCCACAGCCCACCAGACCAGCCCCACAAATCCTCGACATACACTGCCACAAGGAAGTGCAGGGCCTAAAGGGCCCTGAACTTCCACCGGCAGACGGACTCCTCCCTTGGTCTGCATCTGTTCATGCAGGACCTGAAGAGACTTAGCGTGAATGAGGATATTTATTTTATTTATTTAGCTTTTGTTGACCGGGTAAGTGCACTAGACAAATCCTGCCTATTTTCAGGCACGACCCGGGGGAAGGGGATACAGATGAATGCCAACTGACCTTGAACCAGATTAAGCTGTTGGTGATATTTTTAGTGAATGAGGGAAATTTGGCCAGGGCACCAGGGAAATTCCCCTACTCTTTTCGATAAGTGCCATGGGATCTTTAACATCCACCTGAACTACCACCAACCCAGGCAGATGGGACCTCAGTTTAACGTCTCATCTGAAAGACGGCACCTCAGAAATGCAGCACCCCTCTCATGCTGCATTACAGTGTCAGTACTGGGATATTAACCCAAGTGCCAGATGTGGGAACTGAACCCACAGCCCTCTGATCTCCTGGCCTCAGAGGCGAGTGTGCTACCTACTGAGCCACTGACACTGCTAATATGATTCCACTATCTCAAATAGCAAGGAAATTCTTTGCAAAAAACTGCATTAATGTGCTAGTTAGGATTCAGCATAGCGTCACAAAAGTAGGGAAATGTGACTTTAGGATTTCCAACCCTAATTCCCCCCATCCCGCACCCAAGCAGCAAAAGAACAAGATCACATAAGCAACCACAGACAGTCATCATCATCATCATCATCATCATCATCATCATCAAGTAAGACAAAAAACATGCAACTGTTTCTGCACCAGCGACCCTCTTAGGCCTGCAAAAAGTAGCTGCTAAGGTCAGCTTTTAAATGTAACATGTTACTTTTTCAGGGAAAGTGCTGCCCCTAAACAAAACTGCTACCCCTTGAAATATTTCTTGAATCTAGATCCACTGCTGAAACCATAATACCACACTGCAGCAGTACATCTGTCTGCAGAAGCGCATGCCAGTGTGGGGCCTGTGCTACACACAGGTGTGGCTGCAGAAGCACAGGCCCCCTACAGACACAGATACAAATCCATGGTAGTAGTGCATCAATGCTACTGAATTTGTGTCATCTAGAATCAGTTGTATGTTGTTCACCTTACCTGGTGCTGGCTGCCTGTGGTTGCTTATGTGGGCTTGTCTTTTTGCTGCTTGGGGGTGGGTGGGGAATTAGGATTGGAAATCCTAATGCCACATTCCCCTACTTTTGTGGCATTAAGTTGAATCCTAACTGATGCATTAACAAAGTTTTTTGGCAACTTACTGTGTGTATATATATATATGTAATATATGGATTGTTAAAATAATACTATCAAAAGTCATACAAAAAAATCCCTATAATACACTACTCCCTTTCTGATAATTCTACCCTTCCTCAAGCGATAATACTATTGGTTGTTGTTGATAATACTATCGTTCACTGCTGATAATACTATCGTTTCAGCTCTGAACGATAGTATTATCACTAATCCCACAGCGCTGCGCCAGTTTGCCTGCCACACAAAGCGGGTTGCCATGGTGCCACGCTCCAGTCTGTGCACCCAATGTAAACGTGCAATGCCATTGGCACACTTTCTGAGTAGGCGGGCAAACCAAACGTGAAAACATGGCGGACGTTTACTCGCGCTTAGCGAGAGCAACTCGAGTTATGCCCAGTTTGTTTTTTTTATATTTATTTCTCAGAAAAGTGGATTACCTGCCAGATGAACAAAGAAAATAAACGGTAGGATTACCAAATTAAAGTAAAAGCTTTCCTCACAAATTCGGGCACAACTTCAATACTGTCTGTGCGTGGGTCAGCCGAGAGCGTGCACTTCTTCAGTGCAACAGGCAGCCAGCCCAGTTCACAGAATTTTAAAAGCAGCAGCATTTTTGAATCGGATCCACATATTACAAAAATAAAAATAGGTTACAGTAAATTACGTCTGCAATTCATTCGAGTTTGGGACATAGAAACTTCCTCGAGCTTCGCCTCGAGGTTATCTATGTCCCCAGAACCTTCGATGGAATTACAGCCTTGTAATTCACTGTAACCTATCTATTATTCTATATCTCTATATATATATATATATCTAATTATAGTTTTAGGATTGAGTAGGCAGTTTAATGTTAAACCTCAAATTTTGCACTTTAATAACTTTACAACTGTTCAACAGATTTGCATAAAATTTGGTATGCACAGTTCTGTTGGGCAGATCTCTTGACATGCCAAGTTTCATTTTGATCAGATGTGCGGATTGTGCATAGCACATAGTGAAAAAGTGTGTTTTTCGCGTTTTTTTGGCCAATTTTTGCTGATTTTCCCTAATCGTGTTGCAGCCACACCATTTAGAATATTGGCCTGTCATTTTTGTGGTAGAAAGAGCTTGCCCAAAAACACAAGACGTTATTAGTTTAGTGAAAGAATATTAATCTGTTCCAAAGTTATTAAATTTTGAAATGTAGGGTTCCGAGCATGCTCAGTTCAGTCTTTTTGATAGCTGCACAGTTGCGAACAAGGATTTGGCCTCATGAATGGGGATTTTGACAGCTCACGAACATGAATTCATTAAATCCCTGTTCGTATGAAAAAATATCTCCATTCGTGAGCCGCCATCTAGTTTTAAATTTTTCAAAAAATCAAAACACTATAACTTGCCCCACAGGTGACTTCGGAGTATATTGAAATATGGGTTTTGTTCAGGGAGATGCCTTCTACAAACCCATTGCTTTGGTTTGGCTTACTTTCCTCAAAAAGCAACTGTTTTTTTATTCTGAAAATCCTTGTTCGTCACTCGCTTCTGATCCTTGTTCATGAGGTGTCAAAATCCCTGTTTGCGAGTCGATCCTTGTTCGTGAGCTGTCAAAATCCTTGTTCGTGAGAGATTTACCTACTCAGATGGTTCCTATCTCGAATATGATCGCTCACAAACTGATTTTGACACTTCACGAACAGGGATTATATAAAAAAAAAATTCTTGTTAGTGAGGTGTCAAAATTTCCTTTTCATGAGGTGTCTAAATTCCAGTTCATGAGATATCCTTGTTTGTGAGCTATTAAAATCCTTGTTCGTGAAATGACAACCAGATGGCTCAAAAAATCCTTGTTCACGAGCTGTCAAAATCCTTGTTAGTTAGCTGTCATAATCCTTGTTCGCGAGCCGATCCTTGTTCGTGAGCTGTCAAAATCCTTGTTCGTGAGAGGACATCCAGATGGCCCTATCTCACGAGCAAGGATCAGCTTGAGAACAGGAATTTTGGCACCTCACGAACAAGGATTCAGTTCGTGCACAGGTATTCTGACACCTCACGAACAGGGATTTTTAAAGGTTTCTGTTTCTTTGCCACTTCACTGCAAAGAAACAGTTAGGATGTTTGGCTTGAAATTTGCAGGGTACAAAGGGGGTATCCCACAGATGTGACTTATGCTGGTTTGGTGTAAAAATTTACATTGGTTTCATAGTTATGGCATTCTGAAGTTGAGACATTTGCCATAGGATAACATTGTGGTGAACGCGGTGCCTTTCTGTGTCTCTATCTCAAAAATGGTTCGAGATACAGATGTTTCACTAAGTGCAGCTTAGTACACCTTGGTGTACTAAGCATGCATGCAGTTTACCAGTCCATGATAACAACTGCAGTGGAATTTTTTCCACAGTTGGTACGGTTACTGAGATATTGCGCCATTTGCAGCACAAGGCTTACTTGGAATGTGTCTATGCCTGCGCTGTGTCTCTGCAATTATAGGTAGGTTGGAGTGCAGGGCCCTCACATATGGATACGACTATGTAGTAATGGGGCTGCTAGCCCATCTAATAAGCAGTACTGGGACCCCAGAGCCCAGAGGGCCCTGCACTCCCACAGGTAGATGACAGCTCATTACAATCTCTGTACACTCATGGATGGATGGGCCCTGTGCTCCACAAAACAGATACCATGGGAACACGTGGAGCACAGGGCCCTCCCAAAACCATATAAGGGTAAGATTACACTTTCTCAAAAAGTAAGGAAATTCACTGCAAAAAACTTTGTTAATGCATCAGTTAGGGTTGAAGTGACAAATGTATGGAAATGAGGTGTTAGGGTTCACACCCTAACTCCCCCCTCATACCACCCAACCCCCACCCTCCACAGACCAATGAGTGATGGGGTGCGCTTTGGGGTTGTCGGGCCTAACTCTCACCCCATTCTCCTATACTGTACCATGTCAGCTTTCTTACACATGGAATGGGGTGAGAGCTAGGGCCAATGACCCCAAGGCACACCCCATCACTTGTTGGTCTGTGGAGGGTGGGGTGTTATGCGGGGGGGTTAGGGTGTGAACCATAATGCCTCATTTCCATACTTTTGTCACTGAAACCCTAACTGATGCATTAACAAAGTTGTTTGCAATGAATATATATATATATATATATATGTATATATACACACACATATATATCTGTGGGAGAGGGTGGTAGAGTGACTGCTAGATGGAAAATGTAATGGGAGTCATGTTTGCCGGGAACCACTGAATCACCAGTGACAGTGAAACATGAGAGGGCTAGGCTGAGGAACAGGACCATTTGTTTGGCGCACCACGACACAGTATGGCATTGCGCCATGCACCCAGCAATATGCCAGGCTAAGCCAAGATCATAGGCACACTTTGAAATGTTAGGATCTTTCATTTGGACTGGTTGTTTGCATTGAGTCTCCCCTCTGTGGCATGTGCCTGTCTATAGGTATGTCACTTCTGTGTGGTGGTGCAATGGTGTGGACACAAGGCAACCTCCTTATTTTGTACAGTAAGTTAGTGACTGAAAAAAAGTCCTGCAATTGTTTAACATCACTCTTCTTGTAAAAGTGATGAACTAGCTTGCAGTAAATACTGCTCCCTGACCTTATGAGACACAGCAAATTCAAGGCCACAAACGTGAAGTCCCAACATAGTGAACACAAACAGAAATGTTATATCATATAAACAGATTTGCAAACAAAACTCAACAGGATGACTCAACATTGGAAGGTTGAAATGGATCATATAATGATGGAATAATGATTCCAAGAATGGAAAGGGACCTGGGGGTAGTCATATCAGATGACCTAAAGATGGGCAAGCAATATGAGAGGGCAACAAGGAGGGCTGGGGGGATACTGGGATGCATAGGGAGAGGCATCACCAGTAGAAAACAGGAAGTTATTATCCCTCTGTACAGACAGCTGGTGAGACCCCATCTGGAGTACTGTGTGCAGTTCTGGAGACCCAATCTCCGCAAAGACATAGACAGGATGGAAGCTGTCCAGAGGAGGGCAACTAAAATGATGTAGGGTCTGCACCGGAAGTCATATGAAGAGAGACTTAAGGAGCTTAATATGTATAGCCTCGAGGAAAGGAGGGAGAGGGGGGACATGATAGAAACTTTCAAGTACCTCAAGAGAATCAACAAAGTCCAAGAGGGTAGCATCTTTCAAAAAGTGTGCAAGAACAAGAGGGCACAAATTGAAGATAGAGGGGAGGTGGCTCAGAGGTAATTTAAGGAAGAATTTTTCACAGAGAGGTTGTGGATGCATGGAACGGCCTTCCGGAGGAGGTTGTGGAGTCAAAATCAGTGGGGGAATTCAAGCATGCATGGGATAGTCATAAGGCAATTCTGAGGGGTGGGCGTAGGAAGAAGTAGGCTGCTGGTTAACTAGGATCTGCAGCTTATCCAGTAGGTACGGAAATGGGCAGACTGGGTGGGCCAAGCAGTCCTTATCTGCCGTCAAATTCTATGTTTCTATGTAAGTATAACATAAACTGCTGCTTTAACAACCACAGGTCCCTCAATTATACATGTAACACTCCTGCCCACAAGGGATTTGTAAGCCTGGCAAGAAAATGCTCATAAGGGACTTAAGTGGTTTTGTCTTTTGGGCAAATTGCACTGAGCTCAGGATTGTGAAAGTTAATGGTTCAACTGGTGCAGTGCCTCCACCCGAGGTGACACCTTTCATAGGTCTGACCCAGTGGTGCCTCCCTCAAGGTGGCTCCTTTGGTAAACAGTCCAAAAAGTTCTGTGCTCCTCAGTAAAATATTAGGATGTCCACTCTGCTTCAGCAAATCAAAATCTTTATTGTCACCCAATTTACTGTACAAAAGATGACAGAGTAGGAATTTTAAATGCATGTCTTTTTCACACATGGTGGCACTGGTTTCATTTTGTAATGGGATTGAACTTGATTGGTCCATTTTAAACTGATAGTGAGTGCTGATGATCTTTTATGGTATTTATGTGTGGTAAGGGCAGTCAGTCTCTGCCCCCTGACAAAGCCTAACAGCGAAGCTCTGGCATCTGTCATCTTCTGTAAACTGGGCGACAATAATGATTTTGATATGCTGAAGCAGAGTGGACATCTTAATATTTTCCTGAGTAGTGCAGAACTGTTTGGACTGTGTGCACCTGTGTTTTGGAAATAGACTTTCTCTGGGTAGGGGGGGTTGACACCAGTCCATTTACAGAAGAAAGAGTCCTGAAAGAACTCCTAAAACTCAAGGTGGACAAAGCAATGGGGCCTGACGGGATTCACCCTAGAATCCTAAAAGAACTAAGGGAGGACCTAGTGACACCACTGACCACACTTTTTAACAAATCATGGAAGGATGGGGTGGTACCTGAGGACTGGAGGAGGGCAGATGTGATTCCTCTTCACAAAAGTGGGAGCAAGGCTGAAGCAGGAAACTACAGACCTGTAAGTTTGACCTCAGTGGTAGGGAAAATGATGGAATCACTTATGAAAGAAAGAACTGTTGAGTACCTAGAGGCCAGCGGGGCACAGGACCCAAAGCAGCATGGATTTACAGCAGGAAGGTCATGTCAGATGAATCTAATAGATTTCTTTGACTGGGTGACCAACGTAATAGACCAGGGAGGGGCTGTGGATATGGCCTACCTAGACTTTAGCAAGGCATTTGACACAGTCCTGCACAAAGGATTAATAATCAAGTTAGCCAGCCTGGGAGTGGGTCCCAGGGAGGTAGCCTGGGTAGCAAACTGGCTGCAAAACAGGACACAGAAGGTAATAGTAGATGGAACACATTCTGAAGAAAGAAGTCACTAGTAGAGTACCTCAGGGTTCAGTACTAGGTCCAGTCCTCTTTAACATCTTTATGGGTGACATTGCAGAGGGTCTGGAGGGAAAGGTATGCCTCTTTGCAGATGACACAAAGATCTGTAACAGAGCTGATACACAAGGGGGGGTAGAAAGGATGAGAAGGGACTTGGCAAGGTTGGAGGAATGGTCAGACATATGGCAACTTAGATTCAATGCAAAGAAGTGCAAAGTAATGCACCTGTGAAAGAAAAACCCAGGAGAAGAGTACACAATAGCAGGAGAGGTACTAACAACAACAAAAATGGAAAGGGACCAGGGGGTAGTCATATCAGATGATCTAAAGGTTGGTAAGCAATGTGAAGTCAGTAAGGAGAGCCAGGGGGATACTGGGATGCATAGGAAGGGGCATCACAAGTAGAAAAAGGGAAGTGGTTATCCCTCTGTACAGACAGTTGGTGAGATCCCATCTGGAGTACTGTGTGCAGTTTGGAGACCTCATCTACGCAAGGACATAGACAGGATGGAAGCAGTCCAGAGAGGGCAACTAAAATGGTGCAGGTCTGCATCAGAAACCATATGAAGAGAGACTGAGAGAGCTAATGTATACCCTTGATGAAAGGAGGGACAGGGGGACATGATAGAAACATTCAAGTACCTGAAGGGAATCAACAAAGTCCAGGAGGGTAGCATCTTTCACAAAAGAGATGTGTAAGAACAAGGGGCACAATTAAAAGATAGAGGACGACTCAGGGTAATGTGAGAAATGTTTTTTCACAGAGAGAGTGGTGGATACATGGAACCGCCTTCCTGGGGAGGTTGTTGGGTCTAAAACAGTGGGGGAATTCAAACATGCATGGGACAGACACAAGGCAATTGTAGTGGGGGGTGGCAGGAAGTAGGCTGTTAGTTAACTAGAATCTGCAGCTTATCCAGTAGGTAGGGAAATGGGCAGACTGGGTGGGCCAAGTGGTCCTTATCTGCCATCAAAGTCTATGTTTCTATGTTTCCTGTTACTACACCCCTTCCAACTTTCCTGAGTGCAGCCAGAGAAGTGTGGAGACACTAAGTTCACTCCTTTGGTAGGACTGACCCAGCAGTGCCTCCACTCAGTCACTCCTTTCACGGGACTGACCAGTGGTTCTTCCACTCTAAGATGGCTCCTTTTGTAGGACTGACCAAGCAATGCCTCCACTCAAGGTGGTTCTTTTTGTAGGACTGACTCAGCGGTGCCTCTACCTGAGTTGGCTCCTTTCATAGGACTAACCCAGCAATGCCTCCACTTGAATTGTTTCCTTTCGTAGAACTGTCAGAGTGGTGCCTACACCCAAGGTGGTCATTTTATAGAACTGACCCTGCAATGCCTCTACCTGAGATGGCTCTTCTCACAGAACTGACCAAGTGGTGCATCCACCTGAGGTGTCTTCTTTCATAGGACTGCCCCAGCAGTACCTCTACCCAAGGTGATTCATTGCATAAGACTGATCCTGTGGTGCCTCTGCCTGAGGTGGCTTCTTTCGTAGGACTGACCCAGCTGTGCTTATGCCTGAGATGGTTACTTTTGAAGGACTGTCCCAGTGGTGCCTCCACCTGAAGTTGCTCCTTTCTAGGACTGGCCCAGCAGAGCCTCTACCCAAGGTGACTCCTTTCTATGCCTTCTTAGAAGTACTGTCTCCAGAAAAATGTCCAGTGCATGGGACAGTGGCACTGGGCATGTTCTGTCCCCTGGGAGGCGGGGATTGTCTCTGATGCAATCGCTAAAGCTGCAAACAGGGCTGGGCACTTTTTTCACTTAGTGTATGGTAACAAACTTAAAACTTCAGCAACAGTTCCCAATTTACCTTATAATCTTCAATGCATCTCTCAATACTAATACTAATTGCCATTTACTGCATTAGACAATTAGGAGTAGGGTACACAGACTTTATGTTGCACTAAAACAAGACCAAGATTATTTGTGTACCGAGGCTTTGAATGTGCTCCCATATAAGATGTTAGACAGTTGACTCACTGATATATAAAATCGCACATACCTCCATAATGCAAAGCATCATGGGATGTGTATGCAAATCACCATGCCATTTTTAGTTGGTTTGGCTTTAAGCAAGAATGCATGGTGCCAAAGGGTCTCTCACACAATCTGCAAATGGTGCAAAAAGAAGGCACAGACATGTGTTTCATCCCATCCAAGACTAATCAATGTGCCTCATCTGTATCACACGCCAAGGAAAATGAACCAGCGCCCTGAGTTGGTCTTACGCGTTTGGGTCATGGTGAGCCCCTCCCCCCCAAAAAGCTAAAAGACAAAGAACCTCAGTACAGAGGCACTGAGGCAAGTGTTACCCCAAAGGGCACTGGCCATAAAGCCAAGTCAAAGAAATACAAAATAACACATACCCCATAATACAAAGCACCATGGGATGTATGAGCAAATCATCATGAAATGATGATGACATTCAGGATACTCTTTTTTCCTTGATCAGGCAAATAAAGCTTGTGAATTCCAGAAGTCCATTATGGGCTTTGAGCATGAAACACTCTAAGAGTGTTTCATTACTCCAGCTCTTTTATCAGGGATCAAAACACTGAGATACTGGTGCTCCTAGTTACTGTCTAGGCATTCCATGATCCTCTCCCATCTTACACTGGTCACACACCGCTGTATACCTTTGTTCCTCCTTCTGGCAGACTTTAGGGCATGAGCCTGTATTTTTTTTTTTGTTAAATCCCTTACCTTGGCACCAATAGCACAACCCCACTTTACGCCTCCTTCCGGGTAACTGGTTCACTTATCCACTGGCTTACCTTCTGAACACACTTTAACCCAGGCAGCTTACTGGGCAGGCAGACATGTAGGCCAGGCTTGGCTCTCACTAACATTCACTCCCTAGTTCCCTGCTTTAACTTCAGTTGGCTCATTTATATTCAGAATCTAAACTCCTGTGAGGGGGGAATACTTAAACCTTAATCTCCACCAGATAACTGTAACCGCTGACCTTCCAATGTTGCTAAATCAGGACTAGGACACATGGTGAGGTTATACAAATGAACCTCTTTAGGTGGAACCTCCTACAGGCCAGTCACCATCCTTCTGGTGTCATGAGTATGCAGGTCAGTTGCCCGGGGACCAGGTGTGATGGTAGACTTGTGCCACACCCAGACTCAGGACCCATTTTGCCCTCCTCTGAGTTTAGCATGTGTCCCCCCCCACTGACCAGTTACAGACAGAGCAGTGGGCAGGGTTGAACCCTGAAGGGCCCCTCCAAGGATGCTTCTCTTCTATCATGGGTACTATGGGTTCTGGTCCCCTATACCATTCCTACCAAGGAATTTAATATCCCCCAGACCACACCAAGTCAGGCCCAGGCCCAGTTACAGTGAACCTACTTGATGCTACCAATACCCTCACGGGGGGAAGGATAACAGTATATGCAGACAGCACGTCATCCACAGTTTGAGTAAAAATATTGAGATCCTGTTGAAAATGTATGTCCCTTTAATAGAAGACTGCTTATCCATCCTAGAATCGTAATGGTTTCCAGAAACTTTCCAAAACATCCCAATTTGTCACTCTCACTAAGGTGGGTTTTGCATGTCATTTCATTCTTCCCTTCCCCTACTGTGTCTCAGTTTGCCCAGGATCTTGATATTTGCAGAGGGAAGGGGGTCCCCAAGTCCCTAGTCCCTCCAGCCTCCACATATGCTTTGACAAATTTCCTTGTCTCCCTGACGGGGACAGAGTGACAATGAATTGATTTCACTATGTTCTGTGGGGGATGCTGATTAATGAACTACTTAATTACACTTGGATTTTAGGAGATCCTAATTGCTGAGAGGAAAAGTCTAGAGAGCAATCAGAGGAGAATCAATTGATTGATTGATTACCTTTAGACAGCCTCTCGCCCCACCTCCCCCAAGAGGCTCGAAGTACATGAGCACATATGTGCAACACATTTTGAAATTGTCCACAAAACTGTAAAACAGTCTGAGAAACCAAAATGTTAAAAAGAGCAAGCTGGCATTCTAGTATGGAACATTAAATCAAGTGTTTTTAACATGCACCCTTTTTGCAGCTCTGTTGTAAGTACTTAAAGGAACAATTAGTTTAAGTAGAGTTGTAGGCTTGTCTGAGAAAACGTTTTGAATGTGGGAACAAAATGCCGAACTGACAGTAAGTCTTCTCAGGTAAGAGAATAGCTAGGGGTGTCTCAGTAGCAAGCAGCCTCTTACTAAGCAGGAGGTAAGCTGGAGTGCTGCTATAAAATTATAGGCCTTGTACAGCACAAACAATGGCCTGAAAGCTCTTACTCATTCAATAGAAGGATTCGGATGGGCAGTGGGGTCATGAAGCTATTAATTACATTGCAGAGTTACAGAATAGAATGGAATAATACAGAATAGATTAGCATTTGGATTTCTATAGCACATTTCTTGCAAACTGTATCTCAAAGCATGTTATAAAGCATTGAGTTATACACTGGCAGTAACTGTAGAATAGAATAGAACAGAATTTGATTTATTTAGTACCTTTCATACAGATTGCATCCCAAAGTGTTTTGGACAGCAATGCATTAGATACTGGTAGTGCAGGGTTGTAGAATAGAATAGAATCTGGATTTATATAGCTGCTTTCATACACCCCATAGCCCAAAGTGCATCATACAGCAATGCATTTGATATTGGTAGTGCAGGGGCGGTAGTATAAACATAACAGAAATGGGCTTTATATAGTGCCTTTCATATAGACTGTATCTCAATACTTCACAAAGCAAAGAGTTAGAAATTGATAGTGCAGGGACTGTAGAATAGAATTTTGAGTTTTATATAGCACCTTTAATGTACACTGTATCCTAAAGCACTTCAATTATGAAACCTACAAGTATTTCATAGGAGTGAACAAGGGGCAAGTGAAGAGTCTATTTCAGAGAAAGGAAGGCACTAGAACAAGGGAGCATGCAATGAAGTAAAAAGGGGGAACATTTAGGAGAGATGTGCAGAAATACTTCTTCATGGAAAGGGCGGTGGATGAGTGGAACAACCTGCCAGCGGAGGTAGTGGGGGCAAAGACTGTGGGGAGCTTCAAGTATGCTTAGGATAGGCACAGAGGCATATTAGATAGAGGAACAGGGGAAAGAGCAGTACCTGTGACCAACTAGGGTCAGTGGTAACGAAATAGGCAGGAACAAGGGGCAGACTGGATGGGCGTAAAGGTCCTGTTTTACCGACAAGATTTTTTGTTTCTAAAGTAATGAGTTGGGTACTAGTAGAGTTACAGCTAGGCCCTGATTCTGGGGGTGGCATACGTCTCCTGTCGGATCTGGTTGCCAGTTGCCTGGCCTGTTAGAGAGAAAAGAGAGAAACCCAGTCCTGCAGTATATTGCCAGTAGTGGAGGTTCCCCCAAAGGGATTCATCTGTGAGGCTATACGACTGCTCTGAATACCTACCACGACTCCAGAGATCAGAAGCTCCAGTCAGTTTTTCTGACTTGGTAGTGTTGAGGTATATGCTTGCCCCTAGCCCAAGATTCAGACTTCTGGATATAAATTAGCCATGTGGAGATTACTGTCCAGAACTGTAGAATGTGTAAGTTGGGTGTCCATAGCAGCCCTTATGTGCACAAGTAACTGTAGGACTACCTGGTAAACTGCAGGGGTGAGACCATTACTCAGAAGTCAGACACTTAGTGGGTGAGGGAGTTCTGAACCAGGAGAATGGCAGGTACTGGATGATATTAGTGTCCACAAAAAGGCACTCCGAAGTAGAGCTGGGTTCATGTTGCTACTTGACTATAAGGGTTTGCAGGAATATAAAAACTGTGCCAGGAAAGTGATCTGAATGTTGCCCTGAACCACCAAAGGCCATGGATGGGCCAGATGCTCAATAGTTAGCGCCAGTGCTAATGGCTTTGTCCCTGCACTATCCAGGTTTGTGCCCATTTTTGGGTGGGGTCTATATTTAGGAGCCCCTGTAGTGCATGCTGAACCCGTTAGTGCCCAGGTGCTAATGTAACACTGCGCCTGTACAAATTAGGGGTCTCCTCCTGCATATAATAATAATAAGTAATAATAATCTTTATGTATAGAGCACAGTTCACAAGTAGCAAAGCACTTTACAATAATAAAAACATATGACATATATTAAACCGAAAATAATTAAAGATGATTTGTAGCTCTCCACAGTCTGGCACTCCTGAAATAGCACAGAGACATGTTCAAAGATTTGTGACAGCGGTAAACGGCACCCAAAGTGGTGCTATTTACCACCTTCGTAAACCTTAACTTAATTGGGTGTTAAGCCCGCACTCCAACCCCACCAATGGTGGGATAGCTGAACTGCAGTCACTCGCTCCCGACTGCCGGCATGCAAGCAAGGATGCAAGCCCTGGTGTCTAGTGGCATCCCCACCCCTCAATCACCCAGTCTGTAGATTATAACCTCTCCCTGGTGTCTAGCAGCACCCCCCCCACCCCTGATCACCTGTCCTGTATACTGTAACACCTCTCCCTGGTGTCTAGTGGCACCCCTTACCACCTGAACGCCTGGCCCATATTCCCTAGACTAAACCTGGTATCCAGTGGTACCCCTGCCCCACAGGAAATTGCCCGGCGACTAACGAACTGGCAAACATTGGTGGTCCAGTGCCCCCGACCTGCCACAGCCACTCCCAGGACACCTCCTATTCACCCCCCCCATTACCACCTGGGATGTTCCAGGAATCATGATATGGCAACTAGCACAGCCCTCTTCTCACCACCTTGGCTGGCCTCCATATAAGTGTGCCTGCGTACAGTAAGAGGTGAGAGGAGGGCTGTGTCGGTCACCATATTAAGATTCCTGGAACATCCCCAGTGACCCTGGTAAGGGAGGTTAAATGAGAGGAGTCCTGGGAGCTGGCGGGTGGATGGGGGGGCACTGGACTTGCAATGTTTGCTGGTCCGTTGGCAGATGAGAGGTGAGGAGGGAATACCACTAGACATAAGGGACAATTTAGGGAACATGGGCTGGGCTTTTGGGTGGTGGTGGTGGGGGGGGGGGATGCCACTAGACACTAGGCAGAGGTTATAACCAAGGCCCTTGGAATTCTGCAATTCTGCGGTTGCAGAATTATCTTCACAATTTGCATCATGCCACATAATTTATGTAATGCCACAGAATTCATTATTTTTGGTGAATTTTCATTCAGATATACTGTTTTTCCATAGTGCCAGGCTCCCGCACCCATCTTGTTTATCCTGAATCACCATATCCATGCTTGGTATGTAATGTCATCAATGACATCACAGCATATTTTAGCCAATGGCAGGACTGCATTCTACCACAGAAATAAATAAATCATGCAGCAGAAATCAGAAAAAGCTGCCCGCAGAGCACTAGGGGCCCCGGTTATAATGTATGGACAGGGTGATCGGGAGGTTGGGGGGAATCACTAGACACCAGAAAAAGGTGTTGCAGTATACAGGACAGGCGATCTGGGGATGGGGGTGCCACTAGACACCAGGGAGAGGTTATAATGTACAGACCAATCGACCAGGTGGTCAGGGATTTGGGGGGGTGCCACTAGACAGCAGGGAGAGGTGCTACAGTATATGGGACAGGTGATCGGTGGGTGGGGGTGCCACTAGACACCAGGGAGTGTTGTTTGTAATATGAGATGAGTGACTTGGGGGGTGGGGGCTGCAACTAGACACCAGTGAGAGGTGCTCTATAATATGGCATGGGTGATTGGGGGGATGGAGGGTGCTATTAGACACCACAGAGCGGTGTTATATTACGGGACAGGTGACCGGGGTGAGGGTGCTGCTAGACACCAGGGATGATGTAGCAGGCACCCACAGGATGGGCACAAAGGGGCCGTCACTCACCATGCAAATGAGCTTGTAATTGGCATGCAAATGGACCTTAGCACCTTGCATACCCAATGGGCTCATTTGTATGGTGTGGCTGAATATAGTGGCATGGCTCCCGGCACTATCTGGTCCCAGGACACAATTCCCTGTGGGCTGGATACAGCCCAAGTCCATGTCGGGCAGCACAGTTTGACTTAGCACTGCACCAACACAGTTTGGTATTCAGTCAAATAGTGCTGGTATGCTATCTAACTGAATATGGCAACCTCTGTGTCAGGCCGTTGTGTTGTGCTTGCACCCATTTTTGAATATCTGGGTCCAGAGCTGTTATTTTCTTCAGTCTCCCATATTACAGGAAAATGCTGTGACCTGGAAACCTAGACCAAAGTTGGAGTGATGCAGCACAAGTGTCTTTCTTCAAGTCCCACCACAGACTTATGGCGGCCACCACTAAAGTTGCAGCTCATAGGCCCTAACAGGAATGATGATACCCAAGTCCATTGCTAACTAAATGCTGTATTAGGGAGAAAGGATACCCCGGAAATTTTCAGTAGTTGGCTGCCCAAAGTCTGATGGGTGATGTTATCTAAAAGGCCTGTGTACAGGTCTGTAAATAAACTTTGTTTTTTAATTGCAATGTGAAGTCTTTGTGCCTTGTTTATATCTGCTTCATGTGAAGAACGGGGGTGCCACTTATTTAACTGTGTTTCTTTATCAAGTAAGTGCACTCAGCAAACAAATGCCTAGTTTCAGGCATGACCTGAAAGAATTACAGAGCAATACACAGTGAATAACAGCATTATAGACCGGCAGTTACGAGATGACATAGCAAAGTAGAATAGCAAACATGAATCACATATTGGGGGATTGTTCCCACAACAGGGAATGGGTTTACTGAGCATTAATCCACGCCTGGGGGGGTTCGCCAAGTGACTTCAACCACCCGGGGTGGGTTAATGCTCAGTAAACCCATACCCTGGAGTGGGTTAATCCTCTTATAACAAGGGCAATAATATCTTAGAGTTTTACCTAAAGAAATAGTAAAATAAAGCCCTGTGAACATGCAACTGTGGGTATATCAGGGATTAATCAATGGTCAGGTGACATGTTTTGACGAATCAGAAGACAGTATTTTAGGAACCCATGTTATAAGCAAGCAATAATACCCGACAGGGTGGGCGGTATTAGGCTATACCTGCCTGCCCAGGGGCGTAATGAGACCTTATAGCCCCTGGAAAGGCAGGTAAAGCCCATACTTCCCACCCAGGAGGGTATTATTGCACTTAGAAAATGGGCTACTTGTTATATTTTCATTTAACAAATAAAAAGTGTCAAGAGAACAGAAGATCGTTTGTACGAATGATTGTAAATTCATTTTTCACTGTAAAATAGTCCCTTCACGGGCATATTTGGAAGTAGAGGGCACTGTAGTCTTTATTGCTTGCCTATTGAGACATTCCCTCTCCCCCATCCACAGGCTGTGTCTCAGAGCCATTTTCCATGGGAAGCTGTACTGCCCTCCCCGACAGCCAGTAGTCTTTTTTTTTGCTGACATTCCTATGTAAGCAACCCCCCATGCTGACAGAATCAGGAAGGGTAGTAGTGTCTGAAATCAGACAATGGAGGAGATATCTTTTTTTTTTTATTATTATTATTCTTTTCTCCGCCACTGCGGACCCATCAGGGGCTATGACCCTTCCCTTGGAGGGGTGCATCCTCCGACCTTCCTCGGCCATCATGGGTCCTGCCAGGTCCCGGAATTTTTCATTTTCTCCTGCACCCATGTCTATGCAATGGGTGGGCAGGCCATCCTCACCTCTGTGGAGGCAGCCAATCGTCTTAGACATGGGCCAGCCCCTTGCGTGGCTGCCACATGTGCCGACCCCCAGCCACTGCTAGGAGTCGGCCAACAGCGCACAGTGCAAATCCCCCCACCCGAGAAAGGAGAGCAGTCCTCCGGATGCTCAATCCTTCCTCCCCCGGCTGACCCCCGAGTGACCCGAGTCCATTCCTGAACCTGGGTCAATGGCATGGCGCGAAATAAGACGTCCGGTGCCTCAACTGTCAGTGCCACCGGGCCGGCCTTGACGAGGTACCTTTCTAAAACAAATGTTGCAACCAGTTTGTTTTTGCTGCTTTCATTCAGCAGGGTAAAGACGGGAGGGTGGTGGAGCAGGAACCACTTGGTAAGTAGCAGAGCGGGTGGGTGGCGTCTAGAGAATCAGGCATGAGAGCAGGGTCGGGAGACTTGTATTTAATTGAAAGTAAGCGTGGTTATGGAAACAGTGTTTACCTCCAACCACTGAGAAAGTACTAGAGTTTTTTGGGTGTTGTTCTTTTTTTTATGTTCTATTGGGTTTCAGTAGGAAGAGGTCGGAGCATGTGAGAGGTGACCAAGCAGCATTAGAAGGGGAGACGTAGCGTCACAAAGCTCTGCTTGCCAGCTCGAGAGTTGGGAGTTGACACGGTGTCTGGCTGATGGATATTTTTGGGTGATGGGGCCTAGTAGGTTGGCACTCGTTTTAGGTGGGCATTGCTGTGTGATAGATGCCCACTTAAATGAGTGTCTTAGCCAATCAGATTTTAGTATTCATTTTACCCATTTTCTAACACAAGTTAAGCAGTTCAGGATAAGTATTTATGAGGGAATTACAATTTAAAGTAGTGCAAGAAGACTAATAAAATCAAACAGTCCCTATTTATGTACTTAGTTTCTGTCAACCTGGAAAGGAGGGCTAAGCAAGTCTGCCTATTTTCAGCCTCATCTCGGTGGGGGGGGGGGGGGGATAGAGATGCAAACTGATATACTGAATCCGGTTAAGCCGTTAGTGGTATTTTTGTGACTGGGAAAAATTTGGCCTGGACCTGGGCCAGGGTGAAACGGTCTCTATACTCTCAACCACTGAAGTGTCTATGACTTCAGTAACTGACAGAGCTCTGAGGGTACCTCACACCCTCCTGACCTTTCTATAACCATTTTACCCATGCACCACAAGGGCACTCAACTTAAAGCAGCAGTATTTGTAACAGAAAAAAACATTTCATCAGATTTTTTTTTTAATCCTTTTTATGTTGATTGCGCGCATGCGCGCAAGAAACATGTTGCGGCAGCTTTCTCCACAAGCAGGTTGTGAAGGTACGGCACTGTTGTGCCCAATGCCCCCAAAGCCAGCAAAGGATTGTCCCCCGTCCCCATCCCCCAATGCCGTGGCACGCTGCTGCTGACAGAAGTTCAACCAGCGTGCCACAACCTTCTAAAAAATCAGCCACTGCAATCAGGGGCTGTCTCATCATTGCAGCGTCAACCATCCAGTGCAATGAGGGAGTGACCCGTCTTTGCAGGGCAGGATGCAGGATCCATGATATTGTTTGTGAACATGGTGGCGGCTTGCAGCAGTATTCACAAACAATATTCCTCCCACCATGTTTGTTGCCAGCAGGAGCCACCCCCGTCAGCATAATATAACCCCGCTCGGTTTGTCTGCCAACAGGGTGCCCAGTCCCTGTCGGCAAAGAAACCCCCTTTTGTTGTCTGCCGACGGGTGCCCAGTCCTATCGGCAGAAAGGAATTCCCTGCCCTTTTGTTGTTTGCTGACAGGGGCCCAATCCCGTCGGCTATGGCTGCCGCTCCCAAAAGCAAGACTCAGTGGCACGCTGAGGCCCACCCCAACGTGCCACATGCCCCTTGTTGTTTGCCGGCCAGGTGCCCAATCCCCATCGGCTACCTTGCCCCCCAAAGCAAGACTCGGTGGCATGCTGAGGCCCACCCAACATGCCACATGCCCCTGTAAGGAGATTAAGCAGTCCGCAACTTTTTTTTTTTGCAAAAGAAATGGTCCCTCCTAGTCTCCCTGCCCACCTCCCATAACCTGCACCCACCCACTACTCACCCTGCCTCCCACACCCCCCCTCACCCCCATACTTACCTCCGGAGCTCGGCACGATGATCTTCGGTGGACCAGGAACACGTCTGCACTCTTCAAAGCTGACCGCGAACTGAGGAAATGCCAGTAAGCTGTATAACGTAATAAATAGGGTTTTTTCAACTTTAGTGCATATCTCTGGCATTTTTGGGAATTTTTCACCAGATTTTCAATATGGGGTTTTTGGGACACCTTCTCATGAATTCTTGAACTGTCATGGCGTTAATCAGCCCTGAAAGGTGGTTTTGCAGTCACTGCGCGGAATCACCCTTTGGGGCCGATTATCGAAACTACTGATGCCAGTGTTCATGGTGGGCTGTCAAAAGCCTTATTTCAAATTGGTGGAAAAACTCAAAAATGACTGTTTTTACGAGTGTGCATTGCGAGTTGCTATGCATCAGAATCTCGTGAATTGCAATATTTTCATGCCAGATTTTCAACATTGGCATTTTGTCACACCTCCTTGTGAGCAGTACAGTCATTGTTCACATCCTGGCTGAAATGTGTTTTCGCACTTCCAGTGCAGAATAGCGCGGTCGCTGTGGGAAATCAGTGTTCAGGACAGATTAAGAAAAAGACAGTGACACTGTTCATGAGTAGAGGTCCTAAAATGCCTATGTTGAAAATTTGGTAACGATACTCCATAAAATGACTGTGTTACGAGCCGGCGTTGTGCAGTTGTCACGCACGCTCATAACTACGCGAATTTATAATATTTTCACTCCAGATTTTCAGCATTGCCATTTTCCCAGACCTACTTATGAACAGTACAGCTGTCATTTTTCCCATTCTGGCTGAAATTGTTTTCGCACTTCAGCGCAGAATAGAGCGATCGCTGTGGGAAATCACTGTTTGGGACAGATTAAGAAAATGACAGTGATACTGTTCATGAGTAGAGGTCCTAAAAATGCCTATGTTGAAAAATTTGATGATAGCCATTAATTGACTGTGTTACAAGTGTGCGTTGCGCACTTTCCACGCACCCTTGTAACTTCGCAGATTTGTAATAATGTCACACCAGATTTTCAACAGTGGCATTTTTTCACACCTCCTTATTAGCAGTACAGCTGTCATTTTTCACATCCTGACCGAAATGTGTTTTCACAGTTCCGGCGAAGATTAATGTGGTCACAGTGGGAAATCAGTGTTCGGGACAGATTAAGAAAATGACTGCGGCACTGTTCATGAGCAGAGGTCCTAAAATCCCTACATTGAAAATTTGGTGATGAAACTCCATAACATGACCGTGTTACAAGCATACGTTGACCTGTTTCCATGCACCCTTGTAACTTCGCAAATTTTGTAATATTGCCACGCCACATTTGCAACAGTGGCATTTTTTCACACCTCCTTATGAACACTACAGCTGCCATTTTTCACATCCTGGCTAAAATATGTTTTTGCACTCCTGCCAAAGAATAGCACGGTCACTCTGGGAAGTCAGTGTTTGGGACAGATTAAGATCAACTGAGTGAGGGGGGGAAGTGACCGAGCTCAACTGAGCTCTGTCGGGACTGCTGCGGATTTGTTTGTGGGCAGACAAAGGCCCCAACACAACAGCCCAGTACAAAAGGGCAGCCTGCAGCACTGGGAGAAACAGAATGAGAGAGCGAATGAGGGAGGGGGAGTGAACGAACTCACCGAAGCGCTGTCAGGGCTGCTGCGGATTTCTTTGTGGGTAGAAAAAGGAGTCAATGCAGCAGGCAGGGGCCCAGTACAAAAGGCCAGCCTGCAGCGGTGGGAGAAACAGTACGAGTGAGTGAGACGGGGACTTAGTGAGCTCAACGGAGCTCTATCAGGACTGTTGGGATTTCTTTGTGGGCAGAAAAAGGCACCAATGCAGGCAGGAGCCCCATACAAAAGGGCAGCTTGCAGCACCAGGACAAACAGAATGAGCGCATGAGAGAGGGAGACTGAGCAACCTCAATGGAGCTCTGTCGGGACAGCTGCGGATTTCTTTGTGGACAGACAAAAGGTGCCAATGCAGCCAGGAACCCCATACAAAAGCGCAGTCTGCAGCGCCAAGAGAAACAGAATGAGTGAGTGACAGAGCAGTAGTGAGCGAGCTCAATGGAGCTCTATTGTGACTGCTGCAGATTTCTTTGTGGGCAGAAAATGCGGCAATGCAGGCAGAAGCTCAGTACAAAAGGTCAGCTTGCAGCGCCAGCAGAAACGGAATGCGTAAGTGACAGAGCGGGAGTGAGTGAGCTCAATGGAGCTGTGTCGGGACTGCTTCAGATTTCTTTCTGGCCAGAAAAAGCCACCAATGCAGGCAGGAGCCCAGTACAAAAGGGTAGCCTGCAGCGCCAGGAGACACAGAACGAGCAAATGAGGGACGGGGGAGTCAGTAAGCTCAACGGAGTTCTGATGGGACTGCTGCAGATTTGTTTGTGGGCAGAAAAAGGCAGCAATGCACGCAGGGGCCCAGTACAGAAGGGCAGCCTGCAGTGGCAGGAAAACCAGAATGAGAGAGTGAGCAAGCTCAACGGAGCTGTATTTTAACTGCTGTAAATTTCTTTGTGGGCATAAGAAGGCAGCAACGCAGGCAGGAGCCCAGTAGAAAAGGGCAGCCTGCGGCGCCAGTAGAAATGGAATGAGCGAGTTAGAGGAGGGGAGTGAGCGAGCTCAATCTAGCTTTGTCGGGACTGCTGCAGATTTCTTTGTGGGCAGAAAAAGGTGCCAACAAAGGCAGAAGCCCAGTACAAAAGGGCAACTTGCAGCGCCAGTAGAACCAGAATGAGTGAGTGAGACAGGGGGAGTGAGCAACCTCAATGGAGCTCTGTTGGAACAGCTGTGGATTTCTTTGTCGGCAGAAAAAGCCACCAACACAGGCAGGAGCCTGGTACAAAAGGGCAGCCTGCAGCACCAGGAGAAACAGAATGAGCGAGTGAGAGGGGGAGTGAGCCATCTCAATGGAGCTCTGTCGGGACAGCTGTGGATTTCTTCCTCGGCAGAACAAGGTGCCAACGCAGGCAGCAGCCCAGTGCAAAAGAGCAGCCCGCAGCACCAGGACAAACAGACTGAGCCAGTGACAGAGGGCCACTGAGTGAGCTGAACAGACCAACGCAGTCAACATTTGCATTGACAAATGCTTGTTTCTATCCGGGTTCCTTTCCAGCTGTCTCCGATACAGACTGATCCCCCCATCCTTGCCACCCCACTGGGCCTTGCCTGGCTCTGCTGCGGTCCTCTGCCACAGTACATTGGCCAGAGATGCATAGTCATCAGTGCAGGGCCTGTGAGGAGCCATGCCGTCACCACATCATAGTCAGGTTTTTTTCCCTTCATTTTCTCCCTGGGGCCAACATGCATGTGTACAATGACACTCCACCACGCTCCACCTCCACAGAGATGCCCCCAGCATCTGGACATGGGGTCTCCTTCACCTTGTAGTATCGCACCACTGCCACCAAGATTCCTTCAGTTGGCAGTCAACCCATGGGACATGCATTCCCCTCTTCCTGAGGCCAGCTCCCAAGCAACCCTAATCAGTTCCTGAACCAGGGTCACCCGTGCTGGGTAGCACATCAATTAAGCTAACCAATATGAGTAAAGCAAAATGAGCAAGTACAATCATGGTGTACATGCAATAAGGGCGACTGAACAGTACAGCACATTTAAATACAGAGATTACAATAACAGCAGGTAACTAGATTAGCAAAGTCATCATATGAGGCATGGGCTTTTTTTTGCGATCAGTTGTATAGCTTACCCCCTGTGTCCAATTGCACCTCGGAGTTAGAATATTAGAAATAGGGGGGTCTTGGAGGGTGCAGGGGGACATAGCCCCCCTACATGACCCATCTGCATCTGTTGGAGGCTGCCAGTAAAGATGGCATGTGCTGTTGCTTCCAGATGCAGGAAATGGCTGTCGAATTTACCCAGAGTCAGAGGGGTATGCCGCTCCTTATCTATTGGAGCTATGTGTATCGCCGCGATAAAGAGGTTAGAGATAAAGTGTACTGGAGGTGCAGGGAGTACCATAAGTAGAAGTGTCCTGCTTGATTATCTTCTGGGCATTGCCTACAATATTTCCATGCAGTAAATGTGCCGGTAGGAACATTTCACCAAAATTAGAATTTGAGTTAGTTTTCAGCCGCCCAATTGATGTTTGCTAATATGTGCACTCGCTGTATATGTCTGCCCTCATAATGTAGTTGCCCTAATGGTAATTGCTAAATAAAAATTGCCAATTTTGAATTTGCTCTGTAAACTTCGTTCTACTGGCATGGAACTCCAGTGCTGCAGGCAGTGAGGCAACTAGTGCCTCAGCCCGCCATGCCACGCCATGCCACTGGACCGGCACGCATCATAATAATGTTTTAGTAGGAATGTAATTCTGACATCCTTAGTTTCATCTGCAGTGTATTTTTAATTGTCTCAGATATTTTTAAACCAACATTTATAGTACATTTTGAAATTAATAACTCAAATCATTAAAGATGACTACTACTCACACTTTTTAAAAATCAATTTTTTTGAGGTAACCTGTCAAATGAGCATACTAGCTTCGTACAGTAGCTGTATTACAATGGTGCTAGAACATTTTCAGATGGTGAATAGCACTGCATCATGCCAAGCTATTTAATTTTATTCATGGTGGACATAACATGAGAGGGTGAATTATTAAAACTTTAAAATCCTGTATCTTAGCTCAGGAATGATGGCAATTGAAAAGAGAAAAAATTGATATATTGATGCTTTTGCCAGAAAAACATCATTGTTGCTGGCCCGGTGGTGCTGAGGGTTGAGATGCTGGATGCCTTACTTTGCGCTGCACCAGTGACCCGGGTTCGGGAATGACCACGGATCATCGGGGTGCCAGCATTGGGGGGGGCAGAAGGAGTGGGATTGAGCAAGCCGCCAGGCTGCTCTCCTCTCCAGGGGGTGGTGGGGGTGGGTTGTCACCCCTCCCGTAGTTCCGTCCCCACCAGGCAGAGGTCCAGTGGGGTAATGTAGGTGGGTGAGGACAGCAATACAAGTGAGAGGAAGGGGCTGAGCTGGCTTTCAGTGTGCGTGCGTGCCTCCATGCGCACATATGCCCGTATGCCAGGGCCCCAGGGGGGACACTGGAGTAAGCCCAGAAAAACTCATAAAAATCTAAATTTAAAAAAAAAAAATCATTGCTGAAAAGACCACATAGTGACTAACAAATACCGCTGCTTTATCTAACCTGTCAAGCTCCTCCCACTCACCAATCTCCTTGGGGATGATTCCAGAGTGTCAGTCTGCAAGTGGCATATCTCAGTCTACAAGGATGGGGTTGTTAAATAACAATGAATGTTCACTCAATTTTAGAAGCCATACATTACAAGTTAAATTACAACTAGGAAGAAGAAAAGACATTTCCTGCAAAAAAAAGGCTACGACCTCTTCTATTTAACCCTCTGCTTTGCAGTGCCAACCCTCTTAGGCTTCAAAGTGTCTCTAGTTCAAAAAACACATTTTATGATTGGTCACATTCTGTAGAATTTGCTGAAGCGGCTGGCCATTTTGATTCTGATTCCTTTTCTCTTCTAAAAAAGTAAAAATAGGTTACCCACCGTACTGGTGTTGCCACACAAAAATGTTTATTTATTTATTTGGATTTTGGTAACCGGGTAAGCCCAGTGAGACCAGAGGTCCCTTTTTCAGGGGCGACCCGGAATTAGTTACATAAAGAGACATTTAAAGGCATTATTTACAGTAATTACATAAGTTACACAAATATACATTGCAACAGCATACAGGGATAGAACAAGCAGGCTCACAATTAGACTCAGGCATGATTTACAGCTATTATATTAGTTTCACAGATAAACATTAGCAACAGTATACAGTAGTAGAAATCGGGTTCACATTCAGACACCTGGTTACCCACCAGTTAGAAGTGTAGTTAGACAACAACAGAGGATTGACATCGTAGGCTTGGAAGAATACAGACCGGATGGAGGGAGGTTCAGAGCAGTTCGGTTGGCATGAGATATGTTTGTTTCCAGTCCTTGATCAACTCTCACTGCATCTTTCCTGGACTTGTAAACACCCCCAACACAGTCCAGTCACTCATGATGCAGTGTAAGAAGAAGAAACGATTGCACCATGTGTGTGGTGCATTGTTTGGGGATGTTCCTAAATGTTCAGGAAGTACGCAATAAGAGTAGGTCAAGGATTTAAAACAAAACATGGTCGGGTTTTAATTACACCATTAGCGTGCATTTCAGTTCTACTAAGAAAGGAAGCAGATAAAACAACCAGCAACATCAACGAATTTTAAAGAAGGCAAGTAATCATATAATGTGGATTTTCAACTCAAAATAATATGACTCAAAAAGGGTTGAATGGGTGCCTTTGAAAAGTGAAAAAAACAAGCGGATGCTCTTTACCAGACTACAAGTTCCCACAGTTCAATGTCATTCTTAAGTGTTGTGTCAGTGCAGTGGTGTAAGCGGTGAACAAGAAGTACAGGAACTCAAACATGTGCACAAATGAAAAGCAGAATTAAGATCCTCGCTCTGAAGGATAACTCTTGGGACTCAAGGGGCCATTGGACCTTTTTCTGCTGTCTACATCTAGGCTTCTATATGTCTTTCAATTCAAGACACATCCGTATAGATACCGGTGCACCCAATCAGAGATGTCAAAGTATTTCTAAAACAAATTAAATTGTTCTGCAAGTCAAATTGTGTGATGGAATCCACTGATCTCATGTCATAGGCAAATAAATTGTCATTATGTTACTGTTGCAAGAATTTCATTTCAAATATCACTAGGAAGAAGTACAGGAACTCAGTTCCTGCTGCAAAAAAAAAAGGTTCCTGCTCACTTTCATCACTGTATCAGTGTCAGTGGCTCAACAGCTAACACACTCACATCTGGGGCCAGAAGATCAAAAGGTCATGGATTCTGGCCCGACACCAGGTACTTGGGGTAATGCACATAATTGACATTGTAATGTAGTACAAGGGGGGTGCTGCACTGTTGAGGTTCCATCCTTCAGATGAGACATTACACTGCGGTCCCTTCAGCCCATCTCTGGTCACTGTCCAGGTGGAAGTAAAAAATCCCATAGCATTTATCGATGAAGACAAGGGGAGTTTCACCTGTGTCATTGTCCACGTTCCCCCCTGTCAATAGAAAACAGGTCCATGCAACCCCCAAGGTGTACCTGGGAGAAAGCTCAGAGCTTAGTGTGCCTTTCCTGATTAAAAATTTAAAAAATAAAAATAAAACAGGATGTGGCTTCTGAGATAAATCTAGATATGTTCAGTGGGAAGGATCATGTAACAGCTGCATTCTATCCCAAGATTTTCTTCTGCAGTGCTGGCTTCCATATTTTTGTCAATTAGCTTCCCTGGTGGACAATCAGGGCCAGCTTTTTTTTGTAGGTTCAGTTCTATTCTTACATTTTCAAAAAAGGAAGCATTCATCTGTTTCCATGCTACTCTGCTGCTTTCCAATACTGCCACAGTTCAGATCATCCCATCTGTCAATAGTCAATACTGCGATAATTTGGCATGCTGCAATTGTTTGAACTGATTATTTAATGGTCCCACCAGCTCCATTCTCTTTGCATAAACACAGTCCTGCCAGGTGTTGCCATTGTTCTTTGTGTGTTGGGTCATCAACATGCATGGCTTGGCACAGCAGGTGATGGGGCGGGCTCAATGCAGCTCCCAGGCTGGAGGAGTTAAACAGTCAAAGAAGGTGTTTACTCAGTGAGGAAAAGCCTGCGCCAACTGCTTGGCTTGGATGTAAAAGCAGAAAGCTTTCATTCTACAGTGTGTATACAGAATGGACAGGCTGACTAGCCTGATGTTGTGTGCAAAAGGCTTTACTTTACAGGTACATTTAACTTGGATCTGATGCATTTAAAGGGGGGGTAGGAACATCACCACTTCTCCGGGAAATTGGTGGTGGGGTTGGGCACACTCGATTGGCCGATTGGGTCCTTTTCTGCTGACAAATTTTTATGATTCTCACTCTGTGCACATTTCTCATTTAGTTTACTGTCTCTAGCCTTTAAAATTAGCTCTGTATGTGGCCCCCTTTGTGCCATTATAGGAGTTCCAACTCGTGATATCATCGGTTTCACCAGACAGTGGTTTCTTATGTCAGTATTGCTACTGACACGGGGAGGCTCCAACCACAGGCATCATCGGTTTCACTCAGTCCATGGCTCCTGCTGCTGACATCAATCAATCAATCAATCAATCTTTATTTTGCCAGGCGAAACATCATTGAGGAAAAACTCCATTTACAAGATGGACTTGGGACATAATACAAATTACATATAATACAGAATAATAAGGTATGTCATACGACAACAGAACATGAGTTGTAACAGGTTAACAGGTATGAACATAGTATACAAAAACAGTGAGGCAGGTAATACAATAAGAATTGATATATATGAGCAATGAGGTCAAAACAGAAGAACAGCGGTTGATAAGCTAAATGCACTAATATATGCAGTAAGGGCAAAAGTACAAGGCAGCAACAAATAAGGCACAACAAATGAGAGATAATGCATGATAAATCAGACAGAGGAGTACATAATCATCAGTGATATGTAGAGATGGAGGATAGAGGTGATGGTCGACAGGGACAGTGGAACTTACAGAGTCAGATGACCCCAGAGCCACCACGCCTAAGTGTCCCCTAGTATCTAGTCAGAGTGGGGGGAGAGGCAAAAGTATGGCAGTGTCGGTGATTCAGTGATGGAAGCAGTTACAGGAATCAGTAAAGGATCCCTGGATACGTTTTTTAAAGGCAGCTAAGTAACTGGGTATGATAAGCTGCATGACCTTTTGAGCAGTGTTCCAGAGGACTGGAAGAGCATGGCTAAATGCCGCTCTACCAAAGCTTGTCCTAACTTTGTGGATAATGAGAGTAATTCTAGATTGGCTTCTCAATAGATAATTACCAGGACTGCATAAAGGTAGGCAGTCCTTGATATACTGGGGCAGTTTATTGGAGATGGCCCTGAAGATCCAGAGAAGAGAGTTCTTATGATGTCTAAGGCTAAGAGAGTCCCAGCCTAGGCTTTTGTATAGGGTACAGTAATGAGTTGAGTAGGGGGTACCAGTGATGAATCTTAGTGCCCGATGGTATAGAGTGTCGAGCTGAGTGAGGGCAGTGCTGGAGCTGCATCCATACAGAAAGTCAGCGTAGTCAATAAGGGGTAAGAATGTAGTTTGTACCAACCCGAGTTTCCCCTCGTATGTTAATAGATGCTTGATTCTGAAGAGACTCCCAAGCCTCTGTTTAAGCTTTTTGGAAAGCTCATCAATGTGGGTTTTGAAGGAGAGTTTGGGGTCAATCCATAACCCTAGGTATTTGAAGGAGTTGACATATTCCAATGCTTCGCCAAGCAAGGTGTGAATTTGTGGCGCAGATCCTATAATAGCATGACACGAGCTGTTACAGCCAGTGAGATTATTGTTTGCGATCAGTTTGTGGATCCTGAAGCCAATACTGCTACCGGCATGGGCTGTTCCAATTAGTGATATTGTCAACTGCAATCATTCAGTGACTGCTGGCACTGGTCCTGCTACAGGCATGGGCTGCTGTATTGATATAAATGGAGCAGCTCCTCAATGTGTTCAGTTTGCATCGAAGTATCAATCTATGCAAGTGATGGTATCAGCAAAGGAACCACAGATCGATTCCAGTGATGATGTCACTGGTTGCACAATGGTGGTAATACATACATAGCCAGGTTTAAAGACCAGGGAAGCAGAAAAAAGAGAGAGAGAGAGAGAGAGAGACGTACAGAAAGGGAGCAGTAGATATTAATTGGGCATGCTGTTTCATTGCTTTCCATCCCCTTTAAATTATTCAGTTTTTAACACTAGAGACCAGGGAAGAACTGAAGAATGCAAGTTGGCTCATTTATCAAAAAATTTATATATTAATTGCATGCTGCTGGCATACTGCTAATTTGCTTTCCAAGTGTAAAACAGGTGTTGAAACAGGGGTTACCAGGAGTTTCTGCAGGAAGTCGTGGACTTCATCGGTGAGATGGAATTGGAGTTGCCCAGATGGATTATTCTGGGCGACTTCAATGCCTGGGTCGAGGATGAACTCTCACAGTTTTGTCAAGACTTCCTCCAACTAAAGTGTTTGTTTAGCCTGACATAGGTTGTTACCTCTGCCACCCATATTCACGGCCATTCATTGGACCTCATCTCCCTGCTGGGAATGGCGGTCTCTGACCTTATTGTGGAACCAGTTGCATGGTCGGACCACCATACTGTGAGGTTCTCATTCGAGGCTTCCCCCCAAATAGCTCCTCCCATATAGAGATGGTCCAGTATGGCCCTTTAAGGAGTTTGAACCCACAGGGTCTGATAGCAGTGCTGAATCTATCAGGTCTGATGAGTGCCTACGAGGAGCTGGAGGAATTGGTTCTGACATATAATAGGGAGATTAACAAGACCCTCGACTCTATTGCACCTGTCCATGTTTGACCCCTCACCTCACACCAGAAGTCCCCTTTGTTTGATGGGACTCTCAGGGAGATGAGGGGTCAAAGGTTAGAGTGATGCTGGCGGAGGTCCAGTTTGGAGGATGACAAACTTATATTGATGGTCCATTATCGGTACTATCAATAAGCAATCTCCTGTAAGAAGGCAGAGTTCCTGTCCAAGAGGATTGCTGCAGAAACAAACAGACTGACTTCCACACCATGGACAGGCTTTGTAACCTGGCCAGTTTTCGGTCTGGGGGAGTTTTTTGCAATCAAGATGTGATGAGTTTGCTCTATTTTTGCAGATGAGTGTCTCCATCAGATTGGAGATCCAGTCGGTGCCCTCAAATGAGGGTTACAGTGAAGGGCATGATGTTGCAGGCACTCAGACAGTCTGGTCTGACTTTGACCAGATTGCGGTAGTAGATTTCATGAGGGTCATCCGGGAGTTATGGCCAACCTACTGTGGTTTGGACCCGGGACCAACATGCCTCCTTGTGGGATGCGTTGATGCCATCGGCCTGGTCCTAGCCAAGATAGTCCGATGTTCTCTGGTGGCGGGAGCTTTTCCAGAGCCCCTGAAGGAGGCAGTCGCAAGACTCTCCTTAAGAAAACTTCACTAAATCTGGACTATCTGACAAACTACAGACCTGTCTCCAACCTTTGATCTGTGAGGAAGGTTATTGAGAAGGTGGTGGCTGTGCAACTAGAGATCTATTTAACAGCCCATGACATCTATAAGCCTCTCCAGTTGGGGGTTAGAAAAAGGCATAGTACTGAGACTGCCCTGGTTCGGATGCTGAATGACCTCCTGGCAGCGAGGGACTGGGGGAAATGTTCCCTTCTGGTTCTCCTTGATCTCTTGGCAGCATCTGACAACGTGGACCATGGAATGCTGATGGAGCATCTGTGGATACGTTGTGGGCTGATGGGTATGGTCCACAATTGGTTTAGATCTTACCTCAACAGCAGGTCACAGCAGTGGAGTCGGGGGTTTATTCCTCGGTTCCCATGTTCCTGTCATTTTAGGTCCCGCAGGGCCCTGTTTTGTCCCCCATGTTGTTCGCGGTATACATGCTACTGCTGCGGGACATTATAAGGTGGTATGGGCTGAGTTTTCACTACTATGCAGATGATACTCAGTTCTACATGTCCTTTGTACCTGAGCAGCAGGAGATGGTCTCAGTATTGAACACCTGCCTGGACAAGATCCAAGACTTGATGAGGGCGTACTGGTTGAGGTTACATCCAGCTAAGACTGATGTACTCGTGTTGAACCCTGGTCACCTGGGGATGAGGGTGCAGTCTGGTCAAGTCTCAGAGCTTAGGCTCAGGGTCTCCCAGCTGCTCACCTCAGATCGAGTGAGAAACCTTGGAATTGATTTGGACTGCAGCCTGACCCTAAAACAGCAGGTGCTGGCCATGGTCAAAACTTCATTTTACCATCTAGAGAACATCACCAGGGTTAAACACCTGATACCCCCAACTGATCTGCCAGTACTAGTCCATGTCTTTGTGATGTTTTGCCTAGATTACTGCAATGCCCTCTACCTTGAGCTAGCAGTAGTAGATCTGCGCCACTTGCAGCTAGTGCAGAATGCGGTGGCCAAGTTGTTGACCAGTCTACCTAGATCATATCATGTTATACCTGTGCTGCGCTCTCTGCACTGGTTGCCGGTTAGGTGGCAGATCTCTTTCAAGGTCAATTTGGTGACCTATAAGGCCCTACACGGTCAGGGGCCCAGTTACCTGCAAGATCTCCTGTGTCCCTACCAGCCCACCCACCCCCTGTGCTCTGCAGTTGAGGGTCTTTTGGGAGTTCCCAGAATTTATTTAAAGACATCTGGGGCTCGTGCTTTTGCGCCTGCTGTCCTAATCCTGTGGAACTCCCTCCTTCATCATATTCGAGACAACCAAACTGAGGATATCTTCAAGAGGGAGCTTATGACGTTTTTATTTAATGACTGGTTAATATGTTTTATTATGAACTAATATTTTTATGTTTGTGTATGTTCGTTTGGTCTGTACTAGCTTTGTTTTTAAAGTGTGAAACTGTGTAAAGCTCACTGAGTCACAGTTAAGAAATGCACGTAATCAAATAAAGTTGATTGGTTGATTGACCCTTGCAATGTGTAAAATAATGTGCTATGGGTATTGCACTATCAGGTTTACCCACATAGTTCAAGAGTACAAGTACTGTATTTACCGATGTAGTGTGCACTTACTTGGTTTAGCCTAGTCCTGAGTTCCATGGTTCTGAAATGTTTCTGAATGTTACCATGGGAATCCTGTTTATCTGCAAAAAGGTTGTGGTTGGTGACAATATGTCTACTAGCAGCATTGTAACAGCACATTGGATGGGACTATTCTGGGGCATGTTTCTATGTGCTTGGGGCTTACAAATAGGGGCTCCAGCCCACCAAAAGACTTAGTTTTGGTTGATACTCCAGTACAGAGTGCCAGTGTGCAAAACAGCAGCAGTAGCACTTCCTGGTGTGTTTCTCTGGCTGCAGCCAGCCACAGGAGGCCAGCAGGCTCAGGAATGGTGACAGGGTTCCTGGGTTTTATTGGCACTCCCTCCGGTGCAGGTCTCTGGAGGCTCAGGCTTTGACTGGGGTTCAAGAATGGGACAGTGGAGGCCTGTTTGGAGTTTCACCCTCAAGGAGGGCCTGCATTTTTAACAAAATGTCCCAGGTATCCTGAAATGGTGGACAGATTGCAGATGTATTCAGGAGCTGGTGAGAGGCCTGTGGCTTAAGGAGCCTGTGTTCTGGGGAAGATCATTGCAGTTGGCACTGAGGATCTGAACCCGAGGAGCAAGGGACAGACCTCGTATCTAGAGAAAGGTAAGATGCTGTTGTCTGTGACAAGCAGGTGCTGACTCTGACCCCGATGGAGGCACGAAGCCCAGGGCAGACTGACTAAGGTAGCCATCTAACTCATCGTGCAAATGTGAATGTGCTCTGGACGGGTAAGCCCCTTTGTTTGACCCCCTCCCCCCCACCAGAGGCACCGTATCATTCTCTTCTGCGTACACCCTGATGTCCTCATCCCACTCACAGCCAAGAGGGGCCTACAGTGGTCAATATGTATCCCTCGGTATGTCACCTGGAATTTGGGGGAAGTAGTGTTAAAAAGGGAATCCCTGAGAGTCAACATACAGTAATTAATGGAGAATGTGTAACAGAAATGAGCTAAAGGTATGTGCAGGAGTGTAGCCAAGCTGACCTAAAGTGTAAATATGTTGTTAACTGTGCTGCTCATTGAAATCAAACCTGTGACCGGCTGATCAAGGATATGTACAGAATGTGATTGTGCTTAAAAGTATGACATGTCTGATTTCTGGATGACTGCTGTGCCTGAACGGGAGCTGTGTCAGGGCTCAGGCTGCTTGCTTGCCATTATTACCGCAAGCAAGTGCCCAGCTTCTGTAAATAAATTTGCTGGCATTTTGCAAAACGTTTAAGCCTAAAGGTTATGACCTGTGTCCTGAGTTATTACAAAAAACGGTAACGTTTGGGGAACTTCAGGTGCAACAACTAATGAAAATGGGAATAAAGTTATGGGGTTTCTTTTCTAAGACCTACCCCAAGTTGTTATGCAGGGACAGTGACTGTGTACAGTATAAATGGAAACTGAAATCTTATCTTTTGACCATCCAAGTTGGCTCCATTTTCTCCCAGAGCCAAAGGATTGCAACTTTAAACGTGATAGGGCCATCAGAATAAGCAGAGATTGCAAGAGACTACCGGTGAGGACCAAGCAGAAGACAAAAGATAAGTGGTTTCCCTCAAAGGTGCAGAGGTAGTGTGGCCAAGGCAGTTCCCACCGGAGTGCACCAGGACTTTATATCAGGTGCCTCGGAGGGTCACACTTGGGACTGTACAATATGGTGGGGATGCCTCCCACCGAGACTTACCATCCAAATACTCATAGGCACTGGAGTCACCCCTAAGGTTATTGCCAACCCCATCCTCTCCACATAGCAAGGTGGCAGAGACGGCATGTGATGGGGGTTGTGTTACATGAAATGTTGGCCTTTTCAGCATCTTCTGATTTTATTGTGAACTTATTGGAACTAACTGTTGGAAGGCGTGCCACAGCCATGGAATTTTTATTTTTTTCAAACAAATGGCCAATTCCATTTGGAAATCCCCAAATCCATTTTTTTGGCAGTGCTAGTGGTTAAGTCCTCATTCCATGCCATCAGGGAACAAGGGCTCCATAGTCTACCACCTTCCCAACAACGTATACATGAATGCTGGACAAACACACATACCTGTCATTCCTACAGGCATGTGACACTCCTCAACCACTTGCAGGCAGAATTGTTTCTTGGAGCTTTCAATTTGACTGGCCCTGTCTCTTATTCTCGTAGGACTGAGCCATAACCCCTTTTGGCTGGGCTGCCCTCCACCACTTCACCAGTTGGTCTTGACACAATCTCCCTTCTAAGAAAGATCCGGGACCAAAGGCCCTCCAGACAGCTCCCTTTAGTGGAGCTTTTCAACAGTCCTTCCCTCATCTTCTCTCTCTGGCTCTTTCTCTCCAATCTGGATTCTCCCCACTTTATAGTCAGGCCCCTATCACATGACCAGGGAACTCTCACATCACTCATTTAACTCCATTAATGTCAGGCATGAACAAAAGGTCTCTAAAACCCTTATCTCGGTTGAGGGTGCACACGTATGTACGCGCGCACACACACGCACATACATAGCCATATACACGCTCACACACACATCCCAATATATATACACACACGCACGCACGCGCACATACACACACACACTCTAATTCTCACACTCACACATACACACTCACACATCAGAAGAAATTTTTCCAAAAACCAGGAAAATGTGCAGCAGTTGTCAAGCAACCTCCCCCCCTCCACCCCCGGCACCCAGGCTTATTTATTTAATTATTTCAGTTTGGGATTCAGGTTATGTATGGTGCCTTTCCACCCTGGGCAGGGGGCTAGGCAGGTTCCTCAGTACTAAAGAAAATCCTTTTTGGGTGGGCACCCACTCAATGTGTGGATTTTGAGGGGTTGCAGATGTGGAAAGTTGTTGTAGTCCCATAACACAAAATCAATTAATTTAATGTCTACAGCCACACACTTAATATAGTTATCAAGTAGGATGTTTATTCCAATACACACAAGTTACACTCCATTCTTCATACACTCCAGTAGTTCCCTACAACCACTGCTATCACATTTCAGGTATTTCTTCTCCTCTATCCTACCTCCCCGTAGCAGATTGAGACACAGATCTTAGCAGGCAGCTAATGTACTCAGTCCTTAATCAGGTGCTGCAGCTAAGCTGCGTACGTCGTTCAGACACATGCTGAACAAAATCTTGAACTTGGCCATGCCGAGCACATTGTTGCAACAAAGTGCAATGCAGTTCATTTCAACACCTGCCCATATACCTGGAGTCCTGATCTTAGTTTATTATTTGGCAGCTCAACTAGAAGCAAGATCTGTCATGAACTATAACAATCCCAAGAGACATTGTACAGACTCTACTCCTGGACCCACAAGACCCATACCCTAAGGAAATGTTCTACCTCAGTGTCTCTTGCTCCAATTAGCTCCATGAGTCGGTCTCCAGAAAATAAATCCTCCATTCCCTGATGCCTACACCTGGAGGGGCAACAAGAAGTTTACAGACTCTGCCACTTCAGTCTGTGGTTTTGGTACTCTACGTAAATCTAGGGAAATGGTTCAGGGATGGGTGAAAAGAGGCTCAACCTGAGTGTTGAGCTCCAGGGAGCATCCTCTGGTCTTGCTTCTCCCACCTCTCTCTCTCTCTCTCTTTCTCTCTTCTTTTCTCTTACCAAATGTGAGTTACAATTTACCCTTGCAAACTGAATAACCTCCCCACAGGGTCTGTCTGGCATCGGCGTTTCCCGATGGGTAGCAGGGGTCACACAGGCCTCATGGTAACCCGACAAATGGCATCATTTAAAACATATCACCAAGTTGAATAACGGGAGTTAGGGAGGGGAGTGAACTGAAACACCACCTAGTCACTACCATTGCTTTATGCTACACCTAACCCTAATAATCCAGGGAACAGCAGGAAAGGACTTATGACCTGAAGCAGAAGGACCTAAACATGTACACGTTGAAGGCAAAAGGGAGGGAAGGGACATGACCGAAACCTACAACTACCTCCATGCGATATACACGGTGGCTAGCTGGGAATTGTTCAGATGGAGTGGGAGCACAAGCACCAGGGGCTACTTCATGATGCCTGGGGTGGATTTAAGTGGGCTACCAGAAAGTATTTTTTTCATGGAAAGGGTGGTAGAAGAGCGGAGTGAGCTACTGAACAAGGGGGTCTATGGGAAATTAGTGGGGAGGGGGTTCAAACGTGGGTGGGACAGGTACATGAGCTTGGTAAAGGAGATATCGAAAGAGAAGGGGGATGAGGGGGAGTGAAGAGCCACTAGGGCTGTTACACTCCATATTAGACATGCATGGCTGGGCAGCAGAGCTGAGCAGAGTGTTCAGATTCCTACAGAATGGAATCCTGCAGAATTGTTGAAAATCCTGCAGAACTCTGTCAGTATGCAAAATGGTTTACATAAACTGTGGATTCTTTTTCCACAGTACACAGAACTGCTTTTTGGAATTTTGCAGGATTTAAAGAGAAATTCCAAAAAGTATTTTGGAAGCAGAATTGCTATTCTGCACTGATTCTGATGGCAGAATTCTACACTCCGCATAATCCTACTGGGTAGACATGATGGGCCAAGGGTTCTTCTTTTGCTAACGACATCTATGGTTCTATAATTGCTATAATAGTCAGTGTCAGTGGCTCAGCATGTAGCACGCTTGCCACTGAGGCTGGAAGATCAGAAGGTGGTGGGTTCTAGTCCCACACTGGGAATTCTGTTGGTATGCAAAATGGTTTACATAAACTGTGGATTATTTTTACACAGTACACCAGATGTGGGATAAATCCTAATACTGACACTGTAGTGCATCAGGAGGGGGGTGCTGCACTCCTGAGGTGCCATCTTTAGGATGAGATGTTAAACTGAAGTCCCGTCTGCTTGTTCAGGTGGATGTTAAAGATCCCATGGCACTTCTCGATAAGAGTAGGGGAATTTTTTATTTAAGTCTTCAAAATCAAATATTAACAAGCATGTTAACATAATAGCATGAAATAATACAATCCATAAATAAGAAAGGAAATCAAAAAGAAAAGAAATAAAAATGAAAATTAAATAAGAAATATAAATATACGTAACTTTTTCATTTCTTCTCATAAATCCTATATGTCACAAATTTGGCTAACCAAAACACCAAAATAAAGCTGTTACCCCCACACACACACACTTTATTCCCATTCCTTAAGGTATAGGAATTTTTAACGCATATTGTTTGTTGAATTTTGTTGACCCGGTAAGCCCACTGGGCCTAGAAGTCCCTTTTTCAGGGGCAACCGGATACAGATGGTGCGTAACTGAATTTGAACTAGATTAAGCTGTTGGTGGTATTTTTAGTGAATGAGGGAAATTTAGCCAGGACACCGGGGAAATTCCCCTACTCTTTTTCGATAAGTACCATGGGATCTTTAACATCCACCTGAACTACCACCAATCCAGGCAGATGGGACCTCAGTTTAACGTCTCATCCGAAAGACAGCACCTCAGAAGTGCAGCACCCCTCTCATGCTACACTACAGTGTCAGTATTGGGATATTAACCTAAGTGCCAGATGTGGGAACTGAACCCACAGCCCTCTGATCTCCCGGCCTCAGAGGCAAGTGTGCTACCTACTGAGCCACTTAAACTGCGAAGATCAGAAGGTGGTGGGTTCTAGTCCCACACATATTAATATAATAATTGAACAATGCTGTTTGTAAAGAAAGAAGCAGATTCTGGAATTTAGAATTTAAACACTCAACTTGTAGCAGACTAACCAGAATCTTCTAAAAAAGTAATATACCTAAAAAAAGGTTTTACCTGGATAATTTTTGAGTATCTGAGCTTTAGCAATACAACCTATTGCTCCTCTCTCAACACCAGGGGTCACTCTCTGCAGGAATAACCTTCCTCAAGGTAGTACTAAATTAAAACAAAGAAAATACAAAAAATTCCATTTACACAGATTTCCCCTTTGTACAGTTATTCTTACTAATAAACTCCTATAATATAGAGGATAATGCCTGAGTAACAGTGGTTAACCACGATATAATCACCTCAAGCAGTTGCCAGGACAACCAAGTAAACTTCGAGAGTGCAGCTCGAGAGGTTTACTGTTGTCATGCAACCGCAAGAGGTGATTACGTCCATGGTTGACCACCATTATTCAGGCACTGTATTTTATAGCGTATGGAAAAACTAGCCAGTGTGGGGGGAAAAAAACAGTTTTTTTCAATGTGCATTTGTTCTCCTGCTCAGAAATGAATGCCACCTGGTTTGAATGTTGAGCAACTGAAGTGCTAAAATTAGCTATTAGATCTATACCGCAGCAGGTCTGTAACTGTCTGAATGGAATGTGTGTGTTTTCGACGAATGTCCAAGCAGCAAATCACCTTTCCTTCCCAAGAATTTTGATAGGTGGTGACATTCTATCCTGTAATCCTATCATTATGACATAGTTAAACAAGGTTTACAGCATACTGATGTCATAACGATGGGATTATGAAGTTATAAACTGATTAAAACAGGGATTAATTGATACTGTCCATCCATTATAGAGTAATAATGCTTAATGTAATGAAACCTGAAAGGGAATAAAGAATCAAGTCATAAAACCCTAGTCAATTTTTTTAAGTGGTGAGTAGTAACCTATGGCTCCAACAAATCAAAAGGGTCTCATCCATCTTGCTATGTTTTAACACTAACTATACCATGTTCTGTACATTTAATACTCTCTAATTCCTTATGAATAATGAAGTATAGTTCTAAAGGGGAAATAAGTTGTTGCTGCAATACTAATTTACACCGACTTTGCCAAATCCAATACAAAAAAGTTGCCGTCAGAACCCTAAGAGTGCTATTATTATATTTTGACCAAGTATGTGAGAAATGCCCTCTATAAAGCATATCAGAATTAATCCCCCAAAACTCATTAGTATGCCACTGTACCGTCACAATGGCCCAAAACTCCATTATATAAGGACACTGGAAATACAGATGATCCATCATCTCTGGTTCCATAAAATATGTGTCACTAGGACAATATCACTCTATTATTTCTTTGTGTTTATGATTGTTCCTCACATTAACCTTTTCACAAACAGCTAACCACACTATATCTCGCAATTACAGGGGGAGTCTAGTTTCCATCAAAACAGCTTTTATTGACGTTTGGACTCACTGCGAAAACTGTTCAAATGATGGTGTTGAAAAATGGTCCTTTACTATTTGGGTATATTGAAATTTCCGCAAGGCAGTCAACAAACCTTGGCTAGTTACTTTGTATTTTTTCAGATTATCAAAACACCCTGTCCACCACTGGTTCAATTTATATTTATGTTTATTTTTATGTTTTTAATTGATTTAATTTCCATTCTTGTAATACATCATTAACTGAATTAGAAGCCCATAGGGTTCACCGAGCCCCAGATTGTTTCATTAAAGGGATTAGAGTAGCATAAAAAAAAAATATAGACCGGAAAAAAAAGTGGATTCAGCATTCCCACACCTCCTTCCTCTCTTGACAAATATGTAACTGATCTTTTTTGGGGGGGCTTCTGGTGACTGCCCCATAAACAAGAAAAGAAACAAGAAAATATTTCTGTTTCTCTATACTTGGGCATAGGGAACACATAACTAAGGTATAAAAAGACTGGGATTAAAAACGTTTTAATCAAATATACTTGTTTTTCCTTACTCATATGCTACTTGTTCCAATTTTTTTACCATCTTTAGGCCTTTTTCCAGCTGTATATCCCAATTATAAGTCTACATGTTTCCATGACCATAATAAACTCCTAATATTTTGCAAAGCTGTTTAGTAATAGCAATCTCACCCAGCATTTCCTCTGAAGTGTCAGTACTGTGAATCGGGATACAGCTACATTTTTTTGCATTTATAGCCGCTCCAATCACCTATGATGGCGTCCGTACTAGTCTGCAAGGAAGTATACCGGATTCTGCATTTTGAACAGTTAAAACCAAGTCATCCGCCTAAGAAATAGATGTAATATTAAACCTCCCATGATAATTTATACCCTTAATACATGGGGGACTATTAATAATTCTAATCAGGGGGTCCATGGTAATTATATATAGACGTGACTAAGGGGGCACCCCTGACACATCCCTACTTGTATAAGGCATTTATTCCCTATTTATTTGTTGTCGTAAGGGTGAACAAAGGCCTTTGAATAGCATAGCTTTATCCATTGGATAAACTGCTGCAGAAACCCATAAGACTTCAGACATTTCATAAAAAACATGTGACACCCTATCAAAGGCTTTTGATTGTGCCATGTTTATCAAAATAACCCTTAGTTTCTTGTGCCTCCCCTTTATCCAGTATTCCCCTAATAAGTAATAAAGCTTCTATAATTTGACGTCCAGGGACCGAACAAAATTGTGAATGATGCATTATAGTGCCTAGGACTTTAACTAACCGCATACTTAATAATTTAGTCAAAATCTTAAAATCTATATTTAAAAGTGTTTTTTGCCTCCAGTTGTTTAAATCTGTACAATCCCCTTTTTTATATAAGAATATCAATAAACCCTCAAACATTTGTTCAATAAGACCCGCATAATAATTATTTTGGTGTCAGCTGGTGTAATATTTTATAAAGCTCACCTGGTAGCCCATCTGAGCCTGGAGCAACCCCAGTTTTTTTTTTCTTTTTCCCCCTAGTGCTACCACTCTCAGTCATTCCTTCAGGCTATGCCAAGGCACCTCTGATCCATCCTGTTCCCGTGCCTTATCCTTAACATCTGCAATCATCCCCAGGGCAACCCGGATGTGACCCTTCGCTGGGCAGGCCCCCCTCCTCCGAGGGGAGAGGCACCTGTGGGGCAGACAAGCACATTACTTGGCCCTGGGGTACTGCTGAGGGATGGATGGCTCCTGGGACATTGATGGCATTGGGCTACCAGGTGGCCATCATCTGGGTGAGTGCGGAGCCAGTTTCTGTTTTTCTGGTGACGTTCCCTCCCTTGTGCGTATCTGCATTACCCCCCGGTCTCCACCGGAGGTCACTGCAGAGCAACGCACTCCCACAGCCCACCCCAGGACAGAAAAGCAGTCCTCCGATCCTCTCCTCCCCTGCTGACACCTGGTGCTCCCAAGTCTGTTCCCGAACCCGGGTCTCTGGCATGGGTCGCGGTAAGGCGCCAGCACCTCAACCCTCTATGCCACTTAGTCGGCTGCAACCCCAGTTTTAAGTTGACAACTAACATATTCCATTTCTGAGGCTAAAATGGGTTTTACTAGTTCCTGAGCCTGTAATTTATGCATCTTTGGTAAATCTGCTGCCTTTAATTTCTGGGCAATTTCAGAATGTACTAATATTGGTTGCTTATTTTGATTCTGCAAAAAATATTCCATTTCCTTTAAAATGGAGATATTATCTGAAAGGAGCGTTCCTTTACCATTTTTTAATTCAGTAATCCTTTTTTTATGTAATCTGGTACAGCAATCTTCTAAGGGATTAGTTTGGTTTTTACTACCCTGTGTACCAAACCTTTGCTCCATTTCTAATGATTTCTGTCTGTCATATTGTACTGACAGAATTTTATTTTTAATATCGTTAGTCTGAGGTGTAAGATCTAAGCCATGTTCAGTCTGCTGTGATGACAAACCTAAAAAAATATTCCTTAATCTGGCATATTCTATATTATTTTGGTGACTACGCTGAAGTGAAATATTTTGAAAGTGGGCTGTTATCACCAGTTTTGTATCAGTCCACCATTAAACAGGTGAGTCATACAAAAACATGACAGTTTGTCTATCTTTTAGTATTGTGCCAAGATCTTGAATCATCCTGGGGTCCTGTAGAAGACTAGCATTCAGCCTCCGAATCCCCTGGCCGCCTTGCTCTAGGTGGAGAAGTGGAGACACTTACACCTATTAGAGCATGTTCAGAGGTTTCCCTTGGGATTATTTCTGTATTAGAAAGAGGAAACAATTTAGAAATGAACCAGTAGTCTGTAAGTGTAGACAATAACCCCTTAAAACATGCATCTGTCAATGCTGAATGTTGTCTTGCTGGTATTGGCATTGGTAATGCAGAGGTTAGAGAGATGCATAATAGGAATGGCAGTGAAGTATAGAACCAACGTCAACCCCACCCTACCCTGCACAGAGTGACAGGCATTAGGGTGTGCCTTTGGGTCACTGGCCATGACGCTCATGCCATTTCACCTAACCCTACCCTGCAGACTCTGACGTGTCGCATTGTGCCTTGGGGTTGTCGGGCCTTACGCTCACCCCATTTCATGAGGAAGTATGTTGAGATGGGTGCAGCATAGGAGAATGGGGTGAACTTTGGAGCCGAAGAGTCCAAGGCACACCTGGATGTCTGTCACTGGTTGCAGAATGGGGTTGGGGGTGCAGTGGCATGAGCATTACAGCCGACAATCCAAAGGCACACCCTGACACCTGTTAGTCTGTACATGGTTGGTGGACATTATGGTTAGAAACCCTAACACCCTGGGTGTTTATTGGTATTTGCACTCCAAATTTTCAACATGGCCTTTTTGTGACCCCACCTCATGAAAGCATGTGGGACCTCTGCTCATGAACAGTGTTGCTGTGATTTTGCTAATTTGTCCCGAACATTGATTTCCCACAGTGACTATGCCATTCTGCACCACATAAAAATGTCAGCTGCATCATTCATAAGGGGCTATGAAGAGATGGCAATGTTGAAAATCTGGAGTGAAAGTATTAAAAATTTTCAAAGTTACGAGCATGCATGAAAACTGTGCAACACACGCTCGTAATAGTCTTTTCTTGGAATTCTTTCACCAGATTTTTAATGTAGGCATTTTGGTACCACTGCTCATGAACAGTGGCAGTATGATTTTCTTAATCTGTCCCAAACGTTGATTTCCTACAGCGACTGTGCCATTGTGCACCAGATGTGCAAAACCACATTTTAGGCAGGATATGAAAAATGACAGCTGTACTGTTCATAAGAAGATGTGCAAAAATGGCAATGTTGAACATCTGTAGTGAAAATATTAAAAATTCTCAAACTTACAACTATATGTGGACACTGCACAACACACACTAGTAACATAGTCATTTTGAGGAATTTTTTCAGTAACTGTTTAACATAGGCATTTTGGGACCTCTGCTTATGAAAAGTGTTACTGTGATTTTCTGACTCTGTCCGGAACATTGTTTTCCTACAGCAACTGCGTCACTGTGTGCCGGATGTGCTAAAACACATTTTGGGCAGGATGTGGAAAATGACAGCTGTACTGTTCATAAGGAGGTGTGGACAAATGGCAATGTTGAAAATCTGGAGTAAAAATATTAAAAATTCTCGAAGTTACAACCATGTGTGGAAACTGTGCAACACACACTTGTAATATTTGTCAGTGTCAGTGGCTCAGTAGGTAGCACACTCGCCTCTGAGGCCGGGAGATCAGAGGGCTGTGGGGTTCAGTTCCCACATCTGGCACTTGGGTTAATGTCCCAATACTGACACTGTAGTGCAGCATGAGAGGGGTGCTGCACTTCTGAGGTGCTGTCTTTCGGATGAGATGTTAAACCGAGGTCCCATCTGCCTGGATTGGTGGTAGTTCAGGTGGATGTTAAAGATCCCATGGCACTTATCGAAAAGTGTAGGGGAATTTCCCCGGTGTCCTGGCCAAATTTCCCTCATTCACTAAAAATACCACCAACAGCTTAATCTGGTTCAAGGCCAATTGGTATTCATCTGTATCCCCCTCCCCCGGGTCGTGCCTGAAAATAGGCAGGATTTGTCTAGTGCACTTACCCGGTCAACAAAAACTAAATAAATAAACATGGTAATTTTGCGGAATATTTTCACCAAATTTTCAACATAGGCATTTTGGGACCTCTGCTCATGAAAAGTGTTACTGTGATTGTCTTACTGTGTTCTGAACATTGTTTTCTTACAGTGACAGAGCCACTGTGTGCCGGATGTGTGAAAACACATTTCGGGGCAGGATGTGGAAAATTACAGCTGTATTGTTCATAAGGAAGTGTGAAAAATGGCAATGCTGAAAACCTGGAGTAAAAATACTAAAAATTCTCTAAGTTACAAGCGTGTGTGGAAACCTGTGCAATGCACACTCATAACACAGTCATTTTTTGGAATTTTTTCACCAAATATTCGACATAGGGCTTTTGAGACCTCTGCTCATGAACAGTGTTACTGTGATTTTCTTACTGTGTCCCGAATATTGTTTTCCTACAGCGACTGTGCCACTGTGTGCCAGATGTGTGAAAACACATTTCAGGCAGGATATGGAAAATGATAGCTGTAGTGTTCATAAGGAGGTGTGAAAAAATGGCAATGTTGAAAATCTGGAGTAAAAATATAAAAAATTCTTGAAGTTACAAGTGTGCGTGGAAACTGTGCAATGCAAGCTCGTAACATGGTCATTTTTTTGAATTTTTTTCACCAAATTTACAACATAGGCTTTTTGGGAGTCCACCTCATGAAGAGTCACACTGTTGTTTTGTTAATCGGTCCCAAAAGGCAATTCCGCACAGTGACCAAGAAATCACCTTTCGGGACCGAATAACGAGATGACAATGACTGAATTCATGAGGTGGGGTCACAAGAACCCCAAGTTGAAAATTTGGTGCCAAAATTTGCAAAAGTGGATGAGGCATGCACCAAAGTTGGGAAAAAAAACATTTATGCCATTATACAGCTTACCAGCATTTCTTCAGTTCGCGGTTGGTTTTAAGAGTGCAGATGTGTTCCCAGTCCACTGAAGATCGCGTACCAGACTCGAGGTAGTATGGGGTGAGGGGGTGTGGGGAGGTGGGTGCGCAGGAGTGGTGGCCGGGCTGGGGAGGGGACAAGATGGCGAAGGACCATTTCTTTGTTTCAGAAACAAAATAAAAAATTCACTGTGAACCGTTTCTTTTTTTTTTTTTTTTTTTTTTTACTAGGTAGCTTACTGGTGGGCCTTTAGTATGGCACATTTCTTTGGAGGCATGTTAGTCACACTGGGTGGGCTCCCAGTGTGGCACACAATCGGGTGGGACAGCAGTAGGAAAATGGAGAGGGGGGTTAACATGCCTACAGGGGGGATTGGGCACCTCTGTCGGTAAGCATGTCTGTGTTCAGAGGCATGATGCTGAGGGAATTGGGCACCCCGGCAGACTACATCAGTAAAGGGTTACATATGCCGACAGGGGATTGGGCACCACCCCACGCCGGCTTCCTAGGACTGTTAGTGGCGGCGGCGTGGCGAAGCCGCGCCTGCCATGTTTCGAACTTACACTAGGCAGCAGCACGCCCTGCAATGAGGGTCACTCCTCATTGCAGCAGCTAAACTCGCTTCAAGCTGGTGGCACGTTTTGCAACTGCTGTCATAGACAGCGTGCAATCTAATGCCACGGAGCCTAGCCCTAAAAAGCAGTGGCACCACTGGACACAACACAACCATGCCTCCAAAACCTGCTGTTCCATTTCAAGCAACCCCAATATGTTGTCTGTGCTGCGAGCGCAAGGCATCATAAAAAGTATATCCTATTTTTTTCTGTAATGATGCCCGCGCGTCTTAAAGGCCAGCTTGTTGGATTACTGTTTTAAGAAAGTTGGTATCACTATATGTTTTAGTATTGGTGGTATTTTTTATCTGTGAAGACTGATATTAAAGTCTTCACCCATCAGTAACTGTCTTTGTGTACACAGGAAAGGCTGTAGTGTTTTCAACAATTCTACCCCAAGGGCTTTCGTTTGAGGGGCATACACATTAATGACTCTGTACGTCTGCACTTTGAATCCTATATCTAAAATGAAAGCCATATCTGGACAAATATTGACCGTTTTTCATACCTTCACCCCTGGGTTAGCAAAACAAACACCCAACCCACTGCATAGATCTTTCCCCAAAGACCAATAAGATGGTGCTAATACCCAGTCTTTTTGTGCTGTGAAAATATCAGTTAGTGTCCCAAGTCATGTATCCTGCAGTAAGAAGATGTCATATGTCAAACGCTGCCATAAAGAGAAAGTTGTAAGCCTTTTGAACTCAGATTTAATACTGTTTGTATTATGGCTAGCTAGCCTTAAAGTTACAGGAACAGTATGTTTAAGCAGTTTTAGTTATTTTCGTACTAGATCTTGTCACGCTTTTCAACCTTGATGGTTTGTTCTTTGGAACTGGGTGACTAGAAAGAACTGCTGTAACATCACTAGATGTAGATTGGAGAGATCTATTGGAATCAGCATCTTCCATTTGCTCCCCCAACTCTATAATGCATCAAATATGTTGCTTAAAGGTATAGTGTCCACAGTCTGAGAAGCTTGGATAGTAGATTGACTTTTTCTTGTTTTAGGTAGGGCTGTCAGAAAAGCATCCTGATAACTTCAGATGGTGGTGGTGGGGGGGGGGTGGAGGAGGCATACTTGTAGTCTGCGAAGGAGTCCCACCTGAGCTATGTTGTTCAGATTGTTCTGTCTGTACTACAGGTGTAGAGGGCTGTGAAACGTACTCCTGAGTGACCACAACAGGACTCTGAGGACTGTCTGTATGAGAAGAGTCAAACTGAGAGGGTCTTGGGGGTTTAAAGGGCTTGGAGATAAAAAATTCTGTGCTGTGTCCTCTGAGTTATGAGCTGCCCAAGGGCATGATCCCGAATGATGTTCATCATCCCCCACATAGGTTACAGATAGGAGGAACAGTGCAAAAGTGGATGGTATGACCAGTGCTCCACACTGGAAGCATTTCATCTGTGTACAGTCTGTGTTTAGGTGAGAAGGAGAGCCACACCTATAACAACTTTTGGGCTGACCTTAATAAAAAAGGATGCCATGATCTCAACCCCCCCAAAAAAATTAGGAAGATAGTAAATCCTCTTTTCTGTTTGTTTCAGTTTTACCCGAAATGTGCAACCCCCAGTCCAGAACCAATTGTCATCCATAATCGGATTAGGAGAACCACGGATATCACATTGTTTCTCTAGCCAAAATATTATATCATTTATGTTAACCTCCTCATTATAAAAAAGGATGGTAATCCTTTTTATAGTGGGCTTGGTAATGGGTATAGCAATATAGTCTTTCCATAAAGGTGTATTTTTAACTGAAGGGTACAACCTCCAGAATCTGTCCAATATTGCGGCTGAACAAAAGCTTATATCACAGTTACTGTCTCCAGGTGCATGTATAAAAGCATATGTGTCAGCAGCCGTGAAATGCAAGGACTCTTTAATTAATGCTTTACCAACATAATGCCTGTGTGGTATTTGTTTTGGGTCACCTCTGTATCTTAACCAAATTACGAATCTTCTTTTAGCAGCTTCCACTGTTTTTCTTTTAAATAAACTGACATAGCTTGTCTTAGTGGTACTAGCTCTTGTTCAGTTTGTGAGGGCCCCTCCACACTCCACTTCCATTTCTTTACTAACATCACTTTCTATATTATGTACAGAAATAGTTGTGTTACCTTCTGGTGCCATCTCAAACTGATCGCTTTCAGAATTGTCGATATCCATACTGTTTTCGTCTTATAAATTAACTGTAGTATCTCCATTCAATGAATCTGGAGAGTCACATAAAACTTGGCCTGCAGGGTTGGCATCTGCAGGAATCACTTACCGCACCCCAGGCTGGAATGTCTCTGCAGTAGCGGTGGAATTCTGACTAGCCTTCGCTTGTACCTGCTCAGTCTGCACTCTACCTTGCAGTAAATCTGTCCCTGGCTGGCTCAGTTCCTTCATCCGCTCCAGAGTCTCAGGAATTGGGATTGCAGGATCCGGTATCCAATGACCATTTACAAAAAACCCAACCAGCTTGCTGGAGCGCATTTTCTGGTGTCTAGCTTCCTTCAGAAAATTCACTGATTGAAAGCTCCTGACTCGCAGCCAGTTGTCCTGGAATATTAACATCATCCACATCTGCAGAAGGTGAGCTAAGGTTGCTTCGTTTCACAGCAAAAAACTGAGGGCTAACTTGGGAGTGCTTTCCGGTTTTTTTTTCTTCTTCTAATTGGAGCTTGGAGGTTTGAAACGCCAGATTAGCTTCTTTCAACATACCATACAACTGTTGTTTTGTTTTTTTGTGCCAGTTAGTCTTGCAAAGTCTTTTTTGCCTCATTTAAGAAATCTTCGCCATCCTTATTTTCAGTTTTATCCTGCTCCTTTCTGACTGCACTGTCTGCCGTTACCCCCTCGCTTGTACTAGGGGCGAAATCATTAGCAGTATCAACCACCATTTCTGAGGAAGCCATTTATGTATTCAGCACCTCCTCCCTCAACCTCTGGCAACGAACTGGGCTCCGCCATCCTCCCGCAGTGAGACAGTGCCCCCTGCAGGAGTAAGGGACTTTCCCCGGAGTCCTGGCCAAATTTCCCCCATTCACTAAAAATACCACCAACAGCTTAATCTGGTTCTGTGATTCAGTTTACAACTGTACAAATATTCACCTTCCCTTGCCCCCGGGTCACACCTGAAAATGATCGCGGCTCAGTGTGCCTCTCCCGGTCACAAACGTTCAAATAAATAAATATAAGAACGGATTGCATAAGAGGGGGCCCATGAAGCCCATATAATATGAAATACATTAAACATACTATAAACCATATATGATGGCAGGGACAAGTTAAGCTAATATCTATCTACCCCTCCCCACTTTGCAACTTACACAGACTCTTATCTCAGGGCTTTATTGCTCTATGTTCCTTTTCTCACTTCTGAGCTTCATACTGCCTACCATTCTACCTTTCTTGTAATTCTCTTCAATTATTTTTATACATTGCCTCACAGCATATATAAATACTGCTTATGTTGCTCAGTTTTGTTATTCACCTGAGGAAGGGACCTGGGAGGCCCCAAAAGCTTGTGTAGAATTCCATCTTTGTACAAGACACTTGTTGGTCCTATAAATGGGAACTGTTGTAGCTTGCAGAACTTTCTGATTTTCCATCAGAGCGGCACAGCTGTGGCTAATTTTTGATGCAGTTCTGACGCATTGGGGATGGCTAACAATGTGTTCAACAGAAATAGGCAGACCTCTTGCTAAAAAAAAAAACTCCCCCAGTACCAAGCCAGTTCTTACAGTTTATCTATTTTTCTATGGAGTTTTTTTTCCTGGACACCTGCATCATCCCAGGCATTTGCCCTTATCCCAGAATATACCCACTTCAGGCCCATGTCAGACCCTGGTAACCCACTGGTTACCTACACAGCATACCCTCTGTGGCAGGGCCCCAGGATGGGTCATCCCGGCCCCAGGGCAATCCATTATGTGGACTCGGATACAATGTCAGCAGGCACTTGGACTCAGGGGAGTTCCAACATCCAGACTGTCATGATGGAAATGGTTTGCTCCTACCCTGATTTTGTTCCTTCCCCTGATGTGAGGACAGGCATCGAAGTTGGCCTCACATTTACACAGCAGGCCCTCTGGCAGAAGGAAGCTCCCTGGCCAACCAGCAGGGGGTCACTGTGGGGCCAGACCTCACCATCAGCCCTGCCTGATGGAGGCACACTGCCAAAAGGCAGCTGCCACAGCTCTGCCTGCCTTCTGACATGGTGACCCAAGCTCGCTTCAGGATTTCAGTCGCCTGCAGCAGCAGTGTGACATGCTGCTGCTGGGTTATCAGTGCAACCTGATTCCTACATTTAGAACTAAAACAGAACCTCCCTTGAAAAATAAAAACAGTTGTGGTTTGAAATGCAAATGACTAATTAGCGTGTAATTAGCATATACTAAAAGCAGCAGGGTATTTGCTAGTTGACAAAACACAATCATATACCTTTTCAGCAAAAATGTATTTCTGACAGATTCGCAATCAGTATGTCTAACTCATTCAGATATTTAGGATATAGCTTTTATAACATTTTGTAGTTATTGCTTCAAGTCTCTTCCATTGAGCACATTATTTGACTGTAAATATTGGATAGATATATTTTTTTTTAACCAGGAGAGACACACTAAACTGAAAACTTGTTTGCAGGTGTGACCTGGGAGCATGAGAAAATTAAGTGACTTGCTCAGGGTCGCACAGTGGGGGCTGTGGGATTCAAACCCAGGTCTCCAGGTTTGCAGCTCATGTATATATTGTGTATTATGATGGTGGTAACATGTTTCGCATGGTACATTGCACAACAACATATGGGGATACACAGCGCAACAAGCTGTCACGGTGTCATCACTACAAAAATAGGAAACTGCACCTCTCAGTAAGGAGCCACAAAATGGCTATACACTGTACCCATGATTCCTTGCCATATACGTCAGCTTATGAGACAGTCTACTGTTGCAAGGCCTAACAAATTAGACAACACTTCTCAGTAGGAAAAATATAAGTCAGCCTTATAGTGCTATACTGCTGTACCCACCACAAAAATAGGAGACCGCACCTCTCAGAAAGGAAATTGTAAGCTTGCTTTACACTCTACTCAGAGTTCCTTGCTGTGTAAATCAGTGTATGAGATGTCATATTGTTGAAACACTAGTTGAATAGGAGTTAGCTGATGAACAGTTAAGAACAAGGAAAATTTATGTTGGAATACGGTTACAACAATAACTTTGTTTCTGTAGGCAATAGTTTGACCATTTTCCCTAATTTACTGATGTAACAATTACAAGCGCAATAAAGCACTACAGTATGTAAGTACGGCCAATAATGGCACGCAGCGCAAGTGTCTCATGGCACCATACTGTGCCTTTCCTAGTTAAAAAAAAAGAACTTACAGATAAAACAAATAAACACTAAGATATTTCTTTCTTTCATGGTGGGCTTTACAAAGGAGCAGAAAGATTTAAAGAAACTTCGAAATCCTGCATCTCAGTTGAGGAATAAAAGAAAATAAAAATAAAACTGTGCATATTGTTTTAGAAGGAAATAAAATACTGCTATAAAAACACAATAATGATGAACAAATACTGCTAACTAACTTAAACTACTAGACCTGCAGGTCAGTTAAAAAACAGGAGCCTTGGGCCGTCCAATGGCTCAGTGGAAGTACTCTGTGCTTCCATGCTGTCGACCTAGATTCGGAAGCGAGCTCGGGTTGGGTAGCCAGGCTGGGGAGTGTTCCCCCCAAAGGAGCATGAGCCAGCCAGGGAGGGGGGCAGCCAGGCTCTGGCCCAGCAGCAGCCCCTCTTGACGAGTTAGGGAGCACGCTCCTTCATGAGGGGTGGTGCATACCTAGAGCACAAGGCTGCTGTCAAGGTCGCCAGAGATTGTGTTTGCTATCACAGGCTGGGGGGAGGAGCCGGGGCTCCGTGACACGCTGCTCGCTCACCACAGACCCACGCCATCTCCCTGGATGTCTTGGTACACGTTGGAATCATACCTGGGGGGGGAGGATGGCCTTCCCCTCTCCACCCTACCATGGAGGGGCAATCCATAGGGACACAGCTAATGCAACTTGCAGGGGAAGACGGACGCCGGTGATCGGTGAGCAGGGGTGAGGCTGAATCAGATGCTTAGCTGTTCGTTGAGAATAAACCGGAGATGGGGAAAAAAAGAACCTTTTTGGCACCGACTCTAACTAGGCATGCCTTTGTGCCACACTATCATGGTTGTCTTTTTCACTCACCTGTGGGATAATTAGTCCTGCATGCACCTGTGGGGATGTGGGCAAAAAACTGCCGCACATTGCCACCCCTGAGTGTATAGACATTGCCTGGCAGGTCAGCAGGTGTAACTACTACATTTAGTGGCACTGCTGAGGCCCACTGTGTAGTCCATTAAAATCTGACCCATGGCCATCTGATGACCCTCAAGATGGGGAGCTGACTTGGGGACTACCTGGGCAGCCCGGGGGGGCTGAAAGCCAGATGGTGAGGGCTGGTGCCATGTTCTGCAACAACAACAAACCCTAGTGGTGGACAGTGGATCTTGTCTTCTGTACAGAGGGACACTGTGTATCTGTTCAGATCTGTTGGGGTGTTGCCTTGTGCCACACAGGTGGGCAGGTGGTGAGTATCCAAAGGATAAAACCAGAAAGAAAAAGTCCCATGGGCTGTTAAAATGACGGTCACTGGTATTCTCTCTGGCCGAGCTACGTGGATTCCCACAACTTACGATGGCAGAAGGAGTGGCAGATGCTGCTAGAAGGATACTGGCAAAAGACTCAACAGAGACATGAGGATGAACAAGGAGCAAAAGCTTCATTTAAATAAAATCAGACCCTGCATTACATGCAAATAACGGCTGTTGTAAAGGACACAGACACTGTACTTGTTCTCATATAGACGCAAAGAGCTCAGCAATCTTTTTAATTGTTTTTTTAATATTATGAGGCTCAACTGGCATTATGAAAATGATTGTTGTCTAGTACGTGACCAAGCTAACCACAAGACACTTTCTTAACAACAAAAAAAGAACAGAAGGGTGACTGGTAGATTGGTTAGCTGCAGAAACTGTGAAATGTGAAAGAACACCATAAGCTAAATATAGAACATTGATTTTTGGAGAACAAAGGAATCTACAAATCATGTATTTATTTTTTTCCAGTTGTGTAAAGTGGTACTAATATTTTTTTTTTTTTGTAAACGTTCCTCACCAGAGCCTTGTTTTACCGACAAATACTATGCCTGACCTCCAGGCAACATGCTGTGTATAAAGAGTAGTAAGAGATTCGTCTCACAAAACACAATTATTTTGGTAGTTTTATACATTATAGCACTATGTGTAGAGAACTGTAGCTTTTTTGAGGGAGAAATATTGAAAATACAATATTTAGACATAATTCAGCCCCATCCCTGCCTCCCCAACTGGCTACCACCTCACCTGGGACTCATCTGTCCCCAGAGATCTCTCGCATATTGCTCCCCATGGCCAGATGAGAGGGGGAGGCCCCCCCAGAAAATACACATCTAGCTGTGAGGGAGGGGGTCAATGTTCCTGGTGCTGGGGTGAGCCAGGGGCAGGCGGGCAGGCAGGGCTTTATGGAGCCTGTGTCACTTTTCATTGTTCTCCCCAAGTACCCCTGCTGTGGTGCAGACCCCAGGATGTGCTGTGTGAAGGCACACACATCCTGCATCAAACCACCACTCCCTCCCTCCTTTCTGCATCGCCCCCTTCTGTCTGCACCGCCACCAAGACTCCACCTGGTGGCGCCAAACTGCCACTCCCCAAGACAGAACAGCAGTCCTCTGGATGCTTGAGCCTCTCCACCCTGGCTGAACCACAGGAGCCTGACTCTATTCCAAAACCCAGGTAGCCGGTGTGGTGGCAAGTGTGGGGCCAGTACCTCAACCCTGTGTAACCCCCCTGCAAATGGGGGTTCCCAAAAGACTTCCAGGAGCTTGCTTGAATGCTCCAAGCCTGAATGGTGTTTGTCGTTTAAGCCATTTATCAGTGAGTGTTTTTAGAACCTCTGGTACTGTCTCTTTAAGAGCTGTCTGCTTGCAGACATAATTAGTTGTATGGGGACTGTGTGTTTCTTTGATTGAGTACCACTCGAGCTGCTGCCAATTCACTCCATTTTTGCAGTCACTAGGAGTGCAAAGGGAACCTATCTGAAAGATGTAACTGTTTGCCAAAAACCATTTAGAGTAATAATGAAATTACAGTTTGTCTAACCTGCTTTCTTTGCAGTCAGAACTGTGTCTGCCTAGTTCCCCATTCTGGTTTTGAACTGCTGAACTGGACCAATCAGTGTGGGTAAGCTAGCTGTAAAATGGTGCCTTGGACGAATCAGAACTTAGACTCATAATCTGAGCCAGCCACAAGAGGATTGTATGGGCAGTGACTCTGGGAGATGTAGTTTAGACTTGAGCCTTTTGGACCAACAGGAGCAGTCTATTGTGAGTGACAGCCAATCCAGTCAAGAACTGGGAGGAACTCAAAGGAAGTGCCAGTTTTGTCTGTTGGAGTTTCAGTTGAGCTCTGGCAGTGAAGAAGGAAGGAGCCCTGTGCTTTTCAGTGTGCAGTTTTAGTCGAAACGTGTGTAAGGCCCAGAGTTCCGGTCTGCAGCTTGTGTAACTGCTTGTTAGGACTGAATCCATCCTGTGAAGAGAATCAAAGGATATCTGAAGAGTAGAAACCAGGCTCACCCTGTAGAAGACTGGAGAAATTGCTGAATGCACTCGGTCTGTCAGGAACTGAATCTGCTATGTGTTCTCCGGTATTGTGCAGTAATTGCGATCGGGATAGAGAAGCAGCCTGCCTGGTATAGTACTTTCTGTTTTACCATATAAATGTGTGAAGAGGCTTGTGTACCTCAAGTGAATCCTGCTGCCATTAAAGGACTTTTGCCTGTTACTGTTCACCATATAAATGTGTGAGGGGCTTGATTAGCTCAAGTGAATCCTGCTGCCATTAAAGAACTTTGCCTGTTGCAGTTTGCCATATAAATGTGTGAGGAGTCTCGTGGAGCTCAAGAGTAGCCCTGCTGACATTGAAGGACCCTATCTTGTTTGGAGGTCGTGAGTACTAATTCAGGGTCGCTCCCTGTTGAATTGCCACATTAAATCCAAATGGAATCACTGTACTGCTGACAGTTTAAACTAATTTTTCTTTTCTCTGTGGGAAAGGGCCCCTACCAGCTGCCACGGTTTGGACTAGCCACTAGGGCTTGGGTACCCAGGGACAGTAACTGGTGAGATGGTATAATGCACAGAGCCATAGAGTAGATGAGTAAAGTGATAAGCTAATTAACCTGATTTCCCCTGTCCTTGTTATATTCCCCTAAATAAATCCAAGCTGCTTGTTTCAGCAAAGTTATACTGCCTGAGGTATTTGTCTATGTTAAAGTATTGTACTGTGATTGTTGCACTGTATCTTATTTTACAGGAGGTCCCAGTGCCTGAACCAGCCCTGGGGTAAGTGTATACTGTGAAGGTAATTCTGATATATTGTGTGGGCCACTAGTGGGAAGAAAGGGGGGTTGCAGTGTCCCAGAGGGCTGTGACCAAGTAAGTTTAACTATTGCAAACCCTGACCTCTGGGTGGAGGCACCCGCCATTGGATCCAGGCCCCTCAACCTGTTAGTGGCAAATCAGGCAGGGGTAGTAGCCCCTGGGATAGCGCCATCTAGGGGTTACATCCTGGAGGCTCACCGCTGGGATTGTGTGTCCTCTAGTGGCCATATTTACAAACCACTGTTAAAAAAAAAAATAATAAATGGGTACCCGACAAGTGGCTATGCACCGGCTGGTGGAGTGGTGTACTGGGAGGAGATCGACCCCCAAAATGCTATGTTAGCCTGGACATCCCCTGGGTATCAATAGGACATTGTACAGGAGTACTTTCCAAGGTGGAAGGTTTACAAAACCCTGTGGTGGTGGGTCGGCATGCTAATCTGCTCACCCACACTTTTCTGGCCCTAGTAGAGTTTAAGGATCCCATAGATAGCTCCAAAGTGCCAGATATGTTACCCCAGAGGAGCCCTCACTGCTTGGAGAGTGATAACTAAGGACAGTAAGACCTGGGGAATGAGCCCCACCACTATCTGAAACTTTTGAGGAGAAATTTGCTAAATGGTTGCTGGGGAAGGGAAAACTGTGGAGGACTTGAAGAAACTGTTCTTGCCACCTGGGGTGTTCCTCCCCAACACCCTCTCCCGCTCCAGTACCCGTAATGGTGGCTGAACCAATGCAGACTCCTATTTCTGCACCTGCCATTAGTCACGACTCTTACGAAGGTTGAGGATCTTCTCTGGCACCCTCCCACCCCCAAGGGAGGATGACTGGGAGACCTGGATAGACTATGTTGCCCCCAAGTGCTAGAATGGCAATGCTCAAGCTAGAAAAGTGAAAGAGGGTTAGTGAGAGCCTCCGAGTCCCTGCCCTGGCTACCATCCATGCTAAACGGCCAGTAACCCTGAGTGACTGCACAGGCCTATCTTGAGGCCCTGGAGAATGTGTATGGGAGCCCAGATTCTGATGAAGACCTATGGTGGAGAGTAAGAGATGCACAACAGTACCAAGGGAGTTGTTGTCTGTGTATGTATCTCGGCTGGAAAAATTGTTGCAAGAATGCCTCAGAAAGGGTAGTTTGCCTGCGATTGAACTGGTCGAACCAGGCTGGACAGGATCATAAGTCTGCCCTTCTCAGAACTGCTGTTGCTTCAGTTCACCACTGGCAAATCGACTGGAATCCCCACCTCCTATGATGAGTTAATGAGAAATTCGAGGAGTTGAGAAAGGCGACCTCGGGAGGGACCTGCACCAACAGCTGCGGCTCGACCCGAGTGACTGAGGGTGACCCATCAAGTGAAGTTCAGGGCAGAGGTTGGCAGTAAATGAGTGCTCTGACAAGGAAAAGATATGCCACAATGGGGCGAACTGTTGAGAGATCGGGAATTCAAAACAGTCCCTTTATGAAGGCCACGCCTCGCAAGTACGGGCCCTGATCTATATCCGACTGCATCTGCTATGGGGGTGGGGGTACCCACCCATGTATCTCCTGCTGATAACAGCTCTGAACTCGATTCCTTGACCATGGAAGTGGAGAAACTGATGAGATGTCTTCAAATGCTTATCACGCCGCAGACAGAGATGGCACCGAGGTTTCCAGTTAGTAATACCCCGCCCTGGCTCCCAGTGTGGCGCCTCGGCCAGCTCAAACTCCAGAAAGTATGTTTTGCTATAATTGTGGGAAAGATGGGCACATGAAAGGGAATGCGGTCCCAAAAGACACTGACAAAGTTGCATATAGGCTACAAGGAGAGCTTGGAGAACAAATTAGTGGTTAAGAGGTGCACGAAATGATCCCAGTGAGGCACCAAAATGCTAACTCACGTCCCTTTGTGGCAAGGTCAGTTGCCCAGGCCCCACTACCGCCTCTCCAGACTGGTCCAGAATAGTGGGTCCCTCCATGGAGACCACTGTAAAGGTGAATGGAGTGTCTACAAGAGCTGTATTAGACAGTGGCTCCCAAGTGACAATTATGTTCCAGGATTGGTATCAAAGCATTTGTCAGGACGTACCCTTACAACCATTAGAAGGACTGCATGTATGGGGTTAAGTGAGAAGGCCTACCCCTATTCCGGGTATATCCGAATTTGGCTGTCTTTCCCACCTCCGTGGCTGGAGTGGCCGAACAAGTAGAGACCCTAGCCTTAGTGTGTCCCCCACTGGACTGTATGATGGTGTCCCTTGTTGATTGGAACAAATGCTCATATGCTCGGAAGGCTGGCACAGTTGTGTTATGAAAACAGGGGTCAAAGACTAGTAGAGCTTTAAGAGTTCAGGCTTTAATTAAGAAGGCCTATGAGGACAGAGAGATGCTGAAAAATAGAACCAGAGGAACCGGTCGGAATTGTATGGAAGAAGGATTCTGAGTCTCTGATCCTGGCGCCAAATGCCCAGTGTACCTTACAGGGAGAGGTCCGTATCAGAAAGGATGTCAAGAATAAAATATTAATGTTGGATGAACCAGGCAATGGAAAATTGCCAGAGGGACTGCTGGTCAAGCCTAGTATTTTGCCCGCTAGAGCCCATGCTTATGCCAGAAGGGTAATGGTCCAAGTTCATAATGTGTCTGAAAGAGACATTCGAGTAAATAGAGGTTGCATCCTGGCTAATGTGCATTGTGCAGACACTGCAGTGCTACCCAGCAGCAAGAGTTCAAGGAAGAATGACAGAGTAACGCCTGACTTGTTTGATTTCGCGACCCCGCCTGCCAGCTGAATGGAAAGTGAGGATCAGTGAGAAGCTTGCCCAGAGAGACCAGGTGTTTTCTTTAAAGGAATGGGATGTAGGATGCGTGCAAGAGCTGAGCACAATATCCGGCTGCATGACGAAAGACCATTTTGTGAGAGGTCTCGACGCCTGGCACCTGCTGACATAGATGATGTGAGGCGGCATCTGCAAGAGATGTTAGCTGCTGGTGTAATACAAGAATCCAGAAGCCCTTATGCTTCCCCATTGTGGTAGTGAGGAAAAGAATGGAACAGTAAGGATGTGTGTGGATTATCGCACCTTAAACCGCGGACTATCCCTGATCAGTACACAATGCCCGCATTCAGGATGCTTTGGACTGCCTAAACGGGAGCAAGTGGTTCTCTGTGCTGGATCTCACAATGGGTACTACCAGATCCCGATGGCCCCAGAGGACCGTGAGAAGACAGCCTTTATCTGTCCGCTTGGCTTCTATGAATTCATGAGGATGCCTCAAGGGATTTCAGGTGCCCCAGCCACTTTTCAACGATTGATGGAGCGTGCAGTGGGGGACATGAACTTACTAGAGTGCCTGGTATACCTAGATGATGTTATTGTGTTTGGCAGCTCACTGGAGGAACATGAGAGCAGATTATTTAAGGTATTGGACCGACTGGAGGACTTTGGCCTTAAACTGTCCATTGATAAGTGTCAATTCTTTCAAACATCAGTAAAGTATGTGGGACACATAGTATCCACCGAGGGAATAGAGACCGACCCAAGTAAAGTTGAGGCCTTGATCACCTGGCCACAGCCCAAAAATCTAAAAGAACTGCAAAGATTCCTGGGATTCTGTGGTTATTATCGGCGTTTCATCAAGGACTATTCAAGAGTGATCCGCCCTTTACTTAACCTTACTCAAGGTATCCCCAACCCACAAAATACCAAAAGTCAGCGTCCCTCAAGACTGAAAGAGTGTATTTCGTCCGAGTGAAGTATTTGGGGCCCACTGGACTCCTGATTGTGAGACTGCTTTTCATGAGATCATATCAACTTACCCATGCTCCAGTGCTGGCCTATGCCGATCCAAGAAAACCTCACGTCCTGCACACTGATGCTAGCTTGCAAGGGTTGGGGCCGTGTTGTACCAAGAGCACGAGAATGGCCTGGAGACCAGTGGCCTTTGCCAGTAGAAGCCTGACCCCATCCGAAAAGAACTATCCTGTACATAAGTTAGAGTTCCTAGCTTTGAAGTGGGCTATTGTTGACCAATTCCATGAGTACTCTGTATGGGGCTAAAATACTAGTAAAACTGACAATAATCCTTTGACCTATGTGCAGACCTCAGCTAGTTGGATGCCACTGGCCATAGGTGGCTTTCTGCATTATCTACATATGACTATGCTCTTGAATACCGAGCAGGTCTGAACCACATAGATGCTGATGCTCTCTCCGGAGGCCTGTTCCCCAGAATGATTGGGTCCGATTGGCAGAACCTGACATTGGGCACTCTGCGGAAGTTTGACAGGGAGGAACAAATGTCCACGGATGCAGTGGACTGCATGGTGGATTCTTGGGACCCTCTGAGAATTGCATACCTGCTGCTTATTGCCACTTTTCTGCAATAGACATTGGTGCACTGCCTCAGCTGGACAATGACAGTATTCGGCGGGCTCAATCCCGTGATCCCATGATCAAAGCAGCTTTAGAAGCCCTCTATGCAGGAAAAGATGTGTCCAAATTACGCTCCACGGATTTGAGAACTGCACTGTTATACAGAGAAGGTCCTAAGTTGAAACTGATCAATAAACAATTATACAGAGAAACAGTAGACAGAGAGGGACAAGTAGACAAACAACAACTAGTGCTGCCCACTGCCTTTCGAGACTCAGTACTGATGTCCTTGCACAACCACATGGGGCACCTTGGTATAGACAGAACACTTGACTTGGTGAGATCCAGATTCTATTGGCCTAAGATGGGGCTGATGTGGAGCAACACATTCAAACTTGTAGTCGCTGCTTACAGAGGAAAGCTTTGCCCAGAGGGCTGCCCCTTGTTAACATCACCACCAGTGCACCCATGGAGCTGGTCTATATTGATTTTCTGAGTTTGGAGTCAGATCAAAGAAATATCAGTAATGTGCTGGTGGTCACTGACCATTTCACGAGATATGCCCAAGCTTTCCCACCAAGACAGAAAGCATCCACTGTGGCCAAAGTACTTGTGAAAACTTTTTGTTCACTATGGGGCTCCACAAAGAATCCATTCTGATCAAGGAGAGACTTTGAGAGTCGTCTGATCAAAGAGATGCTTTCTCTGTGGGGCTGAAAGTCAGAACCACTCCTTACCACCCCCAGGGGACCCTCAGCCTGAGACGTTTCAACTGCACTTTGCTAGATATGCTAGGCACCCTGCACCCAAAGGACAAGCCTAGATGGAGCCAACAAATTAGCACCCTGGTACATGCTTATAACTGCACCAAAAGTGATGCCACTGGGTTCTCCCCTACCGCCTGATGTTTGGAAGAAAGCTCGACTACCGGTAGATGTGTGTTTTGGGGTCTCTCCTGATGGGGTTCAAGCTGACAACTATTTACAGTATGTGCAAAAGTTAAAGGCCCAGCTAACTCATGCGTACCAACTGGCTCAAACCATGGCTGCCAAAAGAAATCTGGCCAACAAAGAAAGGTATGATAAAAAGGTGAAAGCACAGGAACTCCAGGAGGTAGATCGGATATTGCTAAGAAATCTGGGACTGCATGGCAAGCACAAGATTGCTGACAGATGGCACCATCTCCCTCACATTGTAGTGGGCAAACTAGATGATCTGCCAGTGTACAAAGTAAGGCCTGAGAATAATTCAAAAGATGTAAAACAATGCATAGAAATCATTTACTGCCCATTGGACAAATCTTAATTGAGCCTGAGCCCTAGAAGATGCCCCTCTGGACCAGTGACTAGAGCTGCTGCTAAGAAAAGATCAAGAAAGTCTGCACCTACAGAAGCAAAGTTAAAGTGTTCCCTCCACAAGTCCCAGTTGAGCATGGCTGTCAGTCCATATCGGAAGAAAGTGAGTGACTTTGAATACTATCCTTCTTACGAACTGAGTCAATTGTTTGAGGCAATCCCTAGTCAATACTGGAGATGAAGCTGGGCCTTCTGGACTGTCCAAGCCCCCAGCTTCGTCCCTGGAGCCAATGCTCCCAGAAAGTGAAGTGCAAAGCATCAGATCAGATGAAATGGAATCATTGTGCATGGTTGAACTGTTTGAGCTTTCAGGGAGAAAATGATGGATTGGGTCAGACTGGTGATACACCAGAACAAGAAGAGTATTTTGAGTGCCCTGACAGTCCACTGCCAGTGTCGAAAGCTCTCCATGCGAGCCAAATGTTGTGGACTCAGAAACTGTAACTCCTGGAGCTGAAAGTGCCCCAAGTTCTAGCCTCTCTACCCCATGGAGACTCCCTGACAAGTGAGGACAATGCTGAAAATGAGGCTCAGAGTGCAGAGACTGTAACAGTTCCCCTAGGAAGACTGGTCGAGCTGTAAAGCCTGTGGTGCACCTCAGTTATGATTCCCTGGGCGTGCCAGTGGATCTGCCTCTCAATGTTGTCCATAAAGGAGTGTATGTGTCCCAAGCTCATTGCCCAAACTGAGCATCAGTGCTAACTCCAAGTTACTTGTGTTGCCCTCTAAGTATGGTGCCTTGCCCCATCCAGCCCCAAGGTAACTGATAGGAAGGGCCCCTCTCTTCAGGTTTCATGTACAAGAGGTAATAACTTGAGTTATGGTACAATGTGTATGTAATACTGTAAAGAGTACGTACTGCAATGTTTCAGAAATGTGTTCTTGGTAAAATGATATATTGACTGATGATTACATGTGCGAGCCTAATGCAAATGTATATGGTTGCAGTTGAAACTTATGGGGGTACTTGCTTGATGCGGACGTCAAGCTTTCCCAGGCCATGAAGGGTGTAACCCCCCTGCAAATAGGGGTTCCCAAAAGACTTCCAGGAGCTTGCTTGAATGCTCCAAGCCTTAATGGTGTTTGGCGTTTAAGCCATTTATCAGTGAGTGTTTTTAGAACCTCTGGTACTGTCTCTTTAAGAGCTGTCTGCTTGCAGACATAATTAGTTTGTATGGGAGACTGTGTGTTTCTTTGATTGAGTACCACTCGAGCTGCTGCCAATTCACTCCATTTTTGCAGTCACTAGGAGTGCAAAGGGAACCTATCTGAAAGATGTAACTGTTTGCTAGAAACCATTTACAGTAATAATGAAATTACAGTTTGTCTAACCTGCTTTCTTTGCAGAAAGAACTGTGTCTGCCTAGTTCCCCATTCTGGTTTTGAACTGCTGAACTGGACCAATCAGTGTGGGGTAAGCTAGCTCTAAAATGGTGCCTTGGACGAATCAGAACTTGGACTCATAATCTGAGCCAGCCACAAGAGGATTGTATGGGCAGTGACTCTGGGAGATGTAGTTTAGACTTGGCCTTTTTGGACCAACAGGGCAGTCTATTGTGAGTGACAGCCAATCCAGTCAAGAACTGGAGGAACTCAAAGGAAGTGCCGGTTTTGTCTGTTGGAGTTTCAGTTGAGCTCTGGCAGTGAAGAAGGAAGGAGCCCTGTGCTTTTTCAGTGTGCAGTTTTAGTCGGGAAACGTGTGTAAGGCCCAGAGTTCCGGTCTGCAGCTTGTGTAACTGCTTGTTAGGACTGAATCCGTCTTGTGAAGAGAATCAAAGGATATCTGAAGAGTAGAAACCAGGCTCAATCTGTAGAAGACTGGAGAAATTGCTGAATTGCACTCGGTCTGTCAGGAACTGAATCTGCTGTGTGTTCTCCCGGGTATTGTGCAGTAATTGCGATCGGGATAGAGAAGCAGCCTGCCTGGTATAGTACTTTCTGTTTTACCATATAAATGTGTGAAGAAACGTATGTACCTCAAGTGAATCCTGCTGCCATTAAAGGACTTTTGCCTGTTACTGTTCACCATATAAATGTGTGAGGAGGCTTGGTTAGCTCAAGTGAATCCTGCTGCCATTAAAGGACTTTTTGCCTGTTGCAGTTTGCCATATAAATGTGTGAGGAGTCTCGTGGAGCTCAAGAGTAGCCCTGCTGACATTGAAGGACCCTATCTTGTTTGGAGGTCGTGAGTACTAATTCAGGGTCGCTCCCTGTTGAATTGCCACATTGAATCCAAATGGAATCACTGTACTGCTGACTGTTTAAACTAATTTTTCTTTTCTCTGTGGGAAGGGCCCTACCAGCTGCCACGGTTTGGACTAGCCACTAGGGCTTGGGTACCCAGGGACAGTAACTGGTAGGGATAGGCCCTAATGCACAGAGCCATAGGTAGATGAGTAAAGTGATAAGCTAATTAACCTGATTTCCCCTGTCCTTGTTATATTCCCCTAAATAAATCCGAGCTGCTTGTTTCAGCAAAGTTATACTGCCTGAGGTATTTGTCTATGTTAAAGTATTGTACTGTGATTGTTGCACTGTATCTTATTTTACAGGAGGTCCCAGTGCCTGAACCAGCCCTGGGGTAAGTGTATACTGTGAAGGTAATTCTGATATATTGTGGGGCCACTAGTGGGAAGAAAGGGGGGTTGCAGTGTCCCAGAGGGCTGTGACCAAGTAAGTTTAACTATTGCAAACCCTGACCTCTGGGTGGAGGCACCCGCCATTGGATCCAGGCCCCTCAACCTGTTAGTGGCAAATCAGGCAGGGATAGTAGCCCCTGGGATAGCGCCATCTAGGGGTTACACCTGCATGCCACTAGTCTGCAATTCAGTTTATATTTTATAAATCTTCTGTATCTCTATTCCCTTCATTCTTCATTGCAGTATTCATTTATTTATTTGTATATTCGGAAACAACCTTTGAGTATGCACTCTTTTACAAAGGTTCCAAGTCAGAATGTAAAACAGCAGAGACATAACAAAAACTTGACAGGTAACATAAAACATAAGATTGCTATGTAATACAGAAAATAGATAAATAATACATTTGTGTAACCTAGACAACTGAAATTAAACAGCGGGAGGAGATTCCCAATTAGCAACATACGGCATAGCTTTGCCCCAGGTGGCCTGCCAAGGTAGAGAATAGAAAGAAGGGAGAAAGAAAGGGGAGAGTGCAGACGAGGGCAGATTAGAGAGAGAGAGAAAGAGAGAAGGAGAGAGAGAGAAAGGTATTGGGAGAAGGAAAATATTTAGGGGGCGAGTGGGTGGAAAGGGGAGGTGTTGGGGGACTATGGAGGGGAGGGAGTCGAAGGGAGCTGGGGAGTGGCAAGGGATGGCAGGTGGGGGTCTAGGGCAAGTAAAACAGGACGAAAGCTCAGACAGATGAGGGGGTGCCTGGATCCCTGCCCCCTACTGCTGATCTACACCTGCTGTTTAACTCTTTGCTGAAGTCACAGTTCTCTGTTGGTGACATAATCATTTCCTCAGCAGCAAAGTGTGATGTCACGAACAGAGAATTATGATATTAGACGAGGTTCAAGCAGCAGTAGGGGATGGATCCTGTTTCCATGTCAATTAACCACTTAATGAAGAGCAAAGGGAAAAGAAATGAAGATTTTTTTTTAAATATAACCTGAACTGTGTTTGTTTCAAAGTTTTCCCAAAAGTGATATCAACTCATTTTAAGCATTGTTGTTTCTGAAAATTCCCTCTAACACAGACACTGCTGTTTCTTAGCTGCACACATACACGTATAGGCAGCATGACAAGATATCATTGAAATTTACCAAAGTTCCAATGCTCTTTTTTAAATTTATTGTCTGTGCCCTGTCAACCACGATCATCATCTGCCTGGCTACCCCCCAGCAGCATTGCCTACCCAGACCCCAGAGAACCCACATACCAGTCTTGTGGGTAACACGTCAATGATAGGGCCTTCGGGGGGGGGGCACCACTCCTCCCTCTGGTCTTCTTTGAATTTGGTGGAAGGGGGCACCATGTACTGAGTGAGCAGCACTAGGCCCATGCATGCCAGCGTCACTCTACCGAGGCCGGTTCCACCCCCCAAAATGTTTTCCCTCCCACAGATGTCAGGCTGTGAATGCACAGCATGCAGTGGGCCTGTGCACTGCTAAGCCGCTATGTTTCCCCATCACCGTCCTCGCCAACCTGCTCCTACCACCTGGGCACCCTCCAGGTGGTGATTGTGCAGCAGGGATCAGTCAGCCAGTCTCCTCCCCCAAACAGAAGTGTGTCCTCTGGTATGCTCAGCCTTCCCCCCACCAATCACTGCAAACTTGTTCTCGAATCCAGTTTACTGCCATCATAACCATGCTGTGCTGTGGGATGACCATGTTCCAAAGCTGATTTAACCCGAAAGGAAAATTTGGATAAATAGCCCATAGAAACACAGACACGCAGAAGATGTTAGCAGAAGAGGACCTCCTGGCCCACCAAGTCTGCCCTAAGGTCCCTCCCCTACTGTGCTACTTTAGACCCTAATTGATATTCGGCCTTACCTGCCCCCCCCCCCCATTGTTAAGGTCCCCCTGTGTCTATCCCATGCATGTTTGAAACCTTTTACCATTTCGGTACCAACCACCTCTACTGGGAGTCTGTTTCAGACATCCACCACCCTTCCCGAAAAGATGTATTTCATCACATCTCCTTTAAGTCTCCCCCCTTCCAGCTTTATATCATGCCCCCTCAGCCCTGAGCATCTCTTTCTGTGTAATAATTATTTATTTATTTAAAATGGTGTTAACTGGGAAAGGCACACTGAGCCAAGGCTCGTTCCAGGTGAACCCTCTTGTTCCTTATTGATGCCCTTGAAGTATTTGAATGTTTCTATCATATCTCCCCTTTCTCTCCTTTCCTCCAGTCAGTACATATTCAATTCCCTGAGTCTTTCTTGGTAGGGCATCTAATGCAGGACATGCACCATTTTGGTTGCCCTTCTCTGTACTGCCTCCCCCCCCGATATATGTCTTTCCTGAGATGGGGCCTCCAGAACTGGACACAGTACTCCACGTGGGGCCTCACCATTGATCTATACAGGGGTAACACTACCTCCCTCTTTCTGCTGGTGATACCCCTCGCTATGCACCCCAGCATCCTACTAGCCATTCCCACTGCCTTATCACACTGCTTTGCTACCTTCAGGTCATCAGATATGATGACCCCCAGATCACGTTCCTGTTTTGTGGTTGTTAACATCTTCCCCCCACATGATATGTTGCTCTTGGGTTTTTGTGCCCCATGTGCAAAGTTTTGCACTTTTTGGCATTGAAGCCCAGGTGCCAAACCCTTTATTTATTATTTATTCATTCAATTTTGGTGACCGGGTAGGCCCACTGAGCCCCGGAGGTCCCTTTTTCAGGGGCAACCCGGGTTAAATTACAGAGGTAAGACATGCATAGTAGTTTATAAGATGATGGCCTAGTACATGTTATAAGGCATACATAGTGGTTTACAGGATGGTAGCACAGTAGATATTTTTAGATTTTGCAATACAAATTTGATACAAAGATGAGAATTGGTTCTAAATGTGGAGACCCGTATTTGTACAGTTGTGGGCGATGTTAGTGCAGGTATCTTGGCAAAAGCATATACTGGCATTTAGCAGCTGGGCCTTGAGCCTGGTCTGGAAAGTTTTGATGGAAGGGGCTTCCTGTACAGAGGGGGGAAGTTTGTTCCATAACAGAGGGACAGAGGAGGAAAAGGACTTGCCATCCGCCTTGGTTCGCACTCCGGGTTCTTCTAGGAGGATTCGCCCTGTGGTATGGAGGTTCCACCTGGAGTGCTTGGGGATTAGGAGCCCAGTGAGGCTGGCAGGGAGGAAGAGCGGAGGAGCTTGTACGTGTGGCAGAGCAAGTGGTACTGGAGGCTTGTAGTCTTCCAGTTTTTTTAGATCTTTCCTCATTTTTTCCACATCCCTAGTGTATCCACTCTGTTGCAGATTTTTGTGTCATCTGCGAACAGGCATACCTTTCCTTCCAGCCCCTCTGCGATGTCACTAATAAAGACATTGAAGAGGACAGGCACCAGTACTGGCCCCTAAGGCATGCTGCTGGTTACCTTACCTTCTTCCAAGTGAACTCCATTTACCACAACCTTCTGAGTTCCATTACTTAGCCAACTTCGTACCCATTTTAGTATCTTTGGACCCACTCCCAGGCTGCCCAGCTTGTTTACCAGTCTTCTGTGTGTAACTGTGTTGAAAGCCATACTGAAATCCAGGCAGGCCACACCCACCATTCCTCCCTGATCCACCTCCCTAGTAACCTAGTCAAAGAACTCTATCAGGTTTCTTTGTCAAGATTTTGATGTCAGATAAAGACCGATAGGCCCATCCAGTCTGCCCTTTTTCCCTACCTACTGAGACTGTCGCAGATCCTACTTTATATCTGGCTTACCTCCTCTTTTGAAATGCAAGGGTTCCCCTATGCCTTTCCCATACAGTTTTGAATTCCCCCATCAACTTTGCCCTTTGCTGGGAGGTTGTTCCATGCCTCCACTACCCTTTCTGTGAAGAAGTACTTTCTCACATTTCCCCTTAGTCTACTTCTTTCCAGTCACATGTCATGCCCTCTTGTTCTAGAGCATCTTCTCTTCTGGAAGATGTTGCCCTCCTGTATCTTATTTATTCCCTTTAGGTACTTTAAGGTCTCTATCATGTCACCCCTCTCCCTCCTCTCCTCCAGGGCATACATATTGAGCTCCTCCAGTCTCTCCCCATATGACATTTGGTGCTGTTCCCGCATCATTTTTGTTGCCCTTTTTCTAACTGCCTCTACCCTGTCTATGTCCTTTCAGAGATGCGGTCTCCAGAACTGGACACAGTGCTTCAAATGAGGTCTCACCAATGATTTGTACAGTGGTATCACCACCTCATTTCTTCTGCTGGTGATACCTCTCCTTATGCACCCCAGAATCCCACTGGCTTTCTCCATCACCCAGGCACATTGTTTTGCCACCTTTAGGTCATCTGATATGATCACCCCCAGATCTCTTTCCTGTTTTGTGTCTGTTAATACCTCCCCATCCATCTTGTAATCCTCCCCTGGGTTCCTGCATCCCAAGTGCATGATTTTGCACTTCTTCACATTGAATCTTAGCAGCCACACTCTGGACCATCCCTCCAGTTTAGCTAGGTCCTTCCTCATTCTTTCCACACCTCCCAGAGTGTCTACCCTATTGTAGCTCTTAGTGTCATCTTTAAAGAGGTATACCTTCCCCTCCAGCCCTTCTGCAATGTCACTAATGAAGATATTAAACAGTTCTGGCCCTTGAACTGATCCCTGTGGCACCCCGCTGGTCACCTTCCCTTCCTCGGATTTGGCTCTGTTTACCACCATCCTCTGTGATCTATCCCTGAACCAATTCCCAACTCAGTTCACCACCTTGTGACCACTTTCTTTGAAGGAAAAGAACGGAATTTGATTTGCCTTTCATGTACACTGTATCGTATAGCACTTAGGTAAGGAATAAGATGGTATCATACTATAGTAACAGTACCAGTGGGGAATTTCTAGTCCCATCTCCTACCAATCCTACCACCTTGGCAGTGGGGGCCAAAGGTGTGGGGTCTGAGAGTGTCACCAGCAATTATCTTGATGACAGTGTGTGTCTCCTCCATCTCAACTTCACCCCCCCCTCGTTTTCCTCCCACACGGTTACCACCTTTTAAGAATCCAAAAGTGGAAGTTTCTTACTGAAACATGATTTTTTGCAGAACAATATGTAACCACCACCAATGCAAAAGATGTGTTTTCTCACAATAATTAGAACCAAGACTAAGTGTTGTCATTATGTTTGCTTTCACGCTTGTGCAAGAAACATAGTGCGATGATCCAAAATGCGGTGCCGTACAGTTGAAAGAGAGAGCACCGCCTGAGTGAACGGCACTCCCCCTCCCTACACAGACGCGCGCACGCACACATATTGTGTGCTCATGTGCCCCTCCCCACATACACATTGCATAGCTGACGGGGTTGCCCAGTCCCCAGTCGGCTTCATGCCCCCCCCCCGCCAAAAAAGCTGTGCAGGTGCCATGCTGGGAGCCCACCCCCAGCGTGGCAAAGCTTGTTGTGGGTGACGGGGGTGCCCAATCCCCCATCGGCTCCAGACCCCACCAAACAGCCTTTCCAGCTGCCATGCTGGGAGCCCACCCCAGCATGGCAAACATCCAGTGTTGTCGTAATAATAAAAAAAAAAAACTGTAAACAAAATAATGGTCCCTCGTAGTCTCTCTGCCCCCTCCTGCACCCACTCACTGTGCACTCTGCCTTCCCACACCCCCACCCCATACTTACCTGTGGAGTCCGGCGCGACGATCTTCAGTGGATCGGGAACACCTCTGCACTCTTCAAAGCCGACCGCAAACTGAGGAAATGCCCGTAAGCTGTATAATGTACTAAATAGGGTTTTTTCAACTTTGCTGCATATCTAGGGTATTTTTTGGAATTTTGGCACCAAATTTTCAATATGGGTTTTTTGGGACCCCACCTCATGAATTCTGTCACTGTCATTGCGTTAATCGGTCCCGAAGGATGATTTTATGGTCACTGCGAGAAATCACCTTTCGGGATGGATTAATGAAACAACAATGCCAAGCGTTCATAAGGTGGGCTCTCAAAAGCCTCTGTTGTAAATTGGTGAGAAAATCTAAAATGACTGTTTTATTTAGCGGTGTTGGCAAGAAGTTCCTATGCGACGCCAGAAGTTCGCAAATTTTTATATTTGCACTCTGATTTTCAACATTGCCATTTTACCACACCTACTTATGAGCAGTATAGCTGTCATTTTCACATCTCGATCAAAATGTGTTTCCGTGCATGTAGCGCACAATGGCGCAGTCGGTGTGCGAAATCAATGTATGGGACACATTAAGAAAATCACAGTGACACTGTTCATGAGCAGAGGTCTTAAAATGACTAAGTTGAAAATCTGGTGAAAAATTTCCTAAAAATGACTCTTTCATGAGCGTGCGTTGCGCAGTTCCTACGCATGCTTGTAAGTTCGCAAATTTTTAATATTTGCACTCTGGATTTTTAACATTGCCATTTTACCATACCTCTTTATGAGCAGTGCAGCTGTCATTTTTCACATCTCGCAGAAAATGTGTTTCCGTGCATGTAGCACACAACGGCGCGGTCGGTGTGCGCAATCAATGTTTGGGACAGATTAAGAAAATCACTGTGACACTATTCATGAGCAGAGGTCATAAAATGTCTATGTTGAAAATTTGGTGAAAAAATTCCCAAAAATGACTATTTTAGGAGCACACGTTGCGCAGTTCCTACGCACACTCGCAAGTTTGCAAATTTTTAATATTTGCACCCCAGGTTTTCAACATTTCCATTTTACTACACTTCCTTATGAGCAGTACAGCTGCCATTTTTCACATCTCACCCAAAATGTGTTTCCGCACATGTAGCGCACAATGGTGCAGTCGGTGTGCGAAAGCAATGTTTGGGACAGATTAAGAAAATTACAGTGACACTGGTCATGAGCAGAGGTCTTAAAATGGCTATGTTGAAAATTTGGTGACAAAACTCCATAAAATGACTGTGTTACAAGTGAGCATTGCAAAGTTTCCATGCACCCTCATAAGTTCATGAATTTGTAACATTTTTAGTCCAGATTTTCACCAGTAGCATTTTTCCACACCTCCTTATTAACAGTACAGCTGTCATTTTTCACAACATGGCCGAAATGTGTTTTCACACTTTCAGCACAGAAATGCGTGGTCACTGTGGGAAATCACTGTTCGGGACAGATAAAGAAAATCACAGTGACACTGTTCATGATCGGAGGTTCCAAAATGCCTGTGCTGACAAACTGCTGTAAAAATTCCCCAACTAACTACATTAGATTGGGTACATTAGAGTAGGAGAATTTCGCCGGTGTCCTGGCCAAATTTCCCTCATTCACTAAAAATACCACCAACAGCTTAATTTGGTTCAAGGTCAGTTGGCATACATCTGTATCCCCTTCCCCTGGGTCGTGCCTGAAAATAGGCAGGATTTGTCTAGTGCACTTACCCGGTCAACAAAAACTAAATCAAATAAATAAATAAAAAAATGATGGCTGTGCATTGCACAGTTTCTACGCACGCGTGTGACTTCACCAGTTTTTTCAATATATTCACTGCAGATTTTCAACATTGCCATTTTTTACACTTCCCCATGAACAGTACAGCTGTCATTTTTCACATCCTGTTCAGAATGTGTTTTTGCACCTGTGGTGACAAATGCCGTAATCGCTGTGCAAAACCAGCTTCCGGCTAACAAACTGATATTGCCACTGTTCATGAGGTGGGGGTCACAAAAAAAAACATGTTGAAAATTTGAAGTGAACATACCAACAAATGCCTGAGGTGTTAGGGTTTCCGACCATAATGCCCCACCCTGTAGAGAATGACAGGCATCAGGGCTGTGACTTGGGATTGTCGCCTGCAATGCTCATACCATTCCATTCCCACCCACACTCTGCAGCCACTGAGAGGCATCGAGGTATGCCTTGGACTCTTCGGCCCCAAAGTTCACCCCATTCTCCTATACCGCACCCATCTCACCATATTTCCTGATGGAATGAGGTGCGCATAAGGGCCAAAGACCCCAAGGCACACCATGACACTTGGTGTCTGCACGGTAGGGTGTGGTGAAATGGCGTGGCTGTTATGCCTGATGACCCAAAGGCAGACCCCAATGCCTGTCAGTCTCTGCAGGGTGGTGATGGGGTTGACTTCAGTTCAATACTTCACTGCCATTCCTATTATGCAGCTCTGTAACTCCTACACTACAAATGCCAATGCCAGCAAGCAAACATTCGGCATTGACAAATGCTTGTTTTTTATTTGTTCTTATGGTTTCTTATCATTTTAAGGTATTTTTAGTTAAGGTGTTATAGTTTTCTGCAACATTTAGAGGAAAATAAAAAATATATATATTTTTCTACTATAAGATCAGGACATGTAGCATTTTTCATGTTTTTTTGTTTTTTTTTTGGCAGGAAAAACCTGTGCTCAAATCAGGACTTTCCTGCAAAAATCAGAATAGGTGGTACCTTTTTTCTCCCACCTTCTTCCCTGTGGTGCCTAGTAGTGACTGAAGTTGATTATGCATGCACAGACAAATTACATCCTGAAGGGGTGCTAGCTTGGGGGCCCTCTACAGGCATTTCTGTGGTGCTTGAACAAGGTGCCATTCATCCCTACCTGGTAGTGCTGCCACACAGCAGCATATCCCAGCCTTCATGGGATGCCTGGCCAACTTCCCCGTCTACTCTTGAACCCGGGCAGCAGGCACGGTCCTGAGTTGTGCCATTAAGTGGCTGAATCAGTGCCTTTTAAGGGCAGTTTCAGTAGACCATTTTCAATTCAGTTCAATTCATTTATTCATATGGCACCTTTCAAATGCCAAGGCACTTCACAAACATTAAAATAACAAGATAAAATGCATATACAATAACTAATATAGAATAGCAGTAGACAATCAACAGTATTAATTGATCCCCGAAATCTCGGACCCATAGAACAGTTTTAAGTGCCTGTTTGAATCCCTCCACGGTCGGGCACTCACGTAACTGACAGGGTAGAGAATTCCAAAGGTTAGGGGCCACTTGCAAAAATGCCCGGGCCCCAGAAGATTTTAAACAAACCCTTGGAATCTCTAGCAATCCCTACCTGGTACCGGTGCTATTGGAGTCATCTCCCTCCGCTCTGTCTGTAATGCTTGCCATTTTGTTTACACACTGCAGCTGTGCAGCATTCTCACTGGGCTTCCAGAGTTTTGGGGCATTTCTGGCAGAGAGGTATGGTAGGCCCCGTGTAAAAGAGTGGTAGTGGCACTGGTGCAGGTGAAGCAGCGTGTTTACATACTTGGCAAAAACCACCTGCACCGGTACACACTGGTCCTCATTTCCAACAAACCAGGAAACACTCTGCGCTGTTACAGAACACAACAAGACTGTTTTGCAATGCTCTGCCAACTGTTTACATTGCTGGATTTGTCCAGATATGTCCATCTCAGATCCAGAAATAGCACCAAAACCGCCCTGGTCAGGTTCATCAGTGATATCCTCAAGGCAAGCGATAAGGGCCAGTACACATGCTCTGTCTTTGTGGACCTGACCAAGGCATTCAACCTGGTTGACCATGGACTTCTCCTGGACATCCTCAAGGGCTTTCACATATCTGAAAATGTCATCAAATGGGTCGGAAGCTACCTCTTAAATAGATCTCAGAAAACTAATATCAATGGTAATTTTTCTGCTGAATGTCTGATTAAATATGATGTACCCCAGGGCTCCATCCTGGGCCCACTCCTGTTCTCACTCTTCATCAATAACCTCCTTTCCATCTGCCAAACCCCCCAACCGGTCCTTTACCCTGACAATGTGGTCCTCTACTGCGGTGACACTAAGTTGGACACAATGTTAAGTAATTTGCAGGCTGACTTCAGCAAGCTACACATTTGGTTCTCTGCCAAAGGCACAGTTCTCAACTCCAAGAAGCCCAAGTTTATGATCTTCTCTGGTCCAAGAAAAGCCCCAGTTATGGGCCCGATCCCTCTCAGACAATCTTGGTACATCACAGAACAAGTCTACGAATTCAAATACCTTGGACTGTACTTAGACCCTCATCTGACCTACAGTATCTATATTACCAACCTCATCAAGAAAATCCATATGAAGCTAGGCCTCTTATACCAAATCAGAAAGTTCCTTATCCCCATCTCCAGACTACACCTCACCAGCTTCCTTCTCCTGCTCCTCCTTGATGTTGGCTCTATTGTCTACTCCCCCCCCCAACACATCCCCCCTTTTCTCCAAACTCAGGACTACATACAATAATATTGCATGCTTCATGACCGGCCTCCCCTAGATGACCCATCACTGTAACCTCTATGCCTCCCTCAACTGGCTCATCCTTGAAGGCAGCTTCCACCTTAAAATGCTCTCTTTCCTACACAAAGTTCACTGTAACTTGCTACCGATCAGCCCTTTTCCACTTCTTGGTTCCCAAGTGCAATACAATAAGGGCTGTCCATCATACACATAGATACATAGATTTTGTCGGCAGATAAGGGCCTTGTGGCCCATCCAGTCTGCCCTATCCCACTTTCCTAATGCTTAAGGTACCCTAGATGCTACAAGATCCCCCTTTTTCACCCTAGCTTGATAATTCCCATGTGCCTATCCTACGCATTCTTGAATCCTTGAACCATGGCTACCCCCACCACTTTCTTGGGGAGACTGTTCCATCTCTCCACCACCCTTTCAGTGAAGTAGAATTTCCTCAAGTTCCCCCTAAGTTTTCCCCCTTTTAATCTCCTGCTGTGTCCCCTTGTTCTGCTGTTTTCCTTCATGCGAAAGATGATCTCCTCTGGTTCCCTGTTTATCCCCTTTAGATACTTGAAGGTCTCTATCATGTCCCCCCTCTCTCTCCTTTCCTCCAGGGAGTACATATTGAGAGCTCTGAGTCTCTCCTCATATGACTTATGCTGCATCCCGGACACCATTTTTGTCACCCTCCTCTGTACCGTCTCCATCCTGTCTGTCTTTTTGGAGATGGGGCCTCCAGAATCGAACGCAGTACTCCAGATGAAGCCTTACTAGGCAGTTATACAGTGGTACCACTACTTCCCTCCTTCCACTTGTTAAACCCCTCCCTATGCACCCTAGTATTCTGTTAGCCTTTATGACTGCTTTGTCACACTGTTTAGCCACTTTGAGATTGTTTTCTATAATTGCCCCTAGATCCCTTTCCTCTGTGGTGGCCTCCAGTGTTACCCCGTCTAGTTCATACTCGACCCTAAGATTCCCTCTCCCCAGGTGCATAATCTTGCCCTTTTTTGCATTGAAAACGAACTGCCATTCCTTGGACCAGTTTTCCAGCCTCTTCAGATCTCTCCTCATTTTTTCTATACCTTCCTGCGTATCTACCCTCTTGCATAACTTTGTATCATCTGCGAATAGGCTAACCCTCCCTTCTAGACCCTCTGCAATATTGCTTATTAAGACATTGAAGAGCACTGGTCCTAGCACTGATCCCTGGTACACCACTTGATACCCATTCTTCCTGTGAGCTAACCCCATTTTCCACCATTTTTTGTGTTCTGTTACTCAACCAGTTTCTAACCCATGTGACCACCTCTGTCCCCACCCCCAGATTTGCCAGCTTGTGGATTAGTCTCCTGTGTGGGACTGTGTTGAAGGCCTTCCTGAAGTCCAGATAGGCCACATCTACCTCTCTGCCCTGGTCTATTTCCTTTGTCACCCACTCGAAGAAATCAGTCAAGTCGGTCTGGCATGACCTCCCTGCCATGAATCCATGTTGCCTTGGGTCCAGCAGCCTCCTTGTCTCTAGGTAGTCCACCAGCCTTTCCTTAAGCAGGATTTCCATAATTTTACCTACTATCGAGATCAAACTGATCAGGCGGTAGTTTTCTGCTTCCTCCTTGCTACCACTTTTGTGCAGGGGTACCACTTGTTCCCTCTTCCACTCCTCCAGAACCACACCTGTTTCCAGTGATTCACTGAACAGCTTAGCCAGAGGTTTAGCCAGTTCCTCCCAGAGCTCCTTTAGGATCCTCGGGTGTATCTCATCAGGCCCCATAGCTTTATCCACTCTAAGCCATTCTAGTGCTCTTTTTACTCTGTCCTCCAAAAAAGGTCTAATGTCCATCCCTTCTTCCTGCTTTCCCTTCTCCATTAATGGGGGACCATCCCCATTGTCTCCTTCCATGAAAACGGAACAGAAGTATTTGTTGAGGATGGTCACCTTTTTGATGTCTTTCTCCACTACCCTGCCTCCCTCTTTTGTAAGTCTCACAGTTCCTCCACCTGTCTTCCTCCTCTCACTAATATACCTAAAGAATGCCTTCCCTCCTTCCTTCACTGATTTAGCTAGTTTTTCCTCGATTTTGGCCTTTATTGCCCTTACTGCCCTGTTCACATTCCCTTTGTTTTTCTAAGTATTCTTGCCTGTCCTCCTTGCTTTGTGTTGCCTTGTACCCCAGAAATGTCATCTTTTTTCCTTTCACTAGCTCTGCTACTCCCTTCAAGAACCACAGTGGTTTCCTCTTTCTTTAGCTCTGGCTACAGGTCCTAGCGCCATGGTTTGCAACTAGGTACAGAGCTTCCCTTATCTTATCCCACTGTTCCACCAGTCCCCTTATGTCCTCGTGTCCCTGCATAGCCTTCCTGTAGTCATCCTTCATCTTACCAAAGTCTGTCCTCCTGAAAGCCATGATTTTGTCCTTGTGTGGCTAGCCTCCTGCGGCGTCCTTATGGTGAACCCCACAGCTCGATTGTCACTAGTCCCTAGGCTCTCCCCCACTGTGATTTCCTTTATCATGTCCCCATTGCTTAGGACAAGATCCAGAACTGCATTCTCCTTTGGAAGTTCCCTCACTAGCTGTGTGAGACCTGCCCCTTGCAGGGATTGCCGGAATCCCTTACTCCTGGCTGAGGCTGCTGCCGGGATACTCCAGTCCACATCCGGCAAGTTGAAGTTACCCATCAGTAGCAATTCACCCTTTGTTGCCATGTTCTCTATAGTCTCCAGCAGTTCTCTGTCTACATCCTCCACCTGCATATCACTCCTGTTCTAAGTACCATTCCCCTCCCCACCTCCAGGGTTACCCACAGCACTCTGCTTTTCCTCCTCGTCTTGCGAGACTGTCACTTTTATCCTTTCCCTGACATACAATGCCACCATCCCCCCTTCTTGCCTTCCCTGTCCCACCTGTGCAACATGTACCCTGGAATGGCTAGCTCCCAGGCATGGTTGCTACTGCACCATGTCTCTGTGACTGCCATGATATCCAGGTCCTCGGAGGCCATTAATGCCATAAGTTCCAGTATCTTCTACACTCCTTTTTACCGCATCAAGCATGTGCATAACTCCATCATGTACAAGGGCCCTAAGTCTTACAATAAACTGCCCCCTGAACTTTAGGTAAGGCTATCAAAAAGTGGATGGTGATGAGTACCAATGCCCGTAGTCTGTGTAACAAGCTCCCTGAACTAGTGGCCTTGATGGAAGAGGGTTGCCTGAATATTGTGGCAGTCACAGAAACATGGTACACCGAGAACCATGACTGGGATGTCAACATACCAGGATACACAATCTACAGGAGGACAGGGAGGGTAAAAGAGGAGGAGTAGCTCTCTATGTAAAGGAAAGGATCAAAGCAACAGAACTAAGAGTAAACAGGGAGCAGATGAGGCACTTTGGGTCACCCTGGAGACAGAAAATGGTACACAATCCGCATGGGGTTGTATACAGACCCCATCTCAGGGAGGGAATGGACAAGGAAATGATAGAAGGCTTTCTTAGAATGGCAGAAAAGGGAGATATTGTGATGATGGGGACCTGAATATGCCAGATGTTAACTGGAGCACCTTTGCTGCAGGCACATCCAAGAGCAGGGTCATTCTTGATGCCCTACAGGGGCATGCCTCAGACAGCTAGTATTGGAACCCACTGAGGAGGGAGCAATCTTAGACCTGGTACTGTCAAATGGGGACAGAGAAAGAATCTCAGATTTAGAAGTGGGTAGCCATCTGGGAACAAGTGACCACCAAACAGTGTGGTTCACGATAAACACAGCCATACAATCAAGCCATACAAAAGCAAGAGTACTGGACTTTAGGAGGGCTGACTTTGGGAAAATGAGAGAGTGCCTCAGAAAAGCACTAGCAAACAGGCAAGAAGGAGGGGTGGAGGAACAATGGGGAGTGATCAAAACAGCTATCACAGAGGCAACAAGCCTTTGTGTAAAGCAAATCAATAAAACACAACGAAGGAAGAAACCGCTATGGTTCTCAAAAGAGGTGGCAAGGAAGGTTAAGGAGAAAAGGACAGCATTCAGGAAATATAAGGAAACACAGAAGGAGCAGGACAGAGAACTTTATCAGTTAAAGCAGAAAGAGGCTGGGGAAGGCAGTCAGAATAGCAAAGACCCAAACTGAGGAAAGGATATCCAATTCTGTTAAGAAGGGGGATAAGACCTTTTATAGGTACATTAGGGAGCGAAGAAAGACCAAAGAAGGGATACTAAAGCTTAATAAAGGGGAGGGAATGTGGGTAGAGGGTGACAGTGAAAAAGCAGGGATACTGAACGAATATTTCTGCTCAGTATTCACAAAGGAAGAGGAGGGGGAGTTACCTAAACCAAACAAGAGAAACACTCTGAAGACGGGGGTCGATACCAGTCCATTTACAGAAGAAAGAGTTCTGAAAGAACTAATAAAATTGAAGGTGGACAAAGCAATGGGGCCTGATGGGATTCACCCAAGAATTCTAAAAGAACTAAGGGTAGAACTAGTGACACCGTTGACTACTCTCTTTAACAAATCATGGGAGGATGGGGTGGTACCCAAGAACTGGAGGAGGGCAGATGTGATTCCTCTTCACAAAAGTGGGAGCAGGACAGAGGCAGGAAACTACAGACCAGTTAGTTTGACCTCAGTGGTAGGGAAAATGATGGAATCGCTTCTGAAGGAAAGAATTGTTGGGTACCTAGAGGCCAGTGGGGCACAGGACCCAAGGCAGCATGGATTCATGATGGGAAGGTCGTGTCAGACGAATCTAATAGATTTCTTTGACTGGGTGACCAAAGTAGTAGACCAGGGAGGGGCTGTGGACATGGCCTACCTAGATTTGAGCAAGGCATTTGATACAGTCCCAACACAAAAGATTAATATACAAGATAGCCAGCCTTGGAGTGGGTCCCAAGGTGGTAGCCTGGATAAAAAATTGGCTAGACAACAGGACGCAAAGGGTAGTAGTAAATGGAGTACACAGTGAAGAAAGGAGGGCTACTAGTGGGGTACCGCAGGGTTCAGTACTGGGACCGGTCCTTTTTAATGTCTTTATAAGTGACATTGCAGAGGAACTGGAAGGAAAGTATGTCTCTTTGCAGATGACACAAAGATCTGCAACAGGGTTGATACACAAGATGGAGTGGAAAGGATGAGAAGGGACTTGGCAAGGCTGGAGGAATGGTCAAATGTATGGCAGCTCAGATTCAATGCAAAGAAGTGCAAGGTAATGCACATGGGAAACAAAAACCCAGGGGAAGCCTACACAGTGGGGGGTGAGATACTGACAACAGTAAAAATAGAAAGGGACCTGGGGGTAATTATATCAGATGACCTAAAGGTCGGCAAGCAATGTGAAAAGGCAGTAAGGAAGGCTGGGGGGATACTGGAATGCATAGGAAGAGGCATCAATAGTAGAAAAAAGGAAGTTGTTATCCCTCTGTACAGACAGTTGGTGAGACCCCATCTGGAGTACTGTGTGCAGTTCTGGAGACCCCATCTCCGCAAAGATATAGACAGAGTGGAGGCTGTCTAGAGGAGGGCAACCAAAATGGTGCAGGATCTGCACCAGAAGACATACAAAGAAAGACTAAAGGAGCTTAATATGTATACCCTTGAGGAAAGAAGGGAGAGAGGGGACATGATAGAAACTTTCAAGTACTTCAAGGGAATCAACAAAGTCCAAGAGGGTAGCATTTTCCAGAAAAGAGATGTGCAAGAACAAGGGGCACAATTTGAAGATAGAGGCGGCTCAGAGGTAATGTGAGAAGTATTTTTCACAGAGAGGTTGTGGATGCATGGAACAGCCTCCCTGAGGAGGTCGTGGAGTCAAGAACAGTGGGGGAATTCAAGAATGCATGGGACAGGCATAAGGCAGTCCTAGTGGGGTGTAGGAGGAAGTAAGCTGTTGGTTAACTAGGATCTGCAGCTTATCTGTTAGGTAGGAAAATGGGCAGACTAGGTGGACCAAGCGGTCCTTATCTGCCATCAAATTCTATGTTTCTATGTTTTTCTAGGCCTGTAGTTCAATTGGCTTTTTCACCTCCTCCCTCAAGGACTACCTCTTCCAATCCACCACTTGTGCCTAACCCAGTAGGCAACCCCACCGAATGTCCGCCAACCCCTTGAGTTACCTTAGAGTCTATATGTATCTGCATATTAGCACTATTGTTGTGTGCGAAAGAATTTTTTTAAATCTAGATGCTCCTGTCATGTACACTGTTTCTGCTGCAAATATTGTAAAATTTTGGAAATATTATTTTTACCTTTTTCTCTGAATCAGCGAATTTATGTACCACTGGATGTTTATGAAAATGGCATTTTTGCTCACATACTTTCCAGTATAAAAATAAAAATTGAAATTGAGTTTCCACCATTGACACCGGTGTAGATCCATTAGTGTAAAAGTGCCTAGTGAGGCATAGATTTTACATGATACCGTTGCTTTAAAAAATGGAGTTCCTTGAGAATTTACTTCCTGTTGACAGCCCCAACTGTCTTTGATCAAAGCATTCCCGCAATGTTGATTGTGAGGAATGATTAGCTGGTTTAATTAGCATTTTTTCTGTTTCGGCTTTTGCAAATTGTGAATTGCTTTTCTGTAGGTAGTAAGTTCTGTGCGACTTTGATGAATGTGTTTGAATCATTTTTTGTATGTGTGAGTTTCTGTGCGTTTGTATAGTGGAGCTCGTAGTTACTTTTTCAGGAGACTGCACCTCAGAAAGGACATAGGGTGGAGGAGGTCCAGAGGAGGGTAACCAGAATGATGCAAGGGAAACTCTACAAGGAGAGATGGAGGGATCTCAATATATACACTCTGGAGGCATGCAAGAGTTGACATGATCGAGGCCTGCAAGTACAGTACCTCTAAGGGGTGAAGAGGGTGCAGATTGGGAGCCTTTTCCAAACAAGGATAAGCTGCAGGACTAGGAGGCATGTGATGAAGCTGGGAGTGTGGAAATTCAGGATGGATGTGAGGAGATGTTTCTTTCTCTGAAAGGGTGGTAGACACATGGAACATACTGCCCGCCGAAGTGATGGATGCTAGAACTGTGGACGGCTTTAAGTATGTATGGGATAAACACTGGGGTATATTAGAACAGAAGCAGGAAGGCGGGAGGGTTGTTGGAGACCAGACAGGGTCTGTGGCAGTAGAATAGGCAGAGAACACTTGGGTAGACTGGGTGGGCCAAGCAATCCTTTTTTCATTATAAATTCTATGTTTCTGTGTTCTCTTCTACAGCAACTTAATGTTGACTATAATACTTTCCAGTTGTGCTGAATTATTTATTATTTGTCCTGTGCTATATATTACATCCCGTTTCCTGTCCCCCAGAATGCACCAGGAAATGGTTATTCAGGTGAGAGTGCTCCCCTGGAGGAAGGGGAGGGAAGGAAAGGGAGAATATTTGATGAAATCCAAGAACAGCTGGCAAAGCATTCACAGATGTTAAAGGAGAACTGTACTGAATCTATAAGTTATTTTTCTAGTAGAAACTATTTTGAAATACTGGGTCCAATTGTGTTATTGCTTTAGCTACACAAGCTTTTCAGTTATCCCAGTGGGTGTTTCTGATTTACATTTGCTGCGGCTAAGAACAATTTTAGAACTATGATGTAGCTTATGTTCCTGTTCCACCGTTCTATTGTCGCAACAATGCATCCTTGTTCTAATATAGAACTCTGTGGTTGAGAGAGACGTAAACTACATCATACAGGTCTATAACGGTGCTTAACATCAGAAACAACCACTGAGGTTACTAATAGGCCCATATAAATGGAACAATAACAGAATTTAAATTAGTGCTTAAAACACAGCTTCTACTGGGGACATCACTTGTGGATTCAGTGCAGTTCTCCTTCCGGCACAAAGAAGAAAGTGTGTCAGAGAACAGGTTATGTAACTTGCTCATAGACACATTGTGAATAAATAACGTTCCATATACATACAGCAAATATCACAATTGCACAACTGCTATTTTTATTTCGTTTTTTTTATAGCAGAGAATTCAGGCTGCCAGTTTTAAAGGTATAATTATGTATTGTTTCATCGAGTGATCATAAGGACTTGGTGCAAAAGATGTGTTTTTTTTTTCTTTTTAGGTGTTGGTGGCAGAGGCATTGCTAGGGCTAGGCCTCCGGGGCTGGAGCCCTGAATGTGTTGTCTAGGGCCCCGAACCTGTTTTGTGATTGGTGGTGCGCTGTGCGGTAGCGGGTTCTTCCCGTTTTTTGTACTGCCTGCCTGCCCTTCCCTGTGCTCAACCAAGATCCAAAAGTTAAAATTTTAAAACCCCATTTTCACTGCAGCCCAGCCCACCCAACTTCCCTGACTAGCAAGCACACTAGTAGCTCTAAAATTATTATTTTTGTTTGCCAATTGCCAGTGGTATGGTAGTAGCGCTAGTAACCCCTGAGCCTTGCTCATTGCCTCATATCAACCGCCCAACTGCTCACCTATCACTTGCTTCGGCTTGCTCATTTTCATTCCCATCATTGTCATGGCAACCAATCAACACACAGCTCCTAGTTCTCAGATGTGGTGTTTGATTGGTGAAGTGACCTAGTGACGGCGCATGGCGCACTCAAAGGCAGAGCGGGAGTGGGTGAAGACATCTTGGAGGCTGCACAGGCTGGTCAGGAAGATGCACGTCAGTCTCTGTCTGAGACTCAGAAGAGGATTGGGAAGAAGAGCCATAGTAGGGGTTAAGGGGTGTTCGGGACTGCATGGGAGTATTTTATTTTTTTACCAGCACAGCGGCACTGCACTAGTCTTCACAATTGGATCGGGGACGGGAAGGGAGCCGGGATACTGGGACAGACAGTTGGGACTTGGACTTGGGAGTTTGGGACTGTCTTATTTGGAGTGAGTGGACTGCTGGAGAGAGTAGAGAGACTTCAATCAGGAGACTGTGGAGACGTGGAGCAAAGCCAGAGCAGAGAGAGAGGAGAGGCAAGACAGAGAGACAGAATTGGATCTGCCATGAGGATGCTAATGCCATTGCCTACCTGCTGTGCCGCTGTTACTGTGCAAGTGAGGTAAGTCAACTGTGAGATCATGGATGCTGGATGGCATGGCAGTGCTGTGACTGTATTTATTTATTTTGCAGAGGGGCGGGGACAGGGGCTGGGCCCTTAAGGGGAGCAGCCAAGCCAGCAGTAGTCTGCAGCACAGCACATCACAGCTCGCTTTCCTTTATTAGTGCATCAAGTATCATATTTTACTAGTCAGAATATGGACCTGTGTGAGTGTGTGGACAATAATTTCATAAGGGTCACACTCAGGGAGGCCATCTGCTGGCACTGGATGCCCAGCCCTCCTCCGTGCCTAGCATATTTCTTAAATATCAGTAGATTTAGTCCAGATCTACTGATATTTACAAAATATGCTATTGATTCTATGACTCTTAATCCGCAACATGTAGTTTTTGCCTATCAAGTGACAAGCTAACCAAAAAAACGACACAAAATAATGGAAAAGGAATGTGGAAAAAAACAAGGCTAAAGTAGCAGAAAATGTGTTATTTTACACAAGACAGCACCAACATTTCTACAGCTTATGGGGGCCTAGGCGGCCCCCAGACCCCCGGCCTTTTGTTTGGGGCCCAGGCCCCCAATGTTAACTCATGCTGGCAACGCCTCTGGTTGGTGGTACTGTACTTAGTATGGCAGAATCAAAGCCCTCATCATTAGGGAAGAAAATATCTGGAAAATTGCAGCAGACAAGTGCAGGGGGGTAATAGTGAGGTAAAATTCCATAAGGGGTCTTAATTTGTATTTGTTTTGAGTAATAGGTGTTTTAGATATGTTCAATTGTTGGTTTGGTAAAAATTGCTGAAGTGTAGTTCGATATATGTTTTTTGTGTTTTAGAAAGGTGATTATGATTGAATTACCTATTTAAAAGGTTTTGTTTTGATCATTTCTGTTTGTATGATGTAGTTATATGTTATCATTATTATTTTTGGCGTGTTTCATTTTGATTCCTGTAAGTTCAATAAAATTGAAATGATAACAATAAAGAATACAGCATTCTCCCTGCCCATTTTATAAGTCAGTGTAACTCAGGAGCAGAGGGGAGGGTTACACTGTACTTTTTATATACCGTGCATTCACTCTCTCTCTCATTGAATAGTAAGTAGTATGCCGTAGATTGAACATTAAAGCTATATTTAAGTATTCAGGGAAACATTTTAAAATTCTGTAGTCACACACATTGCAGCTAATATTACATCAATTTTCCAAATGTTTCGTCCCTTGCTCTTTATTTCTAAAGGCATTTGTATAAAAGCAGGATCTGTGCGCCTCATCATCCCATTCTCCTACCCCTCACTCCCTCTTAAGTCATAATGACTCCCTGTTTGTGACATCACAGAAACATAGAAAATTGTTGGCAGATAAGGACCGCCAGGCCCATCCAGTCTGCTCATAGGCCTTACACTAGTTAGCGGCCTCCGGCCCATGGGCAGCTCTACACCCAGGGCCCGCCAGGGCACGTGCCCTGGTAAAAAAATGTTGTGCCCCAGTTGGTGCCCCATATGGTGCAGAGCTTCCCCCATAGTAACAATGTATCAGTGTCCTGGTTGCCATCTGTTGTGCCCCAGCTGTGCCCTGGTAACCATTTGTGGCTAGAGCCGCTACTGCTCCGACCCTTCCTTGCCATTGACTTCTCACCCCTCCTTCCCAGCTCTAAGTTTCCTTATGCCTGTCCCAGGCATGTTTAAATCCCTCCACTGTACTCACTCCCACCACCTCCAGTGGCAGACTATTCCATGTGTCCACTACCCTCTCTGTGAAGAAAAACTTCCTCACTTCTCCCCTTAACCTGCCACCTTCCAATCATTGGAACAGCAACAGGTTGTGGCGTGAGAAACAGGATTCTGATATTAGGGCAGGAAGAAATCTTGTTTAAGGGAGGGAGAAGTTGGCCACTGACCAATTCCATTCAGCTTCAGTTCAGCCCCCTTCAGTTTGTCTTCAATATTTCGGTCGAAACACTTTGGGTCCTTAGTAAGGGGTCTAGCAGGATACAAGTAGGGGTACTATATGTGACATTCTTTCCCCACCCAAAACACCTCCCACCGCCTCCCCCTCCCCCATTCTTCAGTTTAAAACAAAATATTGTCTCCTTGATTGGTATAGTGCCAGGAGCTGGCGTTTGTCTTTTGTGCAAAAAACAGTCTAGTTAAAGGGAAGGGGCTATTGAGTGGGAAGTTACTGGGGGGGGGCAGCAAAGGAATATTCCTGGTCACCTAGAAAGGGCTAGTATATTTGCATCAATCTGCCAACTGGCTGAAGTGACCTGAAGTGCCCTAAACCTTTACAACCTCTTATCAAAGTGCCAAATTTCAGCACTTTCACCAAATGCAGATTTGGCAATTAGCTCACCCTTACTCCTGTTTTCATGCAAAAAGCCTCAGTAATACAGAATAAGAGGATATAAATACAGAAAATTCATCACATCTAAATTGGATTTTATCAGACTATCACATTTTAAAAAGTTTTCCTGGATTCTGGAAAATTGTGTTTAGACTTTTATCAGCCTGCAGCCATTCTTCTGGTATTTTTATTTGTACTCTATTGCCCTCACATCAGCTGCATCTCTCTTGTTGTTGTGCTGCTTCTGCCCCATTCTTTGCCAATTAGTATACCTGTCTTTGCCTCCTGACTACTGAACCAGACCTCTTCCATGGTGATGCACTGGCTAATGGACCTGAAGCAGCCTGGGAAACGTACATGTTCAATGATGGTGAGCAAGGGATGTCAGAGATGTTGCGAGATTTGGTGTCACGGTGGGCAGTGGCCAATCGTCATTCACCAGCTGAGTCTAGTTACTCCCGTTTATATCCCACCCACCTCCCTTAACCCATTTAAGTCACTCCTCCAGCCAGCACCTGTGTGCGTGTGGGGGGGGTGCAATGTTATGTGAGCACACATGAAGTCAATGCAACCCCTAAGTCTACAGGAGATGTTATAAGAGCTGGCAGCCATGTTCATGGTCCGGGTGGAAGGGTTGACCCTGTGGCAGGGTCAAACCTTCCTCCTGGACCATGAACACACTGCTTCGACAGCGTGCCCAAGGCTCCGCCAGCACCACTGGGCCAAGCTTCTCCAGTACTGTACTTTCACACGAGTGAAAATGTAGGTGAAGTGTACGTAGAATTGCTGCTGCATAGGGCTATGTAACTGGAGCTCTTTGCACGCAGAATTTGTTCTCCATTCCAAAAGGGATTTGAACAGCATTGCACTTTAGCTGTAGTTCACAAGCCAGACCAAAGCAGTACACAGACAGCAAATCAAATCAGCTAAGTGTGGGATACAGATGTTTGTGCAAGAGTCCAAGATATCCATACTAGGACCTGGCTTGTGGGGATGACCCTGTTGCACTGGTGAGGTGATCCACTCTTAGGCAGTAAGAGTGGAGCCGCTGACACTGATGCGCTCCCTATAGCCTGAAGAAGGAACAGCACTGCTGTGGCTGTAATGTCAGTCATTTGCCTGCCCTCACTGCCGGAGGAAGGATGCAGGAACAGTGAGATGTGAAGGTGCTCAACGAGGCAGCCTGCACATACATGGAGTTGCCAGTTCTAATGTACAAACAGAAAGCAGGAAGTGGTGCACTCAGGACACAACAAGACGTAGGTTGAACATTGAAGCTAAATACAAATGTTACTTTTTTAACCAATTGCAGAGCTGGTATCACATAACTAAAGAGTGCTTGGTGAAATCTGGACCACCAGACTAGGACCAGACCAAAACAGCAAAAATGTGACCGGTTTATCAGGCCAGACCAACCACATTGGGCACAGCTTCTGCAGTCCAGCCTGGATTTTACCATTTTGGTCCGCCTGTTTCAGCTGGTCCAAATTTCATCTAGGTGTGGATATTGATGAAATCTGAACAAGGACCGGACCTGTTACCATTCCTGCGCTTCAGATGTCTCCCATACCTTTCACTTTACAAGAAATCCAGACCAGCCATAATGCGCGAAATATAATTATAAAAATTAGACTGACTGGTCCAGCCAGAACAGCCAAACCGCGCAAGCTGCATCAGTTCTGGCTGGACCAGCCAGTCCAGCTTTAACCGTTGTGGTCCGATCCAGGTCCAGCAGTCCAGATTTCACCCATACCCCAGCTAATGGAGACAGAAGTTGGAAAAGTCCTGGGGTATTTTGCTGTTTTTTGTCATCTTTATTTGTGTGACACCAGCACTGCTAACAGTTGCTTAACAAAGTAAAAGTTTACTTTCGCTTGGATTTTTGGCTTGTGTGTTGCTTTATCCTCTGAGTGCACCACTTCCTGCTGTGTGGAAAAAAGATGGAGCTGTAAGGCCATCTTTGTTAGGGTAGTGGACAGGGAAATATGTGGCAGGAAAATCCCTGCAGCATTGTGACCAGCGTGTATGAAATTCTGAAACCTAGAGTCCTCTGTTCTTTCCTGCTGATAGAAGCAGAAGAGCAGCGGTGCAGTGTGTGTCTCAAGTCGAGGATGTTGACAGAGTGTTCTCTCATTAGTGGCCGTGCCAGCTCATTCCCCCTGCAGTTCATTGTTCTCATTCATTATACGACTACGATGTGGAAATAGCTTCATCTTGCTAGCAGTGTCAATTAAGGTTACGCTGATGAATCGATTGCCATTTATTATAAGAATGGATTGCTTTGTTTGAAAGACCATAAGTTTCTCGTTAGAAAAATAATGTGTGTGGATAGAGGGAATGAAAGCTGATTCCTGTTTGTAAAAATCTGTGGATTTTTTTTTCGGTTTAGTAGAAAGCAACTCCTGCACAACAAGATTTTTTTTCAGAAAGGATTTTACAGTTAAATTTGATTGGTCCAGCTCTTCTAGTGGTGAAAGTGGAGCATAAATTATAAACTGGGTTGGAGGGTTCCTGATCTCTGATTGGCAAGGAATGATTCAAACTGTGGTAATATCTCATGACAACACCATAGCCTGAAAAAAGTACCTGCTTCTAATCCATTTGATAATTGCAATAGTGCATTCCAAAAGATACATTAGCACTTTGGATAATGCCCCCTTCTCAAGTGACTGTAGGCACTCAGCTATTCTTTGTACCTCACAATTAGAGCAGTGCAGAATTCTTAGATTCTTCCATTGGAATTCTGTGGCATTTCTGAAATTCTCCATTATTTAGTAGAATTCAATCAGAAGTGTAAAAATGCAGAATTAAAAAAAAAATGCGAGTTTATATAAACCACAGATTCATTTTCTGCAAACTACGGAATGATAGTCACATTTTTTTTGTTGTTGTTTTACCAGGAGAGACACACTAAGCTGAAAGCTTGTTTACAGATGTGACCTGGGAGCACAAGGAAGTTAAGTGACTTGCTCATGGTCACACAGTATGCAAGTGGGGGCTGTAGGATTCAAACCCAGGTCTCCAGGTTTGCAGCTCAGAGCCTTAAACCACTGCACCATACTGCCTCCCTATCCTACATAAAAATGTTTTTTTGAATTATGCAAAATGAAAACAAAAATTCCAAAAGGCATTTTGGAAGCATGAATTCCAGCAGCAGAATTCCACCTTCCACACAGTTCTAGTCCCATTGCACCTATGATGTGGTATTATCCCATGATAATGGGAGACTATCCTCAAGGAAAGGCTGATACAATTTCTGGAGGATAATTATCTCCAGGATGGCAGACAGCATGGGTATGTCTCTGGCAGATCCTGCCTGACAAACCTGGTGGACTTTTTTAATTGACTGACGCGGGCGCCGGACATGGGTCATGCGGTGGATGTCCTGTACCTGGATTTCAGCAAGGCCTTTGATTCGGTGCCACATGGTAGGTTGGCCAGCAAACTGAGTAACCTGGTAGCGGGGAGGAACCTAGTTAGATGGGTCAGGAGCTGGTTACAGGATAAACAGCAGAAGGTAATAGTTGGGGGTGAGGTATCTGAGCCCAGGGCGGTAACAACTAGGGTCCCACAGGGCTCAGTGCTGGGACCAGTGCTGTTTAACATTTTCATTGCCAACATCGCAGAAGGGATGAAGAGTAAGATCTGTCTCTTCACCAATGACACAAAGATCTGTGCGGAGGTTGATGAAGGGGAAGACAGTACAGTACTCCAGAAGAAGTTGGCGAAACTGGAGGAATGGTCCAACACATGGCAATTTGGGTTCAGTGCCAGGAAGTCTAAAGTCATGCACTTGGGAGCCAGAAACCCTGGAAATAGTTACTGGTTGGGGGGAGTGCAGTTATCCAAGTCAAAGGAGGAGAAGGATCTGGGTTCCTGGTGACAGGGGAAATTAACCACTCAGCCCAGTGCAGGAAGGCGGTGGCAAAGGCCAACAGAATGCTGGGGTGCATCACAAGAGGAAGTACCTCTAGAAGAGGGGAAGTCACCTGCCACTGTACAGGTACCTGGTGAAGCCGAACTTGGAGTACTGGATACAGTACTGGTGCCCCTACTTGAAAAAGGACATCCAGCTATAGGAGGGGGTACAGCGCCGGGCAATGAAAATGATCATGGGATTGGGTGATAAACCTTATGAGAGACTGAGAGAGCTCAATATGTATTCTCTGGAGGATAGAAGGGAGAGGAGGGGATATGATTGAGACCTTCAAGTATCAGAAGGGTATAAACAAAGTAAGCACCAAAAGTATTTTCAAATTAAAAGGTGGAAGGGAAACCAGGGGGCACAGTCTGAAGCTGGAAGGAGACAGATGCAGGAGGGAAATGAGGAGGCACTATTTCACCAAAAGGGTGGCGGCAGGGTGGAACACGCTACCGGAGGAGGTGATATCACTGCGGACAGTGGGCAGCTTCAAAAGGGTGTGGGATAGGTTCAGAGGGAGGATTCAAACCGTGGGGGGGGGGCAGGAGGTGGTAGTGAAGGATACATGGGCAAAATCAATGGGACAGCAAGAAGGGGCAGCTGCACTCTGAAAGACTGAAGTGCTGCACACCCGAGCAGACTAGATAGACTGATAGGCCTGTATCTGCTGCCATTTTCATATGCTCGTAACACACCCTGCTGGGAATTATTGCTTAATTATTGACTTAGCTCCATTCTAAGCAAGTGGTTAAATTTATGTGCGTCTGGGCTGCTGACAGTCCACACACGCTGCCAACTCAGGTTGAGGAGTGGACTCCATAGCCAGCCAGGCAGCCCAGTTAATCTGGTAGATGCACATCTACACAGCAGTGCTCTGCACAGGGACATCTGTGGAGGGCCAGGGAGTTCACCCCCTTACAGGATTTTGACTGTATGCACACAGGGCCAACAGCCTGCAATTATCAGGTTTGAAATACCATTGTCAATACTTCAGAGGACAAGCACACACAGGATGGGTGCAAAGAAAACCATGAACTAGCAAATCCTTTAAAAGTAGGAATATATATTTCACCCACTTCACAGTGCCGGCTGTAACCCCCTGGCACCAGCGCTGGGATCCTAACACAGGGTTTCGTCAGTCTTGTCACTGGTATGTCTTTACAAGGGGAAGGCGTTTGTTTTTGGAGCACCATTCTCTGAAATGACTGCACAGCCGTCTCTTTTGTTTGATCAGTTACCAGGTGTCGTGGGGGAGATGGGTAGCAAGAACAACCGGGGCAGAACTCCACCACCATCAGCATGGCAGTCATTGGCACTTCTGGCTCCTGTACCTTGGCCCCTCCACCAGAATAGATTGGTGGTGTCAGTGGGGTGGTGGGGGTGACTGAGCCTCCAGGAAGCATAGCTCCAGGCTTGAGGATGGTAGGGGACTGAGAAAAAGCTATATTTAGCTAAATAATCTCTGGGCTTCTAGGAGGGATGGACAAAACACCAAACAGCGGCCACATATCCCAAACATGAAGTCAAAGGGAAGGGAGACAGGTGGAACTGGCAGCAGTAGCAACAATGATTTTGGTTTCTTATTTACATTTCATCTCCTCACAGGCCTCATGCTTTGGGTGGTTACCTTTTGGGTGAAGCAAGAACTGATACTAATTCCACACACTAAATGTGCATCCCCACCCCACCCATCCCTCCTTTTTATGACTGTGCATTGGACCTCCTCCAAAGTCATTTGTTATGTCAGAGTGATCATTCAGTGATTGGTAAAACACAGCGCTCAAAATGCAAAGTAGAGCAGATTAGGTTAATGTACTGTTAAGGGTCTTAACGGCTATCATTTGCAGCTCCTAGATGGGTTGATTTTGCAAGTGAATGTCTTGTGTGATAGTGTGCAAGTCAGGCAGGCAGCTAAAACTAAGAATGTTTTGACAGCATTCATTTTAAAGACTGCAGGGCACCCCAAACACAACTCAGAAACTACCAGACTACCTCTCTGAAAAACCTGAAGACTGGATTAAGAAAATCCAGAGGATCCTGTCCAAAACTATACAAGTGACAACCCTGCTCTGCATTATTCGGCACCAGGCCACTTTCCAGCTCCAGCCTGTTGGTTGTGGTATAGAATCACTCCCACAGCTCCCCTTCCCCCCCCCCATGGTGGCAGCTTCAGGACAATGGGACCCCTTTAGGGGAGAATGAAAAGTATCCCATCCCATGGCAGCGGGCATGGGGCACAAGGGTCCTGAATGTCATCTGCGGGCCTGTGGATCTTCTCTACTTCATTATTAGTCCCCCACACCCACAGAGACATTTTCTTAGTAGCCTTGAGGTCACATACATGCACACAGTACCATGGGGCACTTGGGACCTTTCCTCTTCCTCCCCCGCCTAACCCAGCAGATTGGTGCTACAGCTGCCGCTGCACTACTTGGTCACCAGGGAATAGCCAGGTGCGAGCAAACCTGTCACTGCCCACCCCCACCCAGCAGACAAGTATTGCTGCTGCTACTGCACTTTTTGCCCACCAGGAGAAAGAAAGGTGTCGAGCAAACCTGTCACCCCCCCCCCACACACATACAAAACACACACCTAGAGGAGGCTGAGGCTGTTGTACCTATTGGGTCAGCCTGGCAGAAATACTGAATGACTATGGCTGGCCCACCAGCACAGTGGTAGGGCTCCCACTCGTGACACCAGTGGGTTGGGTTCGTGGCCAAGTATGGGTCACCAGGGGCCAGTCAGGGAAGGAGGTAATGTTGGAGAATTGGACATCCGGGGGGGGGGCTCTGTGTCTTGCTGTGAGACTGCCAGCAAGGGCAGGCCAGGTGGTAGTAAATGCGAGCACACCACAAGGGGAAGGGCTGCTAATATGAATTGACAGGCATGTGTGCCAATGCCCTGAGAAAACAAATGGGGAAATATCCCAGGCTTGTCTGCACCACCCCTCAGGCACGGCATGACTGACACAGCAGCCACCCACCCCCATACGTGATCCTAGGTCAGTAGTGGAACCTGTAAGCCCATGAGAAGGTCAGGGATGTGGCGGAGGGGGGAGGCTGCTGCAGTGACCAGGGGACAGAGGAGCAGAAACAAATAATGGAGAAAAAAAAAAAAGAAATGATTAATGACTAAACGGCAGGCATGCAAGTCCATACCAAACTGAGGTTTCGCTGCCTCTTTGTGAAGATGGTTAGATGTTAGACCCCACTGTAAATGAGATGTTGCAGCTCCTTTAGGCTGCCTGGGGTACAGTGCTGATTAAAATGGGCACAGAGGGGCAGCACCGATGACCCAGTGGCAGCATCTTATGCTGCCATGCAGGCGAGCCAAGTTCGGAGTGAGCACCGGATGCTGTGTAGAGAGGCAGACCTGACCACAGCAGCTCCCGCTCAGCAGTGCGCTATATTTGGGGAGGGATGGCACTGTGCAACTGGTGTCACAGCAACCCCTTTAGTGGGCCATGGGAGTTTGCGCCCTCTACAGAGACATCACTGCGTGCATTTGAGACCTGAAGGAGCTCTGCCCCACCAAGGGGAGGAGGGAGGGCAGGGAGAAACCAGCAACCCGAGTACCATCTATATGATGGCCTGGGTTCCTGGGTTCCCCTTGGTCATAGTGCCTACCTGACACTGGAGCATATGGGCTGCCTCAGGGCTGAGGACTGCCCTCTTCCTGGAGCTCTTGCTATGAGGGAGAAGTCATGGGATATGTCAGGGTGGCACTGTACATGGGGAGACCAGGGGTTGAGTGGCCAGAGCAGCATATATCCCCAAGACCAGGGTAAAGCCCTCAGGCTCCCTGAGGAAGGGTTAGTGTACCACGAAACACCGGAACAGTTCTGCACTTTTTTGCCAATAAACTACACAGCCTAATACCTCGGTCTTTTGTTGTGATTTTTGTTTTCCTGCTCCATGTTGATCATTCACAGCTGCATCACCCTAGTTTTCCCACTTGCTGTTGTCCAGGGTATATCCCTGAAAAGCCAAATATGTCCAGGCAGAAAGAGCTCTGTAGAAAAACAATAGGCTCTGACATGTGGTTCTTACCATATAAACGGGTCATCCCGTGCAGGCTTAAGCACAGGATTCACTTTCTGGCTCTGGCTAACAAACTTGTGTACAATGATGCTCTTATTCTGTAACCAAAGTATGTTAATGCCCCTGTCAATGTGTTATATCTCAGAGATAAATAAAAATAAAACATTTGTATCACTAAAATGAAAGATTTTATTTAAAACTATTGATTAGATTATTAACCCCCAATTCAGTTATGGGGGATTGAACAGCCCAACTGCCTGCATGAGAGTGCAACTGTACACAGGATTGGAGACGGGTATGTCTGAAACTCTGTGCCCTGATGACCTGGTCGACCTTACATGATCTATTATAAATCAATGATGTACAAGTGGGTGTGTGATATGGTGGGATATCGCCGATGCCTCGAATGCATAAAGAGGCACAAGGGCACACCTGAGAAGTGGTAATATCCCACCATATTCCACACCCCAGAAGACAATGTAAAATGTGTTTGTTAAAAAAAGAAAAAAAAAGTGCTTTTATTTATGCTTTGGCCAGTAGGTAGTGCTGTTGTAGTGACAGTTTTTGACTGTACAGTGCATTAACGAATGTAAAGAGTCTTTGGGTACATGGACTTTTTGTTTACTTTTACATTGTGGGCTGACAATATTATAGGTAAAGAATGATGTTGTGAACTAATTATTTTAGTAGAACCTTAAACAGCAGTTGGCGCCGCCCCCAGGAGAACTTTGAAAAATATAAAATTTGGACACAAGTCAGCTTTTAGTTCATATTAGCTCTGCATTTCTTCTCCCCTGTTATTTATTACTGAGATCATATCTATGAAAACAGGATCTTTGTTTCTTGAAAATTCAATCAATCAATCAAAATTTTATTTGTAAGCACAATTCCATCAGACCAAAGCGCTTTACATCCTAAAACAGATTAAAATTAATACATACATCAATAAATAAAAACACAATATAAACATCTTAATAAATATCAGACAGTGGTACAACTGGTTCATCAGATGCTATTGCTTATTCTCCACCTGATGTCATAATGCTCGATTTGTGACATCACAGCTATTGCCATGGCAACAAAATGTGACATCACAGCAGAGGATTATGATTTCAAGTTAGAAGTCACCTGTATGTGCAAATGAACTCTAAGTGATAAAGATCCTGTTTCCATGGAAATTTATTCAGTAATAAAATAATGTAGAGAAGTCTATAGCAGGTATGCCAAATACGAGCTGAACTGTGTCAAAATATTATGTTTTCGAAACATTTTCTACAGTTGTCAGCATTTCTTTAAACCCCATTGTGTAAAGTGTGTTAAGTCTCGTGGTACAGGGACTATTATTTTTACCTGTGCATTACAGACTGATAACATCATGCGTAAAGAATTCTGTAAACCATTCATGTCAGTGGATTCTTAAGCCCCGTTGCATAATTGAGGTTATAAAATGACTTGGGGAAACTGAAGCAATATGAGCAATAGGATTCCAAAGGTGTGTATTAATTATCTAGCGTTACTACATAACTAGCTGTTGTATCAATTTTTATTATGCAAAAGCCACTTAATGAGTGCAATACCATACACCAGGGTGTACAACCATCACTGGATATATGGACTTCTCACGTGCCTGAAGACACTCATCTTTTCCTTGTGCCTCACAATGCACCAAGGTGTTTGTATATCCTATCGTGCACCCTGAGTGTGTTATTTCTTGCACTTAGTGTGCAAGTACCAACCCTGTGCCTCACAAGAACTTAGGGCGGAGCAAAGAGGCATGCCACCCAAAGTCAGGACTTGTGTAAAAACACTTTTTTGAATCCTGGGCCAAATTGTTCATGGGGTTCTTACCTTCTAGCTAAGAGAAAAAGAAACTCTGTCCAAATCATACATTTGCAACAGAGAGTGCAAACAGTAGTGAAAGGAAGACTGGCTTCCTTATAGCGAATCACATCCAGCTGCGGCTGCCGCAGGACCAGATTTAGACCTAATGGGACCCCAGAATGAAACACTTCTGGTGCCCCTCCTCACTGCTCCCACCGCCCCCTCTCCCCTACTTCAGACCCACCCTACATCCATATTTTCTAAACACAAGTGGCCCAATACGAATTTTGTTTCTAATTTTATTTTTTTGGGGGAGAGGGGGGCATCTCAAGCTAATCTTTGCTTCTATTTTCTATTTTCGTGTGCCCCTTCTGTGCTCATGCCCCAAGTGGCCACTAGGTTCACTTCTGCCTAACATTGCTCCTGGTGACTGGCAAAATGGCTACCACGGGATCATTAAAAGGGACAGTAACATCGAGACCGTGCTAGAGTGGGCTCTTCAGAGATCAAAGCAAAACAGGAATTACCTGTGGAAATATGGAACCAGGGTCTTGGACTGCATGCAACTTAATCAGCAAATAGATCACTCAGCTCAGTCAGGTTAAAACTAAAAGTTAAAGGTGGATGTTATGTAAATAGTGAAATTGATATGCTGCTGGCATCTTCTTGAGGTAGAAGATGGACCTGGGCAAGGAATTAGAACGTGAAAGCCAGGGTGGCTGTTTGTGGGGGTAAATGTGGACATCTTTTACGGGACAGCAGGAAGAGGGAGGTGGTGTTGCCCCTATACAGATTGCTGGTAAGACCCCACCTTGAGTACTGTGTCCAGTTCTGGAGACCACATCTCAGGAAAGACATAGAAGAAGAAGAAGAATCAGCATTTATATAGTGCTTTTCATACACAGTATCCCAAAGCGCTTTACAAGCAATGCTAGACTGGTAGAGAAGTGACTGAATGTGTGGTGGCAGCCATATCACATATCATCACCCACACACAGCCTGGATAATTGCATGAACCTGTTTATGGAAAGGGGAATGTTGACCAGGACACCGGGAATGCTCCCTGCTCTTTGCAAAGAGTGCCCTGGGTTCTTTTACTTCCACCTGGACATCCACCAGGACAGGCAGAAGGGACCTTGGTTTAACGTCTCATCTGAAGGATGGCACACCCCAGCAGTACAGCACCCCCTACCAATACTGCACTCGGATGCCAGAGATTTTTAGGTGCAAGTCCAATCCCGGTGTGGGACGAGAACCCACGACCTTCTGGTCCACAGGCGGATGTGCTACCAACTGAGCCACGCTGACTCCTAGACACATAGAGTGGAGGCAGTTCGGAACAGGGCTGCCAAAATGGTGCAGGGTCTGCCTCACAAGCCCTATGAGGAAAGGCTAAAGGAGCTCAATATGTACACCCTGGAGGAGTGGATGGAGAGGGGGGATATGGTAGAGACTTTTAAATACCTCACGGGGGTTAATACGGTACAGGGGGGAGGTACTGAGAAAAAGGTGCTCCAGAAGTAGGGGACATGCTAAGAAGTTTGAGGAAGGTAGATTCAGGGGAATTGTGAGGAACTACTTCTTCACAGAATTGGTAATGGATTCCTGGAACAGCCTTCTAGTTGAGATAATGGGGCAAAAACTGTGGTGGGGTTCAAAAATACCTGGGATAGGCACAAAGGAATCATTGCGGTAAGGAAGTGGTGGGAAGAGACAGCGCCGTCAATCAAGTAAGGTCTGCAGCAAAAATGAAGATAATAACAAGCATTTGTCAATGCCAAATGTTTGCTTGCTGGCATTGGCATTGGTAGTGTAGAAGTTACAGAGCTGCATAATAGGAATGGCAGCGAAGTATTGAACTGAAGCCAACCCCACTACCACCCTGCAGAGAGTGACAGGCATTGGGATGTGCCTTTGGGTGCATCAGGCATAACGACCACGCCATTTCTACACACCTACCCTGCAGACACTGACAAGTGTCACGGTGTGCCTTGGGGTCTTTGGCCCTTATGCGCACCCCATTCCATCAGGAAATACGGTGAGATGGGTGCGGTATAGGAGAATGGGGTGAAGTTTGGGCCCGAAGAGTCCAAGGCACACCTTGATGCCTCTCACTGGCTGCAGGGTGTGGGTGGGGGTGGAATGGTATGAGCATGACAGGCAAGAATCCCAAGTCACACCCCTGATGCCTGTCATTCTCTACAGGGTGGGGCGTTATGGTCGGAAACCCTAACGCCTCAGGCATTCGTTGGTATTTTCACTCCAAATTTTCAACATGGTTTTTTGTGACCCCACCTGCATGAACAGTGGCAATATCAGTTTGTTAGCGAAAACTGCTTTTGCACAGTGACTATGGCATTTAGCACCACAGGTGCAAAAACACATTCTGAACAGGATGTGCAAAATGACAGCAGTACTGTTCATGGGAGGTGTAAAAAATGGCAATGTTGAAAATCTGCTGAAAATCTTAAAAAAACTGGTGAAGTCACGAGCATGCGTAGAAAGTGCAACGCACACCCGTAATGTAACTAGTTTGGGGATTTTTTTACAGCAGATTGTTAACACAGGCATTTTGGGACCTCCGATCATGAACAGTGTCACTGTGATTTTCTTTATCTGTCCCAAACAATGATTTCCCACAGTGACCACGCATTTCTGTGCTGAAGGTGTGAAAACACATTTCGGCCATGTTGTGGAAAAATGACAGCTGTGCTGTTCATAAGGAGGTGTGGAAAAATGCCACTGGTGAAAATCTGGACTGAAAATATTACAAATTCATGAACTTACGAGGGTGCGTGGAAACTGAGCAATGTTTACTCGTAACACAGTCATTTTATGGAGTTTTGTCACCAAATTTTCAACATAGCCATTTTAAGACCTCTGCTCATGAACAGTGTCACTGTGATTTTCTTAATGTGTCCCATACATTGATTTCGCACACCGACTGCGCCATTGTGCGCTACATGTGCGGAAACACATTTTGGTCGAGATGTGAAAAATGGTAGCTGTACTGCTCATAAGGAAGTGCAGTAAAATGGCACTGTTGAAAATCTGGTGTGCAAATATTACAAATTTGCAAACTTGCCAGCATGCATAGGAACTGCGCAACATGCTCTCCTAAAACAGTCATTTTTGGTAATTTTTTCACCAAATTTTCAACATAGCCATTTTATCACCTCAGACCAGTGTCACTGTGATTTTCTTAACGTGTCCCATACATTGATTTTGCACACTGACTGCGCCATTGTGCGCTACATGGGCGGAAACACATTTTGGGCGAGATCTGAAAAATGACAGCTGTACTGCTCATAAGGAGGTGTGGTAAAATGGCAATGTTGAAAATCTGGAGTGAAAATATTGAAATTCCCATGAAACTTAGGCGTGCATAGGAACGCTGCCTTCACTTGCGTAAGTAAAACAGTCATTTAGAGAATTTTTCCACCAAATTTTCAAAATAGGCTTCTTGAGGGCCTACCTTATGAACACTGGCAGTGTCATTTTGTTAATCATTCCCAAAAGGTGATTTTGCGCAGTGACTACGAAATCACCCTTTGGGCCATAATAACGCCATGACAGTGACAGCATTCATGAGAAGGGGTCCCAAAAACCCCATGTTGAAAATTTGGTGCAAAAATTCCCAAAAATGCCTGAGATATGCAGCAAAGTTGAAAAACCCCTATTTATTCCATTCTACAGCTTACCGGCATTTCCTCAGTTCGCGGTCGGCTTTGAAGAGTGCAAACGTGTTCCCGGTCCACCGAAGATCGTTGCGCTGGACTCGGATATAAGTATGGCGTGAGAGGGGATGAGGAGGCAGGGTGCACAGTGGGTGGAGTGCGGGTGGGGCTGTGAGACTGCGAGGGACCTTTTTGTTACAGGTTTGTTTGTTTTTAAATTAAGGCAGCAGGACGTTTGCTATGCTGGGGTGGGCTCCCAGCATGGCAGCTAAGCAGCTGGTTGGGGGGGCTGGAGCCGACAGGGGATTGGGCACCCCTGTTGGCCATATGGGCTTGTGCCATGCTGGGGTGGGTTCCCAGCGTGACTGCTGGAAAGGCTGTTTAGGGGGCTGGAGCTGATGGGGATTGGGCACCCCGTCGGCTATAACAAGATTTGTCATACTGGGGTGGGCTTCCAGCGTGGCACCTGGAAAGGTTTTAGGGGGCATGCAGCCGTTGAGCCAACAGGGAGTTAGGAACCCCGTTGCTATAACATTTTTACCACGCTGGGGTGGGCTCAGCGTGGCACCTATGAACAGCTTTTGGGGGTGTGTGGAGCCGACGAGTTGGGCACCCCATCAGCTAGACATAGTATGTGCATGGGGGCGCATCAGCATGCAATATGCATGCGTGCATGTTGGGGGGGAGCTCTGTTAACTGAAGCGGAGCTCTCCCTTTCAACTGTATGGCACTGCATTTTCAGCTGTCATAGACAGCTGGAGCAGTGATTGGTGCACTGCGACCACGCCTGCAAACACACTGACTGAATTGGAAGAGGCTGACACACCTCTGGAAAACTCGGATGATGGCACTATGTTTCTTGCACTTACATGCAAGCAAACATAAAAATGGGCAGATTGGGTGGGCCCTGCAGCCCTTATCTGCTGTCAGGTTCTGTATTTCTGTGTTTCTTATGTTTTGTTAGAAGTGCATGTTTTAATTACTGGTTCGCAGAGTGATGTTGCATCTTCTCTGTCCATGATCAGCACAATGGTATCTCATGTTTAAAATAAGAGTGGCTTTGTATTCAGTAAATCATCTTTATTTTCTAAAGCACCTTATTCCAGGTAGTCAAAGCACTGTATACATTATAAACTAAACAAAGAAAACAAGTTGTGCAGCACTGTAAAAATTAATAAAACTTTCATAAAAACAGAAGTTTAACCTAAATCATGAAAGACTAGATATAACATGCAAGTTTTTGGGGCTGTGATGGAGTATATGTCCGTCATGTTCCATACACCAATCAGCCCCATCACAACCATACAGCAGCACAGGTTTTGCTAGGGGCCGTGAGGGGATTTGAACCAAACCCTGCTTGCCTTAGAGGTGGCCTTTGACATCTCAGTGCTCTGCTTGGTGTCCCTCAGGGACTGAGGGAGCGTCAAGGAGCAACACCTAAGCTCAATAAAGGGTGAAGGTAATCGGGCGGGGGGGGTAAAAGTAAAGGTTTTTTTCTTTTAGTTTGGGAGAGAGCTGGAGACATTGAACTAAGAAGAAAGTGAACAGCTCCTTTGTTTCTTTTGCTGAAGTAAAGACATTTTTATGTTTGCTTGCACGCATGTGCAAGAAACATAGTGCCATCATCCGAGTTTTCGGAGGTGTGTCACCCCACTTCCAATCAGTCAGTGTGTTGGCAGGCACGGCCGCAGTTCTCCAATGCCTGCTGGAGCTGTCTATGACAGCTCCAAAATGCAGTGGAGTACAGTTGAAAGGGGGAGCTACGCTTCAGTGAGCAACGATCAGATATCGCCTGCTCTTGCGCGCTCCCCCACACACACACACACACACGCACGCATACCGCGGCTGCCCCCACGCACACACTGTACAGCCAGGTGCCCAATCCCCCGTCGGCTGTGCTGCGCGCTCCCAAAGCCTTCCACATGCAAAGTCATCAGGAGGCCGACGGGGTGTCCAATCTCCTGTCAGCTTCCACTGTCCCCCCAGAGTACAGGGTGCAATGCTGGAGCCCACCTCAGCATGGCAACTGATGCTATGGCTGACGGGTGCCTAATCCCGTCGGCTCCACGCCCCCCCAACCAGCCATCCTTGTGCCACTCTGGGAGTCCAACCCAGCATGGCAAACGTCCCGCGTCGTCATTTTGGTAAACAAAACAACCTGTAAAGAAAAAATGGTCCCACGCAGTCTCCCTGCCCCCCCCACAACCCGCACCCACCCACTGCGCACCCAGCCTCCCCACACCCCCCCACTTCATACTTACCTCCGGAGTCCGGCGCGACGATCATCGGTGGACCGGGAAGACATCTGCACTCTTCAAAGCTGACCTTGAACTGAGGAAATGCCGGTAAGCTGTATAATGGGATAGATAGGGTTTTTTCAACTTTGTTGCATATCTCAGGCATTTTTTGGAATTTTTGCACCAAATTTTCAACATGGGGTTTTTGGGACCCCTTCTCATGAATGATGTCACTGTCATGACGTTATTCAGGCCCAAAGGGTGATTTTGCAGTCACTGCGTGAAATCACCTTTCAGGCCTGATTAACAAAACAACACTGTCAGCGTTCATAAGGTGGGCTCTCAAAAAGCCTATTTTGAAAATTTGGTGGAAAAATTCCCAAAAATGACTGTTTTATGAGCGTGCATTGCGCAGTTCCTATGCAGGCTCGTAATTTCGCGTATTTTCAATGTTTTCACTCCAGAGTTTCAACATTGCCATTTTACCATACCTTCTTATGAGCAGTACAGCTGTCACTTTTCACATCTCACCCAAAACGTGTTTCCGCCCATGTAGCGCACAATGGCACAGTCGGTGTGCGAAATCAATGTACGAAACAAATTAAGAAAATCACAGTGACACTGTTCATGAGCAGAGGTCTTAAAATGGCTATGTTGAAAATTTGGTGAAAAAATTCCTAAAAATGACTGTTTTACTAACGTGCGTTGCGCTGTTCCTACGCATGCTTGTAAGTTCGCGAATTTTCAATATTTTCACACCAGATTTTCAACATTGCCATTTTACCACACCTCCTTATGAGCAGTAAAGCTGTCATTTTTCACATCTTGCCCAAAATGTGTTTTCACCCATGTAGCGCACAATGGCGCAGTCGGTGTGCGAAATCAATGTATGGGACACATTAAGAAAATCACAGTGACACTGTTCATGAGCAGAGGTCTTAAAATGGCTATGTTGAAAATTTGGTGACAAAAGTCCATAAAATGACTGTGTTACGAGTGAGCATTGCGCAGTTCCCACGCACCCTTGTAAGTTCATGACTTTGTAATATTTTCTGTCCAGATTTTCACCAGTGGCATTTTTCCACACTTCCTTATGAACAGTACAGCTGTCATTTTTCACAACATGGCCGAAATGTGTTTTCAGACTTTCAGTGCAGAGATGCATGGTCACTGTGGGAAATCATTGTTCGGGACAGATAAAGAATATCACAGTGACACTGTTCATGATCGGAGGTCCCAAAATGCCTCTGTTGACAATCTGCTGTAAAAATTCCCCAAACTAATTACATTACGGGTGTGCTTTGCACAGTTTCTATGCACACTCATGACTTCACCAGTTTTTTTAATATTTTTACTACAGATTTGCAACATTGCCATTTTTTACACCTCCCCATGAACAGTACAGCTATCATTTTTTACATCCTGTTCGGAATATGTTTGCACCTGTGGTGCTAAATGCCGCAGCCGCTGTGCATAAGCAGCTTTTGGCTAACAAACTGGTATTGCCACTGTTCATGAGGTGGGGTCACAAAAAAAAAAAAACATGTTGAAAATTTGGAGTGAAAATACCAACGAATGCCTAAGGTATTACGGTTTCCAACCATAACGCACAACCCAGTAGAGAATGACAGGCATCAGGGATGTGACTTGGGATTCTTTCCTGCAATGCTCATACCATTCCACACCCTGCAGCCAGTGAGAGGCATCGAGGTATGCTTTGGACTCTTTGGCCCCAAAGTTCACCCCATTCTCCTATACCGCACCCATCTCACCGTATTTCCTGATGGAATGGGATGCGCATAAGGGCCAAAGACCCCAAGGCACACTGTGACACTTGTCAGTGTCTGCAGGGTGGGGTGTGGTGAAATGGCGTGGTCGTTATGCCTGCTGACCTAAAGGCACACCCCAATGCCTGTCACTCTCTGCAGGGTGGTGGTGGTATTGGCTTCACTTCAATACTTCACTGCCATTCCTATTACGCAGCTCTGTAACTTCTACACTACCACTGCCAATGCCAGCAAGCAAACATTCGGCATTGACAAATGCTTGTTATTTAAATTAAACTGGTGTCTGGAGTGTTCTTTTTGTGAGTGTTCCCCCAAGAAGCCACTCCGTTTGCTACCATGTTACAGGGTTCTTTTTAAAAGCCTCCACCAAAGAGATGTCACAGATGGCGTGGTAACGAATCAAGTCCCAATGTTGGGTGATGGTCAGAGTGAAGGCTCTGTCCCCTGATGACTTCAAATGAGCTTATAGAACCTCCAGAAGATACTTCCTAGTGGAGAGGGCAATCTAGAGCATCAGGACACACGTTGGAGCATTACCTAGCACATGTAAACATAGAACAGGACTAGGCAGATTCCTGAGAGAGAATGGGATTGAGGTTTACACAACAGGAGTAGGTATTTATTTATTTATTTTTATTTAGTTTTTGTTGACCGGGTAGGCTGCACTAGGCAGACAGTCACCTATTTTCAGGCATGACACATGAGGTTACAAAGCAGGAAAGTACAAGATCAGTAAGATAAAGGCTACCTATTCAATGGAATAGAAGAATACACAGTACACAGGATTGAATAAATCTAACAAGTAACAAGTAGTACAGTGATTCTGATTATGCAATTACATCATAACAAACATTTGTCAATACCGAATGTTTGCTTGCTGATATTAGCATTGGAAATGCAGGAGTTAGCCAGATGCAGAATAGGAATGGCAGTGAAATATTGAACTTCACGCCAACCCCACCTCCATTCTGTAGAGACGGACAGGCATTGGGGTAAGTTTTTGGCTCATCGCCCATGACGGTCATACCATGTCACCCCACCCTATTCTGCAGACACTGACGCGTGTTGAGGTGTGCCTTAGGGTGTTTGCCTTTACAGTCACCCCATTCCATAAGGACATACGGAGAAATGGGTGCAGAGTAGGAGAATGGGGTGAAGTCTGGGGCCGAAGAGTCCAAGGTACACCTTGATGCCTGTCAGTGGCTGGGGGATGGGGGTAGGATGGCATGAGCAGTACAGTCGGCAATCCAAAGACACACCCCGATGCCTGCCAGTCTGTACAGGGTAGGACATTATGGTTAAAAACCCTAATGCCTTGGGCGTTTGTTGGTATTTGCACTACAAATTTTCAAAATGGCCTTTTTGTGGCCCCACCTCATGAAAGCATTTGTGACCTCTTCTCATGAAGAGTGGCCGTGTGATTTTGTCAATGTGTCCCGAACATTGAGTTCCAACAGCAACAGTGCCATTCTGCACCACATGTACGAAAACACAGATTGAGCAGGATGTGAAGAATGACAACTGTACCATCCATAGGGAGGTCTGAAGAGATGGCAATGTTGAAAATACATGGAAACTGTGCAATGCATGCCCATAACACAGTCATTTCATGGACTTTCACCACCAAATTTTCAACATATGCATTTTAGGACCTCTGCTCATGAACAGTGTCACTGTGATTTTCTTAATGTGTCCCGAACACTGATTTCGCACATCAACCACGCTATTCTGCGCCGGAAGTACAAAAACACATTATAGCCAGGACAGCTTTAATTTGTGAGTTTTATAATAACCATTAACATTGCAGAGTGCTGCCTGCTGTGTTTTTCTTATATAGTGGTATTGGACTGAGCAACCACTTGCTCCATGAGTGCAGGTTCGTCTGTGTTCCCCCTTGTTTATGCAGTGCACTGTTGTGCTGTTTTCTGTCCTGATTTGGTCTGACTGACCCTATAGCTGGAGGAGAAAGAATGCATTGCAAGGAGTACTGCTCTGAGCTCCAGGCGGTCGATGTGCTCTAATAACTACTGTGGGTTCCATGTGCTACTCACTGAGAGATCCCACAGGTGGGTGCCACACAACAGAAGTGAGGCATCTGCAGTAAGAATACTTGTCGGTGAATGCTGAAGGAAGGAGATGCCTTCTCTGAGGTTGCTTTCTTCCCTCCACCACTGTAATGTTTGCTCTAGTGTTTTTGTCACTGGCCCTAGCTTTGAAAGTGGATCCCATGTTTGAAGCCAGTTGTCTCTTAAGTGGCACTGGAGATCTCTAACTTGAAACCTGGCTCATGGAACCACAGTTGTGGATGTGGCCATATGCCCTAGTAATTGCAGGAAGTCCGTTGTAGATTTTGGCTGATCTGCTGTGAAAGACTGCTGTTGCTGTCAAAGCTGCAACTCTGGCCTGCAGGAGGAAAGCTTTTCCTTGCATGGCCTTTTGCTCTGCTCCTATGAAGTCTAGTACTTGAACAAGCTCTAGCTGGGACTTCTGTAGATTTATTAAGAATCCCAGGCTCTGCTGGCCCGCTGGCGCAGCAGTAACTCTACCACTAAAGACGCCGACGACGTGAGTTAGGGAGTGAACTCAGGAGCTGGAGAGCCAGCCGTGGGGAGCAGGATTGAGCATCTAAGGGACTGCTGTTCTCCTCTGTGGAGAGATGGGACCAGTGCCTGGCATCTGCCTGCACCCTAGCGGTAGCTTGGGGTCAGAATGCTGGGACCACACGTGGTGGGGGGGCGGAGGCAGAGCAGATGCTCAGCGTGCTGCATGCAGAAATGTGCGCAGCTCAGCCGTTGGTGTAATTGCACTCCACCTTCTCCGCACCATGTGGAAGGAAGAACAAGGAAAAATCCCTCTGTCTGGTAAGGATGATTCTCTGACCCTTTGCAGGCCCCGCACTGGTGACCCGGCATGGCTCCCACCAGATCTTGTCTGGCAGGTCGAGTGATGGCTCTCCATAACCACACCATGGCAGGCAAGCCATTGGGGAAGCTGTAGCCAAGTAAGTCCAGGAGAAGTCAGGAGATTGGTGGGGTGGTAGAGGGGGGAGAGAGAAGCCAGCCAGGGAGGGAGAAAAAGATTGACAAATGTAACCCCTAGATGGCGCTATCCCAGGGGCTACTACCCCTGCCTGATTTGCCACTAACAGGTTGAGGGGCCTGGATCCAATGGCGGGTGCCTCCACCCAGAGGTCAGGGTTTGCAATAGTTAAACTTACTTGGTCACAGCCCTCTGGGACACTGCAACCCCTTTCTTCCCACTAGTGGCCCACACAATATAGCAGAATTACCTTCACAGTATACACTTACCCCAAGGCTGGTTCAGGCACGGGACATCCTGTAAAATAAGATACAGTGCAACAATCACAGTACAGTACTTTAACATAGACAAATACCTCAGGCAGTATAACTTTGTTGAAACAAACAGCTTTGATTTATTTAGGGGGATATAACAAGGACAGGGGGAAATCAGGTTAATTAGCTTATCACTTTACTATCTACCTATGGCTCTGTGCACAGGCCTATCCCTACCAGTTACTGTCCCTGGGTACCCAGGCCCTAGTGGCTAGTCCAAACCGTGGCAGCTGGTAGGGGCCCTTTCACACAGAGAAAAGGAAAATTAAACAGTCAGCAGTACAGTAATTCCATTTGGATTTAATGTGGCAATTCAACAGGAGCGACCCGAATTAGTACTCACGACCTCCAAAGAAGATATGGTCCTTCAATGTCAGCAGGGCTACTTTTGATCTCAAGAGACTCCTCACACATTTATATGGTAAAAAAGAAAGCACTATACCAGGCAGGCTGCATCTGTATCCCAATCGCAATTACTGCACAATAACAGGAGAACACACAGCAGATTCAGTTCCTGACAGACCGAGTGTAATTCAACAATTTCTTCAGTCTTCTACAGGGTGAGCCTGGTTTCTACTCTTCAGAGATCCTTTGATTCTTTTCACAGGACGGATTCAGTCCTAACAAGCAGTTACACAAGTTGTAGACCGGAACTCTGGGCCTTGCACGTTTTTGACTGAAACTGTGCACTGAAGGAGCACAGGGTTTCTTTCCCCTTCACCTTCAGATCTCAAACTGAAACTCCCAACAGACAAAACCGGGCACTTCCTTTGAGTTCCTCCCAGTTCTTGACTGGATTGGCTGTCACTCACAATAGACTGCTGCTGTTGGTCCAAAAGGCACCAAGTCTAAACTACATCTCCCAGAGTCACTGCCCATACAATCCTCTTGTGGCTGGCTCAGATTATGAGTCCCAAGTTCTGATTCGTCCAAGGCATCATTTTAGAGCTAGTTACCCCACACTGATTGGTCCAGTTCAGCAGTTCAAAACCAGAATGGGAACTAGGCAGACAGTTCTGACTGCAAAGAAAGCAGGTTAGACAAACTGTAATTTTATTATTACTGTAAATGATTTCTGGCAATCAGTTACATCTTTCAGACAGGTTCCCTTTGCACTCCTAGTGACTGCAAAATGGGGTGAATTGCAGCAGCTTGAGTGGTACTCAATCAAAGAAACACACAGTCCCCATACAAACTAATTATGTCTGCAAGCAGACAGCTCTTAAAGACAGTACCAGAGGTTCTAAAACACTCACTGATAAATGGCTTAACACGCCAAACACCATTCAGGCTTGGAGCATTCAAGCAAGCTCCTGGAAGTCTTTTGGGAACCCCATTTGCAGGGGGTTACACCTTCCTAGCCTGGGAAAAGCTTGGCGTCCAGCGTCAAGCAAGTACCCATAAGTTTCAACTGCAACCATATACATTTGCATTAGGCTCACACATGTAATCATCAGTCAATACATCATTTTACCAAGAACCATTTCTGAAACATTGCAGTACGTCACTCTTTACACAGTATAACACACACATTGTACCATAACTCAAGTTATTACCTCTTGTACATGAAACCTGAAGAGAGGACCCTTCCTATCAGTTACCTTGGGGCTGGACGGGCAAGGGCACCCATACTAGAAGGCAACACAAGTAACTTGGAGTTAGCACTAACGCTCAGTTTGGGCAATGAGCTCGGGGACACATACACTCCTTTATGGACAACATTGAGAGGCAGGTCCACTGGCGGCCCAGGAATCATAACTGAGGTGCACCACAGGCTTTACAGCTCGACCAGTCTTTCTAGGGAGCTGTTACAGTCTCTGCACTCTGAGCCTCATTTTCAGCATTGTTCTCACTTGTCAGGGAGTCTCCATGGGGGTAGAGAGCTAGAACTTGGGGCACTTTCAGCTCCAGGAGTTACAGTTTCTGAGTCCACAACATTTGGCTCGCATGGAGAGCTTTCAGACACTGGCAGTGGACTGTCAGGGCACTCAAAATACTCTTCTTGTTCGGGTGTATCACCAGTCTGCCCCAATCTATCATTTCCTCCCTAAGCTCAAACAGTTCAACCATGCACAATGATTCCATTTCATCTGATCTGATGCTTGCACTTCACTTTCTGGGAGCATTGGCTCAGGGATGAAGCTGGGGGCATAGACAGTCCAGAAGGCCCAGCTTTGTCTCCAGTATTGACTAGGGATTGCCCAAACAATTGACTCAGTTCGTAAGAAGGATAGTATTCAAAGTCACTCTCACTTTCTTCTGATATGGACTGACAGTCATGCTCAACTGGGACTTGTGCAGGGAACACTTTAACTCTGCTTCTGTAGGTGCAGACTTCCTTGATCTTTTCTTAGCAGCAGCTCTAGTCACTGGTCAGAGGGGCATCTTCTGGGGCTCAGACTCAATCAGGATTTGTCCAATGGATAGTAAATGATTTCTATGCATTGTTTTTACATCTTTTGAATTGTTCTCAGGCCTTACTTTGTACACTGGCAGATCATCTAGTTTGCCCACTACAATGTGAGGAGATGGTGCCATCTGTCAGCAATCTTGTGTTTGCCATGCAGTCCCAGATTTCTTAGCAATACCCGATCTCCTCCTGGAGTTCCTGTGCTTTCACCTTTTTATCATACCTTTCTTTGTTGGCCAGATTTCTTTTGGCAGCCATGGTTTGAGCCAGTTAGTACGCATGAGTTAGCTGGGCCTTTAACTTTTGCACATACTGTAAATAGTTGTCAGCTTGAACCCCATCAGGAGAGACCCCAAAACACATCTACGGTGAGTCGACTTTCTTCCAAACATCAGGCGGTGGGGGAGAACCCAGTGGCATCACTTTTTGGTGCAGTTATAAGCATGTACCAGGTGCTAATTTGTTGGCTCCATCTAGGCTTGTCCTTTGGGTGCAGGGTGCCTAGCATATCTAGCAAAGTGCGGTTGAAACGTTCAGGCTGTGGGTCCCCTGGGGTGGTAAGGAGTGGTTCTGGACTTTCTCCTCCCCACAGAGAAAGCATCTCTTTGATCAGGCGACTCTCAAAGTCTCTCCTTGATCAGAATGGATTCTTTGTGGAGCCCCATAGTGAACAAAAAGTTTTCTCACAGTACTTTGGCTACAGTGGATGCTTTCTGGTCTTTGGTGGGAAAGCTTGGGCATATCTCGTGAAATGGTCAGTGACCACCAGCACATTACTGATATTTCTTTGATCTGACTCCAAACTCAGAAAATCAATACAGACCAGCTCCATGGGTGCACTGGTGGTTATGTTAACAAGGGGCAGCCCTCTGGAACAAAGCTTTCCTCTGTAATAGCGACTAAAGTTAGTATGTGTTGCTCCACATCAGCCCCATCTTAGGCCAATAGAATCTGGATCTCACCAAGTCAAGTGTTCTGTCTATACCAAGGTGCCCCATGTGGTTGTGCAAGGACCTCAATACTGAGTCTCGAAGGCAGTGGGCAGCACCAGTTGTTGTTTGTCTACTTGTCCCCTCTGTCTATGTTTCTCTATATAACAGTTTATTGATCAGTTTCAACTTAGGACCTTCTTTGTATAACAGTGCAGTTCTCAAATCAGTGGGCGTAATTTGGACACATCTTTTCCTGCATAGAGGCTTCTAAAGCTGATTTGATCATAGGATCGCGGGATTGAGCCCGCCCGAATACTGTCATTGTCCAGCTGAGGCAGTGCACCAATGTCTATTGCAGAAAAGTGGCAATAAGCAGCAGGTATGCAATTCTCAGAGGTCCCAAGCAATCCACCATGCAGTCCACTGCGTCCGTGGACATTGTTCCTCCCTGTCAAACTTCCGACAGAGTGCCGAATGTCAGGTTCTGCCAATCGGACCCAATCATTCTGGGGAACAGGCCTCCGGAGAGAGCATCAGCATCTATGTGGTTCAGACCTGCTCGGTATTCGGAGCATAGTCATATGTAGATAATGCAGAAAGCCACCTGTGGCCAGTGGCATCCAACTAGCTGAGGTCTGCACATAGGTCAAAGGATTATTGTCAGTTTTACTAGTATTTTAGCCCCATACAAGTACTCATGGAATTGGTCAACAATAGCCCACTTCAAAGCTAGGAACTCTAACTTATGTACAGGATAGTTCTTTTCGGATGGGGTCAGGCTTCTACTGGCAAAGGCCACTGGTCTCAGGCCATTCTCGTGCTCTTGGTACAACACAGCCCCCAACCCTTACAAGCTAGCATCAGTGTGCAGGGACGTAAGTTTTCTTGGATCGGCATAGGCCAGCACTGGAGCATGGGTAAGTTGATATATGATCTCATGAAAAGCAGTCTCACAATCAGGAGTCAGCGGGCCCCAAATACTTCACTGGATGAAAATACACTCTTTCAGTCTTGAGGGACGCTGACTTTGTATTTTTGTGGGTTGGGGATACCCTTGAGTAAGGTTAAGTAAAGGGATCACTCTTGAATAGTCCTTGATGAAACGCATAATAACCACAGAATCCCAGGAATCTTTGCAGTTCTTTTAGATTTTTGGGCTGTGGCCAGGTGTCAAGGCCTCAACTTTACTTGGTCGGTCTCTATTCCTCGGTGGATACTATGTGTCCCACATACTTTACTGATGTTTGAAAGAATTGACACTTATCAATGGACAGTTTAAGGCCAAAGTCCTCCAGTCGATCCAATACCTTAAATAATCTGCTCTCATGTTCCTCCAGTGAGCTGCCAAACACAATAACATCATCTAGGTATACCAGGCACTCTAGTAAGTTCATGTCCCCACTGCACGCTCCATCAATCGTTGAAAAGTGGCTGGGGCACCTGAAATCCTTGAGGCATCCTCATGAATTCATAGAAGCCAAGCGGACAGATAAAGGCTGTCTTCTCACGGTCCTCTGGGGCCATCGGGATCTGGTAGTACCCACTGCGGAGATCCAGCACAGAGAACCACTTGCTCCGTTAGGCAGTCCAAAGCATCCTGAATGCGGGGCATTGTGTACTGATCAGGGATAGTCCACGGTTTAAGGTGCGATAATCACGCACATCCTTACTGTCCATTCTTTTTCCTCACTACCACAATGGGAAGCATAAGGCTTCTGGATTCTTGTATTACACCAGCGCTAACATCTCTTGCAGATGCCGTCTCACATCATCTATATCAGCAGGTGCCAGGCGTCGAGACCTCTCACGAAATGGTCTTTTCGTCATGCAGCGGATATTGTGCTCAGCTCCTTGCACGCATCCGTCCCATTCCTTTAAAGAAAACACTGGTTCTCTGGGCAAGCTTCTCACTGATCCTCACTTTCCATTCAGCTGGCAGCGGGGTTGCGAAATCAAACAAGTCAGGCGTTACTCTGTCATTCTTCCTTGAACTCTTGCTGCTGGGTAGCACTGCAGTGTCTGCACAATGCACATTAGCCAGGATGCAACCTCTATTTACTCGAATGTCTCTTTCAGACACATTATGAACTTGGACCATTACCTTCTGGCATAAGCATGGGCTCTAGCGGGCAAAATACTAAAGCTTGACCAGCAGTCCCTCTGGCAATTTCCATCGCCTGGTGCATCCAACATTAATATTTTATTCTTAACATCCTTTCTGATACGGACCTCTCCTGTAAGGTACACTGGGCATTTGGTGCCAGGATCAGAGACTCAGGATCCTTCTTCCATACAATTCCAACCGGTTCCTCTGGTTCTATATTTTCAGCATCTCTCTGTGCCTCATAGGCCTTCTTAATTAAAGCGGAACTCTTAAAGCTCTACTAGTCTTTGACCCTGTTTTTCATAACACAAATGTGCCAGCCTTCTGAACATATGAGCATTTGTTCCAATCAACAAAGGGACACCATCATACAGTCCAGTGGGGACACACTAAGGCTAGGGTCTCTACTTGTTTGCGCCACTCCAGCCACGGAGGTGGGGAAAGACAACCAAATTCGGATATACCCAGAATAGGGGTAGGCCTTCTCACTAACCCCCATACATGCAGTCCTTCTAATGGTTGTAAGGTCGTCTGACAAATGCTTCTGATACCAATCTTGAAACATAATTGTCACTTGGGAGCCACTGTCTAATACAGCTCTTATGAGACACTCCATTTACCTTTACAGTGGTCTCCATGGAGGGACCCACTATTCTGGACCAGTCTGGAGGCGGTAGTGGGGCCTGGGCAACTGACCTTGCCACAAAAGGACGTGAATTAGCATTTTGGTGCCTCACTGGGATCATTTCGTGCACCTCTTAACCACTGATTTGTTCTCAAGCTCTCCTTGTAGCCTATATGCAACTTTGTCAAGTGTCTTTTGGGGATTGGCATTCCTTTTCATGTGCCCATCCTTCCCACAATTATAGCAAAACATACTTTTGGAGTTTGAGCTGGCCGAGGTGCCACACTGGGAGCCAGGAGGGGGTATTACTAACTGGAAACCTTGGTGCCATCTCTGTCTGCGGCGTGATAAGCATTTGGAGACATCTCGTCAGTTTCTCCACTTCCATGGTCAAGGAATCGAGTTCGAGCTGTTATCAGCAGGAGATACATGGGTGGGTATCCCCACCCCCATAGCAGATGCAGTCGGATATAGGTCGGGGCCCGTAATTGCAGGCGTGGCCTTCATAAAGGGACTGTTTTTGAATTCCCGGATCTCTCTCAACAGTTCACCCCATTGTGGCATATCTTTTTCCTTATCAGAGCACTCATTGACTGCCAACCTCTGCCCTGAACTTCACTTGATGGGCACCCTCAGTCACTCGGGTCCTTAGCCACAGCTATTGGTGCAGGTCCCTCCAGGTCGCTTTTCTCAACTCTCAATTTCTCTCATTAACTCATCATAGGAGGTGGGGATTCCAGTCGATTTGCCAGGCGTAACTGAAGCAACAGCAGTTCTGAGAGGGGCAGACTTAGGATTCTGTCCAGTCTGGTTCGGTCCAGTTCAATCGCTGGCAAACTACCCTTTCTGAGGCATTCTTGCAACAATTTTTCCAGCCGAGAGACATACACAGACAACAACTCCCCTTGGTACTGTTGTGCATTTCTTACTCTCCACCATAGGTCCTCATCAGAATCTGGGCTCCCATACACATTCTCCAAGGCCTCAAAGATAGGCTTGTGCAATGTCGCTTCAGGGTTACTGGCCCGTTTAGCGCGGATGGTAGCCAGGGCAGGACCTCGGAGGTCTCACTAACCCTCTTTGGCACCAGGCTTCCGAGCATTGCCATTCTAGCACTTGAGGGGCAACATAGTCTATCCAAGGGTCTCCCAGTCATCCTCCCCTTGGGGGTGGGGAGGAGGTGCCAGAGAAGATCCTCAACCTTGATGAGTGAGCATGGCAGGTGCAGAAATAGGGTCTGCATTGGTTCCAGCCACCATTACGGGTACTGGAGCAGGAGAGGGTGTTGGGGAGGAACACCCCCAGGTGGCAAGAATAGTTTCTTCAAGTCCTCCACAGTTTTCCCTTTCCAGCAACCATTTGCAAATTTCTCCTCAAAAGTTTCAGATAGTGGTGGGGCTCATTCCCCCCGGTCTTTACTGTCCTTAGTTATCACTCTCCAAGCAGTGAGGGCTCCCTCTGGGGTAATGGTCTGTGGTACTTTGGAGCTATCTATGGGATCCTTAAACTCTACTAGGGCCAGGAAAGTGTGGGTGAGCAGATTAGCGTGCCGACCCACCACCACAGGATTTTGTAAACCTTCCACCTGGAAAGTACTCCCTGCACAGTGTCGTATTGATACAGGGGGATGTCAGGATAAGCATAGCATTTTGAAGTCGATTTCCTCCCAGTACACCACTCCACCAGCGAGTGCACAGCCACTTCTGTCGGGTACCCATTTATTTATTTATTTATTTTCCTTAACAGTGGTTTGTAAATATGGCCACTAGAGGACACACAATCCCAGCGGTGAGCCTCCAAAATGTAACCCCTAGATGGCGCTATCCCAGGGGCTACTACCCCTGCCTGATTTGCCACTAACAGGTTGAGGGCCTGGATCCAATGGTAGGTGCCTCCACCCAGAGGTCAGGGTTTGCAATAGTTAAACTTACTTGGTCACAGCCCTCTGGGACACTGCAACCCCTTTCTTCCACTAGTGGCCCACAATATAGCAGAATTACCTTCACAGTATACACTTACCCCCAAGGCTGGTTCAGGCACCGGGACATCCTGTAAAATAAGATACAGTGCAACAATCACAGTACAGTACTTTAACATAGACAAATACACTCAGGCAGTATAACTTTGTTGAAACAAACAGCTTTGATTTATTTGAGAGGATATAACAAGGACGAGGGAAATCAGGTTAATTAGCTTATCACTTTACTATCTACCTATGGCTCTGTGCACAGGCCTATCTCCTACCAGTTACTGTCCCTGGGTACCCAGGCCCTAGTAGCTAGTCCAAACCGTGGCAGCTGGTAGGGGCCCTTTCACCAGAAAAGGAAAATTAAACAGTCAGCAGTACAGTAATTCCATTTGGATTTAATGTGGCAATTCAACAGGGCGACCCGAATTAGTACTCCACGACCTCCAAAGAAGATATGGTCCTTCAATGTCAGCAGGGCTTTTTGATCTCCAAGAGACTCCTCACATTTATATGGTAAAAAAAAGCACTATACCAGGCAGGCTGCATCTGTATCCCAATCGCAATTACTGCACAACAACGGAGAACACACAGCAGATTCAGTTCCTGACAGACCAGTGTAATTCAACAATTTCTTCAGTCTTCTACAGGGGTGAGCCTGGTTTCACTCTTCAGAGATCTTTGATTCTTTTTCACAGGGCAGTTCAGTCCTAACAAGCAGTTACACAAGTTGTAGACCCGGAACTCTGGGCCTTGCACACGTTTTTGACTGAAACTGTGCACTGAAGGAGCACAGGGTTTCTTTCCTCACCTTCAGATCTCAAACTGAAACTCCCAACAGACAAAACCGGCACTTCCTTTGAGTTCCTCCCAGTTCTTGACTGGATTGGCTGTCACTCACAATAGACTGCTGCTGTTGGTCCAAAAGGCACGAAGTCTAAACTACATCTCCCAGAGTCACTGCCCATACAATCCTCTTGTGGCTGGCTCAGATTATGAGTCCCAAGTTCTGATTCGTCAAGGCATCATTTTAGAGCTAGTTTACCCCACGATTGGTCCAGTTCAGCAGTTCAAAACCAGAATGGGAACTAGGCAGACAGTTCTGACTGCAAAGAAAGCAGGTTAGACAAACTGTAATTTTATTATTACTGTAAATGATTTCTGGCAATCAGTTACATCTTTCAGACAGGTTCCTTTGCACTCTAGTGACTGCAAAAATGGGGTGAATTGGCAGCAGCTTGGTGGTACTCAATCAAAGAAACACACAGTCCCCATACAAACTAATTATGTCTGCAAGCAGACAGCTCTTAAAGACAGTACCAGAGGTTCTAAAAACACTCACTGATAAATGGCTTAGACGCCAAACACCATTCAGGCTTGGAGCATTCAAGCAAGCTCCTGGAAGTCTTTTGGGAACCCCCATTTGCAGGGGGGTTACACAAAAAAAAAAAAAAAAGAATCCCAGGTTCCCAAAGGTGCTTTTCACCAACTGAACTGAGCACCATTTCTCTTGGTCTGTTTTTCCTGAGACTAGCCAGTCATCCAGGTAGGGGAAAAATACCACGCCTTGTTTTCCCAGATGTGCTACCACCACGACCAAGCACTTTGTGAAAACCCTTGGAACTGAGGTGAGACCAAATGGAAGAGTTGTGAACTGGTACTGGCAGTTCCCCAGCTTGAGTCTGAAATTTTTTCTGTGGGAAGGCCTAACTGGAATATGAAATAGACATCTTTCGGATCCAGGGATACCAGCCAGTAACCTGTCTGCAAAGATGGTATCACTGTCCTCACTCTGACCATCTTGAATTTCTCTTTTTTCACATGCTTGTTCGGAAACCTGAGCTCTAAAATGGGTCAGCACTCCCCATTTTTCTTGTGCTTCAGGAATATCTTGAGAATAGGCCCCACCCCACAGGGAGGCAAGGACTTTTTCTATGGCTTTTTATATTTACATTTTTTTTTTTTTACTTCCAGATCCAGAAGACACCTTTCTGTGGGAAAGTGAGCTGGAAAACATCCATTTCTGCAGGTTTGGAAAGTGCTTGAACTGCAGATATAAAACCCAGCCCACTATTTCTAGTACCTACTTGTGTGTGGTAATGTTTACCCATTCCTGGAAGTAGTATGTCAGTCTTCCTCCCACTGGCAATGGCTGAGCAACTTAGGCACAATTGTCAGAGGTTTTTATTTTGGCTGGGGCTTAGGCAATGGAGCTGTAGCATTGTGCCTGGAAGCTACTTCTGCCTCTTCCTTTATAGTAACCTTTCTGTGACTGGTACTCGGAGGAGTAAGAGGCACAGGCTTGTAGGAAGTATGCCCAGCCTCTGCCCCCCCCCTTTCCTAGGATCTGTAGGAGATAAAGGCCTTTTCCTTGTAATCGATACTTTTGAATGTGGTTTTGTATTCATCCATTTTTATGTTTGCTGGCGCGCATGCACAAGAAACATGTTGCGGCAGCTTGCTGCAGAAGCAGGTTGTGGAGGTGCGGCACTGTTATGGCCAATGCCGCCACTGCATTTTGGGGCTTGTGTGTTGGGCACCAATAAAGGAGGATGCTGCCCGTGACACTGGTTTTAAAGCATGCCACCACCTTGACAGAAAATAGCCGCACCAGTCCGGGAACGCCTCGTCATAGAAGCAGCAGCCTGTTGTTTCGGCTATGCAGTTTGATGACAGAAGCTGAGGCTGAAATGGTGGAGTGGCCCAGATTGATGCGGCACAGTGTTAGTTCATTTGCCGATGGGGGAGCCCACTCCACGTCAGCATAATGCCCCCCCATTTGTTGTGTGCCAAGGGGTGCCCAATCCCCTCAGCATCATCGCCCCCAACAGTCTTTCTTTGCGATGGGGCCCAGTCCATTGACTTCAGTCCCCTTCCCAGTTCAATTTGCTGATGGGGAGCCCACTCCCCATTGGCATAATGTCCCCAATTTGTTGTGTGCTGAGGGGTGCCCAGTCCCCTCGGCTCTTGCCCCCCTGCTCCGGTGTGTGCTGACAGAGTACCCAATCCCCTTGGCTACAGCCCCCAAAAACATTCAGGTGGCATGCTGGGAGCCACCCCAGCATGCCAAATGTCCCTGTAAACAAAAAACCTTCCCGATGTTTTCATTTTATTTTTAAACCTGTAAAACAGAAAATGGTCCCTCATTGAGTCCAGTGGCCTCCCCAACCGCCTCCCACCCTCTGTGCACCCCTCCTCCCACACACACCCTCACCCCATACTTACCTGCAGAGTCCAGCGTGACCATTTTCGTGGACTGGGAACACGCCTGCACTCTTCAAAGCCGACCACGAACTGAAGAAATGCCGGTAAGTTGTATAATGACATAAATAGGGTTTTCAATCTTGGTGCATATCTCGGGCATTTTTGAATTTTGGCACCAAATTTTCAACATGGGTTATTGGGACCCTCCTCATGAATCTCTTCACTGCTGAATCATCTTTCAGGCCGACAATCTAAAACAACAGTGCCACTGTTCATGAGGTAGCTCTCAAAAGACTATGTTGCAAATGTGGTGAAAAAATCCACAAAATGACTGTTTCTGTGGCGTGTGTTTAGCGGTTGTTATTGCGCGTAGCAGCTTCACGAATCTGTAATATTTTCACTCCAGATTTTCAACATTACCATTTTACACACCTCCTTACGAACACTACAGCTGTCATTTTACACATCTTGGCCAAAATGTGTTTTCGCACTTCCGGCGCACAATAGCACAGTCGCTGTGGGAAATCAGTTTTCAGGATGGACTGAGAAAATGACAGTGACACTGTCCATGAACAGAGGTCCTAAAATGCCTATGCTGAAAATTTGGTGATGAAAGCCCATAAAATGACTGTGTTACAAGTGTGCATTGCGCAGTTTCTACGCACCTTGTAACTTCGCAAAATTTGCAATATTTTTATGTCAGATTTTCAACACTGGCATTTTTTCACACCTCCTTATGGACAGTACAGCTGTCTTTTCACATCCTGGCTGAAATGTGTTTTCCACCGCAGCGCAGATTAGTGCGGCTCGCTTTGGGAAATCAGTGTTTAGGACAGATTAAGACTGAGCAAGTGAGAGGGGGGAGTCAGCGAGCCCAACTGAGCTCTGCTGAGATTGCTTCAGATTTCTTTGTGGGCAGAAAAAGGCACCAATGCAGGCAGGAGCCCAGTACAAAGGGCAGCCTGCAGTGCGCTAAACAGAACGAAAGGGTGAGAGGGGGGGAGGAGCGAGCCAAACGGAGCTCCTGTTGGAAACTACTTCATGATTTCTTTGTGGGCAGAAAGGCGCCAACGCAGGTAGGGGCCCAGTACAAAAGGGCAGCCTGCAGTGCTGGAATAAAAAGAATGAGCAAGTGAGAGAGGGAGAGTGAGCGAGCACAACGGAGCTCTGCTGGGACTTTAGAGTTTCCTACCCTCTCGCCCAGGGTCCTCTGTGGTCCTATATTACAGCAGGGTCTCTGGAGTGGAGACAAAGCAATGATTGGATACTTTTAGGATTGCTGTAATAATACAGATTTAGTTGTTCTGTTTATTTCTCTAACTGAACTAAGTACTGAGCTATACTGTTATGATTGCTGTAATAATACATATTTATTTGTTCTGTTTATTCCTCTGACTGAGCTGAGTAATACTTGGAGTGCAACAGGATTTCTAACTGGACTAAGTGAAACTATAGGAGAGCTGAGAACAAAAAGTATGGGAGCTGAGGGGTAAAAATCAGACAAGGAGGCTTTAGGGGTGCTACAGATACAGTATCTAATGGGTGAGATTTGAGACTCAATGAACCCATCAGCAATGGGGCAGTAGGGGGACTAGTGTGGGGGGGAGACAGGAATTTGAGTAAATAGGAGCCTAAAAGTTGTAGTAGGGTACAGAACCTGGGAGTAAGAGCCCGTAACATAAGATGGGGGCCAAAATGGGGCAGATGCCACATGTCAATAGGGCGGGCATCTTTGGAAGGGTGGTGGGGTGTACAGGGTGTTGGTCCGCCATGATCCTGGACTGGGCTTGGAGGATGGGGAGGGTGTATGGTCTGTAGATGACTGGGTAATTTGAGGAAGGGACTGTGGAGGTTAGGGAGTAGTCTAAGTGGCAGGGCAGATGAGTATGGTAGGCATCCTGGCTGGGGGGGAATAGGGGATGGCAAGGGGTGACGGAGGAAATCCAACTAGGAAGTGAAACTGACCCCAGTATCAGAGGCACTAGCAGAAAAGAGAGGAGAAGGAGGGGTGCCTGAGGTGAGGGGGGCTCCTGACGGGAGAGGAAGAGACCACAATGAGTACCAGGGAAAGAGCAGATGGCTGCAGGTCGGGAGGGACCTGGGGTGGGACCAAGGGTGGCACGGAGGGGAACAAGTAGGAGGGGGGGAACCGATAGGGGGAAGAGATGTAGGGGGGTATCGACTAGGAATAGATTCAAGCCTCTGCTATGGGAGAGAGAGAGAGAGAGGGAGCAGGAACATACTGAAGGGGGGAGAACAAGCAGGGCATGAGAGGGATGGCAACAGGTAGGGGAAGAGATAGCGAGGACAGAAGGGTAGAAGGGGCTAGCAAGGAAGGAGGGGTGGTGACTGGAGGAGAGAAGGCTACAGGAATGGGGAAGGATGGGAGGGGCATCACTATCGGGGTAAAAGGGAATGGAGACTCTAAATCGACACCAGCAGGGATAGGAGAGGGGTTGGAAATCAGCAGGGAAGGAGGGGAGGTCGACATGGGGAGCCCAGTAGGAAGTAGTCAGGCTGGGAAGGGGCTCAAGGGGGATGGGAGGAATAAGGTAGAGAAAAGGGATGAGGTGGAAGTAGGGGGTACAGATACAGAAGTCACAGAGGGTGCAACTGGTGGGGTTAAAGGGCAGGGAAGAATGAATACTGAGGTGGTAGGAGAGGCATTAGAAGGGAAAGGGTTTAAGAGACGCAGGGGTACTCATCCTGGGGGATTCTATACTGAAAGGGGTGAGATGGGGCTGAAGGAGGAAAAGGCACAGCCGTATTTGGGTTGAAGCTATCCTCAGGTTGACTGCAGGAGGGGCAGGGCAGGCACTGCTCAAGTGTGCAGTGAGTGGGAAGAAGAAACCTCAATTAGTGTTGCATGTGGGTACAAACAACTTGGCGGGGGGAGACCATGGAAGTAGTGAGGGGGAGGTTTGACTAGTTGGGCAGGCTGGCAGTGTGAGGGGTTGGGGGAGTCAGCATTTTTGAAGGTACTCCCGGTACCATGTGCAAGCATGGGGAGGAAGGGTAGGATTGAGGAGTTTAATGAGTGGCTGAGGGACCGGTGCCACACCAAAAATTATGGGTTAATGACTAACTGGGATAGGGTCTGGGGAGAATAGTGACTTGTACGCGGGGGACAGGGTACACTTGAGCAGGAAGGGGAGGGGAGTATTAAAGGCAGGATTAGAGGGGTATATCTCTACTAAGGTGGATTTAAACTAGTGGGGGGCTGGCAAAAAGACTGAGTTTGGTAGAAAAATCCAGACAGGGAGCCTAATGAGCTCACCCCCCTAGATATAGGTAAAGGCGGAGGCGTAGTAACCCCCGGAGAGGGTGGGCAGAGTGGTCTGAGTGTAATACAGACGGCACCACCACCCGGTAAGAATAACAAGGAGAAAGGGTGCAGACTACCAGGAGGAGGGACACAGGCCAAGGAGAAGAAGAGTGAGGAGAAGGAGGGGTATGGGTGGAAGGTGGTCTGACTAAATGGATAGAGAAATATGCATTTACACATCTGGCACAGCTGTGGGAAATCAATGTTCGGGACAGAGTAAGAAAATCATAGTGACAGTGTTCATGAGCAAAGGTCACAAAATGCCCATGTTGAAAATTTGGTGAAATAATTCCACTAAATGACTATGTTACGTGCATGTGTTGTGCAGTTTCCATGTACGCTCGGAAGTTTGAGCATTTTTAATATATTCACTACAGATTTTCAACATTGCCATCTCTTCACACCTCCCTATAAATGGTACAGCTGTCATTCTTCACATCCTGCCCGATCTGTGTTTTCATACATCTGGTGCACAATGGCACGGTCGCTGTGGAAACTCAAATTTTGGGACACATTGACAAAATCACAGTGCCACTGTTCATGAGAAGAGGTCCCAAATGTTTTCATGAGGTGGGGCCACAAATGGCCATGTTGAACATTTGTACTGCAAATACCAACAAATGCCCCGGGCGTTACAGTTTTTAACCATAACGTCCCACCCTGTACAGACTGACTGGCATCAGGGGTGTGCCTTTGGATTGCCAACTGTAATACTCATGCCATTCCAACCCCACCCAACCCCCCACGCTGCAGCCACTGACAGGCATCGAACTGTGCCTTGGACTCTTCGGCCCCAGAGTTCACCTCATTCTATACTGCACCCATTTCAGCATATGTCCTTATGGAGTGGGGTGACTGTAAAACCAAACACTCCAAGGCACACCTCAACACATTATTTATTTATTTATTGAATTGTGTTGACCCGGTAGGCCCACTGGGCCTAGAAGTCTCTTTTTCAGGGGCGACCAGGGAGAGGGGGGATACAGATGGTAACCAGCTGAAATTAAACTAGATTAAGCTGTTGGTGGTATTTTGTTTAGTGAATGGGGGAAATTTTGGCCAGGACACAGGGGGGAATTCCCCTAGTCTTTTGGATAAGTGACATGGGATCTTTAACAGAAGGCATGTCTCTTTTTTACCCTTTTCAATTGTCCCCCCAAAAAAATGACAGGACTTTAAAAAAAAATGACAGGACTTACAATTTACAAAGTTGTATTCTGAACCTAGGCACTTTAAACAAAGCTTGTGGCCGTCTACCCTTGTCAGGAGCTGGAAGCAATTTTTACAATTTTTAGAAACTGGAGGTCTACAAGGTTCCTCTGACATACTAGTCTAAGAGAACCTTAAAAATATTAAAACTGTTCTCAAAAACACTGCAGTACAAGAGCCCAAAGTAAAAAAAAAAAAAAAGTTTTTGTATTAAGAAAACTGTGCCAATGGTCAAACTGCAGTTCCTGTAACAAGAACCCATTAACTAAGGTGAAAGGGCACAGACAGAAACTGAAAGTGAAAATGCTCCATTTTCTGCAGATAAAAAAGTAAACCATTGTTAAGTAAATAAGTGAATTTAGTTAGCCGAATAGCCAAAAAGATAACAGTAGCCAGATAGGGTAGTCACTTGTTCCTGGGAATGAATTGGGAACTGGAGAGACTATAAGTTATTAAAACAACACCAAGCTAATGCAGAGTAATCAAAATAAAAGAACTAAGACATTTTACTTTAAATAAACTGACTGGAGAACCAGCTGTTACCAGAGTTCACTACAGGGTGACTGCTCTCTTCAGGCACAGAAACAGATCTGAGCAATGGACAGTGTGGAGCGTGACTGCAGAGTTTGAACCTGCATTCCATTTCTAAAATTTGCAAAAAAAAGGTTCTACTGTCCGGGGTGACACTCTCAGCCAAGATTACTGTTTTTAAACATTAAGTACGGGATTCCCGAGGTTAGAATGGAAAAATAAAACATTTGAACAAGATACAATTCACACAGAATAACATATGTAAGATCTACTAGGTTCTAAGTAGAAGTAGAAGCTTACCCTCAACTGGGATCCTGTGAGATGTAGATAAGTATTATCCTGGTTGGATATTTTGACATTTGCATCGACTTACTCAGCTCTCCTCTATCTCTGCATGAGGAACCACTATTTATGCCTGATTTACTGTGCTGTATTCTGCAGACTCCTGTCAGGAAGAATAGCCCTCTTCACAGCATAGGAGCAGGATTTTCTCCCTGACAAAATTCCAATTAAAGGGAGTGTGGAAAGCTAACCCTCCCTCCACCTCCATTTGACCACAGTTTTTAAAAATACAATGTATGATTGTTTGCCTTCTGTAGAATTTATTTAGATAGCTGTTTGGTTTGCAATGTGTATCCATTTCCATTTTCTTAGTAAACATGAAAAAACTGTCCATCCTCAATATTGGTGTAAACAAAAACATGTTTATTTACAGCTCTTGAATTTCCCCCACTATGTTCTTCCTGAAAGCTGGGAATGCCAAACCCAAAGTCTAGCCACTCATGTTGCAGTGGGGGGAGACTATTGCATCGTGAGTGATGGATGTGTGTAGGTATTCCTTTTTTTCATTGTTATTATTTATGATTATTATTATTAAGACCAGAAGATCACAACATTACAGAAAATTAGAAAGGTCATATACAGCATAAATGACTACATCCATGAAATTGAAACAATACCATATGTACTTAAGGGGACTGAGCAAGTATGATTAAGATACATTTTAAAATATTGAAAAAATTGGCGGGTTTCTAAAGTACAGGAAGGATACTGTGGGGAAAAAAGCAACAATTTAAAACAAAACGAGATTGGATATTATTACACCAATAACTGCCTTATTTTGCTTTTGCTGAAGGAAGTAAAATAATATATATATATGTGTGTGTGTGTGTGTATCTAAAATGAGTAGGGAAATCCCTGAATCCTGACTGGATAGTACCTATACATGATGACAGTACTACCAATGGGTGAAATGTGATTTTGAATGTTTTTATTCTTATTTTCAAAATGTTCCCCACAAAACCATTTTATAAGCCTATAAGACTCTCTCCAGGGTGTAGTACTTAGATAACCGCACTTACAGGGGTTGAAGTCACCCAGCTTTGTGCATTACTGTGCCCCTTGGCAGGGCTGGCTTTAGAGTTTTGGGGTTCACCAGTAAGTTAAGTCATGGGGTCCTTGCCCAGCCCACCTTGACAATGTCTTTTACTGTCCCATATACACAGCATTTTACTTTCAGTACAACCAGTTACATATTTGTGATTTTTTTAGGGGGAGGTAGCAATATTAGTCAGTGGGGCCCCTTTGACAATCCAACTCATGTATTGGCTATGCCTTGACAGCCACCACTGGCGATCCCCACTAACAATGGCGTTCAGCTCAGAATAAAGGACTTTTAAACTTGGCACCAGTTCCCACCCCTGTGCTTCCAACCAATCGGAGGCACCTTCAAGAGCGAGGGGAAGAATTTGAACTTGTGTGCTGCCGCTTTAAACTGTGCAAGTCAGCATTCTGACTCAGAGAGTCAGAAGCCTCCAGAGAGCAGAAGGGGGAGTTAAGAGGACAGGAGCTGTTTTGAGAGTCTCCCCCCCCCCAAAGGCCACCAGAGATCCCTGCTAACAAGGGTGTTCAGCCCAGAACAAAGGACTTTTAGACTTGGTGCCAATTCCTACCCCTGTGCTTCTAACCAATCAGGAGGCACCTGCAAGAGCAAAGGGGTGTCACTTGTAATGTGATAAACCCTCTAATATTATTATTGTATAATATTTGTAAAATAAATATATGGTATGTGAAGGTCTGTTTAGACAAGAAAGCAGTGATAACTGACCTTTGACCTCAGAGGTGACAGTGTTGAAGCAGCTGGCTGTTAGAAAAGCTGGTTTAGGGAAAACTGAATCAAAGGTTTCCTGTTCTGTTTAACAGTGGGCTCTGGCCATCTGCCAGGAGATAGGACCTCATAAAATTTTATGATTCCTGCAGGAAGAGACTATTTGGTCACAGAACCTTGTTATCAGTCGTAAACCTAAGATCATCCTTGCAAAGCAGGAAACCAGCAGACAGATCAAAGAGAAATGTTTTGATCAAAGAGACTCATATTTTGGGAAATTGCTAGTTGCTGATTTTCACAGTAATAACATACATCCTTGTGGATATTTATGCTAAGAAGTTAAAGTTATAGGAAGATTTAACTGTGGCCTTACCAAAGGGGGGGGTGAGGAGATGGATTTTGAAAGGGTCAGGCATCTGATGGAAATTTGCTTTTTATTCTGGACTCAAGAGAGACACTTAGTTCTCTGGACTTAAGAAGGCACTTTATGGTAACATCTAGCTAGGCAGGAACTTTTAAGTATTTGTGTTCTGTAACTTCCCATTTATTTTATGTCACTGTAAGTTATTGATATATTTGTTCTGTGTTTGATTTTACCTATTTTACAATTTTTAGTAAACAATATTTTCCTTGACATACTGCCTGTGTCTTCTCAGTTTTCTTTTGCATTTGAATGCTAAACCAGTGTTTAAGTCTGACAGCTGTTAAAGGCTTGAATGTGTTACTAATCTTGTTAAAGGTAAGAATATACCTAGGTCTCATGTTGAGTCATAAGGGTACATTTTGGAAACCTGGCTGGGTGCCACCGGGTGAAAGATTGTACTGCATTCCTGAAGAGGGTACATATTTGTGCCTGTTAACTGGGTGCACTAGCATAAGGTTCACATTTGACCCCCAGGACTCAAGGCTAGTAGGTGATTCGGACCCAAAACAGACAGGAGGGTTACCCTGTCTGTCCCCTGTTCACACTATTGTGTCCCGAGGTTGGCACTGTGGGAGCAGAGGGCCGGACTTACAGAGCACATTTGTGACATCACTCTCTTGTATATGTAACCCCCTGACAAATGAGGGTTCCCGAAAGTCTTCCTTGGCTGTGCCTAAATGCCCACTGCCAGGTTGGTATCCTGTGTCTTAGCATTTTAAAAGTGTTGTATGAGAGTGCCTTAATGCCTCTGTGCTCTGTCTCTTTAAGAGCTGCCTATAACGTGGTGCTTATTTAATCTGGGAGGGGGCTGAGTGTTTCTATGCTTGAGTCCCGCTCGGGCTGCCAGATAATTGCTCCATTCTGCCATCGCTATTTGCGCAGAGGGAGCTCTATTAGAAGCTGTACTTATTTGCTGATTATCTATTAGAAAAGTAATGATACTGTAGTTTGTCTAACCTGCCCTCTTTGCAGCATGGACAGTTCTGTTTGTCACCACCACCTGGACTGCCAGAATGGGTCAATCAGTACCTCTGAGGACCCTAAAATGGAGTCTGTCCCCAGGGGTCTTGTGAGAGTGAATTTCTGTAGAAATTGTAGTTTTGAGACTTTGGCACCTAAATGCACATGGAGGGGGAGCCCCTGCTTTTAACAGACAGATTAATCAACGAAACAAACATTTTGGACCGAAAGGAAATTCCCAAGCTGCCTGCTGCAGTGAGTCAGTCTGGAGGTAGAGTTTGGAGAGTGAACAGCTCGAGAGATTCGAGCAGCTGCTTCTGCGTAATTTGCGCGGAAGATTGGTGGAAAGGCTGAGTTTGGCCTGTCTGCCTGCTGTTCCTCGAGAGGGAATCCTTTGAAAGGCTTAGCAAACGGACTGTATCCAAATTAGAGTGTGACAAAGCCACTGAAGAGTGACCAGATTTAAACCTGAAGAAGACCGAAGACTTGCTGTACGCAATCGGCCTGTCAGGACATCCGGTTGCCACAGAATTCCCGGTTTTGCTCAGAAACACTGATATTGCTGCTTGACTGCTATCTGCATTCTGGTATGGTGATTGCTTTACTATAAATGTGCTGTTTGCTATTAGTGGGTTGCAATTTGGTTCCCCACTGTTTAATTGTGCCACGCTTGCTGGAAGCTGCATCCAGCCTTTCTGGACTAATATCCGAACTATCTTACCTGGATTGGGCCCTGTCATACTGGCCCAGCCAGCTACTTCAGGTGCAGAGAACACCATCGACGAGAGACCTGCCCGGGGGTCAGTCCCCTGCTCAACACCATGAACAGTAATGACACCACGGTGAATCGTGTGGGCCCTGCTTCTCCTGGCAAACCAGCAAGTTATCCTGCAGTCTCCATTTCATCCATCCTGTGTCCTGTACTGGGTAGCGGAGTAAACACCAGGGTAGCTCTCTGCAACAACAGCTCAATCAAAGTGGTGTCATCTGATTTAATTGTTTTGTCTAATCATCACAAACTGAGCCTCCTGGCTTCGGATTACAAATTGTGTGTGGTTGTGCATGCCTTTTCTTTTCATCACAGGACCCCAACCAGCTGCGAAGCCAGCCTACCCCAGGCAACGTTCCAGGCTAGCCCACCTTACTTCCAACTGGGTACCCAGAGCGTGTGACTGTGCAGGGACTAAAAGTGCATGCATAATTGCCCGACTAGATCAGTTTTAGGATCAATCAACCTGATTACGCCCCTCCCTTGTTCAATTCCCCTGAATAAATCGGATCTAACTCTTTTTGCATTTAATCTGACTGTGATTCCAGTTTGTACCAAAAACACTGTACTGTTGTTATTTCCTGTGCCTAACCTTGTTTTACAGGGGGTCTCCAGGGTTGAACTGGTGGAATCAGCCCTGGTGGTAAGTGCAAACAGTGTGAAGATTTGTATGCTGAATAGGCAGTACTGTGACAGTGTTTGTTGCATATTGTCTAGGCCACGAGAAGGGAAAGAGGGGGGTTACAATGTCCCGGAGGGCTGTACCCAGGTTAGCCTTGTTAGTAACAACCCTGTCCTCCGGGTGACCCTTTTCCGTACCTAGGCCCCTTAACCTGCAACTAGCCAAGCAGGTGGGGTAGTAACCTTGGGGATAGCGCCACCTAGGGGTTACATATATAAGCGGTATTATTCAAGCCGCACCTATGCTGCGGCCCATGCACCAAGGAGTAATGCAGTTGTCTGCCGAGAGTCTGCCGGAGTCAGCTGGTAGACAGCCAGTCCGCCTGCCACTTTGGCCCTCACCCTACCGATTGTATCCATTTCCCTCCTGTGACATAAGGTCACAATCTGCCTGTCTGGGTAAAAGCTGTATGCCTCCCCGTTTAGTTTATATTTACCATATGGCTCTACATTGTTTCTCCTATGTCTGTCGCTGCCACATTTCCTTGTATTATACCTTGCTTACTCATTTGAAAGTTGCAATATTTCCACGACTGTCACTGTTTACTTCATTTACCAGTGCTGCTTATTTTAAAATTTCATTATTTATGCTGCTGACACAGTTTTGTTTGTTTACTATACCTTTGCTGCATATTTGGTATTGCAGCCTATTGCCTACCTCTATATTCTAGACTCTGTATCTCCCTGTATCATTGACATTAGCCTGACTCCTTATATGGAGTAATATTTAATACTCCAGCCTACAGTACTGCCTGCCTCTACTGACTACACTCTGAATCTTCTGGTACTTCTGACTATTGCCATTTCACCCAGTTTAGGGTAAGCCTGTTTTCTACTCCCAGCCTACTTCTAACTTCCTACCCTGAATCTAGGATAGACTAACACTCTACACAGAGTTGGCCTGTATTTCATGTTAATGTTAATTGTGATTGGTTGGCATCCATGGCACTCCAGACATTACCTCATGGGTTACAGCCCACCTGATAGGCTAATGATGCACATGACCCAGATCAGATTTCCAGTATATCCAAGTCCCAGGAACCCCTGCTCTTCAGTTTTGAATCATGCATCTGTATAGGCAAGAAGCATACCAGGAATCCCTGTCTGCTCTATACAAGGTAGGAAACAGCAATCTGATTTCTTTTTGTGCAGTTGTTTCAATCCTTGATCCTACCTAAAAGGTTTTTTTAACAGGGCTCTCAAGAGCCAGTTCTTATTGTAAATTCCGTTGTTTTGTGGCTATCTAAAAGTTTTTGTTAAGCATTGCATCTTCTGTGATTGCCTAGAAACGCTGGTGTGTCTGTTGCTCTTATTTAGCTGGCTACCTTAAGGTAACCAGTGGTCGAGCCCCTTATTTGCTTCTCTTCTCCCTGGGGCTCGCTATTAGAGCTGCTCTTTATGGTTAATTTGGCCACTCTGACCTTTTTTTCCGGTCCTGCAGCTCCCCAGCCACGTGTGTGGCCTATTCTATCGTCCGGGGACGCTCCCCCTCGCCGCCGCGCTTGCCGGCGTCTCCTGGGCCTTCTCGGCCCTCTCTGCCAGCGTGGTGGCCCAGCCACGGCCTAGGGGCTGCCTTCTTCCACGCCGGCCGGCCCGCTTCCAGGCCAGCGCCATCCTCCCTCGATGCCTGGAGCTGCGTGGTAGGTCCTATACCTCCTCCCTCCTCCCCCCCTTGTCGCAGTTTCTTCCGGCCGAGCGCTGTCTTCTTTCCCCAGGCGCTCGGTCCGGCAAGTCGCGGTAGGCCACAGGCCTACCTCCCTCCCCCCCCAACGGACTAGAGAATTAAAGGGAGGAAGCAGAGCCTAGTCGCGTGTCTGCGGGAGGCCAGAGCTCCCTTGTCGCCACATTCTCTCCCCACCGCCTCCTCTCGTCCGCTCCCAGGCCGCGTTTCGGGAGGCGGAGAAGCGATCCCTCGCTCGAGCTCGAGCGGGCCTTGTGGGTCCTCCCACGCAAGGGACCGAGGGCAAGACCCTCCAGCGCGGCTCTCCTTGGGCTTTCTCCCGACGCTTCTCTCTCTCTTATCGGGGAGGCGGGACATCGCAGGCATATATGCTACAAAAAAATAAATAAATAAAAAGGAAATGAAAAACAGGGAAAACCAGGTAGCTCAGGCAGTAGGATGTTCCATGGAGAGCCCGAGGATTGGGTCTCCACTCCAGCAGTTCGCTCCACACCCAGGGATGAACTTCTCCCAGGGGCCAGCTGGTGGGGCAGTATAGCGCTGTGTCCTAGGCTATGAGTGGCAATTCTGGTGATACCAGCACACCAGACCTGGTTTGAATCCCACAGCCCCCCCACAGTGTTTTTTCTGTTTTTTAAAAAAAAGGGGGAAAGAAAAGGAGAAAAGGGGAGCATACCATCCTTAACCTGCTCGGGTCCCTCACATAGCGACCCCAGTAGAGTCTCTGGAGTCCCTCTCTCCGCATGGTGGCCCCGGCCCCTCCCACAGCGGGCCTCGGTTCCACCAGGAAAAACATGGCTCCCTCCCCTAACTCCCTGCGATAGGGGTCCTCCCATAGCACCCCTATTCTCAGGCACTCCCTCTGTTTCCCCCGGCCATCTTCCCCCCCTCATTTCCGATTGGGGCGTAAGGAGAAGTTTATATTCATACAAGGGGAAAAGAGAGAGGGGATAACGGGGTTATCGGCCTCCTTACAAGTCTACTTTTTCTCTCTAATTCCAGATGGTTAATTACCCACTATACTTAAATTAGTTTTAACCAGGAAGTCCCGCAGAGTTGAAAAACAAGTCATTTCCAGGTGCATCCTGGGGGCAGAAACAAACAAAACCAAGCATTTGTCAATGCCGAATGTTGTCACGCTGGCATTGGCAGTGGGAGTGGCGGAGCTAGAGACGCATAGTGCTGTGATTTTGTGAGAGTGTCTCAAAAGGTGATTTTGCCCAGCGAGCACGCCATTGTGCGCCACAGCCGCGGAAACACATTTTGGGCAGGCTGTGAAAAATGGCAGCTGGACTGTTTGATGTGCACAAATGGCAGTGGTGAAAATGTGGCATGAAAATAATGCAGATTGACGGAGTTACAAGGGTGCATGGAAACTGCGAAATGCATGCTTGCAACACTTTTGCATGGAGTTTCGGCACCAAATTTTCAACATAGGGATTTTAGGAGCTCTGCTCATGAATAGTGTCACCGTCATTTCCTCAAACTGGGAAAACTGATTTCACACAGCGGCCGTGCAAGTCTGTGCCGGATGTGCAAAAACACATTTCAGGCAGCTGTAGTGTTCATAAGGAGGTATGGAAAAATGCCAATGATGAACAGCTGGAGTGAAACTATTACAAATTCACAAAGTCATGAGTGTGCGTGCAAACTGTGCAATGCACGCTCATAAAACACTCTTTTTTTTTACTTTCATTCTCAAATTTTCAACATAGGCATTTTAGGGCATCTGCTAATGAACAGTGTCACTGTCATTTTCATCATGTGTCTCAAACACAGACTTTCCACAGCGACCACGCTATTCTGCGCCAAACTGCGAAAACAGATTTTGGTTAGGATGTGAAAAATGACAGCTGTACTGTTCATTAGGAGGTGCAGAACAATGGCACTATTGAAAATCTGGGTGAAAATATTAGAGAGTTTCAGACGTGCGGCGTGTGCAAACCTGCGAATGATGCTCGTGACACAGTCATGTTATGGAGTATTGTCACCAAATTGTCAACACAGGCATTTCAGGACCTCTGCTCATGAACAGTATCACTATCATTTTTGTAATGTGTCCCGAACACTGATTTCGCACTGCGAACACACTATTCTGCGCCGAAAGTGCAAAAACACATTTCGGCAAGGATGGGAAAAATGACAGCTATACAGTTCACAAGAAGGTGTAGTAAAATGCCAATGTGGAGAATCTGGCATGAAAATATTGTGAATGCACTAACTTACAAGCGTGCATTGTACAGTTGCAACGTACGCTCGTAAAACAGTCATGTTTTGAATTTTTCCCACAAAATTTGCAACATAGGGTTTTTGAGAGCCCCCCTCATGAACAGTAGCACTGTCATTTCATTACACAGTCCCGAAAGGTGATTCCATGCAGTGACCGCGAAATCACCTTTCAGGACCTAATAATGCCATGACAGTGCAAGAATTCATGAGAAGGGGTCCCAAAACCCCACATTGAGTTAATCGCAAAATGCCTGAGATATGTACTAAAGTTGAAAAACCTATTTATTACATTATACAGCTTACCGGCATTTTCTCAGTTCATGGTCAGCTTTGAAGAGTGCAGACGTGTTCCCAGTCTGCCAGAAGATAAATCACGCCGTACTCGGAGGAAAGTATGGGATGAGGGGGTGGGAGGCAGGGTGCACAATGGGTGGATGCGGGTGGGGAGGGGGTCACGGAGACTACGAGAGACCGTTTTCCTTTACAGGTTCAAAAAGAAAAAAAACACTGGGACATTTTTTTTTTCCAAGGGATTTGTACGCTGGGTGGGCTCCCAGTGTGCCACCTAACTGTTTGGGGGTGTCTGTAGCCATCGGGAATTGGGCACCTCATCGGCAAACAACAGGGGAGGATTTATGCCGACGGGATTGGAGCACCCCGGCCAGCACAAAGAAGAAGTACAAGGTTGAGGGGATTGGGCACCCCTTGGCATTAAACATATGGGGGTTATTTCTTCCGATGGGGAGGCTTCCCATTGGCACACAAGGAAAGGGGGTCGGGTAAGAGCCAAGGATTAGGGCACCCCTTGGCATATCACAAATGGGGGATGCTTTTATGTCAACAGGGAGGGGGCTCCCCCATCGGCACATTCACAGGGGCAGGTACAGCCGACAGGGGGGATTGGGCACACCTGAACTGGGCAGTTCGTCGGCCAGTGTGCTGCCATGTACATAATGGGGGCGAATATGGCAAGAAAAGGACCGCTGCGTCTGACGAGATTTGCTCGGATTGCAGCGGACCTTTCTTAGATGTGCTCTCCACATTATGTGTGCATGGTGTGGTGCCAGCATGTAGGTTGATTGGGAATGCAGGACGACCTACTGATGCGTGCCCTGCATTCGCCCAATAACGACCACGCCTCCAAAGCTGCACTGTCCCAAGATGTTGGCTGTGCAAGTGCGCCAACACAAAAATGGGGAAATATTCAGTAATAGCATGTTACAAGGAAAATCATGCAGCTCAGAATGGAGAAAGGAAACCAAAAGGGTTGGAAAGTGCATTATTCAGAAGGTCATTTGTGCCACTTGGAAAGTTACATGATAATACTGTACTGGCTAGAACACAACAGTGTGCTTCCAGACCCAGGAGCCAATATGCATGTGGAGTACTCCTGCTGGGTTGATAAACAAAATATAAATGGGGGAAAAAAGTCAGGTAAAGACAAAATTGCTCTGTTGGTATGGCTAATGTGCAGCTGTGAGCATAGTTGGATTTCTAAGTAGCTGAGTGCTGAACTGTGTGGGAGACCTTCATGTTTTTCCTGGTCTGACACAATAGAATGCTTTTATTACATCTTAAATGAGTCTCCTGCTTTACTGTTGCGTTACCTTGGTAATGAGGTACATACACAGCAACAATTGTGTTGTTGTGTTTTGAAGAGGACAGGGGAAGGAGAAGATATACAGCCAAGTGCCGGTATAAACACAGGACCAGATGTGTGTTACTGAGCAGCACATGCTGAGAGCTGCTGAACAGCTGGTTGCCTGCTTCTGCAGAATGCTTGAAGTGTACATGTGGAGTCGGAGTGCGCTGTGATGTTAAATGGAGGAGATTTGACTGGAACAAAATAGTTTACCTGCTCATCCACAGTGCCATGTGGCAGATGCCTGGGTAATGAAGCTAAGCTGTTTACCAAGGAAGGAGTGGGAGTTTAATACAATCAACTCAGAGCCTGTATTTATACTTTTAACACCATACAAAGTATGGAGGGCCTGACTCAAAATATAAAGTGTATTGTAAGGTATCAGGATACAAAACCATAACGCATGAGTGCCAGAGCCTGGAGTGAGTTATGAACCACAAGTGTGTTACGACATTCCTGCCTCCTCACAAGTAATCATAAACTGAATTTTGAGTCTGGCCATTCCTTAGTTGATTTATATACTGTGCATTTATATACTGTACCATTTATGTACTGTACATTTATATACCGTACCAGTTATATACTTACCATTTGCATACTGTACCATTTATATACCATACCATTTATACACTGTACATTTATATACTGTACTATTTATATACTGTGGATTTATATACTATACCATTTATATACCGTACCAGTTATATACTTACCATTTATGTACTGTGCATTTTTATAATGTACCATTTATATACTGTACCATTTATATACTGTACATTTATATACCATACCATTTATACACTGTACATTTATATACTGTACTGTTTATATATGGTCCATTTATATACTGTATCATTAGTTCACTAGTTATTTAAATCCACTGATTGTGTTAAAATGCTACTGTTTTTTCTTGATTCTAAGTGCTGCTTATAAGTTATGATCATTGAGATGGCATCCGCATTGTGAAAGTTAATGTCAGATTGATTCCATATTTCATAATGATGTACCTAGCTTTCAAGATATTGTGACCTACCCAACAACAAAGAGAACGTGATATCTTGAGGTTAGATACATCCTCAGCAAGGATAACACTTGTTATCTTGCCACATTTATCTCCTCTGTCATTGATTACATTATATATCTCCTCTTCTCATCTCTCATGGCATCTAATCTCAAATATCATCTCATCTCATATTATATTGTATCATCTCATCTCATACATCATATAACATCTCATCTCATATCATATATCACATATCACATATCACATATCATATCATATCATATCATATCATATCATATCATATCATACTGTATGTCTCAGATCACCATGAAGAAATGTAGGCTGGCTATGCTTTAAGCAGGAATGCAATGTGCCAAAAAGTGTCACAGGCAATGTGTAAAGACTGAAAACAGAAAAATGTGTTTCATCCCATTTCGGTCTCCCCAGTGTGATGTACAGTAGTTATTGTCTCAGCCCAGGTCAAGAAGTCAGAGAGCCAGTGCTGGCAATCGTTTGGGCCATGATAAGCCCAAAACAGGACAGTAATTTAAAGACAAGTGTAACCCCTATGCGGTGCATTTCTAAGGGCTACTATCCCTGCCTGTATGGCTATACACAGGTTGAGGGTCCTGAGTTCTCCAATTAGGTGGCTCCACCCAGAGAAATGGTATTGGGGTTGCATATCTGCTCCGGTATAGCCCTCTGGGAAGCTATAACCACCCAGCAACCCTCCTAGTGGCCTAAGATATAGCACACTGGTAAATTCACAGTCAATAGGTAGCAGTAACAATGCGCTCACACCCTTCACACTTACCACCAGGGCTGTACTTGTGGCAACTGCCCTGCAGACCCCCTGGAAAATAAGGTTGGAAATTCAGCAATACAATCTTCATACTATAACCCAACTAATAATATGCATACCAGCCAGGTTACACATGAAAAAAGACAATCAGATTTATTAAGAGGGAATGAACAAGGAAAAGACATGAATCTAGTCAAATGATTTGTATTCTGACTTAAATCAGGTTTTCTGGCATGCACTTTAAGTCCCAGTTATACAGTTCAGCAACACTGAGTACCCAGAATGTTATGCAGGCTACCCTGAAGTGTTGCCCGGGGTGGCCAGTGTTGCAGCTGTTGTTGGGGCTCTTGACGGAAGCAAAGACAGTTAAACATGCAAACAACCCAATTATTTGTAATCCAAGCCAGTTGGCTCAGTCCGTTGCAAAAACCCAATAAATGAAGACAATTAGATGGTACCACAGTGATTTAAGTTTTTGTTGCAGTGAGCTACCCTGATTTGTACTCACGCTACCAGGAACTGGCTGCACTGCAGGCGAGATATAGACCTCATGGTGATGATCAATGGGCAGGGGGAAGCTGCGACGACACGATGCACCTCCAGGTGATCGCAACCTGCTCAGTGGTGTTGGGCAGGGGGCCAAATCCCCAAGCCGGTCTCTCGTCGAAATGGTCTCTGGTGCAGGAGTAGCAGCCTAGGCTGAGATGGCAGGGCCCAGGCCAGGTGAACAGTTCTGGCAAAGTTCATGATCTTCTGCTGGTGAAGCCTCCAGCTGGCGTAACAGATTCGGTCATGGGGAACCAACTCACGACCCACAAAACATATTCAGCACATTTAAATCAATAGCTATATTGGGAAACAGTTCGGATTCAGTCCAGTTGCTGATCAACAGCTTTACTGCACAAACCTTTCAATCCGAGTCTATTTCTCACACAAGCTGGGATGATCGCTTCCAGGGGAAAGTCTTCGGTCCAAATTGCAAGTTGCACTGGCAAACTTCTTCTTCTCTTCTGCCGCATTTCCAGGCTGCAATCAGAAAAGTCGGACTTCTGTAATAAGCAGTTCGAAAATGCAGGAGAAGGTGGCAGGAAGGCAAGTCTAACCTCTTCCCATCAATTCCCCTACACTCCTACTGGGAGCAGCTGCTCGAAGGCTCGAGCTGTCCACACTTCAACCTCCAACTCCAACTGATCCACTGTCTCATGGCACACAGGACATTTCCCTTGTTAATCCAAAGGTTTGGTTGGCTGAAGGAGCTGTCAGTCACAGTTTGGGCTCCCCCTCCAGGCCAATTTAGGCGCCAACAGTAGGAACTACAAAAACTAGTTTTCCTTCACACAAGACCCCTGGGGACAGGATCCATTTTAAGTGGTTCGATTGGTCCAGTTACTGGAAGTCCAGAACCTAACATGGTGGTGTCCATCCAAATGTTTGAGCTGTAAAGCCTGCATTCAAAGCAGGTTAGACAAACTTCTCTGTCTTTAATATAACAGCAGATAAACAGTAAACAATCACAGTTCTTACATAGGCTACCTTTGCGCAAGTAGTGACTGCAGAATGGAGCAAATTAGATCACTGTCTGGCCGGTTGCAAGCCCTAAATCACTCGGACCCAGCACAGACCAAGTTCTAAACACAGGTTAACTTTTTTTTTTTTTAACGAGACAGTTGCGGGAGCTTCAATATGTCACTCTCATGCAAAGAGACAGAACTACTTAAGACAGGACACCAGCCTAACAGTGGCATCAAGGGGCCCAGGATGACATTATAGTAAACCCCAATTTATAAGAGGGTTACACAAGAATCTCAAACAAGAGCGCAGACACCTGGGACAAAAAAGCACAGTGGCAAAAAAAAACAAGCCTATCAAAAAAAGCCAAGCCTTTCAAATGCAAATTAGTTATGAGCACATAATCATTTTGCAGTTAATGTTGTTTCTCCCTTGGCCACAAGCAGCCCTCCAGATTCTAGCCACCCTAGCTCCATCTCCCCCGTTTTCTGGCAGGACTTACCATCCTGCGGAGGCAGCATGGTTTGGGTGTCCATCAGGTGCAGGGTTGCGGGTGGCTGGAAGTCAGCAGCCACACAGGAGTCCATCCTTTTCCCCAGTTTTCTCCCTTGCCCCAAGGAGGAGTCGGCATGCAATGCCACCCAGACATCCCCCACATTTGCAGCTGTACATGGGACACTGGCATCTGTCACTCTGCCTCCTTCCCTATCTTGACAGTCACTGGGTGCTGTGTCCCAAGCCTATGCTAGGGTCAGACTAATGCCGGGCACTTAAATCCTTCCTCCCCAGGTGAGGAGAGCAGTCCTCCAGATGCTCCATCCTCTCCCGCCCTGGCCAACCCTCCGTGACCCAGGCCCATTCCGAAGCCCAGGTCAACAGTGTGGCAGCAGGAGAGGTTCAAGTGCCTCAGACCTCCCTTCCACTGGGCCGGCCCAATTAGTACATAATAATAGTGGTGTGGCACCAGTTAGGATGGGCTACCATAAAATACTCCTAGCTAAAACCTCCGTGCACAAAACCTGTGTTTCTATGGGAGTGAGATTAAATATTGATCAATTAACCACCTCTACAAGTTGCCTTATCGTTTTTATCAAATGTGATATAAGGCAGTAAAATATTTTATAATTATGAAATTACATTTAAAAAGTTAGTTCACATCCAGCCAGACAGCACAGTGGCAGGGTCTCCACTCATTACTCTGGCCACTGGAGCTCAGAAACGGCTCAGCATTTCCATGGGGGTGATATTAAATATTGATCGATTAACCACTACTGATGAGTTGCCTTATTGCGATTATCAAACGTGTTAAGGCTTTTAAATCTTTTTAGATTATGAAATCACATTTAAAAAGTTAATTTGTGCCAGCCCAGTGCCATTAAGTGCTAAGGCGCTGAGCGCCTTAGCCCCTGCCATTCCACAACCCATGATCAAGAACAAGTATGGGTTGTCGGGGGTCAGCTGGTGGGGGTGGGGTAAGACTGAACAGCTGCTTGGCAGCTCTCCCCTCCAGGATCGATATGGATGGCCATCTCAGCGCTTGGTTGCCACCAGGTGGAGGCCAGGTGGTAGTGCATGGGCATCGAGCGGCAGACGAAAGTCACAGGGTGGGGAAGGGAGTTGCGGTCTTGGGACGTATGTGTGCCTCCACGCACATGCGCCTTCCCCTGTATGCTGCAGCTGGGGCTGGGATGTGAGAAATATGGCGGAAAACTGGAAGGTATGGCAGTTATTAATGATACCCACCCACTGCACCCCCACCCGCAACATCACCAGGGTACCAAAGTTGGCAGCACTGGATTCAGGCATCAGGGAAAGGGCAGCCCTCTACCTCCTGACACTGTCATGGGGGGGATCCATGGGGGTATTGGCTGCCGTAGATAAGCTTGGGGAGATGATGGACAATGGAAGGAGGTAGAGCAGGAGCTGAAGGGAGCCATGCCTTCCGTGGTCAGGAGCATAAACAGATTATAGAAAAAAAAGGTTAGTTCATACCCAGTCAGATAGCACAGTGCCAGAGCTTCTGACCACTGCTCTGGTGACCTTAGCAATGAAACAGGATGTGGTCACAGGGGACCAGCTGGAGAAAAGGAGAAGTGAGCTTTCCATTGAACAGTTCTCCTCCTTTGGGCAGGGGGATTCCATCCGCCGTTGTTTGACTGCTGCGCAGCAGAAGCTAGGTGGCAGCACATGCAGAGGCTGTGTAAGGGGTCCGAGACTGCTGCAGATGCAGTTGCGTACTTGCCCACAACTGCGCACATGCATGCTGTGTCACTGCACATGGAAAGCCCCTTGGGAGAAAACAGTGACAAACCCACTGCAGTAGCAGGGTGGTGACCAGCCTTTCAAAGGTCCTACACTGAACTGGTGCCCAGTGCCAGACTGGATCCTGGTTCAGCCTGGGAAAGAATGCTCCCAGGAGGGCTTTGCCATGGGGGGCAAGCCACAGCGGAACTTGGAGGTCAGAGTAAGTGCCTAAGGATAACGGGTGATAGGGACAGAGGGGTCAGTCAAATGGGGGCCACCTGGTAAGTTAGGGGAATAAAATACACATGTATGTAGATACATCACACTGTAGCTCCACCCACCCACCTGCCTGCTACTACTGCACTTACAATTTAAACTTCACACAAGGTTCTCTCGCTGCTACCCTTCCCTTCACCTCACGGTTGTATTCAGTTCTGACGTTATCTAACCTAAATGTAGCTCATTAAAAGAAACCAGAAGCAATCACACCACAGTAACCTCTTGTTTGTTTTAATTCAGGCCGCACCATGAACTGTCCCCCTCCCGTTTGCATCTCACACTGCTTAACATTTGTGTGCATGACTGCTTCATAAATGGCCCTGTAATTTAAACATAAAATAAATGTACCTGATTTTTAATTTCTTTCATACCTTAGACTTTTTCCGCTCTGAGGAAGATTCTTCACTTGATTTAGAACTGTCCACTTGATTTAGAACTGTCCACACAAGCCCCTCCATCTCTCTCACAACCCACAACCTTCACCTGCTCACTCAGCTGAAGCAAACCTCATGCTACTCTCTTATTTTCTTCAGTTTAATGGCATAACTCTTTATTTTCTGCTTTTTTTTTTTTAACCCAAACCACCACACTAAATTCAGGCTTGCCTCGCTATAGTGCCATCCATGAGTATCATGCAAAACTTGGCCACTGCAACAAGTGGTCACTTAGGAAACTGCTGTCTGATACTGAAAAGAAATCAACACTGCCATTAACTTTTTTTTCCATATAGGTATCTCTACTCCTTGGTAGGCTGAGCATCTGTATTAGCCTTGTCCCACAGTCCACAGCTGTCCCAATTCTCCATCCTACTTCCGAGACTGAGTGGGCCATTGGTGCTCACTGGGAGGATGTCATGAAGCCCAACCTCTGTTTTTTCCACCAGTTTTCTCCTCGGGGCTCAGCGGATGTGCAATAAGTGCACAAGTGCATTCTACCACTGAGGAGGCACTCCAACACTCTGAACACTGGCCCTTCCCTCTAGCTGCAGGGCTCACACGCACCACAACTTGGCTTCTGACAGGTGGCAGTCAAGTGGCAAGTCACAGAATCCCCCCCTCCCTCCCTGAGGGACGAGACTTATCCTGCTGACATTCAGTCTCCCCTCTCCCGACTGGGCCCCCCAAGTGAACAGAATCTGTTCCTGATCCCGGGTCGCCGGCATGGCAACAGGGAGATATGGATGCCTGAACCCACCACGCCACTGAGACAGCTTAACACTGCCATTAACTTTTAAAATAAATCAGCACACATTTCCATGGTCTATACAATTCAGCCCATTTTCACCAACAGTGCCCAGGCTAAATGTAGCCACCATCTTCTATTCAAATATTTCTCCTCCATACAGCCCTCCACAGAGCCCTAACCAAACAGCTGAAATGACAGAATGTCAGTTCATCTGCCTGACGTTGCATCCATGGCAACGGCCATGGCAACAGAGCTCACAAAAAGTGGAGCTTCACTATTTTACCATATAAACCCAATGAACTTGTTAATTAAGAAGAAAATTAAAAAAATAACTATTAAAAACCCACAAACACAAAGTCCCTGTCTGTTGCATAAATGAAATAGGTAACAGGGACCTTGTAGAATAAATGCTTCATTTTCACTCCAGCTGTTTGACCGTGGGCACATCACTCATGGCTCATGCCATTCGTGAGGTTACCCAAGGTCACACAACTCTTGTGAAAATAAATAATTTGTTTCATAGGTCCCATTTGCGTATCACTTATTTTTATATATATATTATTTGCAAAAAAACTGTGTTAATGCACCAGTCAGGGTTCAACTTAATGCCAGAAAAGTAGAGACATTTTCATCCCTAACTCCCCCCCCCCCAAGCAACAAAAGGGCAAGACCACACAAGCAGCCATGGACAGCTATCAGATAAATCAAATAACATACAACTGTTTCCAGATGATACAAATGCAGTAGCATTGCGACCACGAAATTACCTTTCGGGATGGATATGTAAACTTTCATCTACCTTGTTTATGAGGCAGGATCCCAAAAAAGCCATGTTGAAGATTTGATGTAGAAATACTGAAAATGACAGTTAAGACTAAAAGTTCAAAATGCATTGAAATACATTAACTGGGCTTACCTCATGTTCTCATAGCACAGTCTCCGGTTCCAGCAGCAAGACATCTTTTCGATCAGAGAGTGGATCTACACCATGGGACAGTGAGGGAAGGGGTGTTGGGGAGTGTGGGGTGGTTGGTACTGGGGGAGTCGGGTGTAAGGGGGAGGTCAGCTCGGAGAAGGACCGTTTTCTTCTTTGCAAGTTTGTTTTGTCAAAAAATGTAAAACTATCAACGAGGGATAGTTTTCTTATTTTTTTCAGCTGGACTGTAGCCGACATTGGGGATTGGGTACCCCAGTGTTGAGATACTCTTCAGCAGCATCAGGGGTGGGCACCCTGATGCCACCACTTATATAATAGGTGGTGGGGTGCTATGGAGAGGAGGGGGGTACAAAGGTACCAGGGCGTGGTCAATCCAGTCTGCTTTGAGACATACCACAGCTAAATTGGTAGATAGATGAGACAGACAGAGAGAGAGAGAGAGAGATAAATAGATAGATAGATAGATAGATAGATACAATGTGTGAGGGAGACCACCAGCTCACTACTGACACTCAGGCTGGCAGCATGTCTCCATCTGTAGCTGCAGCAGTGAGTAAGGTGCCAGCGTTCTCATACAGAGAACGCGGTTCCCTCACTGTTGGTTAAGGCTGACTTTGGGGTACCCAGAAAAGGTATTTCAAGGCAGGATTTAAAAAAACAAACAAACACCAGAATCTGGCTAAATGGGTCCCGTTTAGCCGGATTCAGGTGTGTGTGTTTTTTTTTTCACACGTACTTCTTAGATATTTTTCATGTTTTTTAGTTCAAAATAAAAAAAAAAACAAGACAGCAGCAGTAACGAATTGAAAAAAAATGCTTTGGTTTATGAGAACCATTTTTGATTCATGACAACACAGTGATGCAAACCAAAAATGCTCTTGTGAACCAAACATTTACTGTTCATATCAAAGGCTTATTCAAAAACCTTATTGAGCATGCTCAGAAAACAAAATCATTCTAACTCTGGAACCGATTAATATTTTTTTATGAAATCTTTGGCACAAGCTGCTTCTACCCTAACTAGTTTTAAAGAAAAATGCCATACCATTTCGGCTGTATGTGACAGCACAAAAACTGCAACTCAGCAAAAATTGAGGATTAACATAAAACACTTTACTCAACCCTAACTATACTGTCGCTACCACACCACTATAATATATATGTACGTATTCGTTGTAAAAAACTGTATTAATGCACCAGTTAGGGTTTTAAGTTAATACCACAAAAGTAAGGAAATGTGTCATTAGGGTTTCCAACCCTAACTCGCCATCCCTTTCCCCCAAGCAGCAACAGGAAAAAACATTAGGGTATGGGGTCTCCAGAGTCTTGGTGAATCACTGGCTGGATCTTTCTTAAGGTTGTCAACCCTAATGTTCACCCCTCTCCTCCAGTCCATAACCTCCTGTCCGAAGCACAAGCTCCAAGCCAGTGCCTCACAGTGATACATTCTTCAGAGGTAAAGAAGTATGTCTTGCCACATGTTGCCAACACAGTCTGTTGTAGCTTTCTTCACACAGGGCCCTGTGGGCCCTGAGTGAAGAAAGAAAATCATGTCTGATGTTGTTTGTTGAGGAAATGGGGTGAGCACTGGGGTTGACAATCCAAAGGAAGATCCCATCACAGACTCATCAAGACTCCAGAGACCCAGAGCCCCAATGTTTTTTCCTTTTGATGCTTGGTGGGTGGAGGTGGGGAGTTACAGTTGGAAACCCTAATGCCACATTTCCCTACTTTTGTGGTGTTAACTTGAACCCTTACTGGTGAATTAACACAGTTTCTTGCAAATAATTTCTTTTCTGTTTAAGATAGTGGAATCATATCCTCATTCACACAGGTCCTGAATACATGCCGACATGCAGGGCCCTTTGGGCTCTGTGCCAAGGGAAAACTCTGTCTGCCTATGGAAGTGCAGCAATGGATGTCAAAAATTAATTGGGCTGTCTGGTGGAATGTGCTTCCAGGTGGCTCCAGATGTAGACACACAGGGCAAAGAGTCCATCTCTCAGGCAGTGCACAGAGACCTCTGTCACCCATGGGTGCAGAGGTGTAGAGCCCAATACCAATAGAAGAGTTGTTTTCACTATATGGTACTTGGGCCCGTGCAGGCAAACCTGCACCTTTCTTTTCCTAGCTGGGGAGGAGTGTCACATAACATTGCCATCCCCTCCACCATCACACCATCCAGCTGGGTCACTGAGCTTGCCCCTGAACTCAGCTCACCATCACGGGATCTCAAAGCACTACCCACTGGGGTCAAGACTGGCACTACACACAAAGTCCCCTGCCAAAACATCATTCCTCACCAGAGGTGCAAAAAATATATTTTAGCCAGCATTTGAAAAATGACTGCTGTCACATTCATGAGGTAGTGTGAAGAAATGGCTGTGTTTAAAATGTGGGGTCAAATTATTGAAAATTACCAAAGTTATGAGCACCTGTTGTAGAACATTTTCAATGTACACTCATAACTTTGTTGTTTTTTTTAATATTTTGACCCCAGATTTTCAACACAGCCTTCCTATGACCCCACCTCATGAATAAGGGTGGTGAAATTTTTCAGATCCTGCCTGAAAGGGGATTTCACAAAACAACTGCAAAATGAGCCACATTTGAATAATTATACTGCCCTTGGTCATGGGTGAGGTCCCAAAAAGGCCATGTTGAAAATCTGGGACTCAGTTTTCAAAGGGTGATCCAGGGCTTATGTCAAGCCCTGTGTCAACCCTGTTCTTTGGTGCAGTTGTGCCAAATTCCTCTGACCCAACTGCGCCCAATTTTAGTACATTGGGGGCAGTTGTGATAATTTCCACACTTTACTGCAACTTGCGCCAAACATTTGGCGCAAGCCCCGTAATAAGGGTCCCCCAAATGGTGCAAGTTAGACCAGGGAAATGCTGGTTCAGCTTGTAGCATTTGACTCTCTGGATCGAAAATCCAGATCACAGGCCTGGTGAATGCCACAAGCCCATGTACCAAACGACTGGCACACCAGGGCTGTGCGACATTCATAGCGCTATGAAAATTGAACCCCTGGTGTCAAAATATTAAAAAATGGCAAAGTTATGAATAAAAGTTCAAACCTCATCGAAATACATTGAACCAGACTTACTTTATTTTCTCATATTGTAATCATCGGTTACAGTAGCAAGATGTGTCTTCGATTGAAGAGTGGATCTATGTTGTGAGTTCAGGTGAGTGAGGTTTTGGAGAGTGGAGTGGTAGGTGCTGAGTGGGAAGCTGGGGTGGGGTGGGTGGGGTGTGTGTGGGGGCAGATCAGGAGGGACCATTTTCTTTATAACAGTTTAAAAATCAATGAGGGACAGTTTCTTTATTTCAGTGGACTTTCTGACACTGGGGATTGGGCACCCCAGTGTGGGGCTACTGTTTGGTGGTACTGGGGGTGGGCACCCCATAACTGTATATAATGGGAAGGGGGTGGGCAACATGGAGGGGAGAAGGGGTGAAGAGAAGCAATATAGGGGGTGGGCACCCCGGTCTACTTATTAAAGTTAAAATTAAACATGGGAAAGGGGGGGTGAGTAACCTGGAGTGGAGAGGAGAGATCAAAGCGGTACTGGGGGTGGGCACCTCAGTCCCCTACTTACTGTACTTCAATACATAGTGAAATAGATAGATAGATAAATAGATAGATATAAAGAGAGGGAGATAAAGAGACAGCAGGTGATCATTGTCTCACTGCTGTAACTGAAGCTGCAGCACAACTCCAGCTGTGGCTTCACATCTCAAAAAAGTCCTGCTGTTCTGATACTGAGAACATGCGTGAATGGCTCCTCTCGCAAAGCTACACACCGGGGATTTTCTGTTATCTACAGGGTAGTTTTCAAAAAACCATCACCAGAATCTAGCTAAATGAATCCCATTTACCTAGGTTCAGGTGCTTGTTTTTGGAAAATATATCCTTGTATGCATTTTCAATGTTTTTGAGTTAAGAAAAAAACAAGATGGCAGCCACCACTATCTTTTTTTTTTTTCATGACAAGTAAATCATGAAAATAAGCCCTCATGATTGGTTGTTTTCTTTACTGGTCAAGCTTGATGGTTATTTAAAAAATCATTTTAACTCTAAAACCGTATAATATTTTTTTACAAAACCATCAAAACGCACTACCTCAGTAAGAGCCACTTCTACCTTGAAAGTGTCATGAAACAATTCTGTACCATCTAGGCTGCGCATGAGAGCAAAAAAACAAAAACAAACATATTGCGTTTAAGGATTTTCATTGCTTTTAATGCTTATTGTGCGTGTGCCTTCCTTTAGGAAATTGTTCTGTCGATGTGTACATGTACCGTGTAAAGCTATAAAATCAATAAAAACTTTTTTGTGAAAAAAAAATGTTAAGTACAGGATAACTAAACACCTCGTTTTGCATTTTTTGGTATTCCATGTCTCAAAAAGAGAACAAGATGCCATCACAAAGGTTTTCACATCTTGAGACTCTTCCAGCCTGAACATACATGTCAGCTTTTGGGCTATTTCATTGAACACCACCAAAGTTATTAAGGCGCAAAAATTGAGGGGAAGCTCACTACCGCTCACAATACTGATGACCAGGATTCAGGAACAAGCCTGGGTTGCTGGAGGGCTGGCTGGGGAGGTGGGTGGAGAAGGATCAAGCATCTCATGGACCACTCTCCTTCTCTGGGAAGGGAAGGCTGCCATTCCCGCTGCAATATTGGCACCTGGGTGACCACAGATGGCAGTGCAGCCAAGAACGCCTCACACAGGAGGGGCGACATCGGCCAGGAGACTCATGCTTGCTGCTTTGGTCTCCCCATGTGCGTGCTGACATCACCAGGGGATCATGGGCACTAGGAACAAAAAGCTCAACCCTGGTGTTGGTTTCTGCCATCAAATTCTATGTTTCTGTGACACCAATAAATCTGGGGTGGTCCTCGCCAACACTGCCAAGCCACCCAATGATACATGCAACTGGGGGTGTAGGCTGCAGTGGGTCACGCAGGGGACCAAGGATAGCCTAGTGGCTCTTAGCCGAGGACTGGCCCAGAGAATCGGGGGCATAAACAATAAATAAAACAAGTTGCAAAAACTGGGGTTCAACATTAAACAGCCTACTGAATCCTAACTATAGGGGAGCTACCTCACCCCTAAGAGGTAGACAGACAGATAGCTAGAGAGAGAGAGAGATAGATAGATAGATAGATAAGTAATAAGGACTGACACAACATTACGGTCCCAGACCGACAAAATTGGTGACAGGGAAGGGCACACTGAGCCGAGGCTTATTTCCAGGTAGGACTCAAGGGAAGGGAGAGGGAATACAAAAAAAATAGCATATAAACTCTTTTGCAGTTACAACAAAGTGCACAGAGAGACATGTCAAAAATAGGAATTAGTGCAAAAGTAAGTGCAAATAAGCAATTAAAGAGCAACGCTACACTTCAGCTTATACTTTCATAAATAGGATGTTTCAGCGGTTACAGTGTACTACATAATACATTTTTTTTTTTCATTTTCAATGTTCCTTTTCAAGGTTTACAGCATTTTTGGTAGTCTGTCTAAAAAGTCTATATAAAATAAACATTTGCCTCTCCCTGTTAACCTCACAATACCTTTGTTTATGGCATCATAGTGCACACATGACAACAGATTGAGATGTCACAAAACGGCAACTGTGTGGTTAGCAGGGGAGAGTCAGATACATTTTGAAAGACTAAGTGAAATAAGTGCTGCATTACCTATGATATTTAGTAGACCAACAGCACAGTAAGTAAAATAAATTAACCAGCAAACTTAATGAAGTTAAAACATAATTGGTATAAACCTAGTGTTTTTAAGCTTTTTGTTATAGTAGAGTTGCTCTTTAAGGCATTAGCAGGAGATGGTCTTTTCAGTAACATACACCATGACATAAGGTAACTACAATGGGAAAATTGTCAGGGAGGGGATGCACAGCAGCAAAGGGGAGCGAGAAGGAGTTTTAACTTGCGCCTTAGGGAGCCAGGTGAGGTAGAGCAGTGGAGGGGAGAGAGAAGTTGGTTCCATAGTGAAGGGAAGCAATAGGAAAAGGCTGATTGCCCAGCTGAGGCACGAGGAGTGGCAAAGGTGTGAGGATCCCTTAAGCAGGAGAAACAGGAAGCTGAGGGGACAAGGGAGAGGAATGATGAGAGGTAAGAGGGAAGGGAACCAAACCGGTATTTGGAAATGAAGGAGATTCAGTGGATTTGGTGACGTGAAGGAAGAGGGAGAATGGATAAGGAGGAGTAAAGTGTAGAGTTATCAGCACAGGGTTTGGAGTTGGTAGAAAAGCGGCAGAAGGAATTGCAGAGGGTATCCAGTCTGGCCATGGTGGTAGAGGGTTTGGTGCAACATACCGCATCTGTAACATGAAGACCTGAGCTCCATTTTGCTAACATGCTCATGGCGGACCAGTGCAGAAAGGCAATCTTTATTGCTATATAAGGCACCAAGTTTGGGGTGGAGCTTCGCATGGATGGTGGCAATGTGAGAAATTAAGCCTGCTGTCTAGCCACACACCAAGATACTTGAAAGTTTGGACCACCTCAAGATGGTTGTCATCTACGGTGGTAAAGATGGGCACAGTTGGGAGTCTGGCCAATTTCTGACTGGTGCCAAAGGTCATGTACACAGATTTTTTGTGTTGACCTGGAGTTGGTTAGATTGGAACCAGTGCAAAACATTGTGCAAGTCTTGCTGGAGCAGACCTTCCACAACTGAGGTGGAGGGACTGGAGGTGTAGATGACTATGGCATCTACACATGTGTGAATATGCAAGTTGGCACAGGCCAGGGAGAGGTCACAAGGAAGATGGAGAAGAAATTGAGATCCTGAATGTAGCCCTGTGGGACTCCTATCTGGATGGGAAGAGGAAGAGACAGGGCACTACCAATCTGTACTGCCTGTAGATGGCCCATGAGATAAGAATGAAATCAGTTCACTGCAGGATCTGAGAGGCCAGCAGATCTCAGCTTACCCAGAAGGAATGAGTGGGACACCAAGTCAAAGGCCTTGGCCAGGTCGATGAAGATGGCAGCTGTGATGTGCCCCTGATCCATCCCTGAAAATATAGCATCAGTTACACACAGCAGGAAGGAGATGGTAGAGTGATGGTTCTGGAAGCCAGACTGGAATGGGGAGAGGAAGATGGTGGAGGATAGGAGCTCGGTGAAACTGGTATAGATAAGCTTCTCTTGCAGCTCGGCAAGAGAAAGGAGGAGGGAGATTGATTGGAAGCTTCAGCAGAAGGAAGGATCCCTCCCTTAATGGAGAGGAAGAACTTTGGCCAACTGCCAGGACTGATGAACAGCACTAAGGGAGAAGGAAAGGTTGAGTAAGTGAGTCAGAGGAGATGCTATTAGAGGATCTGAGATATGGAGTAGTTTTGGTTCCAGGCCATCAGGACTGGATTCGCTTAGGTTGAGGGAGTAGAGGGCAGTCAGGGTTTCCTGGGTATTAACAGGGAGAAGAGGAAACCCTGTGAGAGGAGAAGGCGGGAGCATGAGGAGGAGTGGAGATGGTTGATAGGTGATCAGAAGGGAGAGTACAAGTAGTGAAAAATTCATTGAAGTGAGAAGAACTGAGGAAAGGTCAGACACTGGTGAACCATTTATCTGAAGGACTGAAGGGACAGACTGGGTGGGGGGGGTTAATGAGGGAGTGAATAACCTTCCAGAACTTTGAGTAGGCACTAACATTGTTCTGAAGGCTGGCCTTAAGATATTGTGATTTCACAGCCCAGACAGCCTTAGCGCAGGGATCTCTGATAATTCTGTAAAACAGGAGGTCTGGAAGGGAATAAGATGATTTGTAACATGCCCAAGCTAGATCTCTGGACTTGAAGAGATCAGCAATGTCTAGGATAATCTAGGGGAGATGATGAGCTTTGACCCTGGATTTTCTGAGTGGGGCATTCTTGTCCCAGACAGGGGAGAATTTAGAGTGGAACAGAGAGAGGGAAAAGTCAATATCCATGACAAGTAGTATGGCTGTCCAATATGAAGTAGCAAGGTCACTCAAAAGGGCAGTGGTGTTGAGAGACCAGAGGGATCTAATCCACAGGTATTTAGGGAAGGAGGGTGGTCACCAGATCTTCCTAATGTGGAATGTCATACAATGGTTGCTGAATGTGTCCAACAAGTTGCCTGCTACAGCAATACGTAGGAGGCGGGAACTTAGTCCAGGAGTGAACGATTATGAGAGCGGGGGTTGAGCCAGGTGGGTTTGGTGATTACCTGTGTGAGGCTAAGTTACTCAACTTTGAGGATGGTTGGCTTGGAGGTAGGGGAGAGCCAGCTGATGTTGAAGTCTCCTAACAAGATAAGCTCATCTGTGGAGGAAAGTGAGGAGATGGGAGGCCGGGAGTCAATGAGAGAGGAGGAGGAGGATACTTTTGGTGAGGTACAGAATACCCCAATGAAGATGAACACAAAGGAGGTGAATGATAACCTGACCAGGGAACATTTGTGGGAGGAAGGTGAGACCTGTTTGATAACCACTGCAGGAGAGGCTCTGGTGAGCACAGATGGCAACCCCTCCCCCTAAGTTTTCCCCTGTCCTGCCTGAAAAGATGGTAGTCAGGGAGGTACAGGCTAGAGTCTGGGGTCCTGGAGGAGACCCAGGATTCTGAGATACAGAGGATGTCAGGAGAGGATTGTAAAGTCCAGACAGACAGGAGGTTGAGTTTTGGAAGATGGCTCTGAGCACTGAGGTGAAAAATACTCAGGCCTTTGGCATATGGGGAGGTGGAGGAGGGACATGAAGGTTCAGGGTTGGATTCGACATCATCAGACAAGAGAAGGAGTAGGAACAGGAGCAATAGGATGGAATGAGATTTTGTCCCCTTAGAATGGGGAGAGGGAGGCAGGGAAAAGGTAGGAGGGCACTGTGTAGCTGCTCCAGATTAAGGGAGAGGGAAGAAAGAAAACCAGGGTGGATAGGAAGAGAGGAGGCAAGAGGACAGGAGAGAGAGCTGGGTGGGTAGAGGGGGAGGGAAAAGGAGGAGAATAAGGCTGAGGGAGGGAGGGGATAATGTAGAGGAAGTCAAGGTTGAATGTGAACAGGAAGTGGGATGCAGTAGCCATCAGATTATACCGTAAAGAAGCTGATATGAATAAATGTTAGGTAAAAACCACAAAATTGTAGTCATCTACTAGCAGTCCTTACCAATGTGCGAGATAAGGGAGAAACCACATGTAGAAGTGAGCAGCAACTCAGAAGAATTCAGACAGATTGCTAGCTAGGCTGACTTATTGCACAAAGAAATGCAGGAAGTTGTATTAATATACATAGTATATGCAACTGCTTAAACAAAGAAAAAAATGAGAAACATGTAGGATGGTAGTTCAGACAGTGGGTGGCCCCAGAAAGGATAAATCAAGGAGTAAGTAAGAATGACTAAACCGAAAAATAAAGGCAGCATACTAAAAACAGAATATCACTGGTGAGAAACAGCAAGTAGTTCACAGTTGCAACCTTAAGCACGTCATTAGCTAGGCATGTTACAATATTAAACTGAGCAAAGTGCAAAAAACAATATACCCAGATAGGGTGTCTCTAGGAGTCACAAAAATAAAGGAGTTTTGAAATAGACAGCAGGTTAAGCAACCTGGATGCACAAGTTCACTGGAATTAAGTAAGCCCAAAGGGCTTAACAGGGATAGTCACAGCAATAAGTATAAGCAGCAGAGCAGCAGTGGAGTGCCCTTCTTAGGTGCACGCTCCTACAGGGAGGAGTGAACAGTAATTACATGTCGAGTGGAGTATAGCAGCAGGGGTAACAGGAGATACACTGGAGGAGCAGTGTGGCTGGCAGAATGGCTAACTCAAGGCAGACATCTCAATGTCCTTTGCCCAAGGATGGCAGCACGGAAGGTAAGTTTGAGTTACACGGCTGAAAAGGAAGGAAGTAGCTCCACCCAGAAAACCACCCAATTGGTGGAAGACCTGAGGTGCAGTGCGAGAGCAGAAATGGGGGTCTTGGCAGTCAAAGAAGGCATCCAGGCTGCAGGGGGGAGGGCCCACTAACGTGCCCTGGAGAGGTTTTGCAGTCCACAGATATAGAAAGGGAGTGCTGGCTGGAGTGGCTGAAGGTCCTTGGTTGGAGCGCAACTGAAGGACATGTCAGTCTTTATTGCTTAATTTTATATATATATGTGTGTGTATGTGTGTGTGTGTGTGGCAGTCCTACCTCTAACCAGAACCTTGAGAATACCAGCAACATGCTAAACCTGCCCTTGTCTTGTGGTCCACGGTGGTCCATTACAAGCAGGATGGGAATCAGTTGGGGCAGTTAATACCCATACAAACATCAATGATCTACCAGTCCTTACTCTACAAATAAAGGACAAATATGAGGTCCTTATTAATAAAAGTACCCTGCCAACACCTCTTTTTTAAAATAATGCAAAAAAGCTTTATTTTTATTCTGAAACAGTTGCAGAGCTGTGTGCTTCCAGCATTCTGTTTACACTAGCAGTCCATTACCTGTGGGTTAAGGGCCACTAGTGGGCCAATCAGAATGTGGGATGCCATGCTCATTGTTCCAGAAGGTGCATAATAGCATGGCTAGGCGAGATGGCACTCACCTGGTTCAAACTACAGCCCCAGTAACATTCTGAGATTTTGACTTGGTAAGTCCCAATGAATCCTGAAGTCAGTCCGTCTCAAAGGGGGACCTGATCTGAAAAAAGAGGCAGGCCACAAATTTGGGGAAATAACTATTAGGTAACCGCTAAATGGCAGGACTCAGATCTCTAAACATTAAACTCCCATGATGCACATTTATCCAAGCCCCCCCCCAACCACCCACCTGCAGGAGGAGTATGGGGTATGTATTTGGATCAATCTACCCAGGCACTCCCCCTTACACCTGAGGGATGACAGTGACTAGATCAATCTACCCAGGCACTCCCCCTTACACCTGAGGGATGACAGTGACTGGATCAATTTATTCAGGCACTCCCCCTTACACCTGGGGGATGACAGTGACTGGATCAATCTATCCAAGCCCTTGTGTGTCTGGATCTAGTTATCTATCCAAGGCCCCCCCACCTTGGAGAGGACTGTGTGTGTGGATCTGTCTATCCAAGCCCCCCCAACCCCACCTGGAAGAGACCTGTGTGTCCGGATCTATATGTCTAAGCCCCCTCCCACACCTGGGGGAATACTGTGTGTCTGGGTCTATCTATTCAAGCCCCCCCCACCTGGAGGAGAACTATGTGTCTGGATCTGCCTGTCCACCCCCCCTCAACTGGAGGTACTGTGTGTCTGGATCTATGCATGCCACCCCACCTGAGGAAGGACTGGGTGTCTGGATCTATCTATGTCCATCCAAGTCCCCCTCACCTGGAAGAGAACTGCATGTCTGGCTCTATCTATATTAATCAATGCCCCCCCCCCCACCTGGGGGATGACTGTGTGTCTGAATTTCTCTATATGTATCCAACTCCTCCGTACCTGGAGAAGGACTATGTGTCTGGATCTATCTATGCAAACCCCTCACATGGGGGAGGACTGTGTGTCTAGATGCATCTATATTTATCCAAGCCCCCCCCCAACACCTGGAGGAGGAGGAGGAGGACTGTGTGTCTGGATCTATCTATCCAAGCCCCCACCACCACCACCAGTTCACTGCCACCATCTAGGAGAGGACTGTGTGCCTGGAGCTATCATTTTTTCACTTGTTTATTTACGCTTTGCTGCCAGACAATGTCACAAACTCGCTCAGCCCGGTCAACCCTCTACTCCCAAAGTGCCAACCTCTGAGTGTATGATTTGTGTACAGTGAACAGACAAGGTAACCCTCTTGTCTGTTTTGTGGGTTCAAGTCACCTTAGTCTCAAGCTCTGGAAGGATTCAAACTGATAACCTCTTGTTAGCGTATCCAATTATCAGTCTCAGATAATTCTGTCTTCGGGGGGCCAGATATCTTTGCCTACGGGCACCCAACCAGGTCTTTCAAATGAACCCTTAGAACTCAATGCAAGACTTTTAGAGAACTCTATCCATTTCCCAGTTTGGTATACAATAAGCCCATACACAGTGTGCTTATAACCTTTAAAAGCTCCACTTAAAATAAAATGAATTGTCAAGACACTCCAGCAGTTTTGTTTGTAAAAAAATATCTTTACTTTAAAAATATCAAAACAGAACAATAATTACAGAACAAAATATATATATCCCAACACATACAGCCTTAAAACAAACAGGAAAAAATACAGTTCCTACAATACATACATTTAGACTGGTCTAATCTTACTGTTTTTCAGTGCTGTGATGATTCTCCCTCAGTCAGATAATATTCTCTTGTGTCAGTCAGAAATATTTTCTTGTGTGTCTGTCAAGTTCTTTCAGCACTTAAACACACGTCTGAGCCGACCTTCTCATGAGGTCACTAACTCCACCTTGGTGTATCAAACTCTATATGTACAATACAGGGTCTCCAAATAAAACATTTAAAAAAACATATGAGATGACCTCACTGACTTTCCTCTCCACAGGTTAACTGGTCAGAACTGTTTTTTGTTTTGCTGCACATACATCTCAAAAGTTTCTTTGATCTAAGTCACTGTATTCAAAGCAAAAGTGTATTGGCCTCTTCAATCCCATCTGGACCTTGGAATCTACACCTCAGGTCTTTCAGATGTAATTCAAGGGTTCCCCGGGAATGTATTTTGGACCTTCCAAATCTGTCTGGGTCCTCCCTGGCTCAGACGTCAAACCTCTCCAATGTCCATTCTGGCCTCTCTTCGACAACCCTCCCCGCAAGTCCTTCCCTGGCAACTATGCAAGTCAAAGGATCTCCCTGAAGGCATTATGAATGGCTAATCTTATTTCCTGGGATGAAAGCAAATTGACAAGGTAATTGCACCCCAGATTTCTGCAGTTTAAAATACCTCTTGTCCATTTAACTTTTCCCTGGGGGGTCTTGATGTTGTTCCAGTAAGACAGTAGTTCCTCAAACTGAGTTTTCCCATCACATATTTTATATGTAATAAAAAAATTAATACAGCACTCAAGCACTCAGAGCTGGCTGTCTACGTCACAGACAATACTTCCACTACCTCCACTAGTTCCCGCTCACACACCGGAGGCTATATTATAAATGCAAATTCTGTTCTGTTCTACAGTCCTTTCACTATCAGTATCTAACTCATTACTTTGCACTTTGGAATGCAGTGTGTATGAAAGGCGTCATGTAAATCTGAATTATATTTTTATTTTTTTATACTTGTATTTTATTTTATTTGTTCTTTCCCTGTACTCCAGTTGTATATATCTACTGCATATATTTTATGTATCCGAATGAATTAATTTGGATACTTAATAAAATATATCTGCATATAATAATTACAGCCCATCTGGGGGATTCAATTACATTATCCTACTTAATACAAATTAATTACTCATCATAGTTGCTTAAAAAGTGCTGATTGTAACTTAAGTCCTTGCTATAGTCTCTTCATGCCAGCAACCTTTGAGTTTAATAATAAGATTATTACTACATCACTTAAGCAAAGCCAGTAATGAAGGATTGGCACCCTACGAATATCAAAGAATCATTATACTTTGCTATTGTCAGCCAAAGGATTAAAACTCAAGACAGGCTCTTATACATTACACTAGAAGTCCATTTTTTTCACTGTTTACAGGCAAACTTGGGTCTATTTCGGCAGCTGCTAACAGTTCTGAGTCAGAATCGAATGAAGAGTGATTTTTGTTCATTTTTCCCGGAACTGCGTATGCGTAAAACTTCAACCACTTGATCTGGGCCAAAAATATATGAGTAGCTCCATTATAATAATTTAAACTTTTGCCAAAGATTGTAGCGTAAAAGTTTCCCCTATAGCAAGCACATCCTCTCATAAGTTTAAAAATAGGCATCTCTTCAGTTGGATAGCAAAGGCAAAGTCCAGGAAAACAAAGTATTTAAAACATCTGTACTCAAGATCTTTTCAAATGCAAGCTAGTTTAAAAATCAAATTGCAATCAGTCTCAAAAGCAAATTGTACAAGCATACGAGGTTTTACATCATTTGGGTTTCTTTTTATTGCCACTCTATAAGCTTTGATGATAATGGGAGAATTTTCTTCAGGTAACCAAAATATTTCTATAAAAATGTTTTTTTTTACCAAATCCCTAAGCACTGGGTAATTGGAGTCAAACATAGTGGGGCTACCAAGAATCCTAAGGTTTCTATAATGATTAGAATTCTCTTGTGCCTCCAATTTGCAATTAATAACATTTTGACCCATAATTGTAGCAGTAGCTTTGGCACCAATAGAAGTAGTTTTAGATTAGCAAATAACAACTTTTTTCTTGATGTCCACAAGTTCATCTTTAGTCTTTTAGAGGTCAACATCTGTCACTGTGGTTTTATTATTTAACATCTGGAGATTCAACTCTATATTTGTAATTAAATTATGTACTGTATCTAATTTAGCCATCCACAAACACATTCTCTAAAGACTGAATCATCTGAATTTCCTGGGTTTCACCAGGTTGCTCTGCGTTCATGGGTTTGGATCTAATGGTTGCAGGTGAGTACTCAACAACTTCTTCCATCACTTGTCCTGATCCAGTATCAGATAGTAAAAAATATGTGTAGTGTTCAACATCCTATTGTAAAAGCTGCTGCTCTTGACTGTTATTGGGGTTCTCAGTAATAGCCGTCTGCTGAAACTCCATTATATTTTAAGTTGCATTCGGAAGGGGGGGGCACACAGGTCCCACCGCAGCCCCAGCATGTGTCTCCTCAAGTCCCAAGCTTGGTGTAGTAGCTCTAAAAAAATTATCTAAAGGACCATATCTCACAACTGAAATTTCACTAGAGAAAGAGGACCTCCGTTCTTTTCATTGTCTGTCCATTTATAATTCAAGTGAGCCTTTTTAGGTTGTTTTAAAACTTTTATTTGGAGAATGGTCAGAGCTCTAACCAAAAGCAGCCTACTCAGCGGCAGCCATATTGAATCTCCTCTACATCCTAACCATATTTTATTCTACAGTGCTTGAACTGCCAGTATCTAACTTACCTTCGGTTTGCAGTTCTCATACCCTAAGAATGCACGTGAGACCATTCTTTCAACTGTAACAGTGGTCTTGGTGGCTGTAATAAATAGAGGATAGTGGATGGGCAACAGTGAACAACAACACTGTTGTTCACTTTGAGAGGTCATGACAACCAAGTAAACCTTGAGAGCAAAGCTACTGCACTGCTACTGCACTACTGCAGCAGAACAACATGGAATGCTGCTACGTAATTGATTGCCCCTATCCAATTAAGCCGGAAGTTGTTTTTTTAACTTGAACTTGCAGAAACATCTGCAACACACTGTGTCAGTAATTTGAGCCAACCAGGCAGCAACCCTGAAATGCCCCCCCAACCAACCACCAGTTCACTGAAACAAAGTGCAATGTCAGAAATAGGCATGTATGCCCATACACTATACAGAATAGCTGATGGGCAACTCAGCGCACAACCAGTGTGTTGTGCCACCTTGGGGATCTGATTCCCATGGACCTCTTGAGCTTCGCTCTGGAGGTCACAGGGAATCAGAACCCTTCGGTGGCACAACACACTGGTTGTGCATAATTGCCCATCCACTATCCTATATATCTAACTCATTGCTTTGTTGAGCACTTTGGAATACAGTGTGTACAAATGTGTGATATAAATCGAAATTCTATTCTATTCTTCTGTCTCTGCACTATCAGTTTTTACTGGTAATGCATTCTATTCTACAGTCCCTGCACTAGCAGTATCTAATTCATTGCTTTGTAAAATGCTTTTGGATACTTCGTTTATGAAAGGTGTTATATAAATCCAAATTGTGTTCCATTCTGCAGTCCCTGCACTACCAGTATTGGTAACGTACTTCGGGATACAGTGTGTATTAAAGACACTATATAAATTAAACTTCTGTTCTGTTCTACAGTCCCTGCACTACTAGTATTTAGTTCATAAAGTACATTGGGATACAGTGTGTATGAAAGGCACTATATAAATCCAAATTCTATTTTATGATCCCTGCACTACTGGTATCTATCGAGCTCATTGTTTGTAAAGCACTTTGGGATGCTGTATGCATGAAAGGCACTATATAAATCCAAACTATTCTGGTCTACAATTGCTGCACTACCAGTGTCTAAGTCATTGTTTTGTAAAGCACTTTTGAATGCAGTCTGTATGAAAGGCATACTATAAATAATGGATACACAATGACCTGACTCAGTTTATTGCCTTTTTTTCTCTCTCCTTAAGCTGATAGTAGGGCTTCATTACCACTGTTTTCTTCTCTCTTAGGCTTCTGTAGAGGCAGGAGTAGACATTTGACACAACAGCACAGGTTACCCCCCCCCCATGGATTATAAGTGAGGACGCAGGACAACAACTCACAAGTGGCAAAGTCACAAGTGAGTTATGAATATACTGCCCCTCACTAGTGATGATAAATGACATATTTTCCATTTGGTGTCTAATTTATACAATACAATTGACTTATAAAGTTTGGAAATGTATTTCTTTTTATGACGATTTAACATTTCTCTTTGATTTTCCTGCTCTGTTTTGAGTTCAGCAGATGCCACTGTGATGTCATCAGTTATTGTTCTAACTGCACTGCTCTTGGCTAATATGTCCTTTCAGACCATTCCAATGAAGAAAAATGCTGTTATATAATGGGTTGGAAATTTCCCCGTTCCTTTCTATATTCAAAAATGTGTATTAAGTTTATAAAACATTATTCATACAGTTCAGCATTATCAGGTTATATTTTGTATTATACAAAGCAGAATTTAGCCTCTGAATAGAACTCCAGATCCCCTTGTGGGAAAAATAAAATCCAAAGATGCCTTATTGTCTAGCTCTGGCATCACAAACCTTACAAAAGTGCTGACATCAGAATTAACCGAAAAGTTAAAACCTGTTGTACTAGCCGGCCCGGTGGCACTGAGGATTGAGGCATTGGACGCCACACCTTGTGCTACACTGGCAACCCGTGTTTGGGAACAGGCACGGATCACTGGGGGTTGGCCGGGAGGAGGAGGATCGAGCATCTCAGGGATAGCTCTCCTCCTCTGGGGAGGGTGGGGAGGTACAATCGCCAAGGTGTCGGCTCCTAACAGTGGCTGGAGGCTGTGCAAGCTTCGGGACCAACAGCAAGGGACAGCGCTGGCGGCATCTGATGAGCAACATGCAGAAGCGTGTGTTGCTGCATCATTGATGCCATTACACTCCAGCGCCAAGGGGGGGGCTACCTACAAGAAAGGAAAAATCCTTGGCAGCATGAAAGCTGCCCGGACAGCACTGCCATGGTCGTGCCCAAGTCAGCTCCTTCCTGGGCCCACCCTCCAGGTCTCTGCATTGGTGGGGTAAGTATCAGCTGTGATGCAGTCTGGGAAGGGCTGCAGCGGGGAGGTGAAGCTCTGGCCATGACTGGGGCAGTAGCCAGAAAGGCTGGCTGGAAGGGGGGGACCAAAGGCACAACCCCCCCAGCCAAGGACCAAAAAAAAACCAAAAAACTGTTGTACTGCCTGAACCATCTCATGTTCGTAACTTCCTTCAGACATACACTTGTAAAGACTTGTGCACATACCAGCAGAAGCAACTCCAGAAGGAGGTGTTGTAAAATATTCCTGCGAAGGGGGGGACATGTGAAGAGCAAAGCCACTGTCCTCCAGAATGAACAGAAGGGCTTAGCCAAGGGAAATACCCCTAAGAACGCCATCCAGGCCCAGGGAGATCCCAAGGTATCAAATTCCAGTGAGAAGTGCTGATCTAAAACATTATGGGACAAAACTAGACAATAGCTGGACGCTATACTGGACCCAACAGTTCCATCTTTTATGGAACTCGTCATCCATATTTTAAAGAGAGTGTGTTATTTTCTCCATTTTGTACAAGAAATTAACCAATTCCCACGATTCTTCTTTCATCAGAGAGGACTGTGAGAGGCATTTCCTCATGATACATTTTTTTTGCAGCAATAATTAAAACGTTTAGTAAATATATATTATCGCCAGCCAGGTGGCGCTGAGGGTCGAGGCGCTGGTCACTACACCTCATGCCACGCTGGCGGCCCGTGTTCAGGAACGAGCATGGGTTGCCGGGGGTCGGCGGGAGGAGATGGATTGGCGTCCGGAGGACTGCTCTCCATCTCAGGGTGGGGATTCAGGTGGCGGTGCTTGCCCGACCCCTAGCGGAGGCTGGGGGTCGACAGCCGCAACTTTCTGCAAAGACAGGGGAGGCAGGGCGTGGCAGGCGGCGGCTAGTGCGCGCCACGGGGGCGTCGCGCATACTCAGTCGCTGGCGTCATTGCACGCCATGCGCCGGGAGAAATCAGAAAAATGGAGCCTGCAGCACGACGTCGCGTTCCTGAGGCGCCATTCCGGAGGGCGCCCCTCCTGGCATGGATCCGTTTAGGTGGGTTGAGTCCTCCCACCACCCTGCATAAGGGTAAGTCATGGGGTGCGAAGGAGGGGTCTCATGTCCGGGATGGCGCCGGAGGAACGGCGGAGTGCGGGGGGGGGGCGGAGCTCCTGTGGAGAGAAATAACATCCCCCCAAAAAAATATATATTTATATTATCTCTGTTACACTCAAGGGGAATTGCAGAACAATGAACCACTCTGGGGTCATTTTAATCAAAGGAATACAAATTTCAGATCATACTAATTCCAAAGTCTTAAAAAAACCTTCAGTTTCAGGCAAAATGAAAAATAAAGTACTTGTGACAGTTTTAATTCCTGGTGTTCGTTTGGTGACCAGGAGAAATCCCCTTCCTGTCCCAGAAGAGGGAGGAGTGTTTAGGGAAGTGGCTGTGTTTTATTTTCTTCTGTTTTAATTGTGATATTTGAATAGTTTGTACTTTAAATTAGTACTGTGAGTTACAACTGTTTACATTAGTACTGTGAGTTACAGCTGTAACTTGGGCTGTGATATTGTAACTGTTGATGGCTTGTGAGGGCTGTGGGAACAGTTGATGGCTATGATATTTGAAGTAAAATTTAAATCTGTGCTGTTTGCCTAGTGAGAGGGACAGGGGTAATTACAGGCACCATCTTGTCTTGCATTATTCACTGGGGAACAGAAGAGGGAGGAGTGTTCAGGGAAGTGGCTGTGTTTTATTTTCTTCAGTTTTAATTGTGATATTTGAATAGTTTGTACTTTAAATTAGTACTGTGAGTTACAACTGTTACTTGGGCTGTTATATTGTAACTGTTGGTGGCTTGTACTGGTTGTGGGAACAGCTGATGGTTGTGTTAAAACCCTCCCACCCACCTTGGGTTGCAGGCTTTCTTTAATACTGAAAAGTCACTGGGGGTTGGACTTGAAGGCTGTGAGGGAGGAGCTTATGGAGATACAAACTGCCCGTATGAACTAAGTCTTAAAGCTAATAGTCAGGTGGTAAAAGTTCAGACACAGGGGGTTCATAAGAGCTGTAATACATATGGACGGAAACGGATAAGGGTGGGGGGAGGCTGCAGAATAGAGGGTGAAATGATGGGTGCCATGGAGGGAATGCAGCAGGCACAGGAAGGATAGTGAGTTGCAATGGATGTGGGGTGGCTGTTTGGATGAATTTATTATGGAAACTGGGAGGCTGTCCAATTTGCCGCAGGCTAAGGAAATTAGAGGATGAAGTAATGGGGTTATGGAGGGAATTAAGGAGAGTGAGGGAGGGTGGAGCTGAGGCAGGAGTGACCCCACTAAGGAAGGGCAGGCAGATGCAGAGAGGAAACTGCAGAGCTAAAGATGGAGATATAAGGAGGATGGGGCGGGGGTGAGCGGTGGTGCAGTAGGAGGAGGGCGGGATCAGGGAAGGAGGGAGGAGGTGATGGGCACCATTGCGGGGTTATCAAGCAACAGGTTTGCAGTGTTGGCAGAGAAAGGGGAAGGGGAAGTATCAGAGCTGCAAGAGAGGGGGAAGGGACGGAGGAGTAGGGAAGGTCCAAGAGGCAGGAATTACAATGGAAAACAGAGATGGGAGAGAAAGGGTAGGATAGAGGAGGAGGAGGGAGAGGCGGTAACAGGAGGGGAGGCAGCAGGGGGAATGATGCAAGGAGCGCAAAAGGTGCAGCTGAGGGATGTAAGGAGGGAGGCAGCAGAGTTCCTGGGGGAGTGGGCAGGGATCACAGTGGAAGGGGGTCAGGATCAGTATGTTGGGGGGTGTTAGTGCTGGGGGATTCCATACTGAAGGAGATCAGATGGGGAGGAAGGGGGGGGAGGCACAGTCGTATCTGGGTTGAGGCAATTCCGGGGTTGACTGCAGACAGGGCAGGGTAGGCACTTCTCAAGTGCAAAAGCAGAGGGAGGATGAAACCTCACATGGTGGTGCACATGGGAACAAACAACTTGGCTGGGGAAACAGTGGAGGTGGTAAAGAGGAGGTTCGAGGAATTGGGTAGGTAGTGTGAAGAGGTGAGGGTGTCAGTGGCATTCTCTGAGGTGCTGCCGGTACCATGTTCAAGAACAGGGAGAAAAAAAAGGATAGAGGAGTTCAATGGGTGGCTGAGGGATTGGTGCTGAACCAGGAAATACGGACTGGTGTCAGACTGGGGCAGGACCTGGGACAACAATGACCTCATCATGAGGGACAGGTTACATTTGAGCAAGGGGAAGAGCATACTCAAACAGGGAAATGGAGGGGTAAATTTCAACAAGGGGTGGATGTAAACTAGGAAGGGGATGAGGGAACGTTGTTAGAAATAATGTCCAGAAGGGGCATAGTGTACTACCCCTAGATTAGAGGTGAAGGCAGTGAGGAGGGGGCATAGAGAGGACCAAGGGGGAATGGTAAGGTTGGGGAGGCAACAGGCTGGAAGGTGGTCTCACAGGCATAAAGAAGTCTAAGGTACAGAACTGCGGAGTTACAGACTTTCTTGATGGTGGAATTGGTGGACATAGCAGCCATCAAGGAAACATGGGCCACCCAGTACCAGGACTGGGATATGATGATCCCAGGGTATAAGCTATTCGGAAAGGATAGGGCCAAGGGAATGGGGGTGGGGATCTATGTGAGGGAGGAGATTAAGTGCGTAAGGGAGGAAGGGGAGGAGGGAGGACAGAAGTTCTGTGGATGCAGTTCCAGGATGCGAGGAATAGGACACTGAGTATGGGGGTAGTGTGCAGGCCACCATCACAGGGTTGTGACCTGGACGGAACTGGAAGATTGAATCTGAAGGGTAAGCAGGAAAGGAAGTATGGTGGTGGGGGGGGGGGATTTCAACCTACCGGGGTGGATTGGAGCACGCCTGCCACCATGAGTGCAAGACAGGGAGTTCTGTTGGAAGCTTTTCAGGACAGCTTTTTGACACAGCTGGTACAGGGGCTGACGTGGCTGGAAAGGAATTTGGACCTTGTACTGGATAACGGGGAAGCTGTAAGGAGTCCAGACATGGGGGAACCACATGCTGGGAGTGACAACTACTCAGTGTGGTTCACGCTAAACATGGGGAGGGACACAGGGGGCACAGGTACAAGAGTGGTTGAGTTTAGGGGGGGCAGACTTTAGGATGATGGTGGAAATTCTGAGCAAGCACCTGGCAGACATCCAAGAACACATGGATGCAGATCAGAAATGGAATATAATAAGGGGAGGTCTGTCTGGGGCAACAGAGACCTGTACTAGGAAAAAAAAACAAGAAGGGCAGGGCAAAGAAACCCAGTTGGCTGTCACCTGAGGTCAGGAAAGGGGTGAGAGCCAAGACGGTGGCATTTCAGAAGTATAGGAAAATGGGGAGGGAAGAACATAAAGATGTATACAGGGAAAAGTCTAAGGAGATCACCAGACTGGTCAGGGGGGCCAAAGTGTCTAGAGAGCTGAGACTGGCACAGGGCATCAAAAGGGGAGAAAAAGACTTCTTCCGTTACATAGGCAAGAAAAGGAGAAGCAAAGACCAGCTTGAGAGGATCAAGAAAGGTCATGGGGTGGGTGGAGAAGGGGCAGAGCAGGCAGGAGGCGAGCAGGTACTTCTGCTCTGTTTCACACAGGAGAAGGGGCAAATACCTCAGGCAAGTGGAGGGTGGGTAGGAGGGACAACAGATGTAGAGATTACAGAGAGCAGGGTGCTGGAGGGTTGTCAGGTATTGCTATTCGGAAAGGATAGGGCCAAGGGAATGGGGGTGGGGATCTATGTGAGGGAGGAGATTAAGTGCGTATGGGAGGAAGGGGAGGAGGGGGACAGAAGTTCTGTGGATGCAGTTCCAGGATGCGAGGAATAGGACACTGAGTATGGGGGTAGTGTGCAGGCCACCATCACAGGGTTGTGACCTGGACCGAACTGGAAGATTGAATCTGAAGGGTAAGCAGGAAAGGAAGGCATGGTGGTGGGGGATTTCACCTACCGGGGTGGATTGGAGCACGCCTGCCACCATGAGTGCAAGACAGGGAGTTCTGTTGAAGCTTTTCAGGACAGCTTTTTGACACAGCTGGTACAGGGGCTGACGTGGCTGGAAAGAATTTGGACCTTGTACTGGATAGCGGGGAAGCTGTAGGAGTCCAGACATGGGGAACCACATGCTGGGAGTGACAACTACTCAGTGTGGTTCACGCTAAACATGGGGAGGGACACAGGGGCACAGGTACAAGAGTGGCTTGAGTTTAGGGGGCAGACTTTAGGATGATGGTGGAAATTCTGAGCAAGACCTGGCAGACATCCAAGAACACATGGATGCAGATCAGAAATGGAATATAATAAGGAGGTCTGTCTGGGGCAACAGAGACCTGTACTAGGAAAAAACAAGAAGGGCAGGGGCAAGAAACCCAGTTGGCTGTCACCTGAGGTCAGGAAAGGGGTGAGAGCCAGACGGTGGCATTTCAGAAGTATAGGAAAATGGGAGGGAAGAACATAAAAGATGTATACAGGAAAAGTCGAGAGATCACCAGACTGGTCAGGGGCCAAAGTGCTGAGAATGAGACTGGCTGAGGGCATCAAAAGGGAGAAAAAGACTTCTTCAGTTCATAGGCAAGAAAAGGAGAAGCAAAGACCAGCTTGTGAGGATCAAGAAAGATGGGGGGTGGTGGAGAAGGGGGCAGGAGCAGGCAGAGGCATGAACGAGTACTTCTGCTCTGTGTTCACACAGGAGAAGGGGGGGCAAATACCTCAGGCAAGTGGAGGGGTGGGTAAGGGGGAGAGGACAACAGATGTAGAGATTACAGAAGGCAGGGTGCTGGAGGGGTTCAGGGCATTAAGAGTGGACAAAGTACCTGGGCCGGATGGCATTCACCCTAGAGTACTGAGGGAGCTGGCAGAGGTCCTTATGTGGCCACTGGCAGACCTGTTCAATACCTCCCTGGACACAGGATGTATACCACAGAACTGGAGGATGGCCCACGTGGTGCCCATCCATAAAAGTGGGCCAAAGTATGAACTAGGGAACTATAGGCCAGTGAGCCTCACCTCGATCATGGGCAAACTCATGGAGACCATCCTAAAGGAGAGGCTCGTGAGCTTCTTGGAGGCAAATGGTATCCAGGATGATCAGCAACACAGGTTTGTCGTGGGCAGATCATGTCAGACAAATCTGGTAGTTCTATGACTGGGTGACACAGGAACTGGACAAGGGCCATGCTGTAAACATCCTGTACTTGCATTTCGATAAGGCCTTTGATTCAGTGCTGCATGTGAGACTGAGGGGGAAGCTGGAGTATGTGGGGGCAGGACCAAAAACGGTGACCTGGATCAAGAACTGACTGCGGGGGAGACAGCAAAGGGTGGTGGTATTGGGGGAACTCTCATCACCGAGAGCAGTGACGAGCAGGGTACCACAGGGATCCATGCTGGGACCAGTACTGTTCGGGATTTTCATTGCGGATATCTTGAATGGGATCTGGAGCAAAATCAGTCTGTTCGCAAATGATATTAGGATAGGAGCTGTGGTAGATGACACGGGGGGGGGGAAGGGGTTGCAGGAGGACCTGAATGGGCTGCAGGAGTGGGCAGATAAATGGCAGCTGGCGTTCAATGCCAAGAAATGCAAGGTTCTGCACTTCGGAGCCCAGAACCAGGGGAGGGATTTTCACTTAAATGGGGTTCAGTTGGATTGCGTCACAGAAGACAAGTACCTAGGAGTGATCATAACAGGGAGCATGAACAACTCTGTTCAATGCAGAAGGGCGGCAGCAAAAGCCAATAAAATACTAGGGTGTTTAGCTAGAGGGATCTCCTCCAGAAGTATGGAGGTTATCCTGCCCCGTATAGGGCGCTGGTCAGGCTCCACCTGGAGTACTGCGTGCAATACTAGCACCCGTTCCTGAAGAAGGACATCAGATTGTTAGAGGGGGTACAGCGTAGAGCTACAAAAATGATCCAGGGATTGGAGGGCAAGCCATACAAGGGAAGGTTGGGGGAGCTGAATATGTACTCTCTGGAAGAGAGGATGGACAGGGGAGATATGATTGAGACCATGAAGTACCTGAAGGGAATAAACAAGACTAATACAGAGAGGATTTTCCAGAGGAGAAAGGGAGGGACACGAGAGGACACTAGCTGAGATTGGAGGGGGGGTAGATTCAGGAGAGAGATGAGGAGACATTTTTACGAGAAAGAGTGGTGGACAAGTGGAACTCCTTGCCGGGTGAGGTAGTGGCCTGCAAGATGGTGAACAGCTTCAAGAGGGGTTGGGTGAGGGAAGGTAATAGGATGGGGGGAAGGGAGGGGCAGCAGCATAAGGTGCTGGCTGCTCACTCAAGCAGACTTGATAGACGGTGAGGTCTGTTTCTGCTGGCATTTCCATATGTTCATATGTTACTATGATAGCTTACCAGGCAATCTCTGCTTCTTACCGTGCCACAGACAAAACTGAGTTTGCGGCTCTGTATAAGGCCTTATGTTGTATAGTAGGGAATAAACATTCTGCCAGAGGAATTTTGGGGAAGTCTGAATTTCTATATTCCATAAAAAGCAAACATTACATTTATTGAATGTGTGTAAAGGCAGATGATTAACAGGTGATGAGGGATTACTTTTTACTACTTAATTTTAACAAAAGAAAATACACCTGTTTTTAATTTAAAAACTGGCCTTTTTAAAAAATATTTTTTTCTGAAGTTACCCATTTTATTAGTGCAATAAGACACACCAGGTATATGGTTATTAGGGTATAATGCACTTCTTGGTGCTAAAGGCACTCAGCACAAGTGCCTCAAGCCTCATTACACACCATGTCATGTCTTACTGTTTTGATGATGCTCCCCAATGGAACATCGGAACACAGGATATTCAGACCACAGTAGGATGAGAGCCTATTTACAGTAATTGTCTGTCAATTTTCAATGTGAATACCCAGTGATGCGCCTGCTATTTTGACACTGGTACAGCTCCCTTTTAAATTTCCCTAGTGTCTTACTTCCCATCACATCCTATGGATTGTTATTCCAGAGAGCAACCAGTGCCACCCTGTCATTTGTCAAGGTAAATGATTTATCTTCATTTACAATGTTCCAGTGGCTTAAATGAATGATTCATTTCTCCCTCAGATAACAAATTCCATTCTTTTCTACTCTACAGCCCTGCCTGCCCTGTCGCAATAAGCTTAACAGTTGCGGTATTTTGACCGTGCAAAGGTAGCGGAATCATTTGTCTTTTAAATAAAGACCTATATGAATGGCAATGCGAAGGTTCAGCTGTCTCCCATATTTATTCAGCGAAACTGATCTGTCCATGCAGAAGTCAAGATGACAATATGGAGCTTAAAAGGCCGATATTAGCTACAAAACAGGATATACAAGGCTAAAAACATAACTGACATGGTATTAATTACTTTTGGTTGAGGTGACAGCAAAGAAAATAATAATTCACTACAAAGAATGGAACTCGTGTTCCAAAGAATAGGGGCTACAGCCCAAAACAATAGAACCTCTAACAAAAAAGATCCAGATATTTTTGATCAACAAACCAAGTTACTCTATGGCCAACAGTGCAATCCTTTGCACTTCTAAAATCTGACTCATTGCTTTGGAAAGCACTTAGAATACCATGTACATGAAAGGTGTTAAAAAAACCTCAGTTCTATTCTATTTTACTCTACATTCCCTATACTATTGTATCCTCCCCCCCTCGGCCCCCTTGTCTAGGGGCATAAATCTAACATCGCAGTTGTTCCAGAGGGCACATAGAGAAGGCTACAACAAGCGCTAACCTGAGCCAATGCAGACTTATATCAGATAGGATAATGGTGGTCCTACCTTTCAGACAACTCCATACACCAGTGCACCCCCAATCTCCCCTCCAAATCTAGATTTTGTCCCCGAACACTGACCACCGGACCAGGATCTCCCAGCTGCAGCCTCCTGGCTCTTTACACCCATGAGCCCCTTGATCCGGAATGCAGAGTGACAGCATTTCTCCTGGAATTAAAACTTATCAGACAAATTAAAAACAAGGAGGGGGAGTTCCCTGTTTCATTCTAGCCCCCTTCCAGCTAAAATAAGGCAATGTCCACTACCAATTTCTTCCCAAACTAGCTTCTTTATTTAGCTCCAAACATCCCAAATGATTTCAGGAATGCAGGGGTCACATCCTTCATAAATAAACAAAGCAGCTCCGTGGGGCTGTTGAAACTTTGTACAATTCATCCTGACTAGACACTCGGAGCAGCACATCAAATACAGGCAGTACAGCAGGGCTTCTTCACTTTACCCTACTTGGATGCTTTCCCCAAGGAACCTCCCTTTTCAGAAACTTCCAGGCACCTGACTCACTGGCGCTGGTATGCCAAAACTTTTTGTTTTCCTGCTCTTCATTTCGTTATACACAACACTCTGGCACTGGTCACAGCCCCAACTCCAGTTTGAGAAAGTGTGCTGCTTCCCCCACCTGGCCCCAGTCCTCAGCCCAAATACCAGGGATACAAGGATTTTTTTCTGCGACCCAGGCCCTGCGACCCCTCACTCTCATTCTACAAGGAACCTGCTCTGTAAGGTGCTCCCAAATCTCATAGCACCCGCTCCCTCCTTGCAGCTCAGCCATTTCGTCTCCACAGCTCCCACTGGTGCAGCGGCCCTTAAACCCAGATCAACTCTGGATCAAGCTATTTTGGACCTCCAGAATGATTTTGACATCCTCCAAAAAAATCTACTCAACTTGAAACTTCTGCTCAATGCCAAAAAAACTAAGGCCGTGATATTCTGTCCACTGGCCCCTTATCTCAAAAAAAACCCAGATAGAATTCCTCACATAAGCACCCTTTTGGGTGAAGTCCTGGAGTTCGTGGCACAATTCAAATACCTGGGGGTCTGGATTGACTACAAATTGTCCTTCATTGATCACATTGAAGAACTCACTAAGAAACTGTGTCAAAGGCTCTCTATTTCTTCAGTATCAAGCACTCACTAACCCAGGAGGCTAGAAAACTCCTAGTACAAGCTACCAATTCTTGCCTCTTCTAGACTATGCGAACTTTCTATATGGCCATAGTACTAGCACAGCTCTCTCCAAGCTTGATACCCTATACCACAGAGCCCTTAGGTTCATTTTGGATGCCCCTTATTTATTTATTGCAATGTTTCACCAGGAAAGGTACACTGAGCAAAAAGATGCTCATCTCAGGATGCCACCTGGGGCTGGGGATTTACAGAGAGAGCAACTGCATACACTTGTACAGGAAACAAAATTACACAAATGAAATTACATGATGGTACAGAACTATAACACCACGGAAACATGAAGTAGGAGCAACATAGGAAACATTGCAACAAGGAGTTATCCACATTGTTACATGGAGTGAGAGAGAAAATTGTGCAAAGAATTATAATGACAAAGGGTGTAAAATATATCAACATACAGTACATGTCAGCTACTATCTACAGTAGCGCGGTAGACAGAGAGTCAAGGCTAGAAGTGCAGTAGGGGGAAGAGCGGAGGTTAGTGGATATATGAGAGCATTTATAGCCGTAGCTAAAGCCGCTGGTCAGGCCGCATAGGATCTAGGATAGGCAGGGGGGAGGAGAACATGGTTGGGAAGGGAAAGGTAAGACAAGAGAAGGAGGTCAGCGACACTGGTAGTTACAGCGTAGTAGTTTATTCAGGGCAGAGGAGATGGAATGAAGGAGGAGGATGAGCATCTGGCCAGGTCATTCCCAGAGCCTCGTGAGGTGATAGGAGAAGGCCGATTGGCCAGCAGTGGTCCAGCGGTGAGGGATTACTATTACTAACAGCCGAGAGTCAATAGATCTAAGGCCATGGGAGGGGGTTGAGGTGGGAGATAGGGATGAGGTGAGGTAGGGTGGAAGGGACCCAAGCCAGAGGTTTGAAGCAAATTTAGCACAATGGAGTAGGTGCCGGCTGTCAAGGGAGGGGAAGACCAGCGCATGGTAAAGCTTGCAGTGTTGGGTGAGGAGGGGGGCATTGAGGGCAAAGCAGCAGAAAGCGTTGAAGAGGGGGTCCAGTCTGGACAGAGTCGGCTTAGGAGCGGCACTGTAGACTACATTACAGTAGTCGAACGTAGGTAATATCATTTTCTGCACAATTTTGCATCTCACCAGTAGGGGGAGGCAACTGTGGTTTCTGTAGAAAGCGTCGAGCTTAGGGCGCAGTTTTTTCAGGATAGCATCCACATGAGCTGAGAAGGATAGATGTCGGTCAAGCCTGACGCCAAGGTACCTGAAAGTTGACATGTCCTCAAGGACAGTCCCCTCAAGGGTGTGGAAGTTCAGGGGCGTAGTAAGCCTGGATAGTCTCTGCCTAGTGCCGAAGGTCATAGAGACTGTCTTCTTGGCATTAAGAGAGAGTTGGTGGGAGCTAAACCAGTGCTGAACTTTGTTGAAATCAGCTTGAAGACTAGTAGTAACCTCCACAGGGGTATGACCAAAGGAAAAGAGGACGGTGTCATCTGCATACATGTGAATTGAGGTAGTTGAGCAGGCAAGAGGGAGGTTGTTTAGGAGGATGGAAAAGAGGATAGGGCTGAGTACTGAGCCTTGAGTGACTCCAGTAACTATAGGGAGTGGGGGAGAGGTGGAACCAAACATTTCAACGGATTGAGTTCTCCCTTCCAGGTAGGCTCTGAACCAGCTGGTGGCGGGCATGGATAGGCCAGCTTCAGAGAGACAGGATAGCAGCAGGGGGTGGGAGACAGTGTCGAAAGCTTTGGCTAGGTCGACAAAGATGGCTGCAGTAATGAGACCTTTGTCCATCCCCGAGAGGACTGTGTCAGAGAGTCGTAGGAGGGGGCGGTGGCGGTAGAGTGGTTCTTTCTAAATCCAGACTGGTAGGGGGTGAAGAAGCTAGATTCTGAGAGGAAGCTGGAGAGTTGAGAGCACGAGGTGCTCCTGGAGTTTTGCTAGGGTGGGGAGGAAGGAGATAGGGTGGTAGTTGGCCGCAGAGGTGGGGTCTTCTCCTTTGGGAAGTGGAAGGACTATGACGTGTTTCCACTCCGCAGGAACTGATTCAGAGGCAAATGACAGGTTTAGTAGGGCAGCTAGCAGAGCTGCAATGGCAGGGGCAGAGGGGTAGAGGAGTTTGGGGTCTACCCCATCAGGAGACTTTCCCTTGGAAGGGTTTAGGAAGAGTAGGGTATCAAGAGCTTCCAACGGGGAGATGGTGCCGAAGTAGAAGGTGATAGATCCAGGGGGGATTTGCAGCATCAGCATGGTGGGTAGGTGGAGCTACAGCTGGTAGGGAGGCAAGAAGCGAAGCAGCACATGTGATGAAGTATGAATTGAACTCAGAGGTGACCGAGTGGGTCAGAGAGAAGAGTACCATTTGAGAACGGGGTGGATTGACGATGAAGGGGAGGGATAATTTTCCAAAATTCAGATGGTTTACGCAGGTTGGCATTGAAGGTGGAGTTAAAGTATTCAGCTTTGGCTAACCGGGTGGCCTTGGTGCACTTGTTACAGAGCATACGGTAGATGATGTTATCACCTGGGAGGAGTGTAGACTTGTAGGTCTTCCATGCTTTGTCCAGCGGAAATCCAGGGAAGATGTGTCCCTCGGACCCTGATCCGATGCATGGGGGTATGATTATCCCAGATGCTAGGGAAGGTATTCCAGAAATGTAGCACGGCATCATCTATGCTATAATCATTACGGTTGGTGCCCCAGTTTGTGTGGGCTAATTCATCCAGAAGGGGGGCAATGATTAGAGATTTGTAAGATCTCTGAACTAGAAATTTGGGAGGGGATTTAAGGCGATGGATTTTGCGGACTATGTAAGTGATATGGTGATCACTTATAGAGTCAGGAAATGAGGCGGCTTTGAGACTCAGGTGGGGTGGGAGGTGAGGGCCAAGTCAATCAGAGAGTGGTTGCCTGTCTTGTGGTTTGTGCGTGTTTGTTCTGAGATGACCCGTGCAAGATTGACGGCTGTGATCTCAGAGCGAGCTTTGTTAAAGACGGGTGATGGCCAGTTGTGATTAAAATCTCCCAAAATATAAAGTTCACCAGATGGGGATAGGGAATCTAGGTGGCTTAGAAGGTCGTTGACAGTTGGGGCATGGGTTCCAGGGTGGCAGTATACACCCGCAATATAAATAGCGAGTGAGAAGGGGAGTGTCATTTTGAGCATGTGCAGATCAAAGGCTTTGGGCTCTGATTTAGCAAGTGTAACAGAGAAATGTAAGTCTGAGGCTGTGTATATTGCAACTCCTCCGCTTCTGGTGGAGCAGTCTTGTCAAGTGACATTGAAACCTGGGATGGCGATGGATGAGTCCTGAAAGTTAGGGTTGAACCAGGTCTCCGATAGGATGATAATGTCAGGAGAATGCTGGACTGCTAGCACCTGGACCAGATCGAGCTTGGGGGCTAGGCTGCAAATGTTTAGGTGGAGGATGCGCAGCCCTCAGGGAAGCAAGAAAGAAGGTGTAGCAGCGGTGGCTAATTTAGGGGAGTTGATCACAGAACTTAGAGGGTATAGCGCCGGTGCAGGGCCAGGATTGGGGTGAATATTGCCCGATGCAAGAAGTAGTAAGATTAGTGTAAGATAGTGAGAACAAATATGATAGCACCAAGCTGTGGGTGAGCTCCACCTAGGAGACACTTTAGGGTGACCAGCATGAGATGAGCAGGAGGTAATTAGGTGGAGGGTTGACCAAAGGTGAGCATAAAAGTATAGGGAGGAGGAGGGGCTAAAAGGGTAGGGGCCGGGTAGGGGCTGGAAGAAATAGAGTAGCAGAGGGGGGAGAATGCGCAGGAAGAGTTAGATTAGCTGAGGATAAGGGAGGGGACTCAGGGTATAAGGGGATCAGAGATAAAAGGGAGCGTAGGCAGAATGAGATGGAGGAGATTAGGAGTAGATTATGGGCTGTGAGTGCCATACTAGCTGTTGACAGGAGGCAGAAAACCGGGATTTGTACTTTGTGTGTAGGCACGGCGGAAGATGAGCAACACGGACCACTTAGGAGACAGCTATAGGCTGGGAGGGCAAGGGGGGCGGAGGGCAGTAGGCGGCAATGGTGGTTAAGTAGGTCTTAAAGGCGGGCAAGTAGCGGATTTAAAGGAGGCCTGGGAGGGAGAAGGGGGGGGCGGGACAAAAAAAACACAGTAGCAGGACAGTCCAAAAAGCCGTAAAATAGCTTGCCGTGCTGAGGTGCAAAGCAGGCCTTGAGGCACACCAATCGGGAGCTTAGCACTACCCGCCAGACCATTCAGAGCTGCTGAGCTGGCAGGCATACCAATCAGAGAGCCGCCGCAAGCTGACGGCTCTGGGAGAGTTTAGCGGCAGTACCTGTTCACTGGATCCGGGCAGCAGAACCAGGAGGGCTGGCTGGAAACGTCCGGTGGGTCAGAGGTGGCGGCGGCTGGTAGCGCCACCGAGGTCCAGAGGCGCCGCTCGGGGCATGCACCACTGCATCCTCTATTCTTCCATAGGCTGGAGTTCCCTTAGCTTCAGGAGGCAAAAGAATGCTATTCTATGGACATATAGGACAATCACTCATAAATTACCTCAGTACCTCACAAGCTGCCTAACTCCCTGCATCCCTAGTGCCTATTCTCTCAGAAGTCTTGCTATCTTATCTGTGGCTACCCCTAAAGTTAAAACATGATTTGGTAGAGCCTCAACAAGCTTCACTCTTCCTACGCTCTGGAATAAGATCCAGAAAACCTTAAGGCTTGTTTCCCCTGTCACGTTCTCCCTCTTCAAATCCGTGTTCCTGAGGACTTTCTCTGAGGTCTGTCATTGCTTCAAGTCAAGGTCTTAACATCACAATTTGTTACTGCTTTAAATTCTGGACTTAAACCTCAACCATTGCCTGAGGTGTCATTTGAGCAATCCCTTCTGTCATTGCCCAAATCAGGGTCCCAACATTACGATCTGTCTTTGCTTCAGATATTGGACTTAAACCCCAACCATTGCCTTTGGCATCTGTCATGTTTCTCTCTTAGAACAGTCCTTCCTCCGTAGGCTATCTTGTCCAGGCCTCACCTATCTCACTTGACTTACCTCCCCTCTCCCTATACCCCTTCCCCTCCCCTTCCCTTCCCACCCCACTTGCCAGGCCATGCCTACAGTGCTTATCAAAGGACTCTTACATCTCAATCTTCTTTGCACTTTGACGCTACAGGAACTGTCACTCCTGCTCACTATGACTCCTCCAATTATGTTTACTATATAAACTTTAGCTCATTACCTTACATCCATATGTATGTATCTATGCAATTGTATTTAAATGGCACTACCTCCTGTTGAACCTATTGCTATAGTCTGGTGGAAGTATCTTGTTATACGTGATGGTTATATGTTATTGTGTTGTTACAGTATTACTACTATGTAACTGTTATGTACGTTCACTCAACCTGTTATGTCTTAACCCTGTTGGCAATTGTTTTGCCCCAGGTCCATCTTGTAAATGAGCTTGTCTCAATGATGTTCCACCTGGCAAAATAAAGATTTTGATTGATTGATTGATTGATTGAAACCCGGCCCTACTCCAGTACTTGAGCCCCTTACTTCAGGCTGACTTGCCACGAGAGAAGCCCTGGGCCCGGCCACAGCCCAGGCCTCTCCAAGCAGCCCACACCTTGCGAACAGTGCCATACTCTCTTCTGCTCCTAGCTGACCCTTTTTTGAGGGGGAAATCCATGCACAGGCCCACATCTCTCTCACGTCACTCCTGGGCTTGTGGTAAGCTGCAACCAGTGGCCACCTTCCAAGGTCTGTCCTATGACCCGTGACCCGACTGAGCCTTTAATGCTGGTACCCTGGGACCTGCCCCTCCAAGCAGGACCCAATTATGGGTGAATTGACCCCCCATTCCAACTGTCCTCAGGCCATCTTGCCACACTGGCAACTGGGGAAAACCACTACCACCGGCCTTCCCCCTGTGAGGACCCTGCCACTGTCCACACAGCCCTGGCAGCCTGAGAAAACTACCTCACGGGGATCGTAAAGGGCTCCTGCCGATCCTGGCCTCCTAACTGCCTCCTACATCTCTCTAACCCCCAAATGACGCAGGACCTGGCTAACTAACCTCCTCCATAGAGCTTCCTTCCCAGCTCCTCAATGCCATGTTGCTGCAGAGACCATCCCTATCTGCCACTTACAGGGGGGTCTCCCCCCTGCTGGCCCATGTGGACCCTCCGAGCTCCCCTAATCCTGCCTGCTCTGCTCCTCCAGCCACCCACGTCCAGCCCCAGGCCTACTGCCCAGGCTGGAAAAGGACCCAAAACTTCCTGTCTCCAACCTTATATGCCTATCTAAACCTACTCTCTGCTGCCACCATGAGGTGTCCAGCAGGTACTAACCCCCAGGGCACTAATAAATTCCCTAGCTTGGGGGCGGGGATAGGAGGGGGAAAAAGATGCCTAAAATGGAAGCATAAGCCCCTCTTTCAAGGGGGGCTTACACTACCAATATATAACTTATTGCTCGGTAAAGCAGTTTGGGATAGAAGACTGTGTGAAAGTCACTATATAAATCCTAATTCAGTTCTACTCTACAGTCTCTGTACAACCAATATCTAATGCATTACTTTGTATGGCACTTTGCTACACTGTACCTAAAGTTACTTTATAAATCCCAACTTAGTTCTAGTATATAGTACCTGTACCACCAGTATATAACTCATTGCTTTGTTAAGCACTTTGGGATACAGTGTTTATGGAAGGTGCTATATAAATCCAAATTCTATTCCATTCTACCATCCTTGTACTATCAGTATCTAACTCATTGCTTTGTAAATCACTTTGAGATAGTGTGTATACAAGGTGCTAAACAAAATAAATCTCTATTCTATTTATCAGTGTCAGTGGCTCAGTAAGTAGCACACTCGCCTCTGAGGCCGAGAGATCAGAGGGCTGTGGGTTCAGGTCCCATATCTGGCACTTGGGTTAATATCCCAGTACTGACACTGTAGTGCAGCATGAGAGGGGTGCTGCACTTCTGAGGCGCCGTCTTTCGGATGAGACGTTAAACCGAGGTCCCATTTGCCTGGACTGGTGGTAGTTCAGGTGGATGTTAAAGATCCCATGGCACTTATCAAAAAGAGTAGGGAAATTTCCCTGGTGTCCTGGCCAAATTTCCCTTATTCACTAAAAATACCACCAACAGCTTAATCTGGTTCAAGGTCAGTTGGCATTCATCTGTATCCCCCTCCCCCGGGTCGTGCCTGAAAATAGGCAGGATTTGTCTAGTGCACTTACCTGGTCAACAAAAACTAAAAAAAAAAATAATAATTCTAGCCTATTCTAAGTCCCTGCACAACCATTATTTAACTCACTGCTTTGTAAAGAACTTTGATAAGCAGTGTGTATGAAAGTCACTATATAAATCCAAATGCTATGCTATAGTCCCTGCACTACCAGCAGCTGTAAACTGTTTCTTTATAAAGGCACTCTGGGATATAATGTGTGTAAAATCACTGTCCCTACTATTCGACAATGCCCCAGAGACTGCACAAGCTCTGTAATTGTTTCTCTGTACTAATATCAATACCCTAGCTAGTACATGTATAGATCTTCACCCACCTTGGCTATTATATGTAAATACTTGAAATGTGATGTCCCAGTAATGTACTATCTCTGAATGTATGACTATGCCGACGCGGAGCCTTTGTAAAAGAGTCTATGACTCAAAGGGTTGTAATTCCTATGACTGACTAAATAAATAAATAAAAGGCACTATATAAAACCAAATTCATTCTGTTCCTAAATGAACCTAATAAAAATTGTTTTTCAGTAGCAAAGGCTGGGGTTCATTTATGGGAGGGAGACCATTCCTCTTGGCCTTCAGGTAGCTTGTGAGACCACAATTTCCAAGACTTAAAGAGCAGCTGACGCCTTCAGGAGAACTTTACCAAAGCATAATATTTAGACACAGTGCTGCTTGTATTTCACATTAGTTCTGTATTCCACCTCCCCATTATTTATTACTGAGTTTATCTGCATGAAAATTGGATCTTTGTTCCTGAAGAGTTCATCTATTTCTGTTGCTGTCTCCCTACCTGAGGTCATAACACACTGCTTGTGACATCACAGTTACTGACATGGCAACAGACTGTGATGTCACAACAGAGGATTGTGACTTAAAGTAGGGAGTCAGCTATACAGGCAGATGAACCCTGAGGGATACAAATATATAGTCTTGCAAATATTCTTAGTAATACATACTGGGGAGGAGGAATCTTTAGAATATATATGGAATGGAAGCTGAATTGTACCTAATTATTATGTTTTTCAAAGTTTTCTTTAAGGCGTCAGCAGCTCTTTAAAGGCAGCTATTTTCACAGATACTTCTAAGCTTGGCATTCTCTAACCACTGTAGGCTACTTTAATAAATATCTTCTTTTTTTTTTCCCTCCAACAAACTGGCCTCAGGGGAAACAGTTGTTTTAAAAAACAACAAATTTCTACTCTTGCTTTGTAAAAGTGCAAGGAGCAACTGAAGAGGAAGGGACACACAGCAATTTTCTTGCAAATGGCTGTCTGAGAAGGCCTTGCAGGCTCACAGCATCCGTAATTGATGAAAATCATTGAGGAACCTTTGATGAAACTTTAAATAAGAACAAAACTGAAACAGTGACAGTGCCTGGCTTTCACGTTCTGTAGAAACTGGATGCATGTCACATTTGCAAGCCCCACCATTTCGTGCTTTTCTTTTCTTGTTCTGTTTCCAGAGGATTCCTGTGGTCCATGCAGGTTAAACACTGCTGTATCCTTCCTTCCTCTGTCACAGAGGTGGCTAAGCCTTGAAACACTTGGGTGTTTTGTCTCGTCATAGTACCTGAACCTGGTGAACCATACGGCAGCATTTTGTTTATTTGCTCTTTCAGAGATTTAGGTGAACGATATCATGAATTAAAGTCTACTTTAAAATGCCTCCTTTGAATGTGAGTGACCCCTCTTTGTTGCCTGTTCCTATTTGAACTGCTGTTGGGCAGCACCCAAACTGCTGTTTTAGTGTGTCCTTCGTTTCTGCTCTAGTGCATCCTTCTTTCTGGTTATGTAGGTGGACAAGTGCAGCCCTTCCCAGCCAATACTACCATTATTCCATGATTGTCTGGTTCAACCTGTGCTGCCCTGCCTCCCTGTGAGTCCACCTCCAAGATGTGCTTGGCTCTTAACTAGTTATGGATAGACACTCCACATGGGGCTTTCACACGAGCCCCAGTCTTGCAGGTGAAATGCTTGGTTCTCCACTAGTTACAGTGTGAAACCTCAAGTGTGGGTCACACTGTAACTGCAGTTTTCCAGATGGCAGCACAATGCCACAAATGTGGCCCAATGCATAGTTTTTCAATCCCCTCTCCCCTTCCCAATTTTTCCTCCGGTCCCTTGCCTGAAATAGCAGGCAAGTGGGTGCTATTGCAGCCAATGTTACCATGCAGTAATTATGTGACTGGCCAGAAGGGTGGCATACAAACACTAGGTGGGCTGTGCCATGACACTCTCTCTTGGAGCCGAATGACTGTAATGTGTTTAGCCTCCAGCTGGTCATGGTACTGGAGTCACAAGTCCCATGCCAAGCCCAATGTCCTAGGTGGTAGTGCTGTCGTACTGTTGGGCTTGCCTTTCTGTGACCATTATTAATGCATACTTGTTTTCTTCCTTCCTTCCTTTTCTGTACAGCTCCTTGCTTTCCCCACCCCTGGCTGATACTTAGCATGCCAGCTATCCCAGTCCAGACACTCCAACTTCTCCCAGACCTTACTTCACATATGCTCATTCTGGAGGTAGTGCCTGAGTCATCAGGTGCTGGACCTGGGCTTGGCCAGCGTCATGCTGTTTGCACGTGTGTGTTTGGCCATCTTGGTTTTTCTCCTGTCCCTGAGATCTGTGCATGTGTAAGGGCAGATGGTATAAAGATGCCACACGTACTCCTAGGCCTGAGCCCACCCCTCAGAAAGGTGGCTGTATGCAGTGCCACATAGCCTCTGCTAGGTGACAGCCAAGCAGTGACACACACACACAGTCCCCCCACCCTGACGGAGGAGTGCTCTCTCCTGACACTCAGTCCTCCTTCCCCTGGACAGCCTCCAAGTGACCCTGGTCCATTCCTAAACCCAGGCCATCAGTGTGGCAGGTGCTAAGAGCTTTTTCCTGCCTGGAACAACATCATGGTAGGGATATACCCTGCACAGGCCAGTATCTGCACTTCCTCTTGGGTCCCCACTGCCACCAACAACCCCCACAGCTTCGCTTCCATGGCAGAGGTTCTAGGTGAGGGCCACCCTCCCCTCTAAGGCAGTGTTATTAGGACTAGGATCCTGCACTGGCTCAACAGAGAATCCCCAAGGCTGTAGGACACAGGCTGTCATGGAAATGACACCTGCGTGTTTTCTGCCACATTTTCTCCCTGGCCCCGCTACCTCCTTGGCATCAGGCAGAGTCTTCCTGGTGGCCCCAACTGCAAAGAGCAAGCCCTTTTGGCCCAGTGAAGAGGTTGCTGTGGCCCTTAAGTCTGATGTCAGCCCTCCCCTATCGTAGCGCACTCCCAAGTGGGAGCTGTGGCAGTCTGGCCAGCCTCCTGACACAGCTTCCCTGACCCACCGCTGAACTCAGGTCCCCTGCATGGCAGCATGTTATGCCACTGCTGAGCCACTGGGGAGGCTGTTTTTCTTCTTCTGTGATATAATACCCAAAACAGCACAACAGTGATGCAATGTCACATTTCCATTGTGAAGATCAGTCCACAGTTTTACACCCAGGAGGACTAAAACATATGGAAGGTCACCTGACTTGCTAAAGGTCACAATGTAAATGGCTCTGTTGGGATTTGAACCTGGGTCCCCCTGCCAGTACACTGAATGAACTGTTAAAACATTAGTGCAGCCTTTAAGTTTTCACAGCCTGCTGATTCCAGCAAATCTAGTCTCTGCAGAAACCCAGAAAAACCCATGACAGAAAAGAAGAGCATCTAAGTTCATTAGGAAGACAGGCTGCACCTCTGTGTCTGAAAGTACCAAAGTGTGTTTTGGTCAGTCAGTGTCTTGGTCAGTGAGTGCAGGTTGTTAGGAAAGATATGCAAGGACCAAATATTTTTTCTGAATACCATGACTAATAGGGTGCTCCAAACTAAGTATCTTTCCATATTTGTGGGATCAGTATTTGCAAGTCTTAAAGATTTTGCAGGAGTTTCCTGCAAATCATCAGAGGCCATTTCTAGTTATCACTGAAGCCAGTTCATATAATGCTGTCGTTTGCACAAGCAGAGAAAAGGGAGGAAGATATGGATGTGATATGCTGAAGCCTTAAATACATCATGCTTCTAAATTTGGTCTAACAAGCATACACACAGTCACAGACTGCACAGATTCTGCGCATAATTAATATAGTAACATCTCAATAAACAACTGAAGTATCCCCTGCAAGAGATACTGATGTAACGGTGACTGAAATCTTTTCCAGACTCTCTGAAACCAGATCTGGAAATTCAGTTACACCAGGAGCAGGTGAGGCAGAAGGAAAACCATGATTTCCATGCTCACAAAAAAAAAAGGACGTGATGTAGTATATACAGAATCAGTAACCAGATGCAGAGTGCCATCTGGTGGAGAAAGTGATGGAATGTAAAGAAAATCAGTAACCAGATGCAGAGTGTCATCTGGTGGAGAAAGTGATGGAATGTATACAGAATCAGTAACCAGATGCAGAGTGCCATCTGTTGGAGAAAGTGATGTAACATATACAAAATTAGTAACCAGATGCAGAGCACCAGTTGGTGGAGAAAGTGAAGAAATTTAACCAGATCTGGAAATTCAGTTACACCAGGAGCAGGTGAGGCAGAAGGAAAACCATGATTTCCATGCTCACAAAAAAAAAGAAGGACGTGATGCAGTATATACAGAATCAGTAACCAGATGCAGAGTGCCATCTGGTGGAGAAAGTGATGTAATGTATACAGAATCAGTAACCAGATGCAGAGTGCCATCTGGTGGAGAAAGTGATGGAATGTAAAGAAAATCTATATCCAGACGCAGAGTGCCATCTGGTGGAGAATGTGATGTAATGTATGCAGAATCAGTAACCAGATGCAGAGTGCCATCTGATGGAGAAAGTGGTGGAATGTATACAGAATCAGTAACCAGATGCAAAATGCCATTTGGTGGAGAAAGTGATGGAATACACACAGAATCAGTAACCTGATGCGGAGTGCCATCTGGTGGAGAAAGTGATGGAATATATACAGAATCAGAAACCAGAAGCAGAGTGCTATCAGGTGGAGAAAGGGATGTAATGTATACAGATTCAGTAACCAGATGCAGAGTGCCATCTGGTGGAGAAAGTGATATAACATTTACAGAATCAGCAACCAGCTGCAGAGTGCCATCTGGTGGAGGAAGTGATATAATGTACGCAGAATTAATAACCAGATGCAGAGTGCCATCTGGTAGAAAAAGTAATGTAATGTATACAGAATCAGTCCAGACGCAGAGTGCCATCTGCTGGAGAAAGTGATGTAACATTTACAGAATCTGTAACCAGATGCAGAGTGCCATCTGGTGAAGAAAGTGATGTAACATTTACAGAATCAGTAACCCAATGCAGAGTGCCATCCGGTGGAGAAAGGGATGTAACATATGCAGAATCAGTAACCTGATGCAGAGTGCCATCTGGTGGAGAAAAGGATGTAACGTATACAGAATCAGTAACCAGATGCAGAGTGCCATCTGGTGGAGAAAGTGATGGAATGTATACAGAATCAGTAACCAGATGCAAAATGCCATCTGGTGGAGAAAGTGGTGGAATATACACAGATACAGTAACCAGATGCAGAGTGCCATCTGGTGGAGAAAGGGATGGAATATATACAGAATCAGTAACCAGATGCAGAGTGCCATCTGGTGGAGAAAGTGATGTAACGTATGCAGAATCAATAACCAGACGCAGAGTGCCATCTGCTGGAGAAAAGGATGTAATGTATGCAGAATCAGTAACCAGATGCAGAATGCCATCTGGTGGAGATAGTGATGTAACGTATACAGAATCAGTAACCAGATGCAGACTGCCATCTGGTGGAGAAAGTGATGTAATGTATACCAGTAAGTAGATGCAGAGTGCCATCTGCTGGAGAAAAGGCTGTAATGTATGCAGAATCAGTAACCAGATGCAGAATGCCATCTGGTGGAGATAATGATGTAACATATACAGAATCAGTAACCAGATGCAGAGTGCCATCTGGTGGAGAAAGTGATGTAATGTATACCAGTAAGTAGATGCAGAGTGCCATCTGGTGGAGAACATGATGTAAACATATACAGAATCAATAACCAGATGCAGAGTGTCAGCTGGTGGAGAAAGTGATGGAGTGAATTCAGAATCAGTAACCAGATGCAGAGTGCCCTCTGTTGGACAAAGTGATGTAATGTATACAGAATCAGAAACCAGATGCAGAGTGCCATCTGTTAAAGAAAGTGATGTAACATATACAGAATCAGAAACCAGATGCAGAGTGCCATCTGGTGGAGAAAGTGATGGAATGTATACAGAATCAGTAACCAGATGCAAAATGCCATCTGGTGGAGAAAGTGATGGAATACACACAGAATCAGTAACCTGATGCAGAGTGCCATCTGGTGGAGAAAGTGATGGAATATATACAGAATCAGAAACCAGATGCAGAGTGCCATCAGGTGGAGAAAGGGATGTAATGTATACAGATACAGTAACCAGATGCAGAGTGCCATCTGGTGGAGACAGGGATGTATTGTATACAGAATCAGTGACCAGATGCAAGAGTGCCATCTGATGGAGAAAGGGATGTATTGTTTACAGAATCAGTAACCACATGCAGAATGCCATCTGGTGGAGAAAGTGATGTAACGTATGCAGAATCAATAACCAGACGCAGAGTGCCATCTGGTGAAGAAAAGGATGTAATGTATGCAGAATCAGTAACTAGATGCAGAATGCCATCTGGTGGAGATAGTGATGTAACGTATACAGAATCCGTAACCAGATGCAGAGTGCCATCTGGTGGAGAAAGTGATGTAATGTATACCAGTAAGCAGATGCAGAGTGCCATCTGGTGGAGAACTTGATGTAAACATATATAGAACCAATAACCAGATGCAGAGTGTCATCTGGTGGAGAAAGTGATGGAATGTATACAGAATCAGTAACCAGATGCAGAGTGCCATCTTTTGGAGAAAGTGATGTAACATATACAGAATCAGTAACCAGATGCAGAGCACCAGTTGGTGGAGAAAGTGAAGAAATTTATGCAGAATCTATATCCAGACGCAGAGTGCCATCTGGTGGAGAATGTGATGTAATGTATGCAGAATCAGTAACCAGATGCAGAGTGCCATCTGATGGAGAAAGTGATGGAATGTATACAGAATCAGTAACCAGATGCAAAATGCCATTTGGTGGAGAAAGTGATGGAATACACACAGAATCAGTAACCTGATGTGGAGTGCCATCTGGTGGAGAAAGTGATGGAATATATACAGAATCAGAAACCAGAAGCAGAGCGCCATCAGGTGGAGAAAGGGATGTAATGTATACAGATTCAGTAACCAGATGCAGAGTGCCAGCTGGTGGAGAAAGGGATGTAATGTATACAGAATCATTAACCAGATGCAGAGTGCCATCTGGTGGAGAAAGGGATGTAATGTTTACAGAATCAGTAACCAGATGCAGAGTGCCATCTGGTGGAGAAAGTGATGTAATGTATGCAGAATCAATAACCAGACGTGGAGTGCCATCTGGTGGAGAAAGTGATATAACATTTACAGAAACAGTAACCAGCTGCAGAGTGCCATCTGGTGGAGGAAGTGATGTAATGTATGCAGAATTAATAACCAGATGCAGAGTGCCATCTGGTAGAAAAAGTAATGTAATGTATACAGAATCAGTCCAGACGCAGAGTGCCATCTGCTGGAGAAAGTGATGTAACATTTACAGAATCTGTAACCAGATGCAGAGTGCCATCTGGTGAAGAAAGTGATGTAACATTTACAGAATCAGTAACCCAATGCAGAGTGCCATCCGGTGGAGAAAGGGATGTAACATATGCAGAATCAGTAACCTGATGCAGAGTGCCATCTGGTGGAGAAAGTGACGGAATGTATAAAGAATCAGTAACCAAATGCAAAATGCCATTTGGTGGAGAAAGTGATGGAATACACACAGAATCAGTAACCTGATGCAGAGTGCCATCTGGTGGAGAAAGTGATGGAAGATATACAGAATCAGAAATCAGATGCAGAGTGCCATCAGGTGGAGAAAGGGATGTATTGTTTACAGAATCAGTACCCAGATGCAGAATGCCATCTGGTGGAGAAAGTGATGTAACGTATGCAGAATCAATAACCAGACGCAGAGTGCCATCTGGTGGAGAAAAGGATGTAATGTATGCAGAATCAGTAACCAGATGCAGAATGCCATCTGGCGGAGATAGTGATGCAACGTATACAGAATCAGTAACCAGATGCAGTGTGCCATCTGGTGGAGAAAGTGATGTAATGTATACCAGTAAGCAGATGCAGAGTGCCATCTGGTGGAGAACTTGATGTAAACATATATAGAACCAATAACCAGATGCAGAGTGTCATCTGGTGGAGAAAGTGATGTAGCGTATACAGAATCAGAAACCAGATGCAGAGTGCCATCTGTTGGAGAAAGTGATGTAACATATACAGAATCAGAATCATCAGTGACATTGCACAGGACCTAGAAGGCAGAATTTCACTGTTCGCTGATGACACAAAGCTCTGAAACAGAGCAGACACACCAGAGGGTGTAGACAGAATGAGAAAGGACCTGCAGAAACTTGAAGAATGGTCAGGGGTTTGGCAGTTGAAATTCAATGCAAAGAAGTGCAAGATAATGCATATGGGGCACAAAAACCCTGGCACAATATATCAGTTGGGGGTGAGGATATAGCATGCACCAAGCAGGAAAGGGATATTGGGGTTATCATCTCTGATGACCTCAAGGTAGGGAAACAGTGTGACAAGGCAGCAGGTAAAGCAAATAGGATGCTGGGATGTAGGCAGGGCATCACCAGCAGGAAAAGGAGGTCATATTCTGCTAACAAGACACTAGTGAGGCCCCACCTGGAGTACAGTGTACAGTTCTGGAGACCATACCTACGTAAGGACATAGACAGGGTAGAGAAGGTTCAGAATAGGGCAACAAAGATGGTGCATGGATTGCACCACAAGTCCTATGAAGACAGGTTGAAGGAACTGAACATGTACTCCCTGGCGGAGAGGAGGGAGGGAGAGAGGGGATATGATAGAGACATACAAGTATCTCACAGGGAGGAACAGGGTGCAGGAATACACTATTTTTAAGTGAAAAGATGTTCCAGGACTAGAGAGCATGGGATGAAGTTGGAGGGAGGATCTATCTAAAGGAAACATGAGGAAGAATTTCTTCACAGAACGGGTGGTGAAAAAGTGGAACACCCTGTCAGAGGAACTGGTGGGGGCTGAAACAATCACGGGATTTAAGAATGCATGGGATAGACATAAAGGAATTCTGGAGGTAAGGGGTAAGGGGCAACAGACTTCTAGGAAAACATAAACTGAACTTACAAGCTCAAATGGGAAGACTGGGTGGGCCATATGCCCTTATCTGCCAACACACTGTCTATGTATCTATGTATCTAATCAGAAACCAGATGCAGAATGCCATCTGTTGGAGAAAGTGATATAACATTTACAGAATCAGTAACCAGATGCAGAGTGCCATATGGTGGAGAACATGATGTAAACATATACAGAATCAATAACCAGATGCAGAGTGCCATCTGGTGGAGAAAGTGATGTAACGTTTACAGAATCAGAAACCAGATGCAGAGTGCCATCTGTTGGAGAAAGTGATATAACATATACAGAATCAGGAACCAGATGCAGAGTGCCATCTGTTGGAGAAAGTGATATAACATTTACAGAATCATTAACCAGATGCAGAGTGCCATCTGGTAGAGAAAGTGATGTAATGTATACAGAATCAGTCCAGATGCAGAGTGCCATCTGCTGGAGAAAGTGATGTAACATTTACAGAATCTGTAACCAGATGCAGAGTGCCATCTGGTGAAGAAAGTGATGTAACGTTTATAGAATCAGTAACCAGATGCAGAGTGCCATCCGGTGGAGAAACTGTTGTAAAGTATGAGGAATCAGTAACCTGATGCAGAGTTCCATCTGGTGGAGAAAGGGATGTAACATATGCAGAATCAGTAACCTGATGCAGAGTGCCATCTGGTGGAGAAAGGGATGTAACATATATAGAATCAGTAACCTGATGCAGAGTGCTATCTGGTGGAGAAAGTGATGTAACTTTTACAGAATCAGTAACCAGATGCAGAGTGCCATCTGGTGGAGAAAGTGTTGAAATGTTTATAGAATCAGTAACCAGATGCAGAGTGTCATCTGGTGGAGAAAGTGATGTAATGTATACAAAATCAGTAACCTGATGCGGAGTGCCATTTGGTAGAGAAGGTGATGGAATGTAAACAAAATCAGTAAGCAGATGCAGAGTGCCATCTTTTGAAGAAAGTGATGTAACTTTTACAGAATCAGTAACCAGATGCAGAGTGTCATCTGGTGGAGAAAGGGGTGTAATGTATACAAAATCAGTAACCTGATGCAGAGTGCCATTTGGTAGAGAAAGTGATGGAGCATTTACAGAATCAATAATCAGGCGCAGAGTGCCAGTTGGTGGAGAAAGTGATGAAATGTATGCAGAATCAATATCCAGACACAGAGTGCCATCTGGTGGAGAACGTGATGTAATGTATGCAGAATCAGTAACCAGATGCAGAGTGCCATCTGGTAGAGAAAGTGATGGAATGTATACAGAATCAGTAACCAGATGCAAAATTCCATTTGGTGGAGAAAGTGATGGAATATATACAGAATCAATTACCTGATGCAGAGTGCCATCTGGTGGAGAAAGTGATGGAATGTATACAGAATCAGTAACCAGATGCAGAGTGCCATCTGGTGGAGAAAGTGATGTAATGTATACAGATACAGTAACCAGATGCAGAGTGCCATCTGGTGGAGACAGGGGTGTAATGTATACAGAATCAGTAACCAGATGCAGAGTGCCATCTGGTGGAGAAAGTGATGTAATGTATACCAGTAAGTAGATGCAGAGTGCCATTTGGTGGAGAACATGATGCAAACATATACAGAATCAATAACCAGATGCAGAGTGTCATCTGGTGGAGAAAGTGATGGAATGTATACAGAATCAGTAACCAGAAGCAGAGTGCCATCTGGTGGAGAATGGGATGGAATGTATACAGAATCAGTAACCAGATGCAAAATGCCATCTGGCGGAGAAAGTGATGTAACGTACACAGAATCAGTAACCAGGTGCAGAGTGCCATCTGGTGGAGAAAGTGATGTAATGTATGCAGAATTAATAACCAGACGCAGAGTGCCATCTGGTAGAGAAAGTAATGTAATGTATGCAGAATCAGTCCAGACGCAGAGTGCCATCTGCTGGAGAAAGTGATGTAACATTTACAGAATCTGTAACCAGATGCAGAGTGCCATCTGGTGGAGAAAGGGATGTAACATATGCAGAATCAGTAACCTGATGCAGAGTGCCATCTGGTGGAGAAAGGGATGTAACGTATACAGAATCAGTAACCTGATGCAGAGTGCTATCTGGTGGAGAAAGTGATGTAACTTTTACAGAATCAGTAACCAGATGCAGAGTGCCATCTGGTGGAGAAAGTGTTGAAATGTATATAGAATCAGTAACCAGATGCAGAGTGTCATCTGGTGGAGAAAGTGATGTAATGTATACAAAATCAGTAACCTGATGCGGAGTGCCATTTGGTAGAGAAGGTGATGGAATGTAAACAAAATCAGTAAGCAGATGCAGAGTGCCATCTTTGAAGAAAGTGATAACTTTTACAGAATCAGTAACCAGATGCAGAGTGTCATCTGGTGGAGAAAGGGATGTAATGTATACAAAATCAGTAACCTGATGCAGAGTGCCATTTGGTAGAGAAAGTGATGGAGCATTTACAGAATCAATAATCAGGCGCAGAGTGCCAGTTGGTGGAGAAAGTGATGAAATGTATGCAGAATCAATATCCAGACACAGAGTGCCATCTGGTGGAGAACGTGATGTAATGTATGCAGAATCAGTAACCAGATGCAGAGTGCCATCTGGTAGAGAAAGTGATGGAATGTATACAGAATCAGTAACCAGACGCAAAATTCCATTTGGTGGAGAAAGTGATGGAATATATACAGAATCAGTAACCTGATGCAGAGTGCCATCTGGTGGAGAAAGTGATGGAATGTATACAGAATCAGTAACCAGATGCAGAGTGCCATCTGGTGGAGAAAGTGATGTAATGTATACAGATACAGTAACCAGATGCAGAGTGCCATCTGGTGGAGACAGGGGTGTAATGTATACAGAATCAGTAACCAGATGCAGAGTGCCATCTGGTGGAGAAAGGGATGTAACGTAATCAGAATCAATAACCAGCCATAGAGTGCCATCTGGTGGAGAAAGTGATGTAATGTATACCAGTAAGTAGATGCAGAGTGCCATTTGGTGGAGAACATGATGCAAACATATACAGAATCAATAACCAGATGCAGAGTGTCATCTGGTGGAGAAAGTGATGGAATGTATACAGAATCAGTAACCAGAAGCGAGTGCCATCTGGTGGAGAATGGGATGGAATGTATACAGAATCAGTAACCAGATGCAAAATGCCATCTGGCGGAGAAAGTGATGTAACGTACGCAGAATCAGTAACCAGGTGCAGAGTGCCATCTGGTGGAGAAAGTGATGTAATGTATGCAGAATTAATAACCAGACGCAGAGTGCCATCTGGTAGAGAAAGTAATGTAATGTATGCAGAATCAGTCCAGACACAGAGTGCCATCTGCTGGAGAAAGTGATGTAACATTTACAGAATCTGTAACCAGATGCAGAGTGCCGTCTGGTAGAGAAAGTGATGTAATGTATGCAGAATTAATAACCAGATGCAGAGTTCCATCTGGTAGAGAAAGTAATGTAATGTATACAGAATCAGTCCAGATGCACAGTGCCATCTGCTGGAGAAAGTGATGTAACATTTACAGAATCTGTAACCAGATGCAGAGTGCCATCTGGTGGAGAAAGTGATGTAATGTTTGGAGAATCAGAAACCAGATGCAGAGTGCCATCCGGTGGAGAAACCGATGTAATGTATGAGGAATCAGTAACCTGACGCAGAGTGCCAACTGGTGGAGAAAGGGATGTAACATATACAGAATCAGTAACCAGATGCAGAGTACCATCTGATGGAGAAAGTGATGTAACGTATGCAGAATCAATGTCCAGACGCAGAGTGCCATCTGGCGGAGAAACGGATATAACCTATACAGAATCAGTAACCAGATGCAGTGTCTCATCTGGTGGAGAAAGTGATGGAATGTAAACAAAATCAGTAACCAGATGCAGAGTGCCATCTTTTGGAGAAAGTGATTAATGTATACCGAATCAGTAACCAGATGCAGAGTGCCATCTGGTGGAGAAAGGGATGTAATGTATACAAAATCAGTAACCTGATGCAGAGTGCCATCTGCTGGAGAAAGTGATGTAACATTTACAGAATCTGTAACCAGATGCAGAGTGCCGTCTGGTAGAGAAAGTGATGTAATGTATGCAGAATTAATAACCAGATGCAGAGTTCCATCTGGTAGAGAAAGTAATGTAATGTATACAGAATCAGTCCAGATGCACAGTGCCATCTGCTGGAGAAAGTGATGTAACATTTACAGAATCTGTAACCAGATGCAGAGTGCCATCTGGTGGAGAAAGTGATGTAATGTTTAGAGAATCAGAAACCAGATGCAGAGTGCCATCCGGTGGAGAAACCGATGTAATGTATGAGGAATCAGTAACCTGACGCAGAGTGCCAACTGGTGGAGAAAGGGATGTAACATATACAGAATCAGTAACCAGATGCAGAGTACCATCTGATGGAGAAAGTGATGTAACGTATGCAGAATCAATGTCCAGACGCAGAGTGCCATCTGGCGGAGAAACGGATATAACCTATACAGAATCAGTAACCAGATGCAGTGTCTCATCTGGTGGAGAAAGTGATGGAATGTAAACAAAATCAGTAACCAGATGCAGAGTGCCATCTTTTGGAGAAAGTGATTAATGTATACCGAATCAGTAACCAGATGCAGAGTGCCATCTGGTGGAGAAAGGGATGTAATGTATACAAAATCAGTAACCTGATGCAGAGTGCTATCTGGTGGAGAAAGTGATGTAACATTTACAGAATCTGTAACCAGATGCAGAGTGCCATCTGGTGGAGAAAGTGATGTAATGTATGCAGAATTAATAACCAGATGCAGAGTTCCATCTGGTAGAGAAAGTAATGTAATGTATGCAGAATCAGTTGAGACGCACAGTGCCATCTGCTGGAGAAAGTGATACAACATTTACAGAATCTGTAACCAGATGCAGAGTGCCATCTGGTAGAGAAAGTGATGTAATGTTTAGAGAATCAGTAACCAGATGCAGAGTGCCATCTGGTGGAGAAACTGATGTAACGTATGAGGAATCAGTAACCTGATGCAGAGTGCCAACTGGTGGAGAAAGGGATATAACATATACAGAATCAGTAACCAGATGCAGAGTGTCATCTGGTGGAGAAAGTGATGGAATGTAAACAAAATCAGTAACCAGATGCTGAGTGCCATCTTTTGGAAAAAGTGATTAATGTATACAGAATCAGTAACCAGATGCAGAGTGCCATCTGGTGGAGAATGGGATGTAATGTATACAAAATCAGTAACCTGATGCAGAGTGCCATCTGGTGGAGAAAGTGATGGAACATTTACAGAATCAGTAACCAGACGCAGAGCGCCAGTTGGTGGAGAAAGTGATGAAATGCATGCAGAATCAATATCCAGACGCAGAGTGCCATCTGGTGGAGAATGTGATGTAATGTATGCAGAAACGTAACCTGATGCAGAGTGCCATCTGGTAGAGAAAGTGATGGAATATATACAGAATCAGTAACCAGATGCAGAGTGCCATCTGGTAGAGAAAGTGATGGAATATATACAGAATCAGTAACCAGATGCAGAGTGCCATCTGGTGGAGAAAGTTATTGAATATATACAGAATCAGTAACCAGATGCAAAATGCCATCTGGTGGAGAAAGTGATTGAATGTGTACAGAATCAGTAACCAGATGCAGAGTGCCATCTGGTAGAGAAAGTGATGAAATGTATATAGAATCAGAAAATAATGGAATGTATACAGAATCAGTAACCGGATGCTGAGTGCCATCTGGTGGAGAATGGTGTGACAGCAGCATGCAAAGAACAAGTCCTCAGTCTAAACCCTTGGCTAAAGATCAGTTTCCTCTTAGCTGAGTGGTTAGCACTGCTGCCTCTGAGAACAGGGTTTCAAGGATAGAACCCAGGACCCAGCACTTACATCTAACTTAATTTATAGAAGATGGCCCTCCACAAGGTAGGGAAAGGACACTATTGGACTAGATTGTGGAAGATGCTATTTATGCCACAAGGTTTAGTGAGGGAAACTTTTGTTATCAAGCAGCATTGTATGGAATGTAAAACCCAAGGAGCCTTCAAGTTCTGCTTCAAGAATGTTCCATCATTTTTGGGCATATCAATAACTTGCGAAGCATCATAATGCAACAGTGAAAACCTCATGTTGTGGGCCAGCGCACAATTTGAACTCAAGTTTGCTAGCCCCTTTCCTGCACATTCCATACTAGAGGAGACTATTCCAATATCTGACCTCATTTAGGGACCTTTACATTCAGCCCAGCCTGACCATGGAGGAAAGAAGATTCGTGCTGCGGAGTCTGTCTAGGTGTCCCCAAGTCCAGCTGTGGGGTGTCTGCAGAAGAAACTTAAAAGGCCAGGTTGGTTGGACTTATCATTAGTGAGTGGGGAGGGCATTAGAGCAGCATAATCCATACTTCTTCACTTGGAGAGCAGGGCAGTCTACCCTTATCTCCAGGGTTTACCTGTTATTTATACGTAACTTATGTTATTGTTCGGTGATGGGACGTATTATGTTTTTTTTTGTTTTGATACTTTCTCCATCTTGCTATACTGACCAGGTCCTGTTTTGGCTGCCACCAGTGCCACCATCCCACCCACTGACCTGAATCTTGGCGCTCTGGACTACCTGCGACACATCACTGGCATGCCATCCCCCCACCCCACCTCACCCCAGCTTACCCTCTGGTTTAGGGTTGCCTTCTGCTCCTCAGCAAACTCCTTACTCTTATGCTGCCTGCTCTGTGGCAGAGATCAAATCTGGCGCTACCCCCAGAATCAACTAGCACAGACCCAAAGCTGGAAGTCGGGAGTAGGGCGAGTCTTCATCTGCCTGATCGGCTACCATTTCCCTGTTGTTCTCCTCTCCTGGAACTGCCTGTGTCATCCAAGCTTTTGTGATTCATATTGCCTCATACCCCCATTTTACTATGACTGCTGATTCAGAGGATATCCCACATGCATGTGAAGTGGAAGGGAGTTTCATGGTGTTTTAGCCTCACATTGTGTAATAAAAACAGAAGGTTTATGCAACCCTCAGGTGCATCTGAAACATGCTATCATAGTTTAGTGTGCCTTTCCTGTTAAAGATTTACAAATAAATAAAATAAATAACATTTGCTGAATCTCTTCTGGGTGAAGACTGAAGTTAACTGTTAAATGTTCCACTTAATTACTTGCACCAACGTCCAAGTTATTACTGGATGAAAACATGAAAACAGAATCATTGTTTGTCCCCTAGGCTTTCTCTGCTCTAACTGCTATCTGTATCTCACAGTCCTCTCCTTGTGACACAATGATCTGTTATTGGAAACAACTGTGATGTTGTAAACAGAGGATTACGACGTCAGATGAAGACTAGCAGCCCAAGAAGATAAAGTGCAGGGGGCAGCAATCCGGGGCCGAATTCTCTAAACTGTAGAAATCACGCATGAGCAGCAGAAAAAAAAGTTGCACAGAAATGGGCCTCCTTGGGCAACTGCAGTTTCTACCCCATGCATGCGATTTTCTGAAAAAGTTGCCTTCTCACAATCTTGTTACCAGTTTACATGGGCTTGCAAAAAAAAAAAAAAACAACAACAATGAAAAAATGGAAACTGCTGTCTGCGCATGAAGCTGCTGAAAATAGCATTTTTCACCATTGCAGGGATTTTTCCCCACACCTGCGAGTTGCAAACAGGGACTTAGTCCCTGGGCCATGCCAGGCCCTTTAAAAAAGTCATCCTCTTGGTCCCCATGTCAAAGTACCCATAGTTTATTATTTAAGGGAATGCCAACTACAGAAACTAGGTGAAATATAACAATCATTTGTCAATGCCAAATGTTTGCTTGCTTAAAAAAACTGAATTGGGGACACACAAAATGCATGTACTGTATAACTGTGTAATGTGTACTGAAAATTAACAAAGTTCATTTGTTTATTTTTATTTTATTTATTTAAACAGCAGTTTGGAAAACCTTTGAGCCATAGGCTCATTTACAAAGGTACCTTGCCACAGTAAGACAAACGAAAATACATAGTATAACAGTAACTTAAGACATAGATACAAACAAGCTGGTACAGGCAGGATTGATGCAAACAATACCAGAGTTATGTTGTCCTTAGCAGCTTAGTAGTAAGCTTTGTCATAAGTATTGAGTACAGCTTTGACTAGTGGCAATTACAGCTTCGGGTGTTAACAAGGTGGTTCCATAAGGAAGTTTTGAAGCACAATATAGTTGGAGCTTCAGAGATGGAGGGGGGCAGTGTGTTGAACCAGGAGGGGGCCCTAAAGCTGAAGGCTCTTTGGCCGTGAGAGGTCCTAGCTCTAGGGATAACAAGAGAGGTTTTCCCAGAGGTCCGAGTATGAACTAGTGGGACAGAGCGGCGGATGGTGGTGGTCAATCCTGGCGGGGATAGCCCAAGGAGGGTCTTTTTTGTAAGGGTACAGGTCAGATATTTGAGGCGCTCGTCAAGATCAAGTACCAGCGCTTTAGCGTACAGTAGACAGGTGTGTGTTAACCTAGGTGCCCCAGTAATTAACCTGCAGGCCTAATTCAGAGTAGTGCGAATTTTATGGAGTGAGGTCTGATCAGCAGCACCATACACCGGCAGTCCATAGTCCACTAGGGACAGGATAGAGGAGGTGATCGTGAAGTCACCTCCGGGAGGCAGTGTTTATACCGATGTAAGATGCCCAATCGGATATTAGTGGCAGTGGCTAGGGCAGCGATGTGTCCATGGAAGGAGAGGGAGGGGTCAAAATGGATCCCTAGGTATTTATAGGAGCAAACTTGTTCGAGTAGGAAAGAGGACCCAGAGTGAATGAGGAGTTTGAAGTTGCAAGACTTGTTTTGAGGATGAGTGAAGAACATGGTTTTTGTTTTTTTAAGATTTATCACCAATCTATGTTCCTTGAACCAGCCCTCGGCACTGAGGACTTCTGCAGCGAGTCCTGGAGGGCAATAGGGTTATGACTTGAGGCAAAGATGACTGCATCATCAGTGTAATAGAATGTTCCCGAGCAAGAGCGTGGAAGGGTGTTAAGGTAAAGGGAGAATAGTAAGGCCCAGAATGGAGCCCTGGGGAACCCAGAAAAGATGGGACAGATGTTTGAGTAGGTCCCATTAATTTTTACACGCTGTGAGCAGTCAGACAGATAACTGGTGCACCAGGAGATAGGCCCAGCAGCAAAACCAGAGAGACTAAGGGCATCAAGAAGGAGGGGGTGGGAGACAGTGTCGAAAGCTTTAGAGAGGTCAATGAAGACCATACCAGCCCAAGAACCAGTGTCTAAGGAGGAGTGGAGAAAGTTGGAGAACTCTAGGAGGGAAGTTGTAAGTGAACATTGACAATTTTCAATGTACCTTCATAACTTTGGTGTTTTTTTAAGATTTTTGACCCTACATTTTCAACATAGTCTTTTTGTGATCCTACTTCCTGAATCTGCTAGGTGAAATATTTTAAATCTGTCCAAAAACAAGATTTCACAGAGCAACTGCAAAATCACGTTCAGGTCAGTTTTGAACATTTTTACCTATTGTGTTCATGGAGTGGGGTCATAAAAAGACTATGCTAAAAATCTGGAGTCAACATATTAAAAATTACCAAAGTTATGTGGGAACATTGAAAATGTTCAATGTACCTTTATAACTTTGGTCTTTTTTAAGATTTTGACCCCCAATTTTCAACATAGTCGTTTTATAATCCCACTTCTTGACCCTGGTAGGTGAAACATTTCAAATCAGCCCTGAAAGGTGATTTTTTTTTTATTATAGCTGTTTGGTCCTTGTCACTTCCCCCCGCCAACTGGCGACGGGGACACATAAGTATTTTTGCAGGTTTTCTCCCCTGACCCCCCCCCCAGGCCCTGGCACATGTCCATGTAAGCATGTGGAGGCATGCTACGCACCCCGTGGCACCAGCTCAGCCCCTTCCACCTCCCATAATTGTTTGCCACCCCTCTCCGCCTGTGCTACCTACTGGACCTCCATCCAGTGGGAGCAGAACTACGGGAAGCACCAACCCCCCTCCCCACCCTCGGGAGAGGAGAGCTGCCTATCAGCATGCTCGATCCTGCTCCGCCCTCCCCTCCACGCTGGCACCCCGATAACCCGAGGTTGATCCCGGACCCAGGTCACCGATGTAGCACGAGGTGTGGCGTCCAGCACCTCAACCCTCAGCGCCACCAAGCCAGCTCCCTGAAAGGTGATTTTGTGGAGTGACTGTGAAATCACCTTTCATGATGGATTTGAAAAATGTCCCCTACCTTGTTCATGAGATGGGGTGCAAAAATGCCATGTTGAAAATTTGGTGACAAAATATTAAAAAATGACAGTTATGAGTAAAAATTCTAAATGCCTTCCAGAGCCTCCCTTGCAGTTATTTTTTGACACCATAATTATCTTTGGGGAGTGCCAACCCCTCACCTTCTGATGTTAACCTGAAAAATGTTCTGCCCCAACCCCTGAACTTCATCACGTTTGATATTCACACAGCTGGAAGAGCACACGGACTCAGCTTGGCCACACTGTACTCATCGCCACTGAGTGTACTGTATGTGGGAAGCGGTCCAACTAGTCCCCTCACCTCATTCTCCTGAGCCTGCCTTCCAGTTAATGTTTGACACCATAATATTTTTGGAGAGTGCCTATTCCCCCAACTTCTGATGTAAACCTGAACAATTTTACTGCCCACTACCCCTGAACTTCGTCACATCAGATACTTGCACAGCAGGAACAGCACATGGACTCTGCCTAGCAACACTGTCCTCATCACCACTGAGTGCACTGTACATGGTCCCACTGTTCCCCACACCCCAATCAGCAGTTCTGCATGCTGCAAGGGACTTGGGAGAGGGTGGGAGAACATGCAAAGGATGGGGATGGGAGCGCTTTGGTCCTTTCGGATCCACGACAGGAGTCCGACAGTATTTCTGTCGAACACCCTGTCAGCGACACCGGCAGGTTGACCACATTCTGCAGTCGGCTGCCGTTTCGCTATTATTTTCTTTGTTTTCTTCAGGGGGGCTTTGCCCCAGAACCCCCATGTGGGGGCGCCCCCATAAGATTCTCAACTCCAGTTGGAGCTGATTGGGGGGGGGAAGGACCCCCCGACAGGCAGCGCTGGGTTCCAGCGGGTCTCCCACCGCAGCTAGGCGCTGCATTCGCTGTGGGGGATCTCGCTGGTGAAATGTCACTGCGAGGGGGGGTAAACGGTCCTTTCAACAACAAGAAGTTTCCACCCAGCAAGCAGTGACTTGTGTCATGACCGGGGTGCCTGATCATTGATCTGTCACTGCCAAGGCACACTACAGCTTGAGCTGCATTGGACCTGACAGTGACAAACCTCCGAGATGTGGTTCTTTGTGACGTTTTCTCCTTGTTGGCAGCAGGATGATGTATGGCTGTTCTTGCCACACACGTCCTCTGGACACACAGACAAGTCCACCCTCCCAAGGCCACTGGAGTGGTGATCCACGGAGTCTCAGGAATATGCTTTCAAGAAAGGGTCTCTGGCTGAAAAGTTGCCATCCACCTCAGGGTTGAACAGGGTGGGGCAGTGGTGTCATGTTCAGAAGAAGGAACATCCTGAGTAAGCAGAATCCCTGAACTAGAGTTGGGAATCACTGTAGGCACAGTAAGAAAGGAACAAATAAAATTTGCTGACCAGGAAAAGGCACGCCCAGCCAAAGCTCATTTCCTGGTGTGACCAGAGTGGGGGGGATTTCAAAGCCAGAATTTGTTTCCAGATGCAGCCCCCAAGGGGAGTGGGTAACAAAGAAGTTACAAAGCAAAGAGCAATGCAATGTGGCAAAAAGTGCAACAGACAATACAAAAACATATATATTTTATTTATTAATTTATTTATTTAGCTGTTTACCAGGTGGGTGTACTGGTCCCAGGAATTGTTTTCAGGCATCACCAGGGTCATCAAGATTGCAAATAATGGGTAATAGCGAAAGCACCTGGTACGAGGTCATACCGCCCTATGACAAAACAGTGTGGCTAAAAATGCCGCAGCCAGACAGCACCGAATACAAACAGAGTCGGGCAAAATGCTGACCTGTTTACAACAGCAAACCCATTGAAAACAATGGGTGTTTACTTTTTTTGTGGGGGCTTTTCCCCCCCACATCCCCCAGAACTTAAATAACTAGCTTGGGGGGGGGGGCAGACATAGCAGACTTTGATTTTAAAAAAAATGCCGGCAAAATTTGTAGCAGGGGAGACCAGGGGATCGAACTGTGGTCCAAGGTCTCCCAATTGCACTGTGTGCTGGTGCCCTAGCCACTCCACCATGGGAGTGACTCAACCAGGCACCCAGCACATGGCAACCTCTCCTCTCTCTACATCATCATGCAGTGACAGGGGTAGCGGTATATCCCTATCGATATTCTACCCTTGTCGCTATAAGGTGAAGCGCTGTATACACAACGCGGTTAATACCACGCAGTCTTACCTGTGCGGTATTGACCCAGTACTAAAGCACATAGAGGCAAGGCTAGAAGCACATGCAGGACAAGAAGCCATTAGATAATACAATACAATCAAACAACTGGGGCAATACATACAAAGTTACAGGACAGGATGAAATTGATATACCAATTAACATAGAAATTTATACAATTTACAAAATACACAAAATGCATTACAAGGTAATACCACAAAAACAACAATCCAACATGAATGGTTCATCCAAGTCACTGGAAGAAGAATTCCGTGTTGGAGGGAGTGGCACTTGCAGACAGAGACAGCTACAGTGTGACGGCAGCCCTATAGTGAGACCTGAATAGTGCATTTGTACCTACAGAGTGGAGGGAGCTCGGCTGGCTATTCCAGCGGCTAGATGTGACGATGGAGAAGGTAAGGCAACTTTATTTGTCTGGCACCTTTCCAAAGGCTCAGGGCTCCTTACAACCATAGAAACTGTGTAGAAACAGTTTAAATAAAAGAAAATTAAAGTTAATAAATAACCAGTAAAGAATTTCGATATGCTAAATTATGTAGGCCTGTACAAATGGTCTTCAAATGGTTTTTAAAGGCCCCCACTGTATGAGCAGCTCTTACTACCTCTGGCAGGGAGTTCCAGAGTAGAGGGGCAACAACCCCAAAGACCCTGTCCCCAGATTGCTTGAGGTGGGAATGAGAGACCTGCAACAAGCCCTCTCTGCTGGATCAGAGGGGGCGAGTAGGTGTCTAGGAAATCGGAGGTCCTTTCAGGTAGCTTGAATCCAATCCAAATAGGGCCTTGAATGTTAACAAGCTTATCTTGAAGCTGATATGCCACCAAACTGGCATCCAGTGCAGACCGTGCAATACTGGCATAATGTGGTCCCTCTGAGAAGTTCCCACTACCTGCTAGGCCACAGCATTCTGGGCCAGCTCCAGGTGGTGCATGAAACCTACAGATAACTCTACGTAAAGGGCATTGCAGTAATCCAGTCTGGAGGTGACAGAGGCGTGGACTATCATCTCTAAATCAGCTGGAGTTTGATATGACTTGATCTGGGCAATATTATAAATGGCAAAAAAACAGTCCTGACCACCGCTGACGCCTGTCGTTCTAGATTCAGGCTGCAGTCCAGAATGATGCTCAGATCCTTCACCACATCCACAGCTCGAAGTGTCATATTATTCACATACGGTAAAAAAAGGTCACCCCTTTTCATTGCTGACCCATGCCAGCCTGGACCAACAGTCATAACCTCTGTCCTATCTGGGTTGAGACACAGCCAGTTGGAGGCCATCCTCTTGTTGATTTTACATAGGCACTCTCCAAGCACTGAAACTGCATCCAGCCCATCAGGGGTGTAAGACAGATAGAGTGAAGTATCATCTGCATAGCAATGAATTTCTACTCCATGCCATCTAGTGATCTTACCCCATGACAAAATGTACACGGCGAACAATATAGGTGCAAAGACTGAACCTTGTAGAACCCCACAGAAGACTGCAGCAGTAACTACTAAAAATTACCTAGAACAACCTGTTGCTATCCTCTGGTAATACTAACATATGAAAATGCCAGCAGAGTAGGCCTCATGGTCTATCGAGTCCGCTCGGGATGCAGCACCCTGATTGGTTACTGTAGCTATCCACCCTGCTCCCTTCCTGCCTGTCCCATCCCCCTCTCCTAGCCACCCCCCGGGGTAGGCCATCCCCCTCTTCACACCTTGCATATACTTGTACCATCCTGTCTTGAAACCATCCACAGTAGCCATCTGTACAAGATCCTCAGGCAGTGCATTCCATGGTTCCACCACTCTCTCAGTGAAATACCTCCTTCTCCTTTCCCCCCTTAGCCTTCCACTCTCAATCTTCCAACTGTGCCCTCTGGTGACTCCTCCCTCCTTCAGCCAAAGGATCCCATCTAGGTTTACCTTATTAACTCCCTTGAGGTACCTGAAGACCTCAATCATATCCCTCCTGTTCCTCCTATCCTCCAGTGAGAACAGGTTGAACTCCTCCAGACACTCCTCATACATCATATTCCCAAGTCCCCCGAACATTCTAGTTGCCCTCCTCTGAACCCTCTCCAGAAGCTGGATGTCCTTCCTAAGGTGCGGCCTCCAGAACTGCACACAGAACTCCAGGTGTGGTCTTACCAGGCTGGTGTACAGTGGCAAAATCACCTCCCTGCATCTCAAGGTAATCCCAGCATCTGATTTGCCCTGACCGCAGCCCTCCTGCTCTGCTCTGAATTCTTCATGTTGACATCAACCAGAACTCCCAAGTCTTTTTCCCCTGCCAAAGCCTGCAGCTCCTCTCCTCCCAGAGTATACATATATTCGGGGTTATCTCTCCCTAGGTGTAGCACCTTGCACTTGGAGGAGTTAAACTGCAATCCCCAGGTTCGTGACTATCTTTGTCCAGATCCCTTTGCAGGGCTGCCCTCCCTCCCTTCCTCTCCATTCACTACCATCCCCAGTTTAGAGTCGTCTGCAAATAGACTCACTTCGCAGCAGATATCCACCCTGATATCAGAGATGTAGGCATTAAACAGGAACGGCACCAGAACCAACCCCATGGGACTCCACTAATGAAGAAGTCAAAACCACAAAACTGTGCCAATGAGTCCCACATAGTTCCCTAAGTGAACAATCAGCACACCATGGCCCATCGTGTCAAATGCTGAAGAGAGACCCAGAAGGATCAAGATGGAACAAAGCACCATGAGGAGATCATGTAGCACTCTGACAAGGGTAGTCTCAGTACCATAATGAGGCCTAAAACCTTACTGGAGAGACTCATAGATGTCATATAGCTCCAGGTGGGCCTCAAGCTGTGCCGCAACTACCTTTTCGATCACCTTCCCCAAAAAAGGGTGACCAAGACAGACCTGTAATTACCCACCTTGTTGAAGTTCTAAGATGATTTCTTTTAGTAGATGCTTCACTGCAGCCCTTTCCAAAGCTGATGGGAAAATAGCCTCCGTCAAGGAGCACCTGATAATCTTGGTATATACTGGTCCTAGGGATTCAAAGCTTCCAATGAGGGAATCCCATGATAAGAGCCAGTTAAAATGAACAAGTCAAGATGAGCGAGTAGTTAATGGTGAGTCCAAATTGAGTGACATGGACTAAACGCTGACCGTGAATAATAGCAATGTTGTGCAAGAGATGAGCAAGGTAGGGACTGAGGTATTGATATATGTAAGCAGGAAATTGTGAGGGCAGAATTGAGCCAGCAGAGTGGCGTACAGGGTAGGAGTGCTTCCTGTGTGTCTGGCAGCCCCAGGTTCGGGACGGGCTGTGAGTGTTTTATTTTTAAGGTTGGAGTGTATTTTCTTTCTCCATTGTCCAACTCCCCCCCCCCAAGTTGATTATTTAATAACTGGGGTGCAGGGGACATAGCCCCCACATAAAAAGTAATTAGAAATCGCCTACCCCCTTAGATACAGTGGGCGCGGGTCATTGTTTCTGTCAGACACTCTTGTGCTGCTTGCCCTTTTGCTTTTCTGCAATTTATAGTCGCCATTGTGCTGATCATTGTAATTATTTAGCTGTTATCACATGAAACAGGGCCAATTTGTCCTCCTCAGAGTGGGATTTATGCCGAGAACCCTCCAACTTCCATCCATGAATCTCAACCGCCTCAGTTCTTCACAGTGCCATAGGGAGCTATGGTGGGAGGTCAAGGGATGGGCAATGAATGGTGCTAAGAAGTCCAAGTCAGCCACAAGAACTGTGTTATAGTGCTCCACAGCTTTCTCAGCTCCCTGATCACAAGCCATCATCATGCTTGAGAAGTCCAGTACTGCCTGGAGTTTGCAAGGCTCCAAGCTGAGTCTCGGGTGATACTGGATTATCTCCACTGGGGGGCATACCTCTCAACTGTCACACATTACGAGGGACGTCACTCATTTTCCCCTCAGAAATTCTTTGTCCTGCATGGGGAAGGTGATATTCCACATTTCCCACTGAGACGTTGAAGCAGAAATTCATAATACTCTATTATGTTCCGTTATCAGCAAATATTAAGAACATTAGTGCACTGATAGCCATAGTGTTCTGAGCTTACAGTGCCATGTTTGATGATATGTCACACATTTTGGTCATTTGTCACACATCTTGTCACACATTTCGGTGAAGAAAGGTTGAGAGGTATGCTGGGGGTATTAAAACAGGGGGCCCGCAAAAGAATGATACAACATGATGATCTGTCCAAATGACCGGATCAGCCTTGGCCACACTTGTGTCAAGCTCTGATGAGAAGACCTGGTCCTTTTTGTGACCATGCATGTGAGTCACAGAGACAACCATTTGTGTAAGGTCCAGTGATGACATCAACTGGAGGAGCTGCTGATCAAAAGACAAGGCTTCATCGCCAACCATGGCATTGCATTCCCCTAGCATCAATAGCCTGTGGGCATGCAACACCTCATCAGTCATGAAACCTGCCAACTGCTGAACCAAAATCACTCCCACACCCCAGAGGCTAGTATATGAGGATAACCCTACAGTCGATACCTGCCACACCCCACACTATAGCCTATACCTGCCTCATCCCTGACAGTCGCACCCTTAAAAGAACTGAAAATTCCCATGGGTTACAGTGTATATCCAAAAGCAGACCTAAAACAGATGCCACCCTGTACCCCTTGCGATCTCACCCTGAACTATGCACCACGGAACAGCCAGGACAGGGCCAGAGTCATCCCGCAGCCAGGTCTCCATGATACAAACAAGATCAGCGGAGGAATCAGGGATGAACCCTCCATCACTGCTGCCTTATTCCTCATTGATTTTGTGTTACAGTTAATCGGCTGGTCTGCTAACATATTGCCCACTGCTATTGGTCATGGCTCTAGGGAGAGAAACAAGACAGGGAGGGCACCTGTCATTATTCCATCTCCTCCCTGCTTCTCTGAAATACTGCCAGTTTCTAGAACCACGGACCAGATCACAAATAAAATCAAAGCCCTGAATGAATGGCTCAGGAAATGGTGCTACAGGCAAAAAATCATATGCCTAACACATTGGGAAGAATTCCATGATAAATCATCCCTCTTTTTTTGGGATGGCCTACATCTGAGAAGGAGGAGGAGTACGATGCTAGAAAGAAAAATATCTGCGTATATTAATAGCCATTTAAATTAACATCTAAGGGGGAGAATGGGACTATGCCCAAGTCTCTGACGACAAGAAATCCATTAAAAAAAATCAGAAAACATGCAACATCTTCTAACTTAATGCCAGATTATTGAGTGTTATTAAAACGGCTGAATTAGAAATTAAGTTTCACACATTAAATCTGGAAATCATAACTATAACTGAGACCTGGGGGAACTCAGACTCTCTGTGGTTAAGAGAGATACCAGGTTTCAAGCTCCACTCCAAAAATCGAACTAATAGGAAGGGTGGTGTCTGCCTGTATGTCAGGAATGACATCACCTCTTTTGAAGTCCCATATATCACTCATACAGAAAGTATGTGGGTTAACATTCAATTTAGAGGTCAACCCCAGATCCTTATAGGCACATGTTATCGACCACCATCTGTTGACTTAGAATACACCAACTCTTCAACCGATGAAATCTTATATTTAGCAAACAAAGGCAATGTCCTTATCCTGGGCAATTTTAACATGCCTACAATAGACTGGGACTTCTTAACAGGTAGCACTCAACATGAGAAGATCCTTCTATCATCCATTATTGACTTAGGCCTTGTACAAATCATAAGGGGTCGCACTAGAGGATGCACTATACTAAACCGTGCACTAACTAACATGGAGAACAAAATCTCCAGTCTCTCCACACAAGATCCCTTGGGAAACAGTGACCATATGTCTATACTCCTAAAAAGATCATATGATTACCAACCCCCCACCAACCAACTGCAGCTAAAACACTATGAAAGAGCTAATTTTGAAGAAAGAAATAACCATTTAAACAACATCCTTGAGAAAATGTACTCCAGCCCCTTCAGCTTGAGGAAGCATGGAATTACCTAAAAACAATAATTCCTGAACTAGAAGATATACACGTTCCCACAAAAACTAAACATAACAAGAAAGGGAAAATCCCACTATGGTTCAATAATGCTATAAAAAAATTAAAAAAAAGTTAGAAAAAACTATTTGCGTCATTAAAAAAATGTCCTGCTATTCAAAAAGAGGAAGCCCTAAATCTGTATAGGGTAGCAGTTAAGGAACTAAAAAAACTAATTCTAGTAGTGAGACGAAACCTTGAATTTAAAATAGCCTACACAAAAGACTGTCACAAGTCCCTGTTCTCCTATCTTAATTAAGCAATAAGACATGACCAAGGGTTATGTTAATGGTCTGTTAATCACCTTCTAGGGGTGAACTGTGGCACGAGGTGCAGCCGAGTGCCACATGCCCCTAGAGGGTGATTAACTGACCATTAACATAATCCCTGGGGGTGCCTTATTGCTATTATAATAAAACATGTTTTTAAACAGTGTTAAACCTTGTTCAGCATATGATTAAGCTCTACATGTATGTTAATAAAAAATTAACATAAGGCTGTTAGAATGTTTGCAGCCAGTCAGAAAGCTCCATTTCTCAGACCCTTTTTATAATGAAAAAAAAGGGAATAATAGGTTAATAGGTCCATTAACCATAAATGACTCTTTAATCACTTCTGATAAAGAAACTGCTGATGCTTTTAACAACTACTTCTGCTCAGTTTTTTCCAAAAAAAGATGTACAGAACCCCCCCAATGACCTTATTAGTAAATCCACTGATTATACAATCACTACAACCGATACTAATAACGTATTAAAAACACTAACAAAAACCTACCAGTCCAGGTCCTGATAAACTAAACCCTTACGTGATTCAACCGTCCCTTCTGATTGGCTTACAGCAACTGTTACACCTATTTTTAAAAAGGTAATCATTCAAAAATGGAAAACTACCACCCCATCAGCCTCACATCAATTCCGTGTACACTCATGGAGAAAACAGTTAAATCCTTAACTGAAACAGAAATGCAATCTTTGAACATCCTTGACCTTTCCCAACATGGGTTTAAGCAGGGCCACTCATGTACAACCAACCTTCTCTCCTTTTATAACCACGTAAGTCAAGGTCTGGATTCCAACACTCCAATGGATATTATTCTGTTGGATTACAGCAAGGCTTATGACAAAGTATCACATGCCAAACTAATATATAAACTATTCCGAATGGGAATCTCTTCTAATGTGGTCAAATGGGTTGACAGCTGGCTAAGTGGAAAATCCCAGAAAGTTAAAATAAATGTAATTCTGTCAGATGTTGGGGAAGTTACCAGTGGTGTCCCCCAGGGCTCAGTCCTGGGGCCCACACTCTTCGACATTTTCATCAGTGATATGAAAATCAGTCCCAGCAACATATTATCCATATTCGCAGATGACACTAAGTTAGGGGGAAAGGTCGACTGCTCTTCTAACATGAGTGCACTTAAAGCCGATCTCGCTACTATTGAACACTGGGCTCATATTAATAAGATGCATTTCAACACAAAAAAATGTACTGTTTTGCATCTGGGGAAAAATAATCCCAATCAGAAATATACCTTAAACAACACCACCTTAAAAACATCTGACTGCGAGAAAGACTTGGGTATTACAGTAAACAACAAGCTGTCTTCAACCGACCACTGTAATAAGGTAGCAAATCATTCCAACGCACTCCTCAGATGGATTAACCATACATTCGTCTCCAAAACTGAAGAATATATAATTTCATTATACAGATCACACATCAGACCATATTCAGACTATCGGTCACCCTTCTGGAGCCCATACTTGGCTAAAGACATCAAAAGGATCAAGCAGATACAGCGTAGGGCGACTAGGATGGTCCCTCATTTGACTTTCATCAACTACAATGAAAGACTTGAAAGAACAGAGCTCCACTCTTTAGAATTAAGAAGAAGCAGAGGTGACCTCCTTCTACCATTTAAAATCTTACAATCGCCCACATTAATGCAACAATGTGGAATGACCTTTGCACAAAGAAAAATAGTACCAAGGCTACATAATAGGCAACTTGACGTTGGCAAAGCCAAGACCAACAACAGACTAAACCTTTACACCATCAGGGCCCCAAGATTGTGGAATAGGCTTCCCCAAGAACTAGTGGACTGTAACAATTTGAATACATTCATAAACAATTAGATACCACCCCATCTAGGATCAATGACCCACAACCGTGGGGGACATCCCAATGGGCCAAGGCCTACTTTTGTCCTTTCTTACCAAGTTACCTCGAGTCCTCATTCACCGTATCCAACCCTCCCCATCAGCCCACTTGGATCCTCCACTACGGTCTGCATTGCAGGACCCCCAACCCTGAGCAGTGACTGATAAATGCCGATGGCATGATTATAGGGGATCCCCAAATGGACAAACAGTTGCAGCTGGTCCAAAGTGTAGCTGAGCATTATTACATAATGCCAACCCAGCAACAGACCAAAATAAACTCAAATAACAAAACAACAATGGAACTCAAATAACAAACATCAGAACAAAATAAGAAACCACCAACCACAACCCAGAGAAGGGCTAAAAAACAAAGCAGATAGCGTATGTACTGACTTAAATGAAGCTATAACAAGGCCCCATAATAACATCGAGGATAATGTATGGATTGCTATTGTTAACAAGTGTGTATACCCATCGAGAGGTTGTCACGGTGACCGTTTAAACCTCAAGAGTGAAGCTTGAGAGGTTTCAATTGAAGTGGCAACCTCGAGACAGGTACACACATTTTGTTAAAGATAGTGGATCCATACATTATATTTTATAGTGCATGGTCCACATAAAGAGGGAAATATAGAAACATAGAAACATAGAAGTTGACGGCAGATAAGGACTGCAAGGCCCATCCAGTCTACCCATTTCTTTTTCTACCTCATAAATGTGCCATTGGCCTTTGCTCTGTCAGTGGCCTATCTATTCATACTCATTTGTATTGCTCCCTTATGCCAATCCCATGCCTGCTTGAAGCCCTGCACTGTATTCATAGCCACCACTTCTTGAGGTAGGCCATTCCATGCATCCACCACCCTTTCTGTGAAAAAGAATTTCCTCACATTCCCCCTTAATCGGGCCCCCTCTAATCTCATGCTGTGTCCTCTTGTCCTGCTATTTTTCTTATATTTAAACATGTTGGACTCTTTCACCTTGTTAATGCCCTTAAGGTGTTTGAATGCCTCGATCATATCACCTCTCTCCCTCCTTTGCTCAAGGGTATACATATTGAGCTCTGTTAATCTGTCCTCATATGTCTTCTGAAGCAGTCCCTGCACCATTTTGGTTGCCTTTCTCTGGACTGCCTCAATTTAGTTAATGTCCTTGTGAAGGTGTGGCCTCCAATACTGCACAGTACTCCAGATGGGGCCTAACCAGTGTCTTGTAAAGAGGGATTATTACCTCTCACGACTTTGTGATACCCCTACTAATACACCCTAACACCCCCTAGCCTTACCTACTGCTTTAGAGGTCTGCTTGGATGATTTCAGGTCATCAGTGATGATGATGCCCAAGTCTCTTTCTTCCTTTGTGACTGCTAGCAACTCCCCTCCCAGCCTATAGGTGGCTTCAGGGTTTCTCTTCCCTATGTGCATGATCTTGCACTTCTTTACATTAAATCCCAGTTGCCACTCTTCTGACCATTTTGCTAGTTTATCCAGATCTCTTCTCATTCTGCCCACCCCATCTGGATCATCTACTCTGTTGCAGATCTTGGTGTCATCTGCAAACAGACAAGCCTTACCTCTAGTCCATCTGCAAGGTCACTAATGAAGATGTTGAAGAGGACTGGCCCCAGGACTGATCCTGAGGTACCCTACTCTGTGACTTGCATCTCTTCTGACTGTATACCATTTACCACCACTCTCTGTTTTCTGCCCGTCAACCAGTTTTCGCTACCCAGTTGACCAACTTCTGACCCACCCCGAGCCTACCCAGCTTATTTATCAATCTTCTATGTGGAACAGTGTCAAAAGCTTTGCTGAAGTCAAGGTAGACGACATCAACTGCTCCCCTTGGTCCACCACTCCCGTTACCCAGTCAAAGAAATCTATGAGATTAGCTTGACAGGACCTTTCTTTGTAAACCCATGCTGTCTTGGATCCTGTGCCCTATGGATTCCAGGGTTGCACTATCCTTTCCTTAAGGAGTGCCTCCATAATCTTGCCCACTACTGAGGTAAGACTGACTGGTCTGTAGTTCCCTGCCTCTTCCCTGCTACCACTCTTGTGGAGCAGGATCACATGAGCCCTTCTCCAGTCTTCTGGGACCTCTCCTGTGCTCAGAGACTCACTAAACAGTTCTGCTAATGGCTCTGCTAGTTCCACCTTTAGCTCCTTAAGTACCCTGGGATGTATGCCATCAGGTCACATTGCCTTATCCATCCTGAAATAAAGTTTTGATCCTTTAACTTTTTTTTATTACTGCTGCTCCCTACCGGGTCCAACACTCATCATCACGGCCAGTTCAGGAAGACCGCAGGATCGCTTAAGGTGCATGCGAGATCCCAATCCATGATGTTATACCATTGATGTGATGTACCATCAATGGGTTAACAACAAAGTGACATCACATCGATGGTATAACAAGCCAAAAGATTTTGCCAGAGAACCATGTTCTACCATACATTATTAAATGCTAAACATTTATGGAAGAATAAGAATCCTAGTGAGGAAGAGGTGATGTGAAAGAAAGACATTGGAGAAGAAAGGAGCAGAGGAGGATGGCTATAGATGCAAGAGTCTAAAAAAACATACCCCCGTTTGTGCCTTTAAAGGACACTGTTAACCCCCCTTTCAGGCGTCAAAGTGTATCTAGTTTCAAACACGTTATGTTTTGTCACATTCTGTAGAGATATTACTGATGTAGCTGGTAGTTTAATTTTAATTCCTTTTCCCTTTTTAAGAATGAAAAATAGTCCAGCATACCGGTGTTACCATGCAAAAATGTGTTTGTTTACAGTCCCTGATCGACTCCCACTGTACCTTTCCTGGACAGGAAAACACCCCCAACGCAGTCTAGCCATTCACAATGCAGTGAGAGGAGAGGAGAGAAGACTATTGGATCCCGAGTGACCATATTTGAGGGGTGTTCCAAATGTTCAGAAAATATGCAATAAGAATAAATCAGAGATCTGAGACAAAACAAGGTTGGGTATAATTTCTCCATTAGCAAGCACTTCAGCCATGCTAAGAAAGGAAGCAAATAAAACAACCAGCACCATCAATGAATTTTAGAGGGTAAGCAATTGTAAAATGTGGGGTTTCGACTAGGGTCAGGTCGTGCCTGAAAACTGTCCCCTGGATCAGCGCACTTACCCTGTTACCAAAGACTTAGAATAATGCGATAGAAAAGGACAGACAGTGTCCCTTTAATACTTAATTAATACCTTTTCTCATTCAGTTTACCATTGTTTTTATGTTTTAATTATTACTGAGTACTGTAAATTAAAAAGTGTTACAAAAATCATTTTGAAGAGGAGAGAGAGAGAGAGAGATTTACTCAGCACTGCAAGTATATGGATTTGCCAAGTAATAATGCAGGACTGAAGTTTCCAAAGTGACTTTGATCTCCTTTGTGTGATCGTATTTATAAAAATCTAAGTCTATCTATGAAAAAAAAATCAGTTTAGGTAAAGAAAAATGATGTCTTTGATTCTTCCTTATCGCAAAAACATTGTTGTGTTTAGACAGCCTCTTCACAGCAGGGGTGGAAACCCAGAGTCATTACTGTTGAAAGAGCCCCCAGTGAGACGGGAGTGTAATTCACAAGATCTCCTCATCCTGTGAGCACAAAACAGCCACACAGTCGGGGGACGGGGGGAGTGGTATTGGTGAGGCAGATAAAATTAAAGATGAATGCATTGCTAATTAGTTTGGTTTCCTGTTTATTCCTCTCACATCAGCCAGTTGCAAACATTAACATCAGAAATCTTATTTAACAACAAAATACAGACCTGAGCCAGGGGGTTATTCTCCCATGCCTAAGTCACACGATTGTGCTACATGTTTTTACCGTGCCAGATCCCATTAGGTCCAAAGCCACTGACATTAAAGAGCAAACTTTGGAAAAATATATTTAGAACTTATAAATCACACTAGCTGTACCTTGAACATATGAACATGCGGAAGTTGCCAGCAGCAAAAGGCCATCCTGGTCTATCGAGGCTGCTCGAGATTGCAGCTAGCTCCCTATTCAGCAGCTGCCCCACCCCCTCCCCTTCCCTCCCTTTACCCTCCCCTTTGCCCTGTCCCACCCCTTCTTGAAGCATTCCAGTGTGTTACATGCCACCACCTCAGCCGATAGTGCATTCCACTTTGCCACCACCCTCTCCATAAAGAAATGCCTTCTCACCTCCCTCCTGAATCTACCCTCCTCCAATCTCATGTCATGGCCCCTAGTGTCTCTTACCACCCTCCTCCTGAATAGACCCTCTGTGTCTATTTGGATTATCCCCTTCACGTATTTGAAGGTCTCAATCATGACCCCCCTGTCCCTTCTCTCCTCCAGTATGTACTTGTTTAACTCTTTTAGTCTGACCTCATATGGCAATTCCCCCAGGCCCTGAATCATCTTCGTTGCCCTATGCTGCACCCCCTCCAGCAGCCTAATGTCCTTTTGTAGGTATGGGTGCCAATACTGCATGCAGTATTCCAGGCAAGGTCTAACCAACAATCTATATGACGGTAGAATAACCTCCCCTCTTCTCAAGGTAATGCCCCTTGCAATGCACCCCAGCATTTTGTTGGCCATTGCTGCTGCCTTTCTGCATTGCACAAAATTGTTCATTGCTCCCATAAGCATGCCCCAGATCATTCTCCTCTTCTGTTACCTCCAGCCGCACCCCCCCACCATGATAGCTTCTCCTCGGATTTTTTGTTCCGAAGTGCAGTATCTTGCATTTTTTTGCCTTGAACCCCAGCTGCCATCTGTCAGACCATGCCTCTAGCCTTGCCAGAGCCTCCTGTAGCCCCCTCCACCCAACCTGGTCGGCCACTACCACTCCCATCTTGGTGTCATCTGCAAATAGGCTGATTTTGCTGCTGATGCCCTCTGAGATGTCTGTAATAAATATGCCAAACAGCACTGGGCCCAACCCCCGACCCCTGTGGAACACCACTTGTCACAGGCTTAGGGGAAGAGTATTCCCTTGAGAGATAAGTTAATAGGAGCCTCCTCAGGGTGTATCTTATGGTATGAGGCTCCCTTTTGTGGGGTTTGGGCAATCAGAACCATCTCAGCATCACTTCACAGTCCTCTCGCTTAAACCTCATGCTTGGGGTCTCTTTATACCACAAGAGACACCTCATAGAGGCCCTATGAATTTATACCACTTGAGACATTCCATGGATGCTCTATGAACTTATACCACCAGAGACACTCCGTGGAGGTCCTGTGAACATATACCACCAAAGACATTCTGTGGAGGCCCTATGAACTTATACCACTAAAGACAATCTGTGGAGGTCCTATGAATGCATACCACTAGAGACACTCCATGAAGACTCTATTAACTTAGATCACTAGAAACACCCCATGGAGACCCTGTTAACTGATGCCCCAAGAGACAGCCCGTGAAGGCCATATTTAAGCAATAAACCACGACAGAGTGTGGGTTATGCTGGGATTTACCATGGCTGGCATGGTTTGGCCACAAGGCCGCAGCCTGAGTGGTCAAATCCTGGCCAGCTATGGTAAATCCCAGCATAACCTACACCCTGGAGTGGTTTATTGTGATTATACAATGTACCCCTGTATTTTTTTGTAACAAAAAATAAGGGAAAAGAGTTTTTTTGCAGGTTCAATAATTTTTTTAACTTCATTCTTACGCCACAAAATGCAATCCCTTGTTGCTAGGATACCTCCCAACTGAGACATATGCGGACAGAAATGTTGTTATTTTATTATTTGTTTGTTTTAATTATTGTGAACAGATCATGCTTGCTTTCAGTTTCTTTCTTTTTTTTTTTCCAAGTGTGACAGCTCCCGGGGGACTGCTCCTACCATATCTTTAGCGAGTGCGGTGCGACAGGTGATGTTGCATTATGCGCTTCTGCATTTGGCGTGATTTTAATGGTTCCATTTTTACTTTTGTGGTCGGGACTCGGGAGGATGTCATAGTTTTGTTTTAACCTCAACTTACAAAAAAATATCAGAAATGTCAAGTAGAACTGTGCTGCCATCAAAACAGCTAGGAAATCTTGGTCTTGCCAGTGGCCTAGTGATCCACTGTGGTCGTTCTTTACTGCAGTGGCAGCTCCCGTATGTTTCATTTGATAAAACAACAACTCTGCAGTAATTTCAACATGGAGGAGTGGGCGGAGACAGTGAAAGCAAGCAACTGAAGTTGTGCGAGTGACTGTGGCATGAAAGTATACAGGAGAAGTCGGTCGAGCTGGGGACAGACAGCATGTAAGCTATACTGACAGCAGGTACTTTTTCTAAAACTGCACATACTTAGTGTAGCTGTTCAGGTAATTCCAGAACTAGTTTGTCTCGCCATCCAGCAGTTGTTTGGAACTGTGCAGGTATTTCAGAGGTTCTGTCACCTCGGCACTCTCGTTCTCCAGCAGTTGTTTAATGTTTAAAAAAATTCGCCGCTCACTATGTTGTCAATTGGATGTTCAGACCATCTTGCCGTCAGACCGACGCCATCTTTTCCAGTTCAGTATTTGTCAGAGTAATTCCAAAGGGGTTTCTGATATGGCTGACTGGTGGCTGGCACCTTTTCCCGTTGGTATATTGTAGAATTTACCACGGGGGCCAGTCAGCCAATCGGAAGGAAGCTATTTCCATACCCATTGTATAATAACTTATATACCACAAGAGACACTCTGTTGAGGCTCCATTAACTCATACCACAAAAGGTACCCCATGAAAACCCTGTTAACTGATACTACAACCGACACCCCATGGTGGCCCTGTTAACTAATATCACAAGCTACACTCTGTGGAGGTCATTAATTTATACCACAAGAAACACTCCATGGAGGCTGTATTAACTGATACCACAAGAGAGACCCCATGGAATCCCTATTAACTTATATCACTAGAGACACTCCGTGGAAGTCCTGTTAACTTATAGCACTAGAAACACCCTGCGGAGGCCCTATTAACTGATACCACAAGAGACAGCACATGGAGGCGCTGTTAACCTTTAACACTAGAGACACTCCATGAAGGACCTATTAACTAATATCACAAGAGATACTCAGTGAAGGCACTACTAACTTATACCGCAGGAGACAGCCTGTGGAGGCCCTGTTAACTTATAACAACAGAGACACTCCGTGGAGACCCTAGTAACTTAACCACAAGAGACACCCCGTGGAGGGCCTATTAACATATCACCAGAGACACCCCGTGGAGGCCCTATTAACTTAATCACAAGAGACACCCTGTTGACATTCTATTAATATTTACCACAAAAGGGTTCCCCCTAAATTCCCAATGCCCAAAGCAGCATTAAGCCTGGTGTCTAGTAGTTCCCCTCCAACTTCCAGTGTTTGTTGAAGCATTTACCCTTTTATCCAGTGGTCCCCCTCCCAGTCCCAATGGCTGTTGAAACATTTACCCTGGTGTCCATGGGCCCTACCACTTCCAGTGCCTATTCAAGTGTAACCCCTAGGTGGTGCTATCCCAAGGGCTACTACCTCTGCCTGCGTGGCTAGTTGCAGGTTAAGGGGGCTGGGTACTGAAACGGGTGCCTCCACCCAGTGGACAGGGTTGTTAGTAACAAGGCTCACCTGGGTACAGCCCTCTGGGACACTGTAACCCCCCTTTTTCCCCTCTAGTGGCCTAGACAATATGCAACAAACACTTTCACAGCAGCCCCATTCAGCATACAATTCCCCACACTGTTTGCACTTACCACCAGCGCTGGTTCCACCAGTTCAACTCTGGAGAACCCACCTGTAAAACAAGGTTAGACACAGCAAATAACAACAGTACAGTGCTTTTGGTACAAACTGGAACCACATTTAGATTAAATTCAAAAAAAGTTAGATCTGATTTATTCCGGGGAATTGAACAAGGGAGGGGAGTAATCAGGTTGATTGATTCGAAAACTGATCTAGTCAGGCAATTATGCATGCACTTTTAGTCCCTACACAGTCACACACTCTGGGTACCCAGTTGGAAGTAAGGTGGACTAGCCTGGAACGTTGCTCGGGGTAGGCCGGCATCGCAGCTGGTTGGGGCCCTGTGATGAAAAGAAAAGGCATGCACAAACACACACAATTTGTAATCAAGAGCCTGAAGGCTCAGTTCGTGAAAGGAAAAACAACAATGCAATCAGATGACAACACTTGAGATTTAGCTGTTGTTACAGGGAGCTACCCTGATTGTTACTCATGCTACCCAATACGAGATACAGGCTAGATGAAATGGAGACTGCAGGTTGATGACTGGTTTGCCAGGAGAAGCAGGGCCTACACGAATCACCGAGGTGTCATTCCTGTTCAAGATGGTTGAGCAGGGGGCTGATCCCTGGGTGAGTCTCTCGTCGATGATGGTTTCTGTGCCTGAAGTAGCTGACTGGGCCAGATGGCAAGGCTCAGGCCGGGGGGAACAGTTTGGATTTTGAGTCCGGTAGTGCTGGATGCAGCTTCCAGCAAGTGTGGCGCATTTACACAGTGTGGAACCAAATCGCAACCCACTAACAGCACGCAGCACATTTATAGTATATAGCAATCACCATACCACCATATGCTGAAGGCATTTCGGACGCAACATCAGTGTCTCTGAGCAAAACCGGGAATTCTGTGGTAAATGGATGTCCTGACAGGCCGATTGCATACAGCAAATCTTCGGTCTTCTTCAGGTTTAAATCTGGTCACTCTTCAGTGGCTTTGTCACACTCCAATTCGGATACAGTCCAATTGCTAAGCCTTTCAAAGGATTCCCTCTCAAGGGACTGCAGGCAGACAAGCCAAAAAAGCAGCTGCTTGAATCACTCAAGCTGTCTCTTCAAACTCTAACTCCACACTGACTCACTACAACAGACAGCTTGGGAATTCCCCTTCGGTCCAAAAGGTTCTGGTTGGTTGATCCATTTGTCTGTCAAAGCAAGGGCTCCCCCTCCAGGTCCGTTTTGGTGCCAAAATGTAAAAACTACAATTCCTACAGAAATTTGCTCCCACAAGACCCCTGGGGACAGGCTCCATTTTAGAGTCATCAAAGAAACCAATTGGTGCTAACCGGCAGTCCAAAATCAAAATGGTGGTGATAAACAGAACTGTCCATGCTGCAAAGAAGGCAGGTTAGACAAACTACAATACCATTACTATGCTAATAGATAATCAGCAAATAAGTACAGCTTCTAACAGAGCTCCCTCTGCACAAATAGCGATGGCAGAACGGAGCGATTATCTGGCAGCCCGGGTGGGACTCGAGCATAGAAACACTGAGCCCCTTCCCAGATTAAATAAGCACCACGTTATTGGAAGCTCGTAAAGAGACAGGTGCAGAGGTGATTAGGCACTCTCATGCAATTTCTTTTTAAACAGCTAAAACACAGGACACCAGCCTGGCAGAGGGTGTTTAGGCACACCCAAGGAAGGTTTTCGGGAATCCCCATTTGTAGGGGGGGTTACAGAAGCATTTACCCTGGTGTCTAGTAGTCCCCCTCCCCCTCCCAGTGCCTGATAAAGCACCTACTCTGGTGTTCAGGGCCTTCTCCCTCTTCCAGTGCCTACTGAAGCATTTACACCAGTGTCCAGTGGTCCCCCTCCCACTCCAGTGGTCCCACTTCCAGTGCCCATTGAAGCATTTACCCTAGTGTCCAGTGGTCCCCTCCCACTCCCAGTGCCCACTGAAGCATTTATCATAGTATCGAAATGAGCCCCGCTCCTGGTACCTATATCATTGGTGTCTGGTGCCCCCCAGCCCCCAGCCTTCACCCAGTGACAATTTATGTTACATATCCACCGTTCACGTCCATGGCAAGCCACCGTCTGCTGCACGTCACTACTGTATCACTATACAAGCATGCACATCAATACAGGAACTGCAGGGTGTCTTAAAAATCAGTTTTGGCACCACACCTAACTGGACAGTAAGGGTACCGCAGGTGGCACAGCCAGTTGCTCCCTCAACTATGATCCTAGGTTGTATCCTGTCAATCCCATGTGACTTACTGGGTTTGATCTTCGACAGGCAGTGTGTTGCTGTGGAGATGATTATGATGTCACAAACAGAGGATTGTGACTTCAGAAAAGGACTATGCAGCTTCAAATAGATCATCTGTGGGTGACAAGGATCGCATTTCCATGTAAATGAACTGAGTAATGAAGAACAAAAGGAATAGAAATCTATTATTTATTTGAAATTGGTTCACAAGGTAAACAGACAGAGATACATAGAATAATCTTGTTTACAGTGGGGACCTGGGGGAAGGGAGAGGGAGCAAAATAAGAATGAAACACAGTAAGCACATACAATAATGGAATACACAATTTACAAATAATTTACCCCACCGTGGGCTGGGCAGCATGCTCTCTCCAGGCAATCAAGTGCCCTATGGCCTGATGCACATTCGCTAGGTGTGGAATTGCAAAACAGGGTGCAACCAGGTGCCCCGTTGTGATCATACACCAAGCGGCTACCACAAAGGGCTGACTTGTATGTTGGAGGAGGAGTCCCCCCTCCACCCCATGATTCAAATGCAAATTAGAGTCAACAAATGTTAGAAAACACTTCCAAGCACCTGATCTGCAATGTCCATGAACTTCAGTGTAGCGCCAGTCATGTGGTGCTGTACCAGGCACAGAAGCTGTGGCACAAACACCATGTCCTCCGTCACCCACCCAACCTACCCGACCAGTACATAAGGCCCCACTTGTGATCCAGAATATTGTCATCCATCCTGATGGTGCTCCAGGGGCCCCTTTGACACCAAGTCAGAGAGTTTCTAAAGCTACATGTCTGACTTCTTTTTAACTTTAGATTTTTTCTGAATTTCACAGTTTTGATCATTTAGGACATTTCCTTTACAAGAAGAGCTCATACTGCTCTTAGTAAAGAGCTAGGGTGCCGCCAACAAGCTCTACATTCCAGGTATGTTCCTTAGACAGCTCCGGGACTGCAAACAGGGTGCTGATTGGTCTGTACCGCTCACTCTCGGGCCACTATTGGCAGCCATTTTTGCGGCTTCGACCCTGATTGGACACTTCTTCAGCCTGCTTCTCTCTGCCTAGAACTGCTGTTTTCGGCTCGCTACTGGGCTGTTGTAAATTTTTTTTTCTGAGCTCTGCTTGAATGTTCTTCCGCCCACTCACCCCCACCCCCACCCCGGCACTCTTTAAATACACTTGTTTCCCCTCCCACCTGCGGTGCCTACTCCTTATTGACTGATTCCTCTGGCTGCAAGCCTTAAGGGGATATTCTTAATCGTGATCCTGTTCCAGACTGCCATGGGAATTCTTGATACTATTACACCTGAGAGCCCCTAAGCAAAAATGCAGTCTGTGATGTTCTGTTTTTGCTGTCTGTTTGGTTTGTTTTTCGTTGCCCTTGATCCTTGTACCAAGCTTACACAACTAACCCCTCACAAAAAGACTGATCACTATGAATCCTGTCCACTTCCTTTTGAACTGGCCATTTTCCCTGATATAGTCCTAGCTGCACACATACCCTTGTGCTCAGTAGGGCTCTGTCACAGCGCGTGGGAATAAACTTCAGACTAGGCAAATTTACAGGTTTAAAACACACCGTGGTGTGATATTTAGTTTTCAAAAGTTCAAAATAAGTAAATGAAAACAAAAAAATTCCAAAGAAAATCACTACTTAACATCAGTAGTTTCTCATATAATACAGTCCTGGATCTTAGAGCTCCCAAGACCCTTTTCATCTCCATTCAACAGATTGTCTACAGTAGCACCTCTCTCCTCTCTCTCAGGGCTGAGCCCCACTAGACTGAACTGAAGTGAACTCAGTTGGGAGGTTTTACATCTTTTGGTGGGATCACCTGACTAAGCCCTTTCTATTTTCATGTCTGAACATGCTGTTACATGTCTGGACATGCTGTTTTAAAACCAAGGGAGTTTGTTTGTTCCAGGGGACTTCCTGGTTCAATTAAAGGTACAGTGTATATCTCCACAGATATTGACTCTCTATATCTCTGAGTCATATAGACTAAGCATTTTTATAGAGCATACCACAGTTTTTTGTTTCGCTTCATACAGTAACAAGTTTATAGTGTGAATTTATGAAAATACCTTAAGGATTTCTTATAACTGTACTAATCATGAAATGATTAGTTTGATATGGCTTCTGAATAATTTTCATTTAAAAAGGCTTTATTAACTGTATTCATTCCTGCTATCTAAAATAGTCTTCTTGTTTATTTTACACAAGATGCACTTATGCACTTTACACAACACCTCTCCGGGTGTTTGGCATCATTCCAGGGACTGGATGGATGGAAATGGAAAAAGAATGAAAAGAGAGAACTAGTAGGACATTTAGTACGGAGAGTAAAGAGCTACACTAGGTGGCCAAGCTAGGTGGGGTGGGGGGAGAAAAGAAGCGTTAAAATTACTCGTAATAAAATTGGTTCCTACTTGTAAAACATATAATAGTAAGGGATTTATTCCTCACTGGTTCACCAAAGACATTAAAAAACAAATCAGGAAGAAAAATAAAGCCTTTAAAAAATATAAAACTCACCCTACGGATATAAATCTTATCAAATATAAAAAACAGCAACGTCTGCTTAAATCTGTAATAAAGAAAGGTAAAATAAATTTTGAAAATAAATTAGCTGTGAACAAAAATATGAAAGCTTTTTTTGGATATATTAATAATAACAAACAACAAAGCAAAAGGATTTCTTCAGTAAGAATAAATGGTAAAACCATAAAAAATAATAAAGTAATAGCTAATAGGTTCAATGAGTATTTTGTTACTACATATCAGGTACCAAATGCTAAAATAAAAAACAATATAAGTGCAAGTAACTCTGATCCTATCCATATTTGCCAAGAATCTGTGAAATTCGAACTGTCCAAGATAAAATCATCTTCTTCCTCAGGATCTGATAACATTGATTCTGTTGTCTGGAAAAATCTTGCAGACGTCTTAGTTGAGCCCCTGACACTAATATTCAATAAATCTATCACTACTGGCGATATTCCCCCTTGATTGGAAAAAAGCTATAGTTGTACCCATTCTCAAAAAGGGTGACAAAGCATGTTTATCAAATTATAGGCCCATTAGTTTGACGCCAGTTTGTTGCAAAGTTTTAGAGAGATTGATTAAAATCAGTATTGAAAAAGATATGCTAAGACTGAATTTAGAAGATATTACTCAGCACGGTTTTAAAAAAAGGACTCTCTTGTAACACAAACCTATTGGCCTTTTATAACTTCATTAGTGTAAATTTGGACAGAGGTAAACCCATGGATGTTATTTATCTGGATCTAGGAAAGGCTTTTGATACTGTACCCCATCATAAGTTAATTAACAAATTGATTAAACTTGGTATAAATAAAACTATAATAAAGTGGATTGAAAACTGGCTGTCAGATAGAGTACAGAGAGTGCGTATAAATGGAGAGTTGTCAGAGGTGGGTGGAGTGGCTAGTGGGGTGCCCCAGGGCTCCGTGCTGGGACCATTACTGTTTGGGTTATATATATCAGTGATATGAGTGTTGCAGTTAAATCTCACTTAACTAAATTTGCTGACGATACCAAAATAGGTGGGGTAGTAAAAACTATTGGGGATTTTGAAGAACTAAAAAATAGCCTGAGTATAGTAGAAGAATGGGGTAATATAAATGATATGAAATTTAATGAACAGAAGTGTTCAGTGATTCATTTTGGAAAAAATAACCCAAGGCACTCATACTACTTAAATAACAAGAAACTAAAAAGCAGCAAGTTAGAAAAAGATCTAGGTATTTGGATTGATCCCAAATTATCCTTTAACATGCCTATATCCAAAATGATAGGTAAGTGTAATGGCATCATTTATTCAATAAAAAAAGGATTCATATCGAGAAATAAGGAGTGTTTACTCAAACTCTATAAAGCTTATGTACTCCCTATACTGGATTATGGCTCTCCTATATGGAACCCATATTTAAAGGAAGACATACACAGAGTTGAAAGAGTCCAAAGACGTTTAACCAAATCTATAAAAGGTTTACATAATATGGCATATGAAGACAGATTACTGATACTGAATCTGTATCCCTTGGAGCTTAGGCGAATTAGAGGTGATTCGTTATGTTTGTACCACATCTTGGATGATGTAACATTAATGGAGCAATGGAGCATTGTTAGGATCCATAAAACCTTTAATTCAAGATCCCATGATAAACAAGTTTCTATAAATATTTCTAAAACTAGTAGACATTTAAATTTTTTTGTTTCCAGAGCTTCCCTTATATGGAATAGTCTCCCTAAACAAGTGGTAGAAGCAACTACCTTTGACTCTTTCAAAAGCGAGTTGGATGCTTATTTGCTTCTAAATGGTAAACATTATATTATGATATAAACCCACTAGGAGTGGGAGACAATTAAATGGGCCCCGGCCTACTTTGTCTAAATTTACCAAGTTACCAAGTTAACTGTTGCACAACAGAAGTTTTGGTAACTAGGATATAAGGAGATAGAAAATTGTTCTATCAGTCACAGCCAAGGGTGTAGCCTAACTCTGCCACGCATCTCCCTCCTTAAGAAAAAAACAGTTCTTAAAACTATACTGGTTTTTCAAGAGCTCCTCTCAGTCATAAATATTCTACCAAAACAGTAGAATGGGGGTTGGTTGAAATTTCTCTCACCCACTATGAGAGCTTCACCCCAGGGTCCCTTAATTCAGCTATTTTTAGTATTGTCTACCATACCAAGTTACTGCAGTATGACAATACTTTCCCAACATTACCCTGGGGCTGTCATACAGTTCAGCACAGTACCCATCTATGCTCTCAGAGGACATCAGTCTGTAGTGACTGTCTACCCCTAACTATTTTACTCTGGTTACTACAACTCAGACATTTCATATGTAATATCAAACACCCATCAGTAGGCATAGTTTCAGCACCCATCACTTGGCATCATTCCAGAACCCATCACTTAGCATCGTTTCAGTCCCATGCACCCACTATCGTACCTTTATCAGTACATTAAAAAAAGAGGAAGTAATACACAGCCGTTTTATGCTGACTTCTAGCTTCGTCCATACCCATCACTTAGCATCATTTCAGAACCCATCACCTGGGGTCTCATCTTCCTGGTCACCGTCCTGCACCAAGCAACAAGTAACAGTTTCTCTGGACAACCAGTACTATCCCACTTCTGACACCAAGTTTGTCACAGCATGCAGGAATAAACTCAAGGCAAATTTACAGGTTTAAAACACACCGTTGTATGATATTTATTTTTCAAAAGTTCAAAATAAGTAAATGAAAACAAAAAAATTCCAAAGAAAATCACTACTTAACATCAGTAGTTTCTCACATAATACAGTCCTGGATCTTAGCACTCCCAAGACCTTTTTCATCTGCATTCAACAGCTTGTCTTCAGTAGCACCTCTCTCCTCTCTCTCAGGGCTGAGCTCCACTGGACTGAACTGAAGTGAACTCAGTAAAGAGGTTTTATATCTTTTTGGTGGGGTCACCTGACTAAGCCCACACACCTCCTTCCTTAAGAAAAAAAAAAACAGTTCTTAAAACTATGCTGGTTTTTCAAGAACCCCCCCTCGCAGTCATAAATATTCTACCAAAATAGTAGAATGGGGGTTGGTTGAAACTTTCTCTCACCCACTATGAGAGCTTCACCCCAGGGTCCCTTAATCAATCATCAATAGGCATCATTTCAGCACCCATCAATAGGCATAGTTTCAGCACCCATCACTTGGCATCGTTTCAGCTCTGTGCTCCCACTATCGTACCTTCATCAGTACATTAAAAAAGAGGAAATACACAGCAGTTTTATGCTAACTTCTAGCTTTCTCCATCTAGCTGTCAGGGCGGCCATACAGGCCTATACCACAACTTTCTCCAGGGAGAGTTGTACCCAGCTCTAACCCCATTCTAACACATTGTTTCCACTAAGGGGCCCAATCCTAGATTCCACCCCATACCTAGATCCTCCATGACCCTAGGTTCCTCATTTTATATCATACAGTATAGACATTTCTTTTTATGTTCTACATTTATTGTAATCATTTCATACATTTCATTTATCCATTTCCCTTTCATATATTTTCTGGTGGACAAGAAACCTTCTAATACTGAACATCAATCAACCAATTCCTAACTCCCAAAATTTTGGGGTTTCCTTTCAACCCTTGCCCCGTTCTGGTACCCTCAACTGACTGCACTCAGCCCCCGCCTTAAATGCTACATTCATTTTAAACATTACATGTTTCATACATTTCATCCCATATCACCCAGATCCCCAAGACCAATCTACCCCTATCAGTACCGTAAATATTGTTAATAGTTTCAGTTGTAACTGAACAAGAAAAGGTGCCTTCAGCCTCAACGGCTTTCTTGCTTGAAGGTTTCCACCCCAATACAGTATCCCTAGCAACAGTCTCATCTGGGGTCTCATCTTCCTGGTCACCGCCCTGCACCAAGTAACAGCCCAGGAAAATGGGCAACAACAGGATCTCAGAAGTGACTGGCAACAAAGGTTCCATCAGGGGGGTCCTCCTCCTTTAGAACCCATGGGTCCTGGTCCTCTGCCTCCACCACAAAATCCTCTGGTTGGGAACCCTCCATCAGCACCTGGCAGCAGTGCTCCGCCTCTCTACGGCACTGGTCCACCTCTGCGCTCCACCAAACTCCAATCCAGGCAATAGCTCCTCTCCAGTTCTCCTCACCTGGGCTCTGGTATGCACACTGGGAAGCCCCTCCTTTAAAAGAGCCTTAGCATCCATGGGATCCTAGAGGTACAGCATCCTGCTCTTTGCCCCAATGTCTGGATACCAGGGCTGGTATCTGGGTACTGGTCTCCCCCGTGTTTCTCTGGATAACCAGTATTATCCCACTTCTCACACCAAGTTTGTCACAGTGTATGGGAATAAACTTCAGACGAGGCAAATTTACGGGTTTAAAACACACCATGGTGTGATATTTAGTTTTCAAAAGTTCAAAAAAAAATGAAAACAAAAAAATCACAATGAAAATCACAACTTAACATCAGTAGTTTCTCATATAATACAGTGCTGGATCTTACAGCTCCCAAGACCCTTTTCATCTGCATTCAATAGCTTGTCTATAGTAGCACCCCTCTCCTCTCTCTTAGGGCTGAGCCCCACTGGACTGAATTGAAGTGAACTCAGTGAAGAGGTTTTATATCTTTTTGGTGGGGTCACCTGACTAAGTCTTTTCTAGTTTCATGTCTGAACATGCTGTTACATGTCTGGACATGCTGTTTTAAAACCAAGGGAGTTTGTTTGTTCCAGGGAACTTCCTGGTTCAATTAAAGGTACAGTGTATATCTCCACAGATATCCACTCTCTGTATCTCTGATTCACAATGACTAAACATTTTTATACAGCATACCACAGTTTTTTGTTTAGCTTCATACAGTAACAGGTTTATAATGTGAATTAATGAAAATACCTTAAGGATTTTGTATAACTGTACTAATCATGAAATGATTAGTTTGATATGGCTTCTGAATCATTTTTCTTTAAAATGGCTTTATTAACTGTATTCATTTCTGGTATCTAAAATAGCCTTCATTCTTTTTGTGCACAAAATGCACTTATGCACTTTACACAACACCTCTCCGGGTGTTTGGCATCATTCCAGGGACTGGATGGATGGAAATGGAAAAAGAATGAAAAGAGAGAACTAGTAGGACGTTTAGTAGGGATAGTAAAGAGCTACACTAAGTGGCCTATCTAGGGTAGGGGAGAAAAGAAGAAAAGCAAAGAGAAAAGTGTTAACTGTTGCACAACAGAAGTTTTGGTAGCTAGGAAATAAGAAGATAGAAAAGTGGTCCATCAGTCACAGCTGAGGGTGTAGCCTAACTCTGCCACAGGTTCGCTTCTTCCAGGCTACAGGCAGCACATTTTTCTCTTCCTTTCAGAACCACATTCTTTTCTCGGCCAGGGTGTTATTTTATTTTATTTAGCTTTTGTTGACCAGGTAAGTGCACTAGACAAATTCTGCCTATTTTCAGGCACGACCCAGGGAAGGGGGATACAGATGAATGCCAACTGACCTTAAACCAGATTAAGCTGTTGGTGGTATTTTTAGTGAATGAGGGAAATTTGGCCAGGACACCGGGGAAATTCCACTACTCTTTTCGATAAGTGCCATGGGATCTTTAACATCCACCTGAACTACCACCAATCCAGGCAGATGGGGCCTTGGTTTAATGTCTCATCCAAAAGATGGCACCTCAGAAATGCAGCACCCCTCTCATGCTGCACTACAGTGTCAGTACTGGGATATTAACCCAAGTGCCAGATGTGGGAACTAAACCCACAGCCCTCTGATCTCCCAGCCTCAGAGATGAGTGTGCTACCTACTGAGCCAGTGCACTGCTTTATGCATCCTTGGGCCCCATTAACCAGCATTCAGTGACTACTTGCCTTCCCTTCTCCCACTGCCACAAAAGGGACAGAAACCAGGCTCCTTAAACTGCTATTAGATGTCCTTAAAAAAAATCCTGTTGCTGCTACTCCATTGGTCCGGTAATGTTGAGATGAATCCAGGGCCATCTCCTCCATCCCTGCACCATCTGAGTTGGCACAATTAATGGGACTGAGTCTACTCCTTTTAAACGCATGTAGTTTGTTGAGGAAGTTTGAATCCGTACAGACGTGGATCAGTCACACCATGCCAGATGTTCTACTGGTTACCGAAACATGGCTTAGGCCCTCTACACCGGACTATGAACTCAACATCCCATCTTACAATGTCTTTAGAGTTGACAGACAGTCTAGAGGGGGAGAGGTTGTGATCTATATTCATGATAAAGGCTCTGCCTCTGTGGTTGACTCTATACCTAAGGAGTTTAAGTGTCTGACATTAAAAGTGTTACTTCCTCCTTCAGTATCCTTTACTATCATCGGCTGTTACAGGCCTCCCTCCGACGGGACTTAAGGTGATACATCATGTGTCAAACTTCATGGAAAAGTTATCTTCGGAGGTCCTTGTCCAGGGAGACTTCAATCTCGATTGGTTCTCTACAAGCTCCACACCTATACTTCTGTGACACTTTTGGTCTTACTCAAATTATTACAGAAACTACCCATCCCAACACTAGAAACCCTGAACATGGCACCTTACTAGATCTAATTTTAGTAAGTAAACCTCACCATATTACCCATTGCAGTGTATTCCTCAATGACCTAAACAACCACTGCCCCATAGCTGGTGTGAAGGCCATCCCTAAACTAACTTCCACCTCTAGATACATTTATAAAAGATGCTGCCGTAACTTTGACCATTATGCCTACCTTTCTGACCTTCAAAAGTCCCATTGGGATGACTATTATTTGGCCACCGCTGTGGCTTGAGGCTCATGAGCAATTTCAGGAGATAGTCCTTGGAGTCATAAATCGACATGCACTCCTGGTTAAAATACGCATTAGGAAAAAGTCCTGCCCATGGTTTACTGCTAACCTGAAAACTGTGCTGAACCATAGGGACACCCTATGGAAAAAAGTGCGGAAAACCAAACTCCCCGACTCACTGGACTGCATTTAGAGTTGTTAAGAAACCAATGCACCAAACTCATTTGGGACAAAAAAGCTAGATACTTTAGAAATGAACTGACGTTCTCTTCTAATTGTTCTGCTAAATTTTGGAGGACCTTAAAGGACATTCCCTCCCTGCAAAAATCTCCACTGGTGCTTCCTTCACCACCAACAAACAAACAATCTTAGACCTCCTTAACAAGCATTTTGCTACTGCTGGGTTAGCATTCGACTCCTCCCCTGCTAACAAACTATGTGTGCAGTTCGCTGCCCAGAGCCTGTCCCATTTTGCCCTTGCCTCGCCTTCTTATGATACTCCTTTTTCCTTCTGCACTGTCACAATAAAACAAGTGGAGGACCTTCTCCTGGGTCTCAACACCAGGAAGAGTGCAGGCGCTGACCTTATTAACCCTTACTATCTAAATGTAGGCTGTAATTTTTTTGTCTCCCCCATCACACACCTATTCAATATGTCTCTTGCACTTGGCATTCTCCCACCGGTTTGGAAAACCACCCATGTTATTCCTCTTTTCCAGTCTGGTGATCCATGTGATTTAAACAACCACCGACCCATATCCCTCCTTCCTATCCTATCCAAATTACTTGAAAAATTGTCAATTCCCAACTTAGAAAGCATCTGGAAACATTCAACCTTCTGAACCCGGTGCAGTCCGGATTCAGGTCATGTCATAGTATGGTTTCTGCCCCTGCTAAGGTCTCCAATAACTGGTTAAAGTCACTGGATGATAAAAACTATGTTTGTGCCTTTTTTCTTGATCTTAGCAAGGCTTTGATATGGTGGATCACGATATGCTTCTACTTTCCTTATAAAACAATGGCCTGGATGCCAAAGCATTGATCTGGTTTTCTAGTCATCTTACTGGTCATCAACAGCAGATTAAAGCAGACGGGGACCTCTCCCGACTAAAATCTCTTATGAGAGGAGTTCCCCAAGGTTCCATTTTAGGTCCATTATTTGCAATCTGTATCAATAACATCAACTCCGGTATTATATCTGCTAATATCCACCTTTTCGCAGATGACACTGTTCTCTACATTGACAGGCCCACCCCAGAGCTGGCCTGCAAAGACTTACAACTAGACTTTAATCTTCTGCAGCAAATTCTCCTTCACCTAAAGCTCTTGCTAAACGTCCAAAAAACTAAGGCAATGCTTCTTTCACCTTCAACTAAAACACCCAACCACTGCCTGGCATGTCATATTACCACCCTACTGGGGGGAAAATCTGGAGTTTGTAACCAAATTAAAATATCTGGGCTTCTGGATCGACCATAAGCTGTCCTTCATTGACCACATCAAAGAACTAGCGAAAAAACTAAAGCAAAGGTTTGGGCTGTTCTTCCGCATTAGGCACTTACGCAAGAAGCAAAAATTTGATTGGTTCAGTCCACCTTTCTTCCACTCCTTGATTATGTGGACTTCCTCTGTGGACAAGGCCCTAGTACTGCCCTAGCTAAGCTTGACACTCTGTACCACTGAGCAATAAGATTTACTACTGGTGCCCCATACTCCACCCATTACTGCTCCTTATATTCTAATTTTGGAGGGCTGTCTCTTAAACTTAGAAGACGGAAAAATGCAGTCACATGGACATACCAAGCAATTATTAACAAGCTGTCCCAGTATATTTCTAATTGTCTGCCAGCCTACACTGCAAGGAACTACCACCTCAGGAACCTATCCTATATCACCCTAGTCATCCCCAGAGGTAAAATGCGCATTGGTGAGGCTTCTGTAAGTCATGCCCTGCCTGTTCTCTGAAACTGCATACAAAAGACCTTGAAAATAGCAATCCCTGTCAAACTGGCTACCTTTAAAACGTTGCTGGCCCATTCCCTCATCAAGTCTTGCAACTGCTTTCAGCGATGACCTACTTCCCTACCTACTGTTCCTGACTCCCTCCCTTTTACAGAAATGCCTCTTCTGCTTTATCTGTACTCTTTTCATTAAGTTACCCTGTACCAATGTGCATATATTAATTATATAGTACTTGTATTTTGTATACTGTACATTGCATATTGTATGCTGTATATATAATGTTCTACCTTGATGCATTTATACATAACCTGTAGCATACCCTGTAGTTCCTTATTCATTCCTTGTAATTTACTTCTTAAAAATTGTGAACATACCCAGGTCCATCTTGTAAATGAGTTTTTACTCAATGGTGTTTTGTCTGGTAAAATAAAGATTGATTGATTGATTTACTGATTGATTGAATATAGTTTTTAAAAGCAGTTAACTATTACCTTTTATACCTGAGGTACTTTTTCTATTCCCTTTGGTTAATTAGACGATTTTTGCCTGATGTTAGTACTGTACAGTAGGTGTGATGTGTGGAACAGCACTCTGCATGGCAGCTGACATATCTAGCTCTGTTCCTCCCATTGCATCATGAGCATTGTGCCCTCACTGACTTTGACATCACAGCTGCTCAGGAGGAGCCACCCAGCAGCTTCCAGGTCAGTCACCTGTGATGTCACTGTCAGTGAGGTCACAGTGCTGATGTCAAGTGGGAGGAACAGAGCTAGATATGTCAGCTGCCAGGCAGAGTGTTATTCCAGACATCCAGGTTAATATGCTCACATAGAAAATGTTCTAATGAGCAAAAGGAAAATGCAAACTATATCAGCAACAAAAAAGTTACAACTGACTACTTGTTAAAATTTGTTACATTTTCATGTCTGCTATTTTTGGTTCTAACTTTTTTAAAACACAGGATAATATTAAAGACCAGAATTTGCATCATTAAAACAACTGCAGTTCTGGAATCTGCATTAAAAAGAGCTGTAAACTGCACTGGAAGTCATGCAATGCAAACCAGAGGTTACATTGCAGTAGGGGCCAGTTTCACTCATATTTTGAGGAATTCATTTCTTGCCAGCTTGCCATGTAGCGGTGTCAGTGGCTTGGTAGGTTGCATACTCCCCTTTGGGAGCAGAAGTTAAGAAAATAATGAGTTCTAATCCCACACTAGGAACTTGAGCTAATACCCAGTGCTGATACCGCAGTGCAGCATGAGAAGGGTGCTGAACTGTTTACGGGCTGCTCTTTGGATGGGTTGCTAAACCGAGGTACCTTCTGAACATCTCTAGTGACTGTGTAGGTGAACATTAAAGATCAATGGTTCCAAAATGGAGCTGCAATCGATGATAACACCAGGGTGGTGCAAACGACAATAAGGGCAGCTAGCTCCTCGTAAGCAACACCTCAATGAGTTTCAATGCATTTCTCCTTCTCACAAATTATACGATTCAGGCAATGGGAGATGGGTACAGCACTTTATGATCTGAGTTGATCAAGGTCCACAGAATGTTCCAAGCGTTCCCCAGTGCTTTGACTCGCAAGACTCATTGAGTATCAAAGTGCTGGGGAAAGTCTGGAGCACTATTCTGTGTACCTTGATCCAGCTTTAGAATAATAAATTACTTTATTGCATCTCTACATTTGCCTGGATAACTATAATTTTGTGAGAAGGTAAAGAGTGCATTGACTGACCGTTTTGAATGTTAAAGCATTAAAGATCCCATGGCACGTAACATGACAGATGGGATTGTTTCCTTGATGTCCGGTTCAAAGTTTCCCCTATCAGTAAATCAGGTTCATGTTACCCTTCCCTCTCCACCAAACATACCTGGAAATGGGCTATCCCAGCTCAGTGAACCATTCCTGGTCAGACATTACAGAATATTAAATAAAACAGGTGTCATATAACACCTCCCCCTGACACACCTGGCAACAAGCTATCCCAGCTTCATGTGCTTTTTCTGGTCAAACATTATGAATAAATAACCAGAGACACATTTGAAAATGAGATGTCATAGCTCAGTGTGCCTCTCCTGGTCAAACATTACAAATAAGGGAAAGGGGAAATTGTTTAACCAGGAGAGACACACTAAGCTGAAACTTCTTTCTAGGTGCGACCTGGTAGCACAAGGAAGTTAGATGACTTGCTCAGGATCGCACAGTATGCAAGTGGGGGCTCCGGGATTCAAACCCACGTCTCCAGCTCAGTGCCCTAAACCACTGTGCTATACTGCCTCCTAATAAATAAATAAAACAGGTCCCATGTAACCATCTCCCTTGTAACACACCTGGAAACAAGCTGTCACATCCATACCTCTCAAGCGTTCCGGATTCTGAGCCCTGCCATCTGCCTGTACCGCCGCCTCGCATTCACCGTTTTGTTTCCGCATCAGAACGCCAAACCACGCAGCCGCACCTCGCTCAGCACAATCCCTTTGCTTAATCCTCCCAGACTGGCTCCTCGTCTCCTCCAATGAAACGCCGGCACCCTGCACTTCTGTCGTGGTAGTAATGACATTGTGGGGCTTGGGGAGGTGTCATGAGGGAGAGACAAAGGAGCATAGCCTGGTTGCCCCACCCCAGACCGCTGTACTGAAGGGCCTGAAGCCACCAATCGCAGTGCCAGGAAGGAAGGAAGCTGGACTTGAAGCCTGGAACAACAAGCTGCCACAGCCACATTAAAGCAAGGCCCCAGACAGAGAGCGAGGAAGCAATGGAAGAATACCACCAGCTGCAACCAGAGACCGACCCAACGGGGGTGGGGTTAGTATTCCATTCATTTTTGTGCCGGTTTTGGTTGCTTTGGGGGGATGAGGTCGGTCGGGGTTCTCTGAGGGTGTCTTCAGCTCTAATACTCCAGAAAGGGACTTACTTTTGTTTGGTTTATTCACGGTTCACCCCTTGCAGCCCAGCTGAGTGCAGTGCCAGCACTGTGTTCCTACTAAAGTGGCTTGTCTCTGCACAATAGGACAGCTGCAAAGGGGCAGATGCCAGAGCTGAGCCTATTTGGTGCAGGCCACATCTTGTGGCATGGCTGCGGTGGGATTCGTTCAACCCTGAGATCGCCTATGTCACAGGCTCACAGCCAATATGCTCAGTGTTTAAAGGCATTCCTCCTCTGAGAATATATTAATTTCTAATTTAGGAAAACAAGCTACAGTGGTATTCTCTGTGAGCTTCAACACATTTGGCTTTGCTTTCATAGGCATTTAAATGAAATATGTTTTATTTACAAATAATATTCCAAGCAATTTATGTTCTCCTGACAGATTGAAATGCTTTACATGAAATATTCAGCAGCATTTCAAATTTTGGCTAACAATATTTGCAACTCTGAGATAAGTTGTAAATGACTGTGGATAGGTATGCTGCTTTGTCAAGCCCCCACACACACACACACACACACTCTGTATTGCAACACAGAAAATGCTTGCATAGAATTAAAAGAACATACAGGGCAGGACAGGCTGTAACCACATGCCAAGCACACAAATATTACTTTTATTGTAGTAAATTCTTTTTTTATTAATTTTACATGAAAAAGTCCCAGTGTGATACTCCGCGCGCTGTGAAAAAACGGGTGTACCACATTTTTGCCATTTGTCACACATTTTGTAGCCCTTTGTCACACATTGGCAGGTTGAGAGGTATGGTCACATCTCAGTTAGCCTTTCCTGGTCAGACATCATATATTTATTTAGTTTTTCTTGACCGGGAAAGAAGGGCCAGGAAATTCTGCCTATTTTCAGCCTCATCCAAGGTTGAACAAGATACAGATGGTAATCAACTGAAACTGAACCAGATTAAGCTGTTGGTGGTATTTTTTTTTCCTTTTTCATGAATGGAGAAATTTGGCTGGAACACTTGGGAAATTAACCCTGCTCTTTTTGATAAGTGTCATGCAATCTTTAATGACCACCAGAAGAGGCAGACAGGCCCTCACTTGAACATCTCATCTGAAAGACGGCACCTCAGGAGTGCAGCACCCCTCTCATGCTGCACTGTAGTGTCAGTATTGGGATTTTACCCCAAGTGCCTGATCTGGGCTAGAACCCACAACCTTCTGATTTGCAGGCCTCAGAGGCGAGTGTGCAACCTGCTCAGCCACTGACACTTATAACAAAGAAATATATAAATAAAGGGAGGCAGTGGTTCAAGGCTCTGAGCTGCAAATCTGGTGACATCCAGCAAACCAGACCTGGGTTTGAATCCCACAGCTTCCACTTGCATACTGTGTGACCCTGAGCAAGTCACTTAACTTCCCTGTGCTCCTAGGTTGCACCTGTAAAAAAAAAAGCTTTCAGCTTAGTGTGCTACTCCTGGTTAAACAACTAAAATAGATAAAAAAATGTAACCCCCCCAACACACCTGAAAACATGCTATCGCATCTCAATGTGCTTTTCCAATTCAGACTTTACAAAAAAATTAAAACAGGTCCTGTGTAACCCGGCCCCCCACAAACACACACCTCACCAGGACACATCTGGAAATGAGCTCTCACAGCTCAGTGTGCCTTTCCTGGTCAAGCATAACATATTAATCAATCTGTCAGTAAATCTATGCATTCAGGGCCAGCTGTAGGGTTTTGGAGGCTCCCAGCAGGATTACTGAAGTTACCGGCCCCCCTGCACCCCATGTATTTGACAGCAGTCAATACATGCACCATTTTCAGTAAACCAGTGGTATATTTAAAATGTTTAGGAGCGACAGCAGTGTCAGTCCTTGGGGCAGTTCTTCCCATCCCATCCATTGCTGCCCATCCACCTCTAGTGTCTGGGGCATAGCTTAGTAAGGCATTTTATGACATCATGATGCCACGTCAGAAAGAGCATCACAACCCTTTATTGGTGTTTTAAGAAGATTAAAAACCATTTAAAAACCAGTAATGTAAACTGCTCTGGTTGAGGGCCCCCCATGAGCTGGGGCCCCCAGCGACTGCAGGGTTCATTGGTGCTGAAAACTGTCTATGCCTACATTACAAAAGGGCATATACTGCTCCACGTGTTTGGCCCAAGTGTAAGGCTCAGCACCATATGTGCTGCTGCAGCTCTCCGTGTGCCAGCACAGTTAGTTTGGTGGCTCACTGCCATGAACATTACTGCCTACAGCAAATAATAAAATGTTAAGAACCATCAGATGGTGTTTTTGTTACTACAACTTCAGCAAGAAAGAGGCTTTTGTGTCACTGTGCCAGTGTCAGAGTGATTTTATTACCACTTCTATTTGTTTTACAGTGTAATTCCAGGGACAGCACAGCTGAGATGCAGCATCTTGTTTTCTGGTGGAGGAGGGGGCAGCTTCTACACAGCTGTGCAGTACAAACATCCGTACGCCATCACCAGGGAAGCTTTAGAAAACAATTATGCACACCTCTTCTTTTATTTACAGACTCTTTGTATTTTGCTCCCACTTACTCTTTATAACTCCGCACATTAGCATGAAAATAGAATCAGATGCCAGATCCGTGGCGCTGAGCAGTGGTGGAATGCTTTGGCATGCTTGGGAACCAGGTTCAAGCCCCAAGCCTGGGACATCAGGAGCAGAGGATGATGTGGAGGATACAGCGAGTTGGACTGTACTGGGAGAAGTGCATAGCACTGTCACTGTATCAGCTCCTAATGGAGGCTTGTGGTGATGTCACTGGCAGGGTGGGCAACTACGCACTGCCAGATGTCCCTTCCCAGGGCACTGCTGTGACTGCATTACAGCAGTGGGTAGATCTCCACAACATAGAACAAACTGTCCATGGTACACCTGATGGTCACTTCTAGAGGCCTATTCTAGGCCCCACAACCATGCTGGCTGCACCCCTTTGGGTAATGCTTACCCACATGCACACATTTCTCACTGGTGGTAACAAGGATCCCCCACCACCACCACTGTGTAATGTCAGATCATGACAGGGAGTGAGGGCATAGACATGGGGGACTGGCAACAAAGTCTAGAGTGAGTGGCAAAGCTGGCCAGAGCAGGCACCTCATTAGAAAAGCCTGAGAAAGTGGGGTGCCTGATGACACCAGAAGGATACTAAAGAAAGAACACAGGATCACTATCCTTCCTTGATGTCTTCTGCCCTGGTTGCTTTTTTTTTTTACTTTTGGTTTTTGCTTCTGTCGCCAGTGACGGAGCATCTTTCTGGCGGGGCCCACTCAGTCACTCCTCTACTGCCTGCCCAAACCCCTTCCCCAACCAAGGAATTAGGTGCTGGGTCCCCCCCTCTCCTGCGACCCTGAACGGGAGGAGGCAGGGACCGTGGAGTGTCAAGTCGGGAGTGGGGCTGGTATTGGGTGGGTGGGAGCTGCCCTGGAGCATCTGCCATCGCCTCCCCAACAACCGTTTTTTTCTTCCATGTTTTTGTTGCCCCCAGAGATGCCAGATGTGCAATGACATCTGTGCAAAGGGCGTACCACACTGGTGTCTGCCGGCGCCTCACCTCTCGATGTGGCACGCTCCTTGTGGTAACCTCAGTCTCCACTTGGAGCCACTGCAGAGTGGTGCGTCCCCATAGGCCCACCCCAGGCGAGGAGAGCAGTCCTCCTGATGCTCAATCCTCTCCTTCCCCTGCCAACCCCCAGCAACTGGAGTCCACTCCCAAACCCCGGTTGTCAGTGCGTCTCGAGGTGTGGCATCCAGCACCTCAACCCTCAATGCCACCAGGCCGGCCCCTGCCTTGGTTGCTAATATCACAATCCTCTTCTTTTGACATCACAGTATGTTGCTCTGTAGTGCTCCATAGTTTCTGGTGCCATGCAAAAATACACATCCAGGTGCTCCAGGGCTCATTGGGAGTTAGGTACCCCAGGTTAAGTGCACCCCCAGCATGGGTGCCCCTGTTCCCCAAGGGAAGGTGCTCCCCCCCCAGAAATATAAAGCCCCAGCTGGGCTTCATTTAAAAATATTGTTTTTGCTGCTCCCTTTTTCTCCTGCCTGTATGCACCTGTTAGACCCCCCCATTACCTCGCGCCGAGAACCTGCACTCATGGTTCCCAGTCATGAGGGCAGGCAGGCAGGGTTGGGCTCATGAAGATTCTGAAACGGAATCCTCAGCTTGTTTGAATGGCAACAGTCTTTCATTTTAGTTTGTTGGAGAGGAGGCAGAGAGTAGCAGCAGTAGCGAGAAGGGAGCATTAAGCCGTCCAGGGCTCAGCAAAAGGGAGGGACTTACCTGATGTCCCTGCATCCTTCCCGATGTCCTGGCTGGTCCACCAGCTGGTCTCTCTCTCTCTCCTTCCATAGTGGCAGCAGTCTGTGGGTTCCCCGAGGCTGTGGTGGTGAAAGTCCATCGGGAGGGGCGTCAATATTTGGAAAGACCAATCCCTCCAGCAGCACAGCAACTCATGGAGATTAGTGGGAGGAGACGCATCCAGGCCTCCCCTCTGTGCCCAGCAGTAGTCCTGGCCCTGTAGGAAGTTGTCTGCAGGGTGACTGGCAGCAGCACCATGTCCAGGTGCTGGCTACTGTCCAATAACAGAAGGACTTTGTTTCTGTATAAAAGAGAAACTTTTGCTCTTCCAGGCACCAGCAGCTTCCTTTGCGCTGAGCAAGGCCCCTGTAAATGGACTGCCCCCGGGGTGGAGCAAAGAAAAGGGCTCCGTTGAGCCAAGGACTGTGGGGGCAAGCAAGGCCCCAGTCATGGCCCACCCACAGGGTGGAGTAACGTGAGGGCCTGGTGAGCCAAAGGCTGTTGCAGCAGGCAAGGTCCCAGTCATGGATCCCCTATGGGGTGGAGTTTGGAAAGGGCTCTGCTTGAGCCAGGGACTGTGGGGGCGGGCAGTCCCCGCCTATGGCACTGCCTACTGGGCGGAACTTCAGCAAAGCTCCATAAAGTCAGTGAGAGAAGGGTCAGGGACTATTGAAATGAACAACTAAATATGTATTAATGCGTGAAAGTTCAATTTAAAGGGGCAATGCACTAGAAGACCGGATTTAAAGTGGCAACGCACTACACTGATGAACTGCCTGTCAGAACTGTATATAAATGACTGATTAATGTTTTAGGGCCCTGTGATTAATTGTTCTATTGCCAGCAATTGCCCAAGACTGTGTTTGCAATCTGCAGTTGCCCAAACTGTGGGGGCAGGGCAGCTGCAGTATAAGGGATTGCTAGCTGCACATACAAGCAGACTTGATAGACCACATAGCCTGTATCTGCTGGCAGTTTCGTATGTTCGTATGAATTGTGTGAACGTAGTGCACAGAAAGCTTTGCCTGAAATAACCACCACCACAGAGGTTTTACAAAAATGTTTTATTGTGTCGCCACCCCTGCCTGCATGTGGTTCCAGTGTGTCCCAGCCCTGATGTCCCTGTCCAGCTGTTTCATCCTTGTCACTTCCTACAGAGATTCCTGCTTCTTCCTGTTTCATCCTGTTCTGTCCTGGTATCCTGGTGGCCCAGGTGTGGCCCGAAAGGTTAGGTGATGTTCTCCTGTCTCGCTCCTGGAGGAATGACCTGTTCCAGTGGTCTGTTGGAGACCTGCAGCAGATGGTCTGCACTGCTTTGGAAGAGTTCTTCAGTCCAGTATCCTTTGTTTGGTCATCTTCTTCTGCTTAAGTGTCCCTCCTGAAGTGGAACTGTCTTGTACAGCACGATGGTCTGCCAAACTGTTCCCATTCATTCCCCACAAGACTCACATGATGGTTCCTGGCCTCTAAATGTGTACTGCTAAGCTTGATGCATTGTAGATAAAGTTAGAGTAATAGTTGTAATTTAATTGGTGTTACGAATCTTTGTGGAATATAAGAATTTAGAATAATAGTCATAATTTATGTGGTGTTGCAGATCTTCTTAGAGTATAAAATTTAGAGTAATAGTTATGATTTAGTATGATTGAAATGTCTTAGTGTGTAAATATTTTAGTTTAAATGTTGTTGTTATTGTAGGAATGGTTAATAAAATTTTCGTTGTTTACATTCCAGTCCACTTCACGCCTCTCCTTGTAGGTTTTCCAGGTAGTGGCATCTGGCCTGGTTTCCCTTCCCCTAAATTCCCCAATGCCCACTGGCCAGGCGTCACCTGAAAAATCTACCTTCGGGTGGTTGGTGTAGTCAAAATGTACTTTTCCCTCCAAGAGGTAGCTGGATGGACCTGTGCCCTGACCTGACCAGGCCATTTAGAGTGTGTTTGGCGTCAGTGTCTTCCCTCGCCCATTACTGCTCTTTAAAAAGACAATGATGTCATTCACAGAAGATAATGATGTCTCGTGCAGAAAAGCAGGAAAATAAAAATAGCCCATATGAAGTGGGGTTTGGCACAAAATGCCAGCTCTCTGACAGTGTTGCTGGGGGATAATAAAAATAAATAAATAACTTGGAAAAATACAAAAGGTGTTAAGCATTCTGTTTTTGTATTCATTTTGTCTCTTCCTGCTTCATAGAAGTGTTCTCCCAAGAATATATATATCTAGCGGACAGAAACTCCAGTGATGCTACCCCAGTGGAAAATAAAACTGTGGTAAGAGAGTCGCTCTTCTAATCTCTGTGGCTTTTCAATGGGCATTGTTAGGAATAGACTTCTCCCACTTGTTTTATTGTCTGCAGGGGAGGCATCACTGGACTTTGGATGCCTGCTCCTCTCCTGAGTAGATATATTATACAAAATTCACACATACCCCCATAAGGCAAAACACCATGGGCTGTATATGCAAATCACCACAAAGTGTTATGCTGGTTCAACTTTAAGCAGCCATATATGGTGCGGAAAGGCCTCTCACACAGTCTGCAAAGAGTGCCAACGCAAGACACAGACACATGGTTCATCCTACTAGGAGTCATCAGTGTGCCTCATCTGTATGACACCCCAGTGGAATGAACCAGCTACCCTATGTTGGTCTATCGGGTTTGAGTTGTGGTGAGCCCAATAAAACCAAAAAACAAGCTAAAAGACAAAGAACCTTAGTGCGTAAACACTGAGACAGGGGTTACCCCAAAGGTCATTGGCCAGGAAGCCAAGTTTCAAAGAAATACTAAATCTCACATACCCCCACAATGCAAAGCATCATGGGCTGTATATGCAAATCATCACAAAATGTTATGCTGGTTCAACTTTAAGAAGGAATGCATGGTGCCAAAAGGCCTCTCACACAGTCTGCAAAGGGTGCCAACGGAAGACACAGACACATGTTTTGTCCTACCAGGATTCATCAGTGTGCCTCGTCTGTATGACACCCCAGTGGAATGAACCAGCTACCCTAAATTGGTCATTATATATATATATGTGTATGTGTACATATATATATAGATATAGATATGCATATATAATAGATAAACCTCTCTGAAATCTGCGGTTGTGCTCTGATATACGTACGAGGCCGAAGGCCAACTGCGTCAACCGCCCAAGGCATGCGTATATCAGAGCGCGATCGCACATCTCAGAGTGGTTTACCTATCTTATAAAATGTCAAAATTGTTTTGAAGGGGGGTAAAAGTGCAGGTGTTCGGTCGCTCTCTGATATGTGCACGATCATGTGAAGTGTTTTATACAATCAGAAGTTTCGATTTGGACCACTCCTTTTTATCCATTTTATAAATAAATAAATATATATATATATATATAGAGAGAGAGAGAGAGAGAGAGAGACACACACACACACACACACACACATATCTATCTATATCTATATTTATAAAATGGGTAGGGAAATTGCTGTTTATTTATTGGACCTTGAGCACCACATGACCATGCGTATATCAGAGCGCGACTGCACACCTGCACTTTTACCCCTCCAAAACAATTTAGACATTTTATAAGATAGATAAACTACTCTGAGCTGTGCGATCATGCTCTGATATATGCACGCCTTGGGTGGTTGACACGCACACCAAGGCATGCGTATATCAGCGCGCGACCACAAACCTCAGAGTGGTTTATCTATTACATATATATCTGTGTATATATATATATATATATATATATATATAGCTGGGGCTGCCCTATCACCACAAGGCTATTCTCCCCCTCCCTGTCAGACACGACTGTGTGATCAAATGGATCATCCCCACCTTTGACTACGCCAGTGCGGTCTATAGTGCTGCCCCTGCGACCTCCCTAATTAAACTCAATGTCCTCAACCATGCCCTCTGTTGGTTTGTCACCGACTCCCCGCAACTAACCCAGCACTGTGAGCTCTACTCTTCCCTATCCCTCCAATCCCTCTCTCCCAGAGACGCTATTCGCACTACTCCACCTTCATATCCAAATTCTGGTTCAGGACTCTCCCACCTTACCTTGCATCTCTCCTCAAACCTGTCACCTCATCCCCGTACAGCTCACAGTCAGTCTGCACCCATTCCTTTGCACTCCCACGTGTCTGCACCTCAGCTGGTTAACTGGCCTTCTGTTACAGGCTTCCTTCCCTCTGGAACAGCATCCCCCTCCCTACCTACCTCACCCCCTCCTTTCCTGCCCTCAAGAGCCTACTCCGACAACCCCTACTTCATCCTGCACCTTTTCATATCCCTAATACACCCTCTCCTTCCTGTCCCCTCGTCTCTCCTCTCCCCTCTCCAATATCCCCCTTTTTTCTCTGTAGCCTTCCCTACCTGAGACAATCTGCCCCCGATAGCTCATAAACTAATTATCGAGCTTCAGTAGTACGTTAATATTTGTAAATACTATTGTATCATATTGTATTTTACTGTACTCCTAAATGCTAATTTATGTAATAATCTGTGTGACTTGTCTGTTTTTATGATCTACCCTCTGAGGTATATGTCTCTGTACCTCCCTCCCCGGATCGTACCTGGAAACTAGCTTCGCTCATGGTACCTTTCCCAGTTATCAAATTTGAAATAAAATAAATAAATAAATAAAAATATATATATATATATATATATACACACACACACACACATATATAGCCATATGGCTACCGAGATTAGAAGAGTGATTAACTCAGTACACTTTGTAATTTTCGCCATTATACGTGCCATTTACAGTATTTTGAAGCCAAAGGAAAACCGCTATCTAAACGATATTTCGAAGATGACCTCTTTACAAAATGCAGGGCCTGCTGAAGAAACATCTCAGAAGTCCTGTCATAGCAGAGAAGGAAGTAATTTTAAACTGAGAAGTCATGCCAGTTACTTATCTATATCTATCTATCTTGCATTCGTGGACCTACCCTGCGGAACTCTCTACCTCGTTGGATATTTGAGCGCCTGACAGTGGAGCGCTTCAAAACAGCCCTAAAAATGTATTTGTTTGAGCTGACATTTCCTGTTTATGGAGATGTTGATGGTTTATGTGAATGGTTTTATAGTTTTAAATATGATTTTATGTAATTTGCTGGCAGTCACAAAGGAAGAAAGAGACTTGGGCATCATCATCACTGATGACCTGAAATCATCCAAGCAGACCTCTAAAGCAGTAGGTAAGGCTAGGGGGATGTTAGGGTGTATTAGTAAGGGTATCACAAGTCGGAAGAGGGAGGTAATAATTCCTCTTTACAAGACACTGGTTAGGCCCCATCTGGAGTACTGCGTACTGTACTGGAGGCCACACCTTCACAAGGACATTAACCAAATTGAGGCAGTCCAGAGAAGGGCAACCAAAATGGTGCAGGGACTGCATCAGAAGACATATGAGGACAGATTAATGGAGCTCAATATGTATACCCTTGAGCAAAGGAGGGAGAGAGGTGATATGATCGGAAACATTCAAACACCTTAAGGGCATTAACAAGGTGAAAGAGTCTAACATGTTTAAATATAAGAAAAATAGCAGGACAAGAGGACACAGCATGAGATTAGAGGGAGGCTGATTAAGGGGGAATGTGAGGAAATTCTTTTTCACAGAAAGAGTGGTGGATGCATAGAACGGCCTACCTCAGGAAGTGGTGGCTATGAATACAGCGCAGGGCTTCAAACAGGCATGGGATAGGCATAAGGGAGCAATACAAATGAGTATAAATAGATAGGCCACTGACAGAGCAAAGGCCGATGGCACATTTATAAGGTAGAAAAAGAAATGGGCAGACTGGATGGGCCTTGCGGTCCTTACCTGCCGTCAACCTCTATGTTTCTATGTAATTTTTTTGTACAAGTGCTATGATCAGTGTGACTAGCACTTTTTATAAATAAGGATGAATTGAATTTCTGTCTATCTATCTATCTATGGGATACATAACAAGGACCTGTGGAATACGTGATTTTTTTTCACAAGAGTTGTTTGACCTTGGGGTAACCTCACAACGGGTGTAAGCCACGAGTGATGTGACCACGGTCAAGCAGCTTGAGTGAAAATAAATCATGTATTCCACAAGGTCTCTGTTACCTGTTCTATTTATGCAATAGTTATCCTTTAGGATAGTGCAGGGAGTTTTGTTTTAAATTGTTTATTGGACTTTTTGTGGTTTTCCCAGGGTAGATCCACTTAGCATAGTGGTTGCTAAGCAGTTATTGTGGATGCTCCAACTTCACATTATGGCCAGTACATAACTAAAAGGTCTGATGCACAATTCTTTTGTTTTTGCTTTTTTTGGAGGGTGGGAGGAAAGCATTTGTTCATCAAAAAAGTGAATAAAAATTGAATTTTCTACCTTTTATTGCAGATTATAAAATAATCTAAAATGTATTTATAAATGAAACACCTCTCATTTTGTAGACATTTTTATGCTGAACAACTTTTGTGCTCAAAGTACCATGCTATCATTTTTTGTTTTAAAGTTATTTGCATTTGTTTGTCAAAAAGTGCAATGAAATTTAATTTTCTGCTGTTTTTTGCTAATTATATAAAAAAGGTTCTGTATCTATAAATTAAATGCTGCTCATTTTGTAGATATTTTTGTGCTGGACAAACTGTTTAATCACAGTACCATGCTGCCATTTTTCGTTTAAAAATTATTAGCATTTGTTTGCCGAAAAGATGAAAATAACAGAAGTTTCTGCTGTTTTTCCTTTTTTTTTTTGCTAATTATAACAAAATCTAAACAGTACCTATAAATGAAACACTTCTCATTTTGTAGATATTTTTTGTGCTGAAAAACTTTCATGCTCACAGTACCATGCTATCATTTTTGTTTTAAAGTTATTTGTATTTGAATATGGTTAGTACTGCTGCTGAGGCCGAACGTTCTAAATTAGTTCTGTGTGCTCGTGCTGGATTTTTTTTCCCCCAATTGTTTAACCAGGTGAGACACACTAAGCTGAAAGCTTGTTTACAGGTGCATCCTGGGAGCACAGGGAAGTTAAATTACTTGGTCAGGGTCACACAGTATGCAAGTGGGGGCTGTGGGATTCAAAACCCAGGTCTCCAGATTTGCAACTCAGAGCATTAAACCACTGAGCTATACTGCCTCCCCACCAACATAACATCTACTAACTAACATAACAACTGTGTAGATAAATTGACTGATGACATAACTACTGTGTACATAAATCCTGATGATGTAGCTACTATGTACATAAACAAAATTTATGTACACAGTAGCTCAAATATCAGGATTTATGCAGTGGCTATTTTGTCCACACATATTGCATAGATATATGTGTGTGTGTGTGTGTGTGTGTGTGTGTGTGTGTGTGTGTGTGTCGCAAGAAACTTCAGTAATGCTCCAGTTAGGGTCAAAGTGGCAAAGTTGGGAAATGAGGCATTAGGGTTTCCCTAAATCCCACTCTCAAGCCAGGCAGAAGGAACTGTGTGATTGTGTGCCAGGCTTCTCAAGCTAAGCTACCCTATTCTCATAAGGTCTACATATCTGACCTTATTCACAGATGGAATGGGGTGAGCGTTAGGCTTGAGAAGCCAAAGATATACCCCACACCTGCTCTCCTGCCTGGTTTGGGAGGGTGGGGTGTTAGGGAAACCCTAATATCTCATTTTACAACTTTTGTTGCTTTGACCCGAACTAGAGCATTGACAAAAAACATTTTTAAACTTATTTTCTTACTTTTTAAGATAGTATAATTGTATCCTTATTTTACTGTAGGAGCACAGGGTCCTTTGGACCCTGCGCTCCCACCCCTCCATAGATGCGTATATGTATGTAGTTTTGAAAGCACAGGGCCCTCCGGGCCCTGAGCTTCCATTTATAGATAACAGTGACCAGATTGTCAGCATAGCCTTTTTATTACCCAGCCTCATATACCAGTTACAGAGAACTTTCTAATCCCCACCAAAACGTCATTCTGTGCAACTTTAACACCATTCTACACCACAGGTGCAGAAACAGATTTTGTGCAGGATTTGAAAAATGACAGCTGTGACATACATGAGGTGGGTTAATAAGAAAGCTATGTTGAAAATGTGGTGTCAAAATATTGAAAATTACCAGTTATGTGTGTGTGTATGAAAATGTCAACAAACGTGTTTAACTCAGACATTTTTAAGGAATTGTTTCACCAAATTTTCAACATGGCTTTTTAAGGATCCCACCTCAGGAACACTGCTGGTGAAATTTCATAATTCATCCCAAAAGGTGATTTCATGCAGCAACTGAGAAATCACCTTCCAGACCCGATTAATGAAATGACAGTTGCAGTGTTCATGAGGTGAAGTCCCAAAAAGGCCATGTTGAAAATTTGGTGAGAAAATACCAAAACATGGCAAAGTTATGAATGAAAGTTCAAAACACCATTGAAATACAGTATAGAGGACTTACTTTATTCCTCAATTCACAGTTTGACTTTGAAGAGTGCAGACGTGTCCTGGTCCACAGAAGATGACAGCATATGACCTCTGGAGGTAAGTATAAGTTAAGGGGGCTGCTGGGTGCTCAGTGGGAGGGTCGGGATGGGGAAGGGGGACAGCGCCGATGATGAGTGACCATTTTCTTTATTTCTGGTTTAAAAAAAAAAAGATGTCAGGGGACGGTTTTCTTTTTTGCAGGTACATATAAAATATAAATCTTATTTTGGGACACTGGGTGTAGGCTCCCCAGTGTTTCACTGTGCTGGGGGGGGGGAGATTGTGTATGCTGACAAGGCCCCCTTAGCCACCTGCAATCAGCCTCAGCTACCCCATCTCATTGGGAATGAGGACTGACCTACAAGTTGGATTTTTTTTCACAGTGTGAGCAGTGTCCCAGTCTCCTGCATTCATAGCCTTACACCTAGTTTCTCAACAGGAAGCTAAGTCTTTCTCTCGGCATCCCTACAACCCTGCTAACTACTATCGCGGCACCATGAGTCAAGCCCGAGAATTACTGAATTAAATGGACACATACCTTCTCAGATCAGACAAAAATTAGTAATTTTAAGACTCTGCCTGTGAAAGAACTTCAGATGAGCTCATGTCTGACTGCACAGTAGTCAGGCTCGCAAACTGGCAGGTCAGACACGATTAGACATGGTACCCATATATGCAGAAGTGCTCTCTGACACAAGTCTTGCTGCCGTCTTAACCACTTCTGTTCTGTGACAGGGAAAAAATAAATTGCTCAATCGTAGCACATTGACATACCTACGGAGGTGCTCATGGAGCCCCCCCTTCAGTAAATCCATACCTGAATACATTATAGCAGGGGGAAATTCATGATAAAGGATCCTTTTTCGTGACTGGTGATATGAAAAATTATTCTTTTTTCATCTCACGCGGTCAGAAAAAAAGGATTCCTAACAGTAAATAAAACACATTTGTGGGGCAGATTGCACCTAAGTGGGTCCCGATCAGCCAGATAGGTATGGTGGTCTATCTCCAGGGTGTCATTTTTGTGGCTTTTACATTTTTTTTGTTGAAAAAAAAAACCCAGAAAAAAATGGCTGCTGGTGAAAAAGGATTTTTCCTCGCACAAAAATGTATTTAATTCTCACAAGACAGAATCCTCGTCCCTACTTCCGATGATCTCCTATAGTGCCCCAACCCTCCACTCTGCTCAGGTCTCCCCCCCCCCTTAACAAGCTAAAGCAGTCTTTCCACAGGATAGCTCAATTTGCCCTTGGTGCTAATATCAGAGATCACCACTGCACTGTCCTTGGCTCACTGGGCTGGCCTTCGTTTGAAGCCAGGCTGCAATTCCCCACCCTCTGCCTGACTTTCAAACTTCTGCATACTTACACCTCTCCTTGTCTCCTGCCCATCATTCAGTGTAAACCCATAACTAGACCGTTACGGTCTACTGACTTACCTTTGCTCTCTATCCCTAAACCCTGTCTATTGAAGGGTCAGCGTGCCTTCACCTTCTTGGGCCCCTCTCTTTGGAACTCTCTTCCCTCCACTGTCATGACCTGTACCTCTATTCCCCTGTTTAAGCTTTCTCTCAAATCTCACCTTGCCTCCACTCAGCTGTGTACCTGCTCCTGTTGATCGCTCTCCGTATCTCTCATCACTCTCCCCTCTCTTGCCCTCTTTCTGGGTTCCTTACCTGAGCCTGCTTATCCTCCCTTTATTTACTACACTGTGCTCTGGTGCTATGTAAGTCGTGCTTTGATTGTCTGGTTGGTCTCAGTTGTAAAGAATTTCTCACTGTGCCTGTATACTCTGGCCTGGATATTCAGACTGTGCCAGGCATGGGTGCAAGCCTGGGCGTAGCACAACTGGGCTGCACCAAGACATGGACCAGGAGATGTTCAACGGTGCTGTGCCATGGCTCAGCACCATTGAATATGGCACTGAGGGCACACGCACTGCACACAGCGCAGTGGCACTGCACCAGCGCAAGTGGCAGAAGGGAGAGGGGGATGCACCAGTACAAGTCAGTTACACTGGGCACATCAACTGCGATATTCAGCACTGGGCATGCAAATGAGGCCATTATGCATGCAAGGCTCAAATGGGGCCATTTGCATGTCATTATGGCTCCACTTGCATGAGGTGCACCGATCCCCGGCGACTTGCGCCTGGCGCCCTGCCAGGCTGCAGCCGTCGGGGACTGACACCCTGCAGACCCATCACAGTCCCCGCTCCCGTTTGCCTGATCATGGGCATATGTATTAAACAGGTCCATGGTGGATCAGTGGTGAATCCCCTCCTTCGCCCAATCACGGGCAGATGTATAAGAACTCCCTGGTGGTCCAGTGGACCACTCTCCATCACCCGATCGTGGGCATATGTAGATGAAATCCCTGGTGGTCCAGTGGACCGCTCTCCATTGCCTGATCGTGGGCATGTGTAAAAGAAAGTTACTGGCGGTCCAGTGGAAACTCCCCCAGTGCCTGATCATGGGTGGAAATAGTGAATGACACCCTGGTGGACACCCACCCACTGACTATAGTCCCCCGCCACCCAGCACCCCCCCAATCCAGTCAGTGGCGGGCGGCAGCACCCCGCCTGCATGCCACCCGCCGAGTGACAGCGTACAGTATGGGCTGTATGCCTATAGGTCCACTGCATGGGCCAATGGGCGTGCAGACCATCCTGTACTACACAGGCCTGTTATGTGAATGAACAGCTATCTAAGAGATTATGTGTTAGTCAATGTTTCAAGGATGACCTCTTTACAGAATGCAGTGCCTGCCGAAGGAAAGGCTCAGAAGTTCTGTCATAGCAAAGCAGGAAGTAATTTTAGACTGAGAAGTTATGCCAGCTAGGCATTCCCAGGAAAGTCATAAGTAAAGAAAATGCCACTGTAGACTAGAATTGAAGGAATAGACAAGATACATAACTGCGAGCCCTAAGGAAGGAGGTTATCCTCAAAATGTTGGTCACATACAGTATAATGGTGAAAATGATAAAGTGTGGTGAGTAAGTCACTGTCCTAATCTCCGTGGCTATACATATATCTACTATGGAAAGGAGCAGGCATCCAGGCACAAACCATCTCCCTGACTGGTGTAGACAAGCAGCCAGAGCACATGGAGTCCAAGGTGCTGTGATCCAATTTGCATGTTAGAAAGAAAAAAGAAAATAGTGAACATAAATTCAGAAGATTGATGAAGCATGAATGTAAATGTCTGTATAACAAATTATGTTTTCTAAAGTTTCTCTGAGAGGGTGGCAACATCGGCTCTTTTTCACTCCTCTTCCCCGACACTCCACTGCTTCAGGCCCCCTAGTGCCCCCACTGCCTGCTGGGCTCACCCTCTTCTGCTGGTCATCTCTGCCAAGCTCTAAAGGTCCTCTGGGGTTCAAACGTTCTGGAGTGTCCCTGCCAGGGGACCTCCCCTCCCTACCACCTAGTGAAGAAAGCACATTTAGAAACTTGGATTCCAGGTGGGGGTGGCATCAGTGTGCTAGGGGATCAGTTTGCATGGGGGAGGACACTGAAACCATCATCTGGTGTGCCGAGGCAGGCTGTTTCCTATTTACTGCCTGCTTCCCTCCCATCTTCCTGGGGAGCATGCAGTTGAACATACACAGCATCCGGGGGGAGGGGGAGACGAGGTGCACAGCAGTATGTTGTCCCTCACGTGGCCAGGTATACCACCACCAGGGCACTACTGCAAGCTTTGCCTAGAGCTGTATTCTGCCAAACCCTCCTCTAAGAGATGCGCATCCCCTTGGGTAGTACTTCTCCCTCCCTGAGCACCCCTAATCCTGGCAGCCTGGGTTTGGAGCATGAACCGGGATTGCCAGCAAGTTAAGCAGGGAGCAAATGCCCCTTCACTGACTGTCATGGAAGTGTAATAAAGGTCTCTCTAACAAATTCACTCTAAGCAGACCACGACAGTCCCACATACGTTTTTTGTGTGAGCTGCAATGTCTTCAAGAACAACAACTGATATTTTGTTTAATCAGGACTTCCCCCCCCCCCTCACTTTACATGCATGGCACCTGCCTTCTTCTGGATCCCCATGGCACATCCTCAAGCCCCCCTCCTCCACACCTGTCCTGCCCTGTACCCTTGCAATGCCCACAAGGTGAGTTCAGGGATATGGGGACTGTATCCCCAACAGCGCCCTTGTCATCAGACGGTGGTAGGGTGGTGGTGGGGGACCTGGATGAAGCAGAGGTCTGTCATCCACAGATGCTGGGGCCAATTCCCTATATTCCTATCTCCTCCCACTGGAATGCTGATCTCCCTAATGTTATGCTCGCATACGAACACTAAGCGTACCACAGCACAGCATTAGCCAGTGTCCCCCACTCCCAAAGGCACCCTTGCCTGTAGCGCCACCTGAGATCACCCTGCTGGCACTCAAATGGCAGCGATGCACAGTCTTCCTCCCATGAGTGGAAGAGTATCCCCCAGCATGCTTGATCCCTCTCATCTCTGCAGCCGGCCCCTAGTAACCAAGGCTGATTCCTCCTCACCGCATCATAAGTAACAGTCCTACCATTGCACCAATGAGCCTGCTTTGGAGAAACAATTTAAATCGATGAAAGAGAAAGTCACATGAAAAAAAACCTTTTCAAGCACTGCTGTTCTTTAGCTGCAGAGTACCCATCATTAATGATAGTAAATTAAAGTGGAATAAAGCTGCAGATTAAGAAACCTAAAAATGTATATATATATTTTTTGAAGTTTTAATTAAGTATATTAAAACAAAATTTAGTAATATGACTAAGATAAAATCTAATCACTGGTTTTAATTAAAAAAAATCTACTCAGTTTCTGTTCACAGTCATTCAGGAAAAAGAGGAAAAAAAGCTATTCTTCATGAAAATGTGATGATGTAATGTGCACTGTGCTCCCAGTTCTATTTCACAAATCAGGAGGAAAGCTACTCTCGAAAGCCCCCATAGAGATGAAACAGAGATAGGATCCCTTTTCTAAGATTCTGTTTGCAGTCAATATTTAGGGAATGTTTGCCATTACGTGGAAGACCCAAATGATGGTTCGGTGGGATTCAAGAACACATGGGAACCTTAGTGGTTAGGAAAGGGAAGGTAAAATTGGAGACCAAGTAGGGTCTGTTATATTACAGTAGGTAAGGAAAATGGGCAGACTAGGTGGGCCAAACAGTCCTTATCTGCCATCAAATTCTACGTTTCTATGATACTGTATTTACAACCACTTTAGACCTGTACAAATGGATTCCGGAGGTTTGGAGTAAATACAGCTTTTTCAGGTTAAAATATTTTGTAACCCCTACAATTCTGCTTAAAGAGTGTCTTTTTACCTCTTTGAGTCTGCTGAAATGGGACTTTGTAATTACATACATAGATACATACATACATAATGTCAGCAGATAAGGACCTACATGGCCCACCTCATCTGCCTGGTATTTTCCTTGGTACTGACCTCAACCCCCCCACCCCCCAGATTTTACCCTTTTCTCCTTTCCTCCCCAGGATTCCCATGTGCCTATCCCAGGTGTGCTTGAAACACGATACTGTTACTGTCTCTACCACCTCCTCCAGCAGGTTGTTCCAAGCACCACCGCCCTGTCCATGAAAAAGTACTTCCTTGTGTTACCCCTAAAAAGTCCACCTTTCAGCTTCATGCTGTGGCCCCAAGTTGCCAAACATACTTTCATTTGAAATAGACTCCCCCTTTGTGGCCTGTTAATACCTTTCAGATATTTGAACATCTCGATCATATCCCCCCTGTCTCTCCTATCCTACAGGGAGTACATGTCCAGTTCCCTCAACCTTTCTACAAATGCCTTTGAAAAGAGGCTTTGTAGCCCATTTGATTTTCATGAAATGAAACTTTGTAACCCCTATGATTCTGATGAAATGGGTCTTTGTATCTGCTGTGATTCTGGTGGTGTGGGACTTTGTAATCCCTATGATTGCTGTAATGGAACTCTATAATCCCTACAATTTTGGTGAAATGGAACTTCATATCGCTTATGATTCTACTGAAAGAGCATCTTTTAACCCCTATGGTTCTACTGAAATGGGGCTTCATAACCCCTATGAGTCTAGCGAACTGGGACTTCATAACCTCTATGATTCTGGTGAAATGGTACTTAGCAACCCCTATGATTCTGGTAAAATGGGACTTCGAATGTCTCAATAATTCTGTTGAAATAGGGCTTTGTAACCCATGTGATTTTGATGAAATAAGACTTTCAGACTGCTAAGATTCTGCTGAAGTGGGACTTTGTAATTCCTCTGATTCTGGTGAAATTGTGTTTGTCACTGATATAGAGGCTAGAAATTATGGTATTCCACCCTGTCTGGCCTACCAGTTTTCAAAACAGAATGCAATTTTCACCACTTCTGCATGCAGCCACTCTGAAGATTAACCTGTAGCATAGCTTTTTGGGATGGGTGACATACCAGCTATTGAGATGTTATACCAAGTGTGTCATTTCGATAGTCTGGCTCCTGCACCAGATTGTTATTTTACTTTCTACCCCTTGGATGTGATTCTGGTGAAATGGAGCTTTGTAACCAACATGATTTTAGTGAATTAAGACTTTGCGATCCCTATGATTCTGCTGAAAAGGAACTTTATAACCACTATGATTTTGATGAAATGGGGCTTTGCAAACCCTATGATTCTGCTGAAATGGGACTTTGTAGCCCTTATTGTTCCCCAGAACATTATTGGAACCTTTGAATATACTCCCCCCTCCCCAGGAGCCATGCACCTTACCTGCAGGACAAGCTGGACTCCACTGCAGATATAATTAAAAACAACATTTTATTTTTTGTTATTCATTATGTGCTTATGCCCCTCTCCCACCGGTGTCCCCCTCCCTTCAGCTCCTAGCCTATCCAGTCCTTCCCCCCCCACCATTCAGTGGACTTACATGGCTGTGATGATCCCAATGGATTGCACCCCGTGGTAGGGTCAGGGGGAAAAAAAGGGCCTTTCTCCCCACCCCTGGCGTCATATTCCGGGTTGGAGCCAAGGCTTGATCAGTGGTGCAGGTTCCGCAGCAGGCTGGAGGGCATCATTCTCTTGGCAAGGTTTTTCCTCATTTCTCTGTTCCTTGATCCCACCCACCTCCCCAACCCTGGCTTTGATTCGTCAGACCTCACATGCGGTAGCATGCCCATATGGAAGAAGCAAACTCCTTGGCCAACCACAGGGGTTGCTAGTGTGGCAGAACCTGGAGCCTGATAACATCCCTCTCTGGACTAGGAGCGCTGCTACACAGCAGCATCTCCTCAGACCTGGGTCACCTAGCCGACTTCCCATGTTCCCTCCCGCACCCAAGTCAACAGTGGGAGAGCACATAATGTTACTTACTGGAGCACCTGACGGCCCACAAGAATTTATTTTTAACATTCCTTAAAAGAAATGTGCTTTAACCACTTCTACAGGTGCGTAAATCTATGTTCCTTTGTAAACTTTTATTTTTCATGGAATATAATTCTGTTTAATTCATAATGCAAGATACCTAATTGTATAAAAGAGAGGACGGAAGAGATTTGCCACTGTCTGCTTAAAGGAAAACAACAGCTGCTACTAAAACACACAATTAGCACTTTCAGCCAGTAATTAAAATGTTAAAATTACCTCTAAATGCTTTTTTTAATGTGTTAAACAATGACCGGCAACTTCCACTTTCTAATGCTGGTAACGACCGTCTCACGAGCAGCCGCATGCTTCCCTAGCTCCCTTTATGCTAATATGTCCGACCAACCTCAGCTAATGTTCGGCAGGGCATTTTAGCATAAAGTGAGCTAGGGAAGTACATAGCTACTCACGATATGGTGGTTGCCAGCATTAGGAAACGGAAGTTGCGGTTTGATGTTTAGCATGATAAAAAAAAAGCATTTAAAGGTAATTTAAAAAATTGTTGTTACTGGCTGAAAGTGTTAATCAGGTGTTATTGTAGCAGCTGGGGATAGCGGAGTCTTTTCTGGTGTTTCTTTTAAAGGGGAACAGTCAGCACTAAGAGCCCCATAGCCAAATGTAGGGCAGGTTCCAATTTGTATTTTGGCAACATTTTTTTTTTTACCTGCTGTTTACTGCAGTATAGTACATTGTATCTGACTGATTCTGCTGATTTGCAAGCAGACATTTTCTGTAACTTCGAATCCAAGAATCCGTTGAAGTTTATCTCAGGACTGGTCTTCAGCAGTGGGCGAGTCAATAGCCAGCTGTGCAAATTAGAGTTTTAGTCAGCTCTGGTCTTTTGTTTGCTGGTCCTGCTGTCCTCTCTGGCCTAAGTACATTCCCTGAGGACTGTACTGTACTTAGCCCCAGGAGAACAGCCGGACAAGCAAACATCTGAAGAGAGCTCACAAAAGCAATAACATGCACTGCAGACTATTGAATATTCCTCTGCTGTAGCCCTCCTCTGATGTTAGCTGCAGGGGATTCTGGGATTTGTAGCTACAGAAAATGTCAGCTTTCAAGTCAGCAGAATCAGTCTGATACAATGTACTATACTGCAGTAAACAGTAAGTAAAAACAAATGTTTTTGCAGACAAAGTACTGATTCATGATTCACGATGGGCAGGAAAAACCCTCAGGATTGAATCTTGGTGGAATCCTGCTTATTGCCTCAGGCCAGGTCCAAAACCTGGGTGTGGTATCTGATGAAGGCCTGACCCTGAAGGTGCAGGTTTCAGCTGTAGTCAAATCTTCGTATTACCATCTTAGGAACATAGTCCGGGTGAAGCACCTGGTTCCGCCCAAGGATCTTCCAACTTTGGTTCACACCTTTGTTACCAGTCGTTTTGACTATTGCAATGCCCTTTACTTACGGCTACTGGAGGTAGACATCCGCTGCTTATAGCTAGTGCAGAACACGACAGCCAGGTTGTTGAGGCAGTATAGTGCAGTGGTCTAAGGCTCTGAGCTGCAAATCTGGTGACATCCAGCTGACCAGACCTGGGTTTGAATCCCACAGCTTCCACTTGCATACTGTGTGACCCTGAGCAAGTCACTTAACTTCTTTGTGCTCCCAGGTCGCACCTGGAAACAAGCTTCGGCTTAGTGTGCCTTTCCTGGTTAAACAATTCCCCCCCCCTTGACTGGGGATTCTAGATCCAGTCATACAACACCTGTGCTGTGTGAACTACACTGGTTGTCAATACAGTGGTGGATTACCTTCAAAGTCACGTTGCTGACCTACAAAGCTTTACATGAGCAGGGACCCCACTACCTGAAAGAACTTCTATGTCTGTACTGCCCCACTCTGATCCTCTGGTGAGGGATTGCTAGAGATTCCTAAGGTATCCCTTAAAACATCAAGGGGGAGATCTTTTGCCTTTATTACACCTACCCTGTGGAATTCTCTACCTCACCAGATACGTTAAAGACAGACCGTAGAAGCTTTTAAATAGATACATAGATACATAGACAGTGTCGGCAGATAAGGGCCTACGGCTCGCCCAGTCTGCCCATTTGAGCTTGTAAGTTTACTTTATGTTTTCCTAGAAGTCTGTTGCCCCCTAACCCTGACCTCCAGAATTCCTTTATGTCTATCCCATGCATTCTTAAATCCCGTGATTGTTTTAGCCCCCACCACTTCCTCTGGCAGGGTGTTCCACTTGTCCACCACCTCGCTCTGTGAAGAAATTCTTCCTCACATTTCCTCTGAATCGCCTCCTCCAACTTCATCCCATGCCCCTAGTCCTGGAACATCTTTTTCGCTTAAAAATAGTGTATTCCTGCACCCTGTTCCTCCCTGTAAGATACTTGTATGTCTCTATCATATCCCCTCTCTCCCTCCTCTCCTCCAGAGAGTACATACTCAATTCCTTCAACTTGTCCTCATAGGACTTATGATGCAATCCATGTACCATCTTTGCTGCCCTCCTCTGAACCTTCTCTACCCTGTCTATGTCCTTACGTAAGTAAGGTCTCCAGAACTGTACACTGTACTCCAGGTGGGGCCTCACTAGTGTCTTGTATAGTGGAATTATGACCTCCCTTTTCCTGCTGGTGATGCCCCTGCCTATGCATCCCAGCATCCTATTTGCTTTACCTGCTGTCTTGTCACACTGTTTCCATACCTTGAGGTCATCAGAGATGATAACCTCAAGATCCTTTTCCTGCTTGGTGCATGCTATATCCTCACCCCCCCAACTGATATATTGTGCCAGTGTTTTTGTGCCCTATATACGTTATCTTGCACTTCTTTGCATTGAATTTCAACTGCCAAACCCCTGACGATTCTTCAAGTTACTGCAGGTCCCTTCTCATTCTGTCTACACCCACTGGTGTGTCTACTCTGTTACAGAGCTTTGTATCATCAGCAAACAGGGAAATTCTGCCTTCTAGGTCCTGCGCAATGTCACTGATGAAAATGTTGAATAGGACCGGCCCCAGCACTGATCCCTGTGGTACCCCACTGGTCACTCTTCCCTCTGTGGAGTGACAGCCATTTACCACCACCCTCTGTGTCCTGCCGCCCAGCCATTGCTGAAGATATATTTATTTAGCCAGGCATTCTCAGGATTGTATCTCATATATATGTATATGTTTTAATATATTTTAATATGTTTTATCTGTTTTATTTTAAAATTGTGTGTTTTTGCTGTAAAGGCGCCCTGAGCATTGGAAGGGTGCCTTAAAGAAATAAAGTGTTGATTGATTGATTAATTGACCATACCAGCCCCACAGTTTGATGTGGGGGTTCTTAGTGCTGACTGTTCCCCTTTAATATTACAATCCCAAGTTTGAAGAGAAACTGGGTGGGCAACATGACACCTGTCACAGAATGTGTTGCTATCAAGTGCACTACCCAGAATTCCAGCTGGTGTCAGCACATGCTCCGTAACCTCATTCTCAACTGCCTCATCGCATTGTCTGTCACTGTCTTTGTAACGCACGCTGTTGAGCTGCTTCCCACCCCCCACCCCTAGAGAGAAGCCAACGTCTCCCAGTGTGCAGATAATAAAATTAATAGTGTATAGAAAGTGCTTGCAGCAGCAGCAGTGGCTGAGGGGGATCGATTCCCATGTTTAACAGTCCCTAATTCTGAAGGCGTATTCCCTGCTCTGTCTCTGGTGAGTTGGGCTCAGTATCCCTGCAAATCAATAGCTCTCTGATTTAGAACAACAGAAGGCATTGATGATTTGGAGGTTTTCAGTCTAAAAGGGTTATTATAATGTAGAACTGTCAGCCACCCTCCCTCCCCCCACCATGACTTATGAGCTAACTCTGAAACTTTGAACCCCTCATTATTTCTGACAATGCCTGACACTCCAGCATCTAATAACAATGTTTATACACTGGCTGCTGCTTGCGATTCTCCTCTGAAGCGCATCATATTAGCTGCAACCACCTGCTGTAAGAGAATCATGCCAAGTGCCATTTAGCCAGGTACTGTACCCTTAAAGAGACCCCAACATCACTGAGAAAACTCTGAGAAACATATATAAATCTTAAAACATTTCAGGTTATATTTCATATATGTTCCATTTTCACTTTCTCTCAATTTTATAACCATGCACATTAACATTAAAACATGATCCCTATCCCTTTGATTTGAGGTCTGCTGGGGATATTTGTCAGTGCTTAAAATGCAGAGTACACACCAGAAAGTCCTAGATCTCCTGTAAGAAGAGACAATCTAATGTGGGATAGAAGTTGGCTCAGGTAACTTTTGTAAGTTAAAGCAAGGAAGAACAGCTCACTCACCAGTTGTATTTCAGATAGAATGAAGTTGATTCAGTCCCTTGTACGTGCCACAGTATTACTATAGTGGCCACTCTATGCGAAAAGTGGTTGGGAAACATTTTTTTCATCCCTTTTTTTGCCAAATCTGATCTATGTCAATCAGCTCACTTTTTTTGGTTTTATAAATTCTGTCTTTGCTCTAAAGGCTCAGCAGGAAGTACCCCTTAAGGGGGCCATGATTGAGATCTATAAGTACCTTACAGGGGTGAACAGGGTGCAGGAGGGGAGTCTCATTCACATGAGGAAGAGCACCAGAACAGGGGGGCAGGCAATGAAGCTTGAGGGAGGCATGTTTAAGAGGGATGTGAGGAAATACTTCTTCACAGAAAGGGTGGCAGACACCTGGAACAGCCTGGCAGAAGAAGTGGTAGGGGTGAAGACACTGGGGAGCTTCAAACATGCGTGGGATAGACATGTGGGTATAACAAACAGTGGTAAGGGAGTGGTGAGGGACATCTGTGACCAAACAGAGTCCACAGTTCAGCGTTAGGCAGACAAAATAGGGCAGACTAGATGGGCCTACAGGTCCATTTCTGCTGACGCATTCTATGATTATATGATTCTAATCAGCCCTCAAAGGATCCCACACCACTCCCACTCTGGCATCCCCACATCCTGCTGCACGGGGAGGTCTATGGCTTACCCCCATGTCAGGGCTTCCTTTGGGGGCAAGGGGAGAGAAAAACATCTAACTTAATTCTAGGGTTGTCAGAACTATTTCTAAAATGATTAGAACAATTTCAGAACATGAGGGCTCGAGTTCTAATTTGGAACTAGAAAATCCCTGTGTTCTAATTATTGAGGGTTCTAAATACTTTGTCACTCGTGAGATATCAACAGACCGTTCTCCTCTCATGAAGGTAAAAATGACATCTCAAGTCAGCCCATGTCATATTTGATTTATACAATTGGTGTTTAAGTGGATTTATGATAGAAATGGTAAAAACCTACAAAAGAAAAAAAGCAATGTAAACTACTTAGACTATGGTATATTCAATCAAAAAACACACGGACTCTCACATTTAACTTTTTTATTGAAAGAGGTTTGCCAAGAAAGGCCTAATGAGCCATAAAACTCATTTCCAGCGGTGTCTTGGGGGCAAATCAAATTAAATCGGTCACTGAGCATGCTCAGAAATATATCTTCTTCACATGTGAGTATAAATTTCTGAGCATGCTCAGTGCGGCCACAATGAGTGAGAGAAATTCCTGAGCATGTTCAGTAACCAACTTCATTTATCTTGCCCATGTTACCAAAGATAACGTTTATCTTGGCAAATTTATTTTCATACCCGTTGTATAAAAAGTGTTTTTTGTTCAGACATTTGAAAAACAACAGATATCAGCCTGGAGAATAAACTAATTATTAGAAATCACATCCTAAAATGTTTTAGAAAGAGTCAGTATGAGAATGTGCTGCTCATATGCAGATGTGCCAAACACATGGAATTGTGACGCTTTCCATTTGCATTTTGAAAGGCACAATGTCTTTCTCTTTTCCTGAATGTGCAGTGAAATATTATTACTCTGCTGAGAGTGCAGGGCTTTTCTTTATGGTTGTCTCCTCTGATTAACATTATCTGTTCTTTTTCTCCAGTCTTTTACACAAAAGAGTTTGAGATCTAACAAAGTTTAGAACCCTTGGACTATTTGTAAAGTTCTAGACCAGAACCGGAACCCAGAACTTCAGTGGGTTCTGACAACGCTACTTAATTCCCTGACCAGCAGTCTGGGTGTCATTCAGGCTCAGTACAGCGGTCTGCTGCAGGATTCATAGTGCGCCATCTGAGGGGATTTTCTTGCTGTTTCCCCCCTGGAGGCGTAGATGTGCAGTGACATCCAGGTGCATCAGTGTCCACCATTACCTCCTGCTCAAGATTTGTGGTCCCTGGCCACTGTACTCCAAGCCTCCGCTAGGCATCAGCATGACGCCAGGTGCTGCAGCCCACCCCTCATAGGAAAAACAGCAGTCCGGTAGGCACTCATCCTACCTCCCCAGTCAGCCCTCTGATGCTTGGATCTGTATCCCTGAACCACCAGGGATACTTGGGACATTCATATGACTATGCGATCTGGTTGGGGAAGGTGGGGGTTCCACTAGACTACCATGGATACTTAGGACTTTCATTTGACTATGATCGGGCGGGCGGGGGTTTCACTAGACTACCAGGGAGTCATGGAGTGATAGTGATGTCTTTAGGGTTACAGGGATATGGGCAGGAAGGGAGGGGACACTGGACTGTTGGGTAGGCAGGCTGCCGTGACTGCCGGCCTGCAGTACTGCAGCCTGCCTGTGGGTGGACACACAGTTAAGTCTACCTTTTGTAAACTTATCTTTTGGAGGTGCATCTACAGGTTTGCTCTGAAGATGCACCTCCATGGTGGGTTGTGAATAGGGACGCACCCCATATGCATGGGCACGCCCCCTGTAAGCCCTCCCTAGATGCGCCGAATACCATTATAGGTGGTGTTTAGCGCATCTGAGATGCATCAGTGCATCTGTGATGTACCAGTGCATCACTGCCCCTTGTGAATCTTTGATGGGCAGAACTCCGAGATGTGCCAATGCATCTCTGATATGCTGGGTGCATCCCTTTTATGAACCCACCCCCCACCGGGTATTCAAAAACAGCTGAGAATACTGAAGAAAACCTGGACTGAGCCATATGACAAGGTATGCTCCTTTTACTATTTCAAATCTAAATAAAAGTTCTAAAGAGAACTCAAAATGGAATAAGGTGGTATACAACAGTGGCGATAATGGGTAATATAAAATAGGAAGTATAAACAGAAAAAGCTGTTCCACTCACAGACATGCTTGGTTTAGGTCAAAACAGAACCAAGGGAAAAAAATGGTACCATCAGCCATTCTAAAAAGCAAGAAAGTTTTATTGAAGCAATAAGTGGTACATTAGTGAAAAACTCCCTCAGGACCCTGTGTCTAGAAAAATGCTGACTCCTCTGGGCACCGAATCTTAAGGGAGTTTTTCAGTAATGTACCACTTACTGCTTCAATAAAAAAGTGTCATTGCACTTTAGAACATTTGACAGTGCCAGTTATAAAATAGAATGAAAAGTACTTGTCATAATTTTTTATCATTATCATGCACTGCTGCTTTAAATGGGCTCCCTATCCACTGTCCTACATAGGGTTCTGTGATTACCTTGGTAAGCAGGAATCTGTCCAGGCTTACATTTGAAGGCCTGCACTGTCTTCATGTCCACTGTCTCTGCTGGTAGGCTTTTCCATGGTGGGGCACCACCCTCTGGGTGAAGAAGTGCCTCCGAACATTACCCCCTAAATGTAATGCCTCAGAGCTTTAGGGTGTGTTGCCGTATCCTGCGGGAGGACACCTGATCAAACATCTGTGTCTTTCCAACCCTAATGTATGTGATAGACTGAGATCATGTCCCCCTCCTAGCCTCCATTTCTTTAGGCCGAACGTGACAAAGGCCCCCAGCCACTCTTCACTGATTTTGTCCTCCATTCCCTTGATTTTGCTTACATCTCATTTAGAAAGGCATTTTAAAATCAAGTAAGCTGTACACTTACAGTCACAAACAGAGCGAGCACAAACAAGATAAGCTTGCATATAACATGCTTTTTATTGAAGCCACAGTCAGAGCAGCAACACTGCAGGAATAATGTGATGCAGCGTTTCCATTACCTAATCATTTTGCAGCCTGACATGGCACTTTATTAAGGGTGGGTGACCACCACGTAACAGGTGTCCATTATGTGGTGCGTATTTCAAGACGCGGTAAATGTAGTCACAATAAAGGGGCTGGCGGAAAACGTGCAAAACAGTGCCAACATTTTTGAAACAATACAAATATCAAATATAAAACCAACACAGCCTATCTGATTAAAATTAGGGTTGTCAGAGCCAGCTGATGTTCTGGGTTCTGGTTCTGGTCTAGAACTTTGCAAATAGTTCTAGGGTTCTAATCCTTTTCAGAACTCAAACTCTTTTGTGTGTCAGACTGGAGAGAAACAGAGAATACTGGTTGGGTATGTATAATCAGCCTGTGCTGCCACAGAGAAATTCTGATTGTATCAGACCACAACAAAAGCTCAAGAGGTCTGAAGCAATCAGAAGTTTGAGGTGGCAGCTCGGGCTGGTTGGGCATGTAGCTGTCCAACCAGTATTTTTATAGTATATAGTGGGGGCGGTGGGGGGTTGTTTGTTTTTAATAAAGAAAAGTATTTTCACAGAGCTCCTGTAGCAGGTAGGCAGCTTAAGTTCAGAACTTGAATTGCTTTGTGTGCAGCAGTGCTATGAAAAACACCAGCTGTCTTACGGATTTCTAATCAACTGGAACTTTGTTGCACCACAGAAGGGTAGAGACGTATTCCATGACCTTTGAACTGTTGTGCAACAGCATTTCAGCTGGCATGGAAATCCATGCAGAACAAACGCTCACTATACACTATGGAGCAGAAAAAGATACTGACAGGAGAAAAAAAAAATCTGCACTCTCAGCACATAGAGAATACTGGATAGGCAACTATGCACAACCAGTGTGTTCTGTCACAGAGGGGTTCTGATTTCATCTGACCTCAAGAGCAAAACTCAAGAGGTCCACGGGAATCAGAACCTCGAGGTGGCAGAACACACTGGTTGTGCACAGAGTCGCTCATCCTGAATTTTATAGTGTATAGTACTCTTGTGAAATATGTGTGTGCATGTGAGTTCTTTTGCTTTCAAAATGAAATTGACTCATGCAGTCTCTAGAGGTTCCAGAATGCTGTTCTACCACAGTAGGGTAGAATCACATTCCATGACCTTTGAACTGTGGTACAACAGCATTTTGAAAGGGATGGAATTCTATACAGAACAACATTCTTCTGTACACTACATTGAGGATTGTGTATGATCGCTCATACACAGCAAGGGTATTTTTCATTCAAGTGGTTTATATGGTAACTGGAGACCTCAAGAGCGCAGCTCAAGAGGTCTCGTTACCATGGAAACCTCAAGAATGAAAAATACCCTTGTTGTGTATGAGGGATCATGCACAGTCTTTCATAGTGTATGGTCGCTCATACTAAAACTGCACTTACTTTTTTGCACCTTCGTGTGCAGTTTCTCTTCATCTGTGCTGTTTCACCACATGGCCATTCCTGGACATATCGCTGGCCTCTGGATTGAGTATGCGCATTCCACTTTCTAGGTGTTATGCTGCACTAGCTATGTAGCTAGTGCAGCACAACAGCTACTATGACGTAGCTAGTGCAGCATAACAATGCTGTTGGGAGCATGGATTTCCATGCCCAACAGCATTCTACCATGCACTATAGTGATAATATTGTTTCACTGCACAGGGCAACTCACCATCACGGCCATGCCTTGGACTTGGTATTCTCACTGGTGCTTGAGGTCACTGACCTCGGGATTGATCTAGTCACTTGGTATGATCACTGCATGGTGGAGTTCTCATTTGGGGCCTCCCCCCCAAAAGTCCTTCCTCTGTTGAGATGGTCCGCTATCGCCCATTGAAGGGGCTGTCTCCAGAGGGACTATTGGCAGTAGAGGACTTTTCTGGTGTGAGTACTGCATGTGTGGTTGGCACGAGCAAGGTGGTGACAGCCTATAATAGTGCTGTTTCCAATGTGCTCAATGCCATTTCACCGATCCATATAAGACCCGGGTCTTCTCATTTGAGACACCCCCCCCCCCATGGTTTGATGGGGCTCTCGAGGTGATGAAGACCATGGGTCGGAAATTGGAGTGTTGCTGGCAGAGGACTCAGTCTGAGGAGGATAAACTGGTTTTAAGAATTCACTATGGTGAATGTCAAAGGGCAATCAACCTTAAGAATACAGAGTTCCTGCCCAGGGAGATTGCTGATGGGAGGAACTGACCAGCTCAGCTCTTTCAGACTGTGGACAGGTTACTTCACTCTGCCTGTCTGTAGCTGAAAAGAGCATTTTCAGTTGCTTTATGGGAGCAGTTTGCTCATTTTTTTCTCTGACAGGGTGTCCTCTGTTCAGTCTGGGATCTCCCCAGTGGGGCACGAATGGTCCCGCAATGGTGGGCCTTGTGTGGGCAGTGGCCCTCTTATTGTCTGAGGGGAGTTTTGGCCAGTGGAGGTGGCAGAGGTCATTGAGGTAATCTTGAAGCTGTGGCCCACCTTTGTGAACTGGACCCAGGCCTGACTCATCTCCTAGTGGGATGTATCAAGTCCGCTGGTCCAGTGTTTGCCGGGATACATGTTGTTCGCTCGGGGGGTTCTTCCCTGACACCTTGAAGGAGGCATTGGTGAAGCCACTTCTAAGAAACCATCTCTCGACCCTGTTGTCTTGGTGAATAATTAACCTGTTTCCAAACTCTCATTTCTGGGGAAGGTTGTCAAGAAAGTGGTGGATCTGCAGCTCGAGGCTCACCTCGCGGCCTTTGACATCTATGAGCCATTCCAGTCTGGATTTAGGGCAAGGCATAGCACTGAAACAGCACTGGTCAGCATTTAAAATGACCTCCTCAGGGCAAGAAATAGAAGAGACCAGTCAATTCTCGTTCTCCTAGATCTCTCCTCAGCATTTGACACCGTGGACCACTTTGTGCTTCTTGATTGCCGTAGGGAGTATTGTGAACTCACTAGTACTGTTATCAACTGGTCCGAGACCTATCTCATGGGCAGGATGCAACGGGTAGTGATGTGGAATTTCTCCTCCTGCCCGAAACCACTGCTCTGTGGAGTTCCTCGAGGCTCAATCTTGTCGCTGATGTTGTTTGCGGTGTACATGCTACCCCTGGGTGAGCTCATTAGACGTTACAGTCTGGGTTTTCACTGCTATGCAGATGATACCCAGCTGTATATGACTTTTGCCCCTCAACAAATAACGTTGTAAAAGTGCTACTGGATTTCCTCTAACTAGCTGTGACTGAACTCTGGCAAGACAGAGGTACTGGTGGTTGAGCCTTGTCGCTGGCATGATGCAACTGCCATAGATTTAGGAATAGAATTATTTCTTGACCCAACTCCATTGGTGGCTGCTTCTAGGGTGAGAAATCAAAGCATTATCCTTGATGACAATTTGACGCTTGAATTTCAGGTGTCAGCCGTCGTCCAGAGTGATTTTAACCACTTAAGGAATATCAGCTGGATTAAATCCTTTCTTCTGTCTGGTGACCTCCCTGCACTGGTACATGCCTTTGTCATGTCAAGGCTAGACTACTGCAATGATCTTCACTTTTGGGTCAGTGGAGGGAACCTCCGTCGGCTGCAGCTGGTGCAGATCGCAGTGGCCAGGCTGCTGATGGGTCTTTCTAGATCTAGTCATGAGACCTCGGTTCTGCGTGACCTGCACTGGCTGCCTGTCAGATGGGGGATCATCTTCAAGGTGGGCTTGCTCATCCATAAGGCCCTATACGAATTGTGCCCTGGCTACCTGAGTGAGCTCCTGACCCCTGTCATCCCGGTGTGCTCACTCTGATCCTCCACCGAGGGCCTCCTAATGTTTCCGAGGGCTAGACTGAAAACCTCAGGAGACAGAGCATTTGAGGTTGCCGGCCCAGCCCTCTGGAACTCACTTCCCAGATCTTTGAGGGAGGATCCGTAGGTGGAGGCTTTTAAAACGGGTCTAAAGGCACACCTTTTTACTCAAGCATTTTTAATTAATGTACTGATTTTATTGTTATTTGCTCTTAATGTTAATTGCTGATAATTATTGACCCTGTTTTTTATTTGGAATATGTAATGTTGCATGTCCTCGCACTGCCTTGAAAGGTGTCCAGAGCCTTTGGGATTGAGCACGGTGTAAATAAAATAGTAACTTACTTACTTACACATGCAGAAAAGAGAAGCATATTGTGCCTTGATCAGAATGCAAATGCCAAGTTTCACAATTCCATATGTTTGCATGTCTCCATATGAGCAGTACATTCTCATATTGTCCCTCTCTCTAAAATATTTTAGAATATAATTTCCGATAGTTAGTTTGTTTTCCAGGTTGCCATCTCCTGTTTTTGAAATGTTTGAACAAACAAAAGTATTTTATTTAGTATTTAGAAACCTTAACACTTAGAACTGAACCCATGGGTGTTCTAGTTCTAAATCAGAAGTCTAACCCCTGGGTTTTAAAAGGGTTTTAACCTTTTCAGAACTAGTTCTGACAGCCCTAATTGAAACTGTGCAAAAAGCACACTTTTTGCAGCAACTCCAAAAATGTTTTAAATGTATTAGATATGTATTCCATATAATGCATGTTAATGCATTCCTGAAGACCAAATTTACGATTTTAAGCGTGGTCTCACACGCATTCTTAGAGTATGAGAACCATGAACCGAAATTGAGCAGTTCTGATACCCCAAGAATGTAAGTGAGAACACTCTTGCAACCGTAAGAACAAGGCTTCAGTTAACTCCATTTTGGGAGTATATGACTTCCAAAAATAAGGCAAAAACTTCCAAAATAAAGAGGAAGGAAGTCAATGACTTCCAAATGTAAAAGAAAAATTAGATGAATTCCAACATTACAGGCATGGAAGTCAAAAAATAATGGGTTTTCTAAAAGAAATTGTATTTTACCACTTACATTTATATTAACATTCATAAACCGGTCCTTCCCAGAATACTGACTTCCAAAATATGGGATCCAGGAAGTATTTTGACTTCCAAAAATCTGGAATGACTTCCAGATTTTGACTCATGGAAGTTTTAGACTTCCAATAAAAATAAATTAACTGAACCCCTGCGTAAGAGCGGTCTCCAAGGCTATTATGGATCAAGGATGATCAGTAATTTATTACAAATTTAAAAATCCTCCCACTGAATGTGCCTGTTTTCAGGACATCTGTGCATGAGACACTCTTTACAGTATATAAGTGCCTGACATACAGGGAAGGGAGCGCTCAACTGGATGACAGGGCTCACATGTTCTGTAATCCAGTACTGCATCACAGTCCTACCTTCCTCTACTGGTGGGAGGAAGGAGAGGACACCACTGTGACGTAAATTCACACTCCCCACTGTTGTCCTAGCTTCATCTACTGGTGTGGAGGAAGGAGAAGATACACTGACTCTGATGTAACTTTCTATGCCACTGGAGTCCTAGCTTTGTCCACTGGTGAGGAGGAATGAAGGGGCACACTGAATCTGATGTAACTTCCTATCCTCACTGAAGTTCTAGCTTCATCTACTGGTAGGGAGGAAGGAAAGGGAACATTGACCTTAAAGTAACTATATACATCTCACATGGGTGTCCTAGCTCCATCTATAGGTGGGGAGGGAGGAAAGACAAGACACACTTGCCCTGTAGTAATGCCACATCCCCTACTGGTGTCCCAGCTTCATTAACTGGTGGGGAGAAAGGAAGGGGCACATCGATATATAAGTAATTACATGTCCACTAGAGTCCTAGCTTCACCTATGGGTGGGTGAAGAAGGAGATGCAACAGTGTCTCTCAAGTAACTTCACCTCCCCTTGGAGTCATACAACAGGTATGAGGTACTGGCAACTAAAGTAGAAGGGGGGAGTGAGATGCTTGGGAGAGGGGAAGAGGGGGCACAGGGGCCAGTGCTACAGAGGGGAACATTGGTACATCAGGGAGAGGGGCAATGCCATGGCAACAGCAGAAGGGAGCGCCCAGAAGGAAGGGGACATGGTGCATAGGGGGATGGGGCAGACCACAGGGGGAGAACGGATGCTTAGGAGAGAAGGCACAAGTGTGGACAGGAGGCTGGACAAGAAGGGAGGAGAAGGAGTAAGAAGAACAGCTCCAGAAATTAAGGGACAGGGAAGGAACGAAGGCCATGAGAAGGTTGGGGGGTGCAGCCAGAAGGGGAGTGTGGAAAGGGGGAGTTATACTGATAGGAGATTCTGTCCTGAAAGGGATCAGGTGGAGGGAAGGGGTGAAAGATGCAATCGGATTTGGGTGGAACCAGTACCGGGCCTGACAGCAGCAGGGCAGGGTAGGCTCTGAGGAAGTGTTTTAGGGGAGGACGGCAGGAACCTCACGTGGTGGTACATGTGGGCACAAATGACCTGGGGACTGCACGGTGGGGTTAGTACAGGAGAAGTTTGAGGAACCGGCGAAGCTATGCTCGGAAATAGGGAGGTCCGTGGCATTCTCAGAGGTGCTACCGGTCCCAGGGGCAAGCAGGGCAAGAAAGGAAAGGATAGTGGAGCTCAACTCCTGGCTGACAGACTGGTGTAAAGCACAAGGGTATGGGTTGATAGGAGGATGGGGAGATACATGGACTAACAGAGAACTGTACGCAAGGGACAGTTTATACCTGAATGGTGCAGGTAAGGGTGTGTTAAAAAGGAAATTAGAGGATTATATTGTTTCAAGAGGATATTTTAAGCAGGTGGGGGGAGGCGAGTGCACAGCTAGCATACAGGATGGCCAGCTTGGAGTGCAAAATGCACTGTCCCCCCTTGATAACATTGAGGGTAAGGGAAGGGGACCACTGAGAGAGGGGGGCAGACTAAGGAGCCGAGGGGGAGGACGGATATGAACAGGTGGAAGGTGGTCTCCCAAACCAAGGAGTCTGGGTAAAAACAGCGGAGCTTCAGGCGCCCTTGAGGAGGGGAGAGTGGATGTCGCTGCAGTGACTGAGACCTGGGCCACCTGGTACCATGATTAGGATCTGGCAATCCCAGGGTATAAATTTACAGGAAAGACCAGGGTTGGGAGAGGGGGTGGGGGTAGCACTCTATGTGAGGGAAGGGATCAGATGTATAAGGGACGAGGGGGGGGCAGGGAGGACAGAGGCACTATGGATGCAGCTTCTGGACTCTAAGTGTAGAAAGCTGAGGCTGGGGGTGGTGAGCAGACCACCAGCTCAATCAGTGGAACTGGACAGGGAGTTAGCGGAGCAAATAAGGAGGGTGTGTAGAAAGGGGGGTGTGGTGATTGTGGGGGAGAAGGACTTTTTTAGATATGTCAGGAAAAAGAGAAAGTGCAGAGACCATATAGTGAAAATAAAGTGGGTAGGTGAGGGAAGTGGGTGGAAAAGGGAAAGGAACAAGCGGAAGTACTAAATTAATACTTTGGCTCCATTTTCACAAAGGAGAAGGATGGTCAACTACCACCATGGACTGGAAAGGTGGGGGGGTAGGGGAGGAGATGATGGACAGAATGATCAAGGGAAGTAGAGTACTAGAGGGTCTGAGGGCATTAAGGGTGGACAAGGCACCAGGTCCTGATGGCATCCACCCCAGGGTGCTGAGGGAGATGGCAGAGGTGTTGGCTGAGCCACTGGTGGAGCTGTTCAACACCTTCCTGGACATGGGATGGGTGCCTCAGAACTGGAGGGTGGCCCATGTGGTGCCCATACACAAGAGTGACCCTAGGGATGAGACAGGAAATTATCAGCCTGTCAGTCTCACTTCCATAGTGGGTAAACTTATGGAGATGATACTGAAGGACAGGCTGATGTCGTTCCTCAAGGGTAATGGCCTCCAGGATGGGTGGCAGCATAGGTTTGTCTCAGGGAGGTCTAGCCAGACCAATCTAATAGAATATTACGACTGGGTAACAAGAGAGCTGGATATGGGTCATGCCGTAGATGTCCTGTATTTGGACTTCAGCAAGGCCTTTGATTCAGTGCCTCATGGGAGGCTGAGGCGGAAGTCGACTGCTGTGGCAGCAGGAACAAAGCTGACAAACTGAATAAGGAACTAGCTGCAGGGGAGGCTGCAATGGGCAGGGAGGCTCTGCCACCTAGACCGGTGACGAAAGCGGGGTGTGCTGCAGGGCTCGGGTGCTGGGTCCGGTGCTATTTGGGCTCTTTATCTCAGATATTGCACACAGAGTTGGGAGCAGGGTTAGTCTGTTCACAGATGATACCAAAATGAGGGCAGTGGTGGATGAAGAGGATGGATGGAAACAACTACAAGGGGACCTAACCAAACTGGAGGTATGGTCGGAGAAGTGGCAGCTGGGATTCAGTGTGAAAAAGTGCAAGGTTTTGCACTTCGGGGCAAAGAACTCAAGGCAGGACTATTGGTTGGGAGGGGTGAGACTTGGGATCACTGAGGAAGAGAAGGACCTAGGGGTGTTGGTAACAGGGGGCATGAACAACTCTGCCCAATGCCGGAAAGCAGCAGCTAAGGCGAACAGGATGCTGGGCTACATCGCAAGTGGTTTCTCGTCCAGGCATAGGGAGGTGATCCTGCCTCTCTACAGATCTTTGGTCAGGCCACACTTGGAGTACTGTGTGCAGTACTGGCAGCTGTATCTGAAGAGGGAGATTAATTTACTGGAAGGTGTGCAATGGAGGGCAACAAAAATGTTACAGGGGATGGAGGGCAAGGCCTACGAGGACAGGCTGAATGAACTGAATATGTACACGCTGCAGGAGAGGAGGGATGGGAGGGATATGATTGAAACATTCAAGTATCTGAGGGGGAAAAACAAAGCTAGTACTAAAGAGGTGTTTAAACTGAGGAAGGGTAGGGACATGAGGGGGCACGGACTAAGATTCAAGGGTGGAAGATTTAGGAGGGAGATGAGGAGACACTTCTTCACGGAGAGAGTGGTGTCTAAATGGAATGCTCTACCAGAGGGGGTGGTATCATGTAAGACAGTAGGAGGTTTTAAGAGGGTGTGGGACAGAGCACAAGGGATGGTCTGGGTGGAGGGTTCTGAGGCCGTCATGGGAATGACAGATGGGGAGGGGGTTGGGGCAGCTGCAATCTAGGAGGTTAGCTGCACACTCGGGCAGACATTAATAGACTGGGTGGTTGGTTTCTGCTGGCAGATTCATTTGTTTGTATGTTTGTAAGGCAGTCCTTGCTCATCTACTTGAAAGAGACTCTCCTCCTGCATCCTGTTTACACCTCTGAGGTACCTGTAGGTCTCTATCATTCCCTTCCCTCTCTTCTCATGCCTTCTCTCACTCTCCCTTCTTCCACGGTGTATATATTGAGATCCCTTGAGTCTCTCTTCAGAGGGCTTTTGATGTAACCCCTGCACCATTTCAGTTGCCCTCCTCTGGACGCCTCCAGCCTATGTCCTTTCTGAGGGGCTGCCTCCAGAACTGGACACAATACTCCAGGCGGAATCTAGCAAGTGAGCGATAAAGTGGCAATGCCACCTCCTTCCTCCTGGAGATACCTCTTCCTATGCACCTCAGCATCCCACTGGCTCTACCCACCACTTTGTCATACTGCCCTGCCACTCTGTGATCATCAGATATAACTACAAGGTTTCTGTATCAGTCTCCTATGCAGTGCAGTGCTGAAGGCCTCGCTAAAGTCCAGATAGGCCATGTCCTCTGCCCTCCCAGGATCTATTTCCTTAGTTATCCAGTCAAAGAAATCAATTAGATTTGTCTGGCATGACCTTCTCACACCTTTGTGAATCCATGCTGCCTTTGGTCTTGTAGCTCATTGGATTCAAGATACTCTACCAAACTTACCTTTAACAGGGTTTCCATAAATTTCTGCACCCCTGATGACAGATTGACCAGCCTATAGTTGCTAGTCTCCTCCCTGCTGCTGCTCTTCTGGAGAGGGACCACATCTGCTCTCCTCCAGTCCTCCAGAACCATGCCTGTTTCCAGTGAGCTGCTGAATAAGCACCACCAGTTGGGCAGGCAGCACCTCCCCGAGTTCCTTTAGTACCCTCTGGTGATTCCAGCTTGGTCCCATAGCCATGTCCACTTTCAGAACTGCAAGTCCCTTCAGGACTCTTTCCTTCTAAAGATGGACTCATGTCCATCCCCCACTTTGTTTTTGTTACTCCCTTCCTTGGCCTCCACACATACCTCTCAACCTTTTGTCCCCCAGATGTGGAACATTGCCTGCCAAAATGTGGAACAAATGGGAAAAATGTGGAAGACTTAATCAAATCTTTACCTAAGAAGCTCAAAACACTGTTAACATGTTGCATCTATGTTCAAGAAGTCTGTTATTAATTGAATAATATATTTTTTGCATAATTTACTATGGATTTTTTGCTTTAAAATGTTGGCTTTGAATGTGGAACAAGTCCTGACAATGTGGAACAGGGAGCTTTTGTGAAGTAAAATGAGGAACGTTCCTCATAATGTGGTACAGTTGAGAGGTATGCCTCCACATCAGATATCAATGTATGTGTATCAGCAGGAGAGCGTTTATTAATTAGGCCCTTCCAGCAGCCCCTCACTGCCTGGAGAGACAGACAATGCTGAGTTATACGTACAATCTAAAAAGACAAAGAACTGCAGCACAATTTTCTGTATTTCTTACCTATACAGTATTGTTTGAAAAGGACATTTGTGATTCACCTGCTGTGTAATAGTGCTGGACTGGTTTACTCCACTGTGTCTTCTTAGGTTTAATGTTTCTGGTTGCACCTCAGGCATGCACACTCCATCTGGGCACAGCTATATAAAACCCTGGTTAGGCCTCACATGGAGTACTGTGTGCAGTTCTGGAGGCCGCACCTTCAAAATAACATAAGCAGGCTGGAGAAGAGCCAGAGAAGGGTGACTAACATGGTGCAGGGCTTGCACCACAAAACTTACAAGGAGAGATTAAGGGACCTCAATATGTACTTGCTGGAAGAGAGGAGAGGAGGGAGAGAGGGGACATGATAGAAACAGTCAAGTACCTCAAGGCATAAACAAGCTGCGGGGGGGGGGGAGACATCTTTCAACACAGGAGAAGTACAAGAACTAGTGAGCATGACATGAAATGGGAAGGTGGCAGGTTAAGAGGGAATGTGAAGAAGTTTTTCTTCACAGAGAAGGTGGTGGATGCATGGAATGGTCTGCCACAAGAGGTGGTGGGAGCAAGCACTGTGATTGGATTTAAACATGCATGGAACAGGCATAGGGGAACCATAGAAGTAAAACAGAGGGAGGGTCAGAATCCATAATCAAGTACGGGGCTTACGGGTAGACTGGATGGGCCTAGCGGTCCTTATCTGCAGACAATTTCTATGTTTCTATATTTCTATTGGTATAAAAGAGTTTTCTCCACGCAGTAGTGGTCTCTGGCCCAAGTTATGTATCTGACACAGCTTTTTGTCTCCCCTGTTGGTAGTGGTGCTATAATTATTCTGCAATGTACTAGAACACACATATTTTGAACAATAAGGAAAAAGGGGAAAAACAGTGCATTGGCCTACATACATACCTCAGAGGGTTGTGGGGAAGGGGAGATGGATTTAGATTTCGGCTCATCCTGCTGCACTGGGTTGAGTTGGGTTTTGGTTTCAAGTGTAAATAAAACAGAAATACCTTTTAAGTAAGGCAGATAAAAACAATCTTATATCCACGCTTCAGGGGGTTCTAATTCCTACATCACAGGGAAAGCTCTTCAAGTTATCAGAGCTATTACAGTGCATTTAAGGGTTTTGCAGTAGAGAGAAAAAATATCAGCACAGCCAAGAAGTGTTTTCACTTCATGTTTTCTACTCTTATCTCAGGAACATAATCCATTCATTTATTTGTTTATTTATCTGCCTGTTTGTCTGTCTGTCTATTTCCAGAAAAAAAAATAGTATAGCCCAGAGATACAGTATTTGCACTGTGAACTTGCTGACACAGCAGACTGGGATTTGAATTAGGACTCTGCACGGGGCAGATTTTGTGATATTTGATATTATTTTTTTTTTTACTTTTTGTTTATTGTTTTCATAATAAAACAATACATCAAATATTCTCATGTGGGATAATTCAAATATCATTTGACATTATAGGCATAATTGAGATAACAAGTATATATACCCACATTCTGGTACAGGAAGATTAGGGGAATAAGATATAATCAGGCCATCTTAGCCTAAAGTCCCAATAGAAAGTCCAGTACTTGCCAGCTGCTTCGGTGGCTCAGGTTACTAATCATGAATATAGTTCGAAGGGATGATTCTGCACTAACCTGTAGTGCTATTAACCTATTACGTAAATTAAACTAACAATAAATTTGTTTCCCACCAACTCCCATCCAAACCCCTTACAGCTTATAAGAAATAAAATGTGAACAGATACTAAAGGCACTCCAACAGTAAGTACTTCATAGAACAAATAATGCTCCTAAATAGGCTAGGTATTTAAAAAAGTGTCAATAAGAGGAAAGGGGTACAAACATATGAAAATATTACAGCAATACAATACAGTATAAAAATTCTTCCCCGTTCCCAACCTTACAGCCCTACTAGTCCTATATATAATATCACTTAAATCAGTTTTGGGTCCTCATAACTGGAGCATAGTAAGGCATTTTAATATATTTTAACAAGTCCCAGAGCACCATACTCAGCTCTCGTCAGAGTCTGAAGCTTCCTCTTCATTCCTCTGAGGCTGCTGCGATTTAAACTCGGCTTCAGTTTTTCAATCCAGCGACCAGCATCCCTCGGATCCATGAATTGCCAGTTCTTTCCTCCGTATGTACTACGGAGCCGCACGGTAAGCAAAAGGGAGTGTACAATCCCCAGGGAGCGGAGCTTTTGATGAACTGCGTCAAATTACTTTCGCCGGACCCGGGTTTGGTAAGACAGATCAGGGAAGAATTTTATATCCCTCTCCCGGATGGTCAAAAGGTAAGCCTCTCTCACTGCTGAAATTAAAATGTCCTGCACCTCTGGGCCAACAGTTTTTAGTAGAATCGTCCGGGATTGACTGGTATCAGTTGGTCGCACTCTGGAGTTTATTCTCTACGCAAGGCACAGTTCAGTCCAGTCAAAATCTTCTGGTAAAGTTAAGTTTGTGTCCATCCACTGCTTCAAAAAACCAAGGAGGTGCACTCCCTCTGCTCCTTCTGGTAAATCCACTATACGGATGTAACATATCTTCACATATGTATCTACGGGTTCGGGGAAGGATGAGGTTACCTGGCACAAGAGATCTAGGTTTGGCTACTCTGCACAGGGGCACCCAAGTAAATCCAACTACAGGAAGCAATAACTGTAATGTCCAGAACCAGAATTGGGATTTTTAGTGTGGCTTTATTTATTAACTCACTGAACATAAACAAAGCACTGCATGGTCCCCCAAAGGGCTACGTTACTGTAATGCAGATTAGAGGTTAAACATAGCGGTCCATTTGAGGAATGAACACATTACTACAGATGTCTGGCTTTGGACCCACCAGGCACTCAACCCGGACTTTGCATGCGGCTTACATAGCCCGACTGGGTCTGCCCTGCCGCCACTGACTGACGGTCCACTTGGCGAATGAACCCAAACTTTACTTGAAAGACATCCCATCAAACAAGGAGGCTCCCAAAACTGTGGCTCCTCACACCACTTGAAGTCTGCGACTCCTAGAGAGATTTTGTTTCGTATTCCAATCGAAACTCCCATCAAACAAGGAGACTCTCATCCAACAAAGAGTAATTTTCCCATCCTGTGGCTCTCACACCACTTAGAGTCTGCGACTCCTAGAGAGATTTTCTGTTGCGACTCCACGCCTGGGTACCCACCCCATCACTGGCCAGTGCATGAGGCAAGCAGCAAAACACAGAAGAAACCGAGAGGTGAACCTGGTTACTAAAGATGGGGGTTTTCCCACCTCCAGCTCCCACAGCCCATACCCGCCATTTCTCTGGACACACAGAAAACTTTAGACTTTAAAATGTAGATTGAACGGTGGATGACCTGAAGCACCCTCTACAGCTAACTTTAAATCCATTTAAAACTTTAAATAGTTGACTGCTCTATTTGTTTGTCCTAGTTGACATAGTCCTCCCAAATAGCAGTCCCCAATACTTGAAATCCAACTGAAGAAAAACAAGATGTTTGCCCTTCCAATGGAGCCAAACACTCACCCATTCGCTGAGGTGCCCCACAGGCGAAGTACTGTAACCTTTGCTGTTATACATGAACAGACTGAACTTAAATCAGGCAGCTTCTTCCCAGGGTGGGAGAAGGGATTGCCCTGGAACCCACAGAGAACTTTTCTCCCCCAGAGGGGGGGGGCACTGAGACCGGGGAGCGGTTCCACCACTTTAAAAGGTAAAATACAGGAACACTTCCTTTTTCTGAGTGAGAAATCACTGCACACTAATGCTTCCTTCTTGCTTAAGGACAAATGGAAGACTGACTTTGAATTTCCCAAAGTTCTAAACTTCACTCCCTGAGCTGGAGATTCCAAAGTGGCTCATGCAGCTGCGACAGTTCTATAATGATGTCATCTCTCAAGTCTCAGCTGTGACTGAGGACAGAGTGAGACAGTGTGAAACCCATTTAACTGGAGTTTCACAAGCTGCCTTCCCTGCCTACCACTAGGTCTTACTGGGATTCTAGTAACCCCGGGTAACAAAGGGGTTACACGGACATTCCCTGCCCACAAGCTATTTTCAACCACCTCCAAGCGACCCCAAAGCTGTTGATTCTCCTTTGTCAGGAGAGCCGTCGCAGCCTGAGTGTTAAGGGATTGCTTATCTGTGTCGGCCACCAAATTTGTTTAGATTGGCCAAGGCGATATCGTGGGTTTCCAGCTTCATGAGGGATTTTTCTAGCTTCGCATCCATCGCCCTCACTGACTCTAGAATAGCTTGCCATGGTGGTTCCTTGGAGATTGCAGAGGGAGAGGTTTCCAGCAACTCTAGGCCCAGGCTTGCTGGAGGCTGTGATGCATCAGGCCGCACAGGACCCAATGCTTTTTGCTGAGTGTTCTTGGTTCGCCCCATGTTTGAATTTGGTATCCTTTCAAAGCTCAGACAATAAGGAGTCTGATTATATCATACAAATTATAAAATCAGCCCTCTATTAGGATAAATTTAGGCTGAAAAGTAGGTCTTGATGCAGAGCTAGTGTAGAGAATGTCCTGCCTGGAAGCTAGCTCTCTGGCACCCCCAATATTTGATGTTTTTTTTGCATGTTTGTGTTTACATTACTAAAAATATAAATTTATTACATATTAGACATGTTTCGGTTGGGAATGATAGCACAAGACCAAGGGGTTGAGAGTTATCATTAAAGCTCTGTGGCAGGGTAGACAGCAGGGACAGGAGAAGGGAGTTGCAGAAGGACTTGTAATGGTGGGAGAGGTGGCCCGAGGTCTGGCAGTTGAAATGCAATGCTAAGAAGTGCTAGGTGGTGCACACAGCGAACAAAAACCCCAGGAAGGTATACTGGACGGCAGAAGTGTTATGCGAAATTGAAATATTTCGCCCATGAAATATTTGCAAATTTATGGTGTGAAATGTTATATTTCCACCATGCATGGGTGAAATTCACAAAAAATGTCATCCCTGGTGCCTACTGGCCCCCCCGGGCTGATCACCAGCCCAAACTGAAGAATCCAACCCCCACCCCCACTATATTTACATCAGTTTCCCCTGGCAAAGACTCCCTGGTGTCTAGTGAACCCCACAAGCCTGTCCGATCACTGGCCCGAAGTGAAGAATCGTACACCCCTGCCGAGATGTACATCAATTTCCACAAGATTCCTCATCCCTAAATGTATATACAAATAAAAAATCCCAATCCTGACTCCTGGGAAATTAGGGACCCCCACCCACCCTGTCATCAGATAGTGATAGCGGGGTGATCCTTCAATTGGGCCGTGATCAGCTTGTGTGGGGGTTCACTAGACACCAAGGAGTCTTTGCCAGGGGATATTGATGTAAATCTCAGTGGGGGCACCACTACACACCAGGGATGATATTGTGATGAATTTTTGCCACAGGGCACTGAGCTGTCCATTTTGATGAAATTTCACCGCCAAATTTCACAAAATATTTTGCGCAGTGAAAATGCCATTTTATGGCAATTTTGCCAGCACAATTGTATTTCACAACACCTCTAGATGGGAGGCTTTAAGCTGTCCACTACTTCAGAGGAAAAGACCTGGGGGTCATCATAAGCAATTTCCTAAAGCAAACTAGCTAATTTAACAAGGCCAATAGCAAGGCAACCAGAATGTTGGAGTGTATTCGGAGGGGAGTTCAAATTTTGATAGCAAGAGGAAAGAGAAAGAAAGAAACATAGAATATGATGGCAGAAGGAGAGCGAAGGTCCATTGAATCTGACCATATGAAACTATATCGGAAGTAATACAGAACTACCTCTCTATAGATCACTGTTGGAACCAGAAGAGATCAGCCGGATCAGGTGGATGACCTTTCTGTACAGATCAAACAGCAGGTCAATCTTCCGCCTCGACTGACAGCTGAGGAATTTCACACAATCTACTACCTAAGTGAAGCAGAAAAGAAAATCTGATAGATAATTATTTGGAAGCCGTGGAGTTGATGTCAACAGCGGTACCGGGTCAATATAGCGTACAAAAATAGCTCTGCAAGAACTACACTGTGTAAAGCACAAAAGCATTTAGAGCGATGGGGGTATAATAGCGGAAGGGAATTACCGCTACCCCTCTCACTCTGCACTTACACTGGGAAGGGCTGATGTTGCAGTGTGTGTGTGGTGCCTGGTCGAGCCGCTTCCATGGTGGATTGGCTAAGGCAGGTCTGAATGACTGTGACAGCAGAACTTCTTTGTAACCTGGACATGAAATGCAGCCAAAACAGTGAATGATTTGATACATCAGATTTAAAAGTATATGAGCACTCAAAATGGCCCAAAAACCGGACTGCATGTAAACAAAACTGGGTGACCGGTAAGGACCCTAAAAAATGAATTATCCAGTCAAAAACCGGATAGATGGCAACCCTACTAAGGCACCGGCACACAGCAGGTTGGAGACCTGGGACCACAGTTCTGTTCCTCCCAGGTGTTCTGGTGCTGCAGCTTTTTTTATTAAAAAAAAAAAAAGAATATCCCCCATCCTGAAGTCCACACCCCCTTGGAGTTGATTTTTAAGTCTGGGGTGTGTGGGGGGGGGCACAGATGTGGGGAGCGGAACCCCCCAAAAAACAGAAAATGTCCCATTGTTTTCTATGGTGTTCACTATTTTCGTGCGGTCGGTGTTTTACCTGACCTTATTTCGAATGATGCTGTTTTGCTTGTGCCATTTTTTGTCACGCTGTTACTGCGAGTGACATAATGACCCCGTGCCATCAACAGCTACCATTTATGACACTGAAGATGATGAAGGTGAGGGTGAGGCATCAAAAGAAAAACATGAAGTCACCACCTCCAATGTCAGAAATGCACTACTGACCCTCAGATGTGGTATGGAGCAACGTGGTGACATTAATGCTGTTTGGGACAAAAATGACAAAAACTGAGTGCACCTAGAGCAATTCTTGCATGAGCAAAACGAAGCAGACAAAAATGAATGACTACTTCAAAAAATTTAAAAATAAATAACAGAAAAGTAAGCACAAGCACCTTACCCCACATACTACCCCCCCAACCACCATCACCACCCCACTCATTACCCTCACAGACATGCGTTAGACATGCACATGCATAGATGAAAAAATGAGCAGGAAATTAGTTAAACTAGACACCAGCTATAACTGACAGCACTGAGATACATGAATGTTTCCATTCCAAGCAGTGTAAACTGTACTACCTCTCTGTAGGGCTCTGGTGAGAACCCCTCTTGACTTCTGTGCCCAGTCCTGAAGTCCTCACCTGAGGAAAGACAGAGAGAGGCTGGAGAAGGTACAGCACGGAGTAACCAAAATGATTCAGGGCCAACAGGGCACTGAACATGTACTCACCAGTGGCCCGAAGGGACGGGATCGGCATAATACTAACCTTCAAGTTCCGGACAGGAACAGACAAGGTCAACTGCGAGGAACTATTTAGCAGGACTGACAGGTCGCAAACAAGGGGATATGAATTTAAGCTGGCGGGGGAGGGGGGCTGGGAGGGATTCAGGATGGATTCAAGAAAGTTTTACTTTACAGAGAGAGTTACTGAGCCGTGGAACAGCCTACCGGCAGAGGAGCTGGACACAAAAGCCATCAGTGGGATCAGGCATGGCTGGGACAAAGTAAAGGCTTTAATAGTTACTCAGGAGGTAGCATTAAGGCAGAGAGTGAGAGAGGAGAGGCAAGAGCAAAAACCCTGTCTAGACAGTGGGTCATGGGGTATGGTAGGGTAAAACTGGGCAGACTGGGTGGATCAAGGGTCTTTTTCTGCCAACATTGTCTATGTTTCTATTAAAATAAGTGCATTTATCAATAAACTATGCATTCAAGTAATGAGTAGCAGAAGTAGTCACTGGTGTGTCATTGAGCATAAGCTCAGGTCTAATGCTACTTTAAGTGGTCTAACACAAATACAACTACAGTATTTAAGGGTGTTTTCTTTTTGTATTTGTTAAAAATGTCGTATATGTGTGTGTATTTGTCCTGAATAGTTATTATAATACATGGCTAGCGTGTTTTTCAGTGACTTATAAAAGTTGTTCTTAACTTACGTGTCAGCCAACCCACCCCCTGTGGCAGGAATAAGTTGGGAGCGCTCTACCTTGGGGTGGAGGTGGGTCCAGGGTTTCAAAAATATATTTTGTGGCTTTGGGACCACAGCTGGGGGGATCAGAGAGGCAACTTTTGACAGAGAAAACAGTAAATAATTGGAATGTCCATCCCAATGGTAGCGTCAAGCAGTAGTTACATTTATATTTAATCACAAATCCAACAGACATCTTCATTTCATTGCAGCATCACATCTAATTGAATGTATTACCATACTAGAATCCTTACCCGTTATCCAAACCCCATATTTACAAGGCTCTTTCTACTTTCTTAGTTTTCCTGTGCCCCACATCCAACCAGGAGGGGGGGTGGAGATCCATTTGCAGGGAACTCAGGTGGACACACAAAACCCCTAGGATCTTCCATACTTGGACTTCTGTGCCACAGCTTACTGGCTGCAACATTTCTCTGTGGGGAAGGGGGGAGTCTCCTTTGACCAACTTCACTGGCAAATATCCAGAACTACACTGTTCGTCACAGTAGCACCCAATGTTACATCTGGTGCCATCAAGGCAAACACTTGATTGTACTCCATGCAGGGTCCCTTGCTCTCTACCCTCAGTCCCAGCTCACAGTGGGGCAAACTTACTTGGACCTCCTGAGGCAAAAGAAATAGCAGTGTAGCAAAGCTCGGCACACATGTGTGACCTCCAGCTGGAGAAACTTGATGGCCTGCTGAAGGATTTCTCTTTGACTCCACCTTCACTTGTCGGCTACCCCTAGGGCACTACCCCCACCTCCCATGAATCTGCAGGCAACACTTCTCAGGGCTTGCGCTGAGGAAAGGATGCTGAAGAAGAAGAGCAGGTCCTCAAACTTAACACAGTTCTGAATATCTCACTTCCCACATACTGCAGTTCAGTCACTTTTGTCTCTCTGGAGGCACTGTTTTCAGTAGCACTACAGAGGTTCTGAAACTCTCCCACAGCTAACATGTCCCAATTACTCACAGACCAGATGCCAGATACTGTTCCTTGATGTATCCCAGCAGGAGAGGTTCTGTTTAGGATGGCCTCTGCCACTTTACTGGAGGTTTTGGGAGTGTCTTCCTTTAAGGGGAAATCTGGGATGCTCTCCTTCTCTGGCACAGGGTCATAATCTCGCATCATACTACCGCGCAGCAATGTACCACACTGTAAATTCAATGAATACATTGCTGCCACACAGACATAGTGCTGAAACGAATTTCAGTGACGTAAACATGTGGTGTTTTTTGTTATCTGCAGGGAGCTCTGCCCCCGCACCCCCCATTATGGGGGGGGAGCTGCACCCCCAAACCCCCCATATTAAAATAATCAACTCTGGAAGGGGTTCAACTTGGGGACAGGGAGAAACACTATGGGGGAGAAAAATAAAGAACCCTCACAATGCAGTTTCCAAAAAGTCTGGGACCAGGATTTGAGCCCTGGTCCACAGACACACAGCAAACTCCTGTACTGCCACAGCTCATCCCACTGAGCCACAGTGAAAGCTTGGTGGACTACCTCCCAAGCGGAGGTCTTCTCCTCCACATAACTCCTCCTCCCCACCCATGCGCAATAGGGTACAAGACCGCACATGCACAATATCTGTCTTGCAGGGTTGTGTACCCTATCGCACTAGTGCACTGCACGATGTATTCCGCGCGGTACTCCGTGCACGTTTTTTTCTATGAGATAGTGCCCTGGTAGGTCCTTCTCTCCAGCAGTCTGACCATAACTCTCCCACAGTTCAAACTGAGCTGCCTGCTCACAGCATAGCCTCTCAGATTGCTCACACTGCAACATTCTATGGTGGCTCTCACTGCTGCAGAAAATTCTTCTGAGCATTACATCACCGGTGCCTTGGCTTTCACCAGCTCGGAAAAGCAGCCGGCGGCTTTAGCCAAGGGTGCCCTATGGCACCCAGCACAACACTAGCAACACCCAGGGGAGGGTTATGGGATGTTACATCATACATTAAGAACAGCTTTTAGACAAAACAACTCTGAATGTTCAGCATGAGTTCAGCTGTGCTCACTAGTAGCGTGTGGTGACATGGCAAACAGAGTTTCAGCTTGAACTTTCCTTTCTTGTTGGACTGTCTGGACCTCACAGCATTAGTCTACAGAAGTTAAGTAAAGTACTTAAGGGACAACACCAGTCCTCCCAGCACACCACCTCCCAAACCACAACCTCATGATTAGGCTTTTAAGACTAAAAAATAATTTTTGAATTACATCTGTGGCTTCAATGAATCTTGTAAAGTGACCATATGCTAAGATGCTGCATGGCACCGTTTCACCTTCTCAGTGCAGCACGACACCACTCAGTCATTAAAGTGATACAGTGAGGGAGGCTTCTGCCACGCTGGGAATGTGAAATGGCACCGCACAGCTTAATATATGTTTACATTATGGCTGGTACACCAGGCTTCATTTTGAGCCACAGAGATAATGAAAAATCATTTTTAGGCTTAAGCCTAATCAGGGGGTTGTGGTGTGGGGGGTGGAGTACTGGAAGGACAGTTGTTGTCCTTTAAATATGCTATCCAACATATAATTAAAAAACAAAACAAAATCAGCTGAGGAAAACTCTCTGGTTCCTATGCCATGTGGGTGCTCTGACATCAGTGAGAAACTCAAACTTTGCTCTTGCACCCAATGATGTCACAGCGCCCACTAAGTGCCAGTTTCTTTTTATGGTTTCCACTCCTGTGCTATGCCTGCCATGAGCAAATCATATATCTTGACACAGTGCTGTGTTGTTTAACATCAGAAACGTGCGACAACTCCAAACTAATACATTTACATTATTAACCTAGCACGTATATTCAGCAGGCACCCTCAACAGAAGAGATTTTCAAAAATATGAATGAGTCCATCTTTAATGAAATGAGTCATTAATTACAAAATTAGCTGTATAAGCTGTTTTAAGAATATCTGAGAAAAAGTACAGTTACGTAAGAACTCACCATAACAGTAGATCTTTGGGAGGATCTCTTGCAGCAGGCCACACCGGTAGGACTAAGCCACCAGGCAGTAGGATCACACCAAAACTTTCTAGCTAGCAGTCTAACAGAGGGGGACACCCATCTCTAATGGCACCGTTTGATGTCAGCCTATCCTGTATGAGTGGGTGGCTCCCATAGCCTCCTCAGTTCTCCCACCAGAGACCAAAAGCAACAGCCCATTAGGGGAACTGAGGAGGAATCCGAGGTGACCTTAGAGAAGATAAGAAAATGAGCAGAAGGCTCTCCGCCATGGAAAGGAAGAGCTATGCAGAAGGCCAGAAGGCCACAAAAGAGGGGAAAAAAAGGGGGGGAAGGAGGGAGGAAAAGCATGGCCTGCTGCAAGAGATACTCTCAAAGATCTACTGTTACAGTAAGTTCTTACGCAACTGTACTATCTTACTTCAAGGGTATCGCTTGCTGCAGGCCACACCGGGAGGACGAGTCCCAAGCAGTTCTGGCAAGAACTGTCAGACAGTTTTTTTTTTTTTTCATTATTCTCATATTTATTCCTCTTCTTCGCCCCTCAGCTCTGGTCTCCTCAGGAGACACCAAGGAGTCATCCATCTGTGGTCCGCCCTGCCTGGACAGTCCTCCGTTGCCCATGTAGCCTCGGTTTACCCCCCCCCCGGTGGGGACGAGGTGTGCCCCTAACACCCCAAGCAGGCAGCAGCGTCAGTCGGGAGGGTGCCAGGTGGCAGCTGCAGATCGAGGGCAAGCTCCGGTGCTCTGAAGGGTGTTTTTCCCTTTTTCTTGGGGAGTGGCTGGCGCCCTGATGTCAAGGCATGTTACCGACGTCTGCACTCCCCCCTGCTCCTTTCTCTGCATCGTCAGCGCTTGCTGCATCTCCGGCCTCCATCAGAGGGCAACCAAGCACCGACTCGGGACCACTGTCCCTCCCAGGAGAGGAGAGATGTCCTCCGGATGCTCAGTCCTTTCCCTCCCCTGCCAACCCCCAGCAACCTGGGCTCATTCCCAAACCCGGGTTGCCGGCATGGCGGAGGTGTGGCGTCCAGCGCCTCAACCCTCAGCGCCACCGGGACGGCTTACAACTGTCAGACAGTTTGGGTGGCTGGCTTTACTGACCAAAGAGAGAAGACCTTGTAGAACAGCCAGGCCAAAATTGGCCCTATGGCTAAAGGCAATGTCCAGACTGTAATGTCTGGTAAAAGTATGGACGGTACTCCAAGTGGCAGCTGCACTGATCTCTGCAGTCAAAACATTTCTGAAGCAGGCAACAGGAGTGGCCATGCCCCTGGTTGAATGGCTGCAAACTACACCAGGAAGTTCCTTCCCATACTTCATGTAACAGAAAACAAGCAATTGCCTAACCATTTGGATAAACACTGTTTGGACACCAGAATGCCCTCTTTTATTTATTTTTTATTTATTGAAATGTTTCACCAGGAAGGCACACTGAACGACAAGTTGCTCATCCCCAGTGTGACCTGGGGGGACTGGTACAGGGAGTCTATATACACAAAGTGCAAATTAAACCAATACACTGAACATAAAAGTGTGGTACAACAATTGGAAACTAACAGGTAATACAGAATTACAACAGTGCAGTGAACACAGAGTGATAACATATAAACAATAACTGGTCAGATTATAGGTGCAAGGTTACAAACTATAAATGCAGTAGTTAATAAGATAAGACCTTGAAGGAGAGGGGATCAGGAGAGAAGAGTGGGACAGCATTAAGATTGCGGGAAGCAGGTACAGTTTGGGGAGAGGAAGTTTTGAAGGGCAGTGAAGACTAGGGAATGGAGGGAAGATGAGTGCCGAATTTGAGGAAGGAGAGAATTCTTCCCAGATTCTTCCCAGGGTGAAGAAAACAAATAATTGAGAGGACTTCCTATAGTCCTTTGTCCGGTGTGTACTGTATCTCAAAATGCTATGCACATCCAAAGTGTGGAGCGCTGCTTCCACTAGACTGGGATGCTCTGGAAAATAAACAGGCAGGTGGATGGTTTCATTCGAAGGAAACTCAGACACCACCTAAGGAGGAAACTTAAGATTGGTATGCAAAGACACCCTGTCATTGCGGAAAATAAAATAAGGCTGCTCACACATGAGGGCCTGAAGCTCGTAAATCCTTGAAGCAGAAGTAATAGCAACTAAAAATAATGCTTTCCACGACAGATAGCATAGCTCGCTACTCACAGCCTGTTCAAACGAAGGCAGGGTCAGTTTCTCTAACATAAAATTTAAGTCCTAAGCTGGGACAGGATTATAGATTGGAGGTTTCAAATGCAAGATGCCTCTCAAAAATGTACGAGACATGTCAAATTGAGCCACAGTGCATCCATCGACAGGTACATGGTAAGCAGAGATGGCTGATAGATGTATCTTGATGAAGGAGTACTTGAGACCGGAGTCTGAGAGGGAGAGCAAGTTCTCCAAGAACTGATTCACTGGATAGGTAAAAGGGTCTAAGTGGTGTGATGCAGCCCATATTGCAAAATGCTTCCACTTCATGAAATAGGTGGCCTGGTGGAAGGCTTCCTCACCACCACCAGCATATAGTAACACAGAAACATAGAAGTTGACAACAGATAAGGAACGCAAGGCCCATCCAGTCTGCCCATTTCTTTTTCTACCTTATAAATGTGCCATCGGCCTTTGCTCTGTCAATGACCACTCTAGAGGACATTCCAAACCTCACGATGATTATGTCCTCAGAAGCCAAGCATGAAGATCGAGAGATCTGAGGTCCGGATAGACCAAAGTGACCTGTTCCTGGGAGAGCAAGCGTGTGCACTGGGCCAAGGGCATTGGAGGCTCCACTGCCAGCAGGTGTAGCAAAGGGAACCAAATCTGATGAAGCCAGAAGGGCCAGATTATGATCATATCTGCCTCTTCCATCTAGAGTTTGATCAGAACCCTCTGAAGGAGCGGGAAGGCATAAAGAAATCTACCTTTCCAAGAGAGAGTGTCTTGCCAGCAAACTCCAGGCCCTAGAGCGAGCGAGCAGAAAAGTGGCAGTTTTGCCTTTAGTGGGGACACAAAAAGGTCTAACTCTGGATGACTCCATGAGTCGAAAAGATCTTCCACCATGGAGATCAGGAGCTCACACTTGTGAGCTCATAACAGAGACTGGCTTATTTATTTTTATTTATTGAACTCTCGGAATTACAACCTTTGAGTCAGAGACTCTTATACGAAGGCTCCACATCAATAGTGCAGAAAGAGACAACTGTTCGGATACAACAAATTACAGTTTTGATTTGGGAAGTAGCATAGCAAGCACACAGTGTTGGAGTATATGAGACCATGGTAGACACAGCTTGAATAAGAGATACAACACTCAGTATTATACAGGAGTAACTACAAAATATGTGCAGTGCAGAAACAGGTGATGACAACAACAGTAGATAATAGAACAATTAGGCATCGAATAAATTGCATTGTAAAAACAGGAGTAGGGTGTGTGAAATAAGATCGCAAGTTCTAGATGGGGTAGACAACAAGAGCAGAGACATTACAAAGGAAGCTATCCAGAAGACACTGTCAAGCCTTGTAATAAGTACTGTAATACTGATGACCGGGGGGGGCATCAGAGAGTCAGAGGGGTAGGACTAGGAGGGGATAAAGATAGGGAGGTCAAGAGGACAGGGAGGAGGGAAGATAGAAGAAAGGTGAGGGAGGAAGGAAAACGGAGCCATCTGAGAGATGTTGTCAGGGGTGCTATAGTTCAGGATGGAGTAGAACAGTAAAAGAAAGTGAAAGGATGGAGGAAGGGCTAAGAGCAGTCACAGCTATCTGAGGCTATGAGGTGCTGCCATAGATTAGTTTTAAAGGGTCCAATCTTATTTAAAGAGAGAACCTCAGGAGGCAGATGATTTAACCAGACAGGAGTCCTGTACATGAAAGCCCGTTGCCCCAGGGAGGTCCTACAGAATGGCACTAGGAAGGAGGTCTTGGATAAGCTTCTGGTTGACCTGGGGGTGGGAGCAGGGGAGAGAAGATGATGGATGGCAGGAGGAAAGAAACAAGAGGCAATCTTTTTCACTAGCAGACAGGCCTGGTAGGAAAACCTACCCTTGAAATTAAACCAGTTTGCTGGGTTGTAGAGGTCACAGGTGTGGGTTAGCCTGTGCCCACCCACCACAAGGCGACAGGCTTTGTTAAGTGTGATCATTAGTCTACTTCAAACGGTATCCGATGCAGAGCCATAGATAACAATGTCATAGTCAACTATAGCCAGGACTGAACTGTTAATGGCCAGGCAAAGAGCGTCAATTGTCAAGCATGACCTATGTCTGTAGAGTAGCCCAGTCCTGGAATTTACAGCTTTACAGACCAGATTAATATGTTTGTGGTAGGAGAGGGAGGAATCAAGGGTGATACCGAGGTACTTGAAGTTACTGACTTGCTCCAGTGGTTGGCTTTGGCTATTGAGTATATTTAGCAACAGACCTTTGTTTTTGTTTTGTGAGTTGGCAAACAACATCACTTTAGTCTTTTTGTAGTTTAAAACAAGTTTGCGTTGGTATAACCACGATTCAGTTTCAGCAAAGTGCCTTTGAAGATTATTTTCTAGGGGGATAGGGTCTGGGTGACTAGTGTAGATGACCTCATTGTCCTCATAGAGTAGAAGGTGGACAGAGCAGAATAGGGGGAGGGTATTGAGGAAGAGACTGAAAAGGAGTGGCACAAGTATCGAACCCTGGTGACTCTTGAGTGCACTGAGAGGCAGAAGGAGAGGGTATCAAGGATTTTCACTTGTTGAGTCCTCCAACTAAGGTAGTTGGAGAACCAGAAGGTGGCTTCTTGAGAAAGGCCCAAGGACGGGAGGGAAGCAATGAGGAGTGCATGATTTACCATATCAAATGCAAAAAGTTAGGATTAGGTTGCCTGCCACGATGTTTTGGTCACTAGGAACATGGACGGCCAAGAGTTCCAAGCTGTGATCAATGGACCAATATCAGATCCTCATCACTTTCCGACACAGAGGGTACAAATGAATCTCTCCCTGTTTGTTGATGTAATGAACCACGCTGATGTTGTCCAATTAAATCAGCAGTGGCCCCTGGGAGAGCTGGGTCTGGAAGACCTGCAAGGCATACAGAACTGCTTGCATCTCCAAGACGCTGATGTTGAGCTCTGTCTCCACCTTGGACTACAACCTTTGAGTCTGGTGGACACCCAGGTGATCCCCCCAGCTGAGACCCGAGGCATCTCTTGTGAGGATTTGCTGTGGGGGAGGAATAAAGAATGGCACCTCTCTCAGGATGTTGCTGGGCTCTAGCCATCACAGTAGCAGCTTCTTGACAGAATCTGAGACCAGGACTGGTTGCTCCAGGTCTTCTGTATGCTGGTCCCACTGGACCCACAGCATCCTTGAGGAATCCTCATATGCAGCCTGGCTAGGGGTACTGTAATTATGGCTGCAGCCATTAGACCCAAGAGGTGCAGAAGGATCCATGCTGAGATATGACGGATGGAGTAGAGTTGACGGGCTTGATCCATCAGGTGCTCCAGCCTGTCTTGGGGTAAGAAGGCCATCCCCTAAGCCATATCCAAGACCACCCCGATGTACCGAAGTCATTTCAGGGGGTCCGAAAATGCTTGGGCAGGTTGATTGTGACCCCCAATTACTGGAACAGTCAGCAGGTATGAGCCACGGTTTGGAGCAGAAGTACCCTAGATTGTGCTGCCGGCAGCCAGTCATCCAGGTAAGGAAACACATAGAACCCCTGTCATCTGAGGGCAGCTGCCACCACTGCCAAGCACTTGATGAACATCTGGGGGGGGGGCTGAAGATAAGCCAAATGGCAGATCCCTGAACTGGAAATGGTCTCCCTGAAAATGAAATCTGAGGAAGCGCCTGTGGGAGGCACATACCTTGATATGCAGATAGGCATCTTGCATGTCCAGAGAGCAAATACAATCCCACTGGTGTAACAGGGGTAACAGATCCTGAAGGGTGACCATTCTGAACCTTTTGTGTTGGATAGACAGATTTAGCTTGCTGAGGTCTAGAATGGGCTGGAAGTCCCCCAACGTCCTTGCTGGGACTGCAGAATGGGTTCTATGGCCTCTTTGTGAAGCAGGACCTGGACCTCTTCCCAGATCAGAGGAACACGACCTGGAAGGTATGAGGACAGACCTAGTGGCTTGTCCTAAGGCCACTCCAAAAGTTCCAGGGAATGGCCATGCTCTGTAAGCTACAGCACTCAACTGTCTAAAGTTATCTCCCACCACCTGTCCAGACGGAGGGAGAAGCAACCCCCTATGGCCACCTCCTGCGTGTTTGGAGGAAGGGAGTCTGGCAAGGAGTCGGGGGGGGCAGCTGCAGCTGGGGCTGTGGGATCTCCCCGAGAGCTCTTGCTGGCTGAGGGGACGGGGTTGGGCTGGGCAGCCTCCATCACCCGCCACCTTCCCTGAGACTTGGCAGACACTCGGGTTTGCCAGTGTGTGGCCGGATAACTGTGTGATGAATAGCATGAACAGACCTCAGAGTAGCTGGCCTGGTGGTGTTGAGGGTTGAGATGCTGGACGCCACACCTCGCGCCAAGCCGGTGACCCGGGTTCAGGAATGAGCCCAGGCTGCTGTGAGTTGGCAGGGGAGAGAGAGGATAGAGCTTCCGGAGGACAGCTGTCCTCTCTCAGGGGAGGGATCCAGGGATAGCCTGGCACCGCAGTGGCCTCTGGTGGATGTCGGAGGCACTGCTATGCTTCAGGGCTTGGAAGAGAGATCGGGCTGAGCCACGGTGGATGTTGTCAAGATGTCATAGCACATCCAGGCTCAGAGGGGAGGGAGGGAGAGGGCGTAACGACATGGAAAACCCCTCCTCTAGTGATAGGCGATGGCACCTCCTGCCCTCCACTGTCCACACTCCCAATGTCGGGCTTGCCTCCCTGCAGGCCCCCCCCCCAGGTCCGGAGCTCAGCACTCTAGATAGAGTGCCCTGGGCGGATAGGGTGGCCCTTCCCCTGAGGGTTCAGACCTGGGGGATGTGCTGGGCTGGGGGTGCAGGGAAGACACGGCCACAACGGGAGGTAGAGACAAGGGAGGCATAGGAGGTCACCGGAGAGAGTTTGCTGGATCAAAGGAGGCACTAAAAAGAATTAGGAAAAAAAAAACAGACCTCAGAGTGCTTCCAGACATCTATAGGTGAGAAAGGATATCCTCAACATCTAAGCCAAACAATTTGTACCCTCTAAAAAGGGCATTCATGATGGACAGTTGGATGTCTTGGATGAACCCAGACACCCAAAGCCAAGAGTGCTGGCGCATGCATATGCTGACAGCTGACGACCAGGCTGATGGATCCACAGTGTCGTAGGCCACTCAGAGTAAATGGGTACCAACATCGGAGGCTGACTTAAGGGAACCCAGGGCTTGCTGCTTGGCAGGGTTGTCTGGTAAGGACTGGACGGCATCCCTGGCCTGATCCCACAGGGCATTTTGGTACTGGAGAATATGCACCAAGTAACTGAGGGTGCAGATTTCCAGGGTGGCTGAGGCAAATGCCCACTTGCCTAACACCATGTTGGGTGGCAGGGAACTCAGATGCTTAGGCCGTTTAGTGCGGTCATGAGCAGCATTTATCATCATGGAGTCCACTTGTGCCTGTTCCCTGAGAAATGGTTTCCAAACCGGGGTGTGGTACAGACTATCGGCCTTTCTGGACATGGCCAGGACCAGTCTGGGCAGACACCAGGTGGCCATGGTGGCATCCTCATTAGTATCTATGAGAGAAGGGACCAGCAATGGAAAAGTCTCCAGCTGGTGAAGTTAAGTAGCAAACCAGCTCTACTCTGGTTCCTGCTCTTCCATCTCAAACCCCATGGCCTCCTGAATATGACAGAAAATGGCCATGAAGGTGGGGTCATCTGGTGGGGACTTGGGGACACATTTAGGGGTCCCATCCCTTTCAGAGGAGCCTGTGTGGGGGGTGACAAGCCACTGATATCACCTTCATCTCCCTCATCAATCTGCTTGTCCTCATCCGGCAGATGCAAGTCCAGACAATACTCCTTCCCCTCATCTGTGGGTCACCGGGGATGTGTGTGTGTGTGTGTGTGTGTGTGTGTGTGTGTGTGTGTGTGCACGCACACTGACCTAGGTTGTGGGATCAGCCACAGGGGCACCAAAGTGAACGGTCCCAGAGAAGGTCCCTGGGGAGTGGGAGGTGCCAGGCCCTGAGGAGGGGGAACCTGTGACTGCATAAAGACCCACAGGGATGTAAGTAGGTTTTGCAGATTTACCATAACAGGCACTGGTCCAGTGGGCACCGGATCAGATTAAACCAGCATAGGCCCTCAGGGCGATGGCTGGGGATAAACCGCCAAAAGCCCTTTGGGCATTGGCTGCAGATAGGCTGGCACAGGCCTGACAGATGCCAGCTGGTGGTAGGCCAGCATAGGACCAATAGGTGTTGGATGAGGATAGGTGAACGAAGGCCTGACGGGTGCCAGCCAAGGCAAAACTGGTGTCGGCTCAATGGGCGCCAGTTGTGGCAAGGCTGGTGAAGGTCCCATGGGCGCCGGCCAAGGTAAGATGGGTCCTGGAGGGGGAGAAGCCCTGGCTGGTGAAAGTGGTGGAGGACTCAGCCCTGGGGAGGTGCTAGTGTCCTGCAGCACCAGCTCTGAGGCCAGAGGACAGGTGTCGGACCCCGAAGAGGAAACCGATGCAGCAGTTGTGGGTGGCAGGTGGGAGGCAGAGGAGATCCTGGCTTCCACTAAACCCGTGCCAGCTGAGAATATGCTGGTCGAGCCACCGTGCTGTGTACCTGACGTGAATAAGGGCCTGAGTAGCTTGGGCTGAGGGGCAGGGAGCGAGCCCTGACTTGAAAGGCCTCCACCCCAAGATCATGAGAGTGATGGGAGATGGTGCCATTGTTTGCCCCAGAGGGTGTGCGTGGCAGTCAGGACCAACCCCATGGAGGAGGAAGACCCCTTCATGGCTGAAGAATGGTGGGGAGACTGTGAACAGGAGGAGGACTGGAGCCTATCCCAGTGTTTGTGTTTCCCGCTGGCCCTGTCTTCAAACTTCATGGACTGAGATCCTGAGGACTGGGCCAGGGAGACCAAGGGGCTCCCATTCCATGGAGGTGACTTTTTGCTGCAGGAGAAAGTTCTCTAACGTCTGCTGGCAGCATCACTGGGTGGCCTGGTTGAACTCTTGGCAGACTTTGCAGGCTTGGACGTCATGGTCTGGGTCTAGGCAGCTGACGCAGGCATAATGGCCATCCTTCTCTGACAGCTGTTTTCTGCAGGCACACTTGGTTTTGGAGTGATCCAAGGTCAGACGCAGGCATAATGGCTGTCCTTCTCTGAGAGCTGTTTTCCGGCAGACACACTGGGTTTTGGAGTGATCCGAGGTCAGTTTAGAAGACATAGAAAAGGAAAAATAATGGAAAATAACTACAAAAGAAAAGAAAAGCACTGAAAAGCACACGAAAATGCCAGTTGACTGAAGCTGCAGTGGTTTCCAGAGGTCCAACGTGCATTGGTCAACGAAGGGAAAAGAACTGAGGAGGCTATGGGGTCCAACCACTCCTACAGGATAGGCTGACATCAGAGGATGATGTTGGAGTTGGGCATCCCTCTCTGGTAGACTGCAAGCTAGAAAGTTTCAGTGTGGTGGCCGGTGGCTTAGTCCTACCATTGTGGCCTGCTGCAAGAGATACCCTGGAAGTGAGATCTAAAAATACACTGAGGATAAATCTAAGGATGTCAGAAATACATTTTTTGCTAGAAAACTACATGATGAATTTTTTTATTCGACTAATAAATACTACTGCTTTAAGAACTCTCTGGTACTCCACATCTCATCAGTGGGGTGACACTGTTAGAGCACAAGAGTGATTTCATCACGCTATTTGTCTGTGACTTCACAGCTATTCCTGTGGTAACAGGCGGCGACATTATGTAAGCCCCCTCCCAAAATCTGGGGCTTACCCTTGGCTGCAGCCCCATTGCCCCGATGCTCCATGCTGCAGTCTTCTGCCTACAGTCCCCATGACTCTTGAAAACAGGACAGGAGGGCTGTTCAGGAGCCCTGGGTGGGATTTGAGCCCAGGCTCCACTCCCTGTCTTTGTGGCAGCTGCCACTAGATTCCTTTGCTCCTTGCTCTGATCAGAGTAAGCAGGGCTGAGGTCCCAATGCTGTTTGTGCCACGGGGCACTTTGGGACACACAGTCTGTGGGGTAGCGGGGAATGGACTGAGTGGAATGTAAACAAATATGGTTAGCATGCACACATCTGTGCATGCATGGCCCTGAGTCTTAGGGGAGATGTGGCTCCACAGATTGTATCTGAAGGGTGCCCTTTGTTTATAGAGTCCCAATAGGCAAATGGGTCTCCCAATGAGCAAAAGAAAGGGTTTTCTGGACCCATCAGAGCAAGCAGGGCCAGGACATGTACTGAATAGCAACTGAATGGGAACGGTGTGAGGCGTTTGCTCAATTCTTCGCAGATAAGGTTGCCACAATCAGGTCCGATCTCCTCCTAACTCTCTCAAACAGGAGTTGTGGTGGTCGGAAGGAGATGTCAGACATCCATTTGTCTGGTCTGACTTCAACCTACCCACAATCAATGACATTGTGATGGTCGTCCAGTCGCTGTGACCGACCAACTGTAGTTTGGACCTGGGCCCCACACGCCTTTTGGTAGGATGTATGGATAAAACTTGCTCAGTCCTTGCCAAGATAGTCCGGTTGTCTTTGGAGAGGGGGATCTTTCCTGATCCCCTGAAGGAAGCCATGGTTCGGCCCCTTCTTAAGAAGCCTTCCTTGGACCTGGACTGTCTGGCTAACTGCAGGCCTGTCTCTAACCTGCCCCTTGTGGGTAAGGTTATTGAGAAGGTGGTTGTGTCACAGCTGGATGATCATTTGACCAGCCACAATGTCTATGATTCTCTCCAGTCCGGATTTAGGAAGAGACATAGTACCAAGACGGCCCTTGTCCGGGTACTAAATGACCTCCTAATAGCGAGAAATCTAAAGACCCATTCCATCTTGGTCCTTCTAGATCTCTCTGTGGCATTTGATACCATGAACCATGGAGTGCTGCTGGAGCGATTGCAGTTTATCTGTTAACTGTCTGGTTCAGTCCTCAGTTGATTTCGATCCTTCCTCAAGGGTAGGACTCAGAAGGTGGTGTCTGGGATTTTTTCCTCGGCATCACTCCCCCTATCCTCTGGGGTGCTGCAGTGCTCCATCTTGGCACCCATGTTGTTTGCGGTGTATATGCTGCCATTGGGAGCGATTATTAGGCGGTACAGCTTGAGTTTTCACTGCTATGCAGATGATACTCAGCTGTACATGTCCTTTGTGCCTGGCCAGAGTGATGCTGTCTCGGTCTTTAACAACTGTCTCACCGAGATCCAGGATTGGATGAGTGTGAGTTGGTTGCGGTTAAACCCTGTAAAAACTGAGGTGTTGGTTGTGGACCCAGGCTGTTGGGAGGCGGGTTTGCTGACAGGATCACCTTCGGGTCTTTGCCTTGGGGGTGCCCAGTTAGCCACCTCAGACTGGGTGCGGAACCTGGGCGTTATACTTGATGACTGCCTGACCCTTAAATCACAGGTGTCGGCTGTTGTCAAAACCTACTTTTACCATCTGAGGAATATCGCCCAGGTGAAGCACCTAGTTCCTTCTGATGATCTTCCAATCTTTGTCCACGCCTTAGTTACCTCCCGCCTTGACTACTGCAATGCCCTTTACCTAGGGCTACCGGGGGTTGATATCTGCCTCTTGCAGCTAGTGCAGAATGCGGTGGCCAGGCTTCTGACTGGTACTTCTAGGACCAGTCATATAACGCCTGTCCTCCACGGACTGCACTGGCTGCCAGTACAGTGGCGGATCACCTTCAAGGTCGGTTTGCTGACCTATAAGGCCCTACATGACAGGGGACCTAGCTACCTGCAAGATCTTCTTCATCCCTACTGTCCCCCCCACCCTCTCCGATCCACCGATGAGGGATTGCTAGAGATTCCAAGGGTCTGTTTGAAGACATCAGGGGCCAGGTCATCTAGTTTTATGGCCCCGACCCTGTGGAATTCTCTACCTCATCGGGTGCGAGATTGCCTGACCATCCAAAATTTTAAAGCAAAATTGAAAACTTATTTATTTAGCCTAGCTTACCCTGATTTTTAAGAATGTTATATTGATTGATTTTATTATATTGTTTTTTGTTTGTGTATTTGAATTATTTATTGTACAAGCGCCTTGGTTTTGTAAAGGTGCTTTTTATAAATAAAGTATGATTTGATTTTATTTGATATTTTAGCCAGCAGAGAATAAATTGAACTGCTGATCTATTTTCCTGTATGGGAATAGAACCTGCACGTTGCTTTGTAGTTTGCAGCCTAAGACTCATAGAGAGACTGTTTGAACTGTTTGGAACTTGGAAGAAAAGTTATTTGGGCTGGGCCTGAGACTGTCTAGGAGCCCAGCTGTGTTTAACTGCCAGTGGAAGCTGAATATCCAGTGGGACATCCTGGGTGATGTCAGGCTGCCCAGACACCCAGCACCAGTGGAAGGCCAGAAGAGGCAAAGACGATGAAAGGCCTTAGAGGTGAAGACAACGAAAGACCAGAAGAAGCAAAGATGACGAAAAGGTCTTGGAGGCAAAGACAGCAAAAGGCCTGTCACAGGCGAATGGTTCTGCAATTTGCTGCCCCTCTACAGCCGGCTGATGTGATACAAAGAAAGACTGTCTGCTGATACCAGAGCAGTACCGCAATCCCGTGTCATAGTTCAACCCCCCACAAAGACCCCAGAAACTGTAAGTTCCTCTGGGCTTTGGCCCCTCGGAGTTCTGCTTCAATTTAGTTAGTTAGCTAGACAGTATAAGAGGGTTGAAGTCCTAGGCAGGACTTTGTAATCTGCAGGATACGCCCAGTCAGAAAAATCTAAAAGTTCTACAGTGCTTGTGTTGGATCCTACTGGGGTTCCTAGCAAAGTTCTACATTTCAAGTTTAAAACTTTTTTCATTACTGCATCCCAGCATCCATGGTGCACCATCACTGCATCCTGTGGTTGGCCACCAGCAACTCAGTGAGGCACCCACCGCAACAGACTGTTACTATCAGTATGGCCTTTTGAGGGGGAAACCGGTTGCACATGCGGGGCGATACTGGGACTGTGTGGGGTACAACTGTTGTACAAAGTTGTTGATGTATGCTGTTTTATTTCCCTTCACCCTTCCCCTATAATAAATCTGAGGTTGGTTTATTTTATGATACTGGTTTACAGTTATTGCTTGGTGTGTATTACTACTGTGTGGGGAAAAGTCACTGTGTGTGGGAGGGAACAAATACGTATTCCTCAGGAGTGGTTACTTTGTGTTTTATCTACCAGGTACCTCATACCACTAACCCAGGTGAAGGCACAATGCTAATCTATTCCTGTGTAGCACATCCATTAGTGAACACAGGCTGGCCCCCTCGGGAGGTGTGTACAGTGGAGACTCCAAGGACCCAGAACAGGCAAGTGGTAAGTTGGGGCTGTTACACTTACAACAGAGGATTATTATTTCAAGTGGCAGGAGAGGGAGGCACAAAACTGAGTTGTAAGTGGCTGCAATTAAACAATAAGACATGACAGGGTGTGCACTGCGGTGTGATAACAGCACACCTCGGGTATGTCATACAGCAGTATATGCAGGCTATGTTTATTGTAAGGACAAAGAAACACCTGATAAAATCTACTGGCGATGTGTTGATGCACACAAATACAGCTGCCTGGCAGGACTACACACAGTAGGAAATAAGGTAGCAGCACTGATTAAGGAACACACACATGTTCCTGATGCTGGTGATGTTGTGCAAGATAAATATTGCTCTGATCTAGATGTCGCCCTTCATTTAAGAATGCTTCTCTCTTTGGCGTTTGTTCCTATATGTGATGCGGTCAATACATATGAGGAAATGAGGGACTGGGAATTTGTCAGTGCTAATGAAGAGCTGCTCAATCCACTGCTGGATTACTTCGAGTCTACCTGGGCTGGTAGACCACGGGGATGTTCTAGTCGGAAAAGACCTGCCTTTCCACTGCAGCAGTGGAATTGTTATGAAGCCACTTTGAGAGGTCTGGCCCGCACAAACAATGTGGTTGAAGGCTGGCATCATGGCTTTAACAGCCGCCTCGGCGCATGTCATTCAAGTGTACGTAAATTAGTATAGTGCCTTAAAGAAGAACAAAGGATGCCTGAGTTGAAAGTGGAGCATCTGGTGTCCGGGGCAGGTGGCAGCAGTGTGAAAAGAAAATACAAAGGCATGAACCAGCGGATTGTGGCTATAGTCGGGCAGTACACAACAAGAAGCAGATATGACTACCCAAGAGGACTGGCATATAACTTTCAATTCCAAGTTTAAGGTTCTTTGGTTTAATGGCCGAAGGCAGAACCTGAAGCTGCGAAGAGAGAATCCCTCGCAATCATTGTGAATGTTTTTTTTTTTTTTCATTTGATTTAATAACATTTAATAAAGTTTGATACTTTACTGACGGCAGAACCTGAAGCTGTGAAGACATCGCATTATGACAATCCTTCGCAATCATTGTGACTGCGTTTTTTGGTTGTGGTCAAAAAATTGCTATTGTGACCCCCCCCCCAGCTCAGTTACTGCTGCCTTATTCGTATTAGTTCAGTGTTTCCTGATTTAGGTATTGGCACTGGTGCTTGTAAAGGGGGGGGGATGGAAAACCTTCAACCTGGAATTGAAAGTTCTACTCATTTAATCGGAATTGCGATAGTCACTATTTGATTCCTTCGCTATTATGTGATGATGAGTGACAGCCACCTTTGCTGTTATGGACACAATGCTATTATTGGGCGGTCACACAATTGATAATCGTGATTAAGGAATCGCTTTTAATTTACTCACGATTTTGTGGTCAGTGTTTTAACGGGATGCCATAGCTTGGTAAAGCACTTTGAGATACAGTGTATAAGAAAGCTGCTATATAAATCTTAATTACAATCTAGTCCACTTTCCTTTCACTACCAGTCTCAAACGTACTGCTTTGTAAATCGCTTTGGGATACAGTATGTATAATAAGCATTCTATAAAGCCAAATTATATTCTGCTATGCAGTCGCTGCACTACCACTGCCTAACTTACTGCTTTGCAAAGTACGTTGGGATACAGTGTGTATGGAAGACGCAATATAAATCCAAATTCAGTTCTATTTCTATTCTTTTTTTTTTCTTGTTAATTTATTCTGTTAACTTTTCGAGCGTACTGGAACAGTGTTCCTTTTACAGTAGGACCAACATCATAGGAACACAATCGATGTGTTGACTGCCTTTGCGCTACTGGTACTGTACCTGCCTCAAGTCACTGCCTTGTAAAGTACTTTGAGAAACAGTATGTATGACAGACATTATATAAATCCAAACTCTTCTTTATACAATGCCTGCGAACTGCTAACCTCTCAAATAAATTGGTTATTTAGCCCAGTATGAGCAAAATAAATGAAGTTGGTCACTGAGCATGCTCTGAAATTTGTTTCACTCATGTTGGTCACGTTGAACATGCTCAAATATTTATTCGCATATGTGAGCCGCTGTTTATTTCTTGGCGTTTTACATTTGCAAACTGTTGTTATTGTTTTTATTCTTATGCGTGCTATTAAACTGAGGGGTGCAATTTAACATTTTTGTGCTTTTTTAGTTGTAGTAATTTATTTGGGAACAGTTCACATACATTGCATAAATCAAATATGCAATAATTAGTCATGAAATAAGCCATTTATTTTCATCTGTGGGGTGGCCAGACTATATCACTCACTTGTGGCTTTGCCACTTGTGAGTTATAATTCCACAGTCTGCCCGCTCATGAAAATAAGTGGCTTATTTGATGACATGCCTTTGCCTATCCCTTATGTATTCTACAATTACTGCACTAGCAGCATCTTAACTAATTGCTTTATAAAGCAGTTTGGGATTCAATGCATATGAAAGGCACATATACATACAAATTCAGTTCTATTTTACAATATCTATGCTTCCCGTATCTAGCTCATTGCTTTGTAAAGCACTTTGGGATACAGTGCGCATAGAAGGTTGCATATGAATTCAAATTCTGTTCCATTCCACAGTCCCTAAAGTACCAGGATCTTACTTTTTGCCTGATCAAGTACCTTGTGATACAATATGCATGAAAGGTGCTCTATAAATCCAAATTCTTTACTGTTGTACAATCCGTGCACTACCAGTATCTAACTCACTGCACAGTAAAGTACTTTGGGATACATTGGGAATGAAAGGTACTGCATAAATCCAAATACTATCTTATTCTACAGTTCCTGTGCTATATGTAATGCGTTGCTTTGTAAAGCACTATAATATACAATGTGCATTAAGGTGCTATATAAATCCATATTTGATTCTGTTCTACATTTACTTTACTACCAGTATCTAACTCATTGCTTGGAGGAGCACTTTGACATACCATGTGTTTAAAAGGTGATATATTAAATCCTAATTCTTCTTTATTATTTATTTTATTTATTTGAAATTTGGTATTTGGGAGAGGCACACTGAGCCAAGGCCCATTTCCAGGTGTGACCCTGAGGAAGGGGAACAGTGGTAGAGCAGTAGTACAAAATAGAATGGCAAATCCGATAGAGCAACATTTGGTAATATAAGCTGGTATAAAAGTAGATAAATGCAAAAACAGTTGGAACAGAGAATAAAGTGTGGTTATAGTTAAAAAAAAAAACTAAACAAGTGCAGTGGTAAGAGTGGTAGCAAGGCACTATTATTTCTATAATCCCTGCACTACCTGTATCTAACTCACTGCTTTGTAAAGCACTTCAGTATACAGTGTGTATGAAAGGCACTATATAAATCCCAATTCTGCTGTATTTTACAATCCCTGCACTACCTGTGTCTAACTCATTATAGGGTACAGGAGAATGTGACTGAGTCTGAAATTTGATTACTAGAATCTACTTGTGCTGTAACAGTGACATCAAACTGCTGTTGTGTTGCACCAGCCACGTCACTATTGCTACACAACAACTTAGAATGTCTTAGTGCATGCACGATGAAGCAGCCGCGACAGTGAGAGCTGTCCAGGAAGTGAGCAGCGCTGGAATAAACCACGCTACAGTAAGATCATTTTAAGTACTTGGGGATGTTTTGGGATGCTGGATCAGAATAATAGTTGCTCATGTACACTATAAAAGATTGTGTATGAGAAATCATACACATACAAACCTGTTTTTTGATCTTAATGTTTCCCTTGTAATGAGACCTCTCGAGCTGTGCTCTCAAGGCCTCTTGTTAGCACAGAAACATCTTGATCACAAAACAGCCTTGTGTATGTATGCTCATACACAATCCTCTATGTTTTGTAAAGCACTTTGAGATTAGAGTTGTCAGAACCCACTGAAGTTCTGGGTTCAAGTTCTAGTTCTGGCCTAGAACTTTGCAAATAGTTCTATGGTTCTAATCTTTGTAAGATCTCAAACTCTTTGGTGTAAAAGACTGGAGAAAAAGAACAGATAACGTTAATCAGAGGAGATAAAAGTCCTGCACTCTCAGCAGAGTAATAATATTTCATTACACGTTCAGAAAAAGAGAACAACATTGTGCCTTTCAAAATGCAAATGGCAAGCGTCACCATTCCACGTATCTGGCACATCTGCATATGAGCAGCACGTTCTCATACTGACTCTTTCTAAAACATTTTAGGATGTCATTTCCAATAATTAGTTTATTCTCTAGGCTATCTCTTGTTTCTTAAATGTCTGAACAAAAAACACTTTTCATACAACAGGTGTGAAAATAAATTTGCCAAGATAAACATGTTATCTTGGGCAACATGAACAAGATAAATGAAGTTGGTTACAGAGCATGCTCAGAAATTTATATTCACCTGTAAAGATACTGTAAAACTAGTAATTTTCACTCAAAGTAATTTTAGCGCAAACTCAAATGCAACCATACTTGTGTAAATTAAATTAAACACTGAGCCATTAGCACCACATTCACTATAATGGAAAAAAGTGCTAATAACACGAATTAGCACTAATTTATTTTAGCGCAAATAAGTGCTTCAGTGAAAATAGCCAAAATTATTTGACAGTGAAAATTTCAAGTTCTATTGTACATTCCTGAACATGCTCAGTGACTGATTTCATTTGTTTTGCCCCAAGACACCACTGGAAATAAGGGATATGTGCTGGGCTGTGGTGGAATACATTATTTATCTGCACGAGTGCACACTGACCTCCTTCATGAGCGGCAGAGTGTAGCAGAGCCACAAGTGATGCTGAGGTCAGCGTGCACGAGTGCAGATAAAATAGTGTATTCCACAGACAGCCCAACACATTTATTTATTTATTGAAGATATCGGATTTACAACCTTTGAGTTACAGACTCATTTACAAAGGCTCCACGTCAAAGAACAGTACAGACAAGAGCAGTGGCTGTATTCAGTAGAGAATAACGTAGGGTTTGTATGGTACAATCATACAGACAGACAAAGAGAGGCCTATACAACAAGGTAGCTAGCTATTCAAGTCACCTGAGGTGCTTGTTTTTAGCCACATGCACAAGCTGTCAGAAAACCGACATTGTCATTGATACAATCAATAATGTGCAAGAGTTGCAATATGCAACATACTCAATTTGTACAATGGGGTGAAAGGATATCCCATTGAAATGTGTTGTGTTGTTGGTTTTTGCAGTGTGGTTTCAGTGTGTTTAATATTTATTTCCCTTTGTGTCATATTTTTTAGAGGCTTCTGTTAGTTGAAATGTTTTTCTCCGTGTTAGTTTTAAGTTCTGCATTTCGTTTCTTCGTGATGCTTCTCTTTCTGCTGTTGGTCTTTGTGTTTGCTTGGGTTTTGTTTTCACTTACTAGGTGTAGTTCTGTGTTGAAACATGCTTTCTGTGCTCTTCTGTGTGGGAGTGGGTGTGTTGCATTTGGTTTGGGGGCGGGTCCAGGTGTTTAGAAATTCGCTGCTTTCTGTGACATAGCTACTATGTGAATAAATGCAATTCATTTCACAGTAGCTACATGTATTACTATGGAAGGTCTGCTAAGCAGAGATCAGATGTTCTTTTTTTGTTAGCAGGGAGCATATGCTGTTTTATTCAATGGGATATCCTTTTGCCCCCTTGTATAAATGAGTTTTTATGGCTCATCAGGCCTTTCTTGGTAAACTCTTTCAATAAAGTTAAATGTGAGATGCCATGTATTTTTAATTGAATATACAGTAGTCTAAGTAGTTGACATTGCTTTTTTTCTTTTGTAGGTTTTTACCATTTCTATCACAAATCCACCTAAACATCAGTTGTATAAATCAAATAAGACATGGGCTGACTTAAGATATCATTTTTATCTACATGTGAGGGGATTGGGCTGTTGATATCTCACAAGTGGCAAAGTATTTAGAACCTTCAATACTCAGAACCCATGGATGTTCTAGTTCTAAATTAGAACTCAAGCCCTTGCATTCTGAAAGGGTTCTAATCATTTTAGAACTAGTTCTGATAACCCTGTTTGAGATATTGAGCGTATGAAAGACAGTGCATAAAATGAATTCCATTCTACTTTCCCCACACTGCCAATGTATCATTTACTGGTTTGTAAAGTGCTTTGACATACCGTATGAAAGGGGATATATTAATGCAAAGTCTTAATGATATGGTTGTGTTCCCTATGAAGCTGAAGAGATTGTGGGTCCAAATAAATAAATAAAAGAGATGTGCAAGCTGCGAGGAAAGTCTCCTAGCGTGCCTGTACTCTCCTAAAGTTACAAATAGCCTTCTTTACGTCTGAGGCAGGGCTAGTATTTCACCGAACACAGCTGAATAGTGTGCTCTTCTCAGCCAAGGTAAATTCAAAATGCTCTCCATTAAAACAGGGTTGTAAATACTGTAAATGGGATAATATGCTATTGCCAGAGATAATTTTATGACATCGTTTTTCATGAAAATTGTTTTACACAGTATAATTTTGGAGCTTTGTTGGCTAAAAAAAAAATCCAATAACGTTTAAGAGGAAAAAAAAAACCCGGACCGCTTAGATTGATGCTTCTCATAATGAGGCCTTTATGAGATGTAATACCAACTGTTAATCAATAGACATGCCAGGGCAGCCTCCAATACGACCCTGTAGACTTTTTTAATTAATCCTTATTAAAAATATTGACTTGTTGTGACTGGGGCTGCGACTGGCAGCGCGTTTCATCCTAATTAGGAGGTTAGGCTGTGCTGCTTAGAGTGCAGATTACAGACTAATGATTGTTTTCTTAAAACATGAAAATCAATGGAAGACACTTCCCTCAAACCCGGCTGAGTTCTGCAATTATGGCATATCCGCTCAGGATACTGAGTTGACGCCTGCCAGAACAGCGGGCTTTCTTCCCCCTTGCACACAGATGCACAAACACTTACACACTGGGAGGGTAACTATCATAATTCAATGGATAATGAAGCAACGCATATGCAGGATCTCTCATAGCAGAGTATCTGTTCTGTTTTTTGTTAAATTCAGTATTTATTATTCCTTCTTATTTTTTATGCTGTTCTCCCCTCCCTTAATTGCCATTCCTGTGGCTTCTCCTTTCTTACCACCCTGCTGCTCCTGCAGTACAGCCGGGCACCTTCCCCTTGCATCTGCCCAGCAACAGCCTTGTGGGTGACTACTTCTGCAGAGGGTCTCTGCTGGATGGTGGGGACCCAATGAAGTCACCATGGAGAAAGCACACTTCTTTTATGGGTAGAGTCAGTGCTGCACATGTGGGGGGGGCACATGGAGGATTCTTGCCAGCATGCCCCCCCCCAATTCCATGCAGAATTATCTCTGCGGTAGTATTAACATACATCAGATGTCTCTCTGCTGCTGCCATCACTCAGCATGGAAGGATTCTTGTAATTTGCAATTACCTCATCTAGATGGCACTGCTTTTTCCTCGTATATAATGGAAAGGAAAACTGAGAGCTTTCATTGGATGAGACCTGTTACATGACCTTGCAGTGAAATTGCTCCGTTCATTTTTTTTTTCACATAACTTTTATTACAAACCCATTCTATAAGCTCAGTAACACATGTCAGAGTGTACATTACGTTATAGCTGCTGCCTTTCATTGGTGGTCAAAGAGTCTCAGGCTCGGCCTACAGCCTCATGCCTCTCAAAGCAACCTGGTCAACAGTAGTATAGCTTATAGGCCTGCATCCTTGTGCCCAGTACCAACACCAATGGAGTGCCAATATATCCCATAAAATGTACACCCTGTTGTGTATGTGAGCAATAACCCATAATATGGTGTGCATCATGTGAATAATAACCCATGATATGGTATGCATTTTGTAAGCAACAACATGTGACAGGTTGTGCATTACGTAAGCAATAACTCACTGCACAACACAATACAGCCGAATTGTACCTTCAGGATTTCTTACGGTAGCAATGATGGAGGCCCTTTTCCACTACTTGTGTTTTGTGACACCTTTAAATGGTAACAAGCTTTATTTTACCCACTGCTGTTGGATAAGTGTGGAAAAGTGTATTGCTCATTTTGTCAATTTCGGCAGAACCATCGCCTCCACCAAAGTGGCACAACATTACTGCTGTGATTCAGCTGTTTATGAATGTGTGGTTGATTTGGAACTCCAGTCCCTAGGATACATACTAAACTGGGATAAAGAGTGTGACAGAGGCTGGAAGGCTGAATTCTGGTGAATAGTCAGAATGAGAGGCAAGCTTGATGGTTAAACTGTTGTTTTGTACCGGGACTTGGGAAAGTAGGATTCTTGAGAGTCTGCTGGTCTCCCACTCCCTGCACTGAGGAGATGATGCACTTGTTTCCTTTTGAAAGGGAGGCCTGACTTTTCTGAGGTCAGTGAATGAGCACAGGGCATTTTGTGGGCAACCAGAGAATTGATGGCCCAAAGCCAAGCAGAGACCCATCAACCCTAGCTGGCCTTTGATTCCACATGAAACGTACTGAGTTGAGATCAATATTGTAATTATAACTCTTTAGGGAAAAGAAGTTATTAATTTTTATGTTGATTGTGCGCATGTGCAAGAAACATATTGTGTCAGCTTTCTCCAGAAGCAGGTTGTGGAGCCTTTAAAGGCTTGGCCCGCTTCCCCCAATGCCGTGGCATGCTGCTGCTGACACTAGTTCAGCCAGCGTGCCACAACTTTGTAAACATTTAGCCACTTCAATCGGGGGGTGCCTCTTCATTGCAGTGTCAGCCATTCACTGCATTGAGAGAGCGACCCATCATTGCAGGGTGGAACCTTGAAACACTGATATTGTTTGTGAACATGGCAGTGTCTTGCCACCGTGTTCACAAACAGTATTAACCCCCCCGCCAAGGGGGTGCCGAATTCCCCTCTGCAGCATGTGCCCCCCCCACTGTGTTTGTTTGCCGACGGGGGCCCTAATCCCCGTCGGCTTCAGTGGCCAAGGTTTATGTTGCGGACGGGAACCCCTCCCCATCAGCACTTGTAACCCCCTTTGTTGTCTGCTGACGGGTGCCCAATCCCGACGGCATACAAAGTAAACCCCCTTTGTTTTGTGCCAACGGGGTGCCCAACTCGCCGACTACAGCTGCCCCTCCAAAAAAAGACTCCATTGGCATGCTGGGAGCCCACCCAGTGTACCACATGCCCCTGTAAAATCAAAAACTGTCCTGCGATGTCTTTTTTTTAACCTGTAAAAAAAGAAGCGGTCCTCGGCGGTCTCCTGCCCCCCACAACCCGCACCCACCCACTCGCACTCTGCCTCCCACACCCCTCACCCCATGCTTACCTCCGGTCTGGGCGTAATGATCTTGATGGACGGGAACCCGTCTGCACTCTTCAAAGCCGACCCTGAACTGAGGAAATGCCGAAGCTGTATAATGGAATAAATAAGTTTTTCAACTTTGATGCATATCTCAGGCATTTTGGAATTTTGGCACCAAATTTTCAACATGGGGTTTTTGGGACCCCTCCTCATGAATTCTGGCACTGTTGGCGTTATTCAGCCCCGAAGGTGATTTCGCGGTCACTGCATGGGATTCCTTTAGGAATTAATTAACTAAAACAACAGTGCCAGTGTTCATAGTGAGCTCTCAAAAAAGCCTACTCTACAAATTGGTGGGAAAAATCCCAAATATGCTATTTCTGACGTCCGTTGTGCAGTTGCTATGCACGCGCTCGTAACTTTGTAATTTGCAATATTTTCATGCCAGATTTTCAACAATGGCATTTTTTCAGACCTCCTTGTGAACAATACAGCTGTCATTTTCCACATCCTGGCCTAAATGTGTTTTCGCACTTCTGGTGCAGAATAGCACAGTTGGTGTGGGAAATCAGTGTTCAGGACAGATTAAGAAAATGACAGTGGCACTGTTCATAAGCAGAGGTCCTAAAATGCCTATGTTGAAAATCTGGTGACGATACTCCATAAATTGACTGTGTTACAAGCGTGCATTGCACTGTTTGCACGGACGCTCGTAACTTCACGAATTAATATTTTCACTCCAGATTTTCAACATTGCCATTCTTCTGCACCTCCTTATCAACAGTACAGCTGTCATTTTTCACATCCTGGGTGAAATGTGTTTTCGCAGTTCCAGCGCAGAATAGCGTGGTCACTGTGGGAAATCCATGCTCGGGACACATTATGAAAATGACAATGACACTGTTCATTAGTGGAGGTCCTAAAATGCCTATGTTGAAAATTTGGTGATGAAAGTCCATAAAATGAGTGTGTTACAAATGTGCATTGCGCAGTTTCCACGTATGCTCGTACTTTCGCAACTTTGCAATATTTTCACTCCAGATTTTCAGCATTGTCATTTTGCCACACCTCCTTATGAACAGTGCAGCTGTCATTTTTCACATCCTGGCCAAAATGTGTTTTCGCTCTTCCAGCGCACAATAGTTGCTGTGGGAAATCAGTGTTTGGGACATATTAAGAAAATCACACTGACACTGTTCATCAGCAGAAGTCCTAAAATGCCTATGTTGAAAATGTTGTGATGAATCTCCATAAAATGACATGTGTTACGAGCATGTGTTGTGCAGGTTCCATGCACCCTTGTAAGTTTGCAAATTAGTAATATTTTCATGCCAGATTTTCAACACTGACATTTGTTCACAGCTCCTTATGAACAGTACAGCTGTCATTTTTCACATCCTGGCTGAAATGTGTTTCTGCGCTTCCGGCGCAAATTACCGCAGTCGGTGTCGGAAATCAATGTTTGGGACAGATTAGGATCGAGCGACTGAGAGAGGGAAGGAGTGACCGAGCTCAACTGAGCTCTGTCGGGACTGCTGTGGATTTCTTTGTGAGCAGGAAAAGGCGACAATGCAGGCAGAAGCCCAGTACAAAGGGCAGCCTGCAGCGCCGGGAGACACAGAACGAGCGAGTGAGGGAGAGGGAGTGAGTGAGCTCAACGGAGCTCTGTTGGGACTGCTGCAGATTTCTTTGTGGGCAGAAAAAGGCAGCAGTGCATGCAGGGACTGAGTACAAAAGGGCAGCCTGCAGCGGTGGGAGAAACAGAGCGAGTGAGTGAGAGAGGGGGAGTGAGCGAGCTCAACGGAGCTGAATCATGACTGCTGCGGATTTCTTTGTGGGCAGAAAAGGGTGGCAATGCAGGCAGGAGCCCAGTGCAGAACAGCAGACTGCAGTCTGGCAGAAACTGAACTAGCAAGTGAGGCCAGAGAAGTGGTGGAAATAGCGGGCTCTGTTGGGACTGCTACCAGATTTCTTTGTGGGCAGAAAAAGATGGTGACAGAGGCAGGAGCCCAGTACAAAAGGGCAGCCTGCAGCGCTGGGAGAAACAGAACGAGCGAGTGAAAGAGGGGGAGTGAGCGAGCTCAACAGATGTGTGTCATGACTGCAGCGGACTTCTTTGTGGGCAGGAAAAGGCGGCAATGCAGGCAGGAGCCCAGTACAAAAGGCCAGCCTGCAGAAACAGAATGAGCGAGTGAGAGAGGGGGAGTGAGTGAGCTCAATGGAGCTGTGTTGGGACTGCTGCAGATGTCTTTGTAGGCAGAAAAAGATGCCAACGCAGACAGGAACCCAGTACAAAAGGGCAGCCTGCAACAGCGGGAGACACAGAATGAGTGAGTGAGAGAGGAGGAGTGACTGAGCTCAATGGAGCTCTGTTGGGACTGCTGCAGATTTCTTTGTGGGCAGAAAAAGGCAGCAATGCATGTAGGGGCCCAGTGCAAAAGGGCAGCCTGCAGCGGCAGGAGAAACAGAACGAACGAGTGAGAGAGGGGGAGTGAATGAGTGAGCTCATCGGAGCTCTATCATGACTGCTGCAGATTTCTTTGTGGGCAGAAAAGGGCAGCAATGCAGGCAGGAGCCCAGTACAAAAGGGCAGCCTGCAGCGCCGGGAGACACAGAACGAGCGAGTGAGGGAGGAGGAGTGAGTGAGCTCAACGGAGTTCTGTTGGGACTGCTGTGGGTTTCTTTGTGGGCAGGAAAAGGCAGCAGTGCATGCAGGGGCAGAGTACAAAAGGGCAGCCTGCAGCTGTGGGAGAAACAGAATGAGCGAGTGAGAGAGGGGGAGTGAGCGAGCTCATCGGAGCTGAATCGTGACTGCTGCGGATTTCTTTGTGGGCAGTAAGGATGGCAACACAGGCAGGAGCCCAGTACAGAAGGGCAGCCTGCAGTCCTGGCAGAAATGGAACGAGCGAGTGAGACAGGGGGAGTGAGTGAGGCCAACGGGACTGCTGCAGATTTCTTTGTGGGCAGAAAATGATGCTGACAGAGGCAGGAGCCCAGTACAAAAAGGCAGCCTGCAGCACCAGGAGAAACAGAATGAGCGAGTGAGACAGGGGGAGTGAGCCACCTCAATGGAGCTCTGTCGGGGCAGCTGCAGATTTCTTTGTGGGCAGGGAAAGGTGCCAACGCAGGCAGGAGCCCAGTACAGAAGGGCAGCCTGCAGCCGGGAGAAACAGAAGCGGCGAGTGAGAGAGGGAGTGGCGAGCTCAGGAGGTGTGTCATGACTGCTGCGGATTTCTTTGTGGGCAGGAAAATGCGGCAATGCAGGCAGGAGCCCAGTACAAAAGGCCAGCCTGCAGAAACAGAGTGAGCGAGTGAGAGAGGGGGAGTGAGTGAGCTCAATGGAGCTGTGTTGGGACTGCTGCAGATGTCTTTGTGGGCAGAAAAAGATGCCAATGCAGGCAGGAGCCCAGTACAAAAGGGCAACCTGCAGCAGCGGGAGACACAGAATGAGCGAGTGAGGGAGGGGGAGTGAGTGAGCTCACCGGAGCTCTGTTGGGACTGCTGCGGATTTCTTTGTGGGCAGAAAAAGGCAGCAATGCACGGGGCCCAGTGCAAAAGGGCAGCCTGCAGTGGCGGGAGAAACAGAACAAACGAGTGAGAGAGGGGGAGTGAATGAGTGAGCTCAATGGAGCTCTATCATGACTGCTGCAGATTTCTTTGTGGGCAGAAAAGGGCAGCAATGCAGGCAGGAGCCCAGTACTAAAGTGCAGCCTGCAGCACCGGCAGAAACGGAACGAGCGAGTGTGACAAGGGGAGTGAGTGAGGCCGACAGAGCCCTGTCGGAACTGCTGCAGATTTCTTTGTGGGCAGAAAAAGGCGCCAACAGAGGCAGGAGACCACTACAAAATGTCAGCCTGCAGAGCCAGGAGAAACAGAATGAGCGAGTGAGACAGGCAGAGTGAGCGACCTCAGCAGAGCTCTGTTGGGACAGCTGCAAATTTCTTTGTGGGCAGAAAAAGGTGCCAACACAGGCAGAAGCCCAGTACAAAAGGGCAGCCTGCAGCGCCAGGAGAAATACAATGAGCAAGTGAGAGAGGGGGAATGAGTGAGCTCAACAGACCTCTATCGTGACTGCTGCAGATTGCTTTGTGGGCAGAAAAAGGCAGCAACACAGGCAGGAGCAGAGTACAAAAGGCCAGCCTGCAGCGCTGGCAGAAACGGAACAAGCGAGAGAGGGGGAGTGAGTGAGCTCAATGGAGCTGTGTTGGGACTGCTGCAGATGTCTTTGTGGGCAGAAAAAGATGCCAACGCAGACAGGAACCCAGTACAAAAGGGCAGCCTGCAACAGCGGGAGACACAGAATGAGTGAGTGAGACAGGAGGAGTGACTGAGCTCAATGGAGCTCTGTTGGGACTGCTGCAGATTTCTTTGTGGGCAGAAAAAGGCAGCAATGCATGCAGGGGCCCAGTGCAAAAGGGCAGCCTGCAGCGGCAGGAGAAACAGAACGAACGAGTGAGAGAGGGGGAGTGAATGAGTGAGCTCACGGAGCTCTACTGCATGACTGCTGCAGATTTCTTTGTGGGCGAGAGGGCAGCAATGCAGGCAGGAGCCCAGTACAAAAGGGCAGCCTGCAGTGCCGGGAGACACAGAACGAGCGAGTGAGGAAGGGGGAGTGAGTGAGCTCAATGGAGCTCTGTTGGGACTGCTGTGGGTTTCTTTGTGGGCAGGAAAAGGCAGCAGTGCATGCAGGGGCAGAGTACAAAAGGGCAGCCTGCAGCTGTGGGAGAAACAGAATGAGCGCGTGAGAGAGGGGGAGTGAGCGAGCTCAACGGAGCTGAATCGTGACTGCTGCGGATTTCTTTGTGGGCAGAAAGGGTGGCAACACAGGCAGGAGCCCAGTACAGAAGGGCAGCCTGCAGTCCTGGCAGAAATGGAACCCAGAGTGAGACAGGGGAGTGAGTGAGTCCAACGGGACTGCTGCAGATTTCTTTGTGGGCAGAAAATGATGCTGACAGAGGCAGGAGCCCAGTACAAAAGGCAGCCTGCAGCACCAGGAGAAACAGAATGAGCTAGTGAGACAGGGGGAGTGAGCCACCTCAATGGAGCTCTGTCGGGGCAGCTGCAGATTTCTCTGTGGGCAGGGAAAGGTGCCAACGCAGGCAGGAGCCCAGTACAGAAGGGCAGCCTGCAGCACCGGGAGAAACAGAACGAGCGAGTGAGAGAGGGGGAGTGAGCGAGCTCAACGGAGGTGTGTCATGACTGCTGCGGATTTCTTTGTGGGCAGGAAAATGCGGCAATGCAGGCAGGAGCCCAGTACAAAAGGCCAGCCTGCAGAAACAGAGTGAGCGAGTGAGAGAGGGGGAGTGAGTGAGCTCAATGGAGCTGTGTTGAGACTGCTGCAGATGTCTTTGTGGGCAGAAAAAGAAGCCAATGCAGGCAGGAACCCAGTACAAAAGGGCAGCCTGCAGCAGCGGGAGACACAGAATGAGCGAGTGAGGGAGGGGGAGTGAGTAAGCTCACCGGAGCTCTGTTGGGACTGCTGCGGATTTCTTTGTGGGCAGAAAAAGGCAGCAATGCACGGGGCCCAGTGCAAAAGGGCAGCCTGCAGTGGCAGGAGAAACAGAACAAACGAGTGAGAGAGGGGGAGTGAATGAGTGAGCTCAATGGAGCTCTATCATGACTGCTGCAGATTTCTTTGTGGGCAGAAAAGAGCGGCAATGCAGGCAGGAGCCCAGTACTAAAGTGCAGCCTGCAGCACTGGCAGAAACGGAACGAGCGAGTGTGACAAGGGGAGTGAGTGAGGCCGACAGAGCCCTGTCGGAACTGCTGCAGATTTCTTTGTGGGCAGAAAAAGGCGCCAACAGAGGCAGGAGACCACTACAAAATGTCAGCCTGCAGAGCCAGGAGAAACAGAATGAGCGAGTGAGACAGGCAGAGTGAGCGACCTCAGCAGAGCTCTGTCGGGACAGCTGCAGATTTCTTTGTGGGCAGAAAAAGGCGCCAACAGAGGCAGGAGACCACTACAAAATGTCAGCCTGCAGAGCCAGGAGAAACAGAATGAGCGAGTGAGACAGGCAGAGTGAGCGACCTCAGCAGAGCTCTGTCGGGACAGCTGCAAATTTCTTTGTGGGCAGAAAAAGGTGCCAACACAGGCAGAAGCCCAGTACAAAAGGGCAGCCTGCAGCGCCAGGAGAAATACAACGAGCAAGTGAGAGAGGGGGAATGAGTGAGCTCAACAGACCTCTATCGTGACTGCTGCGGATTGCTTTGTGGGCAGAAAAAGGCAGCAACACAGGCAGGAGCAGAGTACAAAAGGCCAGCCTGCAGCGCTGGCAGAAACAGAACAAGCGAGAGAGGGGGAGTGAGCTAGCTCAACGGACCTGTGTCAGGACTGCTGCAGATTTCTTTGTGGGCAGAAAAAGCCGCCAACAGAGGCAGCAGCCCAGTACAAAAGGGCAGCCCACAGTGCCAGCAGAAACAGAAGGTGCGAGTGAGAGAGGGGGAGTGACCAACTTCAACAGAGCTCTGTCGGGACAGCTGCAGATTTCTTTGTGGGCAGAAAAACGTGCCAACGCAGGCAGGAACCCAGTACAAAACAGCAGCCTGCAGCACCGGGAGAAACAGAACAAGTGAGTGACACAGGAGCAGTGAGCGAGCTCAACAGACCAACACAATCAACATTCGGCATTGACAAATGCTTGTTTTTTTTTACATTTATGCTGGTGCTTGCACAAAGCAGACATGTTGCTATGATAGTGGATTTGAGAGGTGTGTCACTGTCAGTCCAATGCAGGGCAATCTGCAGGGGGTTCAACAGTGTCAGACCAATCAACAGCCAGGCTGATCATATCGCTTTTCAGTGCCTGCTGGGCAGAAACTTTGTGAACTTCAAAGAAAAGAGCAGTCCGAATCACAGGGCAGTTCTTTCCTTTGATCTGCATGATGGCGCCCAGTAAGTACAGCTGATCAGCATTATGATCAGCCTGTGGTCGTCCTCTCCCCAATGGTAAAAACAATTCCACCCTCTGTCAAGTATCCTTCTTACCTCCCAATGCTTCCCATGCACTTTCTGAATTTTTCAATACCATGGTGCACAATCCACAGGCCGACTAGTGCCCCCCCCCAGCCGTGTCCACTGTGGAACACTGGGGAGCCCACCCCTGGTGCCAGAAAATGTGCCTGACAGTGGGTGCACAATTCCCAGTATCAGTACCTGAAATAAAGAAAATTGTCCCTCATAGTTTTTTTTTATTTTTTTCCCCTCTGCCAAGTATCCCACCCACCTTCCACTGCTTTCTATGCCCCTTCTATATTTTCTGACACCGGGGTGTCCAATCCCCAATGCCGGTTACCACCCCCAACCCTGCCTGTTTCCACTGTGCAGCACCAGAGCAGCCCAGCCCTGGTGCTACCAAACATGACACCGACACAGGGGTACCCAATTCCCAGTGTTGGTACCTGATATAAAGAAAACCATCCCTCATAGTCTTTCTTATTTTTTTTAATGCTGTAAAATAGAAAATGGTCCATTGATGTCTGTTAGCATCGTTGCTCCCCACTGCTGTTACTTTCTCCCCACCCGACCTCCCCACTCATCATCCACCACCTCATCCCTTACTCACCTACCTGTGGTCTAATGCTGTAGTCCTCTCTGGACACATCTTCATTCTTTAACACTGGACTAGGAATGGAGGAAATTGGGTATGTGGTCAGTGTATTTCAATGTGTTTTGAACTTGTACTCATAATTTGGTCACTTTTTAATATTTTTTCCCCAAAAATGTTCAACATGGCCTTTTTGGGACCCCATCTCAGGAATGAGGTACGTGAAATTCTTCAAATCCCACCCAAAAGGTGATTACACGTTCACCTCACAAAATCACCTTGTGGGCAGGATTTGAACATTTTCACCTATCAGGTTCATGAGGCTGGGTCATAAAAAGACTATGTTGAAAATCTGGAGTCAAAATATTAAGAAACACAAGAAGGTGCAGTGGAATTTTTCAATGCTCGCTCATATCTTTGGTAATTTTCAATATTTTGACCCCAATTTTTCAACATAGCCATGTTTCACACCACCTCATGAACATGACTGGTGTCATTTTTTTTAAATCTTGGCCAAAATGTGATTTCGCACTTGTGTAGTACAATGACATATCGGCCAGTATTTTATAAAAGATACCTGTCATGTTTAAAATAAGGGGTCATAAAAAGACAACATTGAAAATTTGGGGTCAAAATGTCACTAATCAAAGAATTTATGAAGAAACAGTGAATTGTTTTCAACATTTATTCATAATATTGTGATGCGTATAGATTCTGGTCCCCAATTTTCAACATAGCCCTCCTGTTTCCCTACCTCATGAACATGGCAGGTGTAATTTTTCAAATCTTCTCCTACGTGTCAGTGGCTCAGTAGGTAGCACACTCGTCTCTGAGGCCGGGAGATCAGAGGGCTGTGGGTTCAGTTCTCACATCTGGCACTTGAGTTAATATCCCAGTACTGACACTGTAGTGCAGCATAAGAGGGGTGCTGCACTTCTGAGGTGCCGTCTTTCAGATGAGACATTAAACTGAGGTCCCATCTGTCTGATTGGTGGTAGTTCAGGTGGATGTTAAAGATCCCATGGCACTTATTGAAAAGTGTAGGGAAGTTTTATGAACATCAACTGAACAGAAAAGAAAACGAAAATGATACAGAGAAAAATATAAACACAAAATAATTAAGTAACAGGAAAATCAGAATCAGTTATCCAAGGTAATAGTGTCCATAATTCCAACAAAGAGTCAGACGGCAAATGCTCTGCCTCTGAAAAATATATAGCCTTCAAGTCATTTCGATCCTTGAATAATGGTAAGAAGAGGCGCATCCTGATTCTGTAAATTAAACAGACAACAAGCATTCCACACATGCCATTTGATTATTACAAAATCAAATTTAACTATTAATATTCCAATGAGACCAAGTGAGGGGAAAAACATACATCAAATTGTCATAAGTAATGAGAGCAAACAAGGGTTCACACCATCTGGCAGCTAATAGAGTCCAAAAGAAACAATAAATGTACATAAAACAAAAGGTGTGAAATAATTTCTTCTTGTTGCTGACATTGGTCTGGAACAAAATCTGTCCTGTAGTGATTTGTGTTTATGATTTACATTTTAGCGTTGATACGTTCATAGCAGCTAAGCCAATGCAAGTCCCACATCTTTTGGGGAACCCTAGAATTATGAAGTAAAGTGAGCAAAGCAGGGAGATGTTGCGTAGGACATTTGGGAAAAACAACAATCTCCAGACATACACAGTCCACTAAATACTTATACAATGATTTACTGGAGACAGTTATTAGCATATGGCTAGTAATCTGCCAGTGTTTCAAACCAAAAAAACTATCCCTAACATAAGCAGAAATCTGGGGAGAATGTGTTAAAACCGTCAATTTGTTAAGTTCCCATTTATGAAACCAAGGACCACAGGATTCAAGAAACCAAGGTTCCCAACCTCAATCTTGGTTAACCAGCAGGGGTCTAATATTATGAAACAAGAAAAAACTAGTATAAAAAAATACAGGTTGGACCATAGCTAGGCCTCCATCCCGAATAGGGAGATAGGTGATCTGACGTTTAATGGGTTCAGGCGGCTACCCATAGGGCTTGAAAAAAGAGACTAAGTAATCTGGTTTCAAATTGCGGGGAGGGAACTATAAGCCAGAAAGAGAAAAGTGGAAGCAGAAAGGTTTTAATGATGTAAATCCTTTTTCTTACTCATCTGCCATGAATTCCAACGGCAACCATAGTCTGAGCATAATCTAATTTGGGAGTCCAGTTAAGGACATCAAGGACCAGTACTGTATAAAATGCCCAAAATCCTAATAGGGTCATCACAAAGTCTAATGTCAACAGAAGACTCATCTACAAAAGAGGAACCTAATCTCGGCCTACACATTTATCAAGATTATGGATGCGTGAAACAGCCCCAAACTTGGAACAATGCCATAATGCAGAATGCACGAGGCAACATTAGCCACCATGAGACTCATATCGTCTGCATAGGCTAACATGGAATATGGGGCTGAGGGAAGTGGCATAATTGTTGGGGCCGAATTAATAGAACGAAGTAAGGGATCAAAAAAAAAACATATAAAAGTGGACTAAGAGGACAGCCCTGTCTAACCCTCTGTGTAGAGGAAGCATAGGGCCCTTCCATCCATTGACCAGTGGGACAACAGTTGCAGACCGATATAGCAACCGGAGTCTAGTCAGGGTATAATCAGGTACTTTATAATATCGAAGAGTAGACCATAAAAAATCATGATGTACAGAATCAAAGGCCTGCCGTTGGTCCAGTGAGAATATAAAACCATGTAAAACATTAGAATTTCCACGTTCAATCATTTCTCTAAGTAAAATTAGATGGTCCTGAATACATCTCCCAGGGACACTGCAAGATTGTGCAGTAGAAATCACATATATGGCCAATTTAGAAAGTCTGGGGGCCAAAATTTTGATCAATATTTTAAAATCGGTATTTAAGAGGCATAAAGGTCTCCAATTGGAGAGCAATCTTCTATCCCCTTTTTTATGTAAGTAAAATAAACAACCCATGTTAAAGTCTAAAGGAAGATGTTCGCACTGTAGAATAGAATTATAAACAGTAGCCAATTCAGAACTCAGGTCAGCAGAAAACAATTTATACAGCTCACTGGAGAGACCATCCAGGCCTGGTGTCACTCTTGGACGTAAAGACTTGATTACTGCTTCAATTTCATGTGCTTGTATCTCAGTATCTAACATATCTACAACAGAAGAAGATACATCACAAAGTTGTAAAAAGGAAAAGTAGTCCATTATGGATGCAGATGGCGGGGTATGGACCAAACAGTTTTTGTGTATAACAGGTAACACGGTGCCTGATATCCAAAATATCAGTGAGCTCGGTGAAACTGTCATCAAACAGCGTGAGTAAAGGTTTTACTCTACTGTTCGCCGATAGAAGCATATGGACGTACGCGTCATCGGGTACCAGAGGTCCCAAAACGCTGTTGATGCTGAACAGAAGTAGCCTTCAGAAGGTGATAATCCATCATGCGCCTTAAGAGTACTTATTTGGGTGGAAAAATCATGGCCAGTTTCATGAGATAAAGTAAGTAATTTTGAAGTCGTCGTCTGTTAGTGTAATAAAGGAAATACAATGAATCATGATGATGTTTACTAAATTTTTAAATAAAGTTCGAGTCCAGATTTCGATCCCGCCACCAATCCCAGGGGCATCATATAAAAAATACAGTCTTTTTACTGATATACTCAGTTAAGTGACTTAACAAACATGAATCAGATAACAGGGAAGCATTCAGTTTCCAAATGCCAGGGCCAAAACGAGATGTCAAGGAAAGGCCAAGAAATAGATAATAAATTATGATCCAAAAATTCCGCAACTTGAATTACAGCATCAGAAAGTTGGAGGTGGGAAGAAATTAAAAAAATCAATACGGGTGCAAGGGGCCTTGTGGTGAAAGTAGGAGTATACAATTCAGAAAAGATAAATATGCATCCTCTGTAAACCTGTAGAATGGAGCAATTGTTTCAGAAAATTCGTGTCACAAAACAACTTAGTAGTCTTTGAAGTAGAAGACTTATCTTTAGTGGATAACCCACAATTGAACTCACCCCCAAAAATCACATGCATTGATGTGTATAAATAGGGTTGAATCAGTTTCAGTAGTTCAATTCTGTTAGATTTCAATTGAGGGGCATAAATATTAATAATCCGGAAAGGGACAGAAGAAATCAAAATATCCAACAACAGAAGCCGACCCCGGTAGACATCCAACAGTTTAACAACAGTAACATCAGGTATACTAAATAAAATACCCAAACCAGAACAAGAGTCCTGTCCAAAGGACCAAAAAGAGAGCCCAGAGGTCCAGGCACGAGTGGCCCTGGAAATTTCTGGAAGAGCATGAAACGTATATCTTGCAAAAGATGAGACCAGCTGTCAAGCCAGATAAAAAGGAAAAAACTGCATCTCTCTTAGCATGCTTCTTTATACTGTTAACATTAACAGTATGCACTGAGAAAGCAGAAGACATGAAACGGGAAAGTGAAAACAAAAACACAAAAGTCATCTTAGCCTACCTTTCCTAGGGGTACCTTCCCTATGTTTCAGTTTTGCCTTAGCTTTCCTTTTTTGAGAACCAATATTATCAATGGGTACTTCAGTGTCCATAGTCACATCAGGGTGGGAGGAAAGAACAGAGGACGTATCAGAGTCCGTGTTGTCCTGAGGGTGGCGTAAAACCTCAAATTTATTCATATGAGTCACAGTAGAGGATTTCAGGGCCTTAGAAGAGGAGAAGTCCCCTTCTTAGATCCTCGTGTAACTCTAACAAAAGGTTCGGGGGGGGGGTCCATGGAAGACCCAGAAATACTAGACAAGACAGGAATAGGGACCTCTTCTGAGGTAGAAATAGCAAGATCAGAAGAAGGGGGAGGGAGAGCTGTAGTAAAGGTCTGTGGTTCCAAAACAGGAGCAGACCGTTCGTGTAAAGTAGAAGAGGGGTCAACAGCAGGTACAACAGGGTGAGGGAGGGGTACACGTTGAGGTCTAGAAAGAGTGTCAGATAAACAAGAATGTTGTGCAACAGTAATAATCAAACGTTGTTCTTCCCCATCAGCAAGAATCGGGGAGTTGTGAGCTGCCCAAGTACAAGTCTGGAAAGTGTGCCCCAATTTGTCACAAAGGACACAAAGAGGTTCATCCACACATTGGGAACCTGCATTGGCCAATGTTACCACAAACAGAGCATTTAATCTTGTCACAGACACTATTGATATGATTCTGAGAGCCACATCTGTAGCAAGCTTTAGGCTGGCCAGAAAAGAACTCCTGTCTTTCCCAAGCATAAAGCTGTTCGGAGATGCTGTATTCCAACCTCCAGTGCGCGACAACCCTCGCTTCCACCCACCTGTCCAGATATTCTCAGAATCAAAGATAGCCTCTGGGTCAGAAAGGACAGTACATCTTTGCTTTAACCAGACAGTAATATCATTAAGACTGACACCTTCGTTACGAAACAATATAGTAACAGTTTTCTGAGTAGGTTTAGTTAAGAGAATGGCATTAAAAAGTGACTATAAAGGAGAAGTTTTAAGCTCCTGATATTTTCTCCAAAACTTTTCTAAACCAGTGATAGTTTTAAAACTAATATCAAAATGAGACTCTGAAGAAACATGAATTAAGGCACGAATCTCAAAAGCGGCAAATTGCATAGAATCCTTCAAAAGAGTGCGACCTACAAAAAAATCAGTCAGGAAAGTCAGGTAAGCCCCCAAATAATGCAGCCAACAGCGTTGTGTCTTTTAGCTTGATGTACAGGGGTTGAAAGCATGCAGCATAAGTTTTAGGGACGAAGCTAGAAGTAGCAGGAACTGGACGAGACACAGGGTCCCGAGAGTCCGTTGTTCTTGAGGCGCCGAGAAGCAGGACCAAATTGCAAAGTCGGGTTCTGAGTCAGAAGAAGTCTAGTTGGCAAAGAAAGATCAAGAGAAGCAGCAGAGTCTTTCAAAACAGGAGAAGGCCAGCAGTTTGTCAGTGTCAGGTGGCCCTGGTACAGATCGGGAAGAACAGAGCATGAAGTCCCAATGGTGGATCCTTCTCCCACTGGCCGCTTCCATAGCCGACTCAACAGACCAGTCCGTCGTGTGCAAGGCTTCAGGGAGCAGAAGCAGGCACCTGTACAGAAGAAATTTCTGGAGAAAGCTGAGCAAGAGGTGCAGTCAGTACAGGCGGTAGGGAGTGAGGAGGGTCCGTAGCAACAGGCAAAGAATGCGGAAGTGTCAGGATCGGTGAAGAGACAGTAAAATAATCTTTCCCAGACGGTGAGTCAGTAGCAGCAGGTACAAAACCAGACTGAGGCTTAAGGGCTAGCAAACGCTGTCTAGCAGTGAAATAACGCTGTTCCTCAATTTTAAGTAACATATCTACATCCATAGAAACAGGAGGAGGAGAAGATTCATGTATATCCATAGTAGCAGGGCTAGAAGACATTGTAAGCACAGTTTGAGGAATAAATGAAGGATCCACAGGCAAACACTGCACACAGGTATCCACAACAGCAGCAGGGGGAGTATCCAAAGGCACAGAAGAACCATATTCAGTAGATTGCAGCACAATAGGCATAGAAGATGGGGTCTCTCTCTCAGAACAGAGACAGGGGAAGAGACCAGCTCCACTGCCTCCAACACCTCCATGTCCTCCACAGCATGTCCAGCGGCAGCCATCTTGGTCCCACATGAAAATGGGACCCCTCTGCTAACAGGAAGCAGAGTAGGGGAATTTCCCCGGTGTCCTGGCCAAATTTTCCTCATTCACTAAAAATACCACCAACAGCTTAATCTGGTTCAAGGTCAGTTGGCATTTATTTGTATCCCCCTCCCCCGGGTTGTGCCTAAAAATAGGCAGGACTTGTCTAGTGCACTTACCCGGTCAACAAAAACTAAATAAATAAATAACATGTTTTCACATTTGCTCCACAAAGTCTCCTTTCGAATGGGATTTAAAAATATTCCATCTGCTGTGGTCATAAGGCAAATTCATAAAAAGATGTTGAAAATTTGGGATCAAAATGTCAAAAGAACAGCCAAGTTATGAGGAAACATTGTATATTTTCAATGTTTACGCATCATTTTGAACTTTTTAAAGGCAAGTTACATATAATAGAGATTTTCACCCCCAGATTACTCATTAATCATTTGTCGAAGAAAGTTTTATTTTAGCAGCTGCCATTATTTTAATTTTGAAAGTTCGAGAATCATGAAGATGGCGATAGTGCATGGCTCATTCAGTGTGAAAGTGTGACCAGACCGCTTTGCTGCAATACATTTGTTTGCAGCAACCGCAGCAAGCGTGCAGTGCAGCACTTTCACACCAAATGGAGCCTGCAACCGTCCGCCACTTTCCGACTCCTGAACTTTTCAAAATTAAAATAAGGCAAGTAGCAGCCGCTAAAATTAAGACTTTCCTTTGCAAAAAGCTTAATCGGGGGGTAAGCCTTTGGGGGGTGGGGGCCTCTATTACTTGGACAGCTTTCCTTTAAGATTTTGATCCCAAATGTGTAACCTAGTCCTTTTGTTATTCCACCTGATGAACATGACAGGTGTCATTTTTCAAATCCCCTTTCGAAACATGTTTTCACATCCTGCTGTGAAATCACCTTTTGTACAGGATTTTAAACAATCCACCTGTCATGATTATAACATGGAATCATAAAAAGACTATGTTGAAAATTTGAAGTCAAAATGTGAAAAAAATACTTAAGTTATGAAGAAACGTTGAGTTGTTCTGATATGTACTCGTAAGTGTATTTTTGCAGATTTTGGCCCCTTAATGTTCAACATACCCCTTGTGTTACCCCACCTCATGGACATGACAGGTGTCATTTTTCAAATCCCTTCCAAAACATGTTTTCGCAGTTGCACTGTTGAGTCGCTTTTCGGATAGGATTCTAAAAAGACCACCTATCTTGATCATAACATACTAACATACTAATTGCCAGCAGATTAGGCCTTGCTGTCTATCGAGTCTGCTCGAACATCTATCAGGTCATAAAATTACTATACTGAAAATTTGGGGTCAAAATGTGGGAGCCCACTAAAAATTAGATATTGCCTCTCAACTGGCCTATCCTGTAAATACAATCAAAACATCCATAAAAGCAGGACACCACTTGAAAAGGGGGATACTGCATCTGATCTGGTCTATCCTGCTTAGAGAAATAGTAAAAATTTGTAAAAGTAGGACCCCACTGAACTATGCATCTATACTAGGAAAAATACTCTGTAAAAGCTGGACCCCACAGAAAATGTAACTTGCCCTTCAGCGAAGCTATCCTTGGAAAATACATTATGAAAATAGGTAAAAGCAGGGTCAAATCAAAAACAAAATACTGCATCTTGTCTGTGCTATCCTAGGTAAATACTGTGTGAAAAATGGGAAAAGCAGGAACCCACTGAAAACATGATAGCATCTGACCTGTGTTATCCTGGGTAAATACAGTACAAAAATGTGTCAAAGAAGGGCCCCATTGAAAATGAGAAATTGCATCTCAGCTGGGTTATCCTGGATAAATATACTGCAAAACTGTGTAAAAACAGGACCCTACAGCACAGCCCCATTGAAAAGGAGGCGCTGCATCTAAGATGTTCTGTCCTGGAAAAATACATTATAAAAGCAGGACCCGACTGAGAACAAGATGCTGTATCTCACCTCTACTATCCTGGCTAAATGCAATATAAAACTGTGTAAAATAAGGACCACACCATAAATGACATATTGCATCTCATCTGGTCTATCTTGGGTAAATATTTAGTAAACATGTGTACAAGCAGAAGCCAGTACAATAGCAATGTAAGCTGTGAACACACGGCATTGACAAATTAATGTTACTGCATGTTTAGTTTCACTTTCTGTTTTGCATCTCTTTCCATGCTTTGGTCTGGCTGTGTTTGCTCATCTGCTCGTTGCTGGGACCCATATAAATTTCCAGTTCAGCAGCCAATCAGATTCCTTCTTTTGAGTAGTATGACTCTACCAAGGTTTATAGTTTTGAAGTAAACCACTTGCCTACCCTTTCTACATATTCTATATATATATATATATATATATATATATATATATATGTGTGTATATATATATATATATATTCTGTAAGTTATGAATAACTGGAGGCTAGGAGAAGCTGGGCTGGGAGGATGTGGGGGAATGGGTACATGTATGGGAAACAGGAGAATGGTAATTTGCAATAGCTGTGGGGCAGCAGTCTTTCTGGGGGTGATGTGGAATAAAGGGGGATGTCCTGTGTGTAACAGCCTGGAGCAGCTAAGGGCTGAAATAAGGCTGCTCAGATGGGAGCTGGGAAGGATGGTGTGGGAAGTCAAAGGAGCAGAGCAGTGGAGGGAAAGGCAATGGGGTGATGCCCAGGAGAGTGACGCCATAAGGCAGGGGATGGGAGTGGGAAGGAGTACCCAGTATTCAGGAGTATCTCTTCCTCAGAGGACTAGGGAGCCCAAGGTGAAGGAATGGCAAGTAGTAAGGGGAAGGTTTGGGAATGTGAGAGCTGCATCGGGGATGGGAATTTCTAAAGGGGTGCCTTTATTGAACAGATTTGCACCATTTTCTGGAAGGAGGAAGAGGTCAGCAGGAGGTGAGGTAGGAGGTCAGGTTCAGCCAGGGTTGAGAGCAGGATTACAGAGGAGGGGGGAGGGAACTAATCAAGCTGGGCAGGGAAGAATATGCAGGCAAAACGGAGTGGAGGATGGGGGAGGGAGAGAAAAGGAACAAAGGAGGGGAGGGAAAACTGAAAGCAGATACAGATAGTCATAAGAGGAGGAGTAAATTGGGAGATGGAAAAACATTTATAAGGATAAATTGTGGATGTGTAGATAACTTCGCCAGGGTGCAGAGGGAGCAGTTAGGTGGGGAAGCAGCTAGTACTGAAGGTAAGAAAGAAAGGATGGGGAGCACGGATGCAGGGGATGGAAGCGTGGCAATCATAGGGGACTCCATAATTAGGGGTATTCACTGGGGAAGGAAAAGGGACTCAAATGCAAACAAAAGGGTGGTTTGTATGCCGGGGATGACAGCGGGGAAGGTGGGCCCAAGAATAAGGGAACTAGTAAGGGAGGGTTGGAGGAAAACCTAATTTAGTTATACATTTGGGAACCAACGACCCAGCTGGGGAGGAGGTTGAAATAGTGCAAAGTAGATTCAGAGAGTTAGGGAATATCTGCAGGGAGGAAGGAAGTTCACTGGCCTTCTCAGAGGTGATAACAGTACCAAGAGCCAGCACAGCTAGGAAAAGATGAATAGAGGATTTTAATGACTGGCTGAGGAAATGGTGCAGGGAGGAGAGGTTCATCTATATTGGGGACTGGGAGAAGACCTACACCTCAGTAGGGAGGGTTCTAGTATACTCAGGGACAAGCTGGGGGAATACATAACCACTACACTTAAACTACTTGGGGGGGCAGTGGGTGAGCAGACCCACAGACTCCAAGAGGAGGTGGTCAGTAATCCCCCCAGTGATGAAAAAGGTCTGGAGAGAGGAGGAGAAGGTGGAAGGGGAAAATACACAGTTAGCAAAGGGTAAAGGGGGTGAGAAAAACATAATAAGGGTATGTGGAGGGGTGCACACAAAGGGGATAAATGTGAATAGAAGAAAAGAGGGAAGAGAAGGAAGGTCAGACTCTAGTTGGAGGGTGGTGTCTCTGAATGTACGGAGTCTTGGAAACAAGATGGATGACCTGTAGACACTATTAATAGACAGGAGTGTGGACATAGCTACAGTAACCGAGACTTGGGCAACATCATACCATGACTGGGACCTTGCCATCCCTGGATATAAACTATGCAGGATGGACACAGTAGTCGGGAAGGGGGGAGGGGTGGCAGTTTGTAACTTCAGATTCAGATTCATATTCAGAGGGAATAACTTGCATGAGGGAGGAGTCAGAGGAAGAGGAAGTAGAGGAATTATGGGTTCAGTTAAGGTCCAATAGAGGGAGAAGGGTGAGGTTGCAGGTGGTTTACAGACCACCCAATCAAGATGAGAAGAGAGACAGGGAACTGATCTCACAAATATTGGAAGCTGCAGGGAAAGGAGAGGTGGTAATTGTGGGGGACTTCAACCTGTCCAAGGTGGACTGGAGTATACCATCCTCAACATGTGCTAAGAGTCAGATGATCCTGGAAGGACTGCAGAGTGGGTTCCTGACTCAGGGCGTCACTGAACCAACAACAGCTGAGGCAATTCTTGATCTGGTGCTCACAAATGGGGAGCATGTACAGGAAATAATGGTCAGGGTGCCACTGGCGGGAAGTGACCATTGCACAGTGTGGTTCCATTTGGATATGGGCAGAGAAAGCATCCCAACTAAGACCAAAATCTTTGATTTCAGGAGGGCGGACTTCAGGAAAATGGGTGAAGTTCTAAGGAGCCATCTGGTGGGCATCAGAGCAGATATGGAGGTGGACCTAAAGTGGTCCATCATTAAGGAAGGAATACTGGTTGCCACAGATGAGTGTGTTAGAATCAGGTGGAAGAACACAAGGGCCAAAGCGCCCAGCTGGTTCAGTTCCAGGGTTGCCAAGGCAGTAAGGGAGAAGAGGTTGGCCTATAGAAAATTCAGGAAGACCAAGAGGGAGGTGGATAGGTAAAATTACCTAAGGTTGACTAGTGAGGCAAGTAAGGAAGTCCGGCGAGCAATGGCACAGAAGGCGCTTCAAATAGCTGAAGGAATTAAGAAGGGGGAGAAGGCTTTCTTTCACTATTTAAGTGAGAAAAGGGACAAGAAGGAAGGGATTGTTAGGCTTAAGAAAGGGGTGGAGTGGGTGGAGGATAATGGAGGAAAAGCAGAGATACTAAATGAATACTTCCGTTCTGTCTTCACCAGGGAGAAGGACGGACCAGTGCCTTCAGGAGGGAAAAGAGGAGCTGGGGAGGGAACACAGACATAGTGATAGAGGAGAATAGAGAGGAAGGTCTGCTGGCATTGAAAGTGGACAAATCCACCAGGCCCGGACAAGAGTACATCCAAGGTACTAAAGAAACTGGCTGAGGAGCTGGCAGGGCCACTAGCAGACCTATTTAATAGTTCACTACAGTCAGGCGTGGTACCACAGGACTGGAGAGCAGCACATGTAGTGCCCTTTCACAAAAGTGGTCCCAAGGATGATCCAGGGAATTACAGACCAGTCAGTCTGACCTCCATTGTGGGCAAGCTCATGGAGACAATACTAAAGGAAAGGTTGGTGGAATATATAGAGGAACATGGTCTCCAGGATGAGAGGCAGCATGGGTTCATGGGGGGGGAGATCATGTCAAACAAATCTGACTGACTTCTTTGACTGTGTCACTAAGACAGTAGACAGGGGCAAAGCGGTAGACATCCTCTATCTTGATTTTAGCAAGGCCTTTGACTCTGTGCCCCACAAAAGGTTGATCAGAAAGTTGGTGGATCTTGGAGTTAGGGAAAAGATGGTCAGTTGGGTGGAAAACTGGCTGAGGGACAGAACCCAGATAGTGGTGGTAGGGGGAGAGTTATCTGGCACCAGAGAGGTAACCAGTGGGGTCCCACAGGGCTCTGTGAAGGGCCGGTGTTGTTCAATGCCTTCATCAATGACATTGGGGATGGCATTAAAGGCAAAATGTGCCTATTAGCAGATGACATCAAGCTCTGTGGGAGAGTGGACACAGTTGAAGGAATATGGGACCTTCAGGAAGATCTGGGAAAGCTGGGGAGGTGGTCCAGGATCTGGCAGCTTGGCTTCAATGCCAAGAAATGCAAAGTTATGTATATTGGAGCCAAGAATCCCAGGACACAGTATTACCTGGGTGGAGTCTGAGTATCTGCATCAGAGGAGGAGAAGGACCTGGGAGTGATGCTCACTAGTGACCTGAAGCACTCCACGCAATGCAAGAAAGCAGCAGCAAAGGCAAACAAGATGCTGGAAAGCATAGCTAGGGGGATCAGTAGTAGGAAAGAGGAGGTTATACTGCCCTTGCACAGGTCACTTGTAAGGCCGCATCTAGAGTATGGAGTTTAGTACTGGTGCCCACACCTCAAAAAGGACATTAACCTGCTGGAGAAGGTACAGAGGAATGCTACGAAAATGATAGCCAGTCTGCAGGGCAAGGCATACGAGGAGAGGTTGAGGGCACTGAACATGTACTCCCTGGAAGACAGGAGAGAGAGAGGAGACATGATTGGGACATTCAAGTACTTGAAAGGGATAAATAAGGTTGATAAGGAGAGTCTCTTTAAGCTGAGTGGCAACCATATCACAAGGGGGCACAGTCTTAAGCTGGAGGGTGGGAGGTTTAGAAGGGAAGTCTGGAAGCACTACTTCACAGAGAGGGTGGTAGACACTTAGAATGCGCTGCTGGAAGATGTCATCTCATTGAAGACAGTGGGCAGCTTTAAGAGGGGCTGGGATAGGCATGGGGAAAGGTAAGAATCATGGGTAGGGAGGATGGGAGGAGTGGGGAGGGAGGGCAGGGATATTAGCTCAAACTGTGGACCCTGCAATACCAGCAGACTTGTTAGACCAAATGGCCTTTCTCTGCTGGCTTCTTCGTATGTTTGTATCTTTTCCACCACCGAGGAGTGCTGGGATGTGGACAGTTGTGGAAGAGGTGACAGAGGGATAAAATCACAGAAAAAAAATAAGTGTGAGGAATATTTAAGAATCTGAACATGAACGAACCTCTGAAGTCACAGATTAAATGTGGAAAGAACATACAGAATACTGGTTGGACAACCATGCACAACCAGCCTGTGCTGCCACAGAGGGATCTGATTACATCAGACTCTAAGAGCGAAGCTTGAGAGGTCCAAAGCAATCAGACGCCCGATGTGGCAACACAGGCTGGCCGGGCATGTGGTTGCCTAACCAGCATTTTTCATAGAGTATAGTTATTAGAGTTAGGGGCGCCCTGAATGAGAGGTGAAAATGAAAGTGGGTGCCATCTTGAGACTTGCGCTGAAATTAGTTTTTAATAGCAGTCATGTTTTAAAAGCAGCAAGATTTAAAAAAAAAAAGAAAACAAAGTTGCCACAGGACTTATCCGTGTTTGTTCTGTTGTGAGTTTTTGTTGCATCAGTCTTCCCTCTCCCACACCCAGTGGTGGCGGCTTGGCAGCTTGGTTAAAAAAAAAACACTGTGCACATGGTGGTTCTCAGTGCAGGTGGTTCTCAGATTTCCATCTGCTATGTTCTTGTACAACAGAAGAGTACAACCATGTTCCGTGACTTTTGAACTGTGGTACAACTTTTCAGCAAGGATGGGAATCCATGCTGAATAAGGGCCCCCTATACACTATAACATCTTTAATTTTCATATACCTTCTATATTACACTTCCTGCTTTTTATTTATTTATTTAAAATTTGGTGACCGGGAGAGACACGCTGAGCTGGAGCTTGTCTACAGATGTGTCCTATGCGAGGAGATACAAGGGAAGTGAAGCAGCAGTAACAAATGTAGTGAAAACAACAGGTGCCTGCCTGTACAGGAACAATAAAAATCAAGGGACAAGTAATAAATTCCTGAAGAAAACCAAAACATTGCAGAAAATGTACAATACATACATTACAGGGGTAGCGAGAATGAGAGCTAAGGGACTGTGCTGCATATGAAAGCCGAGATGCTTGTAACAAAACTGGGGGGGGTATAAAAACACACAGTTACACTGTCTTTGTTTAAGTTATACAATAGGGTAGGTGCCAAAGTGACAAAATGGGTAAGAAGTGAAAGTGTAAGGGGTTGGGGGGTTGTAAGGATGGAGAGATGAAGATGGCTAGCTGCAGAGGCCTGCTTTTGAGAAGTGTGATTTTACTTTTTCATACTATTATAAATCACAAGCGTGATTTCAGCCAATCAGTGTGCAGAGCCACCGTACCTCTGTGTACAGTGTACTCTCCTGCATGAGCATCAGGAGAGAATGCTGCACTTCAGTGACAGGGAAAGAGGCACAATGAAATAAAATAAAGATTCTAAACGTACTACAGATCACTGGAGCGAGACGCAAGCGTTTTACAGTAAGACAATAGGTCCGCACAGACTTTCAGGGTTACAGTTCATGGCTCTGCTGCAGAATGCTCGTACTTTTATAAGAAACTGGTATTGGTTTATGACTAAAGGTATTCCCCCCACATGTGGTAGCATGGGACAATGAGTATGCCACACTGTTATAATGATCCTCATATATCTATTTCTGTACTGCAAACCAAGAGCTGATATATTTTTTTTTTATTTCAATAAAATCAATAAACAAATAAAAAGATAATCGAGCCTCCAAGGGATATTTCTTATGGTATAAAGTCTGTCCTGAGGTTTGGGCAGACAGAAATACTCAGCTTCATTTCACAGTCCTCTAGCCCAAACTTCACACATGGAGTCTCTCACACTATAAGAGACATCCCTCGGACGTCCAGGTAACTTATAACATTAAGATATTAGTAGTTTCATTATCCCTTAAATATCATTGGCTCTGCATGCTTGTCTGCACTTGGCACCACAATTCTCTATGACATCATAATCATTTCCAAAGCAACAGACTACGATGTCACAAGCAGAGGATTATGATGTCCGGCATACAAGCAGCCAGAACAGATGACGTCTAGAGGAACTGGGGTCTTATTTTCATGTTAATGTGCATAATTTGAAAGAAAAAGACGGTGCTAAATAGAGGAACTAGGACAAGCTGAAATGTATCTAGAAATTAATTTTCACCTTAGTTATTTTCTTTGGATCCAAAGTAGAGGTGGCTGTAGCCTGCCGTCACCTATTAACAGCCAATCATGGTAGACATCCATTTCAGTTGTCTGTTGTGACTGGTCTAGAAACAGCGGGGGCTGGCAGGGGCTGTATTTATCTGTAACTAAAGAAAATAATGTCCAAATAAACTATACATAAGTATTTTTTTAGCTTATAAAATGGGCTACGTAAATCCTGTAACCTGATTGGTCAAAACACATCACATGACCATTTATTATTTTCTCACAACCGCACACCTCACCTGAACTGCATATTTTTTAACCAAAAAATAACAATTTTAAAAGTGGGACACCCTCCAGGGTGTGTGATCATAAGGGAATAATGCCCTTCACATGGGGTTATAGCACTCAGCTGTGCCTTGTACCAAAGAACCACCGAAGGCATGCATTATTCTCTTATAATCACACCCTGTCATTGTTTATCCCTTATCAACTGGATGTACTACCGTTCAATAGGGCAGGGGTTGTCAACTTTTTTTGTCCTGGGGTCCTCCTGGCCAAGTGCCAGCTATGTTGGGGACCCCCTACCAACTGGATGCAGATAGAATACGTTGTTGCACGTTTTTTACTATTGTTAAACATACTTTTATAAAATGATAACCAAAGAAAAAGGAAACCGACTGTAAATCAATTTAAAAAACTGTTTTTATTGTTATTGTACTTTTAGAAAAACTATTAAAAATGTAATACAAATCTCACAGTGATGCCATTACAGAGTTATTAACATAATATTTGAGCTTGATGGTATGAGCACTGTCTTTCTGGTTTATTACAAAGGTTCATTTTGATAACTTGTACCCCCACCCCTCTCTTCGTGTCTGTCATGATACAAATTATACTAGCTGCAGTAATTGGCAAAATGGTACAGTTCCCCTTTAAAAGCAATGTCTGTATGCAACACAGGAATTGTCTGCTTTGTCAGAAACACTTAAAATTTTTAGCCTTACCTAGCTTGCATAGCAATTTAAAGGCTGAGGGTAATACGCCATACCGGTGGTGCTGAGGGTTGAGGCGCTGGACGCCACACCTTGCTCCACACCAGTGACCCGGGATCAGAAATGAGCCCGGGCTGTTGGGGGTCAGCAGGGGAGGACTAGGATCGAGCGTCCATTGACAGCTCTCCTAGTTCTGGGGAGGGCTGGGGAAACTCACTGTAACCCCCTTACAAATGGAGGTTCCTAAAAAGTTTCGTCGGAGCTGTTTTATGCTCCATGCCTGGTTATTAATTGGCATAAGAGCCGCTTAAATGGGGAACCGGTGAGTGCTCTTAAAAGCCTTCGTAAGCTGTCCCTTTTAGGGCTGCCTGTTACAGCCATAAGTAATTAAAATGGAGGGGGACTGTGTGTTGTATGCTCGAGTTCCGCCTGGGACACCGGAAAAGTAACTCCCTGCTGCCATTGCTAGTAGTGCAGAGGGAGTTCTGATGGAGGATGTGAATGTTTGCTTAAAATACCGTAAAATAATAATGGTAATATAGTTGTTCTAACCTGCCTTCTTTTGCAGTAAAAACTGTTTCGACTGCCTCCTCCATGTTGGACCGGGATTGTTAAATGGGACCAATCAGTGCCTTGGGACATTACAGGGCTGACTGACCAATAGATAGACTGTTTATATTCTGGGAAAAGGCATTATGGGCTATGGCGCTTTTTCACTCCACTGAAGGCAAGAGGAAATGACTGGCATGTGCAGCCAGCCAATGACAATGGGTAGCACCCGAACTGGAGGAAGAGCCCCTTGCTGTTGGGGGTAGATGCATTGTGGCTAAGGGGAGGAGAGGAGCTCTGTGCTTCTGCGCTGGGAAGTGTTCGCGCGGGAAGCGCGTGAAGGCCTGAGGCTGCCGTTTTTCTCTGCAAGCAAGTTCGCTCTAAAATCCACCAGCGGGCTGTCAGAGGAGGCTGTGTCCTGTACAGCTACCCACCAGGCTCGACCTGTAGGAGGACTGGAGAATTTTCAGAATTTCGCTCGTTTCGCGGGAAGGCTGAAGCTGCCATTGCAGCATTGCAGTGGCTGTGAGTTCATGGGAGCCTTGGGAAGCAGCTGCCTGGTGTGGTACCCCTCTGTTGCTGTTTGCCATATAAATGTGTGAGAAGGCGGGTGAAGTTCAGGCTCCATCCTGGCAGCATTGAAGGAATCGTTATTTGCTGGGGTTGTGAGTACTAATTCAGGGTAACTCCCTGCTGAGTGCGTACACAGTGGTTTCCAGTGCATTATTATACTGCTGACTGTCTAATTAAACTTTCCTCCTATTTTGACCTGCTCGGGATTGTGATGTTTATCTGTGTTAAGGGCCCCAACCAGCTGCCACGTGTGGACTAGCCGCTAGGGCTTGGGTACCCAGGGACAGTAAAAACTAGGTTGTAGGCCTGTGCACAGAGCCCTAGGTAGATAAGTAGATTAACCTGATTCCCCCCTGTCCTTGTTATTTCTCCCCCTGAATAAATCAGATTGTTTTCTGTGCAACTGTACCCTGGGTACTGTGTATATTATTTGGGATCTGTTGCTGGGTGATTGCAATATAACTGTGCCTTATTTTACAGGGGGTCTTCGAAGGGATCGGAGTGATATTAGCTGGGGGGTGAGTGTATTGGTGGAAAGTGTTGGTTGTACCCAGTGTGAGCCACTAGCGGGACAAACGGGGGGTTGCAGTAACCCAGAGGGCTGTAACCGAGGCAATCTCGACAATATTGACCCTGACCTCTGGGTGGAGGCATCCGTCGACGGATCTGGGCCCCTTACCCTGTCTCTGTGGGGGCAGGCAGGGGTAGTAGCCCTAAGGGTAGCGCCCCTTGGGGGTTACATCACCGTGCTCTGGTGGTCCCAGGGGATGCCCAGTGGTACTGCAGGCACATGGCGAGCACTAAGGGGGGGGGGCGTGGCAGACGTCTTCACATAGTGCATGAACGTCATTTGCATGCCCGCGCTCCCATTGGGGAGAAAAAGGGAAAGAGGCTGGGTGCAACTGTACAGCTTAATGGCCGCTCCCTTCCTCACCGGGAGTACTGTCGTGGAATCGTACTGAGGGGTCCAGAGCCGGTCTGGCTTGGCAGGGTCTGGGGAGCCCTCCAGCGGGTTGGTGACGGCCATGCTGGACACCCTATCATGAGAGTGAGCCTGCTGCTCTCCCTGCCAGGAGCGCCGCAGAGAGGCGCAAGAAACACAGTCATGTTAAAAAAAAAAAAAAAGGCTGAAAGTAAAGCTAGGAAGACCGGGGCAAAGTAATCTGCGCATAGGACAGGGGATTTCTTTAAAAACCAGGCAGAGAGACTGTCGAGGTGTAAACTACAGGCAAAGGATACTTTTTTACTAATTTCTCCGTATCCTCATTTCTCGGCTCATTTTTCGGCTCAGCTCCCAAGTTGAAAGTGGCCAGAGAGTACTGGGATGCCGGCGAGGATTACACCACAGGCAAATTAGACTGTTTTGGAACAGTCTCCGTATCCTCTGAAAAGTGGAAGCAAAGTACGAGGAGGACCAGGATTTTTTTTTTTATAGGGCAGAGTCAGAGCAGAATAACAACAGACCAGCAATGGACCAGAAAGGAATGAAATATCAGGCAAGCACTTACAGTTGTGGGGCAGAGCTGATTGGGCCAATCAGGCACAGCTGATTACAATAAAGGGACTAAGGTAATTGTGGCACGGTAACCAGCCACACGAGCAAAAATAATCCTAGCCATTAACACCTAACTAGCATACACTGTTGTCATAGTGGTATTAATTTATTTTGCACTAGCAGAACAGCAGGTGTAATCTGCATAACGACCGCTGTTCTCCGTGTGCTTGAATCGTGGTCAGACAAACATTTTTTTTAGCGCAGTACTGATTTCAACAGGTGTTCCGCGCCCCCCCAGGAGGTCTCTCACGGCCCCCCTTTGGGCTGCGGACCTCCCGCTTGAAAACCCCTGCAATAGGGTATGAACTAATAAAAAAAGCAGTGAAATTTTTTACACAGTTAATATGAACTGCTGCAAAGCTTAACCTGGTTCAAGGGAGCTAGAGTTTAAACTAGGGTTCAAGAGACCAAGATAAATGTAAAGGATTTAAACTGTTACCCCCCCCCACACACACACACACACACAAAAAAGCAAAGATCGTAGAGGGATAATATGTAGGAAGCCGTAAGTGGGGACATGACAGTGCAAAGTTAACAAGGGAAAATTACTCGAGACTTGAAGTTTACAGGTTGCTCTTCAGTGGTTTTCTCTCCTGCTTGTCATGTCCTGGCATAAGGAATAAAATATAAGAAAATTTACTGAAGGCACGCTTAACATACTGTGCCTGAACTAATAAATTACACTAGCAATGTAGACTAGTAGTTTAAAGAAGAAATATGTAGTGTAGAAAAAATACTTGCATACAGTATAGGTTTTTCTTACACCTTGTTTTTTGATTTTTTTTTCAGCAGCGCCTGAGAGATTTATTCTTTCTTTTTGGAGACAAGATGAAACATCGAAACATAAACAATAAAGGCAGAAAAAGACCAAAGGTCTGCGTAGTCTGCTTGAGTTCCCTATTCAGCCTTGGGGCCCACTGTTCCTCCAGGGTCCCAGCCCTCTGTGACATCTACATTGTGAAACACCACAAAGTCCCATGGGTTCCATGCTTTTATTTTTATTTTTTTCATTTTTGTGCCATTTTGCTGTTTACAGAGATGCAGTTCCAATGGTACACACATTCTGCTCTGCAAGCAAATAGACAGAAGGTAAGGTACTTCGACTTAAAGAGACCCCGACGTCTCTTGGTAAACTTTGGGGACAGAACTTTCAGACATATTTCAACTTCTGTTCAATATATTCTCCTCATTTAGTTTCCACATTTTTATGGCTGCTTGACGTAGCTAGGTAGACTTTTGGGGAGGGGGGTCACAATAAGTATCGAGCTGACTAACTGCAGACATAATGCTTTACCAGTTGTTTCCTCTGATGTTCGCTGACTGAACAAACCTATGTCCTCATGAGGTTCTGTGGTGTACAGGACAAAATTCTTGGCCCTTGGCTAGGAGTTGACGGTCTTTAAAAAAATATTAAATCCACCCCCCACCTGGCCTGTTGGCACAGTGATAGGACTGCCATTCATGATGCTTGTGACCCAGATTCAGGAACAAGTTGGTCATCTTCGGTTCATGGGGGAGGAGGACTGAGTCCCCAGGATGCTGTCCTTCTCTGTGGAGGAAGGGTCACTGCCTCTGCTGCACTGTTGCCACCTAGGTGACCATAGATGGAACCACAGCGGAAGGTACAGTAGGTGAGAGATGGTCGGCCAGGCTCACAGTTTGTGCGCAGTCATGGGAGCCCTGCCTTGACTCCAGTACATGTCAATGTCCTGCTGCAGGCACAGCAAATATAAAAATGGGACCCAGTTTGGCAGGCGATGGACCCCGTTACATCCTAGTTCCCTGTACTACAGGGCAACATCACCATGGCGACACTTGATTTTTCGGAGAATATTCCCTGCCTAGTTCCATCATCTCCTATGGGTTATAACCAAAGCTATGTGAAAGGCATGGGCAGCGGCTTGAGTGGTGCGTCAGGGTATGGAAATGTGCCATGTACAACCCCCCCCCCAAATTATGAATATTAAACAATTGCCTACACTGACCCTTGATTTGCAAATTTGCATGTGAGGGAAGGGGAAATAAGTTATAAACCAGGCTAACTCAGTCCCAAATCCCTTCCATTGTACTCCTACTGTAAAAACACTTTGACACCAATCTCCCCCAGCAAATGCCCAAGAACTTTTATTTTACAACTGGGCCCCCATCCTGACATATATTGCAAAAGACTAAATTGAAGCATCTGTAACCTCCTCCAAAAAGGGGCTTACCTTCGGACTCATTCCAGACCACTGCTGCCACCTCTCCACTCCCGCCTCCCTCTGACACCCCCAGTCTCTGTCCAAACTGCAGCATCTAGAGGTTGAACTGAGTTTTTCCTTTGTTTGTCACGCTTTTTCAGCACCCTTCTCACTGCAGCTGGCGAGCCACCACCTCTCTTTGCTCTCCTGGCCCCCGCAGAATGTGGCAGAGGGGCCAGGGAGCCAAAGCAGTCAACAGCCTTCCCCCCATCAGCACAGTTGCAACACAGATGCTAGTAGCCCACACCACGGTCAGACTTCACGCTTCCAACCCTTCAGACTGCCTTTGGATCTGGCAGCACAAAGATGAAGTTGCTTAGTTTCTAGTGGCTCTCAAAGCTGCGCAAAGCACAAACCACTGTAGCAATGAAACCTCTCCACCCATAGAACACAAACTTCTGGGACACTCAACAGCACTCCCCTGACACCTATTCACCCTCCCTGGTGTTGCCAGATGGCAGTGACTGGGAGGTACCAATCCTGATAACCAGAAGCTGCACCAAGTGACTGAAACATGTAAAATAAAAGATAATGTGAGCGACCAAGGGGGAGCCATGTCTGTAGTTTCTCTGGCACTAGGGCTGCTGGAAAGGGGTCAGAGGACATACAGCGTATCCAGGAACATTGGGGAAATCCTGTGTCCAATTTTGCAGAGTCAGCAAGCTCCAAACCAGCTCAGGTTTCAGTGTATCATTTCCTTGTGCAACTAATAGAAATTTAGAAGACACAAGGCCCCTTTACATGCACTGTCATGTAACAGGATGTTCTGAAACACGGTCACTCCATTCACTCTGCTGCCCTCAGTTGTGCGCTTGTACATGGGTCCCTCGTATTGCTCTCTTGGTTGTTCTGGCATTTTGACAGTCTTTCCAGGCAGCCAAGAGACCACAAGATGTCCTTACCATGGTAACGATACGAGTGGAAGGAAACAACTAGACGGCTTGCCAAAATGGAACACGAGCCGGTAAACCCAGAAAAGCTGGGAACACATTTTGGCTGAACACTCACTTTTGTTTCAGATCAGACACCAACACATGACAGAAATGTAATAACTGTCATTCTGTTATATGACAGTGCATGTGAAGGGGCCTACAGAAAGTTCAGGAGAAACAGCTAGTCTTGATTACAGCTCTGCAAAAGCAGCTGGTTGCAAACTGGCCCAGGTTACAAAGAAGTTGTTTGCATGCTTTCACTGGAAAGAGGACAGACACTTAGAAAATACAGTTACGTAAGAACTTACCATAACAGTAGATTCTCACGAGAATCTCTTGCATCAAGCCACACCTATGGAACATAAGCCGTCAGATGCTAGGACCACATGGAAACTTTTTTTTTTCCAGCAATACCACTAGGGGCCACCAGACAATGTCTGATACTGACATTCCTAAATAACCATGGGCTGCCCCATCCCTACTCAGTTCCCCCACCAGAGACCATGCTTGAAGGACTTCCCGTAGGACACTAGGAGAGGGACAATAGTCCTGTTGAGTAGGCAAGGCAGAAAGCAACAGAGAAGGCCTGATGAAGAAAAGGGCAACACTGGAATATCCCTCATGTCCCGAGGGGAACAGGCACAGAGGGCCATGCATAGGAAACCAAGAAGGAACCAAGGGGACCAGCCATCAGATAGAGCTGGTAACCTCCTAGGGACTGGCCCATTGGGATGGCCAGACCAAACGCCCAAGGACAAAGAATATAAAGCCACAAGGGAATGGAGGGAGGGTCGGCAAGGCCTGATGCAAGACATTCTCTTAAGGAACTACTGTTACGGTAAGTTATTATACAACTGTACAATCCTCATCGAGGATGTCTTGCATCAGGCCACACCTATGAAACGAGTCCCAAGCAGTACTGAGAGAAAGACAGTCTGACTGTCTGGAAGCTATAGCTCTATGAAAGGAGGCCATGAAGCACAGCCAGGCCAAAGCCTGCCCTTCTCCCAGAGGCAATGTCCAGACTGTAGTGTTTAGTGGAATTGTGGACAGTACTCTAAGTGGCAGCAGCACAGATTTCTGCAGCTGACACATTCCTAAAACAAACAACAAAAGTGGCCATGCCTCTGGTGGAATGGCCACAAACTACATCATGAAGTTTCTTACCGTACTTCCTACAACAGAAAGTAATACAGCTGGCCAATCATATGGGCAGGTACTGTTTAGAAACTAGTATTCCCTCTTTTCCAGGGTCTAAAGAAACAAACAGCTGCAAGGACTTCCGACAGTCCTTCGCATGATGAACATAATACCTGAGTATTCTATGCACATCTAAAGTATGGAGCAATGCCTCCCCTGATTGGCATACTCTGGATAATAAACAGTGAGGTGGATGGTGTGAATCAGGGTAAGTTCAGGCCCGACCTTCATGAAGAACTTTGGACTGGTACGCAAAGACATCCTAGAACTGATACTCAAAGACACCCTGTCTTTATGAAAAGACAAATAAGGAGGCTCACACATTAGAGCCTGAAGCTCGGAAATTTTCTTAGCAGAAGAAATGGCAACTAAAAACAATGCTTTCCATGACAGAAAGCATAGCTCGCATGTCGCAACCAGTTCAAAAGGAGCCAAAGTAAGTTTCTCTAACACAAAATTCAAGTCCCAAGGCGGGACTGGATTGTGGATGGGAGGCTTCAAGCGAAGAATGGCTCCCAAAAACATATGGGACACCTCCCGTTGTGCCACCGTACGGACATCAATAGGCATATGGAATGCTGAGAAGGTAGCCAGGTGAACTTTAAGAGTACTACAGAGCATAGTCTGAAAGGTACAGCAAGTGCACCAAAAACTGATTCACCGGACAAGTGAAGGAATCCAAGTGACAGGAAGCAGTCCACAGAGCACAGTGCTTCCACTTCAGGGAATAAGTGGCCCTGGTGGAGGGCTTCCTAACAGTCACCAGGACATCAGCCACATTTTGGGATACCTCAAATCTAGCTATGGCTTTGTCTTCAAGAGTCATGCATGGAAATGGAGAGACTTGAGGCTGGATGGACCAGGGTGTCCTGCTCCTGTGATAGCTGTCCTCTGCACAGGGGTAAGGGCACTGGAGGTTCCACCACCAAGTGCTGCAGTAAGGGGAACCAGATCTGACAAGGCCAGAAGGGTGTAACCAGTATCAGAGTTGCCCCTTTCTATCTAGAGCTTGATCAGCATCCTCTAAATTAGAGGACATGGAGGGAAGGCATAGAGATGCCTCCCTTTCCAGGAGAGGGACAGCACGACTCGACAGAAAACTCCAGGCCCTGGAGCAAGTGCGCTGAAAAGTGGAAGTTTTGCACTTAGTGGGAATGCAAAAAGGTCCAGCTCTGGATAGCCCCACCTGTCAAACAGGTCAAGTCAGCAGCTCTCCCTTGTGCATTTGAGACCACAATCGATGGAGCCTGTCCACCAAGACATTTTGGACACCTGGAAAGTGGATGACTGACAGTTCTAGACTGTGCTCTAGAGCCCGGTACCCGACCCGCATCACCTCCCTGCATAGAGGATATGAGTGGGTCCCCCTAGTCTGTGTATGTAATGTACTACACTGATGTCCATCTGCAGCAGCAGAAGGCCTGGGGAGAGATGGTCCTGGAAGGCCTGCACAGAAGACAAAACAGCTCTCATCTCTATAAAATTTATATGGAAAGAATTCTTCATTCTGGTTCACATTCCTTGAGTCTGATGAGGCCCCAGATGTACCACCCCAGGCCATTCCCAAAGTGTCTGTGGTGAGAATCTGCTCAGGGGAGGGAATGAGGAAAGGAACCCCTTTCAATAGGTTGTTGGGTTCCATCCACCAGAGAAACACCTTCCTGATGGGGGAATTGACTAAAACCTTCGTTCTAAGTTGTCAGAGCATGATCCCACTGGACCCTTAATGTCCACTGAGAAATCCTCATGCATAGCCTGGCTAAGGCACCGTGATGATGGCTGCAGCCAGCAGACCCACCAGTGGTAGGAACATTCTGGCTGTGGCATATTTGCCATTGTAAAACAACTGGGCTTAAGCCATCAGGTGGTTTGCCTTGGCCTGGAGAAGAAAGGTGAAGCCCTGAGCCATGTCCAGTACTGCCCCGAAGTGCAGCAGGTGCAGGAAAGGGATCAGGACTAACTTGAACAGATGGAGCGAGATACATAAGGTGTGGATCAGCTGTCTGGTATGCACTAGGGAAAGGGACAGTCACCACTGGACTGTGATGTGAGCAACCATATGACAAGGAAGGGAAGACATACAGTCCCTCTTTCCTGAGGACTGCCTCCACAACAGCCAGGCATTTGGTAAATACTCGTGGTGCCAATGACAAGTCAAAGGCCAATACCCTAAATTACTGTAGCAGCAGTCCCCCCAGAACAGGGACATGAGGATCAAAGCAACGGAACTAAAGGGTAAACAGGGAGGAGAGGAGGCACTGTGGGTCACCCTGGAGACCGGAAATGGCACCACAATCCGCACGGGGATTGTATACAGACCCCAGTCTCAGGGGGAGGAAATGGACAAGGAAATGACTGAAGGCATCCTCAGGATGGCAGAAAAAGGGGAGATATTGTTGATGGGAGACCTGAATATGCCAGATGTTAACTGAAACACCTCTGCTGCAACCACATCCAAGAGCAGGGTCATTCTCGATGCCCTACAAGGGGCATGCTTCAGACAGCTAGTGTTGGAATTCACTTGGGAGGGAGTATTCTTAGATCTGGTACTCTCAAACGGGGACGGAAAGAGGCTCTCGGATCTAGAACTGGGTAGTCATCTGGGAACAAGTGGCCACCAAACAGTGTGGTTCACGATAAACATAGTCACAGAGTCAAGCCTTACAAAAGTGAGGGTACTGGACTTTAGAAGGGCTAACTTGGCCATAATGGGAGAGTGCCTCAGAAAAGCACTAGCAAACAGGCAAGAAGGAGGCGTGGGGGAACAAAGGGGAAACATCAAAACTGCCATCACAGAGGCAACAAGCCTTTGTGTGAAGCAAATAAACAAATCAAAATGAAAGAAAAAAACACTATGGTTCTCAAAAGAGGTGGCGGCGAAGGTTAGGGAGAGAAAGATAGCATTCATGAAACAGAAGGCGCAGGACAGAGCACTGTACCAGTTAAAGCAGAAGAAAGCGGGGAAGGCAGTCAGAATAGCAAAGGCCCAAACTGAGGAAAAGATAGCCAACTCGGTTAAGAAGGGGGATAAAACCTTTTATAGGTACATCAGGGAGCGAAGAAAAACCAAGGGAGGGATAGTAAAGGAATAATGCCCAATAGGGTGGGTGTTATGCTGGGATAACATCCTACCTTGGGTGGTTGTGCCCAAGGCCACCAGCCAAGGGTGTCCAACACCCGAGAAGGGATGTTATCCCAGCACAACACCCACTCTGGAGGGCATTATTCCTATTATACAATGGTTTGTTGTTTTATACAGAATGAAAAAAATAATTTTAAAGAATGTTTTTGTTGTTTCCTAAGAGAAGATGTAAAAAATAAAATGCAACAAATAATCAACTGGGAGGATATGCCAGGATAACATCCCTGCTGTGATGTCCAACTGACCAATCAGAAACCAGGATTCTTTCTTGCCATTGTATAATGAGGCTTAATAAAGGGAAGGGCAGATGGGCAGAGAGGGACAGTGAAAAAGCCAGGATATTGTACGAATACTCCTGCTCAGTATTCACAAAAGAAGAGAAGGGGGAGTCAACAGAAGCACTCTGGATAGGGGGGTCGATACCAGTCCATTCACAGAAGAAAGAGTCCTGAAAGAACTCCTAAAACTGAAGGTGGACAAAGCAATGGGGCCTGACAGGATTCACCCCAGAATTCTAAAAGAACTAAGGGGAGAGCTAGTGACACCACTGACTACCCTTTTTAACAAATCATGGGAGGATGGTGTGGTACCTGAGGACTGGAGGAGGACAGATGTGATTCCCCTTCACAAAAGTGGGAGCACAGCAGAGGCAGGAAACTACAGACCTGTTAGCTTGACCTCAGTAGTAGGGAAAATGATAGAATCACTTCTGAAAGAAAGAATTGTTGACTACCTAGAGGCCAGCGGGGCACAGGACTCAAGGCAGCATGGATTCACAGCGGCAAAGTCATGTCAGAGGACTCTAATAGATTTCTTTGACTGGGTGACCAAAGTAGTAGACCAGGGAGGGGCTGTGGACATGGCCTACCTAGACTTTAGCAAGGCATTTGACACAGTCCCACACAAAAGATTAATAAACAAATTAGCCAGCCTGGGACTGGGTCCCAGGGTGGTAACCCAGGTAAAAAATTGGCTGGGCAACAGGACACAGAAGGTAATAGTAAACAGAGTCCCCTCCAAAGAAAGGGGGGTTTACTAGCGGGGTACTGCAGGGTTCAGTACTGGGACCGGTCCTTTTTAATATCTTTATAAGTGACATTGGAGAGGAACTGGAAGGAAAAGTATGCCTCTTTGCAGATGACACAAAGATCTGCAACAGGGTTGATACACAAGGGTGTGTGGAAAGGATGAGAAGGGACTTGGCAAGATTGGAGGAATAGTCAAAAGTATGGCAGCTTAGAGTCAATGCAAAGAAGTGCAAAGTAATGCACCTGAGAAACAAAAACCCAGCGGAAGAGTACACAGTGGGGGAGGGGAGATATTAACAATGACACAAATGGAAAGGGACCTGGGGGTAGTCATATCTGATGACCTAAAGGTAAGCAAGGAGTCTGAGAAGGCAATAAGGATAGCTGGGGGGATGTATAGGGAGAGGCATCACCAGTAGAAAACAGGAAGTTGTTATCACTCTGTACAGACAGTTAGTGAGACCCCATCTGGAGTACTGCATGCAGTTCTGGAGACCCCATCTCCGCAAGGACATTGACAGGATGGAGGCAGTCCAGAGGAGAGCAATTAAAATGATGCAGGGTCTGCAACAGAAGTCATACGAAGAGAAACTAAAGGAGCTTAATATGTATACCCTTGAGGAAAGGAGAGAGTGGAGACATAATAGAAACTTTCAAGTACCTCAAGGGAATTAAAAAAGTCCAAGAGTAGCATCTTTCAGAAAAAGAGATGTGCAAGAACAAGGGGACACAATTTGAAGATAGAGGGAGGATTGCTCAGGGCAATGTGAGGAAGTATTTTTTCACAGAGAGTGTGGCAGACACATGGAATGGCCTTCCTGAGGAGGTCAGGGGTCAAAAACAGTGGGGGAATTCAAGAATGCATGGAACAGACATAAGGCAACTCTGGTGGGGGTAGGAAGAAGTAGGCTGTTGGTTAACTAGGATCTGCAACTTATCCAATAGGTAGGGAAATGGGCAGACTAGGTGGGCCAAGTGGTCCTTATCTGCTGTCAGAGTCTGTGTTCCTATGTTTCTTTCTGGGCAGGACACAAATTGTAATAAGCAGATAGGCAGCCTGCATGTCCAGAGAGCATATGCAGTCCCCATGGGTTGGGGGAGGCAGCAGCAAGCCTCATGGGGCAGGAGGCAGGTGGCAGCTAGCCTCGTAGGGGATGCAGAGCTTTCCCATACTGAATGGGAAGAGTTAGACCCCTCAGGTCCAGAACGGGCCAGGAGTCCCTGGTGGATCCAGGAACTAGGCAGAAAAGAGGATAGGACCCCTTGGTTCTCTGCTTTCAGGGAACAGATTCTAAGGCGCTCATGCACAGTAGTGGAGGCACTAGTTCCAGCAGCACAGGTACATGAGCCAGAGTAGAAATGGGGTGGTGGAGTGAAGGGCAGAAGGCCACCCTAGAAATGCCAGGGGAGGGGGGCGCTGTGGAGCAGCGAACTGGCAAGACACTCTTTCTTGCAGCTCTGTACACCTACAGCTATTTTGCAATAAAAAACATTCTTTGTCTTGGGAAATCATTAAATTTTATTATAGCTGTGAACAGATCAAATCGTTTGGAGTCGGGAGATACCTGATGGTTATGGGATGGAATCAAGAGAGTTGCGGGCAGTGGTCCTAAACATACCGCAGCAGTGATCGAACAGGCCACAACTAACCCTGCAAATACGATCGGTGGAGAGCCCCCGTGAAAGCTTTGCAGATCTCCATGCAAGCGATCGACTCTAAAATAGAGTCGATAGTCCAACGCTTTGCCGACCAGGATGTAAAGTTGGAGGCAGTGACACAAGTAGCATCAACCGCAGAGAAAACGGCTGTGCAAGCTCTGACGGCTACAACCAAGCTTGTGCAGGAAAATGGCCAGCTTCGATATAGATTGGAGGCTCTGGAGAACTCGAATAGAGCATCACATATTCGCATAATCAGTCTTCCAGAGGGATCTGAAGAGGACGACCTACTTGCCTTCCTATATTTGTGGTTTCCTACAGCACTTAATCTTCCACAAGGAGACTTGAAGGGTCAGCTCCTTAAAGCTTTTCGAATCACACCACGGGCCGTCGGGCCACGTGCCGAGGCCCCAAGAGTGATCCTATTAGTTACTACGAGTTCCAATGTCAGAGATCTACTTTTACAGGCAGCGAGATCATCAGGAGGATTGGCCTTTAACGGGTATACTATTCATTTGTTTCCTGACCTATCATTTGCAACACGCACCAGAAGAAAGAAGTTTGATGCGGTTAGATCTCGGCTCCGGGGGTTAGGAGTAGCACATTCGCTTCTGATGCCGGCTCGACTACGTATCCACTATAGTGATAACACATTCCAGTTTACAGATCTTATTGAAGCAGGGGAAAAAAGTGGAATCGATAACCAGAGAATTTCAAGCGTCTGAGAGTCGCACTGGCAGTGATTTGGACTCTGATTGTGAAACCTGACTGTTGACAGCTGTGATGATAAGTGTATCTGATCTTGAGTTCACTGCTTTCTATTCAATTGCTCGAGTTTTTCTAAAGCTTAAGACAAACCGATTGATGGGTGCATAGAATTGCATGCTTAGTGCTACCATTATAGAAATACCCTTTAATTTCAGGTCTGGGGTTCATATCAGCACTGGATGTTGAGTAACTACTTTTTGAGGCTCTGAACATTTTGGACTTGACCCCAAAAGCCTTAGTTTGCTTTTGGCATATTTAGTTAAGCTAATTGTCTACAATTTACATGTTTTCCCCCTATCCTGAAGCCATTCTGTCTAGGCTCTTATCCTAATGTACATTTGATGTATCTGGTAAAATATGCTTGATACCGGACAGAAGATTGTACAATATGCATTTGTTTATTGTAAAAGCAATAAAAGAAAGTTTAAAAAAAAAAAAAAAAAAAGAAATGCCAGGGGATGGCCCGGAGCTGGTAACAGCAGGACTCCATCAGCCAGTGTTTCAGGTAAAGGGAAGAACGACATCGAACACCACCCTCGGAAAGTGAAGTGGAGGGAGGGGGGCCAACAAGGAGTCATGCTGAAGTAGACCTGATGGCCGCAGATGCACCCTGCTGGTGGGGTTTGGCACATCTGTAGGGGAGGTGGAGGGGCACCCCTGCTAACTGTTCTAATTGAAATGGGGTAGGGAGGTCCAAAGAGGCATGTATCCCCATCAGCCCTGAATGTGGACGGCCTGAAGGCCCTCCTGCTGCTTGGGACAGTTTACCCATAGCGCTTCGACAGCACTAGCGCCAATATCCCCTACAGTGATGGCTGCAATGCCGATTGTCAGCATTGTAGCCACGGGGATGTCGGCACACACAATGGGAACTGTATACGAACCCCCGGTCTTTAGGATTCTAACTCCGAGTAGGAGTTGGACCGGGGGGGGGGGAGGAAACACCCAGCGAGGCAGTCCCAATCGGCACACAGACCACCACAGCAACGGGCAGATTTTGCCCAATTCCTGTCGCTGTGGTGGTCTTCGCTGTGCTGGAGTTGCTGCGGTAACGGTATACCACTTGGGACCCACTGGGAAGGACAGAATCAATGCTATAGCTTTTCTCCCATCTGAACCATGGCATGTGGCCATATGGACTTCGTAAGCTACCAGTCTGAGGCCTAATATGGCAGAGGCAGAAGTTCTCAGCCCCACGAAGTGCAGATTCCAGAAGTTGTCTTGGGGGGGGGGAGACAAAGAGGCTGAGGCACCACAGACCTGGCAAGGGCCATGTTCACCACCACCAAAAGAGCCTCAGGGGCCTATGAGACAGGGTTGTCCTGTGGGATCCAGTGTAGCCCATCCACTTCCATAGACATGGCAGAGGGTACGCTGTGTCTGTGCTCAGTGGCCAGGTGGCATCTTGATCCCACAAAGGAAGGACGATAAGAGGTGGTGTGGTGACTCTGGGAGCTGTAAAGCCCCTACAAAGTTTCTGCACCTCAGCATTAAAAACCTCAAAATGCAGACTGGAGTGGCTGCACCCAAGAGAGAGTGAGGGGGCTATGAAGAGGAACCTCAGAGTGTACCATAAGGAGTCCTTATACCAGCTGGCGATGACGGAGAGACGGAGCTGGACCCAACAGAGGGGCCCCCATCCATTTCTTCCTCCTTCCCCTACCTCATATAATAGGAGGGTAGGGTGAAAGCCTGAACCCCATCAGTGGTTCTGAAAGCCACCAGGAAGGGGGAGGGTGTGGACGGCGACAACTCAGAGAGTACAACATTGATACGGGGGATAGTCTCTTGGGTGCAGAAACCCTGTGGAGAGTTACAGGATGAGGGTGAAGTTGCTGACAGTTACCAGAGAAGAAAGGGATTTAGGGATAATCATCTCAGATGACCTAAAGGTGTCCAAACAGTGTACCAAGGCTGTGGGGAGGGCCAGTAGCATGTTGGAGTGCATTGGAAGGGGTATCACTAGCAGAAGAAGGGAGGTGGTGATGCCACTGTACAAAACGATGGTGAGCCCTCATCTAGAGTACGGTGTGCAGTTCTGGAGGCTGCACCTTCGTAAGAATATAGACAGGGTGGAGGCAGTTCAGAGAAGGGCAACAAAGATGGTGTAGGGTTTGCACCAGAAGACATAATGAGAAGAGATTAAAATACCTCCATATGTGTACACTGAAAGAGAGGCAGGAATGGGGAGATATGATAGAAACCGTCAAGTATCTTAAGGGCATAAACAATGTGCAAGTGGACGACATCTTTCAGTATAGGAGGTGTACAAGGATGAGGGGGTATGATATGAGACTGAAGGGAGGCAGGATAAAGGGGAATGTGAGCAAGTTTTTCTTCACAGAAGGAGTGGTGGATGCATGGAATAGCCTAACCCAGGAAGTAGTGGGAGCTAGCACAGTGGGGGGATTCAAACATGCATGGGATAGGCACAAGGGAACCCTAGAGGTGGGTAGGAAAGGCTAAAGCCAATGACCAATTAGGGTCAGTGACCACTGATGCAGGCAGGGAATACAGGCAGACTGGGTGGGCTTGGTGGGTCTTATCTGCCGTCAAATACTATGTTACTATGTAGTCTGAAGAGCCCCATTGTCACTGTGCCTGTGTAGGGAAAGAGGAAAAAGACACTATATAATCTATGCAGAAGGGAAGAGCACCGACTGGATGGTGACAGTAGTAACCGGAGTGCCTTAGAGAGTATGCCTATCCAGTGGCAACTAAAGGCCAGATGAACTGCGATGGCAGCAGCTTCCATGGGCCTAATGGACAGGGAGGCAATGGAGGGAAAGGCACCTCCATCCAGGACAGGCACCACCAGTCGATGATAGGGAAGCCAGGAAAAGAGTCAACAGGGCTCCACACCCACAGAGCCTGGTCCAAGCCAAAGGGACAGAGGCCAGAAAGCACATGGCACCAATGGCAATGATGAAGATGTGGCCCAGGAGGCCACTTGACCAGAAGGATGAGGGTACCACTGTCTGGCCCGAGGACCAAGCCATCACCATGCGATGGAACAGAGAACAATGATGGGGTAGGCCCAAGGTACCATTTGTCACTGAGAGGGGGCCAGCTCCAACTGGCCTAAGCAATGCAACCAGCGCTGTCCACCACCACAAGACGGAGAGGAGAGACACAGCGAGAGGGGAGACATGGAACACCACCATTGGTGAGACTGGCCAGCACCCACTGGATACCTAGCAGGAGATGGAGTGGTCCCACCACTGCAAAGCAGTGGGGGGAAGCACATCATCAGGGCAGGCACAGGGCACCACTGTCAACGGACCCAGGCCAGACGTAACTGAGTTGAGAGAAGAATCCGACCATACATCACAGAGAAAGGAGCAGGAGGTTGAAGGAGTAGGAGAGGTAAAGGCATCATCAGTCTCTAGAAGTACCAACTACCGCTGGAGCACAGAGACTCACCCCAGAACCCCCACTCAGAGAATCCTGCTGTGGGGGTCAGTCGTCCATCGAAGACTCGGAGCTAGAAGGAAGAGACTGTATCCCAAAACCTCGGAGAGGTCAGTTCAGAAAAAAGCACAGCCATAGCTCCCATGACCGGCCAAAGCTGCCAGTTTAGAAGAGGAGGCCCCACAAACAGACAGTCTGGCAGCAGGTGCAGCTTAGACAAGCACCCTAGAGTAGATCATGTGCCCGGAAGTAGAGGCCTGAAGAAAGTCGTAGGCAATGCTGGAGTCGGCACAGAACATTCTGGAAGGGTTGTGTTAGCGTTTCTGCAAGGTCTGACAAATCAGGATCGACAGTGGGAAAAGAACTGAGGAGGGACAGGGCCGCCCATGGTTATGTAGGGATGTCAGCGGCTAACGTTGTGGGTGGCCCCTAGTGGTACTGCTGGAAAAAAAGTTTCAGTGTGGTCCTAGCGCCTGATGGCTTATGTTCCATAGGTGTGGCCTGATGCAAGCGATATCCTTGACTAGGATCAAGGGTATTTAGCATAATGAATAACATACGAGATGACAACCAATGATAATTGATCCCCAGATTTTCTGCACAAAGAGCCAACATATGAGAAAGAGGCAAATCCATCTGGGAGAGTGGAGGACAAAGTTGTGAGTGAATTCATCAGTCTGCAGACAGATGCCAAAAGCTGTTTTAAATCTTTACAGAAATATATTTGTCCCCTCCAGAAACATCACCAAAGTGACTCCTCTTGGCTTTGTGTGCTGTCAGGACTAGTCTTGATAGGGGCTCTACGCCACCTCAGGTCTTGAGTGACTGCCTACCCCCTGGGTGTAGGTAAATACAAGTTACTCTGTGGAGTGAAGAGGACATCAGAGATCAGTACACAGGGTATGGGAAAAAAGTGCTGTTTGCTGTGAGAGTGACGCCACTACTGGTCCTCCCCCACATCCTTTGCTGGAGCTTCCCTGTCTGGGTCTGGTATCTTCAGGTCTTCACCTTTGCTTGTGGTCAACCAAATGGTGTGGGGTATATGCCAAGGAGCTGAAGTACACCCATCTCAGGGGTCAAACTGAGGAGGACCAACGACAGTTGAGTAGCAGGTGGACTGGGGCTCAAGTTTATAATTTTTTTGTTTAAAAAAAAATATTGAAATTTTCTGTATAGCCATTACATCATAAAAACATTTTGCATTGCCTGAAATTAATATTAAGGAACAGTTCTCTACTAAAATAAAAAAAACTTAAATCTAAAACTTCCAACAATAATGTTTCACATTAGTGTTTTCTAGTTTCCTTTTACTTTCTTTTGTTTTTGGTCTGCTAAATATTTCAGGAAAAGCAGTACACATTTCACGGAGTCTTTCAAAAAACATGTTTCCAACTGACTGCACAATTGCTGTTTGTGACATCACAGTCTGTTGTCACGGTGAGCATTCTGATACATAGATACATAAATACGTAGACAGTGTCGGCAGATAAGGGCCTATGGCCCAACCAGTCTGCCCATTTGAGCTTGTAAATTCAGATTATGTTTTCCTAGAAGTCTGTTGCCCCTTACTCCTGACTTCCAGAATTTGCTTATGTCTATCCCATGCATTCTTAAATCCCGTGATTGTTTCAGCCCCCACCACTTCCTCTGGCAGGGTGTTCCACTTGTCCACCACCCGTTCTGTGAAGAAATTCTTCCTCACGTTTCCTCTGAATCGTCCTCCCTCCAACTTCATCCCATGCCCTCTAGTCCTGGAACATCTTTTTCGCTTAAAAATAGTGTATTGCTGCACCCTGTTCCTCCCTGTAAGATATTTGTATGTCTCTATCATATCCCCTCTCTCCCTCCTCTCCTCCAGGGAGTACATGTTCAGTTCCTTCAACCTGTCTTCACAGGACTTGTGATGCAATCCATGCACCATCTTTGTTGCCCTCCTCTGAACCCTCTCTACCCTATGTCCTTACGTAGGTAATATCATAAACAACAGCGGAGTGGACGAAGCTTTTTGTACAGGTTTCATGGATCAACCACCAACATGTGTTATAAACCCTGGAAAGGAAATTGAAAATAAAAAAAATGTATTCTCTAGTGAATTGTCATTGCTAAAACAAACAACAAGTTCATGAGACTACGTGCAGAAGGCCTGAGTTGCTCTTTAGTTTTTTAATGTAGTCAACTATTTCTTTTTATGTTGGAAGTACTTTTCCTTTTCCCTTCTCTAATTAAAAGATTTTCTATCTGACAGTACTAGGTGTGATGTGTGGAACATCAATCTGCCTGGAGGCTGACATTTCTAGTTTTACAGAACATGTGTTCCGAGGTAACTGGCCAGATTAACAGTGACGTCTCTCTGAACAGGAAGAGATAGTGGTGTCTTTCTTGTCGCATTATGTCATAGTGATCTCTTTCCTTGTACTGCTATGTCATAGTGCATTCTTAAAAGGACACTGTTAAATCGCTCAGGCCACAAAGTGTCTAGTTTAAAAAACACGTTATCATTGGTCACGTTCTGTAGAGACTGCTGATGTAGCTGGGAGCTTAATTCTGATTCTTTTTTAAGTTCGCCACGCCTGCGCATTGCGAACTTATCGCTATGAGTAGTGTGTGTGAAAACTTTTTTTTTTCGTTAAAAGTTTTTTGTTGTTTCGTTAACAGAAAAAACAAACAGAATATACAGACAACATTAATCACTGTTTTAGGCATCATAAACAGCATATTGTTGCATCTGTGGAATAATTTAAATTACAACGTAGTTCTATGGGAAGAGTATAAAGACCTATTATGTCTAAGGCCACCTACCTTAGTTCTTGTCAGTGGATCCAGAGCCACGAGGAGGAACTACTGCAGAATAAGCCAAGGCTTCATGTATTACAGTAGCCGTACCTTCTAGTGTGTGAAAACTTTAAAAGAAGAAGCCGCCAAACGGCTGATCGCTGTTCAGTCATGGAAAAATATGTGTGTAATGTAGCCGATTCCACACATGCACAGTAGTGCCACTGCTTCTGTGCATGTGCGGAAACCACACATTCTCCGGGAAAGCCGACATCAGGGTGCCCAATCTCCATGTCGGCATGTATCCCCCGCAACATTGTGGCACACTGGGAGCCCACCCCAGTGTGCTGAGACAGTTGTCATATTTTTCCAACACTGGGATGCCCACTTCCGGTGTCGGATGCCCCCACCCCCCAAGCTCAATTTCTTTGCTGACGGGGGAGCCCAATCCCCATCAGCATCAGGCCCTCCCAAACTCATGTGGCACACTGGGAGCCCACCCCAGTGTGCCCCCACACCCCAAGCTCAATTTCTTTGCTGATAGGGGTTCCCAATCCCCGTCGGCATCGGCCCAACCCCAAACTCATGTGGCACTCTGAAGCCCACCCCAGTGCGCCAAAAAGTATTTTTTTAACTGTAAGTAAAGAAAATAGTCCCTAGAGTCTTTTTTTTAACCAGCAAAAAAAGCTTCTTCTGCTGCTTCACCAGTCCACCTCCCCACTACGACCTTCCCTCTGAGCACACATCTCCGTGCACCCCCCTCACCCCATACTTACCTCTGGAGGTCGGGAGCAGCGATCATCTGTGAACCAGGTGCATCTGCACTCTTCAAAAGCCAACCACAAACTGAGGGAAATCACGGTAAGCCCTGTAACGGGAATCAATAGGGAAGGGGTTTTCAACTTAGGTTGGTAACTCAGTCATTTTTAGAACTTTTGGCCCCAAATTTTCAACATGGGGTTCTTGGGATCCCACGTCATGAACACTGGCACTGTCATTTCATCTCTCAGTCCCAAAAGGTGATTTTGTGACAGCTGTGCAGAATCACCTTTCAGGACCAATTAATGAAACAACAGTGCCTCAGTTCATGAAGAGTGGTCCCAAAAAGCCCACGTTGCAAATTTTGTGAAAAAATTCCAAAAAATGACTGCATTACGATCATGCAGTGCACAGTTTCTATGCATGCTCATAACTTCACTAAGTTTTAATATTTTCACTCCATATTTTCAACCTTGCCATTTTTTTACACCCCCTTATGAACAGTACAGATGTCATTTTTCACATCCTGCCCAAAACATGTTTTCACACCTGTGGCACAGAATGGCACGGTCACTGTGGGAAATCAGCTTTCAGGACAGATTGACAAAATCACAGTGCCACTGTTCATAAGGAGAGGTCCAAAAATGGGCATGTTGAAAATTTGGTCAAAAAATGATTGCATTACAGGCGTGCATTGCAGTTTCTATTCATGCTCATAACTTTGCCAATTTTTCATACTTTTACTCCAGATTTTCAACAGTACCATTTTTCACATCACGTCATGAACAGTACAGCTGCTGTTTTTCACAACCTGCCTGAAATGTGTTTTCGCACCTGTAGCACCAAATGGCACAGTCGCTATGCAAAATCACCTTTTGAGATTGAGTAATGAAATGATAGTACCACTGTTCATGAGGTGGGATCACAAAAAGCCCATGATGAAAATTTGTCATGTCGGGGGTGTGACTCGGGATTGTTGGCCGTAATGCTCATGCCATTCCACCCCCACCCTGCAGCCAGTGACAGGCATCAACATGTGCCTTGGGGTCTACAGCCCCAGTGCTCACCCCATTCCTCTATACTGCACCCATCTCAGTGTATTTCCTTATGGAATGGGGTGAGCATAAGGCCCGAAGACCCCAGGGCACACCGCGACAGCTGTCAGTGTATGCAGGGTAGGGTGAGGTGAAATGGCGTGAGTGTTATGGACAACGACTGAAAGGCACACTCCCAATGCCTGTCAGTCTCTGCAGGGTGGGGGTGGGGTTGGCATCAGTTCAGTACTTCACTGCCATTCCTATTATGCATCTCTCTCTAATTCCTGCACTACCAACGCCAATGCCAGCAAGCAAACGTTCGGCATTGACAAATGCTTATTATACTTTCCAGTAACGATTTTGTCAAAGAAATGCAGTTGCTTACCTAAGAAGGTCCTTGTTAGTTAAACGACTGCCTTTCTTTGACAAAATTGTCACTAGAAAGTATAAAAACAAGCTTTTACAAATTGCCCTCATTAAACTCTATGAAGCGCCTCCTTGTGCTGTTCCTTAAGTATCGAGGCAAACTTTCAGCATTGACAAATGCTTGTTTGTTTTTTAGAAGTGAAAAACAGACAGCCCATCATCTTGGTGTTACCCCATAAAAATGTGTTTGTTTACAATCCCTGATCAATTCCTACTGCATTTTTCCTGGACTGGGAAACATCCCCAACACCGTCTAGCTACTCATGATGCAATGGGAGGAGAGGGGAAAGACCACTGTATTATTAATGATTGCACCATTTGGGAGTATTCCTAGTGTTCAGGATGTATGCAATAAGAGGAGGTAGATAAAGGATTTGAAATGAAACAAGGTTGGGTATAGTTTCACTATTTGTTTGTTTGTTTAAAACTTTATTTTTATACAGGAACAAATGATTAGCGCCAAATACACTGTTTACAATCAGGTCCTATGTAATAATTCCATAAATAAACATCAACAAACTACATTATAAACAACATTGACATAATAAATAACATTAACCATAACATACACATACATTCTGCAAATATTCAAATAATTTACCTTTAAAACTAGACAGGCTAGCTATATTTTGTAGGTATTTAGGCAATTTATTCCAAGAAGAGGCAAATCTATTTTGTAGCTTCATTTCCCCTATATTACTACAATATTTAAGTATTGGAATTCTATTTTCTGAATTTCTTGTACAAAGACTGATTATCCTAAAACTGTAACTTAACATACTTAGCCAAAGGATGAGTGCTTTTGGCATATATAATCTTGTGACAATTAATTAACCACACATAATTTCTTTGAGCCTCAGGATGCAACCAATTTAATTGATCATATAACGTGCAATGATGCATTTTATATTCACCCTTAACAATAAATTTACCTAATGTATAAACTATTTGATTAACTTTCTTTAACACTCTCTGAGAGGAATTCACATAAATCAACGCAGGGTATTCAAGGGCCAGTATTAGAATTTGCTTAACAAGTTTCTCTCTAGCTAATTTAGGCAAAACACCTGTTAATCTTCTAAGGGCACCCATCTTTGGTTAACTTTTTTTTTCTGTATATCAACATGATTTTCAAACCAAAATCTATATACAATCCCAAATACCTGTAACCTTTTACTTCCTCAATTTGTACACCATTAGTTAAGTGGATGTGTAACTGTGACTCAGTTTTCAGCTTATGCACTAAGCAAAACTTCATACACTGAGTTTTCCTCACATTAAATAAAAGACCAGAGTCACCCATCCACTTCTCCAATAGGATTAAATCCCTCTGCAACTGTTGTTCTACAGGTCTCACATTGTCTGCCGAGACCAGTAGAACCATATCATCTGCGTACAATCTGATCTCTCCATGTTTTATTGTTTGCACAAGTTCATTTACATAGACATTAAACATCAACGGGCCAAGTATCGATCCCTGAGGAGCACCACGATTTATTTCCTCAAGGCTCGATACTGAGTCTCCATTAATGACACACTGTCTGCGATTTGCCAAATATGATGCCATCCATGTTAATGGTCCTTCCTCTATCCCAACCAACCAAAGTCTTTCTAATAATTTTCTATGCTGAACGAAATCGAAAGCTTTGCTAAAGTCCACGAACACTGCCCCAGTGCTTTTTCCCTGATCCAGTGATGTTACTACCTGGTTGTGGAAATCCAGTAGGGCAGTGTTCGTGGATCTTCCTAGTCTAAACCCATGTTGTTTATCTGTAAAAATTGCATTTGCTTCCATGTAATAACTAATTTGGGAATGAACACTATGTTCTAAGATTTTTGATAATATAGGGAGTATCATAATTGGTCTATAATTAGATGGTACAATACTATTTCCTCCTTTAGAAATCAGTATCACTTTACCCATTTTCCACACATCAGGGACTATTGAACTAGTAAGACTCCAGTTTAAAAGATAGGTTACTACTGGTGCTAAAATATCAGCACCAACCTTGAGAAATCTTGCCTCAACTCCATCTAAACCACTTGCCTTACTTACATTTAGGTTTTGAAGCTGTATTTGTACTTCATTTACACTTAAGGATCTAAAACTAAACCTAACAGCTTGCTGCGTCTCATATTTATCTTTTAGTTCAGCAATCAATTCCGTTATGATATATCAGCTGTTTGCTCTTCTGGTAAAGGAATATTCAAATCAGGTAGATTGAGAATATAGGAGTTTAATATGGTAGCAATTTTTGCTGGGTCTTCAATTATACATCCCTCCTGTAACAAGCTTTTCACCTTGGTACTTCTGTCACAGTATTTTAAATAGGAAATAAATTTCCAAAACATTTTCGAATCTTTTACTTTTTCTAATCTAGTCAGGTGATATTTACTCTTTGCTATCCTAATATTCTTTTTACATTTATTTCTTCATATTTTAAAGCTTTCCCAATCCTCTTCTTTGTTTTCCTAGCTTTTTGCCATATTCTATTTCTAATTCGTATTTCCTTTTTTAATTTATCTGTTATCCATGGGACTTCTCTGTTTTTTCTTCTTCTTTGTACTATAGGGGCATGTTTATATATCATCATTAATAAAGAATCATTAAATTCCTGTACAGCTAAATTAATATCAGGAATCAGAAATAATCTATTCCAATTAAAATTTCGAAGTGTATGTCTAAATTGAGTCTCATTAAACTTTCTGTAGTCCATCTCCCAATAGATATTCTCATGTTGAACAGATAAGACCTGATTCCTTATGTTACATATTATAGGATTGTGGTCACCAAGATTTATAGGCAGTACATCCCAGTACTCAATGTCCAGATCCTGGGAAACAAAAGATCTAAAACAGTTCCCTGGTTGTTATGATAAGTGGTTCTGGTTGGCTTTTCAATTATCTGTTTCAACCCCAAACACTCAAAATCCTTTCTAAGCCTAATACCTCTAGCCTGTTTCCAGTCTGCATTAAAATCACCTGTAAAAACAACCTTTTTGTCTTTTATTTTATCCATGAGAAAATCTGCAAAGGTATCAAAATATTTAAGTTTTGTTTTAGGGGGAGCACGAAACACCCCCACAGTCAATTTCATTTTAAGCAAATCAATCATTAAACAATCTATTCCTTCATAATTATCTGTTAGTGACACCTTATAGGGACCAAGATTATCTTTTAAATATAACATTACCCCTCCACCTCTCTTTTTTCCTATCTGTTCTCTCTAATTTATACCCTTTTAAATTAATCTCATCGTTTCCAATTCCTGAATGAAGCCATGTTTCTGATATTGCAATTAAATCATATTTCTTGTCTGATACCCAGACTCTGAATTTGTCTATTTTGTGTACAATACTTCTTACATTTACTACTATTAGCAGACTTCTAGTTCAGCTAAGGAAGACAGCAGATAAAAAAACAGCAACATCAATGGATTTTACAGAAGGTAAACAATCATTAAATGTGGGGGGTTGAACTAGAAATAATACGATGCAAAAAGGATTGACAGTGCCCAGCAACACATTTTATTTATTTATTTCAAAAGTTTCACCAGGAAAGGCATACTGAGCTGAGTAACAGCTCATTTCCAGATGTGTCCTGGGGAGAAGGAGTAAAGGAGGACAAGAAATAAACACAAGTACAAAATCTAATCAAGTAATCACTATGGTACAACACTTGGACAATTACAGAGGTGAACAGATTATGCATGTAGCAGCAAATACAGTATGAACTAAAGTGCAACTGTGCATAAAAATGGGTGGGAGGTTACAAAGAGGGAGAAATGGAAGGGAGATGGTGGGGGTAGTAGGGGATGCAGCAGAGGGTGAAAAAACTAGAGACACCAGTAGTTTGGTGCCAGTGAAAGGGGAAGGAGTAGGAGTAGCACAGGATGTAGCAAGGGGTGCAGAATTAACAGAGGGGAGAGGGAGTTTAGGAGCAGAGGAGTTGATCAGGTGCAGTTGCAGGAGGGGGAAATGAAGTCAAACAGAAGAGAGGATAGATAGCGAAGGGAGGGGGCAGAGTGGATGGATAAGGGAAGGTAGTTCCCATGTTTAGGAAGCAGTAAGAGAAGGCAGCCTGGCCAGCGGTTGCTGTTTTAGGTGCGAGAGCAAGTAATTGTTTGAAGCAAGAGTTATGAAGGGATTAGGTGAAAGGGGGAGAGGATCAGGGGAGAGAACCAAACCAGTATTTGATGACAAAGAAGGTACAGTGGGCAAGGCAACTGGCTTTATGGGGGGGGGGAGAGGTATAAAGGTCACAGTACTGGATGCAGTGTAGACGGTCTAGAGCAAAGCAACAACAGGAGTAAAAAAGGGTGCCCAGTCTGGCTAGGGTGGACTTGGTAACGGCACAGTAGATTATGTTACAGTACTCAAAAATCATTTTCTAGATAATGGCATTGCAGGCTAACAAGGGGATGCAACCATGATTTCTGTACAGTGCACCAAGTCTGGGGTGCAGTTCTTTTTTGTGGATGGCGTCCACATGCTCAGAAATGTCAAGGTGCTGGTCAAGCCACACCCGAGTTATTTGAAGGAGGTAGCACCCTCGATCATAGTCCTGTCCAAGGTGTGGAAGGAAGGGGGGATGGAAAGCCTAGCGAGCCATTGCCTGGCACCAAAGGTCATGGAGACCATCTTTTTGGCGTTTAGGGACAGCTGATTAGAGCAGAACCAGTACTGAACTTTGTCCAAGTCCAGTTGGAGTCTGGATATCACATCAGATGGGGAGATGCCAGAGGCAAATAGAACAGTGCCACAGGGTGCTGTGCTGCTCTAACATTGGATGCTGTGTTCCGATCAGCTGCTGCTGTGCTTCTAATGTCAGTTCTAAACAAGGCATAAGGTATGTGACTAGAACAGTTAAAAAGAAGCACGGTGTTGTGCAACTGTGGCTTGTCAGATAAATGAGGGCCTTCATTTACAAGTGTCTGCACTTTGCTCTTTCCTACCTCAATCATGTTGGCACCCCTCTGTTCCTGTCTGGCCAAAGGGAAGTGCTGTGCTAGAAGAGAGGGAGCCCTGATGCAGCGTGGCACAAGTGCTGCCCTGTAAATGCATGGGGGTGGCGGTGCAGACAGAGGAGCAGGCAAGAGGAGCAGAGTACAATGTACCGCTGCTCTTCATGTAAACACACCTAATGAGATCACTACGCTGATGAGTTATGAAGAGGAATGAAACTAGACATGTCAGCTGCCAGGTAAAGCATTGCTTTTACATCAAACTTACTACCATCAAGTAGTACATTTTCCCAGTGATATCTGCTTTCAGGAATGCACTATGACATAGCGGTACAAGGAAAGAAATCACTATGACATAATACATGGAGAAAATACACCAGTATCTTTTCATGTTCAAGGAGACATCACTTTTTATCCGCCCAGTTATCTCAAAGCACATGTTCTATAAAACTGGATTATGTCAGCCTCCAGGCAGACTGATGTTCCACACATCACACCTAGTACTGTCAGGCAGAACATTTTTTAATTAGTGAAAGGTAAATGAAAAAAAGTACCTCCAACAGAAAAAGTAATAGTCCCAGGTCCACCTCGAAAATGAGCTTGCTCAACGCTGATCGCCTGGTTTAATAAAGACTTTGATTGATTGATTGATTGATTGAATAGTTGACTGCATTAAAAAACTAAAGAGCAACTCATGCCTTCTGCATAAACTCTCATAAACATGAGGTTTGTTTTGCCTATAACAATTTACAGAGAATACATTGTTTTAATTTTCAGAGTCCCTTTCTAGTATTTATAACATGTTGGTAGTCGATCCATTAAGCCTGTATAAAAAGCATTGTCCAATCTGCCATTGTTTATGACATCATAATGCTCACCATGACAACGGACTGCAATGTCACAAACAGCAATTGAGAGAGCAGCTGGAAACAGTGAAATATGTGCTGCATTACCTGAAATATTTAGTAGACCAAAAACAAAAGAAAGAAAACTAGAAAACAGTAACGTTAAACACAATTGTTGGAAATTTAACAGTTTTAAGCTTTTTATCTTAGCAAAGAATTGCTCTTTAATATTAATTTTAGACAATACACTAGCTCTGTAAGTACAGCAAAGTTGGGAGGTGTGGCAATCCCACCCGTCCACATCCCAACCAGCACCCCTGTCACAGCCAGCTGCCACAGACCTTCACTTGTGTCCATCCCTCACTGTGTCCTTGCACCAGCACTCGACCTTGTGTAAAGGTGGTGCACCCCGGACACTTGGACTGTATGAGCCCAGTCACCTGCCCCCTGGATCAAACCAAGGCCAACTGCTCGAATCCCAGGTGAAGTGTGGGTTCTGCCTTTATCGAAGTTTATACCACTCCCTTCCCTGTATCAGGAAGGGATATATTTTAAGATTTGCTCACACCAGAGTTAGTGTGCCTTTTCAGAATGGCAGTTACCCCAGAGATTCACAAACAATACCATATGCATGTAAAATACTTGTGTTAAATAGTCTGCTTTATTTACAAAGTATATTTACACATTGGCCAAAACAGAATTAAGGGCTCATGGGAAAAATATTGAAAATAAGCAGTTTTAAACCATAAAACACTCAGTTTACTTACAGCTAGGTGAAACTTACAGACAGACACATGGACAAGAAACAGTATTTTGCATTCATAGAACTCAAACTGTTGCTGTGTTCTGTTCCTTAGGTCTCCAGCCCCCTCAAGCTTGTATGTATGCACCAGGATGACTCTCTTCTGAGTCTCTCTCTCTCTCTCTCTCTCTCTCACTCTCTCTCTCAGAACATCACAGTTTTATAATCATGCAAATCAAAGCAAAATCTTGGGCTTTGACAAGAAAGAAACCTACATCATCACAAAAAACATGCATTTAATCAGTGTCAAATGTTACCACCTTCCAGGATCTGGAGTGTCCAAGCACATCTGACACCTTCCTCCCCTTCTAAAACAGCCCACATGAGTGACTTTCGGAATTTGACCTGACTGACCTCCCAGTATTTTCTGGAGTCCATCAGTCTGCCAATTAACTGTATGCAAGGCACAGCCACTCCACTGAAAAGAGTGTGTCCAGTGTCAAAATGAATAGAGCAGCACAGACAAACACCGGCACCACTAAGCTGTCAATCCAAAAAAGGCTTTAATGTGAAAAGCATTAAAACAACAAAACCGTCCATCAGACCAGGTCACTGAACTAAGAACCCCGACCAGTTTCACAGGTTACTGGAGCATCAGGGGAATGGGTAGTACAGGCGATAGGCAACAGTTAAAAAAACACCTAGTTAAAGTGACAGTAGTCATTCTAGTAAACAAATGTATAAATACTAAATACCAGGTGAACATCCAAAAGTATACAAAGACCACCAAAAATACCTATAGTAATACAAGCAGCAATATATTAAGCACATTTAGTCCATAAAGGGAAAGTTATAGTAGAAAAATCCATATCATGAGGAACCAGAATATAAAAAAGTAATAGAAACTGATTAGTTTCAAGGATGCGCCTGGTGACAAGAATCAAATGGAGTTTCTCTCCACCGTACTCTGTAAAAAGGTACCAGGGAAAGAAACAGAGGTTAATTAGGCATCCGAAATATAGCATTCTGAAAGAGCCAGAAAGAGTACAGTCAAACTTCAATTATACAGATACTGATTATCCAGATTATTTATTCATACAGACTGGCTTCCTGGTCCCAAACAGTGTTACCTCTTATCAATGATTTTCATTTAACCGGACAATCGATTATCCGGACAAATTCCACATCCCCGGCTGGTTCGGATAATCGTGGTTCGACTATATTAGGTTCCATAGTGTACTTTTACAACTAACTCTTGATGTAGATGAACAGCCCTATTTTCTAAGATTATAAATCTTGATGTTTCCTTGGTGACGAGACCACTCGAGCTGCGCTCTCGAGATCTCTTGTTACCATGTAAACCGATCAAAAAACAGCCTTGTTGTATATGATTACTCATACACAATCCTCTATGTTGATGGCAGAAAGAGGCTGTGCAGTTACACATCGAGTCTGCCCAGTACTGGACTGCATCCACACCCAGCTTAATGCCGGATAAGAGCTGGTCTACTGATGGCCAATGATGCTTTTTCTTTTTTCCTTTTTTGCTCTTAGTGCCCTGTACACCCACTCTTTTTTGGTCTTCATAGGGAACCCCCCTCCCCCCACTGCCTGAGATAGCTAGAGGTGGAAGAGCCAGCCTGGTTTGGGGGCCTGGTAGCAGGGGAGGGGTTTCCAGGGAGGCTGTCACCTAAGGTGCCCAATGGAACCCTTTTTGCCATTTTCGGGCCCCCAAACCCCCCCACCTGCTTGTGTGCAACCACAGCAGCAGCATCAGGGGCAGGGATGCTCAGCTCAGCTGTGTGTGGTCACTCACAAGAGCACCACTGCAAAGCCACCACAAGGAGGCACTATTGAAGTGGATCGCAGCCAGCCAGCCACCCTGCTGGAGAGAAGTGTCAGTGGATGATCTAAATCTCACCTTGCCAGTACCTGCTGCTGTGACCCCAGGCTTAGGGTGCAAACCCACGTTTCCAGCCTGCCAGAGGAATGCCTCATCCTTCCATGCCACAGAGCCGCATGGTTTTTCCCTTTTTTTTTACAAAACATGTTTACACTGTAGATCTGTTACAGACTCAACTGTGTATTCTCCTGAACTTTTCATGAGAAGGAAAGTTTTGGTCCAAGGCCATGTTGCACACAGCCCGTTTGGATTTACTATGGATGTGTACGCTTTCAGACTGCAGAAGCAGTGCAAGCCTGCTGGGCAGAAAAGTCCAATGTCAGTTCAATATCACATCAAACAGTGCCAAATATAAAATTATATAGGACAGAACCCACAGGTTATCTGATGCTAATACAGCTGAGAGTGGTTTTCTGCCCCCCACGCCGGCAGTGTCATTCCTTCATTAAATTGGGGCACGCACCTGCAGTGCAATATTATACATGTCTCATGATAGACTGAATAACAAGGCAGTACTGGGGTGAAGAGACAATGTCGGACACAAATAAAGCTCCACACTCCAGGCCAGTGATATTAGTGCTTCCTCAACACCGGCTCTAGATTGTCCTGACACTGTTCAGCTCATACTATTTAATGCTCAATAATTCTCTCCATGCATTCTTAATTACTGAGGTTCTTTGCTTGAAAGCAGTGATCCTTCTGTCTTTGACTTCACCCCATTCTCTGCATCAGTCGTAATTCTCTGTGTGTGACATCACACTCTGCTACTGTGCTAATGATTATAATGTCACAAGAAGGGAATTATGATTTTAGTGGACAGAAAAGTTGGAGTCACAGAAGAAGCCTGGGGGGAGGTCGGGAAAAAATCCTAGTTTCCTGCAGTAATATAGAGAAAGAAGTCAGTTAGAGAAACTCAGGCCTATATTGCCATTGATTCTGCCCTACCCTTGTTTAGCTGTTCTCCCTGCCCCTTTCATTTACATTCCAGACCCTTTCTCTCTGTTGGGGTATCCTGCCTGGGCACACTACTCCCACCCTGATGCTAGACGATCTGCCACCTTCTGCATGGCAGGGTCCAGCGACTCAGTACCCAGGTCCCCTTCCTTCTATAACTACAGTCATGTTACCTCAACTTTACGTGCATGTGTTGATGTGGATAGCAGATATCAAACATCACTTGTTAGCAACAATGCCTTTTCAAAAATTAATGATACAAAAAGGCCATGCACAGGGCTAATTTCTGGCCTCTGCATCAGAGTCTCTAGTATTTGTGTTTGCATCTACTTGCACGTTCACGCTTACCAAAAAAATACTGCATTATATTTCTGACTTGTTTCTGTTGTAAGTGACGGCAGCAGACCAAGGGTTCAGGAATAATCAATGAAATATGTAGTTATTAACAAAATAACATTCTTGTTATGAGCAGTGGAAGGCGTATGTGTGTCACATCATCCACAGCCAAGGTCTACAGAGAATAACGTACAGCATTGCATAACGTACAGCATTGTAACCACACTCAACAAAGCTATGTTTCCATTGAGCAGTGAGATGACATTATAGACCTTGACAGCAAAACTCAAGTAATGTACAGAAGTGCGCACAACAAGGCTGTGTTTCCAATGAGTGGTTCTGATTGCATCATAGGGACCTCGAAAGTGAAGTCAGAGAGGTCAGTATGAAGTCATCTCACATGGAGATGGAAATATCTGTCTTGTGTATGGCTGTCCATTCAGTTTGTTTATAGTACACATTATTTTTAATTAATTTAACTTCTTTCTAATTCTGTTCTGAACTGTAGTCAAACAGAGAATGGCAAACAAGATAAGATTAAAAACATTTCATGTGATTTAAGCGCTAGCTAAATGAGGTGGCAACATTTCTAGTACCTCTTAATAAATGGTTCACTTGGGCCATTTTCAGCATTTCTGATATCATTATGAGGAGACTGCAGCGTAGCTAGGCATGAGGAATCTGAATAGACTCAGGATTCTATGCTGTTGTAGCACAGCAGTGACATCATTTCTGTTGTATGCAGCATTCTGACATCATTACTGTGTTGCAAAAGTATTCTGACATCACTACTGGGGACGGCAGCATTCTTTTTTTTTTTTATCACACTCCCGGCGTGGGGCATCCAGCCACCGGCTCTGCCCGCCCAGAGAGCTGGGTGACTCAACCGCACCCAGAAGGGCCCGGGACGGCCGTCTTGCCATCTTGCTGGAGGGCCTCTTATGCCTCTCTCAGCCAGGACAGCCCCGGGATCCTCCCCGACGGGACTCCTCACAAGCTCTCCAGGCAGCGCAGAGTTCAGCCATCAGGCTGCACGGTTGTGCCCAGCCGATCTTCCTTCTCGGTTTAGACCCTGGAATGTGGACGTGCAGTGACGTCAATGCACAGCGTGCCGACATCCGCCACGTTCCCCCCATGTTTACACCACCACTAGTAGGTCCTCCGGGCGTCCCCAGAGGTCGCTACAGTATGGTGGATGTCCCCAGACCACCCCAGGACTAGGAGAGCAGTCTGCAGATGCTCAATCCTAGTCCTCCCCTGCCAGCCCTCGATGACCCTGGCTCATTCCTGAACCCGGGTCGCCAGCATGGTGTGACGTGTAGCGTCCAGCGCCTCAATCCTCAGCGCCACTGGACCGGCCTACAGCAGCATTTTGACATCACAATTCTTGTACAATAGCATCTGGCAGTGAAACACAGAAACAGAGAATTTGTCAGCAGAAAAGGAGTGCTTATCCCACCCAGTCTGCCCAGATGTCCCCTGCCAGGTCTGCCTTTGCAGACCCTAACTGGCCTATGGTGACTCTCCCTCCTCCCTGCCTATTTACTAATATTCCCTTGTGTCTATCCCACATATCCTTGAAGCCCCCTGCTGTTTTCACTTTCACCACTTCTGCTGGCAGTCTGTTCCAGGTGTTCACCATACTTTCAGTGAAGTAATGCTTCTTCACATCCCTCTTAACCCCCCCCCCAGTTTCATTACATACCCTCCAGTCCTGGTTCTCTTTCTCACTTGAAAGAGACTCCCCTCCTGCACTCTGTTCACTCCATGAGGTATCTGTAGATGTCTATCATGTCCCCTCTTGCTCTCCTCTCTTACAGGGTGTACATGTTAAGATCCTCAGGCTCTCCTCATAGGGCTTTTGATGTAACCCCTGCACCATTTTAGTTGCCCTCCTCTGGACTGCCTCCATCCTGTCTATATCCTTTTTGAGGTGCAGCCTCCAAAACCAGTCACAGGCCTCCAGATAGAATCTCACAAGCGAGCAATATAGTGGTAACACTGTTTCTTTTTTTTTTTTTTTTTTTGGTAGTTTTTCTCACCTTGGCCTTCCAGTCTGCAATCACGTCCGGGCATCCCCTTCCTCCGGCCACCATCCGGATCGCTCTGGCTCCCACAGTGGGTCTCGCTGTATACCCCCGTGGCTTGCCCCCCACGGCAGGGCAGTGGAGAGACCCCCCCCTCTATCTTCCCCAACACAGGATCCAGTTTTCCAGCGAGCCCTCAGATCCGAGCATCCCAACGAATGGCCATCAAGCCACCGTGACCGGTGCCATTTTCCTCCTTTCTCTTAGTTCCCCTGGAGTCGAGGGCATGCAAGGACATCAGCGGCAGTGGGCGCACATGCGTCTGTGCACGTCCATGTTCTGACATCTGCCCTCAGCTCCTCCCAGTGTGTGGTGTGCGTCCCTGACCCCCGGCCTCTGCCAGGGGCCAGTCAGATGCTGACCAATGTGAACCCCCCTCTCTGGAGAGGAAAAGCAGTCTTTCAGACGCTCAAGTCCTCTCCTCCCCTGCCAGCCCATGGTGAGCCGTGCTCGTTCCCAAACCCGGGTCGCCGGCATGACACGAGGTGTGGCGTCCAGTGCCTCAGCGCTCTGCGCCACCGGGCCAGCTAAAACTGTGTTTCTTCTCCTGCGGGAGATACCTCTCTGTGTGCATCCCAGTGCTCTTGCCCCACTGCCTTGCCACACTAAGATCATCAGATATAACCCGAAGGTCCCTTTCCTGCTTAGTGACTGTCAGCACCCCCCAGCCTATACTCAGCTCCTGGGTTCCTATGCCCTAGGTGCATGAGTTTGCACTTTTTGGAATTGGACCCCAACTCCCAATCTCTTGACCAGATGTATGATGTCAATTCAACAACTATTTTGTCGATCAGCATCACAGCGATGGATATTATGTTGACCACAAGTTGCAGTCAACATAATTCCGTATGGAAACCTGGTCTGTTTTTCTATCGCGGGGCTTCGCCGAGTCGGAGTTGATTCAAGGAGGGTGCGCAGGGCTGGGAGACAGAGTACCAGGGTCTTGGGCGCACCATTACAGCAAACTGTCGATGTTGTCGGCATCGACGTTGTTCGATGTAATGGTGTCACTGTCAGGGAAGCATACCCTATTGAACACTCCTAGAGTTTCCCATGGTCCCTCTGCATTCTCCCCACACCCTCCTGAGTGTTCACCATGTTACAGATTATAGTGTAATCTGCAAAAAGGCATACCTTCCCTTCCTGTTCTTCTGTGATGTTACTTATGAAAACATTGCAGAAAACCAGTCCCAGTACTGTGCCCTGTGGCACGCCACTGGGCTGGCCACTCTTCCCCTCATTATTGTGAATGCCTTTAACTACCACCCTCTGTTGCCTATCCAGTAACCAGATTCGCACACACTTCACCACTTTGGTGAGGCAGTCCAGAGAAGGGCAACCAAAATGGTGCAGGGACTGCATCAGAAGACATATGAGGACAGATTAACGGAGCTCAATATGTATACCCTTGAGCAAAGGAGGGAGAGAGGTGATATGATCGAGACATTTAAACACCTTAAGGGCATAAACAAGGTGAAAGAGTCTAACATGTTTAAATATAAGAAAAATAGCAGGACAAGAGGACACAGCATGAGATTAGAGGGAGGCCGATTAAGGGGAATGAGGAAATTCTTTTCACAGAAAGGGTGGTAGATGGCTGGAATAGCTTACCACAAGAAGTGGTGGCTATGAATACAGTGCAGGGCTTCAAACAGGCATGGGATAGGCATAAGGGAGCAATACAAATGACTATGAATAGATAGGTCTCTGACAGAGCAAAGGCCGATGGCACATTTATAAGGTAGAAAAAGAAATGGGCAGACTGGATGGGCCTTGCGGTCCTTATCTGCCGTCAACTTCTATGTTTCTATGTTACTTTGGATTCCATCCCTAAGCTGCTCAGGTTCTATATCAACTTCCTGTGTGGCTCAGTGCCAAAGGCCTTGCTAAAGTCCAGATGGGCCACGTCCACTGTCCTCCACTGATCTACTTGCCTGGTCACTCAGTCAAAGTAATCAATCAGATTCATCTGGCATGATGCCCCCCCCCCCCATGAATCCATGCTACCTTTGGTCTAGAAGCCCAATGAATACAAGATACTCTACCATCCTTTCCTTTAACAGGATTTCCATTAATTTCCCAACCACTGAGGTGTGACTGACTGGCCTATAGTCGCTAGCCCGTTCCTGCTGCTGTTCTCATGGAGTGGGACCATGCCTGCCCTCCTCCAGCCTTCTGGAACCATATCTATTTCCAGTGAGCTGTTGAATAAGGGCCTTCAGTGGGGCAGCTAGTACCTCCCTGAGTTCATTTTGTACCCTTGGGTGTATCCCATCCGGTTTTATAACCTTGTTCACTTTCAGAGCAGCAAGTCCCTTCAGAACTCTTTCTTCTGAAAATGAACTTGTGTCCATCCCCCCCCCCGTTCCTGCTGCTCCTGGTGGTCTGTCCCCCCTAACGCTACTGTCCAGGATGTCTGCACAATCTCCTCCTGCTGCTCCCTGTATCCTCACTAACCCTCCCTTTGCTTTCCTCTTTCTTTCTTATTTAGAAGACGTTTAACATTATGTACTGTGCATTTTTTTTCAGCTTATTTCATCTTGAAGTTTAAAATCATAGACACTTACTAATGCATGTGCAGATGCACAAATGTAGCGTTAGTGTATTTTATGGCTGTTCTCGGGGAACAAGCTTATCTATTCTGTGACATTTGACCTTGACATACCTTTCCTTTTGATAATGATAATAATAATAATACATTTTATTTAATATAGCACCTTTCGAATACCAAGGTGCTGCACAAATTAGTAAAATTCAACAAATACAATAAAATCAGAGAAATTCAGGATAGGCTTTACCCCATTAAAAGGTCTTCAATGCCTGCTTAAAGCACCCCACTGTCCTGCACTCCCGTAGCTGACGGGGCAGAGAATTCCAGAGGGTAGGGGCAACAAACCCAAAGGCGCGAGCCCCAGATGACTTTAGGCTAACCCTCGGAATATCCAGCAACCCCTCGTCAGCCGAGCGGAGCTGTTGCAAAGGGCTATAGGGAACCAGGATCTCTTTTAAGTAGTCAGGACCCTGTCCATGTAGGGCTTTGTAAGTTAATAAACCTACCTTAAAGGTGATCCGCCACTGAACAGGCAGCCAGTGCAGATCGCGCAGCACTGGGGTAATGTGAGATCTCCTAGATACCCCAGTCAACAAACGTGCAGCGACGTTCTGCACTAGCTGCAAGTGGCAGATGTCAACCCCAGGATGCCCTAAGTAAAGGGAGTTACAGTAGTCAAGGCGCGAGATCACAAAAGCATGGACCAAAACAGGCAGATTGCTAGACGGAACGAGATGCTTGATCCTAGCAATGTTCCTAAGATGGTAAAAGGCCAGCTTGACGACTGCTGACACCTGATGACGAAGGGTCAGCCCATCGTAAAGCATCACTCCCAGGTCATGCATCCGCTCAGAGGTAAGGATCTGAGCCCTCCCCAGGACTAAACCAGAGGGGAGATCAGTCCTCAACCCCTCTGTCTTGTGACCCAGGTCCACCACCAAAATCTCAGTCTTTCCTGCATTCAACTTTAAACCACTAGAACTCATCCAATCTTGGATTTCCACGAGGCAGCAGTTCAGTACCGAGATGGCACTAACCTGGTCAGGGGCAAAAGACAGGTAGAGCTGGGTATCATCAGCGTAGCAGTGAAACCTCAGCCCATACCATCTTACAATGTCTCGAAGGGGCAGCATGTACACTGCAAATAACATGGGAGACAGCACCGAGCCCTTAGGTACCCCACAAGGCAGAGAGAAAGACTCAGAAGAAAATATTCCTGAGACAACTCTCTGAGTTCTACCAGCGAGGAAAGATGAAAACCATCTGAGTACTGTATCCGACAGCCCACAGATGAGCCTCAGGTGCTTGAGCAGAACCCCATGATCCACGTGTCAAAAGCTGATGACAAATCAAGGAGTCCAAGATGGAGCGGTTACTCCGATCTCTCGCCATCAGGAGATCATTGAGCACCTGAACCAGAGCAGTCTCAGTACTATGCCTCTTCCGAAAACCCAATTGGAGAGGTTCATATAAATTATGGATGGTTAAATGGTTCTCCAGTTGAGCTGCCACAACTTTCTCAGTAACCTTTCCCACAAAAGGAAGGTTAGAGATAGGTCTGTAGTTCACTAGGTTCTCCAGGTCCAAAGAAGCTTTCTTCAGGAGGGGTGTCACCGCCGCCTCCTTCAGGGAGCTAGAAAACTCACCCAATTCCAAAGAGCACCAGACAATCCGAGCTAAGACCGGGCCAGTGATATCACTACAACCCAAAATCAGGGAAGTAGGGACCAGATCTAAACTACAGCATGTGGGACACATCCCCTGGACAATCCTCATAATATCAACGAACTCCAGCAGATCAAAGGTACTCCAGGAAACTCCAGGCTCTGTGACTAAGCACCGACCAACAGCATCCCCCATAGAGTGAGTCTGATGGAACGCTTGCCTGATGTCGGCCACCTTATTCACAAAGAATCGAGCGATCTCATCACACTCTATTTGTGAAAAAACTCATCGGAACTGCGGACAGGCTGGGTTGCACAACCTGTCCACAGTTCCAAAGAGTTGAGCCGGTCTGTTCCGTGCAACAGCGATTTCCCTGGACAGGAATTCTGCCTTCTTACAAGAAATCTCTGATTGATAGAGTTTATAATGCTCTAACAAAATAAGATGGTCTGCATCCAAGGCAGACCTCCGCCAACAATGCTCTAACCTATGCCCCAACCTCTGCAATTCCCTCAGGGACCCATCAAACCATGGGGCCCCGGGCCGAAGCGGAAGGGGGCAAACTCAGACAGGAGCAATCAGATCGAGAGCTGAGGAAATGGCCGTATTATAGGCCATGACTAATAGTTCAGGATCTGTGCTAGTTTTGCCAAACACCCAGGGGTCAATCACCGCCGCCAGGTCTTCAAGGGCTACATCCCGCAAAGGGCGATAACTGACCATCTCCACAGGGCCAACCTACCCAGGGGGGCAGAAAAATTGAACCTAACGGTGTAGTGATCGAACCAACCGACAGGTCCTACCACCAAGTCGGAGGCCTTGATCCCCAGGAGGAATACCAAATCAAGAGAGTGACCACCCTTTTGCGTAACTGAGGAAACAACCTGTGTGAAGCCCAGTGATGTCATCACCTGGAGGAAGTGTTGTCCAAAAAGTGAGAATTTGTCATTGACCCAAGCATTGAAGTCGCCCAGAACCATCAGTCTGGGTGACTCCAATGCCATGTCGGTGTCAAAGTCTGCTACTTCCTGCAGGAACAGCTTCTCATCATCTGGTGGATGGTAAATGAGCGCTATCCTGCACCCCACACCTGTTACCACAGTATACTAAAATGATGTGGTCTCCTCAACTGGTACCCCAGTTAGACCCAATTCGGTCTTGAAACAGACCGCAACCCCCCCCCCCCGCAATCTAATCTCGGGCGATGTATAACCAAGTACCCGGAGGGAATAGCTGCCTCTAAAATTGGGGCAGCATTCCCATCCAACCAGGTCTCGGTAATGCAAGCCAGATCCACTGTTTCAACAAAATCTGCAATAAGAGAAGTTTTGTTCCTAATGGATCTGGCATTGCATAACAGCACCCAGGTTGGACAATGTTGGCGAGCCGTCCCAGCTACTTGCCCTCCCAAAGAGGAGGTGCCCTTGGTTATGGGAACCAGACAAGGATCACCACATTCCAGGCACCATTTTGTCCCAGGGTGTCTTCTAGTCCTAACCACCCCGATGGGAGAACGCCACTCATTCGGACTCTGCTGTCCGCACCCCCCCACCCCTGCCTCCCCCGTGAGCAATCCGCAGCACCCAACAGCACTGGTAGTTATAAGCAAGTGGGGGGGGGGAGAGAACGGGTGGAGGGCAGAGGCAAAATAGCACAGGACGGAGGGGGGCAAACAAGCACATTCCACCAATTATTGCAGAAAACAATGGGAAAAACACAAAACCCCAATTTCTTAACACAATCCAAAAACAGAGCTCTGTTGTCTTGTGCTGATTCTTTTTCTTTTCTTTTATTTGCTCCTGTTTTGACGCTTCCGGCCTCAGTACATCTGCCCGGTCACAGACCCCTGCACTTCCACTCCCACATTGGCCTCCGCTCTCTCAACACCCCTGGCTTACCCCCTAGGGTGGGGTTGTGGCACCGGCCCTATAGTGACGCAATCCTGGGACTGGATCAGGGAGCCATCCTGGAAGCTAATCAAAGTCGGAGGCAGGCTTCATCGATGGCAGCCATCAGTGTTTTTTCCTTGTTTTTACCCCAGGGGAGGGGACGAGCAATGACATCCTGCGTCCGTCCCGCCCCGCCCCTCCTAGTTCCAGGCACCAGTCACCTGAGGTTCTCCTGGCCTCCACCAGGGGTTTCTTGAGCACTGGGCCCTCACTGTCCCTTCCCCCGGAGAAGAAGAGCAGTCCATGGGATGCTCAATCCTTCTCCCCCGGCCGGCCCTCCCTGTGCTGATTTTTAAAAAGCAGTTTAGGCCAATGGGATTTTTACAAATTTTTTTATCTGTTTTTTATGTATTATCTGAACTTTAAGAAAGTGTATTCTTCCAAACCAACTGTCATTTTTCTGATGAAGAATTCTATGTAATCCGGAAGCTCAAGCACCTATTTTCTTTTGCAGCATCTAGGCTGGTCCAATAAAAGGTGTCAAATCATCTCTTTTTTCTGGATCTTTTGTCACAAGGACCAATACGGCAACCAAACTAGTCTGCTTTCCTCTTCTCGGTTATGTACCTGAAGAAAATCTCATCTGTCGTGGAAAAAAATATATGTTCTTACACTTTAGTTTAAAATCATACTCAGGACCACTGCATAGTAGAAAGAACGGTTTATTACATATGCATATGGGAGTCTGCTTCCAAAAATCATGCAAGGCTCCCTGAGTTTCATTAGTCAATCACTTATATACACTTATTATCAAGGCGTTGTTAGGCGTACTTTTATCTTGAAAAATACCAACATTGCAGTATTAAGCAATCATGAATTAGAAAAACATGTTGATACCAATGTAACAGAAAACACTCTCATTTCTTTCCCAATAGTTCTTGATACATATGCCTGGGTCAAGCTGACCTGAGTGAAACAATGAGTTTCACTCACACCATAGCAACTGTTTTGCCTAAGCATGTTTTATCTTATATTTTTGTCCGGGCCTGTTATCCAGGCTGGTACCAACCAGTTCTATCCAGTTTTATTTTGCTTTCTGCTTCTACAAATGTACCTCAAGTAACCTCAGTGACATTCTGTAACCCTGTAACAGCATATACTAGTATGAACTCAGAAATTTCTACTACACATCCCCTTTAGCTACCCCTTTTTGCTATCCTTTCCTCTTTTTGTAGCTTTGCACCCCTCAGTGTCTTTCCTGCTTCCTTCTGTTTTGCAGGGCATACTGTCTTCCTCCCTCTACATTTCCTTACACCTTCTGATTGCCACCTTTTTTTCCTTCACCACCTGGGTTACTCTCCTAGAGAACCGAAACAATCTCTCTTTCCTTCTGCTTTTACTTGCCTCCTTCACGCAGAGGTTGGTTGCCTTAATTATGCCCTCCTTTATTTTTCCCACCTTTGCTTCTCCCCATCCCTGGCAATTCCCCCCTACTCCCACCCCCACAAGGCAGTTTCTGAGGCAGATTTCCATTTCTTTAAATCCTAAAGTCCTGGACCTTCATCCTCGTGTGATTCACCTGTTCCTGTCTTAATGTTAAACCACACTGTTTGTGTGATCACTTAAGCAATAAGGCACGACAGGGTGTGGGTTATTGAGGGGTTTACCCATGCCTTGTGTGGTGTGTCACAAGGCGCAGCCAAGTGACCTAACCACACAAGAAGTGGGTAAATCCCCCAATAACCCACAACCTGGAGTGCCTTAATGCAATTATACAATGGACCCATGTGTAAAATAAATTTTAAATGTGTTTAACTATGTTTTTTATAAATGCCATTTCTCAGCCGTGGGTTATTATAATGGTACCTAGGGGACCGCTCACTGTAAGATCTACAGTGCTATCTGTGATTATAAAAACCAGGTCCAGGACTGCTCCATCCCTAGTGGGTTCCTTGACTAGCTGCCTCAGAAAAGCCCCTTGTAGGGAGACAGGGATGACCCTGCTCCTTGCCAAAGCTGCAGTAGGAAGGCTCCAATCCACATCTGGCAGACTGAGGTCCCCAACTAGCAGCACCTCCCCCTTACTTGTCATCCAGATGATGGCTTCTGTGGGGCTAGTGGATATTCCCAGTCATAGACCCTGCTGGCTAGTCTTTGCAAAACTCATATGCAGCCCCTGAAGTTATTTATTTATTTAATTTATGTAGCTTTTGTTAACCAGGTAGGTACACTAGACAAGACAATTGCCTATTTTCAGGTACGACCCGGGAGAGTACAGGAATAATAGATTTAGGTACATACAATGACATTGTACAAATTAGACATGTTACAGTTCACGTGAGGATACAGATTCAACACAGCATATAAAACATGGTAAGGCATAGATTATACAGTATTAATATAACAAAAATAAGCACCTTGTGGGAGATAAGAGCAATAATGTTACAGATTCAACACAGCGTACGAGCGTGGTAAGGCATAGATTATACAGTATTAACATAACAACATAAACACCTTATGGAAGCCAAGAGAAGTTCCAGGGGCACAGAATCGAAATCCTTCAGATGTGACTCAATATACAGCTTAGCAACCTCTTGGAGTCTGGTCTTTTGTCCAGGAGTAGCTCCAGAGCAGAGGAGTGCTGTGATGGATCAATTCACGGGGGTTTGGGGCAGCCACAGGCCGAGGCAAGTTTGAGATGGTTCCATAGGGAGGAACGGAGACACATCTGTGAGTGCGCGGCATGGACCTGGGCATGGAAGGAGTTCCATAGTCTGGGAGCGAATGTAGCAAAGTCCCGCCCACCCATTTGAGTCCATGTAGCCGGTGTCTTGAGGAGGGCCTGTCCCTGGGACCTGAGGGAGTAGGAGGAGGAGATGGACAGACAAGAAATTTCACAAGCCCTGGAGGGGTGCCAGTGCCATGGACCTTTCCGGTGAAGCACCCTAAGACGAAGTCTATGTGGTTAGCGGGCGAGAGCCAATTTAGCCTGCTATAGAGGTCCCAATGGTGAGTGAGATGGGGGGCAGCCACCGCGAAGCGGCAGACATTATTGGAGGCAGTGGACCACCTAGTGAGGTGGACTTTGGATGAGCGGGCAAACAAGAGGAGCCCATAGCAGAGCGAGGATAGGAGCACCCCTCTGGCAAGTGCAATCTGAGCTGCCGGAGTAAGAGTACTCTTTGCTCTGTATGCCAGACCCAGTTTGCAGTTTACAGTCTTGCAAGTATTCTGAATGTGGCGGCCAAGGTCAAGCTGCGGGTCCAGCGTCACCCCAAGGTATTTAAAGTTGTCAGTAACTGGGATCTTGACCCCGTTGACACCAGAAACACATAGTGGAGTAGGGGCGGCCTTAATCTTGGCCTGAGACCCAAAGAGCATGGCCTGAGTTTTCCTGAGATTTAGAACCAACTTATGTGACAATATCCAGGATTGGATGTTCCTCAAGTCCTCGCTCAGGTGGGGATTTATGACCCCTGTCTCAGTTGCTATCTGTATTTGTAAAAGTGTAGTTTGTGTGTTTGCCATGAATACTGTTTGTATTGCAGGACTCTAGCATCAAAGATTTTGAAGCCTTCAGTCTGTAACAGGAGACACCAGAGGCCTTGGCTGGTTGCTTTTTAGCACCATTCATTTGTCTAATACCAGTACCAAATACTGTACCTTAGCTGAACACGTTCTTGATTCTGTGTTTATGTTCAGATAAAACACACACCTACACCCCCCCCCCCAAGAATTGCATTGCCAAGATCAGTGAATGGATGGTAGAGCCAGGAAGAATTTTCAAATCCCATTTCTTCCAGAATTCCTTGGAATTTTTCAAGAACTCCACAAGAATTCCATAGAATTCTGTCGGATGTAGAATTCTGGAAGTGGAATATATTAAAAGTTTAACCAGGAAGTACATACTGAGCTGAAAACAGCTCGTTTTCAGAGTTGTCCTGGGGAGAGGGCAGTAGGAGACAGGAGAATGATTTTTTAAAAAACTACCAATTTAGTAATCCGTGGTTTAAATGAACTGCAATATAGTATTAAGTGGTTTACATAAACTGTGGATTAATGTTTTGTAGCTAGTGGTATTAGGTAATATGCAGACAGTGGGATTAGGTGATCTGCAGACAGCGGGATTAGGTAATCTGCAGACAGTGGCATTAAGTAATCTGCAGACAATGGGATTAGGTAATCTGCAGCTAGCGGGATTAGGTAATCTGCAGATAGTGGGATTAGATAATCTGCAGACAGTGGGATTGGGGGATCTGCAGACAGTGGGATTTAGGTAATCTGCAGCTAGCAGAATTTAGGTAATCTGCAGCTAGCAGGATTTAGGTAATCTGTAGTTTGCAGGATTAGATAATCTGCAGAAAGCAAAATTAGGTAATGTGCAGAAAGTGGGATTAGGTAATCTGCAGAAGAATATTATTCTGTGGTTTCCATAGAAGTGCTTTTTGGAATAGTTTGGAATTCAGAATTCTGTGGTATTAAAGAAGCAATCCTAAAATGCATTTCAGAAGCGGAGTTACCATTCTGCATGAAATCTGTGTCTGGAAGTCCACAATCTGTACAGCTTTAGTGAATGTCCATCAGTTGGCTGAGCCTAAATCCAGGCAAGCCATAGTTGCTGCTGGTGGGCAGTAGTCATCAGGTGACATCGGTCAGGGACAGTCTGAGGTTCCCCTCTATTGATGAGGTGCAGCTGGAGGTGTGGGGGGATGGTACACAGCCTGTGCGTAGCTCTGGACAACAAGCTGACCCTGAATGTCCAAATGTCTGCCACTGTCCACAATGGTTTCTACCATCTGAAAAAAATTGTCTGGTTGTACCTCTTCCTTGACTAGGGTGACCTGAAAACAGTGGTGCGGGCTTCTTCACTTGGCACTTAGAATACTGCAATACCCTCAGCCAGGGCTGGCCTGTGAGTTGGATCCACCGCCGATTGTAGCTGGTGCAGAACCATGCTTGCCAATCTCACCCCTCTGCTCCCCTGAGCTGCCCTGGCTGCCAATCAAATGGTGGGTTGATTTCAAGGTTTTACTGTTGGTATTCAAGTCCCTAACTGGCCAGGGCCCTCACTTGCTGCATTAGTCAGTTACTCAGTAGGCTGCATGCTCGCGTCTGGGGCTGGAAGTTTAGAAGGTTGTAGGTTCTAGTCCCACACCAGGAACTTAGGATGATAATACTGACACTGTAGTACAGCACTAGGGGGTCGCTGCTGTGTTGTGGTGCCATCCTTCTGATCAGTTACTTAACCAATGTCCCTTCTTTCCATCACTGGTGGCAATCCAGGTGGTAGTTTAAGATCCCGTGGCACTTACTGTACAGTAAGAGTAGCTGTCTTTCTCCAGTGTCCTGGCCAGCATTCCCCCCCCTCTGTAAACAGGTTCATGTCACTAACACCCAAGGGCACACCAGCAAATAAGCTGTACCAGCTCAGAGTACCTTTCCTGATGCAATGTTACAAATAAATGAGTAAAAGAGCTCCCATGTAGCCTAACCCCAAGGGGCACACCTGGAACTGAGCAGTCTACAGTGTGCCTTTTCTTGGTCAAACATTACAAGTAAAACAAGCATTTGTCAATGCCGAATGTTGTCTGGCTGGCATTGGCATAGGCAGTGCAGGAGTTAGAGAGATGCATAATAGGAATGGCAGTGAAGTATTGAACTGACATCAACCCCACCCCCACTCTGCAGAGAATGACAGGCACTGGGGTGTGCCTTTGGACCGTTGGCCATAATGCTCACGCCATTTCACCTCACCCTACCCTGCAGACACCAGCAAGTGTCGTGTCATGCCTTGGGGTCTTCAGGCCTTATGTTCACCCCATTCCATAAGAAAATACGTTGAAATGGGCGCAGTGTAGGAGAATGGGGTGAACCTTGGCGCCGAAGATGCCAAGGCACACCTTGATGCCTGTCACTGGCACGCAGTGCTCCTTGGTCACCCCTGAAGACAGGCAGTTGTGCCTAGTGGACCTTACCCAGTTACCGAAGAATTAAATAAATTTAGCAATTACTGATACGTGTACCTTTCTTGATCAAACATTACACATAAATAAAACAGGTCCGAACGAAAAGCACACATAGAAATGAGCCTTTCCTTGTCAAACACTGCAAATAAATAAACAGGTCTCAACCCCCATTCCAATGCCACACCTAGAAACCAGCCTTTCCTGGTCAGACATTGGAGATAAATAATCTGGTCCCAGCTGTACCATCCACCCCCAGGGACACACCTGCAAACAAGCTGTCACAGCTCATTGTGCCTTCCTGGTCAAACATTACAAAAAATAAATAAATAAATAAAACAGGCCCCTTGTAACCTACCCCAAGACACATACAGAAATGAGTTATCACAGCTCAGTGTGCCTTTCCTAGTCAAACACTACAAATAAATAAATAAAACAGCACCCCTGTAACCCACACCCAGGGACACATCTGGAAATGAGCTGTAACATATTAGTGTACCTTCCCTGTTCAGAAACTTAAAGATAAAATAAATAGAAGAGATCCACTGTAACCCAGATACCTGCAAATGAGCTGTCACGGCTCAGTATGCCTTTCCTGGTGAAATATTACAAATACATACGTACATACATGAAGTAAGTTAGTCAGTGAGCCAGTGCAGTCAGTAAAAGAGGTCCATGTAACCCATCCACCAGGGACACACCTGGAAATGAGCTGTCACAGCTCAGTGAGTCATTCCAGGTCAACCATTACAAAAAAGTAAAACTGGCCCCTTTTAACCCACTCCAAGACGCACCTGGAAATGGACTAGCACATCTCAGTGTGCATTTCCTGGTCAAATATTACAAATAAATAACACAGGTCCAATTTACCACCCCCCCCCCGACACACCCGAAAACAGGTTGTTACAGCTTATTTTCCCTTTCATGGTCAAACATAACAAATAAATGAATAACATAGGTCCCATGTACCCCTCCAGACACACAAGGAAACAGTCTGTCGCAGCTTAGCCGTTCCTGATCAAAACAAAAAAAGAAAACCGGCTTCATGTAGCCCCGCCCTTGGACACACCTGGAAATTGGCTGTCACATCTCAGCGTGCCTTTCTTGGTCAAACATTACAGAAAAAAAATAGAACAGGTCCAATGCCACCGTCCCCCCCCCTCCCCCGGACACACCTGGAAACACTTAGTATGCCTTTCCTGGTTGAACATTACAAATAAATGAACAGGTCCCATGTAACCCATTACCCAGGGGCACACATGGAAGGAAGTGAGCTGTACACAGCTCAGTATGCCTTTCCTGGTCAAACATTACAGAAAAATAAATAAATCTGGTCCTTCCCACGGGACACTCCTGTAAATGGTCTGCTGTAGCTCAATGCGCCTTTCCTAGTCAGACATTACCAGTTTATAAATAAAACAAGTTTTGTGTAACTCCCCTCAAGGGCACACCAGGGCAACAAGTTGTGACAACTCAGTGTTCCTTCTTTTTTAAATTTCTTTTCATTGAGAATGGGTAACAAGACGTATGCAGGAGGGGCTATCTTCGTTTAGGCAAGAATGTTAAAATCTGACAGGCATTGTGCAAGAGACTGTGTTATGTAAATATTTCAGGTGGGCAAAGTATGCATCTCACTTCATGGATCTCTCCCCCAACATAATAAACACTGTATCATGATGTAATAAAAAAAGAATAAAGTATGGGGAGATGTGTGTAATGAGAAGTTTGTACACCCCCATGGTGTTAGATGCTACATAAACCCAGAGAGCGAAGCTCGATGGGTTTACAAAGCATCTAACACTGAGGGAGTGTGTAAACGTTCAGTTTACACACACCGCCCCATATTTTATTTTATATAATTGTTGGGTCGCATTTTTTCACGTCAGCAATTATATAAAATGTGTCCTGCTGACTGTGCCACTGAGTGTGACGGAATCGAGGTAGTCTTATCTTTTTGAAGCAGTTCTATTTTTCATTTGCGGTCAAACAGTGGTTGGAAGAGCAGAAATAGTTAAGGAACTAGAGTTTCAAACAAACATTTAACTTTTAAAAGAATATATCTTTCCCAATTTGCTTCGTGTGCTGTTGCTACGGTGGTTGCCAAGGAAGTTCTAGTCTCTGTGGTCACGGTATCAGGTGACCTGCAGAGGAAGGGGAACGAGAAGAAGCAGAGGCGCTGCTGTTAGGGATTGCATGGTAAATCGGGTAGACATTTTTTTTTTTACATTATTTTTAGGTGACTGTCAGAGAAAAAAAAATGCCCGTGTTATGGGAGAAAACTGTGAGGAGTTCTGAGTGTTTCGTGCAGTCAGCGTGCGAGAGGGAGATGGCTTCAGTGGGCGTGAGACACTGCTCTGGCTCGTGGTTTTTGCCATAGGAAGGTGGCACATGATAGCCATTGTAAACACTCCTTTACAATAGCAATTTACACACACTTTTTCCTATAGGAAAAAATGTGGCCCATTAATTATTATTAATTATTTCAATAGCTGCTGTCAGTGCTTCATAGTGTGCAGCGTTCTTTGGTGTATTGTACGTACGAAAAATCCTGTATATGGGTTTGGAGCTAGCAGCCTGGTGGGAAAAGATGCTCTTTTTTGCAATCTGTACACATGGGTCTAAAAATTGGATTTAACTCCCATTTTTGATGCTTTTAGATGAGATATAACATCACAGAACAATTACTGACGATCTTAAGATTCACCAGGCGAAGTTTAATAAAATGTGTCAACCTAGAAATACTCCTGAAGATAACTCCTCTAACCCGGGACCTTCAAAAGTGCTTTCAACCGCTCAGCCGCCAATAAGACCCAATGAGTCCCCAGCAACCTTGGAGGAGACCCACCAGACAGCAGTGAATGCCTTAACGCAAACAGTACGAAGCATGGACAAAAAGGTGGATCAGTATCTTAAACGACTGGTGAAAGTAAAAATGCTGTGGAGGCTACTGCAGTGGGGACAGAGGAATCAAAGGAAATGGCAGGCAAAGTTCTTCCTGTGGCTGCCACAACTGTAAAAAAAAACAGGGGATGGTGAAATCATGGCTCAAACAGCTAGAGAACCTGGTTCGAGCCACAAGCATCCAAATAATTGGTATGCCAGAAGGAACAGAGGGGAAGGAGGCTGGGACCTTTCTGGAGCCCTGGCTCCCTGAAACACTTGGACTGGGGTTCCCCCGTGGTAATCTTAAGAGCTTACAGATTCACTCTGAGAAGGGCTAGAAACTCAGAAGAGGACCCTAGGACCTTGCTGATAGTGACCGAGTCTTCAGGGATGTGAGATAAAATACCAGAGGCATCACAGGAGCATAGACCGGTCACCATGGAAGACCAATGACTGTTCTCTTTCTGGACTACTCATTTGCCACACGGGCTAGGAAGAAGGCTTTCGAGAAAGAGTCACCTCCAAACTTGAGGTACTGGACATACCATTTCAACTGAGCTTCCCAGCATGCTTAAGTTCCCAGTGACAGAAAAGACGTATTCTTTCAATGACCCAAAAGGCTGCAGGCAGCCTGGTGGGAAAAGATCCTACAAAGCATTGAGGCTGGGGAGAGTGGGGGGGGGGCACTCCTCCAATGAAGACATTGCCTAAAACCTTTCTATGGACATTTGCAGGTAGTGAGTAAATGACATTTGTTGTTACCTGTTCTGATGCACAGATGGACTGGGCCATGGGGCACTTGCTGAAAAATTGTGAGGACTGATCCACCCCACAGTGACTCTTGTGTGGACTTTTTATAGGACAGTACTAGTTACATCAGGGTCGGAGCTGTATCAACTTACTGTTATATCATGTTCACAAAGCAGTCTTTGGAATTGTGATCTGCTCGCTCTCATCTAGTGTTCTGTAGGAGTGCCTAGGTGGTTGCAGCCACTGTTTTGCCATGTCGTCACTTTATTTTGGCAATTGCATGTTTATTTTTGAAGAAAAGTTCATAGACTAACCTGCGCCTAATGTTGACATACGGTAACGAGTGAGGAGGAAAGTGCACCAGCAAATATGGTGGAGTTGCCATTGTGTGTTTTTAGTTTGGGCATGAGCGCCCTTGTGGCTGGGATCAGAGGCAGCTTCAATAGTTGATGCAGTGCACAGCACTGAATGGCTGTAGCTTTGCACTCCCGCCCCCCCTCGGGCCCAACTTGGTATAATTCATCCCCTGAATCAACTTTACTATGCAGAATAAGGTATGAGGTAACATTTTGTGTGAAGATAATGCTGCCCAGTGGTTCTTCTATTTAAAAAGCTAGTCAATTTGCAAACTACGATGTTTAGATATAATACTGAAGGGAGTTCCTCCAAAGTTTGTAACTGCACCTAGGAGTTCAGAGTGGGCCCCAACTTAGTGTTTATGTAAAATTGGGTTGTCATTAAAAGCATTTCTGCTTGGTTACCTACAGTTGTAAAATTGATAAAGTGTCTATGCACTGGCTGCATAATAAGTTTGACTATGTTAAATGACCTGCGTTTTTCTATTGATAACAAGCCTACCACGTGGTATCTCTAAGACTTGTGTCTCTAGAGATCTGAATTCATTACTGTGATATTGTTCAGCAAATATTACTGAGTGACCTGGTCTTGCAAGCAGTTTATATTGCTGTACGCAACATAATAAAATGCGATAGAAATAAAGTTTAAAAAAAGAAATGCACTGTATAAATTAAATTCCCTTTTTTCACTTTCCTTAATAAGGGAGAATGTGACAAAATGCAGACATCGATGAAGCCCGGTCTTTTTGCTTTCCACTGGATTCAATACCCCATCCTGCAACATCACCATTAAATCTGTTAGTAACAAGATTTGAGATGCTATGGAACAAATATTTTTAATGGCTTCTCTGCAATGCGAAGAGATTTAAAAAAAAAATGCCATCATAACTCATGGAGGCACATAACATCTGGTTGATGTGGTCTGCGCTGAGTGACCCCAATAAAAGGTTCCACAGATGGCAGCAGAGGATGAAATGCCTGTTAGAAGTCCTTCATCACCCGACGTCCTGTCTGCCACCAAAACTGCAGCATACAGATTCCTTTTTTTAACTATTTCAAGGGAGTTACTGTTCTATAAAGTATCGACAAATCTTTGTTGAGCTTGCAATGATTCATTTTTATGTGAGGAACATTAATTTGCCACAATTACTGGTTGTAGGTTTAGTATTACTCTGAAAAACAGTATCAGAATTCTCTGTTACACATGACTATGACTACACACTTGTTTATACAGAGGCCGCTCTCTTGTGTTCATGCCTACTCTCCGTGGGTACTGGTATGCCTCTTGCCAATACTGGGGAGTGGCCCTAACCACTGGCACCTTTCAGTGCAGTTTTAAAAAACAAATAATTTGGGAGGGCGGTTTACACCCTGAGTGCCACGCCACATTTACTGCTGAGATCAAGTCTGCTGTGGCCACTCAGAAGTAAGTAAAGCCCCTCGATAAACCCCACCTGTGAGCTGCAGAACCACTGAGCCCATGGGCAACAAACAGGACAAGCAGTGCAAGAACCAGTAATTATAATAAAAACTTGTGGTAGCATTGTTATACATGCTCTTCACACACACACACACACACACACACACACACACACACACACACACACACATACACACGGTACTGTATGTGATGCCTATATAAACCACTGATACTTCACTCATGTAGTATTATACACCTTGGGTATGTAAAGAAAAAAACTATTTACACACTTCTGATACATAAGTCAATTTTTATCAAGTTTTAAAAAACAAATAATTTTTGGGGAGGTTAACACCCTGAGTGCCATGCCACACTTACTGCTGAGATCAAGTCAGCTGTGGCCTCTCAGAAATAAGTAAAGCCCCTCGATAAATCCCACCTGTGAGCTGTAGAACTACTGAGCCCATGGGAAACAAAGAGGACAAGCAGTGCAAGAACCAGTAATTATAAAAAAAAACTTGTGGTAGCATTGTTATACATGCTCTTCACACACACACACACACACACACACACACACACAGTATGTGATGCCTATATAAACCACTGACACTTCACTCATGTAGTATTATACACCTTGGGTATGTAAAGAAAAAACTGTCTATACACTTCTGATACATAAGTCTATTTTTATCAAGGATTTGGCCTGTAGCCGTTTCTTAATACCATATGTGCTCTTCTAGTGATCTCGGCTGTGAACCGTCATGTGTTTAATATTCCCATCTTTGCATAGCTCAGATTATAGTTCCTCTAGACATGTTAATAGGTTATTTCTCTCCTGCTCTTCCCACATCTATTGTACCCAGTGTACCCACTGCTATCTCTGCAATTATGATACATGGAGTGTTTTTTGTTCTGTTAATTCTTGTGTATGTTGCTGTAGACGTACTTTATAATCCTGTGTATATTACTGTATATATTCCTTCCCCCCCCTCCCCCCAGGATGCATCTGGAATCGAGCGGTACTCCGCTCAGTATGCCTTCCTGGTAAAACTCTTAAATGAATGAATAAATAAGATTTCTGACTAATTCTTTCTCCTCCTTGTTTCAAAATGTAGTCACATGGGACTGCTTTATCTTTAGGATAACCCAACTTCAAGGTATGTTGTCTAAGGAATAACCTGTAGAGGTCAGAAATCAATATACAAGTATCACAACTACATACCACTCCACGTTACCTCACTACCACCAACACCAGGAGACAGAAGGCTAACTCATACCCCTTGACTCCATATCTCACAGATCGGGACAGGGCTTACAAAAATTGGAGACAAAGGGCCAGGGTCAGAGACGCATCTCAAAAATATCTTTAAACACTACTGTCAGGTAAGCACAAAAATGTCAAGTAAGACTGAAGGAGATTAAGCCCAGACAGAGGAGATTAAGCACATGGCGTGTAAGTGACTTGCTCAAGGTCACACAAGTGGGTAAGTGAGGGTGGTCAGATTCAAATCCCTGTCTCCAAGTCCACAGTTCTGTACTGTAACCTCTAGGCTACCTGCTGGCTTACTCACCTTTATTTATTCGTCTTTACTAACATTGGGAAACCAGGTGAGGATTGAAATTGATAAAAGCCCAGAAGGGAAGGGCTAACCAGTCAGACAGCAGTAGTATTATCACCCGCAATACTTGTGGCCCAAGTTTGGGAACAAACTTTGGACATCTGGATCTGACGAGGGGGGTGGTGGAGGATTATTGAGCTTCCCAGAGAATGCTGTCCTCCATGGCAGGAGGGTTTTGGACTCTGCTGAATACTTCCACTTGGCTATCAACAAGCGTACATACAATCATAGACACCAAAATGGGAGGGGGGAGACAACACCATCTGATATTTATTGTGATATCGCATTTTGTGTGTCTGGCCATGCTGTATTCATACTGGTCAACCTTTTGTCACTGAAGTGAGGGACACGGGCATTCAAAATGAGGGACGCTGACCCTCATAATGATGGCAACATATTCAAACATGGAGATACAAGCTCAGACACTGTGTAAACCATTGTGTTTACTTACACAAAGTTTAATCTTTATTTAGCATCTTAAAATAGTATGACTTTTTTACTTTAAAGTTGCATTCTTTGTGTGGGTAGCAACTTTTTTTTTTTTACAAGGGAATGAATGAGTGACAGAGCAATTCTGATGGGTAAAATCAGGGACACACTTCCTAATCAGGATCACTTCAGAGGTATGGCTGTATTCATCATGCAATCAAGGTCCCAGGGGTGCGGCAAACAAGAAAACAGAAAAATGCCCTGACTCAGTAGGTGAGGAAAGACAGGTGCACTCTGGTCCTGCACAGCCTACCTGTCTTGGTGTCAACGTGGCTCAGTTGGTAGCACATCCGCCTCTGGACCAGAAGGTAGTGGGTTCTCGTCCCACACCGGGATTGGACTTGCACCTAAAAATCACTGGCATCCCAGTGCAGTATTGGGGGGTGCTGTACTGCTGGGGTGTGCCGTCCTTCGGATGAGATGTTAAACCGAGGTCCCTTCTGCTCATCCTGGTGTTGTCCTGGTGGGTGTCCAGGTGGAAGTAAAAGAACCCAGGGCACTCTTTGCAAAGAGCAGGGAACATTCCCGGTGTCCTGGTCAACATTCCCCTTCCCATAAACCGGTTCATGCAATTATCCAGGCTGTGTGTGGGTGATGATGTGCGATATGGCCACCACCACACATTCAGTCACTTCACTACCAGTCTAGCATTGCTTGTAAAGCACTTTGAATGTATGAAAAGCACTATATAAATGCTGATTCTTCTTCTTCTTCTTTTTGCCGACCCTGGATATGTGCAGTCCATGAAAGAGTAGTCACATGTAAGGGTGATGGTCTGAGTCATTGCCATGGGGCTCTGATGGCAGGTGCATCGAAGTGGTAGGGTGCATTAATAAAAAGTACAAAAAAACTAGAAGAGAATGGATTAGAAGTAACAAACCAAAGATTTTCTAGGGACTCCACTATGTGACGTGGATCACAGCAATCCAGTCCCGAGGTAACACAACCCGTGGAAGAGTGCCACAGTCATCTGGGGAAGAGCATGCAGGTGACAGATGGCTGGTGGACACGGAGCCCAAAAAAATTGAAATCTCCAGAAATAACTGGTACACCGCATCCCGGGGCATCAGGTCCACTAATTCTTCTTCCTTGTCTTTACCTGTAGCAGCTGCCGCCAGTAGGTTATCAGCTACTCCATGTGTGTCACGTGGAATGCAGTGTACCTTTATTACTAGGTTCGATGTTACGGAAAGCACCTGTCTCACAGTAGCTGCACTTACAGTGTAGTTTATTTTCTTAATGCTACCCATTGATATCTTATTACTGTGCATTATACTGTCATACTGAACCTCCTCCCTCCCCCCATACACCTGAAAATGAATGTGATTACAGTTCAGCCAGCATTACTGGCCAAAACAGTTTAAATCAGTAATTAAATACAACATATGGGGAGACATCATCTGAGCACAGATATCTGCTTTTAGTCTAAATGATGCAAAAAAAAAACCTTTTAGAAACAGCTTTGACAGATCTTACCTATAATCCCTTATAATCAATACATTATGTGGACCTGCGAGGGGAGACTGAAGTCAATATCCCATGATGGTGCTCACTGGGAGCCCTGACATTTCTGAGCGAATGTGTCATTTGTCTGACAGACAGCAGAACAAGGTTAGGTTAATTTGGTTATGATGCTTCTTGTCATATGCAGAGGCTTCGAGTCATGTATTCCACTTACAAAATGTGATTTCAACTCTCTCATTGAACTACAGGAAGGCTCGGCCTGCCGGAGCTGCTGTCAGCCTGCATGGTCTGTGTGACATACGAGTGGCAGATTCATCAAGTTACCCATGTCTTGCAGGTGGCTTAATTATTTTGCCCTCTGTCTACTAGACCAGAACAAAACTGAATGCTCTGTGTGCCATCTATCTATCTATCTATCCCCGAGCTTTGATCTCAGTACACAGATATGCCTGGATGCGTTGCACAGTTCAGCTTATGCACAGTCATGTGGGATAGACAAGGCTGCTGGATTAGTCATAAGTGTTGACATATGACAGAGCACAGGTAGTGGTAGAGCAGTAGAAGATCAGTCCCCACCGTCATGGAAATGTGCCATGGCATTCAGGGCATTTGCACTGCGGCTGGTGAGATGACTCTGACCTAGTTCAGATTTGACCTGGATGTGTAGTAATCTGACATGGAAGATCCTGACCAAGCCGAGTCAGTCAGGAGCTCCCTAGGTACTCACCCGATCCTTGCAGAACATCCTACCTGTGGCCACCTCCGTTTTTGGAGTCATGGATTCCCTCAGGTAGAGTAAACATGGGGGATTTACTCCTGACTATTATATTCATCATGAGATGCGGGGACCAGGATGCACTGGGGTTCATTGCTGCAGGTACTGAGGCTCATTTTTCTGTTTTTTACCCAGCCCTAGAGGGAATGCCCCAAATGCAGACATTATGGACGCGTTCACGGAATGGCTACCATCGCACCAACATCTGCGGAATTCCTATCCACTTGCCAGCCCTCCAGCTGCACCACACCTGTGGTCACCCAGGTTGCAGTATCACAGCGAAGGATGGTACCTTCCCTCCCTGGAGGAGAATGTTCCCTGGGACACTCAATCCTTTGCCCCCATCTAGCCACCCCTATGACCCCGGGCACTGGCATCATGTGAAGTACTCTCATGGTTGCGCTGATGGACCATTTTCTTTTTATTTTCTGTATCATTTTTGTATCCTGTTCATTTGACGTTCCTCCACTTCTTTCTGTAACTGATGACTTCCCAGTCCCAATGATTACTCAATGGCTATCCCTGCCCCCCACGATCACAGCCTCTTCCAAATTTGGGTATTGTCACTGTTGTGTGACAAAAGGGGTGGAGAAGACAAACCTTAAGTCTCCATCCAGAGTAGGATTTAGTGCAGTTTGCAAGGTGTAGATTTTCTTCTCTCTTTTTCCCCTGCCCACACCTTTGTGACAGCACCAGCAAAGGCTCCATGGGAGTTCAAGCAATGGCATACAATGTCAATCAATCAATCAATCACTCTTTATTTAGCCAGATGAAAGTCAATTGAGCAAACTCATTTTCAAGGGGGGCCTGGTAGGTACAGAATAAATAATACAGTAGCACAATAGAACATATAGCACAAACGGGCATAGTACTACAATACATAGCAATAAAAACAAGGTACAAGGATAATCAATGAGGCCCGGTCGTAAGGTGAAGCCTCATCCCAGTAAACAGTCAGTGCAGCAGAGAGGTAGAAGCAAGTCAGTACCAATGTGCCAAACCAGTGATTTTAGACACTGATAGCTCTAGCAGAGCAGAGTTAATGCTAGTGACAGTGCAAGCTGGGGTGTGGAGCCAGACAGTGCCCCTGCCTCCCATGCTGCATGGTGCTCTACTTGTTTTGTGGGGGATGTGCACAGCAGGTGAACCTCCCTCCATGGAACCTCAAAGTGTGCAGGCAGACACAGCCATAGCATCCTTCCAGCTGATTGCATGATTCAAGCTCAGAGGAGTTTTTCACTCTAATATGGACTGGTTCAAATCTGAACCCTGCCTGGCCAGTGATCCAAGCTCAGGGGCTTGTTCCAGTTCTAACATGGACCGTTTTAAATCCAAACCCTGCCTGGACTACAGCAGTGACCTCAGCAGAGGGGATTTTTCCAGTTCTGATATTCTCTGGTTCAAATCTGAACCCTGCCTGACTCACAGCAATGACACAAGCTCGGAGGCATTTTCCAGTTCTAGTACATGCCTGTTTAAACATGAACCCAAATGGCCCATAGCAGTGATTTAAGCTCAGGGGTGTGTTACAGTTCTAAAATGGACCGGTTCAAATCTGAACCCAAAGAGGTATTTTTTTGGTTTCTAACCTCTAAACAAACATAGCGGAACGCATACATTAGCACATTAATACTATGTATGTTACTTACTAATTTGCATTTTTCTTCTTAAGGTGAAAGAATTACAGCTGATGTTGGCAGGACTCAAGTCTCATTTCCCCAAAACTAGAATTTTGGGGCAATCCATTCTTTATTACAAAACACATTTGCAAGAAAACAGCTCTTTGGTCGTTACACTCCATTTGTTCCAACTGCTTTTCTTGCCCTGAAGTTATAATCCACCACTTATGACATCAGAATCATTTCTGCGGCAACAGACTGCGATGTCATAAGTAGAGGATAATGACTTTAAAGCAGATATGAGGAACATGGGCGGATGAAGTTGAAGGGGAAAGATCCCATTTTAATGAAAATATCTTTAGCAATAACAAGTAGTAGATTTATTAGGTGCTAGTGGTACTCAGATACTGCTTTGTGGGATCCGAGTTCCCGCCAATGGATAGCCGTGCTATCCATCTACCAGATCCAACCACTATCTGACCGAGCCTGTTAGATTTCAGGGATCCAAAATTGGATGTGTTCAGATGTCTTGATCCAACCATCAGATTTTTGGAAAGCTGTGATCTAATTATCAGATTCCTGATCTGACCATCTGATCCATTGGATCCCATGCCTCCAATCAGATCCATTCTTGGGATCTGAGATGATCAGACACATGACCAGATGCCATCCATATCCAGTAGCATCTGACATCTGGTAAAAATGGAGGTAACCGCTGGTATCTGACCCTGGTGAATACTATCTGAGCATCACTATTTTGAGGTGCTGCTACTGCAGTGGTGATGAGCAACAAGGTTCAAATGTGCAAGGGTGGATGGAATTTATATAACAAGGAGAGGCAGGAGTCATCTATTGAGTTTGATGCCTGCTGAGCTTTATTCAACAATAGGGGTAGGATGACACGGTCACAGGAGGGGATAGTACTTCACAAAACACTGCTTTGCATCTACTGCATTGTTATGGAATTATGGTATAAAACCAGGTAACTAAATCAGATTCCCAAAGGACTGCTGAGGTGTACCTCGGCCTAATGCCACTATACTCTACACTGACCCTTAGTAGGCTCTATGGTACCACCCCTTAGGAGACTCTACTATCACTAGCTGAGATCAATTACATCCATATACATTTAAAGACAAACCAGAGTCCAGTCGCAGCTGAGGTCTTCATGCGCACTGTCGAGTAGAGTTGGTAGCTACAGAAAGATGAAGCTAAAGGAATTTCCTGTGGCACTAAGATTATGATCCCAGTACAGACCTAGCTAAGGCCACTTGGGTGGTGAGAGTTTTCTTTTAGCCAGACCATGTGTTTCTCGGCATAAAACCCACTCTCTCTGAGGCTGTCAGCATAAAAGAACAAGTGGAACAGGTTCCTGGAATGAGCCCACTGGAGGGTGATCAGAATCAAACTAGCTGTAGAAAGCTCCAGGGCCAAAACCCACTTTAGGGCCGCCAAGGATGTGAAGAAACAATGAAGATTCTTGGTGATGAACCCACTGGAGGATTACCAAGGAATGGACAATGCTGTGGAAATTCTGATGCAACCAGGAACCAGAAGAATTCAAGGTGAAGATGGATGATCCTGAAGTGTCAACACAGGAGACTGGAACAAAACAACAAACGGCGGACATGACCCACACAGGCTTCGACGAACTCGCGACTTGAGGCGAACAACCAGGGGACGCTGACAAGGTTCTTCCAGGATGAGCACACTCTTCGGAGGACAGCCAACTTTGGGACATCCAGATCAGGAACCACAAGACAATAATGGAACAGTGGAAGCAATGCACACTGGGCTTCGGTGTACTCAAACTCAACTGAGGAAAAACAAGAGACAGCGGGTACGACTTGCATGGGGCTTCGACATACTCGACTTCGGCGGATGACAAGAACATTGACGAAGATCTTCTGGACGGACACCTTCTGGGGAAGAGAGATATTGAAAGAAGTCTTCCTCTGGATAGAGATTGATTCCGTTGAGGTAGGATGGCAGGCAACACCATAGAGCGTTATTGTGGCAGAAGATTGAGTCAATACACATAAGTTGGTAACAATAAAGCTGGCAGATACACTTCCACACTGCACCAATGGAACTGTTCGTTGCTGAGGCAATTTGCCAGGAACGGGGGCAAATTACCAAAATCCAGGGCAATTGTTCATTGCAGGGGCAATTTGCCTGGAACAGGGGCAAATTACCAGAATCTGGGACAATTATTTGTTGCAGGGGCAGTTTGCCAGGAACAGGGGCAAATTACCAGAATCTAGGGCAGTTGTTTGTTGCAGGGGCAATTTGCCAGGAACAGGGGCAAATTACCAAGATCCAGGGCAATTGTTCATTGCAGGCGCAAATAACCATAATCCCAGTAACAGCACTGTCTTGGTGCTTTGCAATCAACACAACAGTTCAGATACTAGTAAACAATACACATTGTCATCACTTGACAGTCACTAGACGGCAGTTGTGTGCTAAGCACCCTTCTTTCACTGACCCTTGACGAAAGTACTGTACTTGTGAGTCCCTTCTTGTACCAGGACCTGGCTATCCCTGAAAACCCTGGGATTAATGCCCTTCTTTCTCCTGGGCCTTCCTTGCCCTTTTAACTGCTGGGCCCCTCTATCTACTATGTGCCTACTGCTGGCCTGAAGGGTTGCCACTTTTCATATACTTGGACCCTTTTGTAGCTGTGCCCCCTTTAAACAATGTGGGCCTTACTGCCCCTTTAACTACCTGGGGCCTTTGCTGCCCCTTTAAACCTTTGGGCCTATGCTGCCCTCTTAAATCATTGGGCCTAACGTTGCCCCTTTAATTCTATAAGCCTGCTCAAAGCATGTCAGTCACTCAAGGCTTGCCCCGCCTTTATTCCGCCGCTTCTTGAATATTTATAATTCACCCATAGGCCTTCTTAGACTTGCCCTTCCCCGTGGGCATCGCCGCACCCTGAATATTTAAATTAACCCCCTGGCCCTCCCTATGGCTCTCAGCTGTCTTTTCCTGGTGCTCTGAGCACTTTAAAGCAATTCCTTTTCTTTATTTAAATAAATCGGGCAGTCAGCACTCTTCTTGTGTTGCCGCCGACTCACCGCCCCAGCCCAGGGTGAAGGAGCTGCTTGAGGGAAGCAGAAGGTGCTCTGGCAGTGGGAGGTACCATCGGGAGGCAGCACGCAGAGCGGCAGATGGTTGGCGGCCTCTGGAAGGCTCACGACTTCATCGTCACGATGCAGCTCTTCAGTGCCGCCACTGACTGACCGGAACACACACAGGGCACAAAAAAACAAAAGATCGGGCTAAACACAGCCCACACCAGAGCACAAGGGACAGGAATCTTCTTTCTTCCTTAAAGGGACCATCGGACTCAACCACAGGAGGATCAAGATGCACAGCAGGAGCAGCAGGCTTCTTCACTGGCTAGAGGAAGGCACCAACAGAGAGTCGACGAGACTGCTTCAACCCCCAGGTAAGCGCACTGTCTCCGTCACACTCTCTAGGTCCTTCTTCCTCTACAACCCAGCATGATCTGACTAGAGAAAAACAGTTCTCTCTTAGAAAAAGATGCTCAGGGTTCTGCTTCTAGATCCCCGAGCCCGTGCCACCTCAAATGGACGAATTTTTGAATGGGCACCATGCGATGGCCAGGGACAGCGGTCCTAGCGTGTGGGTGCCCACTCTCGTGCTGCCTGCTCCGGGGGACGGGGTGGATTAGAATGGAGCAGCAGCAGTAGCAGGGAAAGCAAAACTTTTGTTTCTTAAAAAATGACTGCCCTGCCTTGCTATTCTGAGGGGGGAACACTGCAAGGGGTCCCAGGACCTGCCGCATAAACCCACAACACAACGGGGAAGCTGGGTACATTATGTATTTAATTAATTACCCCCTATTTTCTGTGGTGCCCCATACTTTGCCCTCTATACTTTGGGGCACTACACTATGGCTTAGGCACCTTACAAAATGCACACAATATAGCAGCACAGAAAAGGTCATCAGTGAAGTTCAGTTACAGTAATACATACAGATAACAAATATAATCACCCAGAGGGAAGACTTAAAGGCTTTAAGTAAAGGTGTTGACACAGCATTTGGTTAATGACTAATTCAGAAAGGCCTGCGAAAACAGGAAAGGGGAAAGTGTTTAACCAGGAAAGGCACACTAAGCCAGAGCTTGTTTCCAGGTGTGACCTGGGAGCAGACTTGCACAGGGTCACTCAGTGTGCAAGTGGGAGCTGATGGGAATCAAACCCAGGCCTCCGTGTTTGCAGCTCAGTGCTCTTAACAACTATGCTGCACTGCCTCCTTAGAAAACAGAGGGTGCTTTAGTACCCATGTAGAAACCTTTACTGCGGTGACCTGCCTGATATACTGTGGCAACGATATCCACAGGATGGGTGCTGCCACCAGAAATGCCCAGTCTGCAGACAATTTTAGGTGCGATCTGGTTACCACTGGGAGACCCACCCTGGAATAGTGGAGAGGGCCATCAGGAGCATAAGGACAAAGGAGATCTTTCAGGTATACTGGGCCCAGATCCTGTAGAGCTTTATATGTTAACGAACCTATCTTGAAGGAGACACACCACCTCACTGGCAGTCAGTGCAATGTACACAGCACAAGAAAGATATACTCAGAGTGGGAAACTCCAGCAATTAACCTGGTTGTACCACCCTGCACCAGCTTTAAGCACTGATCAAACCTCAAAAATAGTCCAAGATAGAGAGCACTGCAATAGTCCAACCCTGACATCACGAACATGTGTATCAGTGTCTTCAGGTCCTCAGAATTTAGGTAGGGTTTGATCAGGGCTATATTTCTCAAATAGAAAAATCCACCATGGATATAGCTGACACCTGAGATTCTAGTGTCAGCTTTCAGTCCATGATGATGCCCTGTCTCTAGTGATGAGAGGGATAGCACCCAGCTTTAACCCTGGCAGCTCCCTGCCGTCCCCGCTTAACCACAAGAACCCGCATCTGCTAGTAACACTTCCATTTTGTCTGAATTCAGCCCAAGTCAATTGGAGGCTGTCCAGTCATTGATATCAGCTAGGTATCTGTTCAGCACATCAACAGCATTACTCTGTCCAGAGGCAAAGTGTCATAGCGGAATGTCTTTAGCATAACAATAAAACTTCAGACTATAGCACTGGTTCACCTCTTCCAGGGGCAGCATGTACACTGTAAGCAACAGAGGCAACAAAATCAAACCTTAAGTCAAGGGCAGTAAGGCATGAGGAAATATTCCGCTATTCAACTGGCTGCACCTGTCCAGTAAGGAAGGACTCAAACCACTTCAAAACAGTGCCCTTAAATCCTCCTAAGTCCCTGAGTGGACCTGCTAAAATTTCATGGTCTATGGTGTCAAAAGCTGACAAGATATCATGGAAAATCGCTATCTCTAGTCAGATAAAGGTCATTTTGCACCTTGACGAGTGCCATTTCCAACTTTCCATGTTGTTACATCTCCTTAACCTCAACTGAAAAGTCTTATAGATGGCAAACGCCTCCAGATGTGACTCCAGCTGCATCACCACTACCTCCTCAATTGTGCTCCTTAAAAAGTATACGTTTGAGACAGGCCTGTAATTGGACTAGATGTCAGGGTCCAGAGATGACTTTAAGGGGCTTCAGAGCCGCCCTTATCAGTGCTGTGAGGAAAACATTGTCCCTCAGGGAACACCAGTCTATCTGCACAATAACTGGACCCAAGGCCTCCCAGTAGCCCACCAACAACTTGGTAAGCCCTGGGTCCAGTGCACAGAAAGTGGGGTGTAGTCCTGAGATCAATCAGGCAAGATCCTCAGTGAGCATCGACAAACTCACACCAGACCACTAGAAGGCCCTCGCTTACCGAAGATTTGGAACTGCTGGGCCATGACAACCCACACAGAGGGACTAAAGATCAAATAGAGGATATCCTAGTAAGAAAGAATTGACTGAACTCCTCAAATCATTTTGCGACAAAACTCCCCTGGACTGTAGGAGGAACTTGGGAAGGGTACGGATAGCAGAAGAAAAGATGTAATACTTCTCCTCTACAAATCCCTGGTGAGACCTCACCTAGAGTACTGCACCCAGTTCTGGAGTCCTCACCTCAAAAAGGATAAGGATAGGTTGGAAACAGTGCAGACTAACAAAAATGATTCAGGGCCTGCAGGGCAGATCCTATGAGGAGCACCTCAAGGCACTAAATATGTAATCACTGGAGACCAGAAAAGAGAGGGGAGATATGACAAAGACTTTCAAGTTCCTTAAAGGAATTAACAAAGTGAACTGTGGGAAACTATTTAGCCTGAATACCAATTTGCGATCATGTGGATACAAATGGAAATCAACAAGAGGTAGGTTCAGGAAGGATGTGAGGAAGTACTATTTTATGGAAGGGGTGGTAGAACCTTGTAACAATTTGTCGGCTGAGGTGGTGGGTGTGAAAACAGTTAGGGTATTCATGCAGGGCTGGGACATAATGAAGGGAATAGTGGTTACCGGCAGCGACAGGACCAGGAAGGAAAATAGAGAGATGATGAGGAGAGTTAATACCCAGGAGGAACAGTAGGTTCTAGGCATTATAGGGAATTTGGGCAGACTGGATGGACCTCTGGTCTTTTTCTGCCGTCATTGTCTATGTTTCTATCTGTAACCCCCCCTGCAAATGGGGGTTCCCAAAAGACTTCCAGGAGCTTGCTTGAATGCTCCAAGCCTGAATGGTGTTTGGCGTTTAAGCCATTTATCAGTGAGTGTTTTTTAGAGCCTCTGGTACTGCCTCTTTAAGAGCTGTCTGCTTGCAGACATAATTAGTTTATATGGGGGGACTGTGTGTTTCTCTGTTTGAGTACCACTGAACTGCTGCCAATTCACTCCATTTTTGCAGTCACTAGGAGTACAAAGGGAACCTATCTGAAAGATGTAACTGTTTGCCAGAAATCATTTAGAGTAATAATGAAAATATAGTTTGTCTAACCTGCTTTCTTTGCAGTCAGAACTGTGTTTGCCTAGTTCCCCATTCTAGTTTTGAACTGCTGAACAGGACCAATCAGTGTGGGTTAACTTGGACGAATCAGAACTTGGACTTGTAATCTGAGCCAGCCACAAGAGGATTGTAAGGGCAGTGACTCTGGGAGATGTAGTTTGGACTTCGCCGCCTTTTTGGACCAATAGGGGCAGTCTATTGTGAGTGACAGCCAATACAGCCAAGAACTGGGAGGAACTCAAAGGAAGTGCCCGGTTTTGTCTGCTGGAGTTTCAGTTGAGCTCATGTGAAGAGGAAAGGAGCCCTGTGCTTTTTCGGTGTGCAGTTTTAGTCGGGAAACGTGTGTAAGGCCCTGAGTTCCGGTCTGCAGCTTGTGTAACTGCTTGTTAGGACTGAATCCGGCCTGTGAAGAGAATCAAAGGATATCTGAAGAGTAGAAACCAGGCTCACCCTGTAGAAGACTGGAGAAATTGCTGAATTGCACTCGGTCTGTCAGGAACTGAATCTGCTGTGTGTTCTCCCGGGTATTGTGCAGTAATTGCGATCGGGATAGAGAAGCAGCCTGCCTGGTATAGTACTTTCTTTTTTACCATATAAATGTGTGAGGAGGCTTGTGCAGCTCAAGTGAATCCTGCTGCCATTAAAGGACTTTTGCCTGTGACTGTTTACCATATAAATGTGTGAGGAGTCTCGTGGAGCTCAAGAGTAGCCCTGCTGACGTTGAAGGACCCTATCTTGTTTGGAGGTCGTGAGTACTAATTCAGGGTCGCTCCCTGTTGAATTGCCACATTAAATCCAAATGAATCACTGTACTGCTGACTGTTTAAATTAATTTTTCTTTCTCTGTGTGAAAGGGCCCTACCAGCTGCCACGGTTTGGACTAGCCACTAGGGCTTGGGTACCCAGGGACAGTAACTGGTAGGATAGGCCTGCACAGAGCCATAGGTAGATGAATAAAGTGAAGCTAATTAACCTGATTTCCTGTCCTTGTTATATTCCCCTAAATAAATCAGAGCTGCTTGTTTCAGCAAAGTTATACTGCCTGGGGTATTTGTCTATGTTAAAGTATTGTACTGTGATTGTTGCACTGTATCTTATTTTACAGGAGGTCCCAGTGCCCGAACCAGTCCTGGGGGTAAGTGTATACTGTGAAGGTAATTCTGATATATTGTGTGGGCCACTAGTGGGAAGAAAGGGGGGTTGCAGTGTCCCAGAGGGCTGTGACCAAGTTAGTTTAACTATTGCAAACCCTGACCTCTGGGTGGAGGCACCCGCCATCGGATCCAGGCCCCTCAACCTGTTAGTGGCAAATCAGGCAGGGTAGTAGCCCTGGGATAGCGCCATCTAGGATTACATCTTGAGGCTCACCGCTGGGATTGTGTGTCCTCTAGTGGCCATATTTACGAACCACTGTTAAGAAAAAAAAATGGGTACCCGACAGAAGTGGCTGTGCACCGGCTGGTGGAGTGGTGTACTGGGGAGGAGACTGACCCCCAAAATGCTATGCTTATCCTGGACATCCCCCTGGGTATCAATACGGACACTGTACAGGGAGTACTTTCCAAGGTGGAAGGTTTACAAAACCCTGTGGAGGTGGGTCGGCATGCTAATTTGCTCACCCACACTTTCCTGGCCCTAGTAGAGTTTAAGGATCCCATAGATAGCTCCAAAGTGCCACAGACCATTACCCCAGAGGGAGCCCTCACTGCCTGGAAAGTGATAACTAAGTACAGTAAAGATCCGGGGGGGAATGAGCCCCCACCACTGTCTGAAACTTTTGAGGAGAAATTTGCTAAATGGTTGCTGGGGAAGGAAAACTGTGGAGGACTTGAAGAAACTATTCTTGCCACCTGAGGGTGTTCCTCCCCAACACCCTCTCCCGCCTCCAGTACCCGTAATGGTGGCTGGAACCAATGCAGACTCCTATTTCTGCACCTGCCATTAGTCATGACTCTTACCGAAGGTTGAGGATCTTCTGGCACCCTCCCCACCCCCAAGGGAGGATGACTGGGAGACCTGGATAGACTATGTTGCCCCCAAGTGCTAGAATGGCAATGCTCGGAAGCCGAAAAGTGAAAGAGGGTTAGTGAGAGCCTCCGAGGTCCTGCCCTGGCTACCATCTGTGCTAAACGGGCCAGTAACCCTGAAGTGACTGCACAGGCCTATCTTGAGGCCTTGGAGAATGTGTATGGGAGCCCAGATTCTGATGAGGATCTATGGTGGAGAGTAAGAAATGCACAACAGTACCAAGGGAAGTTGTTGTCTGTGTATGTATCTTGGCTGGAAAAATTGTTGCAAGAATGCCTCAGAAAGGGTAGTTTGCCAGCAATTGAACTGGACCGAACCAGGCTGGACAGGATCCTTAAGTCTGCCCCCTTCTCAGAACTGCTGTTGCTTCAGTTACGCCTGGCAAATCGACTGGAATCCCCACCCTCCTATGATGAGTTAATGAGAGAAATTCGAGGAGTTGAGAAAAGGCGACCTCGGGAGGGACCTGCACCAATAGCTGCAGCTACGACCCGAGTGACTGAGGGTGGCCCATCAAGTGAAGTTCAGGGGCAGAGGTTGGCAGTCAATGAGTGCTCTGACAAGGAAAAAGATATGCCACAATGGGGCGAACTGTTGAGAGAGATCCGGGAATTCAAAAACAGTCCCTTTATGAAGGTCATGCCTGCAAGTACGGGCCCCGACCTATATCCGACTGCATCTGCTATGGGGGTGGGGGTACCCACCCATGTATCTCCTGCTGATAACAGCTCCAAACTCAATTCCTTGACCATGGAAGTGGAGAAACTGACGAGATGTCTCCAAATGCTTATCACGCCACAGACAGAGATGGCACCCAGGTTTCCAGTTAGTAATACCCCCGCCCTGGCTCCCAGTGTGGTGCCTCGGCCAGCTCAAACCCCAGAAAGTATGTTTTGCTATAATTGTGGTAAAGATGGGCACATGAAAAGGGAATGCCGGTCCCCAAAAGACACTGACAAAGTTGCATATAGGCTACAAGGAGAGCTTCGGAGAACAAATCAGTGGTTAAGAGGTGCACTAAATGATCCCAGTGAGGGCACCAAAATGCTAACTCACGCCCTTTGTGGCAAGGTCAGTTGCCCAGGCCCCACTACCGCCTCTCCAGACTGGTCCAGAATAGTGGGTCCCTCCATGGAGACCACTGTAAAGGTGAATGGAGTGTCTACAAGAGCTGTATTAGACAGTGGCTCCTAAGTGACAATTATGTTCCAGGATTGGTATCAGAAGCATTTGTCAGACGTACCCTTACAACCATTAGAAGGACTGCATGTATGGGGGTTAAGTGAGAAGGCCTACCCTATTCCGGGTATATCCGAATTTGGCTGTCTTTCCCCACCTCTGTGGCTGGAGTGGCCGAACAAGTAGAGACCCTAGCCTTAGTGTGTCCCCCACTGGACTGTATGATGGTGTCCCTTTGTTGATTGGAACAAATGGTCATATGTTCGAAGGCTGGCACAGTTGTGTTATGAAAACAGGGTCAAAGACTAGTAGAGCTTTAAGAGTTCCGGCTTTAATTAAGAAGGCCTATGAGGCACAGAGAGATGCTGAAAAAATAGAACCAGAGGAACCGGTCGGAATTGTATGGAAGAAGGATCCTTGAATCTCTGATCCTGGCGCCAAATGCCCAGTGTACCTTACAGGGAGAGGTCCGTATCAGAAAGGATGTTAAGAATAAAATATTAATGTTGGATGCACCAGGCGATGGAAAATTGCCAGAGGGACTGCTGGTCAAGCCTAGTATTTTGCCCGCTAAAGCCCATGCTTATGCCAGAAGGGTAATGGTCCAAGTTCATAATGTGTCTGAAAGAGACATTCAAGTAAATAGAGGTTGCATCCTGGCTAATGTGCATTGTGCAGACACTGCAGTGCTACCCAGCAGCAAGAGTTTGAGGAAGAATGACAGAGTAACGCCTGACTTGTTTGATTTCAGCGACTCCCCGTTGCCAGCTGAATGGAAAGTGAGGATCAGTGAGAAGCTTTCCCAGAGAGACCAGGTGTTTTCTTTAAAGGAATGGGACGTAGGATGCATGCAAGGAGCTGAGCACAATATCGGGCTGCATGACGAAAGACCATTTCGTGAGAGGTCTCGACGCCTGGCACCTGCTGATATAGATGATGTGAGACAGCATCTGCAAGAGATGTTAGCTGCTGGTGTAATACAAGAATCCAGAAGCCCTTATGCTTCCCCCATTGTGGTAGTGAGGAAAAAGAATGGGACAGTAAGGATGTGCGTGGATTATCGCACCTTAAACCGGCGGACTATCCCTGATCAGTACACAATGCCCCGCATTCAGGATGCTTTGGACTGCCTAAACGGAGCAAGTGTTCTCTGTGCTGGATCTCTGCAGTGGGTACTACCAGATCCCGATGGCCCCAGAGGACCGTGAGAAGACAGCCTTTATCTGTCCGCTCTGCTTCTATTAATTCATGAGGATGCCTCAAGGGATTTCAGGTGCCCCAGCCACTTTTCAACGATTGATGGAGCGGCAGTGGGGACATGAACTTGCTAGAGTGCCTGGTATACCTAGATGATGTTATTGTGTTTGGCAGCTCACTGGAGGAACATGAGAGCAGATTATTTAAGGTATTGGACTGACTGGAGGACTTTGGCCTTAAACTGTCCATTGATAAGTGTCAATTCTTTCAAACATCAGTAAAGTATGTGGACACATAGTATCCACCGAGGAATAGAGACCGACCCAGTAAAGTTGAGGCCTTGACCACCTGGCCACAGCCCAAAAATCTAAAAGAACTGCAAAGATTCCTGGGATTCTGTGGTTATTATCAGCGTTTCATCAAGGACTATTCAAGAGTGATCCGCCTTTACTTAACCTTACACAAGGGTATCCCCAACCCACAAAAATACCAAAAGTCAGTCCCTCAAGACTGAAAGAGTGTATTTTCGTCCGAGTGAAGTATTTGGGGCCGCTGGACTCCTGATTGTGAGACTGCTTTTCATGAGATCATATATCAACTTACCCATGCTCCAGTGCTGGCCTATGCCGATCCAAGAAAACCTTACGTCCTGCACACTGATGCTAGCTTGCAAGGGTTGGGGGCTGTGTTGTACCAAGAGCACGAGAATGGCCTGAGACCAGTGGCCTTTGCCAGTAGAAGCCTGACCCCATCCGAAAAGAACTATCCTGTACATAAGTTAGAGTTCCTAGCTTTGAAGTTGGCTATTGTTGACCAATTCCATGAGTACTTGTATGGGGCAAAATACTAGTAAAACTGACAATAATCCTTTGACCTATGTGCAGACCTCAGCTAGTTGGATGCCACTGGCCATAGGTGGCTTTCTGCATTATCTACATATGACTATGCTCGAATACGAGCAGGTCTGAACCATATAGATGCTGATGCTCTCTCCGGAGGCCTGTTCCCCAGAATGATTGGGTCCGATTGGCAGAACCTGACATTCGAGCACTCTGCCGGAAGTTTGACAGGGAGGAACAATGTCCACGGACGCAGTGGACTGCATGGTGGATTGCTTGGGACCTCTGAGAATTGCATACCTGCTGCTTATTGCCACTTTTCTGCAATAGACATTGGTGCACTGCCTCAGCTGGACAATGACAGTATTCGCGGGTTCAACTCCAATCCCATGATCAAGCAGCTTTAGAAGCCCTCTATGCAGGAAAAGATGTGTCCAAATTACGCTCCACTGATTTGAGAACTGCACTGTTACACAAAGAAGGCCCTAAGTTGAAACTGATCAATAAACTGTTATACAGAGAAACAGTAGACAGAGGGGACAAGTAGACAAACAACAACTAGTGCTGCCCACTGCCTTCGAGACTCAGTACTGATGTCCTTGCACAACCACATGGGGCACCTTGGTATAGACAGAACACTTGACTTGGTGAGATCCAGATTCTATTGGCCTAAGATGGGGGCTGATGTGGAGCAACACATTCGAACTTGTAGTCGCTGCTTACAGAGGAAAGCTTTGCCCCAGAGGGCTGCCCCCCTTGTTAACATCACCACCAGTGCACCCATGGAGCTGGTCTGTATTGATTTTCTGAGTTTGGAGTCAGATCAAAGAAATATCAGTAATGTGCTGGTGGTCACTGACCATTTCACGAGATATGCCCAAGCTTTCCCCACCAAAGACCAGAAAGCATCCACTGTGCCAAAGTACTTGTAGAAAACTTTTTGTTCACTATGGGCTCCACAAAGAATCCATTCTGATCAAGGGAGAGACTTTGAGAGTCGTCTGATCAAAGAGATGCTTTCTCTGTGGGGAGTGCGAAGTCCAGAACCACTCCTTACCACCCCAGGGGACCCACAGCCTGAACGTTTCAACCGTACTTTGCTAGATATGCTAGGCACCTGCACCCAAAGGACAAGCCTAGATGGAGCCAACAAATTAGCACCCTGGTACATGCTTATAACTGCACCAAAAGTGATGCCACTGGGTTCTCCCCCTACCGCCTGATGTTTGGAAGAGAAGCTCGACTACCGGTAGATGTGTGTTTTGGGGTCTCTCCTGATGGGGTTCAAGCTGACAACTATTTACAGTATGTGCAAAAGTTAAAGGCCCAGCTAACTCATGTGTACCAACTGGCTCAAACCATGGCTGCCAAAAGAAATCTGGCCAACAAAGAAAGGTATGATAAAAAGGTGAAAGCACAGGAACTCCAGGAGGGAGATCGGGTATTGCTAAGAAATCTGGGACTGCATGGCAAACACAAGATTGCTGACAGATGGCACCATCTCCCTCACATTGTAGTGGGCAATCTAGATGATCTGCCAGTGTACAAAGTAAGGCCTGAGAATAATTCAAAGATGTAAAACAATGCACAGAAATCATTTACTGCCCATTGGACAAATCTTGATTGAGTCTGAGCCCCAGAAGATGCCCTCTGGACCAGTGACTAGAGCTGCTGCTAAGAAAGATCAAGAAAGTCTGCACCTACAGAAGCAAAGTTAAAGTGTTCCCTCCACAAGTCCCAGTTGAGCATGACTGTCAGTCCATATCAGAAGAAAGTGAGAGTGACTTTGAATACTATCCTTCTTACGAACTGAGTCAATTATTTCAGGGCAATCCCTAGTCAATACTGGAGACGGTTGGGCCTTCTGGACTGTCTAAGCCCCTGTTTTCCTGTCCCTGGAGCCAATGCTCCCAGAAAATGAAGTGCAAAGCATCAGATCAGATGAAATGGAATCATTGTGCATGGTTGAACTGTTTGAGCTTTCAGGGAGGAAAATGATGGATTGGGGCAGACTGGTGATACACCAGAACCAGAAGAGTATTTTGAGTGCCCTGACAGTTCACTGCCAGTGTCCGAAGCTCTCCATGCGAGCCAAATGTTGTGGACTCAGAAACTGTAACTCCTGGAGCTGAAAGTGCCCAAGTTCTAGCCTCCTACCCCCATGGAGACTCCTGACAAGTGAGGACAATGCTGAAAATGAGGCTCTGAGTACAGAGACTGTAACAGTTCCCCTAGAAAGACTGGTCGAGCTGTAAAGCCTGTGGTGCACCTCAGTTATGATTCCCTTTGGAGGCCTGTGGACTTGCCTCTCCATGTTGTCCATAAAGGAGTGTATGTGTCCCCGAGCTCATTGCCCAAACTGAGCGTCAGTGCTAACTCAAGTTACTTGTGTTGCCCTCTAATGGTGCCCTTGCCCCGTCCAGCCCCAAGGTAACTGATAGGAAGGGCCCCTCTTCAGGTTTCATGTACAAGAGGTAATAACTTGAGTTATGGTACAATGTGTGTAATACTGTGTAAAGAGGACGTACTGCAATGTTTCAGAAATGTGTTCTTGTAAAATTATATATTGACTGATGATTACATGTGTGAGCCTAATGCAAATGTATATGGTTGCAGTTAAAACTTATGGGGTACTTGCTTGACGCTGACATCAAGCTTTCCCAGGCCAGGAGGGTGTAACCCCTGCAAATGGGGGTTCCCAAAAGACTTCCAGGAGCTTGCTTGAATGCTCCAAGCCTGAATGGTGTTTCGATGCTAGTTTATTTATCAGTGAGTGTTTTTAGAGCTCTGGTACTGTCTCTTAAGAGCTGTCTGCTTGCAGACATAATTAGTTTATATGGGGGACTGTGTGTTTCTCTGTTTGAGTACCACTCGAACTGCTGCCAATTCACTCCATTTTTGCAGTCATTAGGAGTACAAAGGGAACCTATCTAAAAGATGTAACTGTTTGCCAGAAATCGTTTAGAGTAATAATGAAAATATAGTTTGTCTAACCTGCTTTCTTTGCAGTCAGAACTGTGTTTGCCTAGTTCCCCATTCTAGTTTTGAACTGATGAACAGGACCAATCAGTGTGGGTTAACTTGGACGAATCAGAACTTGGACTTGTAATCTGAGCCAGCCACAAGAGGATTGTAAGGGCAGTGACTCTGGGAGATGTAGTTTGGACTTCAGCGCCTTTTTGGACCAATAGGGGCAGTCTATTGTGAGTGACAGCCAATACAGCCAAGAACTGGGAGGAACTCAAAGGAAGTGCCCGGTTTTGTCTGCTGGAGTTTCAGTTGAGCTCTGGCGGTGAAGAGGGAAGGAGCCCTGTGCTTTTTCGGTGTGCAGTTTTAGTCGGAAACGTGTAAGGCCCCTGAGTTCCGTCTGCAGCTTGTGTAACTGCTTGTTAGGACTGAATCTGTCCTGTGAAGAGAATCAAAGGATATCTGAAGAGTAGAAACCAGGCTCACCCTGTAGAAGACTGGAGAAATTGCTGAATTGCACTGGTCTGTCAGGAACTGAATCTGCTGTGTGTTCTCCCGGTATTGTGCAGTAATTGGATCGGGATAGAGAAGCAGCCTGCCTGGTATAGTACTTTCTTTTACCATATAAATGTGTGAGGAGGCTTGTGCAGCTCAAGTGAATCCTGCTGCCATTAAAGGACTTTTGCCTGTGACTGTTTACCATATATAAATGTGAGGAGTCTCGTGGAGCTCAAGAGTAGCCCTGCTGACGTTGAAGGACCCTATCTTGTTTGGAGGTCGTGAGTACTAATTCAGGGTCGCCCCTGTTGAATTGCCACATTAAATCCAAATGGAATCACTGTACTGCTGACTGTTTAAACTAATTTTTCTTTTCTCTGTGAAAGGGCCTCACCAGCTGCCACGGTTTGGACTAGCCACTAGGGCTTGGGTACCCAGGACAGTAACTGGTAGGGATAGGCCTCGTGCACAGAGCCATAGGTAGATGAATAAAGTGATAAGCTAATTAACCTGATTTCCTGTCCTTGTTATATTCCCCAAATAAATCAGAGCTGCTTGTTTCAGCAAAGTTATACTGCCTGGGGTATTTGTTCATGTTAAAGTATTGTACTGTGATTGTTGCACTGTATCTTATTTTACAGGAGGTCCCAGTGCCTGAACCAGTCCTGGAGGTAAGTGTATACTGTGAAGGTAATTCTGATATATTGTGTGGGCCACTAGTGGGAAGAAAGGGGGGTTGCAGTGTCCCAGAGGGCTGTGACCAAGTTAGTTTAACTATTGCAAACCCTGACCTCTGGGTGGAGGCACCCGCCATCGGATCCAGGCCCCTCAACCTGTTAGTGGCAAATCAGACAGGGGTAGTAGCCCCTGGGATAGCGCCATCTAGGGGTTACATATGTTTATGTTTCTATGTAGACAAACTGGGTGTAAAAGTCTGTCCACAGTATGGAAGAGTTAAGCCAGTCTGTTCCTCCCTGCAACAAACACATATCAGGAAATCTGCTCTTTTCAGGGTGATTGCCCCCTAAAACTTCCTATAGTGAGCTCTCAGGGTTAGTTTATCCTCCAGCGACCTCGCTGTCCTCCAAGGAGACTCCAGTCTCTGCCCTTTGGCCTTGAACTGTGAAGATCCTCACTGAACCAGAGGGAACTCTGGCGGGGAGATTCTCAGGCATACACAAAAAGGTGCAAGGGGACTGAGTGCCACAGTTATGGCCACATTATAGGTCTCCACAGCCTCCTCAGCTCCCTCAGTGCACACCTGCAACAGGTTCAAGGAGCACCACCGAGAGCTCAGATGGTTCCAGGATTACGTAAAGGTCAGTACCAGACTAACTCCACTGTGGGGGAAATTCAGTTCTACAATGCCAGTTCAACAAATTATTTGTCGACTGACATTACAGCGACGGATTTATGTCGACTGCAGTTTGCGATCGACGTAAATCCATCTGGGAAAACAGTTGCTTTTCAGCAGAAAGGCTTTGCTCCCGAACCCCCCATGTGGGGGATTCTGCCCCCTGCACCCCCTGAACTTAAGGATTATCAACTCTGAGTCGGAGATGATTGGGGGAGGGGATGCAGGACCAGGGGAAAGAGTGCCGGGGGTCCCAGGCGGACTTCTACAGCTAACTGTCGATGTTGTCAGCATCGACTTGCTCGCTGTGAAAGTTTCACCATGCAGAGGGTATACTGGGGAAATTCTCCCTTGGGGGGGGGGTCTGATAAGAAAGCTCACAGCATGATGATTCAGCCATGCAACTGGATCAACCCTGACTTCAAGGATGTCAGGCCCCAGAGGGAAAACCAGGTCCAAGATGTAGCTGAGTTGGTGGAGTTGCAGAAGTAACTACCCATGTGAAGCCCATCAGACTCATTTGTTGAAGGGATTGCTGTCCAAGCCCAGGGGAGATGAAGTCGACTCAGGCATTGAAATCACCCAACAACAGTCACCTAGGGTCCTCCGATGTCAGGCCAATGGCAATCTAAAAACCATTACAATGAAATTTTGTCCCATTAACTAAAATATGGAAATCCCCCTTTGTATACCACACCTACGAATTCAAAACTGCAATGACCTCTTCTTAGCAAACTTAGCAATTCACTGAGTGTAATATTTGTGATATTTCTCAGGGAATATTCAATACAGTTGCTTTATGTTACAACTAAGGTCCTCATGTCATGTGAAATATATATATTAGAAGTTATTTATACTGTCTAGAAATGCTGGTTACCCTTAAACTGCTGGAACATAAGTAAGAAGTAGGACGGTAACTTGCTATTATTCATAAGCAGAATTTAATTATTCCTGTGTTATATGTATTCTTTATGCCAGTTACCTTGTAATGATTTGTAATTGTGAACATTTTCTTTTAATAAAAAGGGGGGGGAGAGCTATGGAAAATATTGAAAAGGTAAGGTGTATCAAACTGCTCTGTTTTAAAGTTCTTTCAGATAGATAGACAGACAGACATACTGACAGACAGACGGGCAGATTGATGGACTGACAGTCGAAGGATCCCTGCTTTGTTCCTTTCTCTTTAATACCTAGGCCTAGGTTTTCCTTTCTGGGTTATTTTTGAAGAGGATCTACAACCAATAGAGCAGTTTTAACATTATTTTATATTTTCAAATTACATTTATTAGTAACAGAAGGGACTCTAGGTACATGAAGTCCACCCCCCACCTCACAAGCCAGGACCAACAAGTAGACTGTGCGAACAAGTAGTAATTTATAATCATTCCCTCTACCCTCCCTATAACCACAGTAATACTTTTGTTTTATTTTCAACTCACATGCTGTTTCAGCACTCATTTTTATGGGCGGGGGGAGTTCTTACAAACTATGAATTGAAGTACTTGCAGGTCACTGTGTAAGAGGGATGGAATGCCCTGATCAATATTCTCAGTTGATAGCTCTTTGATAGTGACCATAAAACAAGTCTGTGTTTTCTGGTATCCCTCAAGGTCATGTCCTTGATCTGTGCATTTCCTCCTTACGTACCAATTACATTGCCTTCTTCAGCAGTGGCCTGCTAGTCAATTGCATGTTGACACTCATTGCTACTTGGGTAGCACTTTTCACAAGCTACTTCACAGATCACCTTAGCAGACTTCAGTCTCGTGCTCTATTGAGTTATGGATGGGTCAGTTCCGACTATTTTGCCAAATGCCAATTTGACAGTAAGAATGAGAACGCTCCAGGGTTTTTTGCTCTACGTCAATAATTGATTTATTCAGCCAGCATGTCAGTGTATCAGTAGTGTTATCACACGCCAACACTGGTGAGCTGGGTGGGAGAGTGAAATCTGGTCATCAGGACTGATGGAGGTAAGGAGGATGGAGTATTCCAGAGGTGGGTAGCATGTGTGCCCCACAACACAATCACCACCTAGTGAAGGCTGGAGGGGGGATTGCAAGCAGAGTCACTAGTACAGGGGAGAACACCCCCAAAACATTGACACCTGCATGTTGTGTGTGCCACTGCATGGCTGGAATCCCAGTGGGAGAAAAAAAATCAAAGGAGAAAGACAGTGCCGGCATCCCCAACCCCTTGCAGGCGCACAGCCACCGACATGGAACTCCACCCATCATGTGATGTTTGTGGGAAAGTGGTGGTAAGCATAAGTCCATGAGAAGTTAGGTGACGGGGCTTGGGGGAGGGTATTGTCAGAAGGTAGGATGGCCCAGGCAATGCCAGGAGACTGTGCAAACCTTGGATTGAGCTGTTAAGGGTAGCACCAACAGCAACTCTCCTAAATGTGGATGTAACCAATGGCAAGTCCCTAAGGGAACTTGACGTATATGCACCACATCAATTACGATGTATCCCATCTTCCGTGATTAAGCCCAATATGAGATGAAACTTTGGATATAGAGAGAAGAATCCTGTGTGTGTGTAATGAGAAGACTGTATTGTGTGGCTGATTTTCTAGTTGACTGGAGAAGGCCAAAAAAGACCTTTCTAAGGTGTGACCGGTTCAGAGCCACAGCATGTAACAGTCAGTGGAACAAGCAAGAAAGCTGGGGTACACAGGCTAAGGACACACAAAAATACCTCCAATACTTTGAAATGGTTAAATCACTTTACTGCAGAACATTATGCACTGTGGAAGCACTCCCACACACACACAAACCGCCACCAATGTTTCACCCAGCCTCCCGGTGCACTTTATCAAGGCATTCATTGCTCAATGAAAATATTCTTTTGCCTTCCTCATTGCTTTATTTTATTGTATATATTTCCACTGCTGTCTTGATAATTTTGTACATATTGCCATTCTGGCTAAGTAATTTTATTTATACGGTTATTGTTTGAAGCCTTTAAGTAGATTACTACTTGGTTATGTGGAATGGCTGTTTAGCTGTCTTTTGTACTTTCTGTAACTGTCTTGCTTCCTTCTGTAGTTGTAGATTATTTTATGTCAGTGTTCATAATGCATAGATAGTGCTTTTGACTATCCTAATGACAGCCTACAGATTGTCCTTTTATCCGACTCTGGATCTGAGAGCCTATCTGACCCCATTCAGACTTGGGAGCAGAGGTTGGATGCCTACCTTGGATCCCGCTGATCCAAGGTTGGATAGTGGAATCCTTGATCATATAGTGGGACCTGAGGTCAGATAGTGGGATCTGAGGTCAGGTTGTGGGATCTGAGGTCAGATAGTGGGATCTGAGGTCAGATAGTGGGATCAGAGGTCAGATGTCTAGCTCAGATAGCTGGATAGTCAAATCAGATAGTCGGGGTTCAACTGGATGCTAGATGACAGGCTCCAGAAGTCGGATACCAACAGTAAATGGTGGCATCCTGTATCTAAGAAAATCTGTGGTATCAAATGGTATCTGATTTTTTTCTGGGAACCCAAGGTCATGTGATCTGCATTTTTTTCTGCTATGAGGTAGTGTATGTGTCACTTGACCCACCCTTCTCCAATATATTACATGCTATACCCAACAATGTTATTCTCTGAGAGGAGCTAATCCAACTTGAGTATTAAAGATTAAACACTTTGGCTGGCCCGTCAGGGCAGCAGTAGGGCTACCACCCATGATGCTGGCAACTCGGATTTGGGAACAAGCCTGACTTGTCGGTGGGTCAGCTGGGGGAGGAGGATCAAGTGCCGCAGAGGATTCTCTCTGGAAGGAAGGTTGTCTGCTCCTGCTGCAGCAGCACCACTTTGGGATGCCTGGGTGGCATGAGTCTGGCTGGGACAGCTGTTGGAAGAGAGACACACAGGGCCTTGGGATGCACACATCTATTGCACATGTGACCACCCCTTCATGGCCCCAGTCTCTTGAGAAGGGCAGCAAACCCTGGGAAGGAAAAAGCAGCCTCAGCAAGATGACTACTTGCTTGCTGCAGGCTCTGCATCACCAACTGGACCCCGAACCCCAATGCTGGATTCGGTCCCTACTGCAGGTCTACCCTCCACCCCTGGTGGACCCACCCTGGGAGGGTAAGTCAAGGAAGGTGAGTGACTGGGCTGGGAGTTGAGCAGCTGATGGGTGTTGTCAGTAAGACCAGAGCATTAGGACTTCATTAAAACAAAAGATCGAACACTTCCCATGCACCATGTCCTTTGGGAACGTGTAACATAAGTTTACCATGCTCTGGGTAAAAAACCAAACAAAAAAAAGTCCTCCCATTACCCGTAACTCTATCCCTCTCTTAAGGGTAGGATGTGCCCTCTACATCTACTGGCTTAAACTAGCTGAAAATGTTTCCATTGATCCACCTTATTCAATCTCTTTATAATGTTAAACGTTGAGGTACAAGGATTTTAAACACAGTACAAGCATTTGTCAATGCCGAAGGTTCGCTTGCATGTTGTGTCAGGTAGGTTTTGTTTGTGTTGTAGATAATGATGAAGGCAGAGTAGTATTGTAGTAAGAGAGAGTTTGCAATGGAGTCAGTGAGTAGTAATGTTCGTCTTATGTATTTTCATTTCTGAAGCAAGCACTTACCTGAGGGACAAGCTGTTCCAGCATGTCTCTCAATGTGCCCAGCAGGATAACAAATAGAAATGTGTTATCAGCATATGCATTACTGAATGCATAATGCATGGTTGGTCTGGCCATGGATGCTTTCCTTTGACACTAATCTGTTAGCACTAGTGGCCCAAAAAACAGACTCCCACATGTGGCCCCTCGCACACAGGGACTTATCAACCCCAACTCTTGCCAATCCCCTTCCTGCCTGACACCCATTCATCTGGCTATTTGCCTGGGGTTCAATATGAATTACCTAGGACTTTACACAATGATTATTCTATTAAGCAAGATGAACTCACCATTTGCTCCACAAACAGACTTCTTCCATTTCTGTCTCTCTCTCTTCTGCTTCTGTGAGTGAACCCACAAGGGTTCGGCAACCTCTCTTGAAGGGTCCCCCCCCCCACGCTCTCCCAATGGTGCCTTTTAGGGCTGATGTCTCCACTCCTCTCGAGACAAGTCCCTGGGGCCTCCAACTGCTCCTGAGGTTCTTCTGTAGAGACCAGACACAGTTGGACCAGAGCCACCCGATCTCAGGGACCTTGCACCCATCCCTGAGACAGCAGATCCCCAAGGCCCAGTCGCAGCCAGAGAGGCTGAACTGCTCCTCTCTCTTTCTGTTCACCCAGGAAAAGCCCTAACTGCCCAAGTACCTGCCTCTTATTAAGATAAGGGCAGAACTATGCATATTCAAGTTTTAGTTTCATGCTGTTAGCTACATCAGGCCATTCACAGCAGGAACATCCGGACATCTAGTGTTCTGGCAATTTCTCCCCCCACAGAACAGCTCTCGGGGTCTCGCTTAACTCTTTGAGTGCTATTTGGTAAGCTGCCTCGAGCCAGCTTAGGGGAGAAGCTGGTTACACAGTAATTAGTTCTGACTGCAGCCACAGAACCAAGGTCCCATTATAAGTCACTGATCACGTTATTGCACTTTTTACAACTGTCAATAGTCTGGTCATATGTGTGTGTGTGTGTGTGTGTGTGTGTGTGTGTGTGTGTGTGTGTGTGTGTGTCTGCGTGCATTTGTCTTTATTGTAACAGAGTGTGTGTCATCTTTTGTCTCCTAAATTATGGACCTACTGTCTACTTAAAGAGGAATGGTGCACTCTGAGTATAATGACAATTGGGCCTAGAAAGAATAAGGAAAGCTTCTGGGTAGTGGGAAAGGAGACAATAGAGGTAGTATCCTTATATAAATATTTGGGGATGTGTACTAATGAAAGAGCTAATTGGAAGACCAGTAGCAAATATCAAGGATAATGCACTCATCTCCATTAAAGGGATGCACACATTTGCACATGCCTATGCAAATAATTAATTTATGGCATTAAAAGAAAGTTTTCAAAGCTAAAATAAATACGCAGCTTCTGTACACAAGTGAAGTCTGGTGTTTGGACAAGAATATAAAATCATTAGAACCTTTACAAGCAAGATACAATCACCTGGCATTAGGACTACAATGGGACACTCCTACAGCATATATTTATCTAGAGGCAAACATTTTATCCATTGAAGCTAGAGCACTCACGAGGGGATTAGGTCACTGGAGGAAAATCATAACCAGCATTTCTCAATGCCGAATGTTTGCTTGCTGGTATTAGCATTGGAGATGCAAGAGTTAGACAGATCTAGAGTAGGAATGGCAGTGAAGATTTTAACTTCATGTGAACACCACCTCTAACCTGCAGAGATGAAGAGGCACTGGGGCATGCCTTTGGGTCGTCGTGCATAATGATCACGTCATTTCACTTCACCCTACTCTGCAGACACCAACAAGTGTTGAGATGTGCCTTGAGCTGTTCAGCTTCACAGTCACCCCATTCCATAAGGACATAGGCTGAAATGGGTGCAGTATAGGAGAATGGGGTGAACTCTGGGGCAGAAAAGTCCAAGGCACACCTCAATGCCTGTCACTGGCTGCAGGATGGGGTGGAATGGCATGAGCATTATAGCCAGCAATCCAAAGGCACATCCCTGATGTCTGTCAGTCTGTACAGGGCGAGATATTATGGTTAGAAACCGTAACGCCCTGGGTGTTTGTTAGTATTTGCACTACAAATTTTCAACATGGCCTTTTTGTGACCCCCACCTCATGAAAGCATTTGGTACATCTGCTCATGAACAGTGGCACTGCGATTTTGTTAATCTGTCTCGAATGTTGATTTGCTATAGCGACTGTGCCATTCTGCGCAAGATGTGTGAAAACACAGTTTGAGCAGGATGTTAAAAATGACAGCTATCCTGTTCATTAGGAGGTGTGAAAAAATGACAATGCTGAAAATCTGGAGTGCAAATATAAAAAAGTATCGGAGTTATGAGCGTACGTGTAAACTGCACAACGCACACTTGTCATACAGTAATTTTATGAAATGTTCTCAGGAAATTTTTAACATAGACATTTTGGGACCTCCACTCATGAACTGTGATTTTGTTAATCTGCCCCAAATGTTGATTTCCCACAGCGACCACGCCATTGTGTGCCACATGTGCGAAACCACAATTCCGGCAAGATGTGAAAAATGACAGCTGTACTGTTCATAAGGAGGTGTGAAAAAACGGCAATGTTGGATATCTGGAGTGAAAATATTAAAAATTATTGAAGTTACGAGCGTCCGTGGAAACTGCACAATACACGCTCGTAATACCATCATTTTATGAAATGTTCTCATCAGATTTTTAACACAGGCATTTTGTGACCTCTGCTCATGAACACTGTCACTATGATTTTCATAATCTGTCCCGAACATTGATATCCCACAGCGACCGTGCCAGGTGCACCAGATGTGCAAACACACATTTTGGGCAGGATGTGAAAAATGACAGTTGTACTGTTCATAAGGAGTTGTGAAAAAATGCCAATGTTTAAAATCTGGAGTACAAATATTACAAATTTGGGAAGTTACAAGGGTGCGTGGAAACTGCGCAACACATGCTCATAACACAGTCATTTTATGGACTTTTGTCACCAAATTTTCAACATAGGCATTTTAGGACCTCTGCTCATGAAAAGTGTCACTATGATTTTCTTAATGTGTCCCGAACATTGATTTCCCACAGCAACCATGCTATTCTGTGCCGGAAGTGTGAAGACACATTTCCGCCGGGATGTGAAAAATGACAACAATACTGTTCATAAGGAGGTGTCAAAAAATGTCAATGTTGAAAATCTGGAGTGAAAATATTACAAATTCATGAAGTTATGAGTGTGCATGGAAACTATGCAACGCACACTCGTAACACAGTTATTTTTGGGAATTTTTCCACCAAACTTTCAACACAGGCTTTTTGAGACCCTACCTCATGAACACAGACCCTGTCATTTTGTTAATCTGTCCCAAAAGGTGATTCCGCGCAGTGACTGCAAAATCACCTTTTGGGACCAGTTGACAAAATGACAGTGACTGAATTCACGAGGTGGGGTCCCAAGAACCCCATGTTGAAAATTTTGAACATATATTTGCAAAAATAGCAGCGATATCCACCTAAGTTGAAAACCCCCATTTATGCCATTATACAGCTTACCGGCATTTCTTCAGTTTGTGGTCAGCTTTGAAGAGTGCAGACGTGTTCCTGGTCCACCGAAGATCGTTGCACAAGGCTCCAGAGGTAAGTGGTAAAAGGGGTGGGATGCAGGTTGCTAGAGGGTGGGTGGGTGTGGGCTGGGGAGGAGACGACAGCGAGGACTGTTTTGTTTCAGGTAAAAAATGTTAAAAATTCACCGTGGACCATTTTCCATTTTGTTACAGGTTTTGGCCACACCGCAGTGGGCTCCCAGTGTGGCACATTTGTTTGGGTGGGGTCATGTTAGCCACTCTGGGGTGGACTCACATTGTGGCACACAATTGGGTGGGACAGCACCAGGAAAATGGGGGGGTTAACATGCCGACAGTGGGATTGGGCACCTCCATCAGCAAGCATGTCTGTTTTTGGGGGCGTGATGCCAAGAGGGATTGGGAATCCCCTTGGCAGACCACAGCAATCAAGGGGGAACATATGCCAACAGGGGGATTGGGCACCCCCGAAGTCGGCTTCCTAGGGACTGTGAGTGAGCGGTGGGCAGCGAGCCGCCACCAGCCATGTTTATTGAAATGTTACACCAGGCAAGGTCACTCCCTCATTGCAGTGGCCAATTCATTTCAACCTGGTGGCACGCTTGCTGAACTAGTGTCAGCAGCAGCGTGCCACCGCATTGGGGAAACATGGCCAAGCCTCAAAATGCAGTGGGGGCATTAGCCACCACAGTGCCGCATCTCCAAAACCCTGTTTCTCTCCTTAGCTGTCGCATAATGTTTCTTGCACATGCGCGCAAGCAAACATAACAAGCATTTGTCAATGCCGAATGTTGCTTGCTTCTATGTGCTGTTTAGGTATTTGGAAGTCATTGGAGTGCAAATATTGAAATTTGCAAACTTACTTAGCGTTGTTTAGAATTGCGCAGAACGCATACCGTAAAACAGTTTTTAGGGATTTCACCAAATTTTCAACATAGCCATTTTAAGACCTCTGCTCATGAACAGTGTCACTGTGATTTTCTTAATGTGTCCCATACATTGAGTTTGCATACCGACTGCGCCATTGTGCGCTACATGGGCGGAAACACATTTTGGGCAGGATGTGAAAAATGACAGCTGTACTGCTCATAAGGAGGTGTGGTAAAATGGCAATGTTGAAAATCTGGAGTGAAAATATTGAAAATTTGCGAACTTACGAGCCTGCGTAGGAACTGCGCAACGCACACTCGTAAAACAGTCATTTTTAGGAATTTTTTCACCAAATTTTCAACATAGCCATTTTAAGACCTCTGCTCATGAACAGTGTCACTGTGATTTTCTTAATTTGTCCCGTACATTGATTTCACACACCGACTGTGCCATTCTGCGCTACATGGGCGGAAACACATTTTGGGTGAGATGTGAAAAATGACAGCTGTACTACTCATAAGAAGGTGTGGTAAAATGGCAATGTTGAAAATCTGGAGTGAAAATATTGAAATTTCGTGAACTTACGAGCCTGCGTGAGAACTGTGCAGCGCTGCGTAAAACAGGGAAATGTTTGGAATTTTTGCACCAAATTTTCAACATATGGTTTTGGGACCCTTCTCATGAATGATGTCACTGTCATGGCGGTATTCGGCCCAGGGGTGATTTCGCAGTCACTGGGCGAAATCACCCTTCGGGCCCGAATAACGCCATGACAGTGACATCATTCATGAGAAGGGGTCCCAAAAACCCCATGTTGAAAATTTGGTGCAAAAATTCCCAAAAATGCCTGAGATATGCAACAAAGTTGAAACCCCCCTATCTAGGCCATTATACAGCTTTCCGGCATTTCTCTTCCCGGTCGGCTTTGAAGAGTGCAGACGTGTTCCCGTCCACCGAAGATCGCTGCGCCAGAGTCCGGAGGTAAGTATGGGTGAGGGGGCGGGAGGCTGAAGCGCAGGGGTGGGTGCGGGTTGTGGAGGGGTCGAGAGCCCGCGGGACCGCTGCTTTTCAGGTTAAAAATAAAAAAAGACGCTGGTGGGACCTGTTGCCATGCTGGGGTGGCTCCCAGCGTGGCACAAGGACGCTAGAGGCGTCAGCCGACGGGGATTGGGCACCCCTGCCGGCCTATGGACTGATTGCCACGCGGGTGGGCTCCCAGTGTGGCACCTACAACTGGGAGAGACGCTCGGCCGGCGGGATTGGGCACCCGCCGGCTACACAGTACCTGCGGGACGCGCACGCCTGCGTGGGGGCTACGTTTATCTCTGCTCACTGAAGGTGAGTTCCCTTTCAATCAGAGTGTCATTGCATTTGGAGCGGTCATAGACAGCTCCAAAATGCATTGGCTTACAGGGGCCGCGCCTGCCAGCTCACTGACTGAATTGGAGGAGGAGGTGACACACCTCCGAAATCTCCGATGATGGCACTATGTTTCTTGCACATGCGTGAAAGCAACATAAAAATGGACCAAGATAGACTCCCAAAAATGCCTGACTAGACTATATGTGTACACCATATAAGGAATCTTAGTTTGGAAAGCTAAATGGCAGCTTAAAGAGGTTTGGGCTACCAGACTTATGGGGCCATGTAGCTTTTCAAAAAGAAGAATTGTATCATGGAAGGAAGGCAAAACACAGAGCATCAGATGTTTTTTGGCTAAAGCAAAAAGCCAAGTTATATTATAATGATGGTAGTGAAATGTGTTGAGAGCATGTGGGATTTGGTGAAACTCCTTTTATTTAATTTTCCGTGAAAGAGTACAACATCGACAGGTATTGTTTTGAATTAGAATGGCAGTGTTAGAACCTAATAAAATCTGTGGTGTAGGGAGAATGAGACTGAATTTAGCTGCCTGCAGATGGAATGGAATTGAAAGGCTGACTATTGCACACCTGGTTTGTGGCTGCCCATTGACCAAAAAAGCTCAGAACAAAGACGTTCAGTCCCGTACTCAAACAAGCATTTGTCAATGCCGAATGTTTGCTTGCTGGCATTGGCAGTGGTAGTGTAGAAGTTACAGAGCTACGTAATAGGAATGGCAGTGAAGTATTGAACTGAAGCCAACCCCACCACCACCCTGCAGAGTGACAGGCATTGGGGTGTGCGTTTGGGTAATCGAGCATAACGGCCACGCCATTTCACACACCCACCCTGCAGACACTGACAAGTGCCACGGTGTTCCTTGTGGTCTTTGGCCCTTATGCGCACCCCATTTCATTAGGAAATATGGTGAGATGGGTGCGATATAGGAGAATGGGGTGAACTTTGGGGCCGAAGAGTCCAAGGCATACCTCGATGCCTCTCAGTGACTGCAGGGTGTGGAATGGTATGAACATTACAGGCAAGAATCCCAAGTCACACCCCTGATTCCTGTCATTCTCTATAGGGTTGGGCATTATAGTTGAAAAGCCTAATACCTCAGGCATTCGTTGGTATTTTCACTCCAAATTTTCAACATGTTTGTTTTGTGACCCCATCTCATGAACAGGGGGAATATCAGTTTGTTAGCCGAAAGCTGCTTATGCATAGTGACTACGGCATTTAGCACCACAGGTGCAAAAATATTCCGAAAAGGATGTAAAAAATGACAGCTGTACTCTTTCATGGGGAGGTGTAAAAATGGCTATGTTGCAAATGTGTAGTAAAAATATTTAAAAAAATGGTGAAGTCACGAGCGTACATAGAAACTGTGCAACGCACACCCATAATATAATTAGGTTTGGGATTTCTTACAGCAGATTGTCAACTCAGGCATTTTGGTGCCTCCGATCACGAACAGTGTCACTGTGATTTTCTTTATCTGTGCCGAACAATGATTTCCCACAGCGACCACGCATCTCTGCACTGAAAGTGTGAAAACACACTTCGACCATGTTGTGAAAAATGGCAGCTGTACTGTTCATAAGGAAGTGTGGAAAAATGCCACTGGTGAAAATCTGGACTGAAAATATTACAGTCATGAACTAGCGAGGGTGCGTGGAAACTGCGCAATGCTCACTCGTAACAGTCATTTATGGACTTTTGTCACCAAATTTTCAACATAGCCATTTTAAGACCTCTGCTCATGAACAGTGTAACTGTGATTTTCTTAATCTGTCCTAAACATTGCTTTCGCACCAACAGCACCATTATGCGCTACATGTCTGAAAACACATTTTGGGCGACATATGAAAATTGCAGCTGTACTGTTCATAAGGAAGTGTAATAAAATGGACATGTTGAAAATCTGGAGTGAAAATATTAAATTTGCAAACTTACGAGCATGCATAGGAACTGCGCAACGCATGCGCTCATAAAAGTAATTTTTAGGAATTTTTTCACCAAATTTTCAACATAGCCATTTTAACACCTCACCTCATGAACAGTGTCACTGTGATTTTCTTAATTTGTCCCGTACATTGATTTCGCACACCGACTGCGCCATTGTGCGCTACATGGGCGGAAACACATTTTGGGTGAGATGTGAAAAATGACAGCCATACTACTCATAAGAAGGTGTGGTAAAATGGCAATGTTGAAAATCTGGAGTGAAAATATTGAAAATTCGCGAACTTACGAGCCTGCGTAGGAACTGCGCAACGCACGCTCGTAAAACAGTCATTTTTGGGAATTTTGGCACCAAATTTTCAACATGGGGTTTTTGAGACCCCTTCTCATGATTGATGTCACTGTCATGGCGTTATTCGGGCCCGAAGGGTGATTTTGTGCAGTGACCTGAAATCACCTTTGGGCCAATAACGCCATGACAGTGACATCAATCATGAAGGGTCCCAAAAACCCCATGTTGAAAATTTGGTGCAAAAATTCAAAAAATGCCTGAGATATGCAACAAGTTGAACCCCCATCTAGCCCATTATACAGCTTACGGCATTTCCTCAGTTCGCGGTCGCCTTTGAAGAGTGCAGGCGTGTTCCGGTCCACTGAAGATCGTCGGCGCGAGATCCAGAGGTAAGTATGGGGTGGGGGTGTGGGAGGCTGGGTGCACAGTGGGTGGGTGAGGGTTGTGGGAGGGGCGGGGAGACTCGCCGTGGGACCGTTTTTTCTTTACAGGTACAAAAAGCAGAGCGATGTGAAGACGTTGCCACGCTGGGGTGGGCTCCCAGCATGGCACAAGGATGTTGGGAGGGCCGTTCAGCCGGCGGGTTGGGCACCCCGTCGGCCTCAGGAATACATTGCCACGCTGGGGTGGGCTCCCAGCGTGGCACTCAGCTACTCGGAGGAGGACAGTGCAGCCGGCGGGGATTGGGCACCCGTCGGCTATATGATGATTAGTTTTCACGCTGGGGTGGGCACCCAGCGTGGCATTTTAAACCTTTGGGGGCGGGGAGCGCAGCACAGCCGGCGTGGATTGGGCACCCTGTCGACTGCACGGTGCATGCGGGGGCACGCGCTCTGGTGAGCGCAGCATGTGTGTGTGTGTATGTGGGGGAGCTGCGCATGAGCAGGCGATATCTTATCGCTGCTCACTCAAGCGTAGCTCCCCCTTTCAACTGTATGCCACTGCATTTTGGAGCGTGTCATAGACAGCTCCAAAATGCATTGGCTTACAGGGGCCACGCCTGCCAGCACACTGACTGAATTGGAGGAGGAGGTGATACATCTCCGAAATCTCTGATGATGGCACTATGTTTCTTGCACATGCGTGCAAGCAAACATAAAAATGGGACGTTCCGGGTAATAATCAAAATATATTAGATATTATATTATTTAGTGAGAGCAAAAAAACATGTCTATGCTGCCTCAGACTTCCTTGTACATACCACGAAAGCACATTATGCAGTATAAAACGTTGCAGATGTCTGTAAAGAAATGTTTGTAAGAAGTAATTAGGACTGGAATTTTCCTGTCTTATTAGCATAATGACCTTTTGTATGTAATGTGTTTTTATACATACTTGATATCAACTTAATCTGAATCTAAAATCTGTACTCCGAGTAATTTGTCAGAGAACAGCTTTCAGATACAAACTGTTTTTTTTGGGTTTTTTTACTATACACTATTGTGGTTTGCCACCCGGCAAATTCATTATTGCATCTGAATTCCACAGCACAAACACAACACATTTTACAGGGCATAATGATAGCTAAATTGGTGTCTCAGATTTACTGGTTCTCAAAACAAGTATGGTGTGACACTCATAATAGCAGACAATGAGAATCAGAAGTTTTGGGGGCTACAATCATCCCAGGTAATCATTGCTTTGAATTTAGCTTGCATTATTGTCAAAGCAAACGGCTGATAACTGTGCTGATGTATTTTCCAGACAGCATTATTCAACTAGTGCCATTAAAGTCTGCAGAGAAAGAAAGCTGATGGGGCTGGAGAAATGAGTTCTGGTGTGTTTGTGTTTTACAGCTGTTTGGAGATGACATGCTCAGGAAGTAAGTCAGATTCAATGGTGTGTGCCTTATACACTCGAGAAATGCCGTTAACCCACAGGTACCCACACCCAGAGGGACATTACTGTGATTATAAAATTGTACTTCCAATTTTTATTTTAAAAACTGAGTATTGAGGTTCAGAAAGTTAGGAGTTTCTGACCTGGCTGTTGTGCTGGAATAACCCACAGTCATGTGATCTGATCTGACCAATTAGAGGTCTTGGTTTCTTTTATCCATTTTTACGGCTGTGCGTCTTGCACTCGTGCAGTTCCACCGGCGCCATCTTGCAAATGCAATACTGCCGTTCACCACAATTACACATGCGCGAATGCTGCGCATGTGCAGTTGCATTGCCACCTCCATCTTGTAGATGGCACTCAGCGGTGCTGGTGGCGCAAACTCTCAGGAGCTTTGAAAGCTCGCCACAGCCGTATTGACTCTGGCTAGAGTTTGTTATAAAGAGGAATTGTTCTGCCATGCTGGTCAGAATAGAACTGATGAAAACAAAAAATGTAGGTTGTAATACCTTTTACTTGACGAACAGAAATAAAACGTTTTTGAAGCCACATAGACCTCCTAATTAGAAACATAGAAACATAGACTTTGACGGCAGATAAGGACCACTTGGCCCACCCAGTCTGCCCATTTCTCTACCTACTGGATAAGCTGCAGATTCTAGTTAACCAGCAGCCTACTTCCTGCCACCCCCCACTACAATTGCCTTGTGTCTGTCCCATGCATGTTTGAATTCCCCCACTGTTTTAGCCCCAACAACCTCCCCAGGAAGGCAGTTCCACTGGTGGATGAGTTCCACTGCCTTCCTGGGGAGGATGATCAGAAACTTAAAAAGTGAGTTTGGTACAATGCAAAAATGATATACAGTAGCAGAGGTAGACATGGTACTGTATAGCGCTGCAGACATTTTGTTAGAGGGTTAACATCTCTCACTGCAGTTGATTCAAAAGTCTAACACATCTCCCATGGCGGTAAATGCAAAAGCCTAATACAGCTCACATAGTGGTAGAAGCAAAGGCCTAACACTTCTCGCATAGTAAATAACACCTCTTACATGTTGATAGATGAAAAGGTCTAACACTCCTCGCATAGTAAATAACACCTCTTACATGTTGGTTGCTGCAAAGGCCAAACACTCCTCTCATAGTAAATAACACCTCTTACATGTTGGTAGATGCAAAGGCCTAACACTTCTCTCATAGTAAATAACATCTCTTACATGTTGGTAGATGCAAAGGCCTAACACTCCTCGCATAGTAAATAACACCTCTTACATGTTGGTTGCTGCAACGGCCAAACACCTCTCTCATAGTAAATAACATCTCTTACATTTTGGTAGATGCAAAGGCCTAACACTCTTCACATAGTAAATAACACCTTTTACATGTTGGTTGCTGCAAAGGCCAAAAACTCCTCTCATAGTAAATAACACCTCTTACATGTTGGTAGATGCAAAGGCCTAACACTTCTCTCATAGTAAATAATAGCTCTTACATGTTGGTAGATGCAAAGGCCAAACACTTCTCGCATAGTAAATAACACCTCTTATACGTTGGTTGCTGCAAAGGCCAAACACTCCTCTCATAGTAAATAACACCTCTTACATGTCGGTAGATGCAAAGGCCTAACACTTCTCTCACAGTAAATAACACCTCTTACATGTTGGTAGATGCAAAGGCCTAACACTCCTCTCGTAGTCAATAACATCTCTTACATGTTGGTAGATGCAGAGGCCAAACACTTCTTGCATGGTAAATAACACCTCTTACATGTTGGCTGCTGCAAAGGCCAAACACTCCTCTCATAATAAATAACACCTCTTACATGTTGGTAGATGCAAAGGCCTAACACTTCTCTCATAGTCAATAACACCTCTTACATGTTGGTAGATGCAATGGCTAAACACTCCTCTCATAGTCAATAACACCTCTTACATGTTGGTAGATGCAAAGGCTAAACACTCCGGTCATAGTCAATAACACCACTTACATGTTGGTAGATGCAGAGGCCTAACAAATCTCACATGGCGATAGATGCAAGAGCCTAACACCTCTCACATGGCGATAGATGCAAAGGCCTAACACATGTCACATGGTGATAGGAGCAAAGGTCTAATACATCTCACATGGTGGTAGATGCAAAGACCTAACACTTCACATATGGCGATGGATGCAGAGGCCTAACACCTGTCACATGGTACTACATGTAAATGCCCCAGAGGGTGCTCTTCTCCTCAGGGGGAGGGTGGGTGAATGACTCGGCTGCAGCACGGCCACTTGGGTGACCATAGGTGGCAGTGCAGGCAGGAGCCTCTTGGAATGGAAGACCTTGGGCCAGCTCTGTGCGATGTCACGCAAACGCATGCATGGAGCCTCGCTGATCAAGCTTCCTGGGGATGGAGGGGGAAAAACAGGAAATGACCAGGCCCACTGTTGTCAGTGGCTTGAGCCACTTTGCCCTGCCACTAGAGGGAGCAAGCCATTGTGTGAACGGATGGTGACAAAGGCAAAGGTGCTAGGGGGTGGCCGGGGTTTGATGGGGGGGGGCTTAGGAAGGAGAAGAAAGAATATATAAAAAATAAAGTTGAGGAGTATCTGAGTAACTATTTGGCATTTTAAAGACTTACAAAGTAACTGTAGACAGAGGGGACCTTTGCAGCTAGCACATTATATTTACTTTGAAAATGGTGTCTTGTATTTGTGAATCATTTGAAATGGATGTGCCCTACCGTTCCAGATGAATGTCCGTATTTTTGTTTTATTTCCCAGTGGATTAATTGAATTTTTGTAATAAAGTACACTAAATGAATTCTGAATAATAGTCAGACATTGCATCTGTAAAAAAAAAAATCCATTAACAGCGGGTAACTCATAGTTTGCCACCAGAGCGAATTTATGAGGTATTGATCGGCTCTCACGTTGATTTTAATACAGATTAAATATTGTGTTTCCATTCCCAACTCCCTGCCAGCTTGCTTTATAACATGGCAACTTTTACTAATTGGTTCTATTAATGTTAGAAACTTTCACACAGAGAGAGATAGTGGTAGGGGAGGAGGTCACGGCTGGGGATGCTAGTATAGCAGTAATGACTTAGCTGTTGGGGGTGCTGACTGGCATACAGTTGCTGATTTCTTCATTTGTTTGTCATCGGGATCCTGAGTTTGAACCTTCCAGTCAACAACAAAACAAAACAAAATAAAAAAAATCAGGAATTCTGCAGTTTTTTTCTTGGCAGAAAGTTGGACAGCCAACAACAATAGAAAAGCATGTCTTTGAAGACTGAGAGGAAAGGCTTCTGTTCTCTTCACAACATCAAAAGTACAAATGAGATTCATAATCCTTACTTGGCGAGTCATTGTGTTTGTCATCCTGTCAGTGTGAAGCGCTGGTTCACGTAACTGAATGCGGATTACACTGTGTGAAAGACTAATTCAGACAAGCACATATGGCATTTGGGTGAGACAGGCAGCACTTTTAGTTACATTTGAGCTGATGTTTCCTAGAAAGTTAGACCATTTCTGGGCATTCACTGTACCAGAAGGTTTCAAACGATGGGTCAAACTCTGTGCCATGAGACGTTTGACCTGCGCTGCAGCAGTTACTTGATTCCCAATATTTAAATTTAGCTTAACTTACAAGAACGTATATATATTTTTTCTTTTTTTATTCAAGTGAGTTTATCCATTTTTTCTGTTTGTTGGTTTATTTATTGTACTTTTCCCCTACTTCATGAGGCTGGTGCTCTGCCCCATCATGCCCCTTGCTCTGGCAGGCCACAACTCCATCCCTTTCCTGGTGCTCCGTGGCTTACCCCATGGCGGGGGCCTCCTGCCATGCTCCCCAAAAAGGAGGTGTAGCTATGTGTAGCTCCTTACGGAATAGGCATGGTTCAGTCACCACAGAGGCAGAATTGGGACATGGTGCTCACAGTCCAAGAGCCATTTTATGTTTTTTTTTTGGTCCTACCCACCAGTGCCTGTGATACTGGCATGCACTTGGTGTCCAGTCACAAACATCTGTTTGTCTCCTCCATCCTTGGTGTTCCAACATGCTTCACGCTCCTGGCAGCCCTGTGGCCGGAGCATCCACAGGGGTCACTTAAAGGAACACATTCATGTACAGTGGCTGACATAGTTTGAAAGCCTATGAAAAGTTGTTTTTATTGAGGTATTGGGCCTACCTGTAGCTGGAAGCAGTCCAGAGATTTAGATGACTGAGTCTGTGCAATATAAATACTACATTAGGGCCATTCTTAGAACCTTGTGATGTCAGTGATGTTAAAGCAGTGCTTAACTCAATACAGTTAGGCACTGCTTGATTGTCACTGACATCACAAGGGTTCTAAGAATGGCTCTGATGTAGTGTATATATTGCACAGACTCAGTCACTGATATCTCTGGACTGCTTCCAGCTACAGGTATGCCCAATACCTCAATTAAAATAACTTTTCATGGGCTTTCAAACTATGTCTGCCACTGTACATGAATGTGTCCCTTTAGGGGTGGAGGAAAGTAATCCCTGTTTCTTGTAAGTGACCACACAGACGGTACCTCCTTCCCTAACAGATCATGGTAATCCAAGCTCACAGGGCAAATTTGGTTGGCCTGTGCAGTAACCTGTATGGCATGGGAAGTTTTCAATAAATAAAATAAATAACCCATCTTGTGACCTGTGTACCATCTGGTTAATCATGTCACCTTTTTTCTTCTCACTGTTTCCCTCTTGTGTTTCCCGTACCTGGCAGCATCCCTCTAGCCCCAACACCAGTTCATCTCATGGACTTACAGGTTAACCACCACTTACACAGAGCCTATTTTAGTCAGGTGGTCTACCACATAGGGTCATACTGTGCCTGTGGGGGATGCCAAGCAAGCCATGGATTTTTTCTCTTTATGGCCCCTAGGTATCTGTGTGATGCAATCACGCCTGTGCGTTTTGATGCACTTGCATGCTGTGTCATCAGACTCCCCGCCCCCATGTCTGCTGGTCCTTCCATACTGCTTCATGGCCTCCATTAGGTGGCAGGGAAGAGGCAGGATTTAGAAACTCCCCCCTCCCCGAGGGAAGACAGCTGGCCCCTCAGTGATCCTGGTTTGTTTCTGAACCCAGGTTACCAACATGACAGGAGGTAAGGTGTCCAGCACTTCAGCCCTCCATGCCATTGGGCCAGCTGATCCTGTCACTTCTGAGAAAACCTTGACCATAATATTCAGACACAATTCAACTTCTGTTTAATATATTGCTTGCATTTCTTTTTTCTTATTGTTTTTAATTACTAGGTTAATCTGTTTAGAAACTGGATCCATGTCCCCTAGAGTTCATCATCTGCATTTCCACTTAATCTTTGCAGAAATCATCTTATGTTAAAGACATCAGTTTGTGGCTTGCTGATGGCACTGAGGGCGGAGGTGCTGAACGCCTTACCTCGTGTCATGCCGGCGAGCCAGGATCAGCAACAAACCGGGTCGTCAGAAAACCGGCATGGGGGGGGGGGCAGGATTGAGAAGCCGAAAGGCAGCTCTCCTCTCCTCTCCCAGGAAGGACCCTGTTGCCCGCAATAGTTCCTCTGCCTCTGGATGGAGGTTCAAGAGCAGTGCAGGTGAGCGGGTGGCAAGCTGTGGGAGGGCATCCCGATACCGCAGCGTATGCGTGCCTCCACACACATGCACTTGGCCAGGACAGGGTCAGGCATAAACGGAGAAAAAAAATTGGGGCATAAAAAACTATATGGAAAAAAAAAAGATATTACTTTATTGCTGGGGAAATTATAGAGATCATAACAAAAAAAGCCACTCCCAAAACCAGAATAGCTGGTGCTCAAGTAAGCAATAACCCATGACAAGGTATGGGGTTACTGGGGATTAATTAATGGTTCACGTTTTTTCCATTGAAAAAGCCGTGTATTAAATACCGTAATACACATACGTGTAATTACGATATTCACACGGCACCTTCCTCCAGCAAAAAAACGTGACCCCTCAACTAAATAAAACAAAGTATGGGGTGCAATGTGTAAAACTTGAAATTTACACACACCCTCATTGTTGAATGGCTGTATAAACCCTCTGGCTTTGCCCACAGGGTTTATGTGCCATCCAACAACTGGGGTGTGTATAAAATTCTCTTAACACACTGCACCCCATACTTTATCCTATATTCAATCAACACCCCGGGTGCAAACCCCTATTATAATTATAAATAATGTACTATGGCAATCAAAAAAACACAAAAGTACACAGCAAACCAAGAAAAAAGTAACATAAATTGATTGCAAAAGGGACTTCATTTATTTGAAGCACAGAGTATGCTTTTGACAAACCACTTCTAAAGGCGCAAAATGCTAAGTTTTGTTTGCAGTGCTATCTGTCAGTATCACTGTTTTAACAGTGTTTGTAATACATCAAGTCACTTTGTTTTGTGATTAGTTTATGTGACACTTTTTTGGGCTTACCGGGAGCTTGTTTTTCTTGCTTGCGGAAATTATAAAAATGTCATAAATATAATTGTCTCTACATAGGGTTAAGCAGCAGAAGCAGATGAACTCTCATGGACAAAGATTCTGTCTCCATTAAGTTACCTATTGTCATAATAAAGAATAAACAGACTAGAAATACAGAACATCTGTAAACTGTCTACTGAATTGCACCTAAACGCTATGAATTTTCAAAGGTTTTCACTTTTAGCAGGAAAGGGAACATACTTTTCACTCCGTAGAGCCAGCAGCTGCACCCCAGCGTGTAACATTCTATGATGACACTGATAGGAGCAGGGCAATGCTCTCCAATGAAGAGAATAGCGGTGCTTTTTTTGTATACCTTTTTTATGCCTTAGAAGGCTGTCTGTTTAAAACCAAAGCCACTACTCAACTCTCAAGAGGAAGTCCAAAACAGAAGCAGTCCTGTCAAAACAGTGGTATAGAAAGAGAGTTAAATAAGGTCAGGGGTGTAGCCAGAAATTTCTGTTTTGTACAAACTCTTTCCCACTGCTGCCCCGCCCCACCCATTAAAAATGTTCACATTTTCTCCAACTGCTGCCCTCCATTTCAAAACAAATTCACTTATCAGATGAACTCACCACTAAACAGGTCTTGCACATATATAGTATGTCCTAAACAGTAGACTTTTAAACAGATACAGACACAAAGCGACCTACGCTAACTCAAATACTATAGATTACAATGATGACAGTAACCAAAAAACACATGGTTAGGGGCAGGTACTCAATAAAAACTGTACACAAATGTGTATAGTGAGTATGCCTGTCTACACCCTTGAATAAAGCATAAGCAAGCACTGAGACACAGCAGCTTGGGGTACACGATTCCTGAACTGCACACCCAGGTATGTTGTGAGGCATGAGGCACTTGCGTTCTGGAATAGTAACCCCCACCCTTAAGTGTCTTATTGCGCTTGGTTTAGCAGTGCAGTTACTACACCTGAACCACACTGCTTTGGAACTTCTCCACCAATCAGGAAGCAGGATTTTCCCTACCTATTTTATATAATGTGAAATTAATGCACAGTGGTATGACCAGTTTAAACAATCAGACTGCTTGTTTGATCCAAGCCATTTTATTATAGAAGGATATTTGGGGCAAGTAGTGGATACTGTACCTGGTATTTATCACCCCTGAGGAGTAACAACTTTGTTCCTTTGAAAATTCTTAGAGGGGTTTAATGAGATAGAGTATGCAGGATTGGAAGATGGTTTGTTGGGCAAAGCAGCATGGTCTGGGGAGCTTAGAGGAGGCTGAATTGCTTTTTTTTTCCTGAAATTGGTCTGTAAGAATTGTAAACCAATTTAAAACCAAGACCATTAGAAGAAGTCATCCAGCAGGGCATTGTACCAACATAGTGAGGGAGGAATGGGTGGAACCCAGGGACCCTTTCCATGTGGGGGGGGGCACACAAAGGGGGCCATCATTGCACACTAGAGAAGGGACACCCAGAGAGGAAGAAGCAGAGAACAACCTAGTCAAAGCCAAGGGCACATAAAAAGGGAGAGGTAGCAGAGATTAAAGGGTAAACCATAAAGCTTAATGTAAAGGAGCAAAAAATCTAAATTGTAATTGCCCCAGGACAGGTAACCTTTATAGCCTGTATAGACTTGTACTGTTCTTGCTATTTGAAAATGTAAGCCGGCCCACCGGCGCAGCGGTAGGATTTCTGCTTGCCATGCCGGCAACCCGGGTTTGGGAACGGATCTAGGTCGTCAGAGGGCCGGCCGGGAGAGAAGGATCGAGCATCCCTAGGACTGCTCTCCTTCTCCAGGGGAGAGGGGGGCTTTGTGATCGGTGCAGGAGTGACACCTAGCGGAGGTCAGCGTGTCGCCCTGAGCCGGCGCATGTTCGATGCTCTCTGGGGTGGGACATACGCTGGATGTCATTGCACATCTCTGCCTCAGCTTACAGGGGATAAAAATTGCCACTCCTACCATCTCTATGAAGCCCTGTCCCCAGGCTTCAATTAGCCTCCTGGCCAAGCTCTCACAACCAATTACCGTTCTCACGGTACTGGTGCCTGTACGGTGCTGTGACCCCACCCCCTGTGGGTAAGCCAGGGGTAACCGGGAGAGCAGGGGCTCAGTAGGAGGTGGAAGTCATGGGGGCACCGTGACCAGGGCGGAGAACCTGACGGCAGGTGCAGAGGAAAAAAGAGTGAAAATATAAGAAAAAATTAAAATGTATGTCAGAGACCTAATAAAGAACTTTTATTTAAAATAAAAATGTATTTGAAAAAAACAGTTTTTTTTCCTTTAGACATCATCGGCTCCTGCTTCTTTTCCTGCCATGATGTCACAGTCATTAAACAGTGACATCCGCATCCTTTCTGTGGTAGCAAGTTATGATGTCAGTAGCAGAGGATTATAACTTCATGGCAGATCAAAGCAACATGAGCAGAAGTTTAAAGGGGCAAAGAAGCTGCTTCAATAAAATAATCTTCAATAATAAAAAATGGAGGGTCCTAAAGTTTTAATTTTAACGGGGGGAAGGGTTCTGTGATGGAGTTCTGCCGATGCCATAGCCAGACTTCTATTACAGTTGTTTTGTCAATCAATCAAGCAATTTCACATCACAGCATTAAAGGGTAGTGCACTGCATCGAGTTCTTGACGTATTCTTGGGCCCGAATTCTTGTCCTTTGAACCCAGGGCTGACGCTAGGGACCCAAAATAGGAGCTGGATTCAGTCAAGTGAAGAGGAATAATCACTTTCATTTTACATAATAAAAGGCAGGAGTTTTCCTTTAATACATGCTAAGCAGTGTTTTATATGCAATGAATTAATGAGAGAATCAAAATTAGCATTAGCATTTGCTGACAACTTAATAACCGTCCTCAAATGTAGAAAATTGGAATTTGAAGATATTAAACCTTTCTAAAAATTTACATCTTTTGGAAATCTCCACTGAGGAAAGAATGGCAAAATTATATTTTTTTTAAACATTGCATCTAAAATGTAATGAAGATTAAAAACACTAAACGGTATTTTGGTTGAATTGAACGTATGTTAATCCAAAGCTTATACTGCTCGAAATGCCTCAAGAATGCAACCTAAATAAATTAGTTTCTAACACCATTTCTGTTAACATGTCTGTATTAGTAAGCAATAACCTGTGACAGGGTGTGCAGTTATTGGGGATTAATCAACAGGCCAAGTGTCCTCACAGCACCCGGGGTGTTGATTAATCCAGAATAACCACGCATCCTGTCGAGGGTTATTGCGCTTATAACATAGGGTGTCTCAGAATACAAAATTTGTGAAGAACAATGGTATTATTCCTGTGGAAATACAAAAAATTGCACTGTATTCTGCCGCTTTAAAAAAAATGCATCACAACTCACACATAGGCAACTGATGTTATGAGCAGACAATTGCTATAAATATAGTATTAATACTATTGCCATCATTTCTGGCATTTGGTGTTCATAACATACAGTAAGTGTGACTATGACTGTTGAACTCTGTCAGTGCACTCCCGATTTGTAACAGCTGCGTCTCGGTGTCTTGTCTGTGCTGCTTCTGCCTCTGTCTCTCTCTCCCTCTTGACTCATGGTTGAGCAAGGCTGTTCGGTATGTGTGATGCAACCACTGCAAGTGCTCCTTGCACAGACAGGGTGTCACAGCAGATTGCAGGATGTCTCTCCTGCTGTGTCGCTGTCTTACTTGCCACACCGGAGACACAGAAAAGTCACTGCTTCCAAGGTCAGGTACACCAACAATTTACTGGATCTTGCTGTTCACAGAAACAAATGCTCAGGCTCCCCTCAGCAAAACTCTTGCTCTCTCTCTCTCTCTCTCTCTCCCCCACAGCCACAGATGCTAGCCTACATGTCCTGCTCTCTTACCCTTTGGTCACTCTCCTTCTGACATGTCGGTCTGTCACACTGTTGGACCATGGGGAGTGGAAAACAATGATCGCAGAAGCGGAGCTCTCTCCTCTCCCTATTACATGGAGGTGTGTCACACTGCTGAAGCACGGCGAGCGGAGAACGATTATAACAGAAGAGGAGCTCCTACGGGTAAGAGCAGTGCAGCAGGGCAAAGCTGCCACCCACCCTGGGGATCTCCTACTGTTTTCCGCAATGCTTGCACCTCTGACAGTAACTGGCTCTGTGTGTGTGTTTCTTTCATGGTCTCGAACACAGCTCCTACACATGCCATACAGCGGGTGCGGAAATAATTACGGGATCAGAGAGGGACACTACAGCGATATCAGCCTGCAAGTATACCTCTGACTCTTGCTGCCTGTGTGTCTCACTTTTCCACTGTTGCACGGGGCAAACAAGCAACACTGCCTGCATGGTGCACACAATATGCCAGAGGCACTCAACTGTGTGCCTCATGTTCTACCGGTACAGCGGAGTGGGAAAAATGATGTGCTCTGTGAGGCGGGTGGGTGACCGTGTCATACTGTTGGCAAACTGACTGCTGCACTGCCGGTGTCAGAAGGGATGTGTCCCATACACAGAAACACCACCTGGCACAGGCAGCTTTTGCTGGGACATTGCTGTACATATTGGGAAAATTAGGTGATCCACAGGGCAGGTGGGTGGGTAACCCTGTTGTGCTGTTGGCAAACTGACTGCTGCACTGCTGGTGCCAGAAGGGATGTGTCTCATACATAGAAATGCCACCCAGTGTCAGCAGCTTTTGCTGGGACATCACTGTACATATAGGTAAGTAGCGGGGGGGGGGTCGAAGAAAAGACACACCAATGACACCAAAGAAAGTAATGGGGAGTGCACAGGCACAGACGCACAAACTTCTAACGTTGGAGCCACTGTTGGTAGACTGTGCCACAGTGCATGACAGGCTACAGTGACTTGTGTTACAGGGCAATTGCTCGCTTAGTGAGTGAAACAATGGCTGCCTGTCACACTGTTTTTCCAGCACAATAATGAGACCCGGACCACTGACTGAGCTCTCAGGACGGATGGTTCACCACTTGCTGTGCATATATGCTGGATTAATATGCGGTCATCTGATGGCTCTGTACCAGTCAGGTGCCTGTGTTTGTCAACTCCATGTTGTAATATGGGTTATGCAATGGCCTGACTCAGAATATGCAATTTCTTTTCAGGTGTGAGGGGGCAGGACCATAACTCATGCGTGGTGGAGCAACAAGTGGGTTATGAAAATCATACCCCACTTACAAGTAATTGTGAACTGGATACAGCATGTTGCGTCGGACCATTAGGTATTCAGTTTGTACAACATCGGTTTAGTAGGTATAACCTTTATATCTGATGATTATTTGAAGAGTTTCCTGTTTTTCTTTCAACTGCTGGTTCAGTGCCAGACTAGGCAACTGTGATGCCGGCATCTCTGTGAAAAGCTGCTCCCTGATTGATGCAGTATTTCTCTCTGATGATACTAACCTAGTAGATATGTGCAGTAATTCACTGATGATACTAACCCAGTAGATATGTGCAGTATTTCACTCTGATGATACTAACCTAGTAGATCTGTGCAGTATTTCACTCTGATGATGCTAACCTAATAGATATAAATTATAACATCTCCTACAGCAATATATTATTATCTTGCTGCTAGTGTTGTCATTAGACAAGATATCAGTTCTGTCTTTTTACCCCATACCTGTAGCATTGTTCTGAGGTAATGTGGTATGTCCTGTTGCTATTGGTCAATCATTTCAATAGGTCAGTTGTACTGCATCTAATAGGTGATATCTTGGTACCTAACAGGTGATATCTTGATATGGTGAACCTTAGGTCAAACATATAATTAGTTATCTTTATACAGGTAAATTTATATCCACACCTGTTGTGTGTGCATATTTACATTCATAAAATGGGTAAGAAAAAAGGAATCCTCTGGTTGGTTGAAACACATCAAATGACCGTGCGTATATCAGAGTGCGACTGCACACCTGCACTTTCAGCCCCCCAAATCAATTTTACCATTTTATAAGATGGATAACCCACTCTAGGGTGTGCAGTCGCACTCTGATATACACATGCCTTGGGTGGTTGACGCACACCAAGGCGTGCGTATATCAGAGCATGCCCGCACACCCTAGAGTGGATTATCTATTTTATATATAGATATATATATATATATATATATATATATATATATATATGTGTATTTAGGGGATATGTAATAGGATCACTCAATTTATGCGATTTATCGTCATGTGCAAGGGGACAGGACCATAACTCACAAGTGGCAGAGCCATGAGTGAGATATGAAAGTCCTGTCCCTTAACAAGTGAGGATTGCTTTTTTTTTTAATTCATTTTACAATTTTTGGCCAGAAAGGACACACTAAGTTGAGGTTTGTTTGTAGGTATGTCCTGGGAGCACAGGGAAGTTAAGTGACTTGCTCTTGGTCACACAGTATGCAAGTAGTAGCTGTGGGATTCAAACCCAGTCCTCCATTTTGAGTCAGACTATTGCATATTTGATTTACACAACATCAGTTTACTAGTTAGTCCTCCTGCCCCTCCCCCTCCCTTGCAATCATATACTCTCGCCACTGCATTCATTGTCGAGAAACTGAAACTTTCTGAAACCTCGCACTCAAGCAGCTTATGGACCTGGTACAACACACACTTCATGGGGGGGGTCCAACTGGCCAGCAGGCTTTACTTTTATTGGCCCCCCCATCACCCCATCATGGATGGGGTTGGGGGGATAAGTGGCAGAATGTAGTTTGGCAGTGATTGGGCATGTGAGGAGGGGACTGATATTGTGCCAGAAGCTTTTACAGTGCAATTATGGTGTCGAGTCCAACCAGTGTACCAGAAGCTGACAGCAGTATGTTAATATGACATTTGGTTTCACTGCAGGATATGGGATGAGGGGTAGGTGGGTGGGAGTTACATGTGTTATTAAGGGGTTTGTTACATGTGCTGGTGGGGTGGTTTTCTGTGTGTTAGGTATTAATGTGTTATTAATGTGTTAATAACACATTCATACAGTGTAATTAGCTGGTTGAGTTGATATACACTAACTGATTTTTTCATATATGCTAACTAGGCATTAGGGTATACAGGGAAGTAATATGATAGCGTTTTCAATGGGGACAAGGGCCCAACCATGTATTATATGTCTGTCTGTCTATCTATACATACATACATATATGCATAATGTATATAATGGGTAATAAAGTCCTAGAGAGCTGATTGGCTAAGAGTATCACCTGACTCTTTTCATTTCATTATTTTTTTTATACTTGTAAGCTTGATGAGCAAAATGCCCATTTTCACAAGCGACAATTAGTAACAAACAATATACAGAAACAGTGATACAAATAATTACATACAATATAAAAAGAACCAACAGGGAATTACACAAATTTCAACAGGTTACAAATACATTCCTGCTGATCTCTTAAAAATAGTGAAAGTCTCATCTTAAAATTCAGTACTGTTCTACAGTTCAAAGTGTTAAAAAAGAAGGGGGCACTGCAGAGAATTGATCTCTGACCTGATGTCTTTTTAGATAGGGGAAGCTTAAAAGTAAATCGACTCTGTGATCTGGTGCCACACACTAGTAAATCTAGACAGTACGGTTTAGACACAATTAGGAAGGAGCCTATAATTCCTTTAAACAGAAAATACCCATTTTAAATCTAATTGTAGTATCCAAGGAAAAGCTATTAGAGCATTTATAGAGCAAGCAATGATAAGTGCAAGTGGGGACATTTAACATAAACCTTAATATAGAATTGCAGGTAATCCGTAATCGGTCTAATTGCTTAGAGCTGGCAGCTGAATAAACAATAAGACCATAATCTAAAAATACTAAACAATAAACTGTGTGCTGATAAGAGTCCTGGCTTCCAAGGTTAGAAAAGATGTGACTCGAAAAAGGCCTCCTAGCCTTTGATGAATGTTTTTTTTAACATTATTAATGTGATGATCGAAAGACAGATTGGAGTACAGTGTCAATCCTAAATACTTAAAATGTTCAACAAATTCAATATTACACCCGTCTAAATCAGAGATGGGTTGTAAATCCTTACATTTTTTTATTTGCAAAAAGCATACATTTTGTTTTTTTAGAATTCAGAACCATATAGTTTGTGGGCAACTAGTGTTGAAAAAAATCAAAATTAAACTGAACCTTCTTTAAAGCATCTTTGGGACTTGAGTTTATTCCATATAATACAGCATTGTCTCCATACATAACTATAGATGTTTGCGTGCAGATGCTAGGAGCTGAATTCATGTACAGGGAAAAATAAGTGGCCCCAGAATCAACTCCTGGGGCAGACCACAATTAATCTGTTTAGACTGTGAGGATTTACACCCAATAGAAGTAATGAGTCCTATTACTAATATAATCTGTAAACCAATGAATGACATCAGGTAAAATGCAAATTTCGAAGAATCCCAGTGATTAAACTATGTTCATCTAAGTCAAAGGCCTTGGTGAGGTTCACAAAAATGGCTGCAACAGATTGCTCTCTATCAAGGGCATGTAGCCAGTGAACCCCACCAAGGCTGTTTCAGTATTATGGGGAGATTTAAATAGATGCTGATGTTACATAGAAACATAGAATTTGATGGCAAATAAGAACAGCTTGGCCCACCGTGTCTGCCCATTTCCCTACCTAATGGATAAGCTGCAGATCCTAGTTAACCAACAGCCTACTTCCTCCTCCCCCCTACTAGAATTGTCTTATGTCTGTCCCATGCATTCTTGAATTCCTCCACTGTTTTGACTCCACTACCTCCTCAGGAAGACTGTTCTATGTATCCACAACCCTCTACGTGAAAAAATACTTCCTCACTTTATCTCTGGGCCATCCCCCCTCTATCTTCAAATTGTGCCCCCTTGTTCTTGTACATCTCTTTTTCTGAAATATGCTACCGTCTTGGACTCTGTGGATTCCCTTGAGGTACTTGAACGTTTCTGTCGTGTCCCCCCTCTCCCTCCTCTCTTCGAGGGTATACATGTTAAGCTCCTTTAATCTCTCTTTGTATGTCTTCTGGTGCAGACCCTGAACCATTTTAGTTGCCCTCCTCTGGACAGCCTCCATTCTATCTATGTCCTTGCTGAGGTGGGGTCTCCAGAACTGCATGCAGTACTCCAGATGGGGTCTCACCAACTGTCTGTACAGAGGGAGAACAACTTCCTTTCTACTGGTGATGCCTCTCCCTATGCATCCCAGTATCCCGCCAGTCCTCCTTACTGCCTTCTCACATTGCTTGCCCACCTTAAGGTCATCTGATATGACTACTCCCAGGTCCCTTTCCATTTTTGTTGTTGTTAGTATCTCACCCCCCCATTGTGTACTCTTCCCCTGGGTTTTTGTTTCCCAGGTGCATTACCTTGTACTTCTTTGCATTGAATCTAAGCTACCATACATTTAACCATTCCTCCAACCTTGTCTAGTCCCTTTGTGTCCTTTCCACCCCACCTTCTGTATCGACCCTGTTGCAGATCTTTGTGTCATCTGCAAAGAGACATACTTTTCCTTCCAGTCCCTCTGCAATGTCACTTATAAAGACATTAAAGAGGACTGGTCCCAGTACTGAACCCTGCGGTATCCCGCTAGTAACCCTGCTTTCTTCAGAGTGAACTCCGTTTACTATTACCCTCTGCGTCCTGTTGTCCAGCCATTTTTTTTATCCAGGCTACCACTTTGGGACCCACTCCAAGGCTAGCCAACTTGTATATTAATCTTTTGTGTGGGACTGTGTCAAATGCCTTGCTAAAGTCTAGGTAGGCCATGTCCACAGCCCCTCCCTGGTCTACTACTTTGGTCACCTAGTCAAAGAAATCGATTAGATTCGTCTGACACTACCTTCCTGCTGTGAATCCATGCTGCCTTGGGTCCTGTGCCCCACTGGCCTCTAGGAATGCAACAATTCTTTCTTTCAGAAGTGATTCCATCATTTCCCCTACCACTGAGGGCAAACTAACAGGTCTGCAGTTTCCTGCCTCTGTCTTGCTTCCACTTTTGTGAAGGGGAATCACATCGGCCCTCCTCCAGTCCTCAGATACCTCACCATCCTCCCATGATTTGTTAGAAAGGGTAGTCAGCTGTGTCACTAGTTCTACCCTTAGTTCTTTTAGAATTCTTGGGTGAGTTCTATTCTGTTAATAACCTCTACTTTTCCGAATAATCAATAGTTTGATCCAGAATTATTTTGTCTAAGATCTTGGAAAGTGGAGAAAAAAGTGATATAGGACAGTAATTAGCAACTAGAGTAGACTGCCCTGTTATCAGAACAAGACAGGAAAGTTCAGAACTATATGACAGTTTACACTTCACAAATCAGTTTAGGACCTATTTTGTAAGTGGAATAACACCCTTCAAGATGTCCAGGTGTGCTGATATATGGGATTCTCGGGTGGTTGAAGGCACTCGGCATAGGCCTTGTGCCTCAGCACACCCAAGGCTCATATATCAGAGCATGCCAGGACACCTCAGTGTGTGTTATCCCTTACCTACATATGGGATATGAGGTGAGGTAATGTAAGACTTGAGAAATACCTGCTTGAGTTGTACTTGACCTCTGAACTCACAAGAGGCAAAGCCACGAGTGAGGTCGCAAGAGGAAAGTACAATGAAAGGAGATATTTCTGATATTGCGCATTAGCTCATCTCATTTTTGATGTATACAGCAGGAACTGAAAGTCATACTTGATGTATACAACAGGCACTGAAAGTTTCATAAATAAAGATGTAAACAAGTGATTTTCTTTTTCATTCACTGTTTTTATGCTTGTTTCTGTGAACAGAATGTCTCTGGAGAATTGTGAAGTAATGAGTGTCAAGGTAGCATTATTATGAGGTAATACGGTATGTCCTGTTGCTAATGGTCAATTATCAGTCGGTCAATTGTGATGCATCTAATAGGTGATATCTTGGTACCTAACAGGTGGTATCATTCTTTTAACTTTGTTTATTGTTTTCTTAAGAATTGAGAGAACAATTCACATCCTCGTACAATGCACCAGACAAGTAAAAACTGATACAACAAAAGGCTACTAACCATTAAAACACTGGGAACACATTAATTTTGGCTTTGTACTCTGTTGCAGTAGGAGTGGGAGGGAACCCAATACAAAGAAACTTTAAAAAAGGAAATTATGAAAGAAAATTCTAGCCACTTCGAAGGCTTGGCAGTCATCCGATAGAGATAATATCCTGCCTTCATGTATCTGTGGGTAATCCTGGACCTGTCCCTTACTTACACTGACCATATAGCCTCACTGATTAGGTGCATTAATCAAAAGATTGGGCTATGCTATCGCCTAATAGATCACCTCTCACTTGAAGCCTGGCTAGCTGTTGCCCGGGGCAACCTCCTCCCCCTCCTTCACTATGGGTGCCCAGTGTACTCCCTTACCTCGACGGCCAACCTGAACTGGCTGAACGATACCTATAATCAGATATGCTGCTTTGCCCTTCACGCCCCTCTCTCCACCCACCACTTCTCACCAGTCCCTAAACTGGCTCCCCTCCCCCAAGTACGATGCTCCTACCTACTGGCCCAGACAGTTGGAGATGCCTTACACAATCCCTCCTACTGTCCACTATCTCTACTGATCCAGCCCTGAAGCTTCAGGTGCAATCTGTGTTAGTCATCCCTCATCCAACTTGAATGCCCTAACATGTCCACTAGAATGAGCCAAAAAGCCATCTCTAGGGTCAGACCCTCATTTTGGAACAACCCCCCCCCCACACACACACACACACACGTTCCCCTGACCACCTGTCTAAACCTAAATTTGGTTTTAAGAACCCACTTCCTGTCCTCCGCAGCCTCCATCTGGCCACAGGCAACTAGCCCTGCTGTTCCTCCTACTCAGCCCCCCATCTCCTCCAGCTAGCACTCTCCTCTCCTGCCCTGAGCACTTGCTCTGTAATTGCCTTTTTCCTCCTGTCTAATGACTGAGTACCTACCTAAACCAGTCCCTCATGGACTCTTGGTATCATTTCTAATGTTGCCGTGAGTTGTTATTTATCTTTAATTCTTAGTTGACCTAGCTACTTGCCCTGTTCCGTGTATGATAGTTAAGATTACTATGCTCAACTTGTCTGGTGGACTTTGTGCTGTTTACCTGTATTTTATTTTCCTCACTGCTCTTTATCTGCTGACTTGTACTGATTGCCCGTTATTAATCCTTGTGTGATTCTCTTTGTTTTTACTGACTGTATCTACCACTGTATGTGCCAGTAATCTGGCCCGGGCCATGCCTGAAAAAAGTTGTAAGATCAGTGCACCAACCTGGTTAACAAATGAATAAATAAATAAATAAATGTAATAGAATTATTAATACACAATCAGTCTGTTGTTAACCAGCTATACAGACACTAAAGTAGGTAAATTTGTCTGAATCGTAGCCCCCCAAACCCAGCACAAAAACCACAAAAACGTTTAGAACGAATTAGAACAATGAAAAACAGATTAATGCCTTTAAGCCATCTTGAGAACCAAGCTCTACAAAATACAGAGCTCATTGCAGCACTAGGACCCCCACAACTGCTCCCCACCCAACCTGACTAACAATCACCACATGGAGAAAGGTGGCCTGCACACAACCCCGACCAAAAATAAGTCCCAAAATGTCTCAAGGGGGAAAGAAAGCAGTTGCCAAAAATCAATATAATAATGTCACCATTAGGAATGCAAACAGATCTCCTACCAGACCAGGAAGGTATATGAACCCTTTAGAAAGGAAGTTGCTGCAGCGCTTTAACTGGTATCGCTGGTCAAACCCCCTGATGCAGAATCCTCTGCTGATGCAATCACTCCCGGAACACAAACTTAGCCTCTGTCTTCTCCAACCAACCGTCCATATCCTTCGGATTAGAAAACTGCTAGCTTTTTCTCCATAGGTGATGTGGAGCCAGGCTGGAAGCAGAAAGGAGTGATTAATCACCAAAGTCTGCAAACGTTGCCAAACTCCATCAAATGTCTTGTGGCGAGATCTCATCTGAAAAGAAAGGTCTAGGAATACTTTGATGCCAGAGGCATTGATGTAGAGAGGGTATGCCACCCTAGCTGCTGCAATCTCGCAAGCACATCTCGAACTTCTGAGCTTGAGGTCCATATCAGAACAGTTCAGGGCTGTGAGGTGATCTGTGGTCGGATTCTTGGGTTGACCCTGTAGTTCCATTTTAAGTGTCCCACTGAAAGTCTGAGGGAACACTGAGAGAGGCTTTCAGACATCCTTTAAATATTCTGAGGTCGGTGCTCTCTGCTCCCTCTGGGACACCCGACTAACCAAAGATTACCTGCCTGAACCTCACTGTCCAGTGTCTCAAGGCATCCATGGAGCTGGGTATTTTCCTGTACCAGGGTGGCCACAACTGCTTGCATCAACTTAGCTTGCTTTTTTTCCCCACGATAGAGCCGATCAGAGTTTCTATGACAACATCATGAGCCTCTAATTTTTGTTAAGATTTTTTTGATCTTGGCATCCACAGATTTCATGGTTTCCAGCATGGTTTGCATGGGGAGGTTCCATTTTCCCACAGCTGTTAGGCCCTGCTGCGCTCGTAGCATTGACTGATTTTTCCTCTGCTTGCAAGTGTTTCTGCTGTCTCTGCTGAGTCTTCAGTCACCCTGTCATCAAAAAAGATACTATTTTATTCTTCAGCACATCGAGAGTTTGGATTCCACAATATTGGGACTGTTGTAATCCATATTTAAAAATGATTTTGTCAGATTAGGGGGTAGCTTACATTTAATGGAAGCTTGTGCTGGTGATAATCTGACGCGTAAATGTTAATCTTTCTTCTGTTGCCATTTTTGAATGGGAAGGGATCGTAGTTTGGCCCTGACAAGGTGGCCTCCGATCCCTTCCACTTCCCGATTCATTTCCATGCCTGGAGGTGTCAGCTACTCATTAATTGGTTGAGCATAATGTGCAGCATATCATGGCGCGTAGGGCCAGGAGCCCTCTGTGCATAGGTCCCTTAAAGAGCAAGTAGCCACTGAAATAAAAAAACTTAACAGCCAGATTATGTTGAACATTAGTGGGTTCTAGCTTTTTCCTCATTGTTGAGCTACTAAGTATTTTAGGTAATGCAACCCCTATTTCACTGTCAGTCTCAAAAAAAATATGTGATTGGTACCAAATTACCTCACAGTTGCTGTATGACATCACAGATTTTGCCATGGTGAACAATATGATGTCATCAGCAAAGGCACTGTGATGTCATTTGGGGGCATCCAAATGCTTTTTACACTGTCTTTCTGGATAGCCTATCAAGATGTGTTACAAACCCTGGGAAGAGAAACTGACAATTGAAAAAATGCATTCTCTTATGAGTTGTAACGGCTTAAATGATATGTTTACAAAAGTACATGCAGAAATGCAAAGCTGCTCTTTAAGGGGTGTTGACTTGGAAGAAAGACCTATGTTTATGTTTATGTCTGTGTGGATGCCAAGCTGTGGAAGAAATTCTTCATTGTCCCTGCATTTTCCTTGTGAAGCTCATGTGTGAAGCTCTGAATGTCTTTTGCAAGCTTTGCGTGATCCTTGTTGCTTCTACTGATGTGGGCCGCTCCAAACGTGTACAGAATTAAGCCACCCACTGAAGTACAAAGTACAAGGCAGGAGGGAAATTGTACTTATCTGGCTAATTTAACACGTAGCAGACACATTTTTTATTTACAAACCAGGTCTCTACTGCAGTTTGAAATGTTTGTAAACATAAATTCATTCCACAATTACGAAGTCTTACAGAATAATGTTTATAATGTTTCTATTCTCTTCCCCACTCCCTAGGGTATAAGTTAGCAATAAGCCATGGCAGGGTTGGGTATGCATTAACATTTTTTGTTACAGCTAGTAATAACAATTACAGAAACGTCCCTGAGGGCTGAAAATGCAGAAGGTGCCATTGGTACACTTTGCTGGTGCTGTACTGAAAGTCCTGTTGGGTTCCAGATTTCATGATCAGGAAAAAGCCTTTTGTCCATTACTCTTCCGTGATTGGAGCCAGGCCAGTAAATGTCCTCTATATAGCAAGTTTTTCCTCAGAAAACAGAATTAGGACAGAGCATGTCCTTAGCCTTTACACACATTTCTGTAAAATGTTACACTATAGCAGTTAGGAGCCGTTTCCCATCTCATGGTCAGGGGTCTGGTCTGGTCATCCAATCATGGCAATCCACCTCATCTTTTACAAGCCATTTGCACTCTGGAGGCAAATCCTGGTGATTCCAGTCACTGGGTAGTATTCCAAAACAAAGTCTTTCACAGCAGGGCTTGGCACCTGCAAATTACTCACAGTTCCTTGGACCTCCACTGGTGGGTACCACAGGAGCCAGACTCTGCCATGACTCATACAAACTTACTAAAATGCCAGCAGAAACAGGCTTCACGGTCTATCGAGTCTGCTCGGTTGTGCAGGTAGCCCCTCAACTTGCAGCTGCCCCTTCCCTCCCCTCCTCACTCCATGCTCAGACTCACTCCATGGCCAAACTAGGGATCAAAACATGACAGAAGAGGGTTTCCACCTCTGCTGAGGCTGTCCTCATCAGTCTGACTGAATGCGCTCAGTGGGTAATTGACCACCACTGCAGCATTCCATTGCAGCCTTTACTGCTGTGAGGCACCTCTCACTTGGTTCCTCTGTCCAGATGACTGACAGGGGTTTCAGGGGAGCCCTGGAAGTTAGGTATTTGCTGCCCAGACTGGCTAATTACAAAACCCCATTACAATACACAAGATTCTAGTAACCCTAAGGGGACACAAGGGTTTTACATAAAGTAGTTTGTTTAAAGAGCAGCTGACACCTTTGAGGCATGAAACTCGTGTCCAGTAGTTGCCTGCCTTAGGACCTAAATAAGCCATATTTGGAGTTTTTTTAGTTTAGGGTATAAGAAGTCATAACACTTACAGGAACACAGTCTCACTTCCATGTAAAGCCAAAGCCGCCAAGTGCCCACCACAACCCTGCCCAGAAAACCACGTTATGGTGACGCAAAGTCGGGGAAGGGCTTCGGGCTATAGATAGCATTATAATGCTGTCAAGGGCAACAGTGGCATCTGAATACTACTGAAACGTCTAAAATGCTCTTGTATATGTTAAAGCGGGGTAGTACATGTAATACTACCCCCTTAACATGTACGAGTGCCTTTAGAGGTTTTAGTAGTATTAAAATACTGCTGCTTCCCTGATAGCATTATAATGCTATCTATAGCCCTGAAGCCCCTTCCCCACTTAGCATCATCAAAATGCTGTTTTCTCGGGGGTGCTGTGGCAGGCACTCGGTGGCTTCGGCTTTACACAGAACTGAAATTGCATTTTTTGTGAGTGTTATAACTTTGTATTCCCTAAACTAAAAAATCCTAAATATGGCTCGTTTAGGTCCTGGGACAGGTAGCTATGGGTCATGCACACTCCAGGAAGAGGTGCTATGATGACGGCAGTGCAGAGCTGGTGCTACTGAAGGGGGGCAGGCAGCCCCAGTTGCAAAGCTAAGATCCAAAATCAGTAGCACTCAAGAGAAGGAATGGCTTCACACAAGAATTGTAAGGCAGCTTGCTTGTTTATTAATGTGAAACAGAAGTGCAAAAGAAACTTAAGCTGTTACCTGTGCACAAGTGCTGCTGGTTTTCGATCTTAGCTACTGGTCATGAGCTGCCTGCCCCAACCTAAAGAAGGTGTCAGCTGCTCTTTAAATACCTGTTAAATAAAATATATGCTTGTAATAATCCCTGATTTGTAAGTAATGAGGCTTTTTATCCTTGGTAATGAAATCTGTCAACCGATCAGACCAGCGTACTCACTCCAAGACAAAAAGCATAGTCACTTTCAGATGGTTAAATCTAAGCTTAGATATTTATTGTGATACAACATCAAACAGACTAGAATTCCCCCAGTGCTTCGGTCAAAGGACTTTTGTCAGGGTGGGGTTTAATCATGACTGACAGACTTATATACATGTATCGTAGCGATGTCACTAAGAACGTCAGAAAAGAGTCATCATTTTTAACAATTCAGATTCTCAACCTATAAGCATACAAAGTCACACCACTGTCATTATTACATTATTATGCAATAGAAGTTAATCACACAAACCCCCCTTGAAAGGAGAAAGGAGAACACACTGAATTATGGCCCTTATTTTATTTATTTATTTGTACATCGGTTTACAACCTTTGAGCCAGAGGCTCATTTCCAAAGGTACCTCGTCACATTGAGAACAAACAGAAAAATTTTTTTAGGTTACAGCATAAGAGTCACATACTTAGCGTAGCACATAGTGGTTTCATACATGTATACAATTTAGTAGCTATTACAATGAGACAGCTGAGCACATGCTGGTAATAACTTGAGGCAATATGCAACGGCGGAGAGGTTGGGGGGGGGCTTTCATTTTTTTAGCCGAAAAGTGTTCCCATAGATACTGATTCACATTCAATTATGTCAAGGCATTTATGGTTGAAGGTAATCATCTACCCACAAGGAAGATTCCGTGCCTGGGGATCTGCCACTCCCAGAAACATAAATGTCTGGAATGGAAAAGTAAGAGAACATAAAATTGCCAAAATTTAAATTTCAACTATGCAAACAAAAAAGGGTGGTTAATAAAGGGTTAACTGAAGTTACAAACACATACAAAGGGGCCCCTATGATTGAAACAAAACTTCACCAAATTTATTACATGGTGTCGGTTATGTTGTGGAGGGGGGGGCTGCAGAGAGAAGCTGTATTATTATTATTATTATTATTTTTAATATATTTCTGTTTATCTCTTCCTCTGTGGAGCAGGCATGCAGGTCATCCGGCTGCCAGCACTTGCACCCCCAGACCCGGATCTGGTCTGAAAATTATTTTCCTCCACGCAGGCTAGCCAACTCCTGGGGGGCGCACCTCTCTAGGTCCTGAGGGTGCAGCGCAGAGCCAGAAGCCACCACGACTGCCCCCGCAATTTTTCCACCTGGTGTTCACCCCTGGACCTGGATGTGCAATGACATCAGCGCACATACGTGCTGATATTCACCGTGCTCCTCTGCTGAATACCACTCCTGTAGTGCCCCTGACTTCTGTCAGGTGCCACTACAGAGAGACGTGAACCCATGCGCCGACCCCAGGGACAGGAGAGCAGTCATGAGATGCTCCACCCTCTCCCTCCCCTGCTGACCCCCGGTGGCCCAGGCCCATTCCCAAGCCCAAGTTGCTGGCGTAGCACAAGGTGTGGCATCCAGTGCCTCAATCCTCAGCGTCAACGGAGCTATGAGTTATTAACAGAAAGATAACCCCCACATCATACAATATTTTTATTTACTTAGGAGGGTATCAAATCCCATGTTTCATTATGCCCTCCAGGATTCAGACTGCCAAGCTGAATATCCAGTATGTTTCTCTCTGTAAATGATGTCTCAATCTCTCAACCCCCCCTCAAGGACCCACCCTTACACATTCCAGGAGGGCCATGAATTGGAGGCAGTGGAGATATCCACCATGTATTTCTCTGAAGTGCATGCTCACAGGTGGATTAGTGCGAGGATGCTTTATATTCCTAACATGTTGAATTTGTTCCCAAACAGTTCTTACTGTACGTCCTGTGTAGATTTTACTACAGCTACACCAAATGGCATATACCACAAATTTTGAGCTACAGTTCAGGAATTCCCTGACTTCTACTCTCCTGTTACCATGCTGAGGCTCAAAGGTTTCAGATTGATGGTAATACTGGCAAACACCACATCTGCCACACTTGTACGTTCTCTTCAGCCTAGGTGGTAAGGTAACCAGTTCAAATGTGTCTGAGGTTTATGTGGTGGTTTGTACGTACTGTGGACCACACCATCCCTCAAATTCCCACTTCTCCTAAATGTAACTCTTGGATTTTGGGGGGGGGGGTGATGGGATAAGTAAGTAGTCCATGGTGGCGTGGGGTTAGGAATAATAAATCTGCATCTGCCCTGTCCCCCTTCGATTTGCACTGGAGTGGTGATTCATGGTGGTGTGGTGTAAGAATAGTAAATCTGCATGTCCCCGAAATGTAGTTATTTTTGGCTTTAGCTAGCTTTCCTTGCAAAATGTTCCTTTATGGCGTTTTGACCACGCTGTTTCTGACCGCAGCATTTTATATTTTGTGGACATGATGTGTAACCTTTGTTAGTCAGCAAAAATTCTCATCTTGTAGTTTTTTGGCAAAAATGTAAATCTGACATCCATAGATTCATTCTCAGTGTATTTTGTATTTTTCGCAGCTATTTTTCAAATACGTCATTCGAGAGGGATGCCACGTGCACTTTTAAAAAATCTCTTCCACTGAGGTTACCTGTTTAATATACATACATAAAGATGGGTGAATGCCTCAGGGATGACCTGTGGGGGGGGGGGTGGAGGAAAAGTGGGCAAAGCTGAAAAGAGACATAGTTAAGGTGACCAATGTCTGCATCAAGCAAGTGAGCAAAAGCAAGAGGAGAAAGAGTCCGCTATAGTTCCCGAAAGAGGTGGTGGAAAAGGTAAAGGCTATAAGGGTTGAATTCAGACGTAATAAGAAGATGCAGAGGGGGGAGGATGGGGAGGTGTATCAGGGAAACAAAGGGAAGCAGGGAAAGCAATCAGGAATACAGAGAGAATAGCTCAGGCAGTAAGAAAATGGAACAAGACATTTTTTTTTACATATCATAGCAAAAAGGGGAAGACTAGTGGAGTGATTGTAAGGTTAAAAAGGGAAGGGGGAGGCCAGCCCGGTGGCACTGAGGATTGAGGCGCTGGATGCCACACCTCGCTTCATGCCGGCAACCCAGGTTCGGTGACAGACTCGGGCCGCCGGAGAGTCGGCAGGGGAAGAGAGGGATTGAGTGCCCAACAGTGGCTCTCCCTGTCTGATGAGGGCTGTAGGTTTATCTCGCTGCTCTGTCGCAACATAGAAACATAGAATTTGATGGCAGATAAGGACCGCTTGGCCCACCCAGTCTGCCCATTTCCCTGCCTACTGGATAAGCTGCAGATCCTAGTTAACCAGCAGCCTACTTCTTCCTACCCCCATCCCCTAGAATTGCCTTATGACTGTCCCATGCATGCTTGAATTCCACCACTGCTTTTGACTCCACGACCTCCTCCGGAAGGCCGTTCCATGCATCCACAACCCTCTCTGTGAAAAAATACTTCCTTAAATTACTTCTGAGTCACCCCCCCTCTATCTTCCAATTGTGCCCCCTTGTTCTTGCACACCTCTTTTTTTGAAAGATGCTACCCTCTTGGACTTTGTTGATTCCCTTGAGGTACTTGAAAGTTTCTATCATTTCCCCCCTCTCCCTCCTTTCCTTGAGGCTGTACATATTAAGCTCCTTTAGTCTCTCTTCATATGTCTTCCGGTGCAGACCCTGCACCATTTTAGTTGCCCTCCTCTGGACAGCTTCCATCCTGTCTATGTCTTTGCGAAGACTGGGTCTCCAGAACTGCACGCAGTACTCCAGATGGGGTCTGACCAGCTGTCTGTACAGAGGGATAATAACTTCCTGTTTTCTACTGGTGATGCCTCTCCTATGCATCCCAATATCCCCCCAGCCCTCATTGCTGCCCTGTCATTGCTTGCCCACCTTTAGGTCATCTGATATGACTACCCCAGGTCCCTTTCCATTTTTGTTGTTGTTAGTATCTCACCCCATTGTGTACTCTTCCCCTGGGTTTTGTTTCCCAGGTGCATTACCTTGCACTTCTTAGCATTGAATCTAAGCTGCCATACATTTGACCATTCCTCTAACCTTGCCAAGTCCTTTTCATCCTTTCCACCCCACCTTGTGCATCAACTCTGTTGCAGATCTTGTGACATCTGCAAAGAGACATACTTTTCTTCCAGTCCCTCTGCAATGTAAACATAAAGACATTGAAGAGGACTAGTCCTAATACTGAACCCTCACGGTACCCCACTAGTAACCCCCTTTCATCAAGTGGACTCCATTTACTGTTACTCTCTGTGTCCTATTTTCCAGCCAATTTTTACTCAGGCTGTCATCTTGGGACCCACTCCCAGGCTAGCTAACTTGTATATTAATCTTTTGTGTGGGACTGTGTCAAATGCCTTGCTAAAGTCTAGGTAGGCCATGTCCACAGCCCCTCCCTGATCTACTACTTTGGTCACCCAGTCAAAGAAATCGATCAGATTTGTCTGGCATGACCTTCCTGCTGTGAATCCATGCTGCCTCCTGGGTGAACCCGGGATTGGCGATGCAGATCAGGACACGCACAGTGGGAGGGGCAGCGCCAGCCGAAAGCCTGGGAGGAGTTGTATCTCGACACATACCTTCTGATTGGCTCTCCCAGTGTGCCCGTGACTGCAGGGGTAGGGGTTCACCAGAACAGTAGAAAATGGAGCCCGTCACTCTTAGGTGACGACTCCTCCGAAGCCGGACCACATCACCAGGTGCTCACCAGGGCAGACTCCGCTGTGTCCCGCTTGCTCCACTGTTGCTAGGGGGAAGGCTTGGGGATCCCTTCCCCCGCCCCTCCGGGGGGGTACACTGGGTTACCTGAGGGTCTCTGAGCGGATGGACACTCTAGGAGCAGACTCCTGGGGGCACCACGGGACATTGTGGAAGGCAACTTGAGGAGCTCTGAATGAGTGGAGGGTTGGTGATGTAGGCAGATAAATATAAGGTTAAAAAAAAAAGGGAAGGGGGAGACTGTGCAAAGGGGGACCAGGAAAAGGCAGACATCCTGAATAAATACTTCTGTTCAGTATTCACAGAGGAAGGAGAATGGGAGGGACCACAGAAAAGTAACAGGAGCTATGGAAGAGGAGAGGTGGACACTGGTCCTTTTTCAGAAAGAGGCCTCGAGGGACTTGCCAGTCTGAAAGTGGACAAAGCAATGGGGCCAGATGAAGTGCATCCAAGGGTACTGAGGGACCCCAGGGAGGTGCTGGCTGCACCTCTGACAGTCCTATTTCACAAAAGTGATAGCAGGGAGGAAGTTGGCAATTATAGTCCAGTCAGCTTGCTATCAGTGGTGGGAAACCTTAATGGAAACACTGTAGAAGGAAAGGATTTGGGAATATATTGAATCCAGAGGGTTACAAGACTCGAGACAGCATGAATTAATGGGTTGGGAGGGGGAGTCATGTCAAACGAGTCCAATAGATTTCTTTGACAAGTTGACCAAGAAATCAGATCAGGGTGGAGTGGTGAACATGGCCTATCTAGATTTCAGTAAGGCTTTCAACACCGTTCCACATAGGAGATGAGTAAGCAAGCTGGGTAGCTCAGGAGTGGGTCCAAAGGTGGCAGACTGGGTAAGAAATCGGTTAGGGGACAGTTGACAGAAGGTGGTAGTAAACACAGTTCACTCTGAGGAAGGGTGACCAGTGGGGTGCCTCAGGGATTAATGCTGGGACCGGTCCTCTTTAATGTCCTTATAAGTGACATTGCAGATGAGCTAGAAGGGAAAGTCTCCCTCTTTGTGGATGACACCAAAATCTGAAACAGGGTGGACACTCCAGGGGTGAGGTTGAAAGGATGAACAGAGACCTGAGAAAACTCGAAGAGTGGTCAAAGGTATGGCAGTTGAGTTTAAATGTGAAAAAGTGCAAAATAATGCACTTAGGGTACAGAAACCCAAGGGTGGATTACAAAATGGGTGGTATGATATTGACAACTACCAGGCTGGAAAGAGACTTGGGGATAATCATATTGGATTAGGTGGCCGGGCAGTATGAAGTGGCAGTTGGGAAGGCTATGGGATGCTGGGGTGCATAGGGAGGGGTATCACCAGCAGAAAGAGGGACGTGAAGTTGCTCCAGTATGAATCACTAGTAAGACCCCATTTTTAGTACTGTGTCCCATTCTAAAGACCACATCTCCGGAAGGACATAGATAGAGTGGAGATGGTCCAGAGGAGGGCAACTAAAATGGTGCAGGGTATGCATGAAAATCCCTACACAAGAGAATAAAGTACCTCAATATGTACACCCTGGAAAAGAGGAGGGAGAGTGGGAGTATGATAGAGACCTTTAAATACCTCATGAAGGTAAATAAGGTACAGGGTGGCGGTATTTTTCAGACAAATAAGAGCTCAAGAACAAGGGGACATGCTATAAAGCTGGAGGTGGGTAGAAACATAGAAACATAGAATTTGATGGCAGATAAGGACCGCTTGGCCCACCTAGTCTGTCCATTTCCCTACCTAATGGATAAGCTGCAGATCCTAGTTAACCAATAGCCTACTTCCTCCTACCCTCCACTAGAATTGCCTTATGTCTGTGCCATGCATTCTTGAATTCCCCCACTGTTTTGTGGAAGATTCGGGAGAGTTGTGAGTAAGTACTTCTTCACAGAAGGAGTGGTGGATTCCTGGAACAGCCTTCCACAGGAAGAGGTAAAGACAGCGGGACAGTGGTGGGGTTCAAGAATGCATGGGATAGGCATAGTGGTATCTTGGTGGAAAGGGGAAGCGGAAGAAAGATCTGGAGACTGATTAGGTCTGTGGTGATATTATACAGTAGGAAGGGAAAAATGGTCAGACTGAGTGGGTCAAGCAGTGCTTACCTGCTTTCAAATTCTAAATTCTATACCTTGTTCAGCAATAAACTTTGCCTTTTATACGTTTGAACTGTTGTGTTCCATCTTATGCTTTCACAATTTTTAAAACAGTAACTGGTATGTCTTCTTCCAAAGTAAAATCTATTTAAGAAGAAAATACCGCCTGCTAATTGAAAACAAAGAAGCACATGTTATGAAAAATCACATATTTAGTATATTTTAGAGGAAGAAAGTTCTACTTCTCTATGAAAAAATCTAAAAACAGATATGCAGCTTCCCATTGAAATACACTGCTAGCCTTGCCAGTAAAGAATTTCTGACTTCATAATACAAGCATTCCATAGGATTCTTCTATACTAGTGGTTACAAAAATGAAAACAAAATGAGGAAAAGGTAAGTAAAGAAACAACAGCAAGCAAAATGATTACCAAGGCATCTGAAGGCCCTAAACCTTCATTCTTTAAGATACACATCCTTGCTAAGCACATCTCTTTAATGCCCCCTGTCTCTGCTCATAAGCTGTTCTTTATGTTCATTATCCAGTGGGAGAAGTGCTTTTTTAACAGTAGCCCTGAATATAGCACCTCTGAGCTTCAGGATGTGACCCGTCTCAGGTTGGAGGGCACCAGATCAAACATCTGTCTGTTTGATCTTGTCAATACATGGAAGTGTACTGAAAACTGAGAACATGTCCCCTGCCAGCATTTTTTTCTCCAACTTGAACAGGTTAAGAGCCACCGACTTCCGATAATGTTTGTCATACTCCTGATCATTGTAGTCCCCAGCGTAGCACCCTCAACTGCTTCAATTACCTTTGTATATTGGGAGCTCAGAACTGCATGCGGTACTCCATGCTGGTCCTGATCAGGGCCTTGTAAAATAGCCAGATAACTTCCCTTGCCCCGCTGGTGACCCTGCCCCCTTGTGATGCACTGCAGTATTCCGCTGGCCATCTTGATAGCGGCTGCGTACTGCTTGTCAGGCTTTATCCCCTCATCTGTTATGACCTCCAGGTCTATACTTATGAAGTAGTGTGGGGTGGTGGATCTGATGGACTTAGAGACCATTCCATCTTAAATTATCATGTTATTGTACGAGAGGCATCTGTTCTCAGTCAATCAGAAGTAAGAACTGCCATCATTTATTATCCCACGAACTATATCAGAAATCCCCCAGAGTCGGCTATTCATCTAAACCCCTCTCACAGTCGGTTAATCAGCTTCCAACCACGTCTACAGTTAATTATTCAAACCTGAAACCAAAAACAGAAACAAACAGCCGTGGCACCAAGCTGTTGCCTGAAGTGTCCCCCAATGAAAAAAAAGTTTTTAAACTTCGCACTGAATGATTTCCCCATCCTTTGCCTCTCATCACACTGAACACAAAGGGGAATATTTCTGTCCTGTGTTTTATTTAGTCACCTCTGATCTCTGAACTTCCAGTAACAACACTAGAGACAAGCAGAATCCCCGCCAAAACTGAAAGTAAGACCGCGGCACCGATAGCTTTTGGGTTTGTTTGTTTAACTAGAAGCTTTAACAAGCGTAAGCCCCAAAATGTGTTTTAGTTTTTTTTTTATCCTAGACAACAGTGCATGCACTCTAACTCATATAATAGTAATAACATTTATTTAGTTGGACTATACTAGCAGTAACCAGCTTCTGTGGGGATTAAACGCCTCGGCTTCGCCTTGGCATTTAATCGGAAGCCGGTGTGCCTCGTATACTCAACTAAATAGATATTTGTAATTATATTAACTGTGCATCCCTGTATTAAATAAAGTTTTAGTTAAGCATCAGCCCACCACCTGGGTTGAGTTTGCTGTCTGTTACTATAGCTCTACGAAGTCATGAAGTGCAGCCGAATGCTTTATACCCCTAGGGTTACATCAATGAAGTTAACCCAACCTCTGGGGCGCCTTAATGCTATTATTAAGCTAATAAGTTTAAACATTGTTCTTTAAGTACATTGTTCTATTGTACATGAGGGTTTCTAGCCATTAATGTAACCCTGTTAGAAATAGAATGCTGTCAGCAAGTCAAAATGCTCCATTTCAGCCATCGTTTTATAGTAAATAATAAAAAATCAAAAAGAAAACTTGAAGCAAGAATTATAAAATAGTGGCTGGAAACTGAGGCAAGGAATGACATGACAAGTTTATCTCTACAGTGTCCTATCTAAAAAGACTTCACAGGTAAAGACAATGATAATGAACAATAGAGTAAAACATTATCAATAAATTAATACATAAAACAGTAAACGTAACAGAGGTGTAGGCTCACATATCAGCTATCTTAAGCCGAACGCCAGCATGAAAAGATGACACTTTAGCCACCCTGTTTTAAATGCCTCCACTGAGGGGAAACTCCACAGATGGTAAGGTAAGAAGTTCCAGATGGATGGGCCCCAACTGAAAATGCTCTAGAAACGTAGACTTTGTTGGCAGAAAATGACCTCTTGTCCCATATAGTGTGCCCAGTTGGAGAGCACTAGACCAAACATATGGGTCTGTTCCAGCTTGTAGATACACTATAGTGTATGGAAAACAAAGATCATATCACCATACAATTTTTATTTCACTTCAGTTCATTTCCTTTATCTTAGTGCCTGCCCCTTTCTGGATGTCCCCCCACCCCCCACCCCAGATCAGTTACCCACCATCCCTGGGTCTTACCCATTCTTCCAACTCAGATTCAGTTGACTATCCACACTCTTGCAGATAGCTGGTTGACAGCTCAGTCCTGGATGCCTTCAAGCTAAGCTCCACCCACACCACCTGTGGTGCATGTTCTCCAGTTCTGCACCATCGAAGACAGATCTTCTTATCCACAGAAAGGGACAGGTCTCCTCCTCCTTTGTAGCTTTGCATCCATAGGAGGATTCTAAGTAGTCAAGCACTAAATTCTTTGCAGACATTCGACTTTTGTAGTACAGTATCTCAACTTGAAAAGCAAATCTTGTCTTCAGGTTTCTGCCCCATCAACAGTGTACAGGACAGAACTGCTGAAACTTGGTTTTAAGTGATGCATGTGTTGCAACCTAACGATATCAGCCATGGATCCACAGAACACGTACCTCTACTGTCTGGTGAAATATCATGATGTGAAACTATGTTCTTTGTGTCAGGCCATCCATCCTATGTCTCTAAGGTAGATTGAAGGATCATAAGCAGCCCTCAGTGGACACCGGGTCAGCAGCACAACATGCAGCCATAGAGGTACAAGCGTCAATGGCCAGGGGCCCATACTGTATCTCAGCAGTGATCCCAGCTTGGCCCTCCATCGAAGGGCATTCATGGATGAATTCTGGGAAATACCTGGCCCTCCAGACCTATGGTGAGAGTCCACCCTACAAGCACAAGAAGCAAGCTCATCGTTGATCATCTGACTGGAAACAATCACGCTTTTCCCACTCCCTCAATTCCCCCAACCAGTCAGCCTTAATTGAGTTTCTGCCAGTCGAGGGGCAAGTTGAGGTTTCCACAGTGCTGCCGTGGGAACCTGGGTCCTCGACTCTGGTTGAGAAGCCAGTGGAGAATTTTCTTTAACTGGGTGATGACCAGTTGTCAGAGGGTGTGGTCAGCAAGGCTTTCTTGATCTTGTAGACTCTGTTTCTCCTTGTCCTTACCCAAGAGGAGCCAGTGGTCAGTGACCCCAGCTGAGTCAGCCTGAGCTTTGTCTGCCACGGTGATCACCCCTCCAGTTACCACTCAGAGGCCTAGCATGGTCTCCCTGCTGAAGCATGTGATCTACGTAGGCTCACCGGTTGAACCGGCCAAATGTTGGACAACCAAGCCACTATTTGCAGTCCCTCTCTAGCTCGACCTATGGCGTCAACCCTAACACTCGTTGGCCTCGAATTAGGATCAACATTGATGCCATCTTCATTGTAGGTACAAAGACCAGTTACTGCAACAGTGAGCTGTTGCTGGGTGGAGCAAGGCTCTGCTTCTGGAACCTGTAATACCATGGGTGCTCCAGTGACTGCCCCATAGCTGGTGGCTCTGCAGACTGTGGCATCTGTCTGACCTCCACTTGACATGGAGCCCCTTCCTCTGCAGCCACAGAAGGGGGCCCCCATTAAGGAGTTTCAGCCAGAAACTGGCTTGCCAGATTAACTATCCGGTGAGGTCACCCAGGGCTGTAGGGTGGTCCGCACCCCATCTTTGAAAAACTTGTTGACTCTGATCAAGTCCAACAAGACACTGAGTCAAACCCACCCATTTGACATTGATCCCAGTTGGGCTTGACTTCTTTCAGTGCTGTGCTCCAGAGCCTGTCAGAGTCTTTGGACCTCCCCTTGGGGCTGGTGCAGAAAAGGAGTTTTTTTACCTTTTCACTTACATCCTGGACAAGGATGGCTCCGCAAGATGGCCCTTCCTGTGGCAGAGGCCATCTTGGGGCTGACTTCATACCTGTGGCAGCGACCAGTGTCCTGCCCAGTACCCCTTACTCATATGGCTGCAAGTATGCGGTCCCTATTGGGAGCCTTTCAGGGTTCTTGGACCACTCCATGAATGGGCTTAAGTCCAACTCTCTCTTTTGTAAGTTGAAAGGTCAGAGAGATGTGGGCATGCTGGGCAACAAGGAGTCCAAGAAGCTGAACTATATGGCCAAGAAGGTCTACCCAGCTGCCACCCTGCATCTCCAGCAGGCCAGCTATGTCATGATGATGACTCATTTTGGCCAAACTGTGTTTGGTCTCATAGGGTCCTCCTTCCTTTGTTCCTGGCCTTTAAGTAGATGGCTGCCCAGGTCATTCAGGACCAGGGTGTATGCTTGACAAACATCAGCTCCAGACAGCCTTGGATTAGGACAATTAGGATTAGGAATTCTTGGACCACTCCATGAATGGGCTTAAGTCCAACTCTCTCTTTTGTAAGTTGAAAGTTCAGAGAGATGTGGGCATGCTGGGCAACAAGGAGTCCAAGAAGCTGAACTATATGGCCAAGAAGGTCTACCCAGCTGCCACCCTGCATCTCCAGCAGGCCAGCTATGTCATGATGATGACTCATTTTGGCCAAACTGTGTTTGGTCTCATAGGGTTCTCCTTCCTTCGTTCCTGGCCTTTAAGTAGATGGCTGCCCAGGTCATTCAGGACCAGGGTGTATGCTTGACAAGCATCAGCTCCAGACAGCCTTGGATTAGGACAATTAGGATTAGGAGTTCTTGGACCACTCCATGAATGGGCTTAAGTCCAACTCTCTCTTTTGTAAGTTGAAAGGTCAGAGAGATGTGGGCATGCTGGGCAACAAGGAGTCCAAGAAGCTGAACTATATGGCCAAGAAGGTCTACCCAGCTGCCACCCTGGATCTCCAGCAGGCCAGCTATGTCATGATGATGACTCATTTTGGCCAAACTGTGTTTGGTCTCATAGGGTCCTCCTTCCTTCGTTCCTGGCCTTTAAGTAGATGGTTGCCCAGGTCATTCAGGACCAGGGTGTATGCTTGACAAGCATCAGCTCCAGACAGCCTTGGATTAGAACAACTCCTGCACCCATACTGTGGTTGCAGCCATGTCCACACAACAGATGGCCTGACTGAGGTTGTCTATTTTTATAGAGACACCCAGCATGAGCTGACCAATGTGTCCATTTTAGGCACCAACCTCTTTGGCTTGGAAAGGGAGGGACATCTGACTTGCATTTAGAAGTCCAGTGCCACCCTGGACTCTGTGGCATTGTCCCAGAGGACCCTAGGCTATCAAAGGCTAAAAAGAAGCCATTTCTTGCCTACAAGTTCCAGCCACAGTGGATTCAGCAGCAGCCCCAGTGGGGGCAGTTTTAGCACTGGTGCCTTAGACAAAAGATCAGTGGTTGGGCAAGAAAAAAGGGGAAGTGCAGGGGTGCATCCAGTGCCCAGTGGGTCAGAGCCCCCTTCAACGCTAAGTGATAAGCTGTGGGGTACCATTCCCCTTCCTGTCCAGGCCCTGTCCCAGCTCTTGGTCAGGGTTCAGCTCACTCACTTCTTGCCGCAGTGGTCCACCATTACTATGCACAAGTGGGTTCTAAAGGTGATGGGCAGCAAGGGGTTACTTCTGGCTTTGAGGATCTCATGCCATACTGAACCCGTGCTTCTCATGAGTCCAGGGTTCCTGAGGGCATTCTACCAGTGCTCTGAAGTGAGACTGCTCAGCTCATGGAGTGCATCACTGATACCCTGGCTATGCAGGGGTATATCTCCCCAGTACTTACTGTGGTGAAGCAGATGGTTGGGTCTGGCACCCCATACAGAATTTGCGCAGCCTGAACAAAATTAGCATAAAAGCAGACGTTTCATATGGTCTTGCAGACTCGGATCATTCCATCCCTGCAGCATGAGGAGTAGTTTTGTTCCTTGGACCACCGCACGGCATTCTTCCACAATCCAGTCCATCCATCTCACCGTTACCTTTGATTTTAGTTAGTGGGGTCCTGTACAAGTTCACGGTCATGCCGTTCAGCCTGTGGTCTGCACAAGGGTCTTCACCAAGTGCATAGCAGTGGTGGCAGCCTTTCTTCAGTGCAGAATGTCAAGGTGTATCCATACCTGCATGAATGGCTCATTGCACACACATCTTCCCTGCACCAGGACATGGTAGATTAACTTTTCTTCCAGGTTTGCACCCACTTGGTGGACCTGTTTGGAGAATAGAAAATGGAGGCTTTTCTGTACATGTCGCCTTCAGACAGAGATGATGGGGGGGGGGGCGAGGATTTCTCTCGGCCCTGGAACCTGGGCCTCTTGCATGCCTTTCTTCCATTCTCTTTTACTTACAAAGTGGTGATCAAAGCATGGAGGGACCAGGAGCAGTTGCTTCTGGTTGCTCCATACTGCTCAGGCAAATCTGGTGCCAGTATCTCCTCAGCCTCAGTGGCAGGTTCCTGTGGAGGTTGCTGCTCTGATCTGACCTGCTGATGAGATAACAGGGGATGACCTTGCACCCTGACCTTCAGCTCTTGCACTTCTCAGCCTGGTTCTTGAGTGACTAGAGTTCTAGGCTTTGGATCTTTCGGAAGATGTCCACCATGTAGTGGAGGCATCCAAAAAGGAGTCAACTTGTAAAAAGTACATGTTCAAATTGAGCAGATTCTATCTCTGGTGCCAAGGGAAGAATCTTGACCCTCTCACTTGTCCAGTGGCCACAATCCTTGACTACCTCTGGTCCTTGTCTCAGTTGGGACTGCGAGCTATGTGTGCAATCCACTGCCTCTGTGGTACTTACTGCTGGCACTAGCTATGCTCAAGGGCAAGCCATGTGAGCCTCTGAAAAACAGTTAAGTTCCTATACTTGTGGAAGACTGCCTTCTTGGTGGCCAATATGTCAGGCAAAAGGGTGAATGAGCCACATGTGATCTCAGTGGAGCCTCCCTGACTGGTCCTTAATGAAAAAAAGGTAGTCCTTCACCCCACGCAAAGTTCTTTGTGAAGGCTGTGTCGGAGTTGCACTTTAATGAAGTGATTAACCTCCCAGTCTGCTTCACTAACCCAACTTCAGAGGGCGAATGCAGGCTTCATACTTTCCTGTTATAAGGAGCATATGGTGGGAATTCACATAGAGGCTTGCCGGCTGTTTGTTGCATTCATTGAATCCACCTATGGAAGACCAGCAACAAAGCAGATGATTGCCAGGTGAATTACATCCTATATCAACCTCTGCTATAGGTTGGCTGGTAGGGAGTCACCCAAGGGGCTAAGCGCCCATTCAACCAGACATACCACTACCTCTGTTGATGCTTCCAAGTATATCCCAATTGCAGAGATATGCAGGGCTGCAACCTGGAGTAAAGTGTGCACATTCATCTCTCACTACAAGATCAACATGCTGAGTCGCCGTAATGCTGCATTTGGGGCCTCAGTCCTCCAGTTTCTGTTCGCCAAATAGAAGTCCATGCCTTGCTCCATCCTCCTGGAGTTTTTCTAGGAGTCTGCTAGAGTATCCACTTCACATCCACACAACCCATCCAACCTCCCCAGGCAAGAGATACATGGACTCCTGCTTCTTGCATGCTAGAGCTGACATTGATAGGGCAGAGTCAGAGGACGTACTTCATGGGTGGTGTGATGAGCGTAGCTTGAAGACATTCAAGACCAAACTGTTAACCAGCTAATGGCCACAGTATGGATGTGAACTGAATACTCACAGTAGAACTACGGTCTCAGGTGAGCAATCCATTATATTTTCCCCTTGGCAGGGTAAAAGGGGCTTGCTCATGTCCCCCCTGAAGCGGGATCCAGAAGGTGCCCTGTTGGTGGTGCCTAGCCTGCAGGATGTCCGTCCACCACCCTGCACCAACAGGTTGTTTTTGTCTCCAGTTTTAAGCCTCTAGGTGTCAACATGCAGCGACATGGAACACCTGTCAATGTCTCATCCCTTCTGGACCTTCCATCTTCCATAACACCCAGCCTCTGCTGTGTATCGAGCATGCTGCAGGGAGTGCAAGCCCCCCTTCCCAGGAGTGGACAGCAATCTTCTGTATGCTAGATCCTCCCCAGCCCCCCCAGTCAGCCCTCAGTGACTCAATTTTACTTCCAAACCCAGGTCACCAGCATGGCAGGCAGAAGCACTACTGCCATGCTACAGGCTGACTTACAGATTGGCAGATCTCAGAATGACCAAATTAATGTCCCATTAGAGTCATGAGAGTCAAGAGGTCTTTGAGATAGTCCAGGTCCAACCCACGTAGGGCTTTGTAAGAGCACAAAATATGAGCAATCAAAGCATTCTTATTGCTGACAGCATACTTATTATCATGGATAGAAAAACATTCAATTTAAAAAAGTAAAGTACTTTTGTTTAATAATAGCATTAATGCTGTCTATGAATTGGTTTACCTTTGTTAATCTAACCCTAAAGTGATAAGACACTTAGCTACGACTTGTGCCTCATGAAGCCCCTAGAGTTAGATTTACAGATGGCAGCCCAACCCATGGTTGTGCCTTAATGCTTATATCATACATTCCAGCCTGAATGGATTGGCACTTGAGCTGCCATTGTGAAGCAATCAGAAGGCAACCATGAGGTAATACAGGGCCTTCAGAGAGCATCCAGAAGCCAGTTCTCAGATTCCATCATTAATCTATAAAAAAAAAATATATATATATATAAATTTGTAAAAAAAAAAAAAAAAGTATTCTGAAGAATAGATTTTTGATGGGCTTTATTTGCATTTTTAACATAGTTCTCACTGAGAGTTACAAAGAAGTGAGAACACAATGGAGAGTGAGAGAGAGAGAGAGAGAGAGTTTTTGATTGACACGTCAACCAGCAGGTACCAATGCTGTTAGAGCGCCTAGCATCTCACGACAGATGGAACTTGGGAACTCGGCAGGAGACCCACTTGAAGACAGAAGCTGTCACTTCAGTAAATGAACTTTAAAATTAAACAGGGGAAGAGAGAGATACATGGGAGGAGGAGAATATGAGAGTCCCTTGCCAGTGCTGCCAGGGATTAAAAGCTGCAGTGTCCCCTATCACAGCCTGAAGTCTCAGACAACTAGATATTTTACTGTTATGCTACAATAAAAACAGATTCAGAAACATTTTACTTTAAAAAAATAATCAGAAAATTAAAAAATTTGAATTGCAGCTTGAAGGACAGAGAAAACCATTACAATGCAAATATGGATGGGAAAGGGCAGATTAATAGACTGAGGTCAGCGAGTGGGTGGGCCGAGGAGGCCAGTGAACAGGCGAAAGTACTGAAGAAATACTTTGCCTCGGTCTTCACAAGAGATGAGGGAGGACCAACACCGCATGGGGGGGGGAGTAGGTTGGGGATGAGGAGGGGGGGCTCTCTTTTGAAATTCCTGTTGGCAGGGTGAGAGTGGCCCTTAAGTTTCGAGGATGGATAAGACGCCGGGTCCAGACTGCCTCCATTCCAAGGTGCTCAAGGAGATGGCAGATGTTCTTGCTGCATCTTTGGTGGACCTTTTTAACTCCTCCCTTCAGACGGGTTGATTGCCAAATGATTGGAGGATGGCTCATGTCGTGCCTATCCACAAGAGTGGCTCACAGGATGAGCCGGGTAACTACAGGCCTGTTAGCCTGACATCAGTGGTGGGCAAGATGATGGAGGCCATCTTAAAAGAGAGGCTGGAGGTGAGCCTGGAGATGCTAGGCCATCTGGATGACCGCCCACATAGCTTCTTTCAGGGCAGATCGTGTCATACCAACCTTGTGGAGTTCTGTGATTGAGTGACAAAGGCGCTGGACCAGGAAAGGCTGGTGGATGTTCTTTTTCTGGACTTCAGCATGGCGTTTGACTCAGTATCACACTCTGGTTTGCTGGACAAACTGGGGGGGGAGTGGGGGGAAAAGATGATGAGGTGGTTAGGGAACTGGCTAACTGGGAGGTTTCAGAGGATGGCGGTCAGGGGGGAGGAATCATCTCCTAGGACGGTCATTAGTGGAGTCCCACAAGGGTCGGGGTTGGGCCCACTCCTGTTCAATACATACATCTCGGACATCAGGGAAGGTATCAGGACTGAGATGAGCCTCTTTGCTGATGACTCAAAGCTGGGGGCGATGGTGGGCTGAGAGGAGGGTAGAAGTGCTCTGCAGTGGGACCTGCAGACTCTGAGAGGGGGGCACACACTTGGAAACTGCGGTTTAATGCCAAGAAGGGCAGTGTTCTCCACTTGGGCCCCTAGAAACCCTGACCATGAGTACTTTTTGGGTGGGGAGAAACTACAGGTTTCTGGGGGGGATCTGGAGGTGGTCGTGGATGCAAAAATGAATAACTCTGAGCAATGTAGGCAGGCTGAGGTTAAAGTAAATAAAATGCTTGGGTGTATTGCCAGGGGAATAACCTTGAGAAGTCAGGAGGTACTTCTACCTCTGTATAACTGCCTGGTTAGACTACACCTTGAGTATTGTGGGCAGTTTTGGCACCCGTACTTGAAGAGGGACACTGCACTGCTGGAAAGGGTCCAGAGGAGGGTGACCAAGATGACATAGGGCCTGGGGTGAGATCCTATGTTGAGAGGCTTGATGAGCTGAACATGTATTCCCTGGAGGAAAGGAGGGACAGGGTGATATGATTGAGGTCTTTAAATATCTAAAGGGAATAAACAGGGTCAGCCCAAACAAGGTGTTCCAGCTGAGGGAGGATGGGGCTACACGGGGGCATTTCATGAGGCTGGTTGGCGGGAGGGTCAGGGGGGAGGTTAGGAGGTGCTACTTCACCGAGAGGGTGGTGGACTCATGTAATGCATTACCTGCAGAACTGGTGATTGTTGATACTGTAGGGGGATTCAAGAGGGGCTGAGACAGGTACAAGGGCAGGATGAAGCAGTGGAAGGCTAATATTGAAGGTGAAATTATGATGGGGGATGGGATTGAGGGGACTTACAGGGGGAAAGGGGGGCAGCAACGGTGTCTTAAACGGGTGCTAATTCTAAAGCAGACTTGATAGACCTTTAGGCCTACTCTGCTAGCTTCTTAGTATGCTAGTATGTTAGCATGAAAGTACATTTACATAGAGGGAGCCATCTTTTCCAGTCAGGATTAACCGGTTTCTTTTAGAATATAGGTTAACTTTCTTGTGCTGTTTTTTTCTTTGAATTTCTACCTGTATTTTCAATCCACCTTTTAGTGGCAGTACACACTTTATAAACTTGTGTGCAAGTATAGTTCTTGGTGATAAAAAAACGGCACCCAAGAAGGTGGACTCGACATACAAGCATAGTCAACCTATGGGCAGGGTTTACAATGGTAAACCATTTTTGCACTTGTATAAGCTGATTTTTGGCTGTAAAATCAGATTCCATGCCTGATATTGGTGAAAAATACTATATAAAAATAAGCTATAAAGCAAATTCAAATGATTTTGTGGGCTTTAGCCCCAGAGCCCATGAGATACACACATCCTATAGTGGCAAAGGCTTTCTATCACCCCCGCCCCCGCAACTAGTTTTGAATCTAATTATATCTAGAACAGATTAACATAGAAACATAGACTTTGACAGCAGATAAGGACCGCTGGGCCCACCTAGTCTGCCCATTTCCCTACCTACTGGATAAGCTGCAGATCCTAGTTAACCAACAGCCTATTTCTTCCTACCCCCACAAGAATTGCCTTATGTCTTTCCCATGCATTCTTGAATTCTCTCACAGTTTTAGACCCCACAACCTCCTCAGGAAGGTGGTTCCATGTATCTGCCACCCTCTCTGTGAAAAAAATACTTCCTTACATTGCCCCTGAGCCATCCACCCTCTATCTTCAAATTGTGTCCCCTTCTGCTTGCTCATCTCTTTTTCTGAAAGATGCTACCCTCTTGGACTTTGTTGATTCCACTGAGGTACTTAAAAGTTTCTATCATGCCCCCCCCCTCCTTTCCTCATGGGTATACATATTAAGTTTCTTTAGTCTTGTCTCGTATGGCTTCTCTTGCAGACCCTGCACCATTTTAGTTGCCCTCCTCTGGACTGCCTCCATCCTGTCTATGTCCTTGCGAAGATGGGGTCTCCAGAACTGGACACAGTTCTCCAGATGGGGTCTCACCAACTGTTTGTACAGAGGGATAACAACTTTCTGTTTTCTGCTGGTGATGCCATTCCCAATACATCCCAGTATCCCCCCAGCCTTCCCTACTGCCATCTCACATTGCTTGCCAATCTTAAGGTCATCTGATATGATTACCCCCAGGTCCCTTTCCATTTTTTTTGTTGTTACTACCCCCCCCCATTGTGTAACCTTTCCCTGGATTTTTGTTTCCCCGGTGCATTATTTTGCACTTCTTTGCATTGAATCCAAGCTGCCATACATTTGACCATTCATCCAACCTTACCAAGTACATTCTCATCTTTTCCACCTCCCCTTGTGTATTAACCCTGTTGCAGATCTTTGTGTCATCTGCAAAGAGGCATACATTTCCTTCCAGTCCCTCTACAGTGTCACTTATAAAGACTTTAAAAAGGACTGGACCCAGCACTGAACCCTGCGGTACCCCACTAGTAACCCCCTTTCTTCAGAGTGGACTCTGTTTACTATTACCTTCTGTGTCCTGATAGAAACTAGAAACAAGATTCCATCGAGAACTTAATAGAAAAATCTCCTGCTACCTTTGGGATCAACAGAAATCTCAGGTTTATTTGACACTCTTGCATCTTCCTAAAAAGTGGGAGGTATGGCGTTGCCTGACTTATAAAATTATTACCATGCAACTCCATTACGAACTGTATTATTGTGGCTTAACCACCAATATATTGCACTCTGGAAGTCAGTTGAACTGCAGAAAGAGGACCTGCATCAGTTAAATTGTGTTCTACTGGCTCTGCCACTGCTCTCACTATAAGAGATAACTCCAAATCCCTATATCATTACTACTTTAAAATTCTGGCAGTCCTGTCTGACTTTCAGGCATTTACAAAGCACACAGTATTTACTGTACTCCATGCCACACTTGATGGAATTTCTGCCAGCATGTTTAGACTTAACTGTTCATTACTGGGAGTGCCAGGGTTTGCATTTAATTTCCAGTTTTGTATCAGGAGGCTAGCTACATACTTTTGAAGAACTGGTACAGCATTATGCCCTTCACCCCCAGGACAGGGTCCGGTACCATCATGTGGTGACCTACATAAAAACTTTATTACCTTCATTGGGGCTGTGGGAGCTTTGTGTCTCTTCAATGAGTATTGACATTTTGCAACAGGTGATTGAGAGCAAAGCGCCACTATCGCAGATGATGTCATACATATATGCGGCCCTTCAGGACCACACACGGGACTCTTTAACTTCATTGATGAGAGATTGGGAAGGGGACTTGAAAATTAATTTGACTGATGCAGACTAGGAAAGACATTTACATTATCTACAGGTCCCACCAGTTTGTTTCTTTGTAAAAAATTTGCTTGGAAGGTAACTGTGATATTTTCAAACCCCAGCAATTCAGGTGAAGTATCTCCCATTCCGGGGTGCAGACTGCTGGAGGAAGTGCAGCCATTCTCCTGCCACCCATGTTTATATTTTCAGGGCTTGTCAGCCCTCCAGACTTTTCTAGAAACTTTGTGGGGAGAGCTGGGGGCCCTGCTGGCCATGCCGTTACATTTGACGCCAGAGTTCTTTTTCTTTTCTAACTACAGTATGATGTCACTTTTTGGTCACCACCTGCTAGGCAACTGTTAGATATAGCCTTACTGGTGGCAATAAGGCCATTACCAAAAGATGGTTGTCAGATGTTTCTCCCACAGTAACAGTCTGGCAAGACATTATGGTACAAATTTATAAGATGGAAAACTTAACAGCTCTGATCAACCATTGGTTGGAGGCCTTCGAAATATTCTGGAGATGATGGGTGCTATATATTATGGCCCAGAGTGGAGACTTTATACCTTAAGCTGGGATGTGAGGGGGTTGACCTGACCAAGTCCAGACTTTCTTTCTTTGTGTCAGATGCAATAATCCTTCCTGCCTCCCCCCTTAATGAAATATGAGTTATAAACCATAAATTACAAACTATGAAATATGAACCCTATAAAATACTCTGCCACCAGGAATGTTAATTCATGTCACCTGACTCAGAGTATCCTGGTATTGGAAACGCTCAGGATGTATTGCACACCTCCATAGTATTTTTTAACTTACTTTTTATATTGCTTTTGTTTAATTGCTTTATTTGTTATTGCTGATAAATGTTATTTAAGTGTATATTTGTCTTGATATGTCCCTCAGTGTTCTGGTGTATTAATTTTGCTAGTTACCTCTATATGGTTTTTCATTCATATATGTTAACTGTGGGCCAATAATTTGTATTGTGTTATGGCCAGTATTTGATCTTTAATAATGACTTAAAGTTAAAAAAAAGAATAGATTCCAGTTGGAAATTACTTTGTAAGTAAAGTTATCCACATGAGTAATCAAATTACTTTTTAATGACAAACAGCACATTATGCTGGTATTTCATCCAGGTTATGTAAAAATGCGAAATTAGGGGTTCTGTAAATAAAGTGATTTTTTTTACCATTTTATTATTTTTTTAAGCTATTTCTAACATATCGCTGAAATATCCAGTTCCCCCAGATGCCCGTGGCCATCTCGTGCACAGAAGCTGGCTTCCTGTGTACCCAATATGATAATTAGTGCTGATGACTAATTGCAGAGGTCAGGAGTACAAATTAGCATACTGTGTGTAGGAGAAGCCGGCTTCTATGTGTTAGATGGCCACAGGCATCTGAGTGAATTGGAAGTTTTGGCACAATGTTAGAACTGGCTTAACACAGTTGAAAAGAAAAAAAAAAGAAGATTGCTTTATTCATAGAACCCACTAATCAAGTGCTTTTGTATACCTGGGTGAAATACCAGCATTATGCGCTGTTTTCCTTTAAGGGCAAAAGTAATCTGAATGAGTATTCAAAGTACTTTTAAAGGACAAGAGTAATCTGAGTGAGTAATCAGTGTACTATTTAAGGATAAAAGTAATCTGAGTAATTTCAGTACTTTTTAAAGGCAAAAGTAGTTTGATTTCTTTTTTTTGGGGGGTATTATTTTCTCTCCTCCAGAGCTCCGGCTACGACCCCAGCCCTCCGTTGTTCCCCCCAGCGCCATCCCTGGACATCAGACCCCTTCCCTTGTGCACCCCGCCACTTACCCTTCGCAGCAGGGTGGTGGGGAGCGACTCAACCCACCCCAACGGATCCATGCCAGGGAGGTGCCCTTCCAGGAATGGCGCCGCGGGGAACAACTTAGTGCTGCGGGCTCGCTTTAGCTGCTTTCCTCCCGGTAGATCGCGGCATGCAATGAAGCCAGTGACTGGGTGCACGCACGCCTCGCATGCCCCAACTGCCTCAAGTGACCTGCCTCCCTCAAGCTTGTAGCTACATGCTGTCGACCCCCAGCCTCCGCTTGGTCAGGCAAGCCCCTGCCACCCAAATCCCCTCCTGGAGATGGAGAGCAGTCCTTGGACACTCAATCCATCTCCTCCCCGCCGACCCACAGCAACCTCTGCCTGTTCACGAACACGGGTCGCCGGCATGGCGCGAGGCGTGGCGACCAGCGCCTCAACCCTCAGCGCCACCGGGCCGGCCAGTAGTTTGATTTCTAAGTAATTTAGTGTAACCCATTTATTATTTTTTTATAATATATGCATATTTGCATGGCTTATTGTGATGCATGATGGGTAACATTGCACGTTTTGTAAAACTGTATCAGTGCATTTTTTTTTGTAAATGTTAACACAATCCTTCAGGGAGATTGGCACAGTTTTTTCAGGATGTAGATGTATTGTTAAAAAAAGTTGTGGGACTTGGGGTGTTAGTGAAATGCTGACATCACAGACTGCACCTACACTTACTGTAAGTAGCACTGCCAAGCTTGCATTTGAAGCACTCGGATATTAAAAAAACATATCTAGCTGCTTTCATAGGGTAATTGAGGAGTCTGGCTGAGTGGGATTACATATTGCATTTCTATTTGCAGGTACACATTCCCTAGATGTAGGGATGGGTGTTGGTTGTCCGCATGGGGAACTGAGGAGTTTGGCAGAGTGGAATTACATACTCAGTTTTGATTTGAAGGTACACATTCCTTTTATGTAGGAATAGATGTTGACTACCCTCACAGGGTGATTGAGAAGTTTGGCAGAGTGGAATTACATATTTGATTTTGATTTGAGGGGACCCACTACACCTTCTTTTTATGTAGGGAATAGTTGTTGGCTACCCTCACAGCGTGACTGAGGAGTTTGGCAGAACGGAATTACATATTTGATTTTGATTTGAGGGGACACACTACGCATTCTTTTTATGCAGGGAATAGTTGTTGACTACCCTCACAGGGTGATTGAGGAGTTTGGCAGAGCGGAATTACATATTTGATTTTGATTTGAGGGGACGCACTACGCATTCTTTTTAAGTAGGGAATAGTTGTTTGCTACCCTCACAGGGTGATTGAGGAGTTTGGCAGAGCAGAATTGCATATTCAGTTTTGATTTGAAGGCGCACATTCCTTTTATGTATGGATGGGTGCTGGCTGCCCTCACAGGGTGATTCAAGACTTTGACAAAGCGGGATTACATATTAGGTTTTCATTTTGAAGGTATGCATTCCTTTTATGTAGGGATAGGTGCTGGCTGCCCTCATAGGGTGAGACTTGAGATTCGGAAGGGTGGCATCACATATTGATATTTGATTTGAAGGTATGCATTCCCTTTATGTGTGGATGAGCATTTACTGCCCTCGTAGAGAGAATGGGGAGTTTGGGGGTGCAGGATTACATACTGGGTTCTGATTTGATGGTGCATTTAACCTATGAGGAGGAACTATGCACTAATTTACTACAAAATATTACTTGTGTATGCTTCAGTTTTCCTTTCAAAGGCTTAGAACACATATTGGTAGCCAATCCAAAAGGTCTGTTGAAAAAGTTTTGATTGTCCCTAACTGCCCTCGCAGTGCCTTTGTTTATAACATTGTAGTGCTTACCATGACAGCAGACTGCAATGTCACAGATGCAATGACTTTTAAGGCCATCTGGGGAGAGTCAGATGCTGTTTGAAAGACACTATGAAATAAGTACAGTATAACTGAAAATATTTAGCAGGCCAACAGCAGGAGACAGTAAAGAGCACAAGAAACCGTCATATTAAACATATTTGCTGTAAATATACTAGTTTTAAATCCTTTTATTTTATTGCTGCCTTCTGCTTAAGTTCAGGCAATGACTGACCAAAATAAGGGTTGCAATGGAAGTCACAGGGGTATCTATTGCTACTCCTCCCTCACACAAACTCTTACTGACACCCTAGGAGTTTCTGTACTTTTAAGGGCTCTGGCAAAGTATCTACTCACCTGGCAACTGTCTGTAAATGATTCTTCATTCCACAAGCAGCAACATTAAGCCGGTGATTGAGGTCGAGGGAAAAAAATGAAGCCATTTGTAGCTAATAGCCAGTTAGTCCTTGCTATTTCTTGTGGATAAAAATCAATATTTATTTTCTTGCAAAAAATTACTACATGAAAGGTCCTTTTCTGGTGTACAGAAAACAAACAAAGAAATGCTTCAGTCTTAGACAAGAGAAAAGTCATGGACACATCTCTTGCAGTGTGTATCATTAAATTCAACCTGAAGTCTAAGAAGAGGAATGGATGTAAAACTTAAAAGGCACTCCAATCACCAGACAAAATATTATGTCTGGTACCAGCAAAATGAGCTTTTATTTATATATAATATATATATATATATATATATATATATATATGTATACTATATGTATATATATACAGTACATGAGAGCCTTTCAGCACCATGCATTTCTGCTTAAAGTTGAACCAGCATAATATTCTGTGGTGATTTGCATATGCAGCCCATGACGCTTTGCATTGTGGGGCATGTGTGATTTTGTATTTTTTGAAACTTGGCTTCCCAGCCAAATGCCCTTTGGGGTAACCCTTGCCTCAGTGCTTGCACACAGAGGTTCTTTGTCTATATGTATGTATGTGTGTATATATATATATATATATATATATATATATATAATAATATATTTTACACATTTGAGCCCTTGATTCCATAGAAAAAGCCAACATGTATTTCCTCTTATATGACTGTAGGCAATTGTTGTATCATCTATATATACATATATACATGCAGTGAAGCCCACTTATAGCTGACACTTCAAGCTGGACACTTGATTTAGCCAGATGAAATTGACATGCCAAAAGTTATTGTCATAGGTGACAATGTTAATCCAGCTGATTACAACGGACTCAGACGTCCATCTATAGTAGATAGCAGTAAGTGTAAAGTGGCCTGTTTAATCATCTATCTGCCTCATTGTCACCTCCATCCTTCCCTTCAGAGATGCCAGCTATATGTTAATCTATCACCCATTGTCCTCTATTGTCACCCCTTCCCTTGGCGCCAGTAGCCAAAGACACATTGTATATAGAAAGACGCTAGCCAAAAAAAAAAGATGCTGGCCAGCCAAAGGCACACTGTACTAATAGATGCTGGTTAGCCAATCATCAAGGGGAGGTTTCATATGCAGTTACTGGAAATAAAATTGCGAGTAAGTGAGATTGTGACCAAGATGTTAAACAAATAAACAAACAAACAAACAGAAAGTAAGCGAAAGAACTACAGTATCCAGTTACATAGTAGTACACTCCAGTTCCAGCTAGTGGGTTGTCAGGTGAGCAGCAGGTTATGAGCGGGTTGCAGACACTAGGCAGGTGGCAGCTATGCAGTTGTGAGCGAGCATGTGAGTGCAGCAGTTTCGGTAAAGGCCAAACAGTGTCAGCAGACTTACTGTTTGCAGAGAGCGTTTATATTGAATTCTACTATCCTGCTACCACACTAAGCTTGGCTATGGGCTGGCAGGTGGTTAAGCAGTCCACACTGGATAAAAAAGCTATAATGGACACTTCCTTTACTGGACAGAAATACTGTGCATGAAGGTGTCTGTTACAAGTGGCTTCCACTATATGTATATATGCATAGAGTTATCTCTCTGGACGCACCCAGAGGGTCAAGTGGGAGGATAAAGTCTCCAAGCTAGCTCCACTCAAAGAAGGGGTACCTCAAGGGTCAATCCTCGGCCCCCTTCTCTTTACACTGTTCATAAATGATCTGCATAAACACTGCGGGAATAGCAGCGCTATCCAGTACGCGGATGATGCGGTCATTTACAGAGCTTCCCCTAATTTACCAGAGTTGGAGACAGCCCTCAAGAAGACATCCATCAGATGGAGGACTGGCTCACTCTGAACAAAATGGTTTTAATCACCAACAAAACGAAGATAATGCTCTTTGGCCCTAGATCCCTGGGAACTGAGAGGTCACATCTCCTACAACTCCAGTCCAGGGGGGGGTGTAAAACTTGAGGTGGTCACCTCCACCAAATACCTTGGCCTTACCCTGGACCAAGGCTTCACACTAAAAAATCACGTAGACCAAATCACCAAAGCCATCCATGGGAAACTTGGAATCCTCTATAGACTAAAGGACCAGATTATCCCGGAAGCTAGGGTAGCCATTGCCACTAAGCGTACTCCTCCCAAAGCTCACATCGCAGCCCGATTCTCAGGGCGTGGCCGTGGGAGTTAGGAAGGCTGCAGACCTTGTACAACAAGATAGTCCGCTTTGCCACCATGTCACACCCGAGGACTCACCACTGCGAGGCCCAATCTAGGCTCAGGTGGCCGTCTCTGGAAGCTCGCCTCTCCTACCCAACCCTCTGCCTTACATTCAAGCTACTGGGTCCCACACCTCCCCCCAGCCTGAATGGTCTCGTCAGGGTGAAACCCAACCCATGGTGCCTGCATTCATCAGGCCAAACTCTCCTCATGGTTCCCAAGACTAGGACTAAAGCCGGGTCCAGGTCCTTTGCGTATGCCGCCCCTTCCATCTGGAACAACCTCCTCTTGGAGGTACGGGAGGCCGAGTCCGTCACCAGCTTCCGGACAAAGCTTAAGGGACACCTGCTCAACAGGAGCACATGTCTTTGCCACAGGACCTGACCACGTACAGCCACCCTGGTAGCTCAATAGACCCTGCCACACTTCGCCATCCTGGCAGCATAACGGACCTCCCCCTAAAGATGGGGTGCACTTATGTCCCAACTTATCCCCCTTCCAATTTGCCCACAAAGAAGCTAACCCTAGGTCTTTAGCTACTGCTCGCCTTACTAGAGCACTTTTAATATAATCACTAACTTGTGATGTATAATGGTCTCATTATGTGTAACCTCTATGTCCTTACAGCCTGCATGTCTTCCACTACCTGCCGCCCATAAACCTTTGTATTCTTACTGTTAAAAACTTTACAATCACCTGACTGTACTGATCTGTTACCTGTAAGTTGTTGTTTCACCCGGGTCACCCCTGAAAAAGGGACCTCCGGGGCCCAGCGAGCCTACCCGGTCATCAAAATTCAATAAATAAATAAATAAATAATATGCGTGTATTACAGTGGCGCAGTAGTGCCACTATTCTTATGGTTGAGCAGGGGTTGCTAAGTTAAACCTCAAACTTTGCACTTTAATAATTTCACCACTGTGTAACAGATCTGCACAAACTTTGCATGTGTAGTCGCAGGGGCAAAGTAAAAGTTTTGTTCCCATAGAATGCGCAGATTCTGAGATCCAGATAGCAAAAAAGGCAAAACATTTGGGGTTTTTTGCTTTTTTTTGTCATCATCTAGCAGCCAGACAGTTTGGAATTTTGCTCTGAAATGTTCAGGGTAGAAAGGGTTTGCATCAGAGTGGAACATTTCACTGGTGAGGTGAACAAATATTAATCCATTCCAGAGTTATAAAGATTTGAAATTTTGATTCTGAGCATGCTCAGTACAGTCTTTTGGCTAACTGTTTCATATGAAAAAAGAATTTAGGCCATACAAAGAAAGATTCTGTTTCATATGGGGGTGATCTTTTTCATGAGAAAAAAGTATTTTTTTCATATGGCTGCCATCTTGTTTCTGTTTTTTTTTTGTTCTTTTTAATTCTTTTTAAATCCCATAAAAATGATATCCTGCAGAAATACCAACACATGTATCTTGCTAATCAGGCAACCATTAGGTGGATTCTGCTGTTAGTTTTGGGAAACATCACCCAGAAATGTGTTTTTAACATTTTAACATCTTTTTTCGTGACCCGGATTTCTTTTTTCTTATGGCCATACGAAAAAGGAATAGGGTCATACGAAAAGAGATTCCCTTCATACAAAAAAAGAATTTGAACTTAGTTTTTTTCACATTCTTTTTTCATATGAAGGAATCTTTTTTTGTATAAACAACACAACCTCATGAATCTGCAGCTTATCCAGTAGGTAGGGAAATGGGCAGACTAGGTGAGCCAAGCAAGTGGTCCTTATCTGCCGTCAAAGTCTATGTTTCTATGTTTCTGTGTTTTTGTATCCCACATTTCAACTGTAACAAGTCATAACTCTGTCAGTATTTGGAGTTAAGAGACAATCTATATATCAAAATAAAGTTTTCAATGAGCACTACAACACTAATACATAACACCCCTAAAACAAATTAAAGGTTATATAAAAAAGCATAAAAATAAAATAATGACAATTCTCATAGGATAACATTGCAACTTTAACAAGCTGCAACTCTGTCAATATTTGGAGTTAACACACACTGTAAATATCAATAGAAATATCTTAGTAACTACTACAACACTTAGCCCCCAAGAAATAAGAACTGAAAATGGTCCATCCCTACAAAAAAAAATTACTAAAAAACACATAAATTGCTGTTCTGGTGGGCTCTGCGCTTCCGCATCCACATACACATGTGGATAAATGAGGCACAGATGTGCATGGCCCCAACAGCCCTGCACGTCCATGGTCACATGGATGTGTTCACACAGGTCCCGAAGTGACCTGCTCGAATGATTATATGATTCTACTATCTCCAAAAGTAAGCAAATTCATTAAAAAAAACTTTGTTAATGCACCAGGTAGGATTAAACCAACAAAACTAGGGAAATGTGATGTTAGGGTTTCCATCCCTAACACCCCTCCCCCACCCTGCAAGCTGCAAAAGGAAAAAAACATGACAGTTTTGGCTGTCCTGAGTCTTGACAAATCAGTCCTGGGAATCTTCCGTGGGGTTATCAACCCTAACACTTACACCATTCTCATATAGTCTGCATATTTAAGCAATAAGGCATGACAGGGTGTGGGTTGTGCTGGGATAACCTCTCGCCTGGGTGGCTGGGCATGAGGTCGCAGGCCAAGTGCATCCAATGTCCCAGAAGTGAGGTTATCCCAGCACAGCCCACACCCTGGAGTGCATTATTGCTATTATACAATGGCTAGTTGTTATACAAAATAAAAATAAAAACATGTTTTTAGTAGATTTTATGGCCTCCAACTCATCATCCATATGCTCATGATCCAAGGCATGCAAAGCAATACAGAGAGGTTGTGCTGGGATAACCGCACTGTGCCTTGGACACACTGACCAATCAGAGACCAGGAAATATTCTCGCCATTGTATATTTGAGCCTGTTTGCTGATGGAATGGGGGAGCATTATGGCTGATAACCTCAAGGAAGACCCCAGGCCTCATTTGCCAAGACTCTGGATAGCCACAATCGTAATGTTTTTTACTTTTGTGCTTGCAGGGTGGGGTTGGGGTGTTATGGTTGGAAACCCTACCACCACATTTCCCTACTTTGGTTGGTTTAACCCTAACTGGGGCATTACCAATGTTTTTTGCAATGAAGATATGAAACAGGTAGGGGAAAAGGGAAGACAAGTGGGTCAAGTGGTCCTTATCTGCTGTCAAATTTTATGTTTATATGTATATCGACACACACATATATCACATCAGTGGTAAATAAATCATGTTAGTTTTAAATACTTATTTTTACTTAGAACACAACTTGTTTCACTTAAAACATAGAGAATACTGGATTGGCAACTATGCACAACCAGTGTGCTCTGCCATTGAGGGGTTCTGATTCCCTCTGACCTTAAGAGTGAAGCTCGAGAGGTCCATGGAAATCAGAACCCCAAGGTGGCAGAGCGCACTGGATGTGCATAAAGTTGCCCATCCTGTATTTTGTACAGTGTGTAGTATTATGTGAAATGTGTGTGCTGCAGTTCTTTCACTTTCAGAATGAAACTGACTTCTGCATTCCTTAGAGGTTTCAGAATGCTGTTATACCACAGAAGGGTAGAATCACATTCCATGACATTTGAACTGAGGTACAATAGCAGTTTGAAAGGGATGGAATCATATACAGAACAATGTTTTACTATATACTAATGTATATGTTATTTCCATTTAGAATCTGGAAATGAAACACAGAAAACAAAGAATTAGACAGAGTTTACAATGGGAAGAAAGGCAAAGCAAAGTAAAACACTAGTAAAATTGTCAAAAATGGTGTGATATATTAAATACATAATGGGTCACAGTAGAATAACACATTTATCATCACTTGTGAGTGGCAAAACCTGTTGTGGCTTCACCACTCGAGAGTTATAGGTCTTATCACTCATTAGTGGAGCTATATATGTTTTTCCACTGTAATCCGTTATGTATTCCCTATATATACAGCACTGTATTACCACTGTATTAATGTGTTATTAACACCTTAATAACAAAGTAATAACTAAGCTTTGTTTTTACCCATAAGGAAACCCAGTTATAATTTGGTGTTTTAACCAACTTGTTATACTGTATAACAACATTCATGCAATGGGTTTCCCTAGGAGCCCTTGTTCACACTCCAGTTGCAGCAAAGTACACAGCTGGAAAGTGAAAGCACCAGATGGCATTTTCCAAACCCCAGCCCATACAGAGCTCAGGCTGCAGCCTGCTCCAGGTGGGAGAGGGGGCTTGCAAGGTGATGGAGCTAATCTTACATATACAGAACAGTGAACAGGTAATGGGAAGAGACTGTGAGGGCAAAACTAGTGAAGGGAAGGGTGAAGGAAGAGGGTCTTGAACAGTTGCAGGAGGGAGAATAAAAGTCACGAAGAAGAGACTTTAAGAAGAAAGCAGAAGAGGCAGAGCAAATTGACAAGGAAAAGAAGGACCAGAGTTTAGAAAAGCGGTATGAGAAAGCAGATTGACCAACAATAGATTTTCTTAAAGGAATAGAGAGGGAATGGGAAGTGTTTTTGCGGAGAGGGTAGTAGGACGCTGAGAGAGAGGGGATCAGAGGGATATAAGGTAGGAGGGAAGGGACCCAAATCAGAATTTAGAAATAAAGGAGGCACAATGGGAACGGCGCCTGGCATCAAGAGAGGAGAGTGAAAGGGCAGAGCAGAGTGAGGAATAGTGGGTACGAGGGGAACAATCTAAAGCAAAACGACAAAGAAAGTGGAGGAGGGAGTCAAGTCTGGTGAGGGAGGATTTGGGAGCTCAACTCTAGACTATGTCACCATAATCAAGAACAGGGAGAAACATCTTTAAAACAATTTCTGGGTGGACAGGAAATGGTATACTCGCTTTGTTCCTGCGCAATGCACCTAGCTTGGGGTGGAGCTTTCGTTGCATGGCATCAATATGAACTGAGAAATCACGATGCTGGTCAGGCCAGACCCTGAGGTATTTAAAAGAGGATACATCATAGAACCATCAGGGGTATGAAGTAAAGGGAGAGGGGTAAGTCTGGAAAGTCTCTGATGGGTGCCAGAAGTCATGGAAACTGTTTTTTTAGCATTGAGGAATAGTTGGTTAGACTGGAACCAGCACCGAATATTGTCAAAGTCCAGCTGAAACTGTGAGGTAGGATCATGAGAAGAGGAGCCAGATGCAAACATAACTTGTCAGTAGTGTACATATGAATGGGTACAGAGGAACAGACAGAGGGGAGGTCATTCAAGAATATGGAAGAGAATAGGACACAGGACAGACCCTTGAGGGACATCTGAGCAGATAAGGAGTGGTGATGAAATAAAGCTTCCTATCCAGACAGCTTGAGGCCTTCCCTCAAGGTAAGAATTAAACCAGTTTACTGCAGAGTCAGAAAGACCCGCAGCTTTCAGCTTGTCCAGAAGGAGGGGATGAGGGGATTATTGCACGTGTAATATACCGTATGGATATCCATAATAATACAGTAGAAACACATACAAAAAATTCCTCGGAATTCTGTTGTACAAATCTATCAATAGAATTACAAGATCTTGTAATTCTGTCATCAGATGTTCAACGACAATATTAAAGGATCTCATAATACTATTGATGGATTTTCTAAGCTAGTGCTATAAAACAACAAGTTTCCTCGTGCCGCACACATTCACCGCAGCCGCGTTAGAGTCAGCTTTTACTGTAACTGTTGTGTTCAGTGAAAGCCGGCCATCCCCACAGCTGAGACAAGCACAGATTTCAAAATGGCTCAAAACAAAGAAAACACTGTAAATGACAAAAGAAAATAAAAACAGTGTGAAGAAAGCAAGTTTCGATTTACGGCTTCTCTCCAACCAGATAGCAGCAAATGATGAGTCCAGATCAATCCTACTCGAAGAACTAAACTCTCTACTAGGCAATTTTATACCTTCTCTGAACAAGCACAGCAGCTCAGAATACAAGCCTCTTACCATTCGTTGCATTCTAGGGAGTGTGGACAGACACCTAACGAGCATAATTATCTTGCTTCCATTTTTCAAGGTGCAGAAATATACTTCAAAGAGACAAGTGCCTCACTCACATTAAAACAAAAATACCTCAAACTAGGTAATCACGCACCGTATAAAAGCAGTATAACCTAGAGGTTAGAGTAATGAGCTGTGAATGAGTGTGGTACATCCAGCAGACCAAACCTGGGTTTGATTCTTACAACCTCCACTTGCATACCATGTGACTCTGAGCAAATCACTTAACCACCCAGTGTTCCCAGGTCGCCCCTGAAAACAGGCACTTGTGCCTAGTGGACCTTATCCAGTTACCAAAGACTAAAATCCCCCCCAAAAAATAACCACTTACAGATTCTAACAGTAATTACCTTTACACAAGTGGCACAGTTAGCTATCATTCACCCAAAGCCATCATTCACATGTTATTTTTTAACATCCGGCTCCACTTTGCTCTCTGTACTAACCAGCAGTATCACTTGAAGTGGGAGGACTTCAAATCTGGCAGAGACAATGAGGGAAATGAATATGCAAAGTGTCATGAGCCTCAAACGAAGATGCAAACCGGAGCCTACCTGCGACATGTCAGAGCTGTGCCACCTCGCATGTACATAAATTACAACTAATCTTGAACAAGACCCTATCACTGCCTGCCACAAATATGCCACACAGCAACCACCCCAAATGCAGGCCCCCAACTCCCCATTCTACCTAGCCCCCAACAGAAAGCTAAAACCTGGTACAGAAATATGACAATCGGGGGGGGGGGAAAGATCCATGCCACAAAGAAACTACTGAAGGTGTCTGCTGGTCTCCCTCCTGAAAAGCAAGTTACCAACCACTCTAACCAAAAACTGCCATCCAAGTACTGGTAGACTCTCACATCCCATGCCCTGATGTAGCCCAGATCACAGGACATAAAATATTCAGTCCATCAACCATGACAGCACCTTGTCAGAGAAGAAACAGCACATTTTTCAGCCGTTCTGTCAGGAGAGCCTACTCAGTCATCAACATCCGAAGCAGCAGCAGTACAGCAGTTTCCTCCGTCCCCTCAGCCGCTACAACCTCCAGCTCAAATTGCTCACCAAAGGAAAATGATGTCTACACAAGTCCTGTCTTGAAGTGCAACCTTGTCCAGCAGAGCAGACAGCTTTGGTTCCTGTTGCATTTTCTACAGCGGTATTTCTGTCACTATCATGAGTGCGCCACCACTAAAGAGACAACGCTATGTCATCTACTCTAACACTGAGTAAAACAGCAAAAAAAGTGTTAAAAACTGTTTATTTTTGAAGTTTGGTTCCTGTTTCAAACTGTTCTTCCTTCTGAATTTTGGTGTTTCTGTTAAAGCAAGTAGCAATGTTCATCCAGTTTCCAGCCCACAGTCACTGGCTGTCTACCTTGGAAGCATGGTAAGTACAACTTAAAATCTATCTCTGATCCATATATCACAAATAATAACAGATAGGGGACTGTGTATTACATAGAGAATAAAGTATGGGGTGGTGTGTGTAACGAGAAGTTTACACACACCCGAGGGGTTAGATGCTATTTCTTGAGGGGTTTATTCAAGCATCTAACCCCGAGGATGTGTGTAAACTTCAAGTTTAAACACGCTACCACATATTTTATTTTATATAATTGCTGGGTTTCCCCTTTTCGACTCAGCAATTATATAAAATAAAGACTTTACAGTGTATTCTCGGTTCACTTTTGTTTTAGTCCTTGTGCCAGATTTGCCAGATTTTAAACGTTCCCCCTTTTAGCAGATTTTTGTGTGTCTTCACTGTGGGGAAAAAAGAAAGAACTTACCGACTTCTTCTGGTGGTTCTGTTTGGGAGCAGTGTTGAGGCGGCAGTGGTCTTGACTAGTGCGCTGCTGCATGAGCATGCGCACAGCAAGGGGAATCGTGCGAGTGTTTGCTGTTATAAACACTCCTTTATAATGGCAAATTATGCCACGGTTTCCCTATGGGAAAAAGGGGGAGCCGGTTATTATAAGGCTATAATACCATTGAGAGGTTCTGGGGACATGTGAACCTGGAGAGCGAAGCATATCATATACATATCATACATGTGTATAATTTATGTCTTATTCTATGTTTACTACCTAACAAACACAGTACTAACACCATATTAAATCTGTATTACTGCATATAATGAAAAGTGATGAAAAGCCATTGATCACTTAGGGTCAGTGACCGCATACAAGTTTAGGGCTAATGGGCAGACTAGATGGGCCTAGCGATCCTTATCTGCCGACAGTTTCTATGTATATAACAACTTCCTTAATAACACATGTAATAACCACCTTAATAGCACCCTAACAAACATAAGAACCCTAAACACCTCTACAACTAAAGCCCCTACAACACCAGCTCACAACCGAAAAAAAGAAAATTCCCTAACCTAACACACAAAATACCAACTGCCTCCCACATCAGTCACCCCATACCATGTCCTTTGGCACTGCTGCACTCACTCTAGCCACCAAGCCCTCCATGCTGTTGCCTCCTCCATGCTTCTCCAAGCAGTTACCAGCTCTTCCTCCATGTGTCTCCTTGCCACGGACTGCCACCTCTGACCATGCTGCCTGACATGCTGGCTCTCCCACAATGCCCCTCACTCTGCACCATCACTGAAAACCATAACTCCTGACTGCACAATCATCCCAACCTCTGCTCCTGACCACACACAAAAACATGCCAAAATAAGAGCCACGTGTGAGTTATAAAAGTCCTGCCCACTCACAAGTGATGATAAATTGCCTGTTTTGAGTCAGACTGTTGTATCTTCGATATATACAATAGTAGTAATTCCAGCAGTTTGTCCCTGGCCTGTTTAAGATCTTTAGGTATTTGCTGGTTGAACATTTGCTGAAACTAGAGCTACAAGTCAACTAACAAGAGTTTTGTTAGTTGACCCCTGGGTCTGATTTCACCTCATTCCCACTTAAACAGCAAACAACAATGTTTGTGTAACCCCTAAATGGCGCTATCCCAGGGGCTACTACCCCTGCCTGATTTGCCACTAACAGGTTGAGGGGCCTGAATCCGATGGCGGGTGCCTCCACCCAGAGGTCAGGGTTTGCAATAGTTAAACTAACTTGGTCACAGCCCTCTGGGACACTGCAACCCCCCTTTCTTCCCACTAGTGGCCCACACAGTATATCAGAATTACCTTCACAGTATACACTTACCCCAGGACTGGTTCAGGCTTTGGGACCCCTGTAAAATAAACAGATACAGTGCAACAATCACAGTACAATACTTTAACATTGACAAATACCTCAGGCAGTATAACTTTGCTGAAACAAGCAGCTCTGATTTATTTAGGGGATATAACAAGGACAGGGGGAATCAGGTTAATTAGCTTATCACTTTACTCATCTACCTATGGCTCTGTGCACAGGCCTATCCCTACCAGTTACTGTCCCTGGGTACCCAAGCCCTAGTGGCTAGTCCAAACCATGGCAGCTGGTAGGGGCCCTTTCACACAGAGAAAAGAAAAATTAGTTAAACAGTCAGCAGTACAGTAATTCCTTTTGGATTCAATGTGGCAATTCAACAGGGAGTGACTCTGAATTAGTACTCACGACCTCCAAACAAGATAGGGTCCTTCAACATCAGCAGAGCTACTCTTGAGCTCCACGAGACTCCTCACACATTTATGTGGCAAACTGCAACAGGCAAAAGTCCTTTAATGGCAGCAGGATTCACTTGAGCTACACAAGCCTCCTCGCACATTTATATGGTAAACAGTCACAGGCAAAAGTCCTTTAATGGCAGCAGGATTCACTTGAGCTACACAAGCCTCCTCACACATTTATATGGTAAAAAGAAAGTACTATACCAGGCAGGCTGCTTCTCTATCCCGACCGCAATTACTGCACAATACCCGGGAGAACACACAGCAGATTCAGTTCCTGACAGACCGAGTGCAATTCAGCAATTTCTCCAGTCTTCTACAGGGTGAGCCTGGTTTCTATTCTTCAGATATCCTTTGATTCTCTTCACAGGACGGATTCAGTCTAACAAGCAGTTACACAAGCTGCAGACGGAACTCTGGGCCTTACACACGCTTCCGACTAAACTGCACACCGAAAGAAGCACAGGCTCCTTCCTCTTCACTGCCAGAGCTCAACTGAAACTCCAGCAGACAAAACCGGCACTTCCTTTGAGTTCCTCCCAGTTCTTGGCTGGATTGGCTGTCACTCACAATAGACTGCCCCTGTTGGTCCAAAAGGACCAAGTCAAACTACATCTCCCAGAGTCTCTGCCCATACAATCCTCTTGTGGCTGGCTCAGATTACGAGTCAAGTTCTGATTCGTCCAAGGCACCATTTTAGAGCTACCTTAACCCACACTGATTGGTCCAGTTCAGCAGTTCAAAACTAGAATGGGGAACTAGGCAAACACAGTTCTGACTGCAAAGAAAGCAGGTTAGTCAAACTGTATTTTCATTATTACTGTAAATGATTTCTGGCAAACAGTTACATCTTTCAGATAGGTTCCCTTTGCACTCCTAGTGACTGCAAAAATGGAGTGAATTGGCAGCAGCTCGAGTGGTACTCAAGCAGAGAAGCACACAGTCCCCCCATACAAACTAATTATGTCTGCAAGCAGACAGCTCTTAAAGAGACAGTACCAGAGGCTCTAAAAACACTCACTGATAAATGGCTTAAACGCCAAACACCATTCAGGCTTGGAGCATTCGAGCAAGCTCCTGGAAGTCTTTTGGGAACCTCCATTTGCAGGGGGGTTACACCCTTCCTGGCCTGGGAAAGCTTGATGTCCGCGTCAAGCAAGTACCCCCATAAGTTTTAACTGCAACCATATACATTTGCATTAGGCTCACATATGTAATCATCAGTCAATATATCATTTTACCGAGAACACATTTCTGAAACATTGCAGTACATCACTCTTTACACAGTATTACACACACATTGTACCATAACTCAAGTTATTACCTCTTGTACATGAAACCTGAAGAGAGGGGGCCCTTCCCTATCAGTTACCTTGGGGCTGGAAGGGCAAGGGCACCATACTTGAAAGGCAACACAAGTAACTTGAGTTAGCACTGGCTCAGTTTGGGCAATGAGCTCGGGGACATACACTCCTTTATGGACAACATTGAGAGGCAAGTCCACAGACCTCCCAAGGGAATCATAACTGAGGTGCACCACAGGCTTTACAGCTCGACCAGTCTTTCTAGGGGGAACTGTTACAGTCTCTGCACTCTGAGCCTCATTTTCAGCATTGTCCTCACTTGTCAGGGTAGTCTCCATGGGGGTAGAGAGGCTAGAACTTGAGGCACTTTCAGCTCCAGGAGTTACAGTTTCTGAGTCCACAACATTTGGCTCGCATGGAGAGCTTTCGGACACTGGCAGTGGACTGTCAGGGCACTCAAAATACTCTTTTGTTCTGGTATATCACCAGTCTGCCCTAATCCATCATTTTCCTCCCTGAAAGCTCAAACAGTTCAACCATGCACAATGATTCCATTTCATCTGATCTGATGCTTTGCACTTCACTTTCTGGGAGCATTGGCTCCAGGGACGAAGCTGGGGGCTTAGACAGTCCAGAAGGCCCAGCTTCGTCTCCAGTATTGACTAGGGGATTGCCCCGAAACAATTGGCTCAGTTCGTAAGAAGGATAGTATTCAAAGTCACTCTCACTTTCTTCTGATATGGACTGACAGTCATGCTCAACTGGGACTTGTGGAGGGGAACACTTTAACTCTGCTTCTGTAGGTGCAGACTTTCTTGATCTTTTCTTAGCAGCAGCTCTAGTCACTGGTCCAGAGGGGCATCTTCTGGGGCTCAGACTCAATCAAGATTTGTCCAATGGGCGTAAATGATTTCTATGCATTGTTTTTACATCTTTTGAATTATTCTCAGGCCTTACTTTGTACACTGGCAGATCATCTAGTTTGCCCACTACAATGTGAGGGAGATGGTGCCATCTGTCAGCAATCTTGTGTTTGCCATGCAGTCCCAGATTTCTTAGCAATACCGATCTCCTCCTGGAGTTCCTGTGCTTTCACCTTTTATCATACCTTTCTTTGTTGGCCAGATTTCTTTTGGCAGCCATGGTTTGAGCCAGTTGGTGCGCATGAGTTAGCTGGGCCTTTAACTTTGCGACATACTGTAAATAGTTGTCAGCTTGAACCCCATCAGAGAGACCCCAAACGCACATCTACCGGCAGTCAAGCTTCTCTTCCAAACATCAGGCGGTAGGGGGAGAACCCAGTGGCATCACTTTTGGTGCAGTTATAAGCATGTACCAGGGTGCTAATTTGTTGGCTCCATCTAGGCTTGTCCTTTGGGTGTAGGGTGCCTAGCATATCTAGCAAAGTGCAGTTGAAACGTTCAGGCTGTGGGTCCCCCTGGGGGTGGTAAGGAGTGGTTCTGGACTTTCGCACTCCCCACAGAGAAAGCATCTCTTTGATGAGACGACTCTCAAAGTCTCTCCCTTGATCAGAATGGATTCTTTGTGGAGCCCCATAGTGAACAAAAAAGTTTTCTACAAGTACTTTGGCCACAGTGGATGCTTTCTGGTCTTTGGTGGGGAAAGCTTGTGCATATCTCGTGAAATGGTCAGTGACCACCAGCACATTACTGATATTTCTTTGATCTGACTCCAAACTCAGAAAATCAATACAGACCAGCTCCATGGGTGCACTGGTGGTGATGTTAACAAGGGGGGAAGCCCTCTGGGGCAAAGCTTTCTTCTGTAAGCAGCGACTACAAGTTCAAATGTGTTGCTCCACATCAGCCCCCATCTTAGGCAAATAGAATCTGGATCTCACCAAGTCAAGTGTTCTGTCTATACCAAGGTGCCCCATGTGGTTGTGCAAGGATCTCAGTACTGAGTCTCGAAAGGCAGTGGGCAGCACTAGTTGTTGTTTGTCTACTTGTCCCCCTCTGTCTACTGTTTCTCTGTACAACAGTTTATTGATCAGTTTAAACTTAGGACCTTCTTTGTATAGCAGTGCAGTTCTCAAATCAGTGGAGCGTAATTTGGACACATCTTTTCCTGCATAGAGGGCTTCTAAAGCTGATTTGATCATGGGATCGCGGGATTTAGCCCGCCGAATACTGCCATTGTCCAGCTGAGGCAGTGCACCATTGTCTATTGCAGAAAAGTGGCAATAAGCAGCAGGTATGCAATTCTCAGAGGGTCCCAAGCAATCCACCATGCAGTCCATCTGCGTCTGTGGGACATTTGTTCCTCCTGTCAAACCTCCGCAGAGTGCCGAATGTCAGGTTCTGCCAATCTGACCCAATCATTCTGGGGAACAGGCCTCCGGGAGAGAGCATCAGCATCTATGTGGTTCAGGCCTGCTCGGTATTCAACAGCATAGTCGTATGTAGATAACGCAGAAAGCCACCTATGGCCAGTGGCATCCAACTTAGCTGAGGTCTGCACATAGGTCAAAGGATTATTGTCAGTTTTTACTAGTATTTTAGCCCCATACAAGTACTCATGGAATTGGTCAACAATAGCCCACTTCAAAGCTAGAACTCTAACTTATGTACGGGATAGTTCTTCGGATGGGGTCAGGCTTCTACTGGCAAAGGCCACTGGTCTCAGGCCATTCTCATGCTCTTGGTACAACACAGCCCCCAACCCTTGTAGCTAGCATCAGTGTGCAGGACGTAAGGTTTTCTTGGATCGGCATAGGCCAGCACTGGAGCATGGGTAAGTTGATATATGATCTCATGAAAAGCAGTCTCACAATCAGGAGTCCAGCGGGCCCCAAATACTTCACTCGGACGGAAAATACACTCTTTCAGTCTTGAGGACCTGACTTTTGGTATTTTTGTGGGTTGGGGATACCCTTGAGTAAGGTTAAGTAAAGGCGGATCACTCTTGAATAGTCCTTGATGAACGCCAATAATAACCACAGAATCCCAGGAATCTTTGTAGTTCTTTTAGATTTTGGGCTGTGGCCAGGTGGTCAAGGCCTCAATTTTACTGGGTCGGTCTCTATTCCTCGGTGGATACTATGTGTCCCACATACTTTACTGATGTTTGAAAGAATTGACACTTATCAATGGACAGTTTAAGGCCAAAGTCCTCCAGTCGGTCCAATACCTTAAATAATCTGCTCTCATGTTCCTCCAGTGAGCTGCCAAACACAATAACGTCATCTAGGTATACCAGGCACTCTAGTAAGTTCATGTCCCCCACTGCACGCTCCATCAATCGTTGAAAAGTGGCTGGGGCACCTGAAATCCCTTGAGGCATCCTCATGAATTCATAGAACCCAAGCGGACAGATAAAGGCTGTCTTCTCACGGTCCTCTGGGGCCATCGGGATCTGGTAGTACCCACTGCGGAGATCCAACACAGAGAACCACTTGCTCCCGTTTAGGCAGTCCAAAGCATCCTGAATGCGGGGCACTGTGTACTGATCAGGGATAGTCCGCCGGTTTAAGGTGCGATAATCCACGCACATCCTTACTGTCCCATTCTTTTTCCTCACTACCACAATGGGGGAAGCATAAGGGCTTCTGGATTCTTGTATTACACCAGCAGCTAACATCTCTTGCAGATGCCGCCTCACATCATCTATGTCAGCAGGTGCCAGGGCCGAGACCTCTCATGAAATGGTCTTTCGTCATGCAGCCGGATATTGTGCTCAGCTCTTGCACGCATCCTCGTCCCATTCCTTTAAAGAAAACACCTGGTCTCTCTGGGCAAGCTTCTCACTGATCCTCACTTTCCATTCAGCTGGCAGAGGAGTTGCGAAATCAAACAAGTCAGGCGTTACTCTGTCATTCTTCCTCGAACTCTTGCTGCTGGGTAGCACTGCAGTGTCTGCACAATGCATTAGCCAGGATGCAACCTCTATTTACTCGAATGTCTCTTTCAGACACATTATGAACTTGGACCATTACCCTTCTGGCATAGCATGGGCTCTAGCGGGCAAAATACTAGGCTTGACCAGCAGTCCCTCTGACAATTTCCATCGCCTGGTGCATCCAACATTAATATTTTATTCTTAACATCCTTTCTGATACGGACCTCTCCCTATAAGGTACACTGGGCATTTGGCGCCAGGATCAGAGACTCAGGATCCTTCTTCCATACAATTCCGACCGGTTCCTCTGGTTCTATTTTTTCAGCATCTCTCTGTGCCTCATAGGCCTTCTTAATTAAAGCGGAACTCTTAAAGCTCTACTAGTCTTTGACCCCTGTTTTTCATAACACAACTGTGCCAGCCTTCTGAACATATGAGCATTTGTTCCAATCAACAAAGGGACACCATCATACAGTCCAGTGGGGGGACACACTAAGGCTAGGGTCTCTACTTGTTCAGCCACTCCAGCCACGGAGGTGGGGAAAGACAGCCAAATTCAGATATACCCGGAATAGGGGTAGGCCTTCTCACTTAACCCCCATACATGCAGTCCTTCTAATGGTTGTAAGGGTACGTCTGACAAATGCTTCTGATACCAATCCTGGAACATAATTGTCACTTGGGAGCCACTGTCTAATACAGCTCTTGTAGACACTCCATTCACCTTTACAGTGGTCTCCATGGAGGGACCCACTATTCTGGACCAGTCTGGAGAGGCGGTAGTGGGGGCCTGGGCAACTGACCTTGCCACAAAAGGACGTGAGTTAGCATTTTTGGTGCCCTCACTGGGATCATTTCGTGCACCTCTTAACCACTGATTTGTTCTCGAAGCTCTCCTTGTAGCCTATATGCAACTTTGTCAGTGTCTTTTGGGGACGGCATTCCCTTTTCATGTGCCCATCCTTCCCACAATTATAGCAAAACATACTTTCTGGAGTTTGAGCTGGTCGAGCGCTACACTGGGAGCCAGGGCGGGTATTACTAACTGGAAACCTTGGTGCCATCTCTGTCTGCGACGTGATAAGCATTTGGAGACATCTCGTCAGTTTCTCCACTTCCATGATCAAGGAATCGAGTTTGGAGCCGTTATCAGCAGGAGACACATGGTGGTACCCCCACCCCATAGCAGATGCAGTCGGATATAGGTCAGGGTCTGCACTTGCAGGCGTGGCCTTCATAAAGGGACTGTTTTTGAATTCTCGGATCTCTCTCAACAGTTCGCCCATTGTGGCATATCTTTTTCCTTGTCAGAGCACTCATTGACTGCCAACCTCTGCCCCTGAACTTCACTTAATGGGTCACCCTCAGTCACTCGGGTTGTAGCCGCAGCTATTAGTGCAGGTCCCTCCCGAGGTCGCCTTTTCTCAACTCCTCGAATTTCTCTCATTAACTCATCATAGGAGGGTGGGGATTCCAGTCGATTTGCCAAGCGTAACTGAAGCAACAGCAGTTCTGAGAAGGGGCAGACTTAGGATCCTGCCCAGCCTGGTTCGGTCCAGTTCAATCGCTGGCAAACTACCCTTTCTGAGAGCATTCTTGCAACAATTTTTCAGCCGAGATGCATACACAGACAACAACTTCCCTTGGTACTGTTGTGCATTTCTTACTCTCCACCATAGGTCCTCATCAGAATCTGGGCTCCCATACACATTCTCCAAGGCCTCAAGATAGGCCTGTGCAGTCGCTTCAGGGTTACTGGCCCGTTTAGCACGGATGGTAGCCAGGGCAGGACCTCGGAGGTCTCACTAACCCTCTTCGCCGCTTCCCGAGCATTGCCATTCTAGCACTTGGGGGCAACATAGTCTATGCAGGTCTCCCAGTCATCCTCCCTTGGGGGTGGAGGTGCCAGAGAAGATCCTCAACCTTGGTAAGAGTCATGACTAATGGCAGGTGCAGAAATAGGAGTCTGCATTGGTTCAGCCACCATTACGGGTACTGGAGCGGGAGAGGGTGTTGGGGAGGAACACCCCAGGTGGCAAGAATAGTTTCTTCAAGTCCTCCACAGTTTTCCTTCCCCAGCAACCATTTAGCAAATTTCTCCTCAAAAGTTTCAGATAGTGGTGGGGCTCATTCCTCCCGGTCTTTACTGTCCTTAGTTATCACTCTCCAGGCAGTGAGGGCTCCCTCTGGGGTAATGGTCTGTGGCACTTTGGAGCTATCTATGGGATCCTTAAACTCTACTAGGGCCAGGAAAGTGTGGGTGAGCAGATTAGCATGCCGACCCACCACCACAGGGTTCTGTAAACCTTCGACCTTGGAAAGCACTCCTGTACAGTGTCCGTATTGATACCAGGGAATGTCCAGGATAAGCATAGCATTTTGGGGTCGATCTCCTCCCAGTACACCACTCCACCAGCCCGGTGCACAGCCACTTCTGTCGGGTACCCATTTTTCCCTTAACAGTGATTAAGTAAATATGGCCACTAGAGGACACACAATCCCAGCGGTGAGCCTCCAAGATGTAACCCTAGATGGCGCTATCCCAGGGGCTACTACCCCTGCCTGATTTGCCACTAACAGGTTGAGGGCCTGGATCAATAGTGGGTGCCTCACCCAGAGGTCAGGGTTTGCAATAGTTAAACTAACTTGGTCACAGCCCTCTGGGACACTGCAACCCCCCTTTCTTCCCACTAGTGGCCCACACAGTATATCAGAATTACTTTCATAGTATACACTTACCCCCAGGACTGGTTCAGGCTTTGGGACCCCCTGTAAAATAAACAGATACAGTGCAACAATCACAGTACAATACTTTAACATAGACAAATACTTCAGGCAGTATAACTTTGCTGAAACAAGCAGCTCTGATTTATTTAGGGGATATAACAAGGACGAGGAAATCAGGTTAATTAGCTTATCACTTTACTCATCTACCTATGGCTCTGTGCACAGCCTATCCCTACCAGTTACTGTCCCTGGGTACCCAAGCCCTAGTGGCTAGTCCAAACCGTGGCAGCTGGTAGGGGCCCTTTCACACAGAAAAAGAAAATTAGTTAAACAGTCAGCAGTACAGTAATTCCATTTGGATTCAATGTGGCAATTCAACAGGAGCGACTCTGAATTAGTACTCACGACCTCCAAACAAGATAGGGTCCTTCAGCGTCAGCAGGGCTACTCTTGAGCTCCATGAGACTCTCACACATTTATATGGCAAACTGCAACAGGCAAAAGTCCTTTAATGGCAGCAGGATTCACTTGAGCTACACAAGCCTCCTCACACATTTATATGGTAAACAGTCACAGGCAAAAGTCCTTTAATGGCAGCAGGATTCACTTGAGCTACACAAGCCTCTCACACATTTATATGGTAAAAAGAAAGTACTATACCAGGCAGGCTGCTTCTCTATCGATCGCAATTACTGCACAATACCGGGAGAACACACAGCAGATTCAGTTCCTGACAGACCGAGTGCAATTCAGCAATTTCTCCAGTCTTCTACAGGGTGAGCCTGGTTTCTATTCTTCAGATATCCTTTGATTCTCTTCACAGGACAGATTCAGTCCTAACAAGCAGTTACACAAGCTGCGGACCGGAACTCTGGGCCTTACACACATTTCCCGACTAAAACTGCACACCGAAAGAAGCACAGGGCTCCTTCCCTCTTCACTGCCAGAGCTCAACTAAAACTCCAGCAGACAAAACCGGGCACTTCCTTTGAGTTCCTCCCAGTTCTTGGCTGGATTGGCTGTCACTCACAATAGACTGCCCCTGTTGGTCCAAAAAGGCGCCGAAGTCCAAACTACATCTCCCAGAGTCAATGCCCATACAATCCTCTTGTGGCTGGCTCAGATTACGAGTCAAGTTCTGATTCGTCCAAGGCACCATTTAGAGCTACCTTAACCCACACTGATTGGTCCAGTTCAGCAGTTCAAAACTAGAATGGGGAACTAGGCGAACACAGTTCTGACTGCAAAGAAAGCAGGTTAGACAAACTGTATTTTCATTATTACTCTAAATGATTTCTGGCAAACAGTTACATCTTTCAGATAGGTTCCCTTGCACTCCTAGTGACTGCAAAATGGAGTGAATTGTCAGCAGCTCGAGTGGTACTCAAGCAGAGAAGCACACAGTCCCCCCATACAAACTAATTATGTCTGCAAGCAGACAGCTCTTAAAGAGACAGTACCAGAGGCTCTGAAAACACTCACTGATAAATGGCTTAAACGCCAAACACCATTCAGGCTTGGAGCATTCACGCAAGCTCCTGGAAGTCTTTTGGGAACCCCCATTTGCAGGGGGGTTACATTTGTAAATGATGCTCCACAGACTTTAATGGTGTGCACCCCCACGCTGTCCCTATACAGATGTCAAAAAACATTGGAGCCCAGGGATAGAGCGGGCTAGTAGGAAGTAGAATGGGATTGTGCGACTAGTCCCTGAAGGGCAAATTATGATCCTTTCCCTTTCTTGGGGGCAGTTTAAAAAATTAACAAAGTGCCACAGGTGAACGCCCATTGAGGTAAGGGAGCTTCCTCTTTGTTGTGTTAAGTATATTAAAAAAACAAGGGAGGTTCTCTTTAAGCTGGCAGTATAGCCTAGAGTTTAGAGGAACGAGGTGTGAATGAGCTTGATACATCCAGCAGACTAGACCTGAGTTTGATTCTCACAACCTCCACTTGCATACTGTGTGACCCTGAGCAAGTCGCTTAACCGCCCAGTGCTCCCAAGTCACCCCTGAAAACAGGCACTTGTGCCTAGTGGGCCTTACCCAGTTACCAAAGACTAAAATAAAAAAAATAAAATAAAAAAGATACCTTTCTTATCTTCATTTGAATGTATTGGTGTATTGCTGTCTTGCTCATGGCTTCACTGCACTTGAGACAGCAACAGACCAAAGATAAAAATGATATCTTAAGTCAGGCCTGTCATATCCCCTATATGTAGCTGTTTAATGATGAAATGATGAAATAAATGGATATCTAGCAGCCAGAACAGCCAAAGCTCATTCACAGTGGCTTTGTACAAATATCATATAATATAGTTTTCTTGCGATATGGCACATAAGTATAAAAATGCAGCAATAAAATAACACCAATAGTATATACAAAGAACAGTTAATAAGAACTTACCATGACAACAGATCTTCGAGGGAATCTTTTTCATCAGGTCACGCCTATAGAACTTAGCCATCAGGCACTAGGATCTCACAGACTTTCTCAAGCAGTCTGCCAGGGCAGCTCATGCTGGCCGTCACCTGACTTGTGCCACACTATATAAGCATGGTGGCCTCTGCCTCCTCAGTCTTTTCCCCCCGGAGACCAAAAGAGCAAAATGTCCCCATAGGGGCTGAGGAGAGAGAACAAAGAGGTGCCCAGCTATACAGAAAGAGGGCTGGATCAACAAAGGACAATAACAAGACATAGACGTAAGCGGGATGGAGGGTGTGACAGCATGACCTGATGAAAGAGATTCCCACAAAGATCTTACGTAACTGTTCTATCTTCTCAGGGATATCTCTTTCATAAGGTCACACCTATAGAACAGAATCCCAAGCAATGAGAACTAGATCTACAGTCTGGGTGGCAGAAGACCGAAGGCCATAGAAATAAGGTTTGATAGCACAGCCAGGGCAGAGAAAGCCCTCCACGTGGAGACAACGTCCAGACTGTAGCACTTGGTGAAAGTGTGGACAGAATGCCAAGTGACCGCACCATAAATTTCAGCTGCCAACACGTTCCTGAAACAGGTAAGTGAAATGGTCAAATCTGGGGTGAAGAGGCCACACACAATCCCAGACAGATCCTAGCCATACTTCCTGTGATGAAGGGTAAGGCGGATGACCAAACATTTGGGCAAGCACTGCTTAAAAACACAGTGCCCTCAATGTCCGGGGTGACCAAAATGAACAACTGGCTGGACTTCCTGCAGTCCTTACAACATGCATGTATCATCACGCAAAAGCTAAGCACAACCAGAGTAAGGAGCAATGCTTCCCCTGGATCAGCATACTCTAGATGATGCATAGGAAGTTGGACGGGGTAGGTCAGAATAAATTCAAACACCCCTTCAGAAAGGAACCTGTGACTGGGCTGCAAAGAGACCTTGCCTCTGTGGATAATTAAATAAGGCTGCCCATGCATGAGGGCATGTAGAACTGCAATCCTTCCAGCAGGGGAAATATCAACTAACAACAATGCCACCCGCAACAAAATACACAGCCCGCAAGTTGGGACTGACTCAAAAGAGGGGCAAGACTAGCTTCTCCAAAGCAGAGTTCAAGTCCCATGCCGGGACTGGATTGCGGATGGATGGCACCAAATGAAGGATGCCTCCCAGTAAAGCGCGGGCCACATCCAGGTAGGCCTCAGTATGGCCCTCAGCAGGCACATGGAGGACAGATATGGCCAACAAGGGCATCCTTGAGAAATACTGGAGTTCTGCACCAAACAGGGACGTAAAGTGCCCAAGAACCTGAGCCACCAGAAAGAAAAGGAGGGGTCCAGACAGTGGGAAGAGGCCCAGAAGTAAACCACTTCCCTTTATCAGGAAGGGAGCCCTGGGGAAGGTTCCCTGGCTACCACCAGGATATCAGCCACTGTCTGAAACACCCCCATTGCAGAGGACTGCAGTCCCTATATGAGCACACAGAGCTGTGACCCACTGAGACTGCCTGACAGGGCATTTAAGCGACCTGGAGCATGAACTGCCAAGAGTGCTCAACTGTGGTTTAGAACCCAGTACCAAACCCTACATCGCTTCCTGACACAGGGAAAAGAATGGGTCCCTTCCTGCTTGAGGAGGTGGTCAAGGTGTGCTCCGCAGCCCAGACCCAGGGCATCTGCCATGAGGACCTGGTAAGGAGAGGATATGGAAATGAGTAGCCCCTTTAAATGACTGGAGGGGAAAGCCCCATCTGCTACTAAAGCACCTTGCACAGCTGAGGAGGGACCAACTCACCCAAACCAGGTCCCGGAAGTACTGAACAGGCTGGATGATGAAAGACCATTGAAGAAACCTCATATGCAGCCTGGCCAGGACAGTGGTGGCAATGGCCACTCTCAGGGAGGCCATGAACCTGAGGAAGGCCCTGGTGGAGACAAACTTGCTTTGAGTCATCAAACAGATCCGAGCCTGCAAGGCCTTGGCCCAGACTTGGGTCAGAAAGGCCCAATCCTGGGAAGAGGTGAGAACTGCCACTATATACAGCAACCACAGGGACAGGTTCAGAACAGATTGGGGCAAACCAACAGTTACCCCCTGTGGACTGGAATAACAGCAGAATGCAATGGAAGGTTGCATGAATTGCTCTGTGGATTGCATCCTCAGAAGCCAGTTGGCCTGGCAGGGGAAGATAAGCATGCCATCCTCCCTAAGCTTCAGCCACAGTTGCCAAGTATTTGTTAAAATCTTGTGGCACAGACAGCAAGCCAAAGGGCAAGATTCCGAATTGGTAATGTTCCTTCTGGAACTGGAACCTTAGGTACCTTCTGTGCTGAGGACAAACCAGGATATGCGAATAAGAGTTTTGGCATGTCCGGGGAGCACAACCAAGCCTCCTGATTTGGAAGGGGCAGGATGCCCTGTAGGGTAACCATTCTGAACCTCTCAGACTGTATGAATAGTATAAGCTCCTAAGATCCAGAAGAAGCCGGACGCCAGACTTTTTTGGACTAGGAAGAACCAGGAGTAAAACCCTCTGTTGGTCTGCCCTTTTGGCACTGGTTCTATTGGCCTGTTTGCACAAGAGAGTGTGCAGTACCTCTCTTTACAGGGGAATGTGATCCGGGAAGACAAAATAGGAACATCCCAGCTGGATTAACTGCAGAAAAAAACAAGCCTCTGAATTGATGTTCTCCTCTGCACTAATGGAAAGACAATTGGTTCACAGTTGCCATCATTTAGGTTGGGGGCCAGCAAGGAGTCAGACTGAAGAAGGGCCAGTAGCCAGGGCCCTCTCACAGGTCTAGGGCTCTTGAAGGGGACCCTTGCAAAAAAGGAAGGGGAGGGCAGGGAAGGGCTGACCCTACATTGACCTCTGGACCTAGTTTTCTTGCTGGTTTCATGGGAGACCATAAAAGGGGAAGGCTTGGGCCAACTCCCAGACTAGGCATGACAGGGAGAATACCCAGACCCAGTGGCCCTGTCAGAGGTCTGGAGATCATTAAGGAAGGTCTGGACCTCATGTACACACAGCCAGGGGCCCATGAAGGGCATATTTGGGCCCCGCTGTTAGACACTAGTAGCAAAACCTAAGACCCTTAACCAAGTATAGTGCCTGGGGCAAAGACCAGGGTCTGCAGCCCTGGCAGTGGCCTCCACCACATAAGAAGCAGCCCTGCAGAGGTAGTTACTGACATCCACAGTCTCCTGAAATGGCTAGAATAGCTGCCACCTCTGGAACCCCCTGGGGAGGTTCTGTGCCACTGCCCTGCCCTTCCTCCAGGAGTATTGTGGTACTGGTCATATAAGACAAGTAACGGGCACTGCTGAGGCCCAGGGTTAGTGAAACATAGGTACTCTTGCCCCACAGGTCATGGGCAGCCTTGACTACTGTGGTACCGGGACAATACAGTGCTACAAAAAGAGCATGGCAATAACCATGCTGTGTAAAGCGCTAAAGCATTTAGAGCAACAGGGGTACAATAGCGGTAGGGAATTACTGCTGCACCTGTTGCTGTGGGATCTTACTAGTAAGGGATCAAGCTGCCATGTGCGTGGTGCCTGACTGAGCTGCTTCCATGATAGAGTGGCTAAGGCAGTAGCACATGCTAGGGTTGGAGACCTGGGACCACGGTTTGGTTCCCCCCCCGGGTGTCCCGGTGTTGCACCCTCTTTTTTGGGGGGGAAACTAATTTTTCCTCCTCGAGTTTTGCCCTTCCCTGAAGTCCACCCTTGGAGTTTGTTACTTAAGGTCTGTGGCATGTGGGGCCCCTCACGTCAGAGGTGGGTGTGTGCCCTCTTAAAAAGAAGTTCCATTATTTCAATATGGAGCGAGTTTGTGTTATGGTCGGTATTTTTTCAGACCTTATTTCGGGCATGCTGTGTTGCTTGTGGCATTTATTGCCACGCTGTTTTGTCGGCGTGACCCCATGCTGACCAGTGCAGAGTGAGACACAGGCAGGGATTCATGATAAAGCAACGCCTGAAGAGCCTGCTAAAGTATGGCAGCCTCCCTGGGCAAAGTTAGGGCCAGGTGTGGGCTGCCCCAAGCTGCTGTGGCAGCATCCTGCAGAGCAGGAAGCAAGAGAGGAGTGACCCATAGTGACAAACAGGAGGCCAGTGCCCTTGTGAAGGGTAAAGTCTGCAGAGGGGACCTGGGTATCCACATGACCGAGTCCACATTCCTTGACAAAAACTGGGGACCTCACCAAGGGGCCCTCTTACCCCAATATCCTCTACATCATTAACAGGGAGGGATAAACCAGGACGGAAATACACCTTAATGGCTGTCTGTCCGAGACTGGGCCTGACCACCGAGATGGATGGTGGCACACATGAGGAGGAAATGAAGTTAGTTCAACAGACAAGGCAGCATTGTCAATGCTAGCATTGATGGCGGGGGCACATGGCCCAGCTCTGATGGCGAGTTGCCCATTGAGGGTGACCCCAAGTACCCAAAGCATGCAGGCCCGGAAGAATTGCTGGGCATAGAGGCAGGGCCAGGTGCAATGGGCTTGGTGCTAATGAACCTCTAGGCCAACGAACAGGATGAAAATTGTCATCAACACAGGGATAGATGAAAGGGGCACACAGCTCAGCTCCATTGACAGAGAGGCTGCCGAGGGTGACCAAACATACCCAGCACCTGCAGGTCTGGGAACAGTGATGGACATAGAGGCGGGGTGGAGTTCAACGGACCCGGTGCTGATGAACCTTCATGTTGATGAACAGAAAGGACATCACTGTGGATGCAGGAATCAATGGAGGGGGCACACGGCCCAACTCCCCTGATGGATAGACTGCCGAGGGTGACCAAAGGCACCCAACACTAGCAGGCACAGGAACATCGACAGACGCAGAGGCAGGGCAGAGTTCGATGGACCAAGATCTGACGAACTCTCTCTCTGGCCAGGGGACCCCAGTGGAGAGTGTTGTCATAAGGGGCCCAGTAGGAGCAAAAGTCTAGACAGCAGGGGCCATGAGGCCTAAGCCTCCGACACTGAACTCCCAGTGGAAGAAGAAGAATCCAGGGAACGAGAGCATTTCCAAGGGAAGCAGTCCTGGTGAGGTCCTAGAGCCATCGATGAAGGAACCACAGAGGCTTCACTTGGGCTTGGATAACCTGAGAGCCCACTGGAGAAGAAGATGACTTGGCTTGGCAGGGGAGCCCTGGAAGACCCCTATTTCTGCTGCTGGATGTCCAAAGAGAATTCTGGCAAGACCTTCCATTGATGTCATCAGAAAGTGAGAGCATCTATGGGCAGGCTTGGCAGGCAAGACCCAAGGCAGCAAACTTTGGAATGAGGAGGCTAAATAAAGAAGAAACATTTTTAGAAAAACAAGAAAAAATAACAGACTGATGGCGAAGCTTCCGCAGAGACCGATACGAGTGGGTCGACAGCAAGAAAAGACTGAGGAGGGAGCAGGGCTGCTAATGCTTATATAGTGTGCATGACATTGTTGTGCGACGTCAGCATGGGTGGCCCCTGGCAGACTGGTTGAGAAAGTTTCCTTGAGATCCTAGTGCCTGACTGCTAAAGTTGTATAGGTGTGACCTGATGAACAAGATATCGCCAAAGAAGATATATAATTACAGTTAGATATAGCTTTCTACATTGAACATAGTCATACAACTCTCTCATTTTAACTCCCAAGATAGCGTTACTCAGTTCCCATGAAAAGGGTCCAGAGTTTTCAGGATTCGCTTGACAAACCATTTGTTTATTTTACCACAAGGCAGGATGAGTCTAAAACATCCCAGGCAAAGTGATCCTGAATTGTTCTTTAACAACCGTAATATGTTCATGAGCAGTCCATTAGCGTGCATCAGATTTCAATGGTATACCGTCACCGCAGCGACTCCCTGATGGTGAAGACCATCACAGTGACAGGATTTGGGCAAAATCTGCATGTCGCTGTGATGGTCACTGCATGACCAGAGGACTGCCTCGCAGGGTGTTTCTCCCCCCTCCCCAGTCCAATTCCGACTCAGAGTTGGAATACTAGAGACTGGGGGGGGTAGCAGAGCCCCCACATGGGGTGTTCGGGGGGCACATCCCCCCGATGGAAACATGGAGGCATCCCTGACACCGCATTGCCGACACTCGGCAATGTGGCTGTCGCTGTCGGTGATGTGTCTGTGTCTGCTGTCGCTGCGGCATGGTAAAACCAATTTCAACAGTTATGTTCATGAATTGTGCAAGAACAAAAAATGGGCAAACTGTATTCATGGACATTCTAAGTCAATGAAAGATCATAAAGTTCCTCCTCTGAACTTTAATGGATACAGTCCATCAAAAAAATATTTTGGCCAGAAATAAGTCTGCTTTTATAATATTTATTAATTCACCAGGCAACACACTTTATATCCTGTTCTACATAGAAACATAGAACACAAAAACATAGAATTTGATGGCAGATAAGGACTGTTTGGCCCACTTGGTCTTTCCATTTTTCCCTACCTAATGTACTACAGCAGTCATCCACCACTCTTTCTGTGAAGAAGTACTTCCTCACATCTCCCCTGAGTCTACCCCCCTCTAGCTTTAAAACATCTTCCCTTGTTCTTGAGCACATTTTCTGAAAAATGCTTCCCTCTTATACCTTATTAATACCCATGAGGTATATAAAAGTCTCTATCATATCCCCCCTCTCCTTCCTTTCCTCCCTCCTGCACATATTGAAGTCCTTCAGTCTCTCCTCATAGGGTTTTTTTTTCAGGCCCTGCATCATTTTAGTTGCCCTCCTCTGGACTGCCTCCACTCTGTATATGTCCTTCCAGAGACTAGGTCTTCAAAACTGGACACAGTACTCTACATGAGGTCTCACCAGTGATCTATGCAGAGGTAATGCCACCTCCCTCGCTCTGCTGGTCATACCCTCCCTATGCACCCCAGCACCCACTAGCTCTCCCAACTGCCTTGTCACACTACCTGGCCTACATTAAGTCATCAGATAAGATCACCCTCAGGTCTCTTCCTGTTTGGTGGTTGTCAATACCACTCCCCCATTTTATACTCCATCCCTGGTTTCTGTGCCCTAAGGGTATGATTTTACACTTTTTGCTGCCATACTCTTGACCACTCCTCTAACTTTCTCGGATCACTACTCATTTTCGCACCCCTCCTGAAGTGTCTACCCTATTACAGATTTTGGTGTCATCCACAAAAAAGGTAGACCTGCCTACCCAGCTCCTCTGCAATGTCACTAATAAAGACATTAAAGAGTATCGGTCCCAGTATAGATCCCTGTGGCACCCCATTGGTCACCCCCTCCCGTTTTTCAGAGCAGACTCTGTTTACCACCACCCTCTATCACCTATCCCCTTACCAGTTTCTTACCCAGTTTACCACCTTTGGACCCACTTCTAGGCTGCTCAACTTGCTTATGAGTGTCTGGTGTGGAACGGTGTCGAAGGCCTTACTGAAATCTAGGTAGGCCACATCCAGCGTTCCACCCTGATCCAATTTCCTGGTCACCCAGTCAAAGAAATATATCAGATTCATTTGACTTGACCTCTCCCCTGTGAATCCATGCTGTCTCAGATCTTGTAAGTCACTAGATTCAAGCTATTCCACAGTCCTTTCCTTCAGTAGTGATTCAGTTCATTTCCCCACCGCCGAAGTCAGGCTGACTGGCTTGTAGTTGCCAGCACCCTCCCTGCTACCACTCTTGTGAAGTGAGACTACATCTGCCCTCCTCCAGTCCTCTGGAACCACCCCTGTCTCCAGTGAGTGTTTGTACAGGACTGTCAGAGGTGCAGCTAGTACCTCCCTGAGCACCCTCAATATCCTTGGATGATGCAGCCCATCTGGCCCCGTTGCCTTGTCCACTTTCAGATTTGTGAGTTCCTTCAGGACTCTCTACTCTCAAAATGGACTAGACTCCACCTCCCTTCTTTCGATGCACCTGTTACGTTTCTGTGGCCCCTCACCTTCCTCTTCCTCTGTGAACATTGAACAAAAGTATTTGTTTAGGAAGTCTGCTTTTACCTGGTCCCGCTTCACCCAATCCCTTCTTCTCTCCTTAGCCTTACAATCCCTCCCCTCACAAGAATGTTGTATTCTGTACAGATCAGAGGTGACCCATTCAACCATTAATTGTTTTATCACACAACCTAATTATTTTAGTGTGATAACTGAATGTTTTAACAAACTCAACATTTTTTAATAAATTGCTTTTTTACCAGGCATTTTAGAATTAGTAATTTACCTTGTAGAATATTTTGTTACTTCGTTTTGTTCTTCAATTACATTAAATCTGTGCTCACCTTCCTTTTATAAATAAAAATACCCAGGACAGGCCTATTGGCACAGTGGTAGGGCTTCCATCTGCGACACCAAAAGCTTGGGTTCAGGAACTGACCCAAGAGTCAAAGGGCCAGCCGGAGGGAGAAGGATCAAGCATCTGAGGGACTGCTCTCCTTCTCCGGGGGAAGGGGGGTTGAGTGAGTGTCCAGGGCACAACTTACCTCTGGCTGAGGATCGGGGAGGAGTAGTGACCAGCACCTACACTGAATTGGGAGGCGGGACAGACATTGGCATACACGCCCTTGACATCATTGCATGTCCCACCTCCCAGGGTAAAAAACTGGTAGTAAATTGGGCCATGTGGGATGGCACCCGCCTCATGCCAAAGGTCCTGCACCACTGTCCGTGGCACCACCGGGGATGTATACTGGTGTCCCACAGGAGGATGAGCCCCATCCTGAAGGCCCTGTCCTGGGGAGGTAAGTCAAGGCATAACCCCAGGACAGAAGCCTCCTGAGGTTGTATTCCAGCATCCAATGGGCGGTGGGGCTCCCTCCCATGGTTCTGCTCGGGGGAGGGTAATCCAGAGTGTATCCCCAGTTGGGTAAGTCTGCAGAGGGTGGGTGATGTGACTGGATGTGGGTCTGGGCTGATGGTGGCTGGTCCTCAGGGTTGGAAAAAGTACAGCAAACTGAAAAAAAAGTGAAAAACTCAATAGGTATTTATATGAGCAGAATCTGCCACTCTTTTAAAATATAGTGAATTTGAATAGTAATCCTTTGGGGTGCTCACAAAGTTAATTGCCCTGTAGAACATACATTTTCCACTCGTAAACTGAAAAGATTCAGATTTTGTGATGCTTTTTATTGTTTACAGCGGGGACACTCTGCATTGTGATACAGTATGCAAATTAGTTACGCAAATTGATCTGTCCTGATTCATCATGGTCCTTTAAAGGTTCAGCAACTTCATGAACTTTGGTTCATGAGCTGAGCTAAAGAACAGTTGGCGAACGTTAATGACTGTTTAGAAACCATTCATGAATATTCATCAAAGTTCATGAATTAATGAACTTAATTCAGCCAGGGATGTTTTTTAACAGCTTGGAGACCAATTCCAAGCTGAAGGTCCTTTGAATGAAAAGGCGTGCCTGTCTTTGATAGAAATCTATATGGGGACCACATATCCCAGGACAGTAGATGATCTGATTCTATACTTGCATTTTCTTGCTGCTGAAAGCGCCAGAAGATAACCAGGAACTTTAACGATAACACAGGAATGCACAAATCTGGATATATGTAAATCTCTTCTGTGCTTTATTGGAAGCCAAATTACGCTGACCATGTAAAACACTATGATGCCTCATACAGATGGGACATAATGTTAATCTGGCCAGCCTGTTTACTAATACACCACGTTTGTTTAACATACACTCAAAAGCATTATCATAAACTATATCTCCATATTACATGGCTCATTGTTGTGTATGAAAATGCATACACTCTCAGATGCTGAACAATAGTTGTGATATCAGAATGCTGTTGTACCAGAGCAATGATATCAGAATGCTGTTGTACCACAGTAGTGATACCAGAATACTGTTGTACCACAGTAGTCATGTTAAAATGCTGTTGTACTACAGTAGTCATATTAAAATGCTGTTGGACCACAGTGGTGATACCAGAATGCTGTTGGACCACAGTAGTGATACAGTACCAGAATACTGTTGTACCACAGTAGTCATGTTAAAATGCTGTTGGACTACAGTGGTGATACCAGAATGCTGTAGTACCACAGCAGTGATGTCAGAATGCTGTTGTACTATATTAGTAATGTCAGAATCTGTTGTGCTACAGTAATGATGTCAGAATTTGTTGTGCCACAGTAGTGATGTCAGAGTACTGCTGTACCACAGTAGTGATCAGTACTGGAATTACACTTTATGAGCTTTGGGAGCTACGGGGGCCCATACCTTTAAATTGAGCCCTCCTTCCCACTATAAGTCAATGACATGATGCATGAGCTACTGGTCCTCATTTCAGAGCTATGGGGGCTGAGTCCTGGCAAGCACCTTTGTAATTCTAACATTGGTAGTGATACCAGAATGCTTTTGTACCACAGCTGTGATGTCGGAATGTTGCACCACAGTACTGATACCAGAATGATGTTGCACCACAGCACTGATGTCAGAATGAGGTTGCACCACAGCACTGATGTCAGAATGAGGCTGTACCACAGCAGTAATGTCAGAGTGCTGTTGTACCACAGCACTGATGTCAGAATGCTGCTATACCACAGCAGTGATGTCAGAATGCTGTTGTACCACAGCAGTGATGTCAGAATCTATTGTGCCCATTAGTGATATCAGAATGTTGTTGTACCACAGCAGTGGTGTCAGAATCTCTTGTGCAACAGTAGTGATGTCAGAATCTGTTGTACCACAGTAATGATGTCAAGATGCTGTTGTACCACAGCAGTGATACCAGAATGCTGCTATACCACAGCGGTGATGTCAGAATCTGTTGTGCCACAGTAATGATGTCAGAATCTGTTGTATCACAGTAGTGATGTCAAGATGCTGTTGTACCACAGTAGTGATGTCAGAATCTGTTGTGCAACAGTAGTGATGTCAGAATGTGTTGTACCACAGTAATGGTGTCAAGATGCGGTTTTACCACAGTAGTGATGTCATAATGCTGTTGTACCACAGCAGTGATGTCAGAATGCTGTTGTACCACAGTAGTAATGTCAGAATCTGTTGTACCACAGTAATGATGTCAGAATCTGTTGTACCACAGTAATGATGTCCAGATGTTGCTGTACCACAGCAGTGATGTCAAAATGATGTTGCACCACAGCAGTGATGTCAGAATGATGTTGTACCACAACAGTGATACCAGAATGCTGTTGTACCACAGTAGTGATGTCAGAATGCTGCTGTACATTGGGAGTGAAGCCACTGCTGTAGTATAACAGCATAGAATCCAATGCCTATTCAGCTTCTTCATGCCTACCTACTTGTAGATTCCCCATAACAAAGATAACAGCAATGCTGAAAACACCCCAAGTGAACAGTTTTGCTAAAAGACAAACTATTAGAGATGTCCCCTCCTCATGTAGCTATTGCTTAAATCACATTAAATGTTTTTAAGTTTTTAAACGTATCCTGTTTTTTGCTATTTTCTTTTTATCTGACCATAGTTCAAGACAGTGTTAGAAAGAAAGTAAATTTACAAAATATATGCAAGCGATAAGACATGACGAGTTGTGGATTATGGCCTGATAAGAGCACTCCCCAAGTGTGTTATGAGGCACGAGGTGCTTGCACAGAGTGCCTTTTGCACCTGGGAATGCTCTTCTAAGGCCATAACCCACACCTCGGAGTGTCTTATTGCACTTATAAAATGGGTCCCCCAAGTAAAAGAAAGAAGGAAGAAAGTGAGGGTCCAACATTTTTTTTAAATGGAAGTTTTTAATAGTGGCAATAGGATAAAAAATAGTTCCTTATCAATATTTTGCAACGATGTGAGGGCTGCTACAGGGCACTGCTCTCCCACACCTACACAGGGTTGTGTCTCCCTCTCTGACACACACTCTTTTTAAGTACAAGCATTGTACTCCCTCCTTTTTAATAGTGACTAGTTTTGGTATGGAGGGACATAGCTCTCATTTCACTGATACCAAGCGGACGCGTTCACTGTGAGTGATCATGCTACGCGTCAACACACAAAGTGTTGACTCAGAGTGTGTCTGCTGCCAAATACACTCTCTTTTGAAGTGCTTACATTTCACACCATTTAATAGATATTTTAATAGTGACTGCTTACTTTCAATACTGAGGAGCATACCTTTCACTTCACTGACAGCAGGTGGGCAGTTTCATTGTGAGCATGTTATTTGCCAGCTTCCGTAGATACCTTTTTTTTTCTCTCACAGTGCTTCCTGATCGCGGTTTTTACAAACAGCCCGCTCGCTGTCCGTTTTAACACAACAAGTAATGGTTCTTTATTTATTTCAAAAAAAAAGTTTGTAAGACCAAGCAGAGGAGCAGTGTGGAGTCTTGCGTGAAAGCAGGTAGCAGCCTGCAGGCGGCCACGGAGTCAGGAGATCGCCGTTCTTTTATACCACGCCAAAGTTTGCAGCTAAGGTGACAGTTTTATTTTTGTTTAAAACCTTTCAACCCAGTTAGAATAAAGTTTACTGACTTTGTGGAAGGGGGCAGGAGTTACCAGGTTGGCTGATCGTCTCAGACCACAGGAATATAATTGCTGCAAAGTGTCACTAAATTGCACATTTAAAAGTCACTGAAGCCATGCACTGGCTCAATAATATTTCTAGTTATGGGGTTCTTTTTCCTTAATTAGTGCCGGTTGGGACATTATGTCCTGATAAGGACACGGGCGAAATAGACTCTTAGCCAATCATATTACAGTACATTTTAGACCCATTTTATAAAGCTAGATAGCTAGACAGATAGATAGATGGGCAGACAGACAGACATTATGCAAAATAATGCATGGGCAACCATACATGACACAACTGATGTTTCAGTCTCGGGATGAGATGACAGCATGGAGATCTTTGCAACTTCGCTGTTTGGGCCTATGATGTCAGCTCACCCGTCAGTGGAAACACAGCCTTGTTGTGTATGGGTACCCGTACGTTATTCTCTATATAATCAGCTTCCAGTATGACCATGGTGTTGATTATTTTCAATCTAAAATCGAATCTAATATTTATCTATTTAGTCATTCAGAAAATTCCTTTGAGCACAAGTGCTCATTTACAAAGACTGCATATCTGAGACAAGAAACTATAAACAATACTGACTCTAGAAGCAACAGCTCCAGAGAAGCGTAGTTGGCAGCAAGCAAAAGGAGGCCTTAGGTACAAGATTGGAACAATGTCAATTTCATCAGCAGTAAAGGAGACACGATTCAAGCTAAGCGTTTGTCTCAGCTGAAACAGGAGCATTTGGAACTTGTAGCCAATTCTTTTCCTAGTGCATTCTTGAAATGGGCAATTTTAGAGAGACTTGCAGGGGTTTCCGGTAATTCGTTACAAAGACACCCTTACAGCAAATGACTGCTTGCCCAAGTTCATTCTATTGGAAAGATATTTCTAGGGCATTCCTAGTCATATTCCTAGTTATATTAAGTCTAATACTGAGACAGAAGGGACTTTCTTCTTTGGGTGCATGTTATCTGTCCCTTCTGCCATGCACAGCAGTGACTATACCCAAATTAAGCAGTGATTGTGAAGCACTCTGGACAGGGTGCACTTTAATTTATGCGCAAGCATACTTAGGGTACATTACGTTGCCACTGCACTGATTGCAGTCCTGTGCGATGTGCTGCCAACTTGCAGAATGTGCTGTGCTATAAATTCGGACTTTAAGGCAAAAATTCATAATGTTTTAAGAAGCTAAATCAAATCAGTGACAAAATGTTGACAGGTATGGTGATTGTGGTGGTGTGTGATTATTGTAGTTTGCATAATTCACAGGACATCGGCAACATATTTAATTTAAATGGAGTGTGCCACATCGACCAGTGTTCCAGTGTTATGTTTCATTTAGGGTGTTGTGCCCCATAGATCCCCCGTTACAAAACAATATTAAAAAATAGCAGACTCGGACTGGGTGATTAGTCTTTAACAGGCTGTTGAGTATAGTACCATCATTTCAGTACCTGACATGCTGTCAGTGGGCACGCTCCCTGGGAGGGTTAAAAATTCAATGCAGTACAGCAATATTAGAAAGTGTTAAGCTGTACCTGGCTGAATTTTTTTCCTTGAAAGTGTGGGGGTGGAGCACCCCCACTGAAAGCATGGCATGTACCGCCCCCAACTGAAAGCATGAAAGCACTGAACACCTAAACACCAAACACCTAAATATTCTAATTGTAATATGCATGATATATATACTATAACCAATTTGCAGCAAAAACAAATTAGTATTCGTTTTTTCCCGGGGGGTGGGGCAGAGCCCTCCCAATGAAAGCACTGAAAGCTCACAGGACCACAATTGTTGATGTGGATATCAACTTATTGTAAGTCTGCTAGCCTAAAAATAGATGCGCGATCTGTCCAGAGTGCTTCACAATCGCCAATTAAGCATAGATACACCTCCAAGCTTATCATCTGGAATGCTACCTTACTCGTGATGATGAGCCAGCATCAGTGCAATTCCGCCTCAAGACTCTTATCTAGTCTTACTTTTAACGCCCGAACAGTGCTGGTTCCAATTATCTTACAGGGCAGACTATTCCAAATGTAAGCATCCCACTGAAAAATTTCAAAACTTTAAAAAATTTGGTATCATTCTTTTCTGGAATTCTTAGATCTTCATTAAAACTGGATCTTTGTCCCCCACAGTTTATCTACAGCTGAGGCATATTCAGGAATGAAAGTCATGCTGCCCTGTGTGTCTTCACTGTTCTGCTGATAAAATAAAAGTCTTTCGGTGTCCCCACCAACATTTGTGGACATTGATTTTATTCCTGTAGAAAGAGAATTTATTGTGAGGGAGCTGGGTAACTCTGCTGCTTGGTGCCCCGGTCCCCACTAGGGTTACCACTTTTTAAGAAGCCCAAAGTGGGATATTTCTTACTGAAACATGATTTTTCGCAGGATGGTACGTAATCTCGACTAATGCAGTTGACTTGTTTTCTATATATAATCAGAATTAAGGCTAAGTATTGTAGTTTCTTAGTTGCTTCTATTGTTTCTTATCATTTTAAGGCATTTTGGTTAAGGTATTATAGTTTCCTGCAACATTTAGTGCAAAGTTAAACAATATTTTTTCTGATATAAAGTCAGGACATGCCATATTTTTCATGGGTTTTTTTTCAGGACACAGCTGCCCACATCAGGTCTGTCCTGTGAAAATCAAGACAGGTGGTAACCCTAGTCCCCACAACAAGTTAATTGTAACCTGTGCCTACGCCCCCTCCATCTGTGTGCCCAGTTGTAACTGCGCCATGGGTTATACATGTAAATGCCTTTAGTAATTTATTTAATTGAAATTTGCTGACCAGGAAAGGCACTCTGATCTGTGGCCTGTTTCCAGGTGTGATCTAGGAGGGGGGAAAGAGGAGGATGTGCAGGAATCAATTGATACAGTTACTGATTTAGGCATTTAATATAAGTGCCAATTAATTACAATTACAGGGAAAGTGCAAAGAATGCAGACAAGTAAAAACAATCAAAGGCAAAAACATGAGCCAAAACTACAGAAAAAAACCCATAAATTATACATCAAGGCCTTAAGCAGAATCTGCCTGTATTTGCAATGGGGGGAAGGGGACAAAAAAAGGCTTACTTTTCTGAAGACAACTTAGGTGGGGGTAAGTTGTGGTGAAACTTGGTTGCACTAGTGTATTTCTTATTGAGCGAAGGGTACATTTGAGAGCAGCCAGACTAGTCCACATGTAGGGACCATATTATAAGACCTGTGTCTCGCCCTGTAGTTTGGGGAAAGGGTGCTAATTGTCTGGCCTGGGGCCTCAGCCACCTGATAATTGACATCCCACAGCCAATAGCATGCTACCAGAAAGGGAGCAAGTTCTGCATAAAAGCAGCCACTTCCAATGCGTCCCACACGTTTTTGTCCCAGTGAGTGAGTGGAACAGCCAAGGAATGGAACAGGAGACTGGTGTTGTAGGCATCAGCATAAGTGAGGGACTCTGCTGGCCAACTAGGGCAAGACACCTGTTCACTTTTGTGTTATACTCACTGCTGGGAAGGGTGGAAGGTCAAAGGTGGGCCAAAACTGGGAACAGGAGCAACACCCTATCTAGGGTAGGAGTATATAAAGATTTAAACAAGGCACGGGGGGCACAAATAGAAATAAACAAAAAGGGGAAAACTAGAAACACCCTATCAGGGGTAAGGGGAACAAAAGTATCTCCAGGTAACACAGGGAGAATAGAGGCTGAGAATGCTGGGAGTGGTGCAGTGCAGTGGCTGTTGGGTGGCAGTTTTCAGAGAGGCCTTCTGGAAACTGCAGTGCTTCCCAGTCAGCACACACCTCTCTGGGTTGAGGGAGGAGCTCGCTAGACTCCATGCCAAGCTGGTTAGGATTTGAGGGACCTCTCCCCCCACCCAGAGGCCACCAAGTCTTCCACCTTTACCTCAGAGGATGTAGTAAGGAGGAACGGCTGGACTGTGGTGGGCTCTGAAAGGGTGGGGAGTGATGGGACAGAGGCACATTCCTCAACCGGTACCACTACAAAATTTCTATGCCATTCTGGCAGGGTGGGACTGCCAGGAGGAAGTACCCATGGAAGTGACCAATGGGAATTTGGGGGTCCTCCATAGTGGAGACCCCAAGGAAGGTGGCAGAGAATCCCAGAAGAGGAGGAAGCAACTTCCGATGGAGGACTTGGTTGTGAGGGGGATAGATTTGGGAATAGGAAAGGGGGAGGAGAAGCAGGTTAGGTACCTACCTGGTGCCATGGCCCGGAAGGATGGGGAGCGAAATCCTATGGATCACAAGGGCAGCAGGACGGGAGGAAAAGCTGGATGTCATTGTCCACCTGGGGATTAATGACCTGGCTAGGGATGTGGCTGGGATAGTGCAGGGGGAATTTAGGGAGCTGTGGAGGGGTCCTAGACAGGTAGCTCGCTCAGTGGTTTTTGCTGAGGTGCTGCCTGTTTAGGACAGGGGACAGGAAAGGGAACTCTGCACCAGGAGTTTCAACTTATTGCTGAAGGAATGGTACAGGGAGGAAGGGTTCAGCTACATTGTGGACTGGGGACCCACCTGGGAGTATAAGAGAACAGGGGTGATGGGCTGCATCCAGCCAGGAGAGGACCTGCAGTCCTCAGTAGATGGTTTAAAATGTTACTTTGATAAATATTTAAACTAGCCAAGGAGGGTGGCAGAAGAAATCTGAGAGTCAGAAACTGCCTTCCCCCACAGGCTAAAATAGAGAGTAAGGAGAACCTGAGCAGAGAGGAATCAACCAAGGTAAAAATTAATAAAGGGAGCAGGGTGGTAGAGATAAAGAGGGAAAGGAACAGCAACATTAAAAATATAGGTGGGAAGGAGGAAGGGCAAAAAGGAAAAAAGGGGGGGTTAACAAACAGAGTGGAATCAAAACCTGGAAGGCCATGTGTGCGAATGCTAGAAGTCTAGGAAATTAGATTCCAGATCTAGAGGCCATTGTGGCAGAGGCCGACCTGGATGTTGTAGCCATTACTGAGTTATGGTGCACTGAAAACCATGACTTGGATATTGCCTGACCGGGCTATACTCTGTTCAGGAATGACCAGGTGGGAAGGAAAGGAGGAGGTGTGGTGCTTTATATGAGGGAGAGCATAAAAGTCACAGAGATACAGGGAATACAGGGGGAGGCAGAGGTACTGTGGGTTGGGTCTCCCTGGAGAAGGGGAATGGAGCCAATATACACTAAAATGATCTACAGACCTCCAGCACAGAGGGAGGAATTAGATATGGTACTGGTGGAAGCCATTGGCAAGATGTCAGAAAAGAGGAGGTGCTGCTGTTGGGGGAACTTCAACCCGCCAGATGTGGACTGGAGCCTCCCATCAGCAATTTCAGCCAGAAGCAAGGACATCCTGGACTTTCTGAAGGGGGCATTCCTCAGGCAACTAGCCAGTGAACCCACTTGTGATGGGGTAATACTGGACCTGGTCCTCACTAACAGGGGACAGTGTTGCAGACGTCAAGGTGGGAGGCCACTTGTGGACCAGTGCTCACTGTACGGTGCAGTTAAGTATAAGGACGGCTGTGGAATCGAACCACATAAGGGTGAGGGTCCTGGACTTCAGGAGGGCAGATTTTAAAAAGATGGGCGAATGCCTCAGGGATGACGTAGCAGGGGTGGGTGACCTGGGTGGTTGGAGGAACAGTGGGTGAAGATAAAAAAAAAAAAACAGCACAGTAAAGGCAAAAAACCTTTGCATCAAACAAGTGAGCAAAAGCAAGAGGAAAAAGAGACCACTATGGTTCTCGAAAGAGGTGGCTGAAAAGGTAAAAGCTAAAAGGGTAGCATGCAGAAGGTATATAAATATGCAGAGGGAAGAGGATAGCGAGGTGTATTGAGGGTAACAGAGGGGAGCAGGGAAAGCAGTAAAGAGTGCAAAGGTGCAAACTGAAGAGAGACTAGTCCATGAGGTAACAAAAGGGGACAAGACATTTTTTAGATAAGTAAGTGAAAAGAGGAAGAACAGGGGTGGGATTGTAAGGTTAAAAAGGGGGGACTGTGCAGAGGGGACCAGGAAAAGGTAGACATCCTGAATAAATACTTTTGTTCAGTCTTCACAGAGGAAGGAGATGGGGAGGGGGCCACAAAAAAGTAACAAAAGCTTTGGAGGGAGGTTGGTGAACACTTGTCCTTTTTGGAGGAGAGAGTCCTGAAGTAACTTGCTAATCTGAAGGTGAACAAAGCAATGGGTCCAGATGGGATGCATCCAAGGGTATTGAGGGAGCTGAAGGAAATACTGGCTGCACCTCTGACAGTTCCATTTAACAGCTCACTGGAAACAGGAGTGGTTCCGGAGGACTGGAGGAAGGCAGATGTGGTCCCACTATACGAAAGGGGTAGCAGGGAGGAGGCTGGCAATTATAGGCCAGTCAGCCTTACATCGGTGGTGGAAACATTCATGGAGTCACTACTGAAGGAAGTGATTGTGGAATATCTTGAATCCAGTGGGTTACAAGACCCAAGGCAGCATGGTTTCACAAGGCGGAAGTCATGTCAAAACAAAACAAAAGAGGGCGGGGACATTAGCACAAGCTATGGACCCTGCAATATGAGCAGACGTGATAGACCAAATGGCCTTCTTCTGCTGGCTTCTTCTTATGTTCATATGTGAATCTGATAGATTTCTTTGAGTGGGTGACAAAGGAAATGGATCAGGGTGGAGCGGTTGATGTCGTCTACCTAGCTTTCAGTAAGGCATTCATCACCGTTCCACGCAGGAGACTAATAAGCAAGCTGGGTAGCTGAGCAGGTCCAAAGGTGGTAAACTGGATAAGAAATTGGTTAGGGATAGGAGACAGAGGGGGTGGTGGTAATCAGAGTTCACCCAGGGAAGGGAGGGTGACCAGTGGGTTCCTCAGGATCGGTGTTAGACCGTCCCCTTAATGTCTTTATAAGTGACATTTCAGAGGAGCTGGAAGGGATGGTTTGCCTCTTTGTGGATGACACCAAAATCTGCAACAGGGTGGACACTCCACGGGGTGGGGGGGGGGTAGAAAGGATGAGCAGAGTCCTGAGAAAACTAGAGGAGTGATAAAGGGTATGGCAGCTGGGTTTCAATGCGAAAAAGTGCAAAATAATGCACTTAAGTAGCAGAGACCCATGGGTGGAGTGCAAAATGGGTAGAGTGGTACTGGTGAACACCAAGCAGGAAAGAGACCTGGGATTAATCGTATCAGATGACCTAAAAGTGGCCAGGCAGTAAGGAAGGCAAGTGGGATGCTGGGGTGTATAGGGAGGGGTATCACCAGCAGAAAGAGGGTGGTGGTTTGCCTATCTATAGATCGCTGGTGAGACCCCACCTAGAGTATTGTGTCCAATTCTGGAGACCATGTCTCCCGAAAGAGATAGAGTGGAGGTAGTCCAGAGGAGGGCAGTTAAATTTGGTGCAGGGTCTGCATCAAAAGCCTTATGAGGAGAGACTAAAGTAGTGATATTCAGTCCTGATTGGCTCAGGAGCCACACAAGCAGTCAGTGTCAGCCATGGAACCACACCTTACATGTCATGCTACATTTAATATTTTAAATTTAAATATACACCACTGCCTATGTACTATGCGATATTTCTTTAGTCCTTTATTTCTTTTATTTATATCCTATATTGTATTTATTTATAGCTAGGGTTTCCGGTTTTAGGTGTTTATTTTTTGTAAAAAAAGGTGTTTATTTTTGGCATTTTTCTCCCCCTTTCAGAAGTACCAAAGATCTGTTACTTTAGGTGTAATCAATTTCTCGGACAACAAAAATCTTTATAAATCAGTGTTTATTCACTCAAGTTAAAAAATAGATATTACACTTTTTCAAACTGTGTACCATGACTATTGTATGTTAGCACTATATATATATTGCACTATATTAATATTGCATTAGTTTTACAAAATAGTGCACCATAACTGTAGAACTATACATTTATAAATATGTAGATGGTGATGGTGAGCTAGGAGCAGCACAGTATTAAAGCTCTGTTCCACCATACAAGTGAAAGGTGTAATACAAAAAACACACGATCCAGCCACATATCCAGCTCACAGTTGGTCAGCTGGAAGAGTGGGGACACAATGAAATTCGATGTTTTTCGGTTATAACTGATTTCCCGATTTTCACCACGGTGGTGTTTTACCAGTGTTTATCGGTTATAACCTAAAACCGGAAACCATATTTATAGCCTTTCATTTATATCCTGTATTTCTTCAGCCTTTTGGCACTGTTTTTATATAGTGGTGATCATTATTTATTTGGATTTCACCATAAAGGGCACCATAAAGGGCAGAGGACTGTAAGAAACATTATTATGCTTCCCATTTATTGCTGGAACTGCTTGTCATAATCTACCCCCTGCTAAACTCTGCTGCAATGAAAATGATTACCAAAGACCACTCACTATATTTTAAAGCCACAGTTTATGTTAGTTTACGAGCGGTCTATCATCTGCAAGCAGTTTGCTGGATTAATGGTTGCTGTAGTCCCCCCCAGAGTTTAAAACTGCATCAGTTTTGCAGCAGGACAACCACCGCTGGTGATGGCTCTAGTATTTGGCAAAACATGTTGTAATTATTTTAAGTTAATCTTCCAAAGATCCAAAGAGAAACTGACCTGGGCATTGTCACTTTTTTCCCGTTATTGTTTGATACTGTGCAGAGTGTTTACGAGCAGTCGTAGCATGCATGGATACTGACTCATTTGCTTTGCTCACAAGTCCCATTTCCATATGCAGCTCGTGACCAGGGTTTTATATGTTGAAGAACCGCAGGTTATGAGGAGTTAATTAAGTGTCAAAGAGGTGTAAAAGGAACTGCAAATGATACCTCGAAGGGCCGCATGCAGCTCGTGAGCCATCGAGTGAGTACCACTAGACTAAAGGATCTCAATATGTACACCCTGGAACACAGGAAGGAGAGGGGAGATATAGTCATGGCCAAAAATATTGGCGCCCTTGCACTTTTTCAAATAACTCACAATTTCCTCTAAAATAAGTTGAAATTAACGGTACAGTATTTGGTCTCCACAATTCTTTATTTCTCTGTTAATGTTACAGAACCTTGTTTTTGATTCAGAATTTAATATATCCTTTTAAATCAGAAAATGAAAAGAAATGGCATTGACAAAATTCTTGACACCCTAGACTTAATATTTGGTAGCACAGTCTTTGGTCAAAATAACTGCAATCAACCTCTTTATAGCCATGGATGAGCTTCCTGCACTTTCTCTACTGGCAGTTTGGCCCACTCTTCTTGTGCAAACTGCCCCAGTTCTCCAGATTTGAAGGGGCCTTCTCCCAACTGCTGTTTTCAGATCTCCACAGGTTTTCAATGGGATTTAGATCTGGACTCATTGCTGGCCACTTCAGAACAGTCCAGCGTCTTGTCTTGAACCATTCCTGGGTGTTTTTTGAAGTGTGTTTGGGGTCATTGTCCTGCTGGAAGACCCATGACCTTCAGAGACCCAGCTTTCTGATACTGGGTTCAACATTGCACTCCAAAATGGCCTGGTAATCTCCAGATTTCATGATGCCATGCACACGTTCAAGGCACCCAGTGCCAGAGGCAGCACAGTAACCCCAAAACATCACTGAACCCTCCATGTTTGACTGTAGGAAGGTGTTCTTTCTTTGAAGGCTTCATTTTGTTTTCTGTAAACATAGAGATGATGTGCTTTACCAAAAGCTCTAATTTGGTCTCATCTGTCCACAGGACATTCTCCCAGAAGGATTTTGGCTTGTTTAGGTGTGTTTTGGCAAACCCCAGTCGGGCTTTCTTATGTCTCTCTCTCAGCAGTGGGTCCTACTGGGCCTCCTACAATATAAATCCCTTTCATTGAGTTGACGATGGATGGTGCGAGTTGAAGCTGTCATACCTTGTGTTTGAAGGTCAGCTTGAATCTGTTTGACAGTTGATCGAGGTGCTTTCTCCACCATTCGAACAATCCTGCGCTGCAATCTTCGATCAAGTTTTCTCTTGCAGCCATGTCCAGGGAGGTTGGCTACAGTGCCGTGGGCCTTAAACATCCTGATAACATTACGTACGGTGGAAACAGGAATATCAAGGTCTCTGGAGATTGATTTGTAGCCTTGAGATTGTCCATGCTTGGCTACAATCTTCTGTCTGACCTCCTCAGACAATTCTCTGGCTGTCTTTCTTTTCTCTATGCTCATTACGGTACACACAGTGACACAAAACAGGAGAATGAGTCCTTTTCTCTATTCAAACTGGTTGAATGAGTGATTTTTATATTGCAGGCACCTGCAACTCACCACAGGCGAGTTCAGTTCCAAAGTGAAGGAGAATCACCTGCTTGAAATCTGATTATTTCAAACTACTTCTAAAAGGTGCCAATAATTTTGTCCAGGCCATTTAAGGATTTCTGTGTGGAATAAGCTAAGACTTAGTAAATTTTTCTGCTTTTTGTGTTTTATTCCACTGCAAACCAAAGAAATACATATGTGGATACCAAAATATTTTTTAATTTCAACAATTTTCTAGAAGGAATGGTGCATTATTAGAAAAAAACTGCAAGGGTACCAATATTTTTGGCCACGACTGTATGATAGAGACCTTTAAATACCTTAAGGGGGGTAAATAAGGTATAGGAGGAGGGTATTTTTCAGAAGAGAAGGTGCTCAAGACAAGGGGACATGCTGTGAAGCTGGAGGCGGGGTAGATTCAGGAGAGATGTGAGAAAGTATTTCTTCACAGAAAGAATGGTGGATTCCTGGAACAGCGTTCCAGTAGAGGTGGTAGGGGCAAAAACTGTAGTGGGGTTCAAGAATGCATGGTATAAGCACAAAGGAATTACAGTGGAAAGGAAGGGGGGAGGAAGGGAGAAAGAGCTGTAGATCGGGCATGGTCTGATATAATAGTGTAGGTAGGGACTGGATAAGCGGTCCTTTTCTGCTGTCAGATTCTATATTTCTAATTAAACTGCAAAAAGCAGCTTATTGAGGATGCAGTAACACTGCATGACAGTGGACAGAGGGTGTTGTCATATGGCATGTAAAAATGATCTGCTCAGAGCAACGGAACTGGGTGGGGGAAGGAGGGAAACTGAAGAGTAGACAGAAGGCAAGAAGAAATTTGGAGAGAAAAAGTGTAACAAGAGAGGATCAGGCAATGGGTTGGGGGATAGGATGGGTGACTGGAAGAGTAGAATGGGATCTGTGTAGTGGTTTGAGAGAGAGGGAGGAGGAGGAGAGATGACAAGAGAGGGGAAGGCAGCTACAAATATAGTGGAGGCAGTTATCAAGGTTGGGAAAGAGATTTCAGATATAGGGGAGGCTGTCCGAGGACTGGGGAGGCAGTCCCAGAGGCTGTGGACGCAAGTTCCAAAGGTAAGGGACGCAGTTCCAAAAGCAGGGGAGGAGGTTCCAAAGGCTGGGAGGCAGTTCCAAAGGTAGGAGAGGCAGTTTCGAAGGTTGGGGAGGGAGTTCCAAAGGTTGGAGAGGCGGTTTCAGAAGTAGGGGAGGTGATTCCTAAGTTGGGGAGTGGTTCCAATTAAGGTTGGGGAGCTGGTTCCAAAGGCAAGGGAGGTGGACAGAGGTGGACAGAGTGGGTGGTTTGTCTAGCTTAGGTTTTGTAACCAGTGGTTAAAAAGGAGTGAGACTGAGTCCACCAACCCATTGCCACAGCTGTAGTGCTACCGCTTGTGCTACCACTTCTGACGCTAGTGACATGGTTCAGGAATGAGCCTGGGTTGTCGGAGGGCTGGCAGGAGAGGAAAGGTGATTATCTCAGCAGGCACTCACCTTCTTGTAGGAAAGAGAGTTGTAGTCCCTGCTATTACACTGCCATCTGGGTGACCACAGGTAATGCAGCAGGGGATGAGAGGAATGGGCGGTGGTTGGCCAGGTGTCATGCATGGCACACTGCAGTAGCATGCCTATGCTTGATGCTTCTCAAGCACCAGCTGCCATGTGGGAGGGGACCAAACAACAACAAAGAAGCAAGAGAAACTGCTGGCCCTTTGGCGCAGCAGTAGTGTTACACTACACGCCCAGCCAGGTTCTGGAAATGCTCCGAATCTTCAGTATTGGCCGGGAAGGATGTTTGAGCATCTAGCTAATGCTCACCCCCTCAAGGTGGGAGGGCACCTGATCTTTGTTGAGACACTGCCACCTGGGTGACCACAGGTGGCAGTGCAAACTGAAGCCAGTACTCGAGGAGGGGGACGTCGGCGCTATGATGCCCACAGCACGCTTGCATGCTTGTGTCAGAGCCAGGGCCTTCAGATGGCTTAGAGATGGGGACCACATAATGGAAAATCCTCCGACTGTGCAAAATGCCATCACTGTCCATCACTGGCCCTTCACCACTGATCAGGCTCGAACTTCAGATACCGAAAATGAATCTCTATCGGGGGCCAACCTCAGCAGCCCTTACCATAGGGGCATTCATCCTTGGGGGAACACTGGAGTGGGGCAAGTCCTGCAGATGGGGGGTAATGGAGCTGGGCCGGGCAGCTGACTGATGCTGAAGCCGGTCAGGTGTGACGGGGACAAAGTGTACTAAATTTAAAAAATAAATAAATAAAAGAAATAAACAAGGCTCAGGATATCAGGATGACGTGGCACACTGAGACCTTGGCTCCAGAAACTGGCCATCTGCCCTCTACTTTGGAAGTCTCTTTAAAAGAGGGACCAGTTGCACCCTTGACCCTGCCCCAGTCAAGGTAGGCCAGCCTTGGGGGTAAGCTGAGAGGATCAAAGGGGTAGGGTTGTAGACATGCTGGGGTATTGAGCTGGGTAGTAGCCGCCGAAGGGGGCCAACTGGAGGTAGAAGCATAAATAACCAAAAAAAAAAGACTGAGAGTCAGAGTGCATGGAATAGAAGGGGTAGAAGGGGAAGAGGAAGGAGAGGTATGAGGGAAAGGCAGGGACCCAACGTTATGAAAGGAAGGAGGAGCAGTGGGAGAGGTAGTGAGGCTGAAGGGAGTGGAGATCAAGGCTGAAGCACAGAGAACAGTGATGGGGAAGAGCTCGGGCACTGAGGGCGAAACAACAGAAGGAGTAAAAGGGTTCCAACTGGGTTGTGGGGGATTTGGTGGCATCACTGTAAACCACAGCTTAGTAGTCAAACACCAGCAAACTTGGAGGTAGGACGTATTGCGGCATGATGCAACTAGTTTAGTGTGCATGGTGTCAGTGTAGATAAAGAATAATGAATGGACTCACATTCAAGGTTTATGCTTTTTTTATGTTTGCTTGCGCGCATGCGCAAGAAACATTATGTGGCAGCTTAGGAGAGAAGCGGGTTGTGGAGGTGCAGCACTTTGACGTCCAATGCCGGCACTGCATTGTTGGGTTTGACAGTGCTCAACCAATGCAGGCCCAGTGTCCTGATGACACTGGTTCTGCAGAGTGCCACAAACTTGTAACAGTTTCACCGCTGCAATCACGGGCCACCTTGTCATTGTAGCATCAGCCATTCCGCTGCAATGAGGGAATGACCCGTCATTGCAGGGCGGTACTTCCCTTGCCTGGTGTAACATTTTGTCAATGAAGCGGAGGCTGTGCTGCCTCAGAGCCCCATGAAAGCCAACGGGGGTGCCCATTACCCCTGTTGGCATGCCTCCGACCCAGTTTATTTGCCAATGGGGGAGCCCACTCCTCATTGACATAATGCCCCCAGATTTGTTGTGTGTCAAGGGGGGTGCCCAGTCCCCGGCATCATGCCCCGCCCAAACAGTCTTTCTTTGCCAACGCTGGGCCTAATCCCTGCCGGCTTTGGTCCCTCTCCCAAACACATGTGGCACACTGGAGCCCACCCCAGTGTGCAAAAACAAACCTCAAAAACCAAAACCTTCCCACAACGTCTTTTTTTTTTCCCTCCCTGAAACCAAGAAAACAGTCCCTCGCGGTGTCTCGTGCCCTCTCCCCCAAGCAGCAGCCATCTTATGCACACCCTGCCTCCACACAACCCCCCTCACCCCATACTTACCTCTGGAGCCCAATGTGATGATCTTCGGTGGACCGGGAACATGTCTGCACTCTTAAAAGTCGACCGCGAACTGAAGAAATGCCAGTAAGATATATAATGGCATAAATAGGGTTTTTTCAACTTTGGTGCATATCTCGGGCATTTTGGGGAATTTTTGCACCAAATTTTTAACATAGGCTTATTGTGACACCTCCTTATGAATTCAGTCACTGTCATAGCGTTATTCAGTCCTAAAAGGTGATTTTGTGGTCACTGCGCGGAATCACCTTTTGGGACCAGTTAACAAAATGACAGTGCCACTGTTCATGAGGTGGGCTCTCAAAAAGCCTATGTTGCAAATTTGGTGAAATAAATCCCAAAAATGACTGTTTTATGAGCATGCGTTGCACAGTTTCCATGCACGCTCATAACTTCGAAAATTTGTATTATTTTCACTCAAGATTTTCAACGTTGCCATTTTTCCACACCTCCTTATGAACAGTACACCTATCATTTTACACATCCTGGCCAAAATATGTTTTCACACTTCCAGCGCAGAATGGCACAGTCGCTGTGGGAAATCAGTTTTCAAGACAGATTAAGAAAATCAGTGACATTGTTCATGACCAGAGGTCCTAAAATGCCTATGTTGAAAATTTGGTGACGAAAGTTCATAAAATGATTTTGTTACAAGCATGAGTTGTGCAGTTTCAATGCAGCCTTGTAACTTTTCAAATTTGTAATATTTTCACGCCAGATGTTTAACACTGGCATTTTTTCACACCTCCTTATGAACAGTACAGCTGTCATTTTTCACATCCTGGCCGAAATGTGTTTTTGCACTTCCGGCACAGAATAGTGCAGTTGGTGTGGGAAATCAGTGTTTCGGACAGATTAAGAATGAGCAAGTGAGAGAGGCGGAGTGAGCGAACTCAACGTAGCTCTGTTGGAACTGCTGTGGATTTCTTTGTGTGCAGAAAAAGGCGCCATCGCAGGCAGGAGCCCAGTAGAAAAGGGCAGCCTGCAGCGCCGGGAGAAACAGAACGAGCAAGTGAGAGAGGGGGAGTGAGCGAGCTCAATGGATTTTTGTCAGAACTGCTGCTGATTTCTTTGTGGGCAGAAAAAAGGTGTCAATGCAGGCAGGAGCCCAGTATGAAAGGGCAGCCTGCAGGGACAGGAGAAACAGAATGAGCGAGTGAGAGAGAGGAGAAGTGAGCGAGCTCAACAAAGCTCTGTCAGGACTGCTGTGGATTTCTTTGTGGGCTGAAAAAGGTACCAACGCAGGCGGGAGCCCAGTACAAAAGGGCAGCCTGCAGCGCCGGGAGAAATAGAATGAGCGAGTGAGAGGAGGGGGGAGAGAGACCTCAGTGGAGCTCTGTCGGGACTTTAGAGTTGCCAATCTCCCATCCAGGGTTCTGTGTGGTCCTATATTACAGCAGGGTCTCTGGGGTGGAGACAAAGCAATGACTGAATACTTTTAGGATTGCTGTAATAATACAGATTTAGTTCTGTTTATTTCTCTAAATGAGCTGAGTAATACTTTGAGCGCAATAGGATTTCTAACTGGGCTAAGTGAAACTATATGAGGGCTGAGAACAAAAAGTATGGTAGCTGAGGGGTGAAAAATGGACAAGGAGGCTTTAGGATTGCTACAGTAATACAGTATCTAATGGATGAGATTTGAGACTGAATTAACCCGGTCAGCAAGGGGTAGTAGGGGGACTAGTGTGGGAGGAGAACAGGAATTTGAGTAAATAGTGGCCTAACAGTTGTAGTAGGGTACAGAAACCGGGAGTAAGAGCCTGTAACATAAGATGGGGGCCAAAATGGGGCAGGTGCCGCATCTCAATAGGGCGGACATCTTTGGAAGGATGGTGGGGTATACAGGGTATGAGTCCGCCATGATCCTGAACTGGGCTTGGAGAATGGGGAGCTGTATGGTCTGTAGACAACTGGCTGGTTTGAGGGAGGAATTGTGGAGGTTAGGGAGGAGTCTAAGTGGCAGGGCAGATGAATATGGCAGGCATCCTGGCTGGGAGAGGGAAATAGGGGATGGCAAGGGAGAATGGTGGAAGAAAAACTAGGGTCTGAAACCGACCCCAGTATCAGAGGCACTAGCAGAAACGAGAGAAGGGAGGGTGTGCCGAAGGCATGGGGGGCCTCCTGATGGGGGAAGAGACCACAAGGAGTACCAGTGGAGAGAGCAGATGGCTGTGGTAGGGAGGGACCAGGGGGGCATGGAGGGAACAAGTAGGAGGCGGAACCAGTAGGGGGAAGAGATGCAAGAGGGGGTATCAACTAGGAATAGATTCAAGCCTCTGCTATGGGAGAGAGAGAGAGGAAGCAAGAACATACTGAAGGGGGGAGGACAAGTGGGGCATGACAGGGATGGCAACAGGTAGGGGAAGAGATAGCGAGGATGAAAGGGTACAAGAGGGGCTAGTAAGGAAGGAGGGGGTGACTGGAGAAGAGAAAACTATGGGAAGGGGAAGGATGGGAGGAGCATCACTATCGGGGTTGAAGGGAATGGGGGCTGTAAATCGACAACAATGAGGGTAGGAGAGGGGTTGGAAATGAGCAGAGAAGGAGGGGAGGTCGACATGGGAAGCCCAGTAGGAAGTAATCAGGCTGGGAGGGAGTTCAAAGGGGATGGAAGGAATAAGGCAGAGAAAAGGGGTGAGGCGGAAGTAGGGGGTGCAGATACAGAAGTCACAGAGGGTGCAGCTGGTGGGGGTAAGGGGCAGGAAAGAACAAATACTTGGGTGGTGGAAGGGACATTAGAAGGGAAAGGGGGTAAGGGACAGGGGGATACTCACCCTGGGGGATTCTGTACTAAAAGGGGTGAGGTAGGGCGGAAGAGGGGAAAGGCACAGCCGTATTTGGGTTGAAGCTATCCCCTGGTTGACTGCAGGAGGGGCAGGGCAGGCACTGCTCAAGTGTGCAGCGAGTGGGAGGAAGAAGCCTTATTAAGTGTTGCATGTGGGTACAAATGACTTGGCTGGGAGACTGTGGAAGTAGTGAGGGGGAGGTTTGTGGAGTTGGGCAGGCAGTGTGAGGGGGTGGAGGAGTTGGTAGCATTTTCGGAGGTACTCCCGGTACCATGTGCAAGCACGGGGAGAAAAAGTTAGGATTGAGGAGTTCAATGAGTGGCTGAAGGATTGGTGCCACACCAAAAATTGTGGGTTAGTGACTAACTTGGAGGAGGGTCTGGGGGAATAGTGACGTGTACGTGGGGGACAGGCTACACTTGAGCAGGGATGAGAGTATTAAAGGTGCGATTAGAGGGGTATATCTCTACTAAGGTGGATTTAGGCCGGTGGTGCTGAGGGTTGAGGTGCTGGATGCCACACTTCGGGCCACGCCGGCAACCCAGGTTTGCATGCTGAAGAGGGGGGAGTGAGGCAGGTGGTAGCACTACATGCCTTTGACGCCATTGCACGGCCGGCTCTCAGGGAGAAAATGGAGGCGGAAAATAGCGGGGCGATCTCGCTGGCTGGTAGTCGTGCCCTGCACCTCTGGACACAAGAGCGGCGTGCCCCTAGAGTGCAGCCAACCCAGCCCGAAGCGAAAGCAGGTTTGTCTCATGCCTACGACCTGGTCGGGGTGCAGGAGCCAGCGGCGGGAAGTCGCTAGAGCCCGCTCCGCAGAGGAGAAATAGTGACATGATAAAAAAATTAAGGTGGATTTAAACTAGTGGGGGCGGGGGTGGCCAAAAGACTGGGGTTGGTAGAAAAGTCCAGACAGAGGAGCCTAATGAGCTCACCCCCTTAGATATAGGTAAAGGTGGAGGTGTAATAACCCAGGGAGGAGGAGGGAAGAGTGGTTTGAGTGTAATACAGAATACACCACCACCCAGTAAGAATAAGGAGGAGAAAAGGTGCGGACTACCGGGAGGAGGGACACAGGCCAAGGAGAAGAGTGAGGAGAAGGAGGGGTGCGGGTGGAAGGTGGTCTCTGTCAACACAAGAAGCCTGGGGAACAAAACTGCAGAGCTTCAGGTGCTCCTTTCAGAGGGGATGATGGACATTGCTGCAATGACAGAGACTTGGGCCACAGAGTACCATGATAGGGACTTGGCAATCCAGGGATACAGGATATACAGGAGGGACTGGTGGGTTGGAAAGGGGGGTTGCACTCTATGTGAGGGAAGGGATCAAATGCATAAGGGATGAGGGAGAAGAGGAGAGGACAGAGGTGCTTTGGGTGCAGCTCGAAGTGGACTCAAGACAGCCCAGGGCTGGGAGTGGTGTACAGACCACCAGCCCAATCGAGGTACTGGATGGGGGTTGGCAGAGCAGATAAGGAGGAATTGTAGAAGGGAGTGTGTTGTGCACTGGGATTTAACCTGCAGAGGTTGACTGGAACCTTGACCACCAGCATTACCAGGAGCAGGTGCTCTTGATGCGTCCAGGACGGCCTTACAGTGCAATTGGTGAAGTGGGCTTACAAGGCTTGGTAGCACTCTGAACCTAGTACTGGCAAATGGGGAGGCGGTGAGGGAGGTAAGGATGGAGGACCCACTAGCAAGTAGCAACCACCAAACAGTGTGGCTCGTTCTCGCGCTGGGCAGGGAGACAGGAGGCATGGGCACTAAGATGGTGGACTTCAATAGGGTGAACCTTGGGAGGATGTGAGCAATACTGTGAGGGAGACTCCAGGATATAAGACCAGGGAAGGATGCAGAACAAAAGTGGGGAGTCATAAAGACTGGGCTAACAGAGGCCACAGTAGCCTGCACCAGGGCCAGGAGTAACAAGAACAGAGCCAAGAAAGCATTCTGGCTAACAATGAATTGCTGCAAGGGGTGAGGGCAAAGAGGGCTGCATCCCAGAAGTACAGAAGAACAGGGAAAGGAGAGGATAAGGAGGCTTACGGGAGTTGGTCAAGGGAGGTGGCCAGGAGGGTGAAAAAAGCTAAGGCCTCCAGGAAATTAAGGTTAGCACAGGGCATAAAGGGAGGGGTAAAATTACTTTTTTAGGTATGTCAGGGAAAACAGGAAGTGCAAGGAACATATTGTGAGGCTAAAGCGAGGAGGGGATTGGGTGGAAAAGGGGAGGATGTGAAAATTCTAATAAATAGCTTCTGCTCTGTTTTCACTAAGAGAGGATGGCCACTACCAGAATGGGATGGGGGAGGGGGAAAGGGAGGAGGAGGACAGACAAAGTGATCACAGGAGTAGGGTGCTAGAGTTGCTGAGGGCGTAGGGTGGACAGGCACCAGGTCCCGATGGCATCACCCCAGTGTGCTGAGGGGAGATGGTGGAGCTGTTGGCTGAGCATGGAAGATCTGTTCAACACCTCCCTGGAAACAGGTGTGTGCCCAGGACTGGAGGGTGACCCATGTGGTGCCACACAGAGTTGATCAGGAGGAGACGAGGTATCGTCCGGTCAGTCTCACGTCCATGGTGGGTAAGCTTATGGGCGATTCTGAAGGAGGCTGGTGGCATTCTAGAGTGGCAGCACTCCAAGATGGCTGACAACTCTGAGGTTTGTCTCAGGGGAGTCTTGTCAAACCAACAACAGAGTATTGTATTTCTGAGTGACAATGGAGTTGGACAAGGGACCATGCGGTACATGTCCTGTCGTCTTGAACTAGTAAGGCCTTTGATACAATGCCTCAAGCAGGAGATGGGGGAGCCGATGGCAGTGGGGCTGGGAAAAAAGCTGACTAAATAAGAATGAGAACTGGTTACAGGGAGAGGCAGAGGGTGCATGAGGTTGGGGGCTCTTTGCACAGAGCAGTGACAAGCAGGGTGCCGCAGGGGTCACTGCTGGGCCCGATGCTATTTGGGATCTTTATCTCTGATATAGCACATGGACTTGGGAGCAGGGTTAGTCTGTTCACAGATGATAACAAATTGGGGGCAGTGGTGGACAAAGTGAACAGATGGGAAAAACTTCAGGGGGACCTAACCAAACTAGAGACATGGTCAGTGGAGTGGCAGCTAGGATCCAATGCAAAGAAGTTTAAGGTGATGTACTTCAGAGCTAAGAACCAGAAGAGGGACTACTAGTTGGAGGGGGGGAGGTTGGGGAACACAGAGGAGGAGGAGGAGAAGGACCTAGGGTGCTGGTAACTGGAAGCATGAACAACTCAGCCCAGTGCAGGAGAGCAGCAGCAAAGGCAAACAGGATGCTGGGCTGCATCATAAGGGGGTTCTCATCCAGACACAGGGATCAGATCCTACCTCTACAGATCTTTGGTCAGACCGCTTCTGAGTACCGTGTGCAATACTGGAGGCCATACCTGAGGAGAGATATAAAGTTACTGGAGGGTGCAAGGAGGCAACAGAAATGTTAAAGGGATGGAAGGAAGGAATATAAAGTTAGGCTGAAGGAGCTGAACATGTACACACTGGAGGAGAGGAGGGATGGGGGGATATGGTTGAAGCATATAAATACCTGAGGGGATAAATAAACCTAGCACCGAGAGGGTGTTTAAACTGAGGAGTGGAAGAGAGACAAGGGGGCATGGACTAAGGCTGGAAGGTGGACATTTCAAGAAGGAAATGAGGAGGCACTACTTCATGGAGAGGGTGGTGTCTAGTTGGAATGCGCTGCCAGGGATGGTAACATGTAGGACAGTCAATAGCTTTAAGAAGGAGTGGGATAAAGCAAGACTCAGGGGGCACAGGCTGGGACAAGCGGGGGAGGAACTGAGGGGGAGGAAGCTGGGGCAGCTGCAATCTAGGGTGCTAGCTGCACTCTTGGGCAGACTTAGATAGACTGATTGGTCTGATCTGCTGGCAGATTCGTATGTTTGTATGTATGTCCGGTATGTAAAATCACAGTGACTCTGTTCATGAGCAAAGTTCCTAAAATGCCTATGTTGATAATTTAGTGACAAATGTCCATAAAATGGCTGTGTTACAAGCATGCATTGTGCAGTTTCCACGCACCCTTGTAACTTCATAAATTTGTAGTATTTCCACTCCAGATTTTCAACATTGGCATTTTTTCACACATCCTTATGAACAGTACAGCGGTCAGTTTTCACATCCTGCCCAAAATATGCGTTTAAACATCTGGCGCAGAATAGCACGGTTGCTGTGGGAAATCAATGTTCGGGACGGATTAAGAAAATCATAGTGACAGTGTTCATGAGCAGAGGTTACATAATACCTATGCTGAAAATTTGGTGAAATAATTCCTCTAAATGACTGTGTTACGCGCATGCGTTTCGCAGTTTCCACATATGCTCGGAAGTTCAAGCATTTTTAATCTTTTCACTACAGATTTTCAACATTGCCATCCCTTCACACCTCCCTATGAATGGTACAATTGTCATTCTTCGCATCCTGCCTGATCTGTGTTTTCATACATCTGGCGCATAATGGCACGGTTGCTGTGGGAACTCAAATTTTGGGACACATTGACAAAATCATAGTGCCACTGTTCATAAGAGGTCCCAAATGCTTTCATGAGGTGGGGTCACAAAAAGGCCATGCTGAAAATTTATGGTGCAAATACCAAAAAAACGCCCAGGGCATTAGGGTTTCTAACCATAACGTCCCACCCTGTACAGACTGACAGGCATCAGGGGTGTGCCTTTGGATTGCCAACAGCAATGCTCATGCCATTCCACCCCCCACCCTGCAGCCAGTGTCGGGCATCAAAGTGTGCCTTGGCCTCTTCGGCCCCAGAGTTCACCCCATTCTCCTATATTGCACCCATTTCAGTGTAATCCCCCTACAAATGGAAGTTCCCAAAAAGTATTCCTTGAGCTTGCCTAAATGCTTACTGCCAGGCTGGTGTCCTGCATTTTAGCAGTTTAAATGTGATTACCAGAGCCTCTATAGCCTCTGTGTACTGTCTCTTTAAGAGCTGCCTGATTGCAGCCTAAGTAATCTGAGAGGGAGCTGTGTTGAAAGATGTAACTATTTGCTGAAAATCATTTAGAGTGATAATGCTAATGTAGTTTGTCTAACCTACTTCTTTGTAGCAAAGACTGTTTTATTTTGTTTCCACTGTCTTGGTCCTGGACCGCAAATTGGACCAATCAGTTCTGGTGGGACCTAAAATGTAGCCGGACTACAGGAGCTGTCTGAAGTCAAAATCTGTAGGAATTGTAGTTTTGAACTTTTTGTGCCTTTTTTGCAACTGAAGGGGGAGCTCTTGCTTTAACTGACAACCAAGTCAGCCAACTGAATCTTTTGGATCTTGGGGAAGTCCCAGGCTGCTGGCAGTTTTCAGTTAGATCTAAGTTGGAAGCTGAACAAGAAAGAGTTGAAGTAATTTTGAGCAGCAATCCTGAGTGAATTTGCATGGAAGAAATGGGAGAACTGTGAAAAGGCTGAGTTTTTGGCTTGCATGTCTGCCTTCTGCTCCTGAGAGGGAGAGAAGAGAATTATTTTGGACTAAATCCAAGTTTGTGTGACTAAAGTAAGCTACTGAAGTTGGCCAGTCTCAACCTGAATAAGACTGAAGATTTTGCTGAATGCGATCGACCTGTCAGGAGTTCCAGCTACCCCTAAGCTCCTGGTGTGTGCAGAGACTTTGCGATTGTGACAGGGGAGTGCTTTGCCTGGTACAGTAGAATTCCCGTACATGTAAATGTGCTATGAGCTGCTAGTGGGTTGTGAGTTAGTTCCCCACTGTGTGAACTGTGTTCTGCTTGCTGGAAGCTGTATCTAGCCCAAAACGGACTGCATCCGAATTTGTCTCCATGCGGTCTGGGCCTTGACAGACTAGCCCAGCAAGACTACCCACTGCACAGAGAAACCATCGACGAGAGACCTGCCTGGGGATCAGCCCCCTGCTCCATGCTTGAACAGGAATGACGCCTCTGCGACTCGTGTGGGCCCTGCTTCTCCTGGCATTCCAGATCAACCACCTGCAGTCTCGATTTTTGTCCAGCCTGTGTCCAGTCTTGGGTATCATAAGTAACTACCAGGGTAGCTCCCTGCAACAAAAGCTTAATCTGAGTGTGTCATCTGATTGTCTTGTTGTTTCGTTTCCTTTACTAACTGAGTCCTCTGGCTCTGGATTACAAATATTGTGTACTGTGCATGTTATGTTTTCCATCACAGGGCCCCAACCAGCTGCAACCCTGGGCAACAGTCCTGGCTAGCCCATCTCTTCTCCACCTGGGTACCCAGAGGTGTGACTGTGTGGGGGGACTCAAAATGTATGCATAACTGCTTGATTGATATAACCTTTAAGCTAATTAACCTGATTTTGCCCCTTCCTTGTTCAAGTCCCCTGAAAAAATCAATTCTAACTTTTTCTGCATGTAATCTGACTGTGGTTCCAGTTTGTGCTCAAAGTACTGTACTGTTGCTATATGCTGTGCATAACCTTGTTTTACAGGGGGTCCTGTGGATTGAGCCAGAGGAACCAGCCCTGGTGGTAAGTGCAAACAGTGTGGGTACTTGTGTGGTGTACCAGAGGTATAGTGAAAGTGATTATTGTACAGTGTTCAGGCCACTAGAGGGGAAAGAGTGGGGTTACAGTGTCTTGGAGGGCTGTGCCCAGGTTAGCTTGACCACTACCAACCCTGACCTCCAGGTGGAGGTAACCATTTCAAAACTCAGGCCCCTTAACCTGCTACTAGCCAAGCAGGCAGGGGCAGTAGCCCTTGGGATAGTGCCACCTAGGGGTTACATCAGCATATGTTCTTATGGAGTGGGGTGACTATAAAGCCAAACATCCCAAGGCACACCTCAACACCTGTCGGTGCCTGCAGGATAGGGTGAGGTGAAATGGCATGAACGTTATGGGCAACGACCCAAACCCATACCCCAATGCCTGTCCGTCTCTACAGGGTGGAGGTGGGATTGGCGTGAAGTTCAGTACTTCACTGCCATTCCTACTCTGCATCTGTCTAACTCCTGCATTTCCAGTGCTAATACCAGCAAGCAAACATTCGGCATTGACAAATGCTTGTTTTTATTTGCAAAGCTTCCATGCTGGCCACTTCCCTATCTGCTCCTGGCAACCACCCAGACCCTTCTGTCCAATCCACAGTCCCCAGCTTTCAAACCCTTTGCTTACCCCCCCCCCCAAGATGGGGCCAGGAGGGGGAGTGTTCCCCACTGGAAGCTTCATGTGTGCTGGGTGATACCATAGGATAGATGGGGCTCAAGTGTACTGAGTGTCATTAATTTGACATCGGAGAGTTTTCTCCCATTAATCACATGCCCAGGGACTGCTCGCACACAAGGGCTACATGCTGAGCCACAAGCATGCTTTCCCTTGCTGCTCGATGCAGCTACTCTGCCTGTGGACTCCCAGGTGGCTATGTTCACTCAGAGCTAGGCAGCCTCCCACCCAGGAGAGCGAGACGATTTGCTGGAACACTTGATTCTCCCCTCGGCTGACCATCTGATGGCACGGGCACATACCTGAACCCAGGTCCTTGGCACCGCTGAGTTTTGCTGATGCCAGCTGTGATTTTTGTTTACTGGTGCATGGATCCCCTCTGTTAATGACAGGAAAAGGAACAGGATGACTTCCTGATTCTTTCTAATAATCTACAACTGTCAGACATGGTGATGGGAGCAGTGACTCTTTTAAGAGCCATGTCAGTGGCTCAGCAGGTTGCACAGTCGCCTCTGAGGCCAGAAGATCAGATGGCTGTGGATTCTAGCCCCACACCTGGCACTTGGGTTAAATTCCAATACTGACACTGTTGTGCAGCATGAGGGGGGTGCTGCACTCCTGAGGTGCCATCTTTCAGATGAGACATTAAACCGAGGTCCCACCTTCTTGTTCTGGTGGTTGTTCAGGTGGACGTTAAAGATCCCATGGCACTTTTCAAAAAGAGTAAGAGAATTTTCCGGTGTTGTGGCCAAATTTCCTCCATTCACTAAAAATGCCACCAACAGCTTAATCTGGTTAATTTTCAGTTGGTTACCATCTGTACCCCCCCCCCGGACACCCCTGAAAAGGGGACCTCTAGTCTACCGGGTCAACAAAATTCAATAAGTAAATAAATACCAGCAGGGTATTGGCCCAGTTGTGCTGCATTCACCACATCATGCTGGAACCTAGGAGTTGGAGGTTTGATTCCCAGACCTGACTCCCAACCCTGGGACTAGGAATCTCCAAACATATTGCAAAGGTGCCTAGCTCGCAGGGGAGGCAGATGCAGTAAGAGTGCCTCCCAGCTGCTAGCTTAAGCAGCACGATGGGCGATGTACAAACATCAGCATGTCATCTTTCATCACCGCAGGGAGCAGTGCTACAAAGACGCCATAAAAGAGGGAGGAGGATATCACACAGGGGACAACAAGCTCTTTTTGCTTTTAAATAAATTAAAACATTTACATAAAACAAATCATGATTGGTACACATGGTGGCACAAGGCATTCCCCTAGTCCCCTGCCCTGGCACTGAATCCTGGTTCTGTGGCTATTTTTCCCAAACAGGGCCCCACTGAGAGGAAGCAAGAAAGGCCTTCAGGATACAAGTAGATTAAGGGAGGGCATTTCATTTCTATAGTTGGTTATTCTGCTGTACACCCTAATTGTCCCAACCAATGTCTTTGAAAGATGAAGACCCCCCACCCCCACTCTGATATTCACGTACCAACTTATCCTGTGGCTCTGGACCAGAGAGTACCAGAGATCATCATTCTAGCAGCTGAGCTTTTCCGCCTGTTTTCTCATTCCCTCCTCGTCCCCCAACACTCACGTGCTGCAAGCTACACCTGAATCCATAGCCCTCCATGTGAAGGCTGCAGGCATCCCCAAGCCTTCTTGGCTTACCACGAGTGAGCACTGTGAGAGCAGTGAGAGGGCGCCTCTATTTCCTTGCTGTTGACTTCATCCTTACTACAGACTACCAGATAAGCAGAAACGCAGGCTTGCTTCCACATGCAGCTGGGTTACCCACACTGACGCACAACATTCTGATGCCGTGCCAAGGAGGACGAGGGCAATTCTTAGTGAGATGGCGAACAAACATGATGTGACAGGCTCGATGGAGTCATTATTTTTTGCTTTCAGTTGCTTTCCTTTTTATTGTAAGCAACATACAGCAGGTTGGATGCATGCTAAGTCTCATTTACACGGATGTCAGCTGCATTATTAATGTCTCACTTGCTGCTCAGAGGCGCCGTGGAGTGTTGCCGAGCTGTGACCTCCCATGCAGCAGCTGCAAGAGGTTGGTGTGAATGAGTGTTACTAGCTCCAGATGTCTCCTCCCTCCCTCCACTCACTAAAGGTCAACTTGGGAAAGAAGCCTACTATCAATATCTAGGAGCTTAGGGCATTATTGTGGCTTCAATTCTCAAGCTCTAAAGAAGGTATTGGGAATCAAACTCTCAGCCCCTCAGAGCAGAGACCAGCTTTCAGTACGGCCTTTCGGCACCATACAATTCTGCTTAAAGTTGAACCAGCATAACATTTTGTGGTGATTTGCATATGCAGCCCATGATGCTTTGCATTGTGGGGGCATGTGTGATTTTGTATTTTCTTGAAACTTGGCTTCCCAGCCAAATGCCCTTTGGGGTAACCCTTGCCTCAGTGTTTGCGCACAGAGGTTCTTTGTCTCTTATGCTACTGTAGCATCTCTGTTCTCACTATCATAGGCTTATCAGGTCGCTTGTCTGTGTGCGTTTTAAAGAAATACTTCCAGCATTCCCAGGCCTTAAAGGACCTTGTGATAATGGCAGTGATCTGAATTCTCAGTAACAGAAAATTTCTTATTACTGGAGGTAGTTTGCTCTAGTAGGTAAAGCACAGTCTTGAGAACTGGAAATAATTTGGAAGTGAGAAAAGAAATACATACCCTAGCTAGGATTCAAACACAGGCCTGCTTGGAATACTGTTCTGCTACACTACCTTCTGTGCTATCAGAACAGCTAGTAACATGGTGATCCCACAGGCCCTCATCTTTTTTTTAGTGCATACCCTGGAGTCAGGCAAATTAGAATTACAATTTTTATAGCAGTGTGGTGTACAAATATTTGAAATAAAATTTATAAGTGAGAAAGAAATAAGTGCCCTAGGTGGGATTTGATCCCAGGTTTGGTAGCGCAGCTGGTAGTGCAGCAGAATGGTATTTTGACCAGACCTGGGTTAAAATCCAGCTTGGATATTTATTTTCTTTCTCACTTCTAAACTGTATTCAGTTATATTCACACTGCACTCCTTGTAAATAAAAATGTAATTCAAAGTTGTGTGACTCCAGGGTGTACATTGAGAAATATGTGCCTTTTGGATCCAGAGGTTTCCAGTGTTCCTGGTAGCATGGCCGGTAGTACATTGGAGCAGTATTCTGAGTAGGCACGTGTTAAAATCCCTCCAAAATTGTGTTTCAAATATATGCGTGCCACTCTCCTTGTGAATAAGAAGGAGACCAGGTTTAAATCTTACCATGGACACTTACTGTATGACCCAGAACAAGTCACTTAATCTCCCGGTGCTGCAGCCCAACCCAGCTGTAAAAATAGATAAAAGCAGAACCCTACAGACCTCCCAGTGGCCCAGTGTGCTTCTGTGCCAACAGCCTGGGTTCAAAAGCAGACTCTGGGGATCCAGGATCTAGTGCAGCCAGGGTTGAGTACTACCCAGTGCAGATGGCCAGGACTATCACAGCTGCCCCTTGTGGTTGGTTGGGGAGCTTGCTCCCTCAAAAGGAGTGGCACTTGGGCCCAGCAGGCACTGTGATGCGCAAGATCAGTACTGGCTATGCCCCATGTCAGGGAAGGTGGGGGGGGGGAAAGCAGGGCATAGAAACCACACCCCTGCCATTGAGATGATTGCCAGCAGCTGCCTCAGACCCTGCACCATGTGTCCCCCACTAACAAAGAAGTGGTGGGCAGCAGAAGTTGGGGAGGTCCCAAAACGGGTATTCTCTCAGACCTAAGGACTGGGTGGACAGCAACGGAAAATGCTTCATTTTCTTGCACCAACCCCCAACAAGTTAATGAAAATACTCTTGTGCACGTGCACACACACACACACACACACACACACACACACAGTTACTCACACTCATACTACTGGATAGGTATTTATGTAATAAATGTCTTCACCTAACAACAGTCTTCCAGAACAAGGACTAGCAGCTGTACGCATTGTGTGTAGACTGGATATTCATGCCAGCTTCAGGGTTTATGCAGGCTTCCTGTCTCATACCAGAACTGCAGCCAGTTTACTTGACTAGGTTTTCTTGTCCTGGGAGGTGATGTAGTCTAGCAGTTGAATGCACCAGAACAGCTTAGAATCAAAGTACCAGTGGCACTGAGAAGTATCAAGCTGCCCTAAGCAAAAGCAGAACCCCACCGGAAGGATCTCAGAAATCTCAGCTAGGCTATCCCATGTACTGTTAATACGTTGTTTGTAAAGCACTTTGGGACACAGTGTATGAGCAGTACTACATAAATGTAAATGCTACGCTGCTGTTCAGTGTTTAGTCCAGGCACTAGCAGTAGTTCATCAAAGTACCAGTGACACCAACATGTGCCAAAGCTCAAATGGCTAGAGGTGTACTATTTATAAAACAAGCGTTGGCTGCAGCAAACAAAAGCTTATTTTTTTGTGGAGCTGTTTATAACTATGTGGTATGTGTCTGGTCCAAGAACCGATCTCTTGTTTGTAATTGTAAGGTAAATGTCTGCCCAGTCTTTACCAGAATCTATTCTTATTTTCTCCTACTAAGATGTGGAGTGCCAAAGTAATGTACTCTGACCTCCACAGGGTCGGGAAATGAGCTGTTGCATTTTGTACTAATTGCAAGGCTTGGATCTGGCCACATGGCAGGCCCTTGTAGAGCTCACAACAGTACTTGAGGCACTACACAACAAAGACCTGCGTCAGTGTTGCAGTATATTCAAGGACGGGGTGCAAACCTGTTGTAAACATCAACCCATACCCATAGGTTCAAGAGTTAAACTTTCATGAAGGGATACAGAACTCCAACACGTGAGCCATTTCTGACATGAGTGGAATCTCATATCAGACAGGTAGCTTTCATCCCTTTAGCCAGCTGGGAGCACAAAACTAGACTCAAAACACTTATATTTGTAGTGAGCAGATACAGGTAAACTAATTGAACTGAGAAGGGAGGAGAAGCACTATTTCTCATTTGCGTGGCTTTTGTAAACACACATACAATGAAATGCCCCAAACCAAGCACAAAGCATTATGGGTGCACACATCCGGGTTTGGGGAGTCTCGACCTTTCTTTTATCTACTGAAATTCACAAGAATAAGATGCAGACTACCCAAGTGAGGAAGCAGGCTTTAGCATTCCGCATCACCTGCAGGCGTTTTATCTGGCTGAGTGCACTACGCTACTTCAGACAACATAGGGCTGCAAGACTGTTTTCACTTCCTTAGCTTCAAGAAAGGGGTGGAATCTGGCAATAGTTAAAGCAGCCTGCAACGATGGCCGACACCTGGATTTTTAGGGTCAGCCTTTGTGAAGCAGGCCTCCTAAATTTCTGAAAACTCCTTTTTACCACAAGCAACTACTGAGGCTTCAGCTCACTGGGAGCTTAGTAGCACATACATTGGAACCATTTTTCATTGTCATACTAAGTGGAAATAGGAAAAGCAATTTACAGTAAATGCTGATAAGAAAGAAGAGCAATAATTAGAATGTATACAGTACATGACACAAGAAGGCAATGCCTATGTGTAAAAGTTTATTTACCAATAGATTTCTCTACCCTAAGAAGCTTGTTTTTTTGTAGAACCTGGCTGCTACACCTGATGAAGGGCTCTGTGTAGCCTGAAAACTTGTGTTTTGTAAATCTCTTGATCCAATAAAAGGTATCAAATCACCCACTTTGTTCATCTTTTTGTATACGGCTAAAAACAGTTCTCTGGTAGGATACAGGAATTCGGTGCGTTTCAAACAAACTAAGGGTGCTTTAGATAAGGGCTGCTTACCTTCTAGTACTTGCCAACAGAAAGATCATGCACTTCAGGATACTGTGAAATACCAGGACACTCTTGTAGCCATCAATGTTTTATTCCAAGAAGTAATGCAAATCCAAGCCTGGAAGTAGACAAGTTCCCCAGTGCTTCGGCCAAACACTATGGCCTTCGTCAGGGAGTGTCAGCTATAAGAGTGTCCTGGTATTTCATAGTGTCCCGGAGTGCTTGTACAAGCAGTACAAACAGTTCTGTATAAGAAGGCAGATACTTTCCAGTTTGTACACTTTCCTTAAGCACACATGAAATCAAAACATCAGATCCAACAAAAAGCATGATGGGTATAAAAATCTGTGTGTGTGTGTGTGTGTGTGTGTCGGGGTAGGGGGGTGTAAGATGATTAGGAAATGTCTCCACTTTTTTTTCTACTAAAGTCCAAAAGAATAAGATGCAGAGTACCAGTATGAAGAGACGTCTGCAGCATTCTGTACCAGCTAAGGAATTTCCTCTAGCTGAGTGCATTATATACTACTTGAGACAACCAAGGGCTGCACCACTACTTTCATATCTTCAGAGTCCGGGTCACCCCTGAAAATGGGACCTTCATGGCTCAGTGGGCCTACCCAGTTATCACAATTGAAGAAGGGAAGGGAGGGAAGGGGGGAGGAAAGGAGGAAAGGGAGGGAGGAAAGGAGGAAGGAAGGAAGAAAGGAGGGAGGGAAGGAGGGAAGGAAGGAAGGAAAGGAGGGGAGGGAGGGAGAGAGGAAGGGAGCAAGGAAGGAAGGACTGCACAGTCAACACCTGGAATTCCAGGGTCAGACATTCATGGAAAACTACTTCCAAACTGGTGAAGCTCCTTTTTCTGTTGTGCAAGTAAACACGTTGGCAGCATGCCAGCGCTGTAGGGTTTTTACAGGTTTGGTCCGGCTGAGGCCAGTTCAGTTGAGTATTGGGGAGGCTGGCCCATGAGCACTGTAGTAGAAACAGACTGGTAATAACGCTAGTAAGCTTGCTGATGGGCAGAAACTTCTTACATATGAAAGGAGGAAGCTGTTCCTATCATAAAACATTTTCAATCATGTGCATACCAGCTGGGCGTGATCAGCACTAAACCTGCATCCCACTGCCAGTTCTGCCACCTTATTCTGTCCCCCCCAAACCGATCAACCTTTTACTGCATCACTGATAGCAGCTGCTTACTTAACCCTGCCGCCGTTATCTTCCTCACCCAACCTACACTTTTAACATGACCAGCAGTAGGTGCCTAGCCCTACTGCTGGTATCTCCACTCCGGCCTCACTCTGTATTTGCCCCCCTCCCCACAGAACAATATCACCAGCAGCAAGTGCACAAACCCACTGCTGCTATACGCCTCCCACCAAGCCCACCATTTGTTCCCTCAACAAGTCTTTAAATTTGATCATCAGTGGGTGTCAACCCTTCTGCCGTATCCCTCCACATGTCCTGTTGTTTGTTTGCCCCTCCTCGCACAGTCCAAATATCACCGGAAGCAGGTGCCCAACTCCACTGCTGGTATCTCCCCTATTGACCCCCCAAACCTTGCTGCTGGTATCCCTCCATCTGCCTAACCCATTGTTTGTTTTCCCCTCCCCCCACATAGTCCGGATATCACCAGTAGCGGGTGCCTGACCCTATTGCCGGTATCACTCTTCCTGCCCCTCCAGCAAGCTTTTAAATGTAATTGGCAAGGGGTACCAGCCCTGTTGCCCTGTTGCCAGTATTTCCCCTAACGCCCAACCGGTAATTTTTCTTCCCCCACACACACAGGCCGACACCAGGGTGCCCCACCCCTGTTGATGGCTACCTCCCCAAAGATGATGTAACACTGTGGTGCTGCCTACCCCCAGTGTCACCAAACAACCAAGTATTGAACCTGTAAAGAAGAAAGCAGTCCCTCGTCATCTTGTCCCACATCTTCTTTTCCCCCTGATTCTCCTTTCCCCATCACCCTCCACCCAACCCACCTCTCAGCACCCACCTCCCCAGCACCCCTCATTTACCTATCTGGTCCTGCTCTGAGGACGACTAGCACATCTTGCTGCTTCCAACACTGACTAGGAACTGAAGGAAAACAAGGGAAATTCAGTTAATGTCTTTTTAATGAGCTTTGAAGTTTTACTCATAACTTTGCATTTTTTTATATTTTTGCATCAAATTTTTAACATAGCCTTTTTAGGACCCCACCTCATGAACACAATTGGTGAGATTTTTTAAATCTCCCCAAAACATGTTTTCATAGTCGCTCCGCAAATCACCTTTCGGGGGGATATAAAAAATTCCACCTGTCTTGTTCATAAGGCAGGGTCATAAAAAGACTATGTTAAATATCTGGGATCAAATGTCAAAAAACAAAGACGGTTTGAAGAAATGTTGCACTTGCTCAACTTTGACTAATAACTTTGTGATTTTTTCAGATTTTGGCCCCCGAGTTTCAACATACCCTCCTGTTACCTCACTTCATGAACATGACAGGTGTAATTTTTCAAATCAAACATGTTATCACAGTCACTCTATGAAATCAGCGTTTGGGTGGGATTTAAAATAAATTCCCATCCTGATTATAAGGTAAGGTCATAAAAAGACAATGTTGAAAATTTGGGGTCAAAATGTCAAAAAATAACGAAGTTATGAGGAAACATTGAATTCTCTAAATGTTTACTCAAAACTCTGTGATTTGTGCAGATTTTGGCTGCAAATGTGCAACCTAGTCCTTTTGTTACCTCACCTGAGGAACATGACTGGAGTAATTTTATAAATCCCCTCCAAAACGTGTTTGCAGTCTCACTGTGAAATCACCTTAAGGATGGGATTTAAAAAAAAAAACCCTTCCTGGATTATAAGGTTGGTCATAAATGAACTATATTGAACATCTGGGGGTCAAAATGTCAAAAGAAACAACCAAGTGATGGGAAAAACATTGAATTGTTCCAACCTTTTCTCATACCTTTATTATGTTTTGCACATTTTGCCCCCATGTTTTCAACAGAGCTTTTGTGGTACCCCAGTTTATGAACATGATAGATAACATTTTCCAAATCCCCTCCAACGCATGTTTCGCAGTTGCTCCGCCAGATCATCTTTTGAATGGGATTCTAGAAATTCCACCTGTCTTGATCATAACATGGGGTCATAAAACTTTTTTTTATTAAGTATTTTTATTGAAAGAAAATTATAAAACAACATTAACAGGTATAAGCATAAACACGTATGTACTGGTAGCAACAATTTACAGAAAGGAAAAGGAAATGGAACATTGTACTCAGCCATACAGCTCTGAAACATATAGAGGTGTCTACATAGACAGTACACATCTAAACTGTGAAGATATATGCAAAACAAAGCCACTATACAGGTTACTTTCAAGTGGTAAAGAGTTACCTTGATTAGTATTCGGAACATATGGCCGGGTATCCCATTGATCAACTAGGATGGAAGGGATGGTGGGGGGGCATGGACAGATATCAGGGGTCACCTCATATAGCCTCCAAGTCACTTCCCACTGAGGCAGGTGCAAACAGAGGGCCTGGGCTTTCTCATGGAGGGAAATAATCTCCTTCCAAATTCGTCACCAGAGGCCTCCATATTTTAATTTTTGTTTACCGGGTTGGTGCACTAGCCAACAAAACTATTTTTGAAAATACAAAATCACACATGCCCCCACAATGCAAAGCATCATGGGCTGCATATGCAAATCACCACAGAATGTTATGCTGGTCCAACTTTAAGCAGAATTGCATGGTGCCAAAAGGCCTCTCACACAGTTTGCAAAGGGTGCTAACAGAAGACATAGACACGTGTATCGTCCAACCAGGACTCATCAGTATGCCTCGTCTGTTTGACACCCCAGTGGAATGGACCAGCTACCCCTAAGGCAGTGTGCCTGGGATATATTGTGGTGAACCCATTAAAATAAAAAACTATTTAAAAGACAAAGAACCTCTGTGTGTAAACACTGAGGCAAGGGTTACCCCAAAGGGCATTTGGCTGGGAAGCCAAGTTTCAAGAAAATACAAAATCACACATGCCCCCACAATGCAAAGCATCATGGGCTGCATATGCCACGTGTCTATGTCTTCTGTTAGCACCCTTTGCAAACTGTGTGAGAGGCCTTTCGGCACCATGCAATTCTGCTTAAAGTTGGACCAGCATAACATTCTGTGGTGATTTGCATATGCAGCCCATGATGCTTTGCATTGTGGGGGCATGTGTGATTTTGTATTTTCTTGAAACTTGGCTTCCCAGCCAAATGCCCTTTGGGGTAACCCTTGCCTCAGTGTTTACGCACAGAGGTTCTTTGTCTTTTAAACTATTTTTGGGCACATATGCGTAGAAAGGAATCATATGCCCCATTAGCTGTCAATTGTACCTTCTCTAAAGTCATACATTGTTTTAGGCCCAGGTATTTACCCATTGTTGGATTGTGGGAGTGTTGGGAGACATCTAAGACTGGACAATATTTTTTTTGCAGTCACCAAAACAAGGGACCATAAGGGTTCCATCGACCTGCCCTGTGGGTGAATTGGATCATCCCCCAACAGAAGTTTCAGGGGTGATTTAGAGGGTGTAGTTCAAGGGGTGATTTAGAGAGTGTATACCTCAAGACCCTGCTCATTGTTCTATGAACCTCATGCCAAAACCTTGAGATCCTGGGGCACGTTAAAGTCAAATGTGGAAAGTCTCCGTCATCAGAGGCACACTTGGGGCACCCGCAGGAGTTCTCCGGGTAGATATCATGTAACCATTTAGGAGTGATATAAGCTCAGTACATGAAATTTAAATGCACCTGTTGCAATTTATTACTGTGAGAGCACGTGCAAAAATGCTTAATAGCTAGCTTCCAAGTTGCCTGGCTTATGCTAATTGCTAAGTCATGTTCCCATTTAGCTTTAATGGCTGTGACTGCTGAGTCATCCTTCCCCTGTAAAGTTTGGTAGTATGTCATTAATGGTTTACTATAGGGCTGGGGCCTGTATAATTCCTCCTTCAGGGGAGAGGGTGGAGCCCAACCACAGGAAGAATCCAGTGAGTCACCCAAACAGTGTCGAACTGTGAGTTAGACAGAGAAGTCCTCCAGCTTGAGGTGCCTATGTAATTTGTCGTAGTGTGGAACAGTCATACAGCCCTCCTCCGTTATATAGTTGGTGCACTGAGTGGAGACCCAGATGACGTCAACGGAGCAACCTTTGGTGTAAATGCACTGAGCAGGATCATTTCCGCCTCGCTGCAGTTATTAAATCTGTGTATGGGAATGGGGAAGGTTGATGGTTAATGAGCCTATGAGTGGCCAGCCACACCCTTAGGATGGTAGCTGTGAAAGGATAAAAAAGACTGTGTTGAACATTTGGGGTCAAATTGTGAAAGAACAACCAATTTGTGAAGAAATGTTGAATTTCTTCAACGTTTATTCATAATTTGAATGCTGCAGATTTTGGTTTCTAATTTTCAACATATCCCTTGTGTTACCCAACCTCCCCATAAACATAACAGGTGTAATTTTTCAAATCCCCTCTGAAACACGTTTTCTGCAAATAATCCTTTAGATGGGATTTGAAAACCCACACGTCTTGATCATAATGTGAAATCAGAAAAAAAGACTATGTTGGAAATCTGGGGTCGAAATGCTGGAGCCTACTGAAAGTTAGATATTGCCTCTCAGCTGGCCTACCCTAGGTAAAGACATGTAAAAATGAGTGAAAGCTGCCCCTGAAAACAAGAAATTGCATTTCTTCACTGTACTTTCCTGGGTAAATGCAGTGTAACCCATTGAAAATGATATATTATATCTCAGCTGGCCAATCGCTGGGAAAATGCATTTTAAAAGTGGATAAAAGCAGGACCCCAAGCCAGCCAGGTAGAGTTACTGCTGCTGCTTGCTATGCTGGTGGCATGCATTTGGGAACAAGCATAGACCATCAGGCTGGCCAGGGGAGGAAGGGTCCCATGACCTGCTGTTCTTCTTCGGGATGGGGAAGACACTGTTACTGGTCAGCAACCCAGTACGGAGCACCAGGAAGGGAGGGATTGTCATTGAATGCCTGTCATGACATGCAGGCCAAAGCATGTATTTGCTACCACCTCGTTGCACCCCGTCACCCCAAAGGAGAACATCAGGTCGCAGGAAACAAATGCCAGCACCCCTCATAGGCTCTCACACAATAGTCGTGGGTGGCCACCAGCCACACTGTGGTCCTGGCTTAGTGGCAGATATTCCATTTGTCCATAAGAAGGCCAGTGACGGGGTTAGAGGATGCCACCAAATGAGGCCAGAATGAGAAACTACTTTGTGGAAAATTTAAAAAAAAAACGGATCCCACTAAAAACAAGATATTGCATCTTAGTTGTGCTATTCTGGGTAAATTCAGTATGAAAATGTGTAAAAGTGAGCCAGCTCAGTGGCGCAGAGGGCAGAGGCACTTTTACACCTTACCTCTTGCCATGCCAGTGACCTGAGTTTGGAAGCAAGCTTGGGTCACGGGGAGCTGGCAGGAGAGAAGGCAGGAAGAAGAGTGAGAGGCCGCCCGACTGCTCTACTCTCCTGGACTAGGGGAGTATCTCAACCTGGCCCTTGGCTACCACCAGGTGGAGGTCTGGTGGTAGCACCAATGCACAGGAGACAGACTTTGGTCAGGGGGATTGGAAGGAACCATAGTTCCAGAATGCATGTGCACTTCCACATGTCTGTGTCCTCCGTGCCACTGTGGCCCTTGCATCTGGGAAGAAAATAGGTGGGAAGTAGGGCACCAGGGCATTGAGAAGCCCAGCTCGTGGCATTGCGACCCACCCTGCCACTCCAGTCTGGGGTGATTCTGGATGAGAGTACACCAGGGGGAGGAAACCCGTGGGGGAACCTTGCCCCCAATCAGGAGGGAGGCAAGGGACAGTCAGCGGTGACTGGGGACGAGGCTGAGTAGCCACCTGGTCTGACACAGATGAATAAAAATCTTTTATTGAAAAAGAAATGTATAAAAGCAGGGCCCATTGAAAATGAGATGTTGCTGTTGTTGTAACATAATGCTAGCAAACATGTTTGGCATTAGACAAATGCTCATTTACAAGCTCAATCCCATACTGGATGTCCAGTTATGGTTACTTGAACTCACTGGGGGCTAAAAATCAGATACATTTGAACTCGTTATGGTCCTAGTGAGTGGAAAGAAGTGACATAATTTAAATGCTAATCAGAAAGAACCATACACAAGTTGATTAAATGCTACAAGAAGGCAAAGACTTTTCAGTTTGTATGGTTTCTGTAAACACACATACAGTCAGAAGCCTCAAACCGAGTACAAAGCCTCATGGATATACAAATCTATGTGTGTTTGGTGTGGAGGGGGGCAAGCTTACTAACAAACATCTCAAGTGGTACTACATTCTGTTTGCCATGCCACTAGTCAGACCTCACCACAGCCAGCTCACACACACAAGTAGTAACAATGATCTTTGAAATCTGCCCAAAAGCTCTGACCACAAAACGTGATGCAGGCTGTTACTTGGTGCCTAACAGAAGCCCCCTGCCCTGCACTTCTGCCCCCTGACACATATTCTTGATATGGTCCTTGGTGGAAATCTTAACCTTGAAGTTTGGCCTCTTACGAGAAGTGTGTGAGTACCACTGCTCTAATCTATCTCTGTGCTCTGTGCATCCCCTTGTGTGTCTGAAAATGGCAGCAACATTCTCTTCCCCCTCTCTGTGCTGGATGGCATGTTGGGGCACAGTTTCTATGAAAGGCACTATGTAAACCAAATTCCTTACCTGTTACAGTTTGCTGGTTTTCTTCCTTTGGCTGGAGAATATAGCATCCCTGAATATGATAGTTAATATTATTGCCTTCATGTACGGCACGTTTGATTATTCATCTTGAAAATGAGATGAAGAGCTTGCTGGACAAAGAAACACAGACTCATGCCGTATGCAGTATGAGGATCGCTTAGTGCCCATTTTTATTCCTGCCCTCACTGATCTACATGGCTGTCTTGAGCCCCTGGGGGGAACCAGAATCCCTCTGTCCAAAGTGATACTTAAGTGAAGACATTTTGACCCTGAGGATGTTATGGAATCGGTACACGGCTGGTACACGAGGTTTCTCAGCTGGAGCCGTAATGAACCCGCTACACACGCTGCATGGTTTCAATTACAGCTTTATGTGACTAGACAGCATGGTGCCAGCAAGGGACAATTGAAACAATTCAAACGATTCTCCGCTTCAGGGTTGTGAGATACCTGAGCCTCTGTTTTCTATTTCAGCACTAATGTTTATTTCACTTCCTCTGAAAGCCAGTGTCTGGGCTGTGGGGCTTGTGGACATGTTGCTTGCAGAATATTCCTTGGCATTGCAGCTTCTAGTCTTGCTGCATGGAGAAAGTCTTTTAGGGAGATTTTTTGGTTTCCAGCCAAATAGTTACAGTTGCCATCAGCAGAAACTCAGAATTTTTGAATGTCATGTCCTTCCCTTTTTCATTACAGAAGACATTTTCACTAAAATGGGGATCATTTCCCCTTAGTCTTCATCTGTTCACATTTGTTTATTCTGGCTGTGACGTGATAATACTCAGCATGGGACATCTAAACCTGTTGCCCCAGAAATTATTATTTTCTCTATGCAGCTTTTTCTTCTTTGGCAGCTGAGAGATCACATCAGCCCTGTCCCTGTCTCCACAGATGGGCAACCACATCCTATAAGACTTACCTGAACCTAGAGCCCCCCCCCCCCACAGATCTGCCACCATGGTGGGGCCAATGGGGGGAAAGGACATCTACCCACTCCCAGAGAGCCCATCCAGAGCTGGGCTAGGCATCTCTGATAGTGGTGTGGTTCTGGGGCTGACAGGAAGGGCTTTGTAAGTTCCCAGCATCTGTTTACTGTTTTCTGCCCCCAGGTTCCCTGAAACTGGTGCCTGCTGTGTAGAGGCACACACACACCACATCAAACCATGGTCCCTCTCTTTGTGCCACTCATATCCACGCTACCATCATGCCTCTACTAGCATTCAAGGGCTGAGCCAGTAAGCTCCCCTCCGCAGGAGAGGAGAGGAGAGGAGAACAATCTGGTGGATGCTCAGTACTCTGCCAGCCAACCAGCCACTCCAGTGACTCGAGTCCATTTCCAAACCCGGGTTGCCTGTGTGGGGGGCATTAGCATTATCGCCAAGCCACTGGGTAGCCCCCACAGAAATAATTTTGATGCAGAGCATTTTTTTTTTCCATTTATATTTTTTGCTGCACAAGCCCTCTTATGTCTCCTGCTGGCCCTTCCAGCCCACTTCCGTCAATGCCCCCATGGAACCAAGGTTTACCCTCTGGTCAGGGACAAAGGGCCATCGGCTAAACCCCCCAAATCATCCAGGCATCGGGCAGGCCTTAGGCGGTGGCAGCGAGGAGACTGGTCGGGGCTATGCTGATTTTTTTTTTTCGGTTCCTGGGATCGGGAGGCATGGCGTGCAATGACTCAACAGCGGAGCCCTGCCTGTCATCTGCACACCTCCCAGCCTCAACCTTGGGCCCTCTGGGAAGCCACCTCCATAGTCACCCAGGGGTGCTACGCTGGGAGGCACCCCCCCTCATAGATGGACAGCATGCAATTGCTGCTCGATCCATTTCCCTCCCCAGCCAACCCTCCAGCCTCCCGGGCTCATTCCCGAACCCGGGTCACTGGTGCCACAAGCAGTGGCTCCCCCACAGCACCGGCAGGCCAGCCCTGATGCAGAGCATTATGACTTCAGGGTGGGAAAAGAAGTGGGAGCAGATGACCAGATGACATTTAAGAGGCAAGGAGCCTGTTCTTATGCAAATGCCTTTAGAAATAAAGAATGCAGTTAAAAAATTTATTTTTTGGAGATTATTGTGAGATTTATCTCCTGCTGTCAACAGCAATTTGTTTTTGTAGAACACTGGAATATCACATTTAAAAAACTGTATTTGGGGGTCTGGGTGGCTTGGTGGATTGACAGGAAAGTTAGAGAACAAAGCTTTCACCTCTAGATCACAAGTTCAAATCTGGGCTGGGTCAGAAGCAGCTGCTAATGACTGTTTGGTGGGCTCTTTGAGATGAGCTGTGGGAGGTTTTGTCCAGAGAGGACAGGTAACCACACCACAAAACCCCCAACACACTTGGCACCCTTGTTGGCAGTCTCACATGACAAGCAGGAAACTGAATGGGCATGGGGTTGGAAGTTCACTAACCTTTAAACCTTTAGAAGGTACCCCCTGCAGGGCAAGATTGAGGCATTTTTGTTGGAACAGTGTGGGGAAGGGTGAACCTGCAATGCTACTGCCTATGTTGGACCTGTTTATGTGGATAAAGACAGGATAAAGACAGGACTTCCTTCTTCAGTGCCATCAGTATGGTAACACGGAGCTCCGTCTCCGGTGTTGTCAGTCTGGTAACACTTTGTGATTACCATCACCTCACCATGCACTTTCGTTGTCTTTTTCTAATTTCTTGGCAAAAAAAGTGAAACATTCAAGACTGCTCTACTAAAAACAAGACTGGACTAGAGGAGGTGTCTTCTGAACAAGAGCGTATTTTAAAACTAGCAGTGTTGTACATCAGTAGTCTGCTTGCTTGCCTCTAGAGCTGGAAGTTTGTAAGATTGTAAGTTCTAGTCCCACACCACAAACTTGACCCAATACTGGCCTGGGGGTGGGGTGGGGTGGGGGTGGGGTGGGAAGCTGCATTGTTGAGGTGCTGTCCTTTGGATGAAATGTTAAATGGAGGCCCCTTCCACCCATCTTTGGTGGTAGTCCAGGTGGAAGGTACAGATCCCATGGCTCTTACAGTAAGAGTGGTGGGTTTCTCTGCTGTCTTAACATTCCCACTGTCAAGAAAACAAGTCTGTGTACCCCCCAACCCAGATGTACCTGGAAATGAGATGCCAATCACAGGTCAGTGTGCCATTCTTGGTGAAAAAAAGTGCTCGTGTTATACCACAAGTGTGACTGATAGTATAACTAATTAGAAATACTATAACAAGCATTTTCAATGCCCAGTGCTGTACTGGGTCCTGCTTATACACATTTTTACAGCGTATTTACCCAAGATAGATTAAATTAGACGAAATATGTAATTTGCAATGGGGTCCTGATTTTGCACTGTTTTATACTGCATTTACCTAGTATAGTAGAGGTGAGATTCGATGTCTTGAGTGTGGGCCTGCTTTTGTAATGTAGTTTTCTAGGCCACATCATTTAAGAAACATAGAAACACAGACTCTGATGGCAGATAAGGACCGCTTGGCCCACCTAGTCTGCCCATTTTCCTACCTAACAGGTAAGCTGCAGATCCTAGTTAACCAGCAGCCTACTTCTTCCTAACCCCTACCAGAATTGCATTATGTCTGTCCCATGCATTCTTGAATTCCCCCACTGTTAGTCCCCATTCTAGATGCAACATCTCCTTTACAGTGGGGTTCTGCTATAGGATCCTGTTGTTGCATAGTTTTGCAATATATTTACTTAGGATAAGCCAGCTGGGATGCAATATCTTATTTTCAATGGGGTCCTATTTTACTATAACTCTGTACTGAAATCCCTGCACTCCCTCCTAGACTAGGCTCTCACCAACCATCCTCACCATATCATTGATGCTGGCACTCTTCCTGATGCACTCCACAACCACCATATGGAATATTGTATGCGCAAAATTCACCACCCCAAAGCTCCCCCTAAAACTGTCCAAATCCATTCTTTCCGGTCCTTAGACCTATCCTCCCTGCATGATGACCTATAGTCCACTGACTGGTCTCCAATCTCCGATGCCACTGACATAAACACAGCTATTGAGTACTTCCATACTAAATTTATTCAGATATGGGATCAGCATGCCCTCCCCCCACGTAAAACCAGGATCAGAGGCTCCCACCTCTCCTTGGTCTCAGCTGAACTCCTGGCCTGCCAGCGTGCTCATGACCTGGCTTGGAAATCCTTTAAAGAGATTCACCAATCAGAGGTCATGCACCTGAAATGTAGGTGTCCTACTGCCACAGAAGTCCTGAATTGTGAAAATCTCCTAATACAATCCATTATGAAAAAAGCGGTATCCCTTGTAAAATTGTTGAAACAGGGTTCCACGGAATTCCCTGTTATAAGTGCCGCCCTCACTCGACCCCCATGCTCATTAACGTTATGATGAGATGCCAGTGAGAGCGCTGGGGCACGCTCCATTACAATCAATGGGCAGCATCTTTTCTATCAATTTTATATATTATCATGGCTATTTTGTAGTGAAACATGGGCACCGGTCGACTAACAAGCCCTGTTTTGAACCAATGGAAATGATTTCTGGTTTATTTCTGTATGTTCCAAGTGTTAATAATATGGGATTTTCTAAACAACTCTCATTACGCTTCTGACGAAGGACTTGTTGGTCTGAAAGCTAAAGCTCTTTGTTCTTTTTGTAACATCCTTGTTGGTCCAATACAAGGTATCACACCATTTGTTCTGGATTTGTTCTTACTAGGACCAATATGGCATTAAACATTTTGTTTGTCATCCTCCACTCTGAAAGTTCTCCTAGCCCTCACCTCTTGCCTTACCAGTAGCCCTAATGGGCTAGATCCCAAGCTTCTGTACCGCTCCACCCCTTCAATTGCTGCTCCTCTTGCCGCCTTACTAAACCTCTCCTTCTCTCTGGCCTCTGTTCCTGCATCATGGAAGCATGCTGCCATCATTCCCCTTCACAAAGGTGGTGATTCCTCCTCTCCTGGAAACTATCGCCCTATCTCCCTCCTTCCTACTCTCTCCAAGCTCCAAGAACACATACTTCTTTCCCAACTCTCTCCCTTCCTTGACTCCTCTTCTTTCTTTACCCCTTTCCAGTCTGGCTTTCATAAACTCCACTCCACCACCTCATCCCTCCTCTGGCTTACAGAGTCTGTACACTCCGACATGGACAAGGGCCTTCTTATTGCCACCATTTTCACTGATCTTGCTAAAGCTTTCAACACTGTCACTCTCTCTCTCTCTCACCCTTCCCTCATGCACAAACTTAGTTCAGCTGTCTGTCCCCACTACAAAATGGTTCATCTCCTACCTCACAGATAGAACTCAATCCATGAGGCTTAGCAATGCCATATCCCCCTCCCTCCCAATGACCACTAGTGTCCTCCAAGGCTCTGTACTTGGACCACTCATATTTTCCATTCTTCTAAATGACCTCCCCTCTACCTACTCATCTGCTCATCTGCGTCCATTCACATGTACGCAGATGACACTGCCCTTTTTGTTTCCAGTTCTTCACCAGCCGAGCTTATGTCCAAGCTCCAACCTGGCTATGAGTCTGTCCAGCAATGGTTCCAGTCAAATCAACTATCGCTTAACCCCAGAAAGATGGTTTCTATGTGCTTTGGTACTAGTCCTAGGCTGTCCAAATTCTTGCCCCTCCCTTCCTTCCACACCCTTGATGGAGTCCCCATTGACGATGTGCCTACCTTCAAGTACTTGGGTGTCTGGCTTGACCGTCACCTCCATTGCTCCCAACAGAAAGATGCAATTCATAAAAAGCACCATCCTAAACTTGGGGCCCTTTATAGGCATAAAAGCTGCATCCCCCTTCCTTCCTGCCTGCTGTGACATCCTTACCAAGATGATCCTCCCCATCTTTGATTACGGAGATATTGTCTATGGTGCTGCCCCTAAATCCACCCTGGTCAGGCTGGATCCTCTCTACCACTCATTCTGCTGCTTTGCCCTCAACAGCCCTTCCTGCACTTATCACTGTACCCTCGACTGTTATCTTTCCTTCCCTTCCCTTGAGGATCGTTGTCTATCCCACTATGCCTCATTCACCTCAAAATTCTGGTTCTCCTCTCTACCCTGCTATCTTGACTCCCTTCTCTCTCCCATCATCCCTTCCTCCTTTTCTTTTGCTAGCACTGGGTTTCACTCTCTCAAGCCCCCTCCACATAAAAGTCTCTCTGGCCATTATGCTTTCTCTTTCCATTTACCAAAACTTTGAATTTCTCTCCCTTTAAATATCCGCTCTGCTCCCTCTAAATCCTCCCTAACGTCTCTTCTCCACTCACACATCTCCCTCTCTCTTGCCATTGTCACTAATGAGCCTTTCCTTGCTTCTCACTGCTGCATATTGCAAATGTTCTGAAACTACTGTCTTAGTATTCTGCACTTATTTATATTGTCATTAACTGTTGACAATGTTTTTTGCACTTATTGTTAATTATTTGTTATTTACTATAGTTACTTTTTGCTGCAACTGTATTTACCTGTCTCTAGTCAGTGTTACTGTATGTTCATTTCCATTTTGTCTCTGTATGCCTACACTGTGTGCAATCTCTACTTATATTGAACCAACTCCCCGGACACATCTGAGGAAACGAGCTATCTGAGCACAGTATGTTTTTTCTTGGTGAAACACTTCTAAATAAATAAATAAATTTATCCAGGATAGCACAGCTCAGATGCTATCTTGTTTTCAGTGGGTTCCTGAATTTCCCAATTTTTACACTGTATTTTCCCAGGAGAGCACAGCCGAAATGCAATATTTTATTTTCAGTGGGGCCCTGCTTTTACCCATTTTTATAATGTATTTACCCAGAGTAGCCCAGCTGAAAGACAAGTTACATTTTCAGTGAGGTCCAGATTTTACAGTGTATTTTCCCAGTACAGAGCAGCACAGTTCTGACGCTGCTGTGCTAGGGTCCTGTTTTTACACATTTTTACTATATATTTACCCTTCATAGACCAGATGAGATGCAACATCTCATTTTCAGTGGTGTCCTGCGTGTACGCATTTTTAGATTGTATTTCCCCAGGATAGGACAGCTAAGAGGCAAGATCTAATTTTCAGTGGGCTCCCACATTTTGACCCCAAATTTCCAACAATCTTTTTATGACCTGACGTTATGACCAAAGCAGGTGGAATTTTTTAAATCCCATCTGAAAGATGATTTCATCATGCAACTGCAATAAAACATGTTTCAGAGTGGATTTGAAAAATGACACATGCCATGTTCATAAGGTAGGGAATGGGATATGTTGAACATTAGGGGCCAAAATCTGAAAAATTAAAGCAATGAGTAAACGTTGGAACAATTTAATGTTTCTTTATAGCATAGTTGTTTTTTCACATTTTGACCATAAATTTTCAACATATACTTTTTATGACCCTACGCTATAAATCAAGACAGGTGGATTTTTTAAATCTTGTCCAAAAGCTGGTTTCACAGGGAATGCAGCAACATACTAATAATAACAATAATAATATTTATTAAGTGCAATTGAAATATCAAAATGCTGTACATATATAAAATCATAAAACTTTAAAACAGGAATTAAAATCCAATGTACTCAAGTCAACTATTCTCTGTAATTCACAAAAGCAAGATTAAATAAAGGGGTTTTTAGTGCTGTTTTGAAGCTCTCCACGGTCTGGCACTCTCGAACTCGATGAGGTAGAGAATTCCACAGGGGAAGCCAAAGCTCAGACAGAAGAACACATTGCAAAATCAGTGGGTAGAGGGGACAAAACCTTTTATAGGTACATAAGTGAAAAAGAAAGGCAAAGGGAGGGTAGTAAGACAGAAGGGGGAGGATGGGGGCGCGTGGGAGGATGACAACAATAAAGCTGACATATTGAACAGGTATTTCTGCTCAGTCTTTACTGATGAAGAGGAGGGTAATGGGTCTGAAGGGAGTACAAGGGGTGAGAATGGTGCAGAAATGGACACAAGTCCCTTTACTCAAGAAAGGGTCCTGAAGTAACTGGAAGTAATAAGAGTTGATAAAGCAATGGGACCAGATGGGGTGCACCCCAGGGTCCTTAAAGAACTAAGAGAGGTGGTGGCTGAACCTCTGGCTGTCCTGTTTAGCCGATCACTGGAAAAAGGGGAGGTACCCAAAGACTGGAGGACAGCAGATGTAGTCCCTTTATACAAAGTGGAACAAAGAGGAAGTGGGAAACTACAGACCAGTCAGCCTCACCTCGGTAGTGGGGAAGATCATGGAAGCACTACTGAAGGAGAGACTGGTGGAACATCTGGTTGTCAGTGGACTACAGGACCCAAGGCAGCATGGTTTCACCAGTGGGCGGTCATGTCAGACCAACCTCACTGAATTTTTTGACTGGCTGACTAGGGAGGTGGATCAGGGGAGGGCAGTGGACATGGCCTATCTGGATTTCAGCAAGGCCTTTGACACTGTGCCACATAGAAGACTATTACACAAACTGGGGAATATGGGTGTGGGCAGGACAGTAGTGTGGTGGGTAGGTAACTGGCTGGGTGGCAGGACACAGAGGGTGGTGGTAAATGGCTGTCACTCCACAGAGGAAGGGTGACCAGTGGGGTACCACAGGGATCAGTGCTAGGACGGTCCTATTCAACATCTTCATCAGTGACATTGCAGGACCTAGAAGGCAGAATTTCACTGTTCGCTGATGACACAAAGCTCTGTAACAGAGTAGACACACCAGAGGGTGTAGACAGAATGAGAAGGGACCAGCAGAAACTTGAAGAATGGTAAGGGGTTTGGCAGTTGAAATTCAATGCAAAGAAGTGCAAGGTAATGCATATGGGGCACAAAAATCCTGGCACAATGTATCATGTGGGGGGTGAGGATATAGCATGCACCAAGCAGGAAAGGGATCTTGGGGTTATCATCTCCGATTACCTCAAGGTAGGGAAACAGTGTGACAAGGCAGCAGGTAAAGCAAATAGGATGCTGGGATGCATGAGCAGGGCATCACCAGCAGGAAAAGGAGGTCATAATTCCACTATACAAGACACTAGTGAGGCCCCACCTGGAGTACAGTGTCACAGTTCTGGAGACCTTACCACGTAAGGACATAGACAGGGTAGAGAAGATTCAGAGGAGGGCAACAAAGATGGTACATGGATTGCATCACAAGTCCTATGAGGACAGGTTGAAGGAACTGAACATGTACTCCCTGGAGGAAAGGAGGGAGAGAGGGGATATGATAGAGACATAAAAGTATCTTACAGGTAGGAACAAGGTGCAGGAATACACTATTTTTAAGCGAAAAAGATGCTCCAGGACTAGAGGGCATGGGATGAAGTTGGAGGGAGGACGATTCAGAGGAAACGTGAGGAAGAATTTCTTCACAGAACGGGTGGTGGACAAGTGGAACACCCTGCCAGAGGAAGTGGTGGGGGCTGAAACAATCACAGGATTTAAGAATGCATGGGATAGACATAAAGGAATTCTGGAGGCCGGGGTTAGGGGCCACAGACTTCTAGGAAAACATAAACTGAACTTACAAGCTCAAATGGGCAGACTGGGTGGGCCATAGGCCCTTATCTGCCGACACTGTCTATGTATCTATGTATCTATGTAGGTGCAACAAAAGCAAACTAACGAGCACCAGATGTTTTCAGCTGCATCCTGGGAACCTTAGCAATCCCTCGTTGGTGAAACGGAGGGGGCAGAAGGGGCGATGGGGGCAAAGATGCTCTTGCAGGTAACTCAGATCCTGTCCGTCTAGGGCTGTGTAGGTCAGCAAGCCAACCTTAAAGGTGATCCGCCATTGCACTGGTAGCCAGTGCAGCACATGCAGCACAGGAGTAATATGGCTAGGTCAAAAAAGCCCAGTCAGTAACCTGGCTGTTGCATTCTGCACTAGCTGCAAACAGTGGCTATCAACTCCTGGTAGCCCTAGGTAGAGGGCATTACAGTAGTCCAGGTGAGAGGTCACAAAGGCATGGACCAGAGTTGAAAGGTCACCAGGCAGAAACCGCTGCCTAATCCAAGAGATATTCCTCAGATGGTAAAACAAATTCTTGACCACGGATGACACCTGAGACTTCAGGGTCAATCCCTCGTTGAGGATAATGCCCAAACTACGCACCCGTTCAGAGGTTTTCAGCTGACAGTCACCCAGTACCAGACCAGATGCTTGCCCTGCCAAAGACCCCTCTACTCAGTGACCCGGGTCCACAACCAAAACCTCAGTCTTGTTGGAATTCAGCTTCAGCCAGTTGGCACTCATCCAGATTTGGATCTCAGATAGGTATGTACAGCTGAGTATCATCTGCATAGCAGTGAAAACTCAGTCCGTACTGCCTTACAATGTCCCCCACAGCAACATGTACACCACGAAGAACAGCACAGAGCCCTATGGGACCCCACATGGCAGGGAGAAAGAATCAGAGGAAAAAATCCCTGACACTACTCTCTGAGACCTCCCAGTGAGGAAAAAATGGAACCAACTGAAGACTGTACCAGATAGTCCACAGATCAGCCACAGGCCTCAAGCAATACCCCATGGTCCACAGTGTCAAATGCCGCCAAGAGATCAAGGAGGACCAAGATGGTATGGCTCCTCTGATCTCTCGCAACAAGGAGGTCATTGAGCACCCGAACGAGGACAATCTTGGTACTGTGCCTTTTCCTGAAACCTGACTGGAAGGGATCATAGATGTCATGGACGGCAAGATGATCCTCCAGCTACAGTGCAACCACCTTCTCAATAACCTTACCCACGAAGTGTAGGTTAGAGATGGGCCTGTAGCTGGCAAGACAGTCCAGGTCAAGAGAAGATTTCTTAAGAAGGGGAATCACCACTGCCTCTTTCAAAGAATCAGGGAATTCCCCAGTCTCTAATGAGCTCCAGACTATCTTCACCAGGACTGGGCCAATGACATCCACACACCCCACAAGGAGGTGGGTTGGGCCCAGATCCAAACTACAGAAGGTCGGCCACATACTCCAGATGATCATCATGACATCCAAGATGGCCATCTCGCCAAACGCCAACCAACCAGACCAAGGTTCTGCGACTTCCCACCGGTCACTGCAACCCCTCTTAGAGCATGCCGAACAGATACGAGACCTGATGCCAGCAACCTTATCTGCAAAGAATCAAGCAAACTCATCACATTTATCCTGTGACAATGATCTTCGCAACTGCAGACAGGCTGAATTATACAGTCTGTCCACAGGGAGAAAAAGCTGAGCTGGTCGTTTATGTGCAGCAGTGATCTCCCCAGTCAGGAATTTTGCCTTCTTACGGGAGATCTCCGATTGATAGTCCACATAATGTGCCATCAATCTAAGTTTGTCAGCATCTAGGCCCAATTTCCACCAGCGTCACTCTAGCCTTCACCCCACCACCACTCTCCTTATCTCCCTCAAAGTCCCGTCAAACCATGGGGATTGAGGATGAAGAGAGAGGAGGGGCGAACCCAGACAGCAGCTATGGAATTCAGAGCTGCCATCATGGCCTTGTTATAGGCCTGTAGTAGAACCTCTGGACCCATGCTTGCACTCGTACATCCCGATAGGTCCAGCACCACTGTTAGGTCACCTGGGATCACATCCCTCAATGGGTGGTACTGGACCGTTTCCAAAGGGGCAGACCTATAGGGGGGGTGCCTGGAAACTGAACGTGATAGTGTGATGGTCAGACCATCCCGACTGGTTCCACCATCAAGTCGGCACTTTCCATACTCAGTAGGAAGATCAGATCCAAAGAGTGACCTGAAATATGGGTCGCAGAGAAAACAACCTGTGTGAAGCCCAAGACATACATAAGTTGGAGGAAGTCCTGTCCAAAATGCGAGAGTTTGTCGCCGATCCAGGCATTGAAGTCACCCAGTACCATCACTCTGGGTGACTCCAATACCATGTCAATGACGAAGTCCATGACTTCCTGCAAAAACTGCTTCCCATCCCCGGGTGGATGGTAAATGAGAAGAATTTTTCACCCTGCGCCTGCACCCAGGATGCACTCAAAGGATCATGTCTCATCCACCGGCACCTCTACCAGGCCCAGCTCCATTCTAAAACAAATGGCAACACCCACCCCTGCAATCCAACCTCAGGTGATCTATCACCAAGAAACCAGCTGGCACCGCTGCTCAAGAACTGGGCCATCCTTCGTGATGCATGCCAGGTCTGATGACACAACAAAATTGGCAAATAGAGTCGTCTTGGTTTTTAATGGACCTGGCATTGCATAACACTGCCCGGGGAGAATAGAATTGCAAGGCCACCTGAGCAACATGCCCAACTAATGTGGAACCCTTGGGTATGGGTACTAGACAGGGGGAACCCTCTCTAGTCTCCATTTCACCCCAGGGCATCTTCTTGTCCCCACAATCTCAATCTGGCCACTTTGTTCCTCTCCTCTCCATTGTCTGGGACCCCGCCCTCCACACCTCCTATCCACTATCCCCAGCACCCTACAATGAGTATAAACCTCGGCAGGCAAATGTGGACAATTAAAAGGGCGAAGGCCCTGAAGCTCTGAGGAGGAGTAGCGCCTGACCGGGAGGGCCCCTCACCAGCACATCCTGTCTAACACCCAGAGCCAGCTCCCCAAAGAAGATAAAACAACAAATATACAATCCTCCTACCCTTAACCCTCCCTTAACCAAAACCCCAAGCCTCATTCTAAACCCACCCCAACAAATCCTTAAAGTTTAGTGCCATAAACTTTAAATGAAAGTCAATAAAAGTCAAATTTATTGCCTACAAAGCACACCAAAGCTTCAAGAGATGACTTTAAACAGGGTGAGGCCCTCACCCTCCCCAGTCCAGTTAATTAAGACCAGTGTTGCTCTTCTCTGATTGGCAACCACAGAAATTAAATCACTTCCAAACCTGCTCTTAGAGGTATTCTCACTACCTCCCAATGGGATGCGGAGTTTTTTACTGACTAACACCACGGCAAGATAGTCACAAAGTTAAAGGAGTCAAAACCAGATTTGGACCACTAGGCACAAAACAGAGGATAGTAAGCTAATTGACAATACAGCCCCAGTCAATGGTGCACTGAGGGCTTCACACCAGCCATCCTCCAGTCTCCACCCAGCTCCAAGTACCATCAATCCTCGGATCACAAATTGTGTCCCCCCCATAGGCTGAGACCAGCACTTCAAGGTCCCCAAGGAGAGGGTCCTCCGGCCCCCACCTCAGTACAGGAGCCTTGGGCTCCCGAGGAGCACACCACCCTCTGGTCTGCACCCCACCAGAAGTCCACCTGGATACAGACCTCTCCATGCCTCAGCCCCAGTATAGCACCAAGACCCCGAGTCCAGAGAAACATAGCCCCTGTACCTACCCCAAGGGGACAGTGAGCAGAACCACAAGACAAGGCAGGGCCACAAGGTAGAGGGTCAGTGGAAAGATTGACATCCACCGACCTCCGGACTCAGCACTACCAATGCAGTTGGCTGGGAGTCAACCCTCCGGTTTAAGACCCCCCCACTGTCCTCCCCGCTGCCATACCTGACCTGCAGACCACCCTCCAACCCCCAAGGATTACAAGGAGCAGGTACCTGGAAGTAGAAAATGAGCCCAGGCCAAATCCAAGCAGTCCTCTCAAGGCTAACCTCAGGCGTCCTCTCACCACGCCGGCAGATGTATTTCCTGAGAGCAAAAGGTTTGCGATGGTAGATTCAATTTCCCATCCTGCAGTGCTCCAACCATGACTAGCAGTCTTCCTCCCTCCCACTGGCAACTCACACAGGCTCACTCCAAAAATTCTGACTCAAGTATCCAAAATACTGGTAGTTAGACCATGGCAGAACTCACACCTCTCCAGCATGATGCACTTTAGTCCACCATTCACTCACGGCGTATCTATTAACAGCCAGCCGTGATGCGAGTGAAGATGAACAACAGTTCCCAATGCAATAGGGAAATAATGGCAAAATCAGAAAAAGTACAAACTAGCCATACCAAAAGCTAGCAGTTATGGTGTCCGGATAATCAAACACGGTAAGGTAAGGCACCAAACTAGGTAAATCTCTTTACTACCCCCACAAGAAAATCGCTCATCTCACTAACTACCTCACTAAATTGCCTTATCTAAAACTACTCAACTTGAAAAACGAAAAAAAAAAAAATAAGATAAACAAAGCAAAAAACAATAAAAAAAACTAAGAGGCGGAGCTAAAATGCAGGTAGTTCACTCACAGCCGCAATCTTGTCTCTAAAAATCATGTTTCAAAGGGGATTTCAAAAATGACACCTGTCATGTTCATCAGGTGAGGTAACAAGAGCTATGTGCACATTTGGGGCAAAAATCTGCAAAAATCACAGTTATGAGGAAACACTGAAAAAATTCAGCATTTGCTCATAACTTAGTTGTTTTTTGACATTTTGATCCTACATTTTCAACGCTGAGTTTTTATGACCTCACCTTATGATCATGGCAGGTGAAATGTTTTAAATTCCTTTTGAAAGGTGACTTTGCGGAGCAAATGTGAAAACATGGTTAGGAGGAGATTTGAAAAATATGACACCTGTCCTGTTCATGAGGTGAGGTAACAAGAGGGCTATGTTGAAAATTGGGGGCCATAATGTGCTCACATCACAATGTTATGAGTAAACAGAGAAAAATTTCAATGCTTCTTCATAACTTTAGTCTTTTTGTGACCTCTTCTTCTGAATGTGACTGGTATTATTTATAAAATACTGTCTGAAACGTTATTTCACGCTACAAGTAGGAAAACACATTTTGGTCAGGATTTGAAAAACAACACTTGGCACATTCATGAGGTAGTGGGAAAAATGGCTATTTTGAAAAATTGGGGCCAAAATATTAAAATTTACTAAAGTTATGAGCGAGTGTTGAAAAATGTCAATGTACCTTCATACCTTTGTTGTTTTTTAATATTTTTACCTCAGATTTTCAACATAGTCTTCTAATGACACCATCTCAGGAATCTGGTAGATGAAAATGTTCAAATCCTGTCCAAAATGTGATTTCATGGAGTGACTGCAAAATCACCTTTTGGGCCAGATTTGAAACATTTCACATACCTTGTTCATGATGTGGAGTCCCAAAATGCCATGATGAAAATTTGGGGGAAATATTCAAAAACGACCAAGTTATCCATACAAGTTCAAAATGCATTGAAATACACTGACTGCACCATACCCGATTTCCTCAGTTCCCACTCTGGCATTGAAGAGTGAAGACAAGTCTCCAGTCCAGAGAGGATTACGCATTGGACCCTTTGGTAGGTAGGTAGATAAGGGGAAGGGGTGTGTGGGGTGGTGGGTGCTAAGTGGGGGGATTGGGTGGGGGAAGGTAATAGTGGCTGGCAGCAGTGACAATAACAGACATTGATGAACCAATTCCTTTTTTACAGGGTGTAAAATAACAGACGTTGAGGAATGATGTACTTTATTTCAGGTACTGACACTGGGGAATGGCACCCCGGTGTTAGGTTCATATTTACGGAGCATAGGAAGCGATGGGGAGGTGGCAGGGATGCTTGGCAGAGAGTGGGATTCTTTAAAAGTGTGCAAGGGGCACTGATCCATGCCATGCTGGGGACAAGGGTTAAGAGAAAAAGTGCTGTGAGTTGGGCAAAAGGAAGCTCAGTCCGGCCAACGGAGATTGAGCAGGGATTATGTGCAGCCAGTTACACTACTTGGGGGGAGGAGGAGGATGAGGTGCAGGCTGATCATGACGATGGACAGCTCTTTGCTGGGTGACTTCATGCAGGTTAAAGCAGAGTCACCCTGTGATACGGGTGGCCCTTTTCCTTGAACTTCACAAACTTTCCATCCTGCAAGCCCAGAAGAGTGTCATGATCAGCCTGGCTGATCATTGGTCTGGCACTGCTGAGCCCACTGCAGACTTCCCTATCTTGGGCCCACATTGACACACTTTTCAAATCCATTATCATAGCAATATGTTTACTTTGCCAAGCACAAGCAAACATAAAAATGCTGAACCTTTGGGGGAGGGGGGCTTTTTTTTCCACTGGCACGCACACAGAAACATAAACTAATGTCAAAATATTAGCTAGTACCCATCCTTAACCAGCTGGACAAGAGTTTAAAATTAGCCTAATATTTATTTAGTTGTTCAAGCAGGATATCTTTTTACACACTTATTGTACGAAAGGTTAACTCCCTGAGATACGATGGTTAACTTTCCTTGCTCTGCAGTTGACATCAGCAGCTTAGAGCAGAAATTTGTACAGAGAAATTCATAAATGAAGATAGTTGTAGTCCAGATTCTTATCACATCAAGGATGTTATCAGTCATAACATTTTGTATTGAGAGCAAGATTTTAAAAAAATCACACAGTGCAACTCCAATTATCAGTCACGAAGTAAGAAGATTGTATAATAGGTAACCAGTATGGAATAAGGTTTTTTTCTTCTTCTTGTGGGAGACAATTAAAAATGCACATGGTGGGCTTTCTTTGTACGATTCCGTTGTGCTGCCTTCACTTCTGCAGAATTTGCAGGCCCTTCTTTGTTGAAGGGATGGTTTCCATATCTTCTAAGCCCTCCTACTGCTCCTCATTAGTGAAGTTAAAGCACACCTACAGTAAGTTCTGAGAATGGATTCAGGAGTTAGAGCCAGAGTTTCAAAAGCAGAAAGATTGCACACATGCTGAAAAGGAAGTTGCGTATGGGAGGGTATCCTTACACAACTGCATTTTTTTTCTGCATGCACTCAATTTTCAAAAGGTTGCCTTTTGAAACTTTCTACCAATTACGTCAGCTTGCGCAAATTGTTTTGAGCAGCTTTGGAAAAATGCTATGTCTAGTATTACTAGGCATAGCTTCTCTTAACAGCTGGTGTTGGGGGGGGGGCCTGAAAAGGATGCCTATGCACATAAAATGCTGAAAATTGCATTTTTTGCAGGTGCAGGAATTTTTCCTGACACCAGGGAAGTTCCCACAGGGACTCAGTCCCTGGGCCATGTCAGCCTCCTTTGAAAACTGGGCCCAAGAAATTAAATTCTGTGAATATTTGACTTGTAAAAATAATGTAAACGTCAGGGGCTGGCTGGGGAAGGAGAGGATCGGCGTCAGAAGAACTGCTCTACTGTCCTGGGGTGGATAGATGGGACGCCTTGCTCTTGTAATGGCCCCCGGTAGAGACCGGGGGTACTACATGTAGCGATGCAGGAGGGACAACCAGAAAGCCAGAAAATAGCTTCGGCACCACCAGATGATGGCCTCTGTGCTCCATGTTCCCTGGAACCTCCAGGAGCATCCGCCACCACAGCAGCGCCTCCAGATCGTGGAAAAATAGTGTGCCAGGGTTCCCAGCTACCCGGTGCCTTCCCCCCCAGAGGAGAGGGACCCACCTGACGAGGGGATATGTCGGGGACAAATCGGGGGATCGGCTGCGATGTGTGTGTGGGAGGAGCTCCAGAAGAGGACAGCCGAGGCATGGAAGCACTAGGGGGCCCGAAGGAGAGGTGGATGCCGGAGTGTGAGGAGAGGTAAAAAGATCACACAAAAAAAATAAATAAATAATGTAAACACTTCCACAATAAGGGGGGATTTGACTCTCATAAAGAAAAAAGGAAATTAGGTGATATATAATTTTGCACGTAGAGAAAGTTAAAATGATTGTTTATATATTAATATGTCCCCTGGAGTCACTCGTTGCTGGATAAGAGTGGTTTCATGCACATTCTTCTTGAGAGTGAACAGTAAAGCTGTTCTGGCTTGAGCAGAACGCAAGTGAAACCACTCTTGTCCAGCAACAAGTGGCAATGGCTGACATATTAGTGTATTATTCATCGAGCGCGATCAATAATATATATATTTTTTTTAAACTGCACTGGAACTTGCCCGTTTCCAGGGCATCTGTGTGTGAGATGTTCTTCACAGACTAGGAGTGTCTCACGTGCAGAGGAGTGTTCCAATTGGTCGGGAGCACTCCCCCGATCTATAATATTTAAATTATGTGAAGTGCTGAATTCTGCCATCATAGTTCAGGTGGAACAGCTGTTCCACTTCTGAAACCCTTTTTCGGAATTTGTCAAAACATTCTGGGAAATTTAGAATCTGTGTTAATGTAGACCACGGATTAATCTTCTGCAGTCTGTGATACTGATCTACGTGTAACCCCTATGCGGCACTATTATAAGGGCTACTACCCCTGCCTTTATGGCAATACATAGGTTGAGGGGCCTGAGTTCTGTAATCAGGTGCCTCCACCCAGAGGAATGGTATTGGGGCAGCTCAACTGCTCTGGTATAGCCCACCGGGATGCTATAACCACCCACCAACCCTTCTAGTGACCTAAATAATAACACAATGGTACATTCACATTCAGTAGGTAGCAGTAATAATGTACTCACACCCTTTTCACTTACCACCAGGGCTGGATCTGCTGCAGCTGCCCTGGAGACCCCCTGGAAAATAAGATCAGCAATGCAGCAATACAGTCTTACCACTGTAACCCAACTATTAATATGCACACTGGCCAGGTTAAACGTGCAAAAAGATAATCAGATTTATTATGGGGCAGTGAACAAGGGAGAGGCATGAATCTAGCAGAATGATTAGCAATCTGATTTAAATCAGGATTGTTCAGCATGCGCTGTAAGTCCCAATTACACAGTTCAACAACCCTTGGTACCCAGAATGTCATGCAGGCTAGCCTGAAGTGTTGCCCGGGGTGACCGGCATTGCAGCTGTTGTTGGGGCCCTTAAGAAAGCAAAAACAGTTAAACATGCACACAGCCCAATTATTTGTAATCCAAGCTTGATGGTTCAGTCCGTTGCATTAATCCAGAAAATTTAACAATTAGATGGCACCACAGTGATTTTTGCTTTCATTGCAGGGAGCTACCATGGATTGTACTCATACTACCCAGACCAGGATGCAGGACAGACGAGATGTAGACCTTGTGGTGATGATCAGGGAGGTCAGGGGAAGCAGGACCGACACGAATCACCTCCGGGTGGTCGCAACCTGCTCTATGGTGTTGGGCAGGGGGCCAAATCCCCAAGCCAGTCTTTTGCCGAGATGGTCTCTGAAGTGAGAGTAGTGGCCTAGGCGACAGGACCCAGGCAGGATGAGCAGTTCTGCAAAAGTCTGTGATCTTCTGCTGGTGAAGTCTCCAGCTGGCGTAACAGATTTGACTGTGGGGAACCAAATCATGACCCACGGAACACATTCAGAACATTTAAATCACTAATTTCTCTGGGCAACAGTTTGGATACAGATGCAAATGACAGCTTCTCTGCGCAAACCTTCAATCCGAGCAAAGTGCTCTCACGAGCTGGGCCGATTGCTTCTGTAGCAAATTTCAGTCCAAATTACAAGCTGCACTAATACTTCTTAGATTCTTCTGCCGTATTTCCAGTCTGGAAATCGTACAGGTCCAACCTGTGCAATAGGCAGTTCAATAGCAAGAGAACGTGGCAGGAAGGCCAGCAAAGCCTCTTCCCATCAATTTCCCTACGCTCCTTCTGGGAGCAGCTGCTCGAAAGCTTGAGCTGTTCACTCTTCAACCTCCAACTCTAACTGATCCACTGCTTCAGGCAGTTCTGTGCATTTCCCTTGTAATCCAAAAGGTTCGGTTGGCTGAGGGAACTGTCAGTCATAGTAAGGGCTCCCCATCCAGGTCCAACTGGGTGCCAATACTTCAAACTACAAAAACTACAGAACTGTTTCCCACAAGACCCCTGGGGACAGTCTCCATTTTAGGTCCCCAGTGGTTCGATTGGTCCAAATACTGGAAGTCCAGAACCTAACATGGTGGCTCCCATCCAACTGTTCAGGCTACAATAAAAGCAGTTTAGACAAACTTTTCTGTCTTTACTATAACAACAAATAAACAGTAAACAATCAAACAGCAAATAAACAGTAAACAATCACAGTTCCTATGAAAGCTCCCTCTGCACAAGTAGCGACTACAGAATGGAGCAGAATAACTCACTGTCTGGCCGATCGCAAGCCTTAAATCACTCGGGCCCAGCCCCAGACTAACTTCTAAACACAGATTAGCCATTTTCTTAAAGAGACAGGCACGGAGGCTCAATAGGGCACTCTCACACAAACAGATAGAACTACTAAAGACAGAACACCAGCCTGACAGTGGGCATTAAGGAGCCCAGGAAGGCATTATAGTAAACCCCTATTTGTAAGGGGGTTACATACGGTTTACAAAAACTGCAGATTACCAATCTACATTTCAGTGGCAGAATTCTGCCATTCCACTTCTAATGGAATTCCAAGGAATTAGTCAGATTTTTATAAAATTCTGCTGAATTCTGTTCCTCTGGAATTTGACAGTTCTGCAGAGTACTGTGGCTTATTGTTGATTATTTTGAATGAAAAAGCTCATTAACAGAAATATTTTATATTGTCTTCCAACAGTTGGTTTCCCCTGAAGTATTGGCTTCCTGAATTTAAGCCCTGGGAGGTAGCCTTACTTTCAAAACACAAGAACAACTTCCAAATCCAGACCCACATATGTTTTTAACTCCCTCCCCTCCCCTTAAAAAACATTGGCTGACCCCTCACCGATTGGATTGCTGATATGCAGCATGAGTTGCGTATGCATAGATATCTTAGACTCCCTATAGACTACAGGACTCAAAATGGTTTCAGGAGCTAAACATATTTTAAGTCCCTGTGACACGGTTTGCGTCTGCATTACGATTGCGATTTAGTCTGATTTTAAAAACCATACTAAAACCCTGCTGAGAGCAAGGCATTAACATGGTTTTAAAAACACTTTACAAATGAGTCTGTTGTTACCTCTCGGGAGCCCAAACAGTGTGGTAGTGTGGACAGTCAGATCCATTAAATGTGCTTCCCCAAGTGCAGACACTTCCGCATGGTAAGACTTAGCCCATTTTTAAAAACATGGTTCACCGTGCTGTAGTGTGTACAGGGCCTTACAGCCATTGGTTCTGTTGTTCTCTGGGACTGGTATTGACTGCCTTGGTACCATAACACAAAGCTAGCAAACTTTAAAACAAACAAACATGGTATTGGCCTGGGACTGTCTGTCTCCTAAAGCCCTCCACGGTGGTTCCCCTCTCTTCTTTTGTTGTCATCTCCTCCATACCGCTCAGCCTTCTGTCAATGAAATGTGAGGCACTATTGACACTCAGACTTCAGGACATTGCCCTCATCATGTGGGACACATCATAAAACATGGAAGTACATGTTCAGGCCCGTATGGACACCAGAGCCTTCACTTGTGCCAAGTTTAACTGTAATTTAGTAGCTTAGAATTTTATGAGACACTGATTGAGTTTGCAGCACCTTGACTCCGTGGACAGCATCTTTTCCATGTAGGACTGATGTAGGACAGAGTACATTTTTAAGAAGTAAAATGAGGGATGTTCTTCTTACTGAGGGACAGTTGAAAAATATGGTCTCCTGTGCCTCTGTCCTTGAATGGGAGGAGCTTAATGGGTTTCCATGCCTCTAGCTTCCCAGTTACATGGGAATCAGTTAATCATGTTTTTTTTTTTTTTATTTCTGACACCGGTTTGGTCTTTAAAGCTCACTTCTCATTTCTTTTGAAATGGACTTCTTCCCTCCAAGTGTTTTTGCTTACTACAGGAGCAGCATTTACTAGTATACAATACTCACATAAAATGATTGCAGCAGATTTTCCTTAAACAAAGTAATTTGACTACTAACATCAGCAGAAACAGGCTGCCATGCTTGTGTATTATAGTTAGAAAGAGAAACACAGACTCTCTGTCAGTAGAAACAGACCAATGGTCTATCGAGTCTGCCCATATTATATTACCTCACGCCCAACTCAGTGTCCCTGGAGGGTGTCCCCATTTTCCCTTCCCCACCTATAACCCTTCTCCCAGTTCTCCCCCTTGGGACTGTATGTCCTCATGGGCTGAAGGAAGTTTTCTTCCCTGAAGGTGCTTCAGAGGTAGCGCTGCCTCCAACAGTACTTCTGCACCCCAGACAGGGCAGGGCTTTATTCTCCCTTCCACTGCTGCCTCAGGGCGAATTTCACTTGAGCAGTGGTCCATGGCAGCGTGGTGTTAGAATAGTAAATATAGAAGAGAAGAAAGTTAGCTTTCAAAAAGAATATATGCAACAGCAAGGTGCTGTCTTGGAGGCAGCGCTGCCTCCAAAGTGACTTTCACGTTTGTACCCATTTAGGTTTCTACCCCTTCCACATCTAACAGAAGTGTGTTCCACGTCTCCATTACCACCTTAGTGAAGTAGAACTTTCTCACATCCCTCCCGAATTTACACCAGTAACTTCCAATCTGTCCCTCTTATGACTGCGTCGATATTTCTAATAAACAGGTCTTTGCTACTCACCCTTTACAAACACCTCAAAATCGTCTCTATCATGTCCCACTTCTTGCGTCTTGCTTCCAGTGAGCATATGTTCAAGGTCAACAATCGTACCTTATAGGAGCTGCCTTACTGGTACACGATAATTTTCATGACTCTTCTCTGTATAGGCTCCAGCTTGACTGTGTCCTTTCTCTGGTGAGGGCTCCAGAACTGGACACAGTATTCCAGGTGAGCCCTCACCAGCGATCTCTATGTGGGGGAGAGGGTTATTACTTTACTTTCTCCTGCTATCAAAGTCCCTCCTAATTACACCTCAATAATTGGCTCAGCCAATCAGAATTCACGTTATCAATGTCTCAGAGATCTATAGTAATGGCGCACTTGTAGAGTGTCATACAGATTTTCTTAGTGACTGTATAGTACAGAGTTTTAAAGATGCTTGCAAATGGTGCACTTATGGAACATCTGAGAGACACAAATAGTCGGGAACATGTTGAACATCAGAGATTTAAAATGGTTTTACTCTCATGGCATCCCTCCATGGAGCAGCAGTATCGCAAGTAGAACTGTATCTACATAGCACTGCACTTATATGAAAGCAGAAGTGCAATGAGATTTGGCAAAAAAATAACCCTACCTATTTTCACTATAAAATAGTCCAGGCATCTTTCAGGTTTTTATTTTTGTCTATTAACATTTTCTAGTTCTGCCAAAAATTGAGTAGTTTGTAAATGCTTTATTTTTCTCTCAAGAAAAAAGATGGCCTGGGGGGGTGTGGCCAGCATCGAGCTGTGAACAGCTTTCTGGTGCAGCTCCATTAACGGGCACTGTTTATTGATAAAAATTTACATTTTACTCGACCCCATATAATTTGCTCCTAGCATTACTTGATAGAGGAACATTAGAGCTACCATTTGGTGCAAAATATTGGGATGAGAGTTGCGTGGCCGGCACAGTGGTCCGTGGCAGCAAAGCGGGAGCAAATATGAAGGGAGCCCACTCGAAGGAGTTCAAAGTGGGCAGCAACAAGGACTCCCAGCTTAGTGCAGGAGACCAAGATGAAACTCAACCGACTAACGTTGCATTACTCTGAGTGATCCAAGGTCTGGACCGCAAGGTAGAGGAGTTTACTGCTGATCTGAAACAGCTGCACATGAAAGTTGGAGTATTGGAGGAAGAAACAAATGGGGCAGCTAAGTCAACAGATAAAGATATTGTGGTCGCATCTGGTTTAATTAAGGAGAACAATTTGCTTTGGCGGCACCTAGAAATTCTTGAAAACGATGCACTCTACTCATATTTGAGTTCTGGGTTTCCCAGAGGAGACAGAAGGAGAGAATCCCATGGCATTTTTACAGGACTGGCTGAAGAGCTTACGTCAACTCAAGATGGAATTCAGGCTGTTAAAGGCCTACCGAGTTAAGCCACGTGGCGGACGACCCAGGGCAGCCATGGGAGTCCTTACTCCCCGTACCTTAATGCTGGAGTTCAGAACATCTGTGGAGCGGGACATAATTTTACAACAGGCAGAACATCTAAGCCCTCTTCACTGGCATGATACCCGGGTGCATTAATTTCCAGATCTCAGTTATGCTACAAGGACGCGGAGGAAAAGTTTTGATGGAGTTCAAGGACATCTACGCACCCTCGGAGTGCACCATATCTTGCTAATGCCTGCCAGCTTGCAGATTTTCTACAGAGGTAAGACATATCAATTTTCAGATGTAACGGAGGCCTCTAAACTATTGGAAAAATTGAGAGATAGTTTTCGACCCCAGGAGACTCTTCCGACTCGGATGATGACAAGGACACTTGAATATTTTCAGATTCAGGTGCTTTAATCTGGCTGGGAAGTAGAACCAAGAGGACTAAATGTGGGACACGTGCAGACTTTACAGGGGGATTTATGGCATGTTGATGATAGAAATGTTCTAAGTTTTACAGAAACATATGTTGGGAAAGATACAGCTAATTTGAGGCACTTTCTAAAATGGCACCTCAGGCTGCATGTATGTTGCCTTGTCCCCCCTCCCTTTCTTGTTCTTTCCCCTTGCGATCCTTTCCCACATACTCCTCGTGGTGGAGATGGACTAGTACCTCCCGGACTTAAGATAATTAAATCCTAAGATACATGTTTGGTCTGGGGGTTTCAGTTCATTAACAAGTTGGTATTCAAATTGTGATAGCCCTCTATGCTACCATCAACTCCCTGCACTATGTTGGGCCTGGCAATTGTATTCTCTGTTTTACTATGTAAATATTCTATGTGTAGCAAATTGTTTAAACCCCGTTCATGGGTTGCTATTTTTTCCACGCTTGTTTCCTCATTCTTCTGTAACCACTTCATTTTTTATGTTGGTGCGCCTGCGCAGCCAACATCTTGCGGTAGTGCAGATTTGGAGGCACGGTTGCTGTTGGGTGAATGCAGGGCACGCACCAGTAGGTGCGTCCTTCATTCCCCAATCAGCCTGCATGCCGGCACCACACCATGCATAATAATATGGCAAGCACATCTAAGGAAAAGTCCGCTGCAATGCGAGCAAAGCTCGTCACATGCAGCGGACCGCTTCGCTGCTTCACAGCTTCAAAACATGGTGGCACAGTGGCTACTAAACTGCCGACTTGGGGTGCCCAATCCCGGTCGACTTACTTGCCCCTCAAGTATGTGCCGATGGGGACCACTCCCGTCAGTAGAATGTATCCCCCTCCTTTTTGCTTGCCAAGGGAATGCCCATTCCCCTCGGCTCATCGCCCCCCACTTCGTTGTTTGCCGACAGGGGTGCCCAATCCCGTGGAATCCATCCCCCTTCCCACTTTAATGTAAGACCCGTCGGCATGATGTCCTCTTCCGTGCTGAGCAGGGGTGCCTAATCCCTTGGCTACTGCCCCAAAAAAAGAAACCACCTGTAAAAAAGAAACCATCTGCGATGTTTTTACAATACTGTAAACAGAAAACGGTCCCTCCTAGTCTCCCTACCCACCACCCGCACCCACCCACTGTGCACCTGCCTCCCCACCCCCTCTCCCCATACTTACCTCCAGAGCTCGCCACGACGATCTTTGGTGGACTGGGAACACGTCTGCACTCTTCAAAGCCGACCGCAAACTGAGGAAATGTATAATGGAATAAATAGGGTTTTTTCAACTTTGATGCATATCTCAGGCATTTTTTGGAATTTTTGCACCAAATTTTTAACATGGGGTTTTTGGGACCCCTCCTCATGAAGTCTGTCACTATTGTGAAGTTAATCGGTCCCGAAAGGTGATTTTGCAGTCACTGCGTGGAATCACCTTTTGGGACCGATTAAGACAAGGACAGTGGCAGTGTTCATGAGGTGGGCTCTCAAAAAGCCTATGTTGCAAATTTGGTGGAACAAATCCCAAAAATGGCTGTTTTATGAGATTGCATTGCGCAGTTGCTACGCACGCTCGTAACTTCGTGAATTCGCAATATTTTCATGCCAGATTTTTGACATTGTCATTTTTCTACACCTCCTTGTGAGCAGTATAGCTGTCATTTTTCACATCCTTGCCGAAATGTGTTTCCGCACTTCCAGCGCACAGTACCGCGGTCGCTGTGGGAAATCAGTGTTTGGGGCAGATTACAAAAATGACAGTGACACTATTCATGATCAGAGGTCCTAAAATGCCTATGTTGAAAATTTGGTGACGATACTCCATGAAATAACTGTGTTACAAGCGTGCGTTGCGCAGTTTGTACACACGCTCGTAACATTGTGCATTTGTAATATTTTCACTCTGCATTTTCACCATTGGCATTTTTCCACACCTCTTGATGAACAGTACAGCTGTCATTTTACGTATCCTGCCCGAAATGTGTTTTCGCACATCCGGCGCAGAATAGTGTGGTCGCTGTGCTAAATCACTTTTTGGGACAGTTTGAAGAAATAACAGTGACACTGTGCATGAGCAGAGGTGCTAAAATGCCTATGTTGAAAATTTGGTGCCGAAACTCCATAAAATGACTGTGTTACAAGTGTGCATTGCGCATTTCCCACGCACCCTTGTAACTTCGCAAATTTGCAATATTTACATGCCACATTTTCACCACTGTCATTTTTTTACACCTCCTTATGAACAGTACAGCTGTCATTTTTCACATCCTGCCCAAAATGTGTTTCCGCACTGCACTACCAAAGCCAATGCCAGCGCGACAACATTCGGCATTGACAAATGCTTGTTGTCTTTATTTCAATTCATATTTATTGTATATTCTCAACTTCCCCACCCCCAGGACGCATCTGGAATAGAGCGGTACTCCACTCAGTATGCATTCCTGGTGAAACTTTTAAATAAATAAATAAAACAAAAGATGGGAATACGAGTTTCATGTATGTTACTATATTATGAAGTTGCATTTCAAGTTTTATACTGTGCACTGTTTAAGCTATGCTGGAGGGTTTGAGGAAATTGGTTATATACCCTACAGTATGTTTAAAAAGATGGGATGCTTAACCCTTTGATAGGGTGCCTGATTATGGTAGATCATTTCTAACATCCTGACTCATGGCTGCAAAGACTATTTTTTGGACTATAATTGTAGTTTTGGACATTATTACAAAAGTTGGTTGTGCCAATAAGTTTCAAGTTAATCAAATGTTGACTTATACATAATTTCCTCTAGTGATATAACATGGAACAGGGGTGCTTGTACCTTTGATACTGTAAAAATGTTGTACTTGTCTGTATGGCAAATGTGTATTATGAAGTAACCTGCCTGTTGGTTATGATGTATAATGTGTAATTACATAAATCCAATAAAATACAAGTAAAAAATAAAAGAAAAAAGATGGCCACTGCATTTGACTTAGAAATAAAATTACAGACGTGTCAAGGGTTAGGACTGGGAGAACAAAAACCAAAAAACTTTTGGTGCACTGCACAGGCGGGACCTAGAAAAGTAGATTTGACAGGTATACTAACATTTTTATTTGTCATTGAAACACGCTTTTTGAGAAAAAAAATCATAGTACTGCTGCTGGTGTTGCCAGTTTTCAAAAAAAAGTTAGAAACAATAATATTTAGACAGTATTTGCTTACAGATTTTCTGCATCTTATGCCTATGACTATTCTACATTGCTGAGTTGGTGTACATGGAAACAGGGACCTTGGACTCATTTTTCAAAGCCCCTTAAATCCCTGCAGCTGCAGGGGAAAAAAACTGACACAAGTGGGTATCCACTTGCAGAGCCGCAGTTTGTCCCGCAGCCACGGTATCCTCAGAGGTAGAGCCGGTTTACGACCGGCTTCACGATTTACGGCAGCTTGTGGCTGTTTTTTTCAGTGCAGTTGCACCAAAATATTATGCCTGGTGGGACCAGGCGTAACATCCCCCACAGCTGTGCCATCTGGAACTATGACTCTCCACAGGTGCAGAGATTTTGTCGTGCAGCAGTGGCTGCAGTGTGGGGCTTCGACCCTGGGGCTTTGAAAATCTAGACCCTTGTCCAGACCACTACAGCTCATGTACTCCTGCTGTTTAATCTTTTGCTGAACTCACAAGCCTTTGTTTGTGCGTGTGCTGGGTGGGGGTGGACATGATGGACCAAAGTGTCCCTTCTGACCTACAATTACTGTTATGTTTGTATTATAAGCCTGGATCTACTATTCATTTCTAAAATAATAAAAAAAAAACACCAGACATCCAAACAATTTTGGACACCTTAAACCAAAAATAGTTTTAACTGGCCTGCCATCTGCAAAGTGCTGTTTTATTTGTTTAAAACTGAGATACTTAAAACCGTGTCCCAGTAAGGCAAGCAGAGTCAGAGCTGTTTCCACAGTATGCACACTTGTATGATATGCTGCAGAAAACAGGTCCCCCTCCCCCATAAAATATTTCCAGGTTAAGCAATAATTAATGTACTCTGTATTTTTGAGTTACCTACAGTAAGTTGTTAAATCAGGTTGTAACATGGCTAAAACAACAGCACCGCAGGCAAGAAAAATTATTGGTGCAACCGCGTCACCTGGTACAAGAGCAACACGACATTATTCCAGCAGTAATGCCGTGCTGAGAGAGTGAACGCGCTTAGAAAAGTATGTGAGCAATGTATGTACATGGAGTAGTTCGACCAATAGATGGCGCAACCACACAGAGCATGAAACCGAAGCGGAAGCCCCAACGGAGATAGTGGAGCACTGTGTTCCCCGGTCCTGCAAGTATGAAGTAGTGGAGATAGCAAACAACGGGCAATTGTGCTGTTTCCCACCTACCCACCCACTTGATAGTGTACAACTCGCTGAATGATGGAATACAGCACTGGGAAGTACAGGTGATTAACAAATGACCGTGAAAGAGAAGAAAAGTTTTCTCATTGTCTGAAAGCGCCACCTATTGATCGGAATCATGACCAAGACTTCAGGCAAAAGGCGCTGCATCGGCAAGTGTGTCAATTATCAAGGAATCCAGAGATGAATGGGCAGGACATAACATATGTATGTAAGCTAAAAGTGTGGTGTGTGCCGCGGGCCGAGTTGTGCGAGGCAGATAATAATAGTGGCACCAGAGTTGCAGTGGAACAGTACAGCACCAGGAAACAGAAAGGAAATGCAGTGCTCCTCTGAAAGCACCACCTATTGGTCATAATAGCCACGGCCATGCCGTACAGGTAGGGCACAAAACTGCTGTTAGTGCTGGGGTGTATTAAGCTATGCACGTAATACATTTTTCCCACAATGCAGCACAGCATCAATCTGACGTAGAAATGGGCAGACAGAAATACAGTAGCCCAGTAGAAGTAGCAACTTTGCAGGTGTTAGCATTATTTTATCTCAATGTTGATACACAGTCCAAAGTTGTAGCGTGTCACAAAATGGTGGCCACTACATTACTCGATGTGGGCTCTGCAATGTGCATGCGCATGCTTCCTCTTACACAGAGCCTTAGAAAGTAACACACCTGAAGCATAATTGTAGAAGTGGAATAACTCGTTGTGCTCATTAGTGTTGCATAGCAAATAAAACATGATGTAACTAATACTAGCCTTGCACTTGCCATGTTACAAGCGCATTAAGCCATTCAGAAGGTGGCATACTTTCATCGACCAATGCATGGTTGTTAGGCACTGCCTGCAGCCTTGTGCCACAACGGTCCTAACCATGCATTAATTCCCCATTAGATGCCACCTTCATCGTGGCTTAATGCTTATGCAATTACTAGGCTAAAACCTGCAAGAAGCTGCAATCCCTCCCTCAGTAGGTGGCACCAGAGGAGAAGTACAGCAGTGGCTCTGGCAGGCAGATAGGTGTTATGTAAAGTTCTGTTTGCAATATGTGAGCAGCAGGCAGGAAATGCTCTGTACTTCAATGTTTATTTGTATGAATTGCAGACCTAATACACAACTTATAACCTCACTTGGATGTAAATCATTTCAAGTGTGCAACACACTCACTGACAGCTCATACGGCGGTTGGTCACGGAGGTGGGAGGAGGGCCATGCCGATCTCTGTACTCCTGTGTCAGTGAGTGCTGGACACAGGTAGTGGGGGTGGGAGGTGGGATGTGAGCAAGCAGGTAGGGTGGGGGAATGGGACTGTTCATGGGAGACCACTGGACCCCAGGGATGCTGTTTACAAGTCCGAGAGACAGATCGGTGGGGGGTTGGGGGATAACTTGACCAACAGGGAATTTAAAATAGAGGAATGTACTGGGCAATCAGGGTGGGGAACCACTGGACCACCAGAGAATTTAAAATAGAGGAATGTACAGGGCAATCAGGGGTGGGGGGAACCACTGGACCACCAGAGAATTTAAAATAGAGGAATGTACAGGGTTATCGGCTTTGGGGTCCAGCTCGGCATAAGCGGGCAGCTGGAGTACACCCAACCTGCTTTCTCGGGGGGGGGGGTGCAGGCTTAGTGCTTGAACAAGATGGAGCTTTTGGCAACAGTAAGCAGGGCTGCTCGCCTCAGTAACGTGTTACATGCTTTAATAATTGTATTTTTAAAATTTTGTTTAATTAAAAAAAAAATAACTTTGCCTGTTGAAGTTGGGTGAAGTCAGGAGACTTTGCCCCACTACACACAGAGCGAAGTTCCTGACTTCACACCAACTTCTGCAAAGTTTTAATTGGTTGCATGTCTAGTTTTCATTCGGCCAATGGTATCTCACTGTTTGGCTTTCTCCTGCCATCCCACTCAGAATGCCGCTGTTTGACTGATTGCGCGCACACCACCAGCACTTTGTGCTGCTCCCATGCCACTCACTGTCCAGCAGATTTGCAGTATTTGTGCTGCCTCCTATTCCCCTAAACACCAGCATTGCTGGTAACACCTGTTAACAGGCCACAAGAAGTTCTTCCCACTGTTCGGTTCCTGCCCTTTTCCTTACCTGTTTCCCAGCCACAAAATGAATCTCACTTACTGCTCAATTCTGCCTGCCTTCTGACCCATTTCTGCAAAATATCCCTCCATCTGCTCTGTTCCCACCTTGCCTCCCAATGCATTGATCGACCATGCAAGAAGTCCTTCCTGCTGCTTCCTGACCTACTCTGCGGCACCTGGTACTATCTCCCTCCCAAACAACAACATCATTGGTTACATCCAGTAACAAGCCACAAGAAGTCCCTTCCACTGCTCAGTTCCCACCTGCCTCCCGCTCTGTGCCCCAGCCATGCAAGAAAACAAATGTCTCCTGCTGTGCTGTTCCCGCCCGTCTCCCACCCCTTTTCGTGGTCATGCAAAATGTCTCTCCTGCTGCTCTCTTCCTGCCTGTCATGCAAGACATCCCTCCCACTGCTCAATATTCCATCCACCTCCCAACCTGTTTCCCAGTCATACAAGCCATCCCTCCCACTGTTCTGTTCCCGACTGCCTCCCATCCTGTTCCCTGGCCACGCAAGGCATCCCTCCCAATACTCATTTCCACCAGCCTCCCAACCCGTTCCCTGGTCAAGCATTTCCAGGTTGCCCTGATGATCACTTTCTCCTGCAGCAGTATCTGCTTCCGAGCAGAACACATTTGGAAAGGCTTTTCTATGTCCCCGAGAGCAAAACTCATCTGCATCAAGCTTGGGGATGCAGAATGAAAAGTAAGACTGTGTACTATGAGGTTAAGAACAGGATTGGTGCAGTGAATGGACTAAGCAATTTAATTAATCACAGCCAACACTCCAACCCCCTTTTATAGGTGAGGCAGAGTGTTTCAGTTTAGGGGAATTAAATGTTTAATGGGACTGCAGAGAGAGTTTCAGATGTAACACTCCCTCCACCATTTGCCTGGGGCCTGATGTAAATTTAGAGGGGAAGGGGCCCAAATAGTAGCAGACCATCTGAATATGGTAGCAAAAAGATGGCACATACCTCGGGTAAATGTTTATCAGGGTTCAGCAGCAGAGATGCTTTTTTTCTTTTTAACTCTATTTTTGCTCCCACCTACCGGGGCATCTCTCAGGCATCCCACTCTTGACTCCACAGCTCCACCACCCGCCTGAACCGCTCCTCCGTGTGCTACATTGGTGTCAGGTCCATGGGCTCTCCTAACCCCTGATGGAGAGGCACCAGAGTCTCCAGAGGGAGAGTTGGAGGAAGCAGCCAACATTGGGCGTGTGGCCGGGGTCACTGGTGGTTGCCGTCGCCTTCCTGGAGGTGGAGGTTTTCTCTTTAAGTCCCTGTTCTGGAGTGCGATGTGCAATGACATCGGCGCCGGCTGCCGGCAGACGTCTGCCATACTCCACCCCCATTCTTTCATGCTGCTGCACCTGTAGTTCCCCCGATCTCCATCACGGGGTGCTAGGGCGCTGAGCAGCCCCCTGCAACCCTCCCCAAGGATAGGAGAGCTGTCCTCTGGACGCTCGATCCTTTCCTTCCCCTGCTGACCCCTGGCGATCTGAGTCTGCTCCCGAACCGGGGTCGTCGGCATGGTGTCCAGCGCCTAAACCCTCAGCGCCACCAGGCCGGCTTGGCAGCAGAGATCTTGATGGCAGTCACAACCCACCAGACCAAGGACAGACACGAAACTGGAGCTCTGGGGAGCAAACATTGTTAGCAGGCAGCTCAATTCATTTAACGGAGGAAGCACATTCGAATGAAAAAAAAAAAAATTATTTATTTTAAAAACAAATGCAGCAGCTCCCAGGAGTTTGGGGGGGGGGGCACAACCAGAGCCAGGCACCAAAAATGTGCATCAAAACACCACAGCACAATACTTAAGGTTTGAAATAGCCCAATAGCTGGACTTCGTAAACAGAGCTGGGGGGCTCTTAACCAGAGCAGCAGCAACAACATTTAGGCCACAAAACTCTCTCCCACATACTGTGTGGCTCCCCTGCTATAGCCACTCCACCGATCTTTTACTCCAGATTTCAGCAACTTTGATGTACATACAGAGGTTGCCACCATGTCCCACTGGCTCACCCATCCTGCAACACAGGGCCATGGGGGCCACCTCCATGCATATCCCAGAGACAGGCTCAGCACAGGCAACACATTAGGGCAAAGGTGGACCCACTAAGCTCTCCCCACAGGCCATCCAACCTGCAGCCATGGAGTGCCACATGGGTAAAGGGTCTGGAGGGCTGCCACCATCTCCAGGACTCACACTGTAGGCTGCCATCACTGCAGCATCCCCACCATGCCTGCCCTAGCAAGCATCACCAAAGACTAGCCTGGTCAGAGTTGGCCCAGTGGTGCAGAGGTTTGAGGTGCTGGATGCCACACCTCGTGCCATTCTGGCAACCTGGTTCAGGAAAGAGCCTGTGTCATCGGAGGGCGGCCTGGGGGGGAGGGAGAGGACGTGGGCGATTGCCAGATGGTGGCCTTCTGCCTCTGGAGAGAGGAACAGGTGTCCTCAGAGCTTGGCTGCCCCCAGGTGGAGGCTGGAGTGACGGCACCACTCTGAGGACTGCCGGCGTTAGGCAGAGAGAGGGTTGAAGAGACTGGCACTGGAGCTGTGGTGTGTATGTGCACCTCCACGCGCATGCTTCACAACTTCCAGGGTCTCGAGTGTAGGACCGAGGGGCAAAAATGGAGGAAAAAGTGGGGGATACCGAGGATGATGCCTCTGGACCATCTCAGGGGATCTGCAGAGCTCACATGGTGCCTTAAGACCTCGAGACTGGTAAGGTTGGCGGACAATAAAGGTACCCACCGCAGAAGGATAAATATAGTTGTAAAAAAAAAAAAAAAAGACTACACCCGGCCCACCCCAGTGCCGCAGAGCACAAGGTGGGGCTACACCAAAACTCCCCAGGCCGCGTCGCTCATACTATGGATCCAGTCCCCAAAAGGCCACAAAGCCTTTATACCACCCAGATAGCCCAAGTGGACAAAACATCAAGATGCAGCGCTAAGACCCGGTCTCCTGGGCGGTGGGTCAAACCCCTGGCCCAACTGCAGGTGTCTGCCTCCCATCAACCTTCTCAACCAAACCCCACACTGCCTAATATACTCAAGAACCTGGGCAAACTCCAACCAAAGGCAGGGCCCACACCCTCTTAGGCCCTAATGTGGAACAAGGGGAAGGATAGGCCACTATAGTAAGCCCTACCAAAAGGGGGGGCTTACATAGCGGATGGCCAGTTTGATGTGTCTGTGTGTGTGTGTATGTGTACACGTGTGAGCGTGTGTGCATTAGCTCCTACATTTCCCATGCTCTCAGGATTTCCTGACTCCATTGGAGCAGGCAAGTCCTTATTCTAATTTCCCCTCTGTTACTTGTTACGCATAACAAGTTCGCTACTAGAACTTACTAGCAAATATTATTGACATAGGCCAAGGCTTATTATAAATTGTGGCTAGGAACAGATTCTCTGCTGCTAGTAAGTTATTTATTCAGTCATAGGCTCCCAGGGCCCCCCAGACCAGTGTCGCTCTCCCCATTGTGCAGCTCGCTGGGTGGGAGTAGAGCTGAAGCAGCTGTAAGCAGCCCCATAGCAAATGTTTCCAAGTCAGAGCCAACCGAGTACCTGATCCTAAGAGGATAGCAGTCTGCATGTTATCAACAATCACCTGTGTGCTTAACTCCCAGGAACAGCATCCACATATGCAATACATTTTTGTTTTTCACTGACAGGTTTTTGCTTTCGTAGAGCCATCCTTGGGAATAGCCGCTGGCTTACCTACAGTCAGTGCCTAAATCAGGAGTGGGCTAGAATCTAGAATGCTTGGATCCCCTAGAGAGTGAAAAGTCTATACTGCTTTTGTTGGCAACTTTTTGCTTAGTTTAAGCACAGAGTGTCTGTCTGTCAAGAGCAAAACATAAGCTAAAAACCTGTATACAGAGCTCTGCTCATTTTTCCTTTTCAAATACTCATTTATATGCAGTACTCCTCCTTCCTGAACTTCCCTCAGGTCCGACCTTGCCAAACATAGTTCCACTCCAACCCTGACCTGGCGGTAGGTGCTCAGAGGCTTGCCCCCCATGGCAGGGCCAACTACCTGTGGCAGGACTGATATGGAATTTACATCTGGGGAAAGGGAGTGGCCAAAGCTAAGAGTAGGTAGCACTGACAATTAGAGCTGGCCTGAAGATGCCCCTCCCCAGGCCAATGCATGTGCGTGTGATCACTATTGCACTTGTGAGATATTCCTCCCTATTCCCTGCTCCAACCCGTCGCCATCCTTGCCTCTCATGTGGCTAGTGGCACCAGTACATAATGTGTCAGGCAGTTCCCTGCTCAATCACAGGGGTCATTTGAGAATATGGGACCACGTTCTCCATATCTCCCAGGCCGTCTGTCCAGCACAGTGGAAGTGCTATCACGTGCAAAGCCAATGACCCAGGTTTAAGAACAAACTTGGACTGTTGGAGAGCTGGCCAGGGGGAAGAGGACTGAACATCATTTTTATGCTTTCGGAGGCAGTGAGAAATGAATGGATACTCGGACACAGGAATCAGGTGTAGCAAGGCTGAAGAAGTGCCAAGCTGGTTCTTTATTAAAAGTTAACAAACAAAAACAGTGGACTTTATATGACAAAATAAAGAAAAATAAATAAATAGAAATCATAATCTTCAGTGAAATTACAGCATCATGACTGTTCAGCTTCAGAAGATAGCTACAAGTTGGGAAAATAGCCTGATCTTCCTTTGGGATCTAGAAGATGTTTGCAGATCTCCCACACCGGGGTCAGTACCAAGCTGAAACCACAACTACTCTGATCTGGCTAGCTAGGTTGCCTCCCTTTATACTTGGAAAGTATCAGGTGACCACCTTAGACTCCGCCCATTCAGTCTTTTGAAATGCAATTCTTTCAAAACATCTTATTTTTAAGGTACAAACAGTAAAGCATAACATGTAAACACATATTTGTACTTTCAGATGTCTAAAACCAAATAATAGTTCTTTATTAACAAAATTAAAGTGTACTTTGGGAGTTGGCCCCTCCCCTTACCTGGCTAGAGAATAAATCTAGAGAAAAAGGCTCCTAGAAGGACACAGGGTAGCTCAGGAGAAGGCTCCAACAACATTCTGTTTGCTAGAACTTCCTCTGGCAAGTCCTATATCTTACATGAAAAACAAACTACTATGTACAAAATACACAAAATGTACCAAATATTCATTTCAATTAGTAAGTCATTTCAATTAGTAAGTAAACAAAAGAATAAGGTCTATACATTTATTTTAATAATGCCTGCATATAGTGTGATTTGTGGCTGGTTTGCAAACAAAACAGAATATAGGGAAATGAAGAGACAAACTGCACAGTTCCACAGCTACTGCACAGCTACCTGGAACATTTTACTTGTGTGCATTTTGTCTTAATTTTAAGGGTTTTAATGTTTTTTGGTGCACCAAACAAATCAGTTTTCAGAGTGTGTAAACAGGGAGTGTTTCTATGCATTCCCTTCTGGCATAGTAACATAGCTCCCAGGGATTGGACATTTCTGGTTCTCACAACAGGACTGCTATTTACTACCATAAAAGTATTCTTACAATACTAAATAACCTGTCCAGCGCCTGGCAACGTTTGAGAAAAAAAAAAAACGGAACAATGCACGGCACCTTCCGTGGCAAAAGGATTAGTTCCTTCAAAAAAAAGAGAGGGAGGGGCGGACTGGGACCGTCATGGCAAACTGCAGGAAAGGGAATGGAAACTAAAGGGAGAGCTCTAAAGGGACTTTTATTCGGGTGGCCTGCCTGAAGAAAGGGGAAAAACAGAATTTCAGACAAGAACAGGGATAGAAAGAAAAGCAAGAGGTGCTACTGCAGTAGGCTTTTAAGCTATGGAAAGCAGTCTTCCCAAGGGGTCACCAGCACACTTCCACACTGGGGTAGGGGTTTGGGATGTCTGCTGCTCTAGCAGCACCTGGGTGACCACAGGTGGCAATGCAGATGAACAGAATAAGAAAGGAAATTCGGAATGTCTGTCAAGTCAGCATGGTGCATTAGGTATGCTAGCACTGGTAACGCTGCATGCTCCTGTGGGGTGGGTAGGGTCAAGGGGGACAGAATAGCTTAGCTCAGGTAGATGAAGCCCCTACCTGCTCACCACACTCCACATTGGGATCCAGTCACTGTATCCCAGGGACACCCTTGGCCATCTCCTCTGCTGTGGCCTCTTATTGCCTGGGTACCCAGTAAGAGTGACATTAGGAACATTTTGGATTCTGAAATATGTGCACAGTACTGTGATTATTAATGCGTTTTAAACTAATTAACATGATTTCCCACTGACCTTGTTATATCCCCCTAAATAAATCAGATCTGTTTGTTTCAGCAAAGTTACACTGCCTGAGGTATTCGTCTATGTTAAAGTATTGTACTGTGGTTTTTGTACTGTATCATCTTATTTTACGGGGAGTCCCAGGAGTCACACTGCCCGAACCAGTCCTGGGGGTAAGTGTATACTGTGAAGGTAATTCTGATATATTGTGTGGGCCACTAGTGGGAAGAAAGGGGGGGTCGCAGTGTCCCAGAGGGCTGTGACCAAGTTAGTTTAACTATTGCAAACCCTGACCTCTGGGTGGAGGCACCCGCCATCGGATCCAGGCCCCTCAACCTGTTAGTGGAAAATCAGGCAGGGGTAGTATCCCTTGGGATATCGCCATTTAGGGGTTACATAAAACATTTACAAATATATACATATGCTCTGTGTTAGAATAAGGAGCCAGCATTATCTAATGGTCGGAGCTCCAGCTTGGGAGTGCTGAGAGAACAGGTTCGAACCCCACTATAGCCAAATATTCACAGTAGGACTCTGGGCAAGTCATATAACCCCTCAGTGCTTTCCTTCCAGCTACAAAAGCAGAACCCCACTCAAACTGTGATTTTGCATCACAGCTAGACCGTCCTGGCTAAATAAACTGGCACAATGAACAGGCAGTTCTTGAGAGCAGTCCTTTGGCTGCACTGTAGATGCCAGCCGTCTGTTACTTGTAGGTCAACAGATTTTAAGCTCCCTTCTCTCCACATCCCTGTCTCCTAGTCTCACACATAAAGTACCAAAGAGGTGAGACTAGGCAACACATTCGACCTAATGTGCCATCACTTTGTATGTCACGGCATTACATTCAACTGCAGCTCCATCCTGACATAAGGCGCCTGCCATCTGGCGTGTGAGGTCTTGAACCACAGTGCCCTAGTGTCAGAGATGCAGTGTCACACGAACATGCTGCCTTGCATGTAAGGCGCCTGCGTTCAGCATCTTGAAGCTCCTTGGGGCCTTGCTTTCTATGAATCTGTGAAATCAGGCTCTCTGAGAGGTGGCAGGTATGGAATGAAATTCACATGCATCAGAGGTAACACCTCCAGAATGTAATCATCTGGGTCACAAATAGCCTTCAGTGGAACTGCGGTTGGAACCCTCCCAGCACTGACCTGCAGAATGCCACCAAGTTTTTAACTGATTTTCAGGGGCAACGATGAAATTCCAGTAATTAAACTGCCAACTCTGGCCTTTGTCTACTGGCCTGGAGCAGTTGTTTAATATAGTTATTAGCAGTTTCGTTTTGACGCTTCACAGAGAATACAGGCGTTGTCATTTCAGCCTCCCTTAGTGATGCCAATTAATAATTTCCTGTTGATTTTTTCATCTTTTCTTGTCGCATTATTTTGCTCATTGCAACATTTAACCTTGTAATATTAAGAGAGACTGGAATGCTGTCCCGAAACAGTCTCTATATAACAAGGATTGCCTTGATTTTCTATAGATGCAGTGAAAAGTTAAGAGAATATTTCTACTGCAGTGCAAACCTACAGTTTTTTCAAGAAGTCTGTAAGACAGAGTGTGTGTGTGTGTGTATGTGTGTGTGTGTGTGTGTGTGTGTGTGTGTGTGTGTGTTTGTGTTCCTTTTATAACTGCAATAACACACTTAAGGGTGTCTGGTCTATGGGGAGCAGTATATGCATTTCTTTGGTGTGTCTAAAAACAAACCCAAGGCATGGGTATGGTACAGTGATAACACCATAGTGGTCTGGGTTTACGAGGTAAAAAACGGTCCGGAGTAATAAACACTGAGGTCAAAGGACGAGGTGTTTATTAACCCCTGGTCCAGTTATTACCAAGGAAACTGACACCACTATTGGTATTATCGCTATTATACTGAAAAATATATATATATATATATATATTTCCTTCCCTGTGGCACCATGCAGCCCTACTGCTTCGAGTTCTCACATGCTGACTCTTCTTCTGCCCACTGGACCTAACCCTCGCTGCCATGCCTATGTTGGCCTCCCCCAGAGCTCTGCTGACATTCCCCATTGGTTGTCTGCCTTATTCCTGCTGGGGGGCCTACTGGGGTGTGGTGGGGGGAAGAAGTGCCTGTTACACCAGGTAAGTCAGTTGGGGCACAAGCGTGTTACGTTGGGTGGTCAGCAGCACGCGGGAGGCCTACTGAAGACCATCATCTGGCGTTGCTTTTTTTGGGGCACCCATCCACCTCTCACAGTGCGTGTGGCCCCATCATCATCCTGGGGGAGAGACATTCAGCAGCGTCTGGTCACTCGCACCACCAAGAATGCCTCCCTGAACCACCCCCAGCAGCCACTACGAGAGCAGTGTATGACAGCCCATCCCCGGGAGAGAAATGTCCAAGGGTGCTTTCAGCTCCCTCCCTGCCAGCCTCCTCTCCTGGCGGAACACAAACCCATGTCACCAGCTTACCAGAGCAGTGCCCTATTGCTCAGCACCACAGAGCCGGCATACTGAAAATATTGAAGGAAACAAATATTTTAAAAACTGTCAAAATGTGTGTGTCATAGCTGCTACAGTGTGTGTGTGACAGAGCAAGAACTTTTTTTGCAGATGCTCTGTAGAGTTGCTAGACGTATCTAATTGGCTGCTGCTTGCTGAAGTGGGAGGGCAAACCTGACATTCTCTCTGATTGGCTAAGAACACACAGCAGCTAATCAGAATGCAGAGACATTGTCCCATCATTATTCTTAGTCAATCAGAATGTGGAGCCTCTGGCACGCCATTATTCAGTCTACTGTCTGGTTATCGCAGAATAAGCATTAAGGCATGATCAGGGTTGATTCCCAGCAATTAATATAATCCTAGGGGGGTTAAGTGGTACAAGGTGAAGCTAAGGGACTTATGCCCTTAAGTTTAGATTAACAAAGGTAACCCAACCTCTGGAGTCCCTTATTGCTATTATTAATCTGAACTGTCTACATTTTTTTGAATGAATGTTTTTTCAGTTTAAATTCTAATCGGTTTGTTGTGCCTGAGGGTTTGCTGTATTCACATAAACCTCTGGGAGCTTTCTCTGTCCACATGTCCAAGGGATCACCTCTGAGAGTTACTTCAAAGTGCAGGTCAAGAAGTTGCTTTTCCATCTGGCCTTTCCTGGCCCAGTAACAATCTCATATCATTTTCTCTTTTTTTTATGTTTATTTCATTTTGCTTTGTCACTACAGCCAATCAGATCGCTCCATTTCATTGGCCCATTGGCACAGCAGTAGCATTACCACTTACGATGCGGACGACTGGGGTTTGTGAACCGGTCACCGGGGGGGGGGGGCGACCAGCCTAGGGAGAGGGATTGAATGTGCCAGAGGATGCTGTCCCTCTCTGGGTAGGGAGGCTGCATGACGCTGCCGCTATAGCACCACCTGGGTGACCAGAGGTGGCATTACATACAGGCAAGGACACACCTTTGGGGAGGGGGATGCTGGATAACAATGCACAGCTGCACAGTGTGTGTGTGTGTGCTCGCATATGTGTGTGTGTGTGTGTGTGTGTGTGTGTGTTTGTGTGTTTGTGTGCGTACTTAGTGCCACGCGACTGACATCCTAGTTAGAGGGACAGAAAACATGAAGGAAAATCAGTCCTGCTGCTTGTAGATGATGGACGCAAGCACACATCCAGCCTTCATGCCGCCATCATCTGGAAATGAGTTTCATCCCTCAGTATGTCTTTCCTGGTAAATCTCTTTTTAAATAAATAAATACATTTTTAAATAAACCATCAATTGTCAGATGCAGACCACTGTGGGATAAATATCCCCCCATCCCTGACTCCACCTGAGGGGTTTCTAGAACCAGGATGGAAGAAGGTGAGTACGGAGGCAGACACTTGGGAGATCATGGTGTGTCTTGGGGCTCCTGAGGGAGGCAGGCATGTATTAGAGGGGAGGGGGAAATTCCAGATTAAAAATAAAAAAACATTGTTATATTTCAGTGCTGATGGGTCAGTTGGTTGCGCACTCATCTCTGGAGCTGGCAGATGAGACGGGTGTGGGATCGATCTGATACCCTGTTCCAGTGCCGTACTGCAGCACTGAGGTAAGACATTTAATGGAGGTTGCGTATGCTCTCTGTGGTGGCACTGTCCAGGTGGGAGTTAAAGATCCCATGACATGTACTGTAAGAGATGGGGATTTCCACAGCGTGTTTGCCAACTTTGCCTTCCTTCTGCCCTGGTGCTCAAGGAGAGCTAAGGATATTTCAAGAACAGTATTCAAACAAGTGTCTTACTTACCAGTTGGCACAGATATCTAGGATGAAATATAGGGCTGAGAAGGTTTGACCTCTCAAAGGCTACTGCAGACAGAAAGGGGGAGGCATGAATTTTCCGCCAGGTGACTAAGGGCACGTGCACTGTGCAAGGGATCCATCTACAAGTGTAAACAAGCCATGCAGGGTGAGCCATGTCACTCGTTAGATTGCAGCTGCCAGGCTTAGTGGCAAAGAGGCAGGAACACTGGAGCCCAGTACTGTTGAGCTGGTCGGTGGGTGTAGGGAGCCAAAAACCTGGAAAGCACTGCGAGAAAACACTTGGGGCTTGCAGTCAGAGGTTGGTACAGCCAACAAATGGCAAGATTCCCTTTGTGTAGCAGTGCAACAAACAACGGTATTGAGGCCAAAAAGAGAATAATTGTCTTCGGTGAGTCATGCTGAGTCAGTGGCTGGAAAACCCTGGCGCTTCGCATCCAAGGCATGATGCTACATTAAGGGAACAAAGAGGGACTTCTAGGGAAAAAAAGGGGTCAGGATCTTAGGAGGACCAATTTCACATTAATTTTATATACCACAAATAATCACGCTCGTACACATATGCAGTACAAGGAGGAGGTGGGGGAGGGGCAGTTGGTTAGCTGCAGTGCTTGGAATTTAGCTTTTTTCCAGAGGGAGTTCTTGGAAGCACTTGTGGGAGAAACATAGAAACATAGACAATGACAGAAAAAGACCATTTGTCCATCCAGTCTGCCCTGTTTTACCCTACCCTACCCCAGAATCTGTTGTCTAGTTGGGGTTATTCCCCTTGCCCTACTGCTTTTCCCATTTTGTAGGAGATGGAGATGTGCTCCCAGGATGCACCTGGAAACAAGCCTTGGCTTAGTGTTTCTTTCCTGGCTAACAGTTGTAAAAATAATGGCCCTCAGTATGGAGTTAGCTGCCCTCAGGCCTGCAGTACAGTACTAAAGAACCAGCTCAGCACAAAGTCCACTAGATGCTGCAATCTTATAACCTTAGCATTAATCTCAGCTCCACGTAGGTAGGTGAACTTCATCAGGGGAGAGGAGGAGGAGCCGAACTAGCATGAATGTGACCCCAAGGGTAAAAATGTAGAATCATTTTGCACTACAAGCTAAACTGGTTCAGGCCAACTGCTCAAACATGGAAGCAACAGTTGTTCTCCAGATTGTATGACTCCATCTAGCAAGGATGTGGCAGAGGGGAAGGGGCAGGTAGCATTAGGGGGAGCAGGAAGTGTAGCTTAGACATGGGGGGACTCTATAGTTTGAGAAATGAGGAAGCTAGTATGCCATTCTGTGTCTTCCATGAGCCACTGCAGAAAGGGAGACTCAACAGCTGGAGAGGTTGAGCTGGAGGGAGGGGGAAAAGTCAGAAGTTGTCCTACACCTAGGTACCAGTGACCTGGCAAACTGCAGCGTAGAGGAGGTGAATGTCAACTTCAGGGAGCTAGGACATAAGTTCATGACAATATCTATCTACCTATCTAGCTATCTCTGGTAGTGTGTGTGAGTGTGTGTGTGTGTGTCTATCTATAGACAGTATCTGTTATCTGTCTGTCTACAAACATTATCTGTCTGTCAATGTCTCTAAAGTATCTGCCTATCTCTCTACCGTATGTATGTATGTAGGTATGTATGTATGTATCTAGCTCGCTCTCTCTATTTCCAATATCAAGCTACAGCAAGTGACTGCATTATCTATCTATCTACATACATATATGCATATGCATAAACATGTACAGTATATTACATTAATGCATTCATAGACAAACTGCCGGGCTAATTTCTCATTATACTTCATTTCTTCAAATATTTCTTTTATGGAGCAGAAAATCAATTTTCCATTAAGCTTAGCTTATGTAGTAGCATTCAAGTTTTGAAAACCCAGACACTTATATCTGGACCAGTAAATCACATATAATGTAGTTTTTTTGAGGGAAAAAACTTCCAAGTCTGGTTTGGGTCGCTGTGAAACAAATCAGATTTGGGGTCCCAACTGCAAAGAGAGAGACATACTCCTCTTTATAAGAGCCAGTGTCCGTCACAATACTTGTTTGACAGTTCCAGATTTGCTTTCCCCACCCACCAGTTTACTACCAGTTTCCAAGCCATCAGCAATTTCCTAGAAGTGTTCATTTTTCATCGATTAGCACAATAGCAGAAATCTTTGCTGTTCTATTTCAAAGGAATTGATTCTTTTTATTAGGTAATTTTCACTTTTATTACACGCTACATAAAATCTATCAATTAATTTCCCCTTTGGTACAAACTGCACAATTAATCCTGACTTAGCCACACAAAATCCATTGCTGGCCCACAAGGAGTTGATAAACTAAAGAGACTGCATGTTAAAAAGGTAATTGGTCACATCAGTGAGATATCCTTGTTACTGCTGCAGTCGACTAGTCCACCCAGAAAAAGAAATGGTTTAGGTTTTTTTCCCATTATGTTTTTTCTCTCCATCCCTGCTGTCACACAGGAGTAGAAACTGTTTTCCAGGGATACACCCTGTTCAGGCAGGTGTTTCACCTTCATTCGACTGGCAGAGTCCCCCCCCCCCAGTTTTCTTCCTCATGGCCTCCCCCTGGTGTGAGCTGTACTCGTCAGCCTCAATTTGACAGCATGACCATGTAGGAGGAAGCTCAGTGGCCCACAAGGCGTCGCTGCATTCTAGGACATGCCGCCGAGCCTCCAAAGATTGAGCCACACTGCTCTCTGGCACCTACCCACAGCCTGGCCTGCCTCCAGGTGCAGCAACCAGATGGGGCCTTTATACTACCAGATTTGCAGCAGTGTCAGTGGTGCAGATGAGTTGCAGTGGTGCAGGTCTGGCAGGATAGAGATGCCGGAACATTGCAAGCTACTCCATTGCAGCAAAATGCATTTCCTGGTTTGTTGGGTATGCTGAGCAGAGTGCACTGGTGCAGGCGTTTCTGTTTGTTTTTTTTTTGTTTGTTTGCAAGTGTGTAAAAACACTGCTTTGCCTGCACCGGTACACTCCTATGCATGAACCCCCTCTTCCAGAAATGCCCCCAAAACACCTGAAGGCCATCGGGAATGCTGCATAGCCAAAGCGTAAAAAAAAAAAAAAAGGGGGCAGCAGTGCGAGCGGAGCAAGCCGATTCAAGTCGGCAATGCTCCAGCTCAGTGTAATGTATAAGCAGCTGGAGTCTGCTCCCCACACTCTGGTTATCTACATGGCAGTACGACATGCTGTGGCTGGGCCATCGGGCGGCACTTAGGTGATTATTTTTAGCTGTGAACTTGCAATTAATTATCTACTCATTGCTGATTATTTTAAAAATTAGACTGTCAGGTCATTTTAAAAGTCTTTGTCACAAAGATTGAAGCTGAATCAAAAGATTATAATCAGGGAACTTGATATTTGATTCTGGTATTTTTAGTCACGCTATTAATAGGATATGCTGTACCCTTATCATTTCAGTGTCTTTGATCAGTTCTCACTTTTTCTTTTGGGAGATTTTTGTTAGACCTGAAAAGGCATTACTTAACTGCCTTTGTCCTCTTTCTTTGTCACTTAATTACCCTGTTGGGCCACATATGGTCTTTGGAAGTCTGAGGAGGACCCCGAGGTAACTGCTGCAATAGTTGATTCTGGCAGCACTATATCTGGGGTTCTCTTTCTCTCTCTCTCTGTCTCTCTCTCTCATATTTTTTATACAGCATTTATTTTAAATGTAATTTGTCTTCTGTCTGCTGCAACAAGGCATGTGGATCCATCCTCCTTGGAGAAAAGTGAGGCGAGGGCCTTTTCACCTTTCGGTAGAGGGGTCAGTATCCAGGTGTTACTTGGCTGTGGAAATAATATTGGGTGCTTTGCCTCCACCTAGGGAAGCCCCTTCTACCACAGTATTACTTTGGAAACTACTCCCCAAACAAAAGTGGTACCAGTCCTAAGAGACCCACCCTACAAAGTATAACATGATGCTGTGATACACTAAAGGTACACAGGAAGTAAAAGGGAACAAAATAACAAAGTTTATTAGGGGAAGCAAGAACAAAGCTCTGGGGGAGGAAGGGTAAGGGTCAGTCAGGAAATCAGCAATTGCAGACCCACGCATTACCGTCCCCCCAGCTGTCCCCCAACATTTTCTGACTAATCTTGTGCACAGTGTATCCCTACAGTCCTTTGGGAGCCCCATTATGCTAAATGGTACCAGGCTGTCTGTTGTCTGTGTTGAAACGCTGCAGGCCTGGCACTGGGTACAGGTGAATGTTGGCAAGCACAGTCACCAGTGTGGAGAAGTTATACAATCTAGCAAACAATTAATTGTAATCCTAAGACTGGAGGTCCTAAATGTGGGTCTTCTGCCAGGCTAACTAGCAAGGCACAGTCCTAGCCCAGGGCTTCCGACACCCTACCAGCCTTAACTATCTAGGGAAACAGGAGTTGCAGAGTCAGAGTCCTGTTCTGTTGCACCTTAGGCATCTGGAGGCATCAACAGTTTTGGACTAGGTCTCTCTCAATGTTGCTGCTGCCACTACTCAGGTGCCCCACCGGGATGCATTTAACATGGAGATAACTGCAGTGTTTCCGTAGGCATGCAAGAACAAGGCACAAAGGCAATATCTCTGCTCCACTGGTCTTCACCCTGTGTGGGGACCTTCTGTCTTCACCCTTTAGTTGAGACTTTCTCATCCTCTGATGTTCTGTCTGGGGAGTTCTCCGGTAATTACTAGGTGACTGAGGTAGTCATGCAGGCTCTGGTCTCACACTGATAGGGGGCTCTGACATTAACACACTCATTAGGCATTTTCAGGAATACTCTTAAGTCTGTGACTGTGGGGAAGGTCTCTAGGGCAGCTGCCCAACTCCAGGCACTCTGGCCTTTCGCCAACTCAGCTTCAGAACAGAACAGCTCCTTCTTCACAGTCTGTATGCACACGCTCACTCTCCAAACCATCACAGACCTCTCGTAGACCTCCTATGCTCAGAATTTCTGGCAAATCCTGCTCCTGCATCAGTATATGTACCCCTAAACCCCAGCCTCCAATTGCACAGACCCTTGAATGGTGTGGACTGATCAGCAGATGGAAGAAATAGAAGCCAACCCAGATTTTGCCTTTCAAGGTAGTAACTTTTATTTTCAAAAACCTCTTCACACTGCCATGATCCCCTCAGCACCCAACATTTCACCCACTGGGCTTCCTCAGGGGCAAGGATCTAGCTGTAAACTTAGGGTTCTTGGAGCTTGTAGTGGGAGCTATGACAACCATAAAGGCCCTGTGAGAGTTTAAAAGTCAGAGTAACCAAAGGAAAACTAAAGGGAAATATTCAATAAAGACTAGGGGTGGTCTGAGGAAAGACCATGGAATGCGGAATATAAATGACTGAACAGAAAAAGACAATAATTTAACATATACAACTCTAAATTTAAGCCTTGATCCTTACCCCGAGGAAGCCCATTGGGCAAAATGTTAGGCACTGAGTGGATCACAACAGTGTGAAGAGGTTTTTCAAAATAAAAGCTTTACCTCGAAAAGCAAAATCTGAGCAGGCTTCTGTTTCTTCTGTTTGGACTTATCCACTTGTCCCAGCCCTAGAAAAACCAGTAGGAACTATATTTTCTGAGGGAACCCACCCCATCTCTGGTTTGCACTGATCAACAGATGTATATTTCTGGATGGCTGAAAGTTCATGGGCAAAGTCCAGAGACCTTACTCTTAGAAGGCATATGCTAGCTCCACTTCCCTCAAACTGTGGCATCCTGCCCCCAGATTGGTTGGTTAGCACCTCATAACGCCATTTCCCAGATGTCTTGAGGGTCTAAGAGCAAACGACATGAGTGCCATCATGTTTGCTTATATTTGAATTTCCCTGTCTTGTAAGTGGCTCTGACCACTAAACAGGTGTGTCTGGTGGCACGGAACAATGAAGACCCTCCCTTTCTGCTTTCTGGTTCCCTTTTGTAGCTGTTCCAAGGAAACCCGAGTGAAGGGCAGTGCATTAGCGCCCTTGCTCCAAGGGAGGAGCAGGACAGCCCAGTAAGTAATTCCCACATAGGGGTGCTACAGTAGTAGCGCCGAATTAGTCAACGGATTTTTAAAAATCCCTATTGAGAACTGTGAAACCTTTGGTTAGGGATTTTGTTTTGTTTCTTAGTGTGTTCACTGCTACCCGGAGATTGTGCTTCCATCTGATAGTCTAGTTGAAAATCTACCATATGGCACTTGAGTACTGTAGTAGGAACTGGCCTCTTTCTGTAGGTATAACAAAAATAATTTTTGAGGATATTTTTTCCCTAAATTTTGTGAAGGATAAATAGGGAAGCTCACAAAATTGCTTGACAAATTCGGTGCTACTACTGTACATGAACAGCGTATTTCTAGACAGGGGAAGCTGGGACTTGGCTTGGAAGTTATCTTGTTAGGGTGCTTAACTTAACCACTGGAATCATTTTAAACCAGTGCTCAGCTATAGGAGATGGCTGGACAGGTACTGTAGCTAACCTTATCCTTTGGATTCCATTGGAATCCATGGGGCAAAGGCCTTGTGCCTTTGCAAGCAGGTGAGATACTGTACTTCTCTTGCGGTTGTAAAACAAAATTTAGAATCACACTGAGCTTAAATTGGCAGCTAAAGTAATGGATAATTACAAATCCTTTTTTTCGTATATAAAAACAAGAAAGGTGGTAATAAAATAATTGGTCCTTTGAAAGACTCCAACGGGGCACTAATCACTGATAATTGCTTAATTGCTGAATACTATAATAATTATTTGTCTTCAGTTTATAATGTCAAAATGCAAGCCACATAAAAGCATCATGACAAGGGTAAAAATCAAGCAATAACACTTGATATTTAAAATGTAGGGGATAGGCTTAAATTATTAGACCATAACAAAGCCCAGGGTCCTGACGGACTCCACCATAGGGTAATCAAAGAGCTGGCGGATGTTTTGGCAGCATCAATAACATTCCTATTGCAGGAATCTATAAATGGCAGCATGGTACTGGAGGTCTGGAGGCAGGCAGAGGGGATACCACTGCACAAAAAGGGGACTAAACAAGAGGTGGGTAACTACAGACCAGGAATAAAGTGAAATACCAGAATACCTTTGAGTAAACATCTGAGTTTCCACAGTCATTACATTCATTTGCCCCAATCTCGTCACACAAAACATGAAAAAATCACATTTCAAAGAGCTATTGTACTGCCCAAAATCAATATTAACTTTTAAGACTAGTGAACTTTTACTTATATCTAATGCATTTTTTCTTTTCCTTTTTACGTTCACTTGCGCGCATGCGCAAGGAACGTTTTGGGAGAGTAGCACACTTGGAGGTGTGCCTCTTCCATCCAATGCACTGCTCCCTTGAGCAGGCATGGCGGTCCTGCACCTATGGGTGCAGGAGCTCTGTATGACAGCGGTGTTCCTCTGCTTCAAAGGAAAGCACCACTGCCATACTGAGCGCCGCCGTCACGCCGTCCCCCCGTCGCGTCACGCGCTCCCCCCCGCGTGCGTCATACGCCCCAAAGCTTTGGTGCCGCGCGCTGAAGCCCACCAGCGTGGCAAGCGTTGTTTGCCAACGGAGTGCCCAATCCCAGTCGGCTCCACGCCCCAGCCGGTCCTGCCGCCACGCTGGGAGCCCACCCCAGCGTGGCAAACATTCCTTTCTTTTGCCGACAGGGATGCCCAACTCCGCTGGCTCCTCGCCCCCAGCTGTTCTGCCACGCTGGGAGCCCACCCCAGCGTGGCAAATGTCCCACGTAGTCCATTTTTTGTTAAAACCTGTAAAATAAAATGGTCCCATGGCGTCTCCCAGCCCCCCACAACCCACACACCCACTGCGCACCCAGCCTCCCACCCCCCACCCCATACTTACCTCCCGGACTCACAGCGACAATCTTTGGTGGACCGGGAACCGTCTGCACTCTTCAAAGCGACCTGAGCGGAGGAAATGCCGATACGTTATATAATGGGCTAGATAGGGAGTTTCAACTTTGTGCATATCTCAGTCATTTTTTGGAATTTTTGCACCAAATTTTCAACATGGGGTTTTTGTGGCCCCTTCTCATGATGATGTCACTGTCATGGCGTTATTTGGGCCTGAAGGTGATTTTGAGCACTGTGTGAAATCACCCCCGGGCTCAGCTCTGCCATGACAATGTTCGAGCGTTCCAAATCCATGTGGTGGTGCAAAAATGCAAATGACTGTTCTGGCGTGCGTTGCGCAGTTCCTACACAGGCTCGTAAGTTCGTCGAATTTTCAATATTTTCACTCCAATTTTCAACATTGCCATTTTATCACACCTTCTTATAGGTTGTACAGCTGTCATTTTTCATCTCACCCAAAGCGTGTTTCTGCCCATATGGCGCACAATGGCGCGGTCGGTGTCGAAATCATGTATGGAACACATTAAGAAAATCACAGTGACACTGTTCACGAGCAGAGGTCTTAAAATGGCTATGTTGAAAATTTGGTGAAAAATTCTAAAATGACTGTTTTACTGGCGTCGTCGCAGTTCCTACGCATGCTCGTACGTTTGCGAATTTTCAATATTGCACTCCAGATTCTCAACATTGCCATTTTACCACACTTTCTCATGAGCAGTACAGCTGTCATTTTTCACATCCTGCCCAAAATGTGTTTCTGTCCATGTAGCGCTCAATGGCGCAGTCAGTGTGCAAACTCAATGTATGGGACACATTAAAAAAATCACAGTGACACTGATTATGAGCAGAAGTCTTAAAATGGCTGTGCTGAAAATTTGGTGAAAAAATTCCTAAATATGACTGTTTTACGAGTGCGTTGCGCAGTTCCTACGTACGCTCGTAAATTTGCGAAATTTCAATATTTTCACTCCAGATTTTCAACATTGCCATTTTACCACACCTCCTTATGAGCACTGCAGCTGTCATTTTTCACATCTTGCCCAAAACGTGTTTCCACCCATGTAGTGCACAATGGCGCAGTCGGTGTGCAAACTCAATGTATGGGACACATTAAGAAAATCACAGTGTCGCTGTTCATGAGCAGAGATCTTAAAATGGCTATGTTGAAAATTTGGCGAAAGAATTCCTACAAATAACTGTTTTACGAGCGTGCGTTGTGCAGTTCCTACGCACGCTCGTAAGTTTGTGAATTTTCAATATTTTCACTCCAGATTTTCCACATTGCCATTTTACCACACCTCCTTATGAGCAGTACAGCTGTCATTTTTCACATCCTGCCCATAACGTCTTTCCGCCCATGTAGCGCACAATGGCGCGGTCAGTGTGCGAAATCAATGTATGGGACACAGTAAGAAAATCACAGTGACACTGTTCATTAGCAGAGGTTTTAAATGGCAATAATGAAAATTTGGTGAAAAAATTTCTAAAAATGACTGTTTTACGAGCGTGCGTTGCACAGTTCCCACGCACGCTCGTAAGTTTGCGAATTTTCAATATTTACACTCCAGATTTTCAACATTGGCATTTTACCACACCTCCTCATGAGCAGTATAGCTGTCATTTTTCACATCCTGCCCAAAACATGTTTCCGCCCATGTAGCGCACAATGGGGCAGTTGGTGTGTGAAATCAATGTATGGGACACATTAAGAAAATCACAGTAACACTGATCATGAGCAGAGGTCTTAAAATGGTTGTGTTGAAAATTTGGTGAAAAAATTCCTAAAAATGACTGTTTTACGAGTGTGCGATGCGCAGTTCCTACGCACACTCGCAAGTTTGCAAATTTTCAATATTTTCACTCCAGATTTTCACCATTGCTATTTTACCACACCTCCTCATGAGCAGTACAGCTGTCATTTTTCACATCCTGCCCAAAACGTGTTTCCGCCCATGTAGCGCACAATGGCGCAGTCCGTGTGCGAACTTAATGTATGGGACACATTAAGAAAATCACAGTGACACTGTTCATGAGCAGAGGTCTTAAAATGGCTGTGTTGAAAATTTGGTGACAAAATTCCTAGAAATGACTGTTTTACGAGTGTTCATTGTGCAGTTCCTATGCACGCTCGTAAGTTTGCGAATTTTCAATATTTTCACTCCACATTTTCAACATTGCCATTTTACCACACCTCCATATGAGCACTGCAGCTGTCATTTTTCACATCTTGCCCAAAACGTGTTTACGCCCATGTAGCGCACAATGGCACAGTCGCTGCGTGAACTCAGTGTATGGGACACATTAAGAAAATCACAGTGTCACTGTTCATGAGCAGAGATCTTAAAATGGCTATGTTGAAAATTTGGTGAACAAATTCCTAAAAATAACTGTTTTCAGTGCGTTGTGCAGTTCTCAGCACACTAAATGAGTTCTTGAATTTTCAATATTTTCATTCCAGATTTTCAACATTGCCATTTTACCACCTCCTTATGAGCAGTACAGCTGTCATTTTACACATCCTGCCCAAAGCATGTTTCCACCCATGTAGTGCACAATGGCGCAGTCGGTGTGCAAAATCAATGTATGGCACACAGTAAGACAATCACAGTGACACTGTTCATTAGCAGAGGTTTTAAAATGCCAGTGTTGACAATTTGGTGAAAAAATTCCAAACAATGACTGTTTTACGAGCGTGCATTGCACAGTTCCACCACGCTTCTAGGTTTGCGAATTTCAATATTTCCACTCCAGATTTTCAACATTGCCATTTTACCACACTTCTTATGAGCAGTACAGCTGTCATTTTTCACATCCTGCCCAAAACGTGTTTCCGCCTATGTAGCGCACAATGGGGGTAACAAAAAGGTCATGCTGACAATTTATTGTGCAAATACCAGCAATCGCACAGGGCATTAGGGTAAAGCACCATACATGCCAAACACCACTGCAAATACCTGCAAGCGAACGTTCGGCATTGACAAATGCTTGTTGCTAATAAGACAATTTTTTTATCAGCAGTACTTAGTGTGATGTAGGAATGCTAGGAATTGGCTGACTTTGATTCGATTTTTGGATTTAGAATTTCCGGAAATTCAGATTCTGATACAAATCCTAAAAGGACAGCAAAATCAGGATCAGATTCTGATTTGGAATCCTAAATTTCTGTATAAAAACAGGTTGTAGGATTTAGCTTAAGGTTTAGGATTTTCTGACTTCAACTCTGAAAATCCTAAAACCGAAAGTCAGATCAGAATCTAAAGAACCTAGTCCAGATTCCAAGCAACCCTAGCGTGACTTACTGTACATGGAGACTGACGTATCTATTTTGTTCCTTCTTATACATCATCAGCACTACGTCTGTGACATCACAACTGACCAAGACGAGCCAGTCACCTACTGCAGGGTCGGCCATTTGTGATGTCTCAATAAGAAAAGTCACAATGCTGAAGTGGTAGGAAGAGGAACAGAACAAGATATGTCAGTCTCCAGGTACAGTATTGTTTTTCATATCACACACAATGCCATCAGATAGAAAACCTTCTAGTGAGCAGATGGAAAAAGAAAAATTCTTCAGAAAAAAAAAATAACGACTGACTTCTCTTAAATTCATAACGTTTTCTGCCAACTATTTTTGGCACTACCAGCTCTTTAAATACAGTGCTTGGTATAGTCGATGTATTGTCAGGCTCACTTTAACGTACATGGAACCAGTTGAGGCCTCCCCCTGAGAAGTTGAACTCGCTGTTTGAGAAACACTGCTCTAGAGCTTTAGCTATCTAGGTCAGCACCCGCTCTTCAAATGTGCACTTGAGGCCTTCAACTGTTAGTGAATCTTCTGAGTTAAAGGCAGTGCAGATGTTGGTTGTGGTTAGCTATAGCTCAGCTAGTCAGTTCATTCTGTGGTCTCAGCCAGGGCACTTATATCTAGAGGTCAAAGGTCCAGCAGTGCACGCACTTTCACAATGTTTGCATACCACATATAAAGCTCCACTCCATAGACAGCTGTATGAACTGCTGTCAAAATATTTTTGCTGCCAGAATCTGAAAAGCAGTAGTTTTTGTCTGACTTGCATGAATCTTTAAAATCTTCACCCTAGACAGAGGCTCATAAAATAATAGTATGGCAGATGGGTTTGAAGAAATTGTGGTAAATATTCATACTTATGTTGTCTCTGCAAAAAAAAAGTGCAGTTTTATAGCATAAGTTATATGCCTATAAAATTATCACAAGTTGCACGTAGGAATTGCTGATATATGGTTAGCTTCGTGTGTTGATACATTTAAAGATATATTGAGGAGGCAGTATAGTGCCGTGGGTTAAGCCTCTGAGCTGCAGATCTCGAGACCTGGGTTTGAATCCCACAGCTGCCTAGGTGCATACTGTGTGATCCTGAGCAAGTCACTTAACTTCCTTGTGCTCCCAGATTGCATCTGGAAACAAGCTTCGGCTTAGTGTGCTACCCCTGGTTAAACAATGTTCCCTTTCCCCTTCCCCTAAATGTGTGTGTAAGCATGCATATACATTAGTGTACTTCTGAGGATTTGTTGCATTAATACAACACACATGTACTGACAGACAGCAGGATACAAAGTGTTATCCTGACCCAACACAGCAAGATAATATTATCTTGCAAAGCAGGGTATGTTACAATGCATACTGAACCAATCAAAGAGTAGCATTTACAGTGCTGATGACATCACAATAGCCATGTGAAGCACTGAAACCAGCAGTTGAAATCAAATAGGAGGAGTTAAAATCTTCATAAAAATAACAGATTTAAGAGATGTAACTAGTAAACAAATGTAGTATAAATTAAATATATAATGTTCTGACTCAAAATACACAGTTTGTCGTCACTTGTGAGGTACCAGGACTTTCATAACTCACATGTGACTCTGCTACTTATGAGTTATGGTCCTGCCCCCTCACACACGAAGATAAATTGCACATTTTGAGTCAGCCTGTTGTATATCCTCTATATATATATAAAACCAGCATTTGTCAATGCTGAATGTTGTCTTGCTGGCATTGGCATTAGTAGTCCAGAAATTAGAGAGATGCATAATAGGAATGGCAGTGAAGTATTGAACTGAAGCCAACCCCACCCTACAGAGACTGACAGACACTCGGCTGTGCCTTTGGGTTGTCGGCCATAATGCTTACACCATTTCACCTCACCCTACCCTGCAGACACCGACAAGTGTTGTGGTATGCCTTGGTTTCTTCGGGCCTTACACTCACCCTGTTCCATAAGGAAATACACTGAGATGGGTGCACTGTAGGAGAATGGGGTGAACTTTGGGGCTGATGAGTCCAAGGCACACCTCGATGCCTGTCAGTGTCTGCAGGCTGGGGGTGGAATAGCATGAGCATTACAGCAGAAAATCCCAGTTCACACCCCTGATGCCTGTCAGTCTCTACAGGGTGCGGCATTACAATTGGAAACCCTAACGCCCTAGACGTTTGTTGGTTATTTCCACTCCAAATTTTCAACACGGCTTTTTGTGACCCCACCTCATGAACAGTGGCACTATTAGTTAATTAGCCAAAAGGTGATTTTGTACAGCGACTGCACCATTTGGTACTACAGGTGTCAAAACACATTTTGGTCAGGATACGAAAAATTACAGCTGTACTGTTTATGAGGAGGTGTGAAAAAATGGTAATGTTGAAAATCTGGAGTGAAAATATGGAAAATTGGTGCAGTCACGAGCGTGCATAGAAAGTGGACAACAGACTCCCATAACGCAATTATTTTGGGGATTTTTTAACCAAATTTTCAACATAGGCATTTTGGAACCTCTGGTGATGAACAGTGTCACTGTGATTTTCTTAATCTTTCCCGAACGTTGATTTCCGACAGTGACAACGCCATTGTGCACCAGATATGCAAAAACACATTTCGGGCAGGATGTGAAAAATGACAGCTGTATGGTTCATAAATTGAAAATCTGGAGTGAAAATATTAAAACATTTTTAAGTTACGAGCGTGCATGGAAACTGTGCAATGCACACTCGTAACATAGTCATTTTTTGGAATTTTTTCACCAAATTTGCAACATAGGCTTTTTGGGAGCCCACCTCATGAACAGTGGCACTGTCGTTTCATTAGTCGGTCCCAAAAGGTGACAGTGAAATCACCTTTTGGGGCCAAATAACAAAATGACAGTGAAGATTTCATGAGGTGGGGTCCCAAGAACCCTGTGTTGAAAATCTGGAGTCAAAAGTCAAAAAAATGGCCAAGATATCCACCTAAGTTGAAACCTCCCCCATTGATGCCATGATACAGCTTACCAGCATTTCTTCAGTTCTCGGTCAGCTTTGAAGAGTGCAGATGTGTTCCCGCTCCACCGAAGATCGCAGTGCATGACCTCCAGAGGTAAGTATGGGGTAGGGTGTGCAGAGGGTGGGTGTGGGTTCAGGGAGGGGGGCCCCCCGACAGCAAGGGACCGTCTTCTTTGTTTTAGGTTCCAAAAAAGAAAAACGAACAGCACGGACCGTTTTCTTTCTTTTCAGGTGTATGAAACAATGTTGGGGACACTGGGGTGGGCTCCCAGTGTGCCCCATTACTTTGGGGGTGTGGTGTTTGCCACACTGGGGTGGGCTCCCAGTGTGGCTCATAATGGGACTGGGCGGGGGCAGAAAAATGCTGACACAGTCGGCTTCCAAACACAGGAAGGCACACTGGGGTGGGCTCAATATTGGAGGGGTTTACACATGCCGACAGGGGGATTGGGCACCCCCAAAGTTGGCTTTCTAGGGATTTCAAATGGCGGAGCCACTGCCATGTTTATTGTAATGTTACACCAGGCAAGGCACGTAGCAGAGGCATGTCATCAGTGCCACTGCATGATGAACTTGGCTCTGATTGCAGCAGCGAAATCGTTTCAAGTTAGTGGCACTTCAAAACACTTATGTCATCACTAGCATACTCGCTAATTGGCAAATGAAGGGTGCACCTTCTAAAGCTTGTCCTGCAGTCACCAAAACTGGCACACTGCTGCATTTCTCCTACTGATCTCCTACTGCCACAAAATGTTGCTTGCATGTGTGCAAGACAACATAATAAGGGGTATTTGAATAACAAATAGTATTTCCTGAATACCACAAAAGATGTACTTCTGGCTTCTGCAGCCAGAGGTCAGTGTGTATGTCTTATACCTGTGGCTGCAGAAGGGCAGGCCCCTCAGACCTGCCCTTCTGCAGAAGAACTGTGTGTATGTCTTACAGTTTGCATGAGTACCCGTGGCAGAAACACTGGTGCCAGAAGAGTCTGTGCTTCTGCAGACAATACAACTCTTGTAATGTGGGTACTGTAGTTGATTTGTGTCTGTAGCTGCAGGGACCTGTGCTTCTGCACACAGAAGTATTGTTGTGATTTGAGTGTCATGGATTCCTTTCTGCAGCCAGCAGTGAGTATGTACGTCTTACATACCACATCTAAAAATCCACAAAGGTAGCACATCATTGCTATTTCATTTGTGTTATCTGGTAACAGTTGAATGTTGTTTGTCTTGCCTGATGATGGTTTCTGTGGTTGCATGTGTGGTCCTTTTGCTACTTGGGGGAGGGATTAGGAATGGAAACTTTAATGCCACATTTCCCTACTTTTGTGGTGTTAAATTGAACTCTAACTGGTGCATTAACACATTTTTTTTGTGCAAAAAATATATACATCATGGAATAATCCACAGTTGGGTGTGCAGCAATAGTGTAATAACCAAATGACCTGGGTGGGTTGTGAGGCCCAAGGTGCAGGCAAGGTCATCAAAACTGATTATGTATATATACAGTATATATATATATATATATATATATATATATATGTCTATATATATAGATAGATACATGAATATGAGGACTAGCTTTCTCATAGAAAAAGCAGTCATTAATTCCATATATATCAGTCCAGTTAAAGGCACACATTCATGCCCAGTGGCTGTCATAGTTTGAAAGGTAATGAAAAGCTCTTTTTAATGAGTATTGGACTCATCTGTAGCTGGCAGCATTCCAAAGAGATAGATGACTGAGTCTGTTCAATACCACTTTGCAACCATTTTTAGAATATGTTGATGTCATTGAGGAACAAACTGTTCCTAACTACACTGAGCCAGGCACGGCTTATTAATCAGTGACTTCACAAAGTTCTCACGATGGCTACAGTGTAGTATTAATATTCAGCAGAGTCCGTCTTCTCTACCTCTGGATTGCTTCCTGCTACAGGTGAGCCCAATGACTAGTTTGGAAGGGCTTTCCATTGGCTTTCAAACTATGTCAGCCACTGTACATGAATGTTGCCTTTCAAGTGCCAAGGACCAACCCAGTTAAGCAATTACAAACTATGTACTTACCCAATACCACTTAATTAACAACCTGCAATGAATTTATATTTTACATTTATTATATGTTTATAATTTACAATAGAAAAAAAATAGTAGAGATCGAGGTAAGCTTGAGGAGTGGTCTAGAAAGTGGCAACTGAGTTTCAGTGCAAAATAATGCAAAATCATGCACTTAGGGCATAGAAAACCAGGGTCAGAGTACACAATGGAGGGAGTGGTACTGGTGAACACCAAACAGGAAAGAGACCAGGGTGTTATTTTTTTTGCACATTCTTTTTCTTTGCTGTCACTACAGGGACCTTTTTTGGGCATCCGCGAGCTCTACTTCCCACCTGAAACTCTCCTCCACCTCGCACCAGCCACACAGACCCCCCCCCCCGGCTCTGTAAAGCCCAAGGCTTGGCTGCCCTATCTGCCCAGGGTGCTCTACCTATAATCTAATGTTCCTGGTTGGGTGGTCAGCCCAGTGGAGAGAGAAGTTCAGAGATGTAGTGTGGCTCAGCGGGGCATGGTGCCGTCATCTATCCCCGAGGATGGGGAATTTTCTTTGGTTGTATCCCCTGGGAGTGTGGCGTGCAATGATGCCAGCACATGGCTGCCCTGCTGGCATCTGCCGTACCCCAACCCCTTACATTGGCTGGTGCTCCTGCAATGCCCCCACTCTCTGTCAGGGGCCTCCAGGACACCAAGCGACCCTGGCTCCCTCCACAGGGAGAGGAGAGGAGAGGAGAGCTGTCCTCCAGAAGCTCCATCCTCTCCCTCCCCACCTGCCAACCCCTGGCTCCCTGAGTCCATCTCCAAACCTGGGTCGCCGGCGTGGCACAAGGTGTGGCATCCAGTGCCTCAACCCTTAGCGCCACCGGGCCGACCCACCAGGATTTTATTATATCTAATGACCCAAAGGTGGTCAAACAGTATGAGAAGACAGTGGGGAGAGCTAGTGTGATGCTAGTGTGCATAGAGAGGAGTATCACCAGCAGAAAGAGGGAGGTGGTGATACCTCTGTATCAGTTTTGGTGAGACCCCACCTAGAGTACTATGTCCAGTTCTGGAGTCCTCATCTCTGACAGGACATAGAGTTGAGGCAGTCCAGAGGAGAGCAATTAAAATGATGTGGTATCTGCATCAAAAGCCCTATGAGGAGAGACTAAAGGACCTCAATATACACAGACAGCAGGAAAGGGGGGGTATGATAGAAACTTCTAAGTATCTCAAGGGTATAAATGATGTTCAGCAAGAAAAATCCTTTTTCAGAGAAAAGGAATCTCAAGAACAAGGGGACATGCTTCGAAGCTGGAGGGGGGGTAGAATCAGGGGAAATGTAAGGAAACAATTCTTTGCAGAAAGGGTGGTGGATGCCTGGAACAGCCTCCCTGAGTAGGTGGTGGGAGTGAAAACTGTAATGGGATTTAAGAAGGTATGGGATAGGCATAAGGGAACCTTAGAAGCAAGGAAAAGGGGGAAATGGAGATCAAGTAGTGTCTATGGTGTGACTGTAGGCAGGGAACTTGGGCAAACTAGGAGGGCCAAGCAGTCCTTATCTGCTGTCAAATTCTGTTTCTATGTTAAATGAAACTACATATTAACGCCTGGAGTACACATTATGAAGCATGTTATTATAATCTTATTAATTTTTTTTTCATATAGCTATTTGCCCCAGGCTACCACTTGTGCCTTTACAACTACCCTTTATGCCAGCAACCTCCTTCCAATCTCACGCAGCAAACAGTCATATCCCTCTGTGCTCCAGCTCTCACATAAGAGCCCTCCACACTGCTGACCCCAGCTCCCACATTACATGCCATTCCCGATGGCAAACACCATGCCACTCACAAACACTGCTCATGACCCCAGACTGAACATCATAATGGGCTACCACTGCACATTAAATGCCACACAGGGACTGCAAACCCCATGCCCATCCACGTAATAGATGTAACACCAAGGTCATTTTTTTTACCTTACTAGTTAAGTTGCCTGTTAAATATTTTAGTTGTTATGTATAGGGAAAATAAAAAATTGCCTGATTTTGCAGTCCCAGGCCTGTTGCATAAGCATTCAGAGGTTGGGTGAGGATTGCGACAGTTCCTGCTCTTTAAAAGGCTTTTGTTTTGGGGTAAACTTCAAAGGGTTGACTCCCCTCATTACAAAAAGACCTGTTTTGTGTGTAAAAAGGGCCAGGATAGAGTGGGATGGCAACCCACTGATTTGCCAGCCAGCATAACAAAAGGGCCAGGCTTCAATCCACAAAACCAGTTTTGACCAGTTCTGGAAAAGGGTGATCTCTAGAGATCAAAGAATGGTCCAGGCTATGATGTCACTGAGGCATGTATGATGATGCGAGTGTAGTGGGCTAACCAGCCGAAGTTATCGCCGTGTGTTTGCTTTTAGAGTTAGTTATGTTTTGTGATTCTGAACTATAAACATCACAGGTTCAAGTCTGCCATAACTCACCAGTTCCGAGTTTGGGGTAAGTTTCTTCTACTCTACTTAGAATCTGGATAGCACTAAATAAGGTTGTTGTTTTTTCTGTGTGTTCTCTATCTTTTCAAATGTGGTTCTTTTTATCTCTGTAGAAGTACTGTGTTTCCCCATAGTCTTTTGGGTGTACTATCCAATATTAAATGTAAATATCATGGAGTATTAAATATTATTTTGATATACTTCATGCTTTCTGGTTCTGAGTCGAGGTCCTAGAGAGGTCAGGGGGAGCCTTGTACCTGACCACCATAGACCTGACAAGTCAGAGAGATGTCAGCCTTCCTCACTCCATTTGGCCTGTTCGTGTTTCAGGTAATGCAATTTGGGATGAAGAATGCACAAGCCACCTTTCAACGAGTCATGGACCACATCCTAACTAGAGCAGGAGACTTTGCTCTGACGTACATGGAGGACATCCTCATCTACAGCCAGACAGGGGAGGATAATGTCAGGCACATGACATAGAAACATAGAAACATAGACTTTGATTGCAGATAAGGACCGCTTGGTCTGCCTAGTCTGCCCATTTCCGTACCTACAGGATAAGCTGCAGATCCTAGTTAACCAACAGCCTATTTCTTCTTACCCCCCACAAGAATTGCCTTATGTCTGTCCTATGTATTCTTGAATTCTCTCACAGTTTTAGAACCCACAACCTCCTCAGGAAGGCTGTTCCATGTGCCCACCACCCTCTCTGTGAAAAAGTACTTCCTCACATTGCCCCTGAACTGCCCCCCCATATTTAAATTGTGTCCCCTTGTTCTTGCACATCTCTTTTCCTGAAATATGCTACGCTCTTGGACTTTGTTGATTTCACTGAGGTACTTAAAAGTTTCTGTCATGGATCGGGTGATAGAGAGCGGTCCACTGAACCACCAGGGATACTTTTAACATATGTCCGTGATTGGGTGATAGAAGCGGTCCACTGGACCACCAGGGATACTTTTAACATATGCCCACAATTGGGAGATAGAGAGAGCTGTCCGCTGGGCCACCAAGGATAATAACATGCCTGCAATTGGTGGGCCAATTCGCGGGGGTCCGCTAAGGGACAGCAGGGTGTTCGTCACCGATGGCTGCAGCCTGGCAGGGTGCCAGGTTCAAGTCGCCGGGGATCGGCGTACTGCATGCAAATGGGGCCGTAGTGACATGCAAATGGCCCCATTTGTGCCTTGCATGCATAATGGCCTCATTTGCATGCCCAGTGTTGAATATCACAGTTGATGCACCTAGTGCAACCTCACTTGCTTGGGTGCATCCCCCAGCTCCCCTCCTGCCACTTGCGCTGGCACAGTGCCACTGCACCGTGCGCAGTGCATGCACCTTCAGTGCCATATTCAACGGTGCTGAGCCACAGCGCAGCACCGTTGAATATCGCATGATCCATTCCCTGGCGCAGCCCAGTTGCACTGTGCCCAGGCTTGTGCCCCTGCCCGGCGCAGTCTGAATATCCCATCCCAAGTCTTTAGTACATAATATCCTGTAATATATGTAAATATCATAGGGTATTAATTGTCATTTTTATATACATCATACTTTCTGTGATTGAGTCATTTCAGGTATGGACGACTGGGGTAAATATACTACCAACAGTGTAATCTGGTTCAATGTCAGTCGGCATCCATCTGTATCACCCTCCCCTATGATGAGGCTGAAAACAGGCAAAATTGTCTAGTCCTTCTTTCCCGGTCAACAATAAATAAATAAATAACAGTCTGTGATTAGTTTCTGAAGGGGCAGGCTACAGTTACTATTTCTAAGGCAAAGTGTTCTCAGATGTCACAGGAGAGGTGGGTTGTTTCATAAGGAGCACTGTACTGTGTGAGCAGTGGCTCTGGAGGGATTCGGACCTTGACATGCCCTGGGTAAGATTTCAGCTGAGTCGTGGCAGCATACCAAGGTAACCCTCTTAGGTGCCTGAAGGGTTGGGAAATCTGGTAGCAGTGCTGACTGAGTTCTGGGAGAGAACAAGTCTGCAACAACCATCCTAAGAACAAATTAAAGGACAGAACACAGCAGACACATCTTCTTATATAACAGGACCCTACACCACAGAAAAACAAAGGGGGGGAAAACTCCTGCCACACTGAAAGGCCACTACACTATGGAAAACAAAAAAGGACAAACAAAATATGCAAAGGAAAAATCGGGAAATGATCACAAAAGTGATCTTAAGTAAATAAAGTCCATCCAAATGTATTCTATAATATACATGACTGGTAAATATGCCATAAGGAGATCTACCATCTCGAGACATGATTGCCTCAATAAGAAAACTTGCTGTCAAGACTTGTGAGGTGTTGAACTACAGTAATTAGCACCCCTCAATGCATCTTTAGGGCTCCAAAGCCAGAAAATCAGGGAAATTTGGTGTTGGGGTCTTTCAACCCCTAACACCTGCTCCCACCCACCAGCCGCTAGCCTTGTGACCAAGGTCAAGCTAAAGGTCCAGGGTCATGCCACATGGGTCTGCTGCTTCAGCTACAGGTCTAGAGCCATGCTCCCCAAGTTAAGTTCTTCACATAGGCCTTACAGTGTCACTTATTACTCTCTTTGCACAGGGTCATGCTGGAAACAGGAGAGCACTCATAACTTTCTTTGCGCAGGACCCTGTGGGAAGAAAGGGATTACTCAATAGCTTTCTTTGCACAGGAGAACAGCTCATAACTTTCTTTATGCAGGACCTCAGACCTGTAGCTTGAAGCAGCAGACCCATAGAGCATGCACTTGGATCTGTAGCTTGGCCTTGGAACACAAGGCTGGGAGAAAGTAGAGTCATAACTTGCATTACTCAAGCCTGCGTAATGCAGGAGGTGAGTCTTCATTCAGAATGCACTCACTGTGATATTTATTTGATGTCTACTTATTATATTGATAGCGTGTTTTATTGTATGGCTCCCAGAGCCTCCGGGATTGGGCATCTGGAAAAATAAAATTTGCCTTGTCTTGCCATGCCACTTTCTTCGCACAAAGTGCCTATGAGTCCCAATGTTCTTTGCACATGGGCCAAGCCCTGTGCAAATATGGAGATGAGACATGATATGCTTTCTATTTTATTCATATATGACTGTTAATTGTAGTACAAAATGCACTCAGTGTTTTTTTTGTCAGTTGCTCTATCAACTGTTTTTTGTATTTCTCACCTTTAAGCTGTAAACTGTTCCTGTCAAATGTAATATATTGTTCACAGTGGTTTTGCTGCTTTAAACATTTTGTTAGTGTAAAACATAGGACATTTTTCACGACGGCATCGGGCTTTTTTGTTTTTGTTGAACTTAGAAACATTTTTGCAACAATTTTTGTTACAAAGTGCATGAACTATCTGTTGGGCATGCATCAGTTCTTTAAAGTCCATCTTGATGATTTTTTCAACTGAATCAGAGAGACTTTTTTTCTAATTAAAATGCTAAGAGTAGTTATTTTTTGTTTGAAAGTCAGTGCAGACATCTCATTAGATTATCTTCTGATGGACCATACCACCATCAACCTTTAGAGTATTTTTCACATTTTTCACTTTAAACGTTTTTGTTCATACCCAACTTTAATCAGAAAACAGCTTTTGCTTGGCTGTTTTTTTTTTTTTGCACTGAATTACACATGCACCAGATTTTAGTGCTTTAAAACCTTATAACTTACAAATGAAAAAAGATTTTTTCATACCAAGAAAAGCGTCTGTTCTGGCATGAGATCCAATTGTGCTGAAAGATTCATAATTAAAATCGGTCTAGTTTCTCGATTATCCCATGGCAAAATAAATACTGAATTAGGTTTTTTTTTATGTAAGCTTGCTAAATAATTTTTGCACCAAACTTGTCAAAATATTTGCCCCTACGACTGGGAGGCTGCGTACCATATTTCACAGTTCTAGGGGCTGTGATTGCTGAGATATGAGCTGTCAAATACCCCATTTTTGACACAAACACTAACTCAAGCCTAACATACAGGTGCTACTGCACCTGTATAGTATCCCTCTACATTTATAAACTGCATAAGAAAAATCTGTAAAAATCCAGTCTTCTGATTGGATGAAAGACACCATATGACCGTGTATTATTCCACATTGACCACATGCCTGCATTTCTTTTCATCCCTTAGAACCTTCTGGACATTTTATAAGACAGATAACCCACTACAGGGCATGCAGTTGTACTCTGATATACACAAGACTTGGGTGATTGAATGCACTCGGCCTGCGGCCTTGTTCCTCACAAAGCACCAAAGGCGCATGTATATTAGAGCACAACTGCACGCCCTGTGGTGAATTATCTATTACATATAGAAATATATATACACACATATACATATTTAGTATATAATAAACTGGTAAGTGTGGTATACAAGGAAATTAACCCATTGAATTGGCTAACCAGATCATAAAGCCACAAGCCCCAAGGACACGTGGGTTATGATCTGGTTAGCTAGCTCCCTTGAGTTTATTTCTGGGTTATACCACACTTACACATCTGTTATTTAATATACTGTATTTGGATGGCTACTATTAGTTTTCCTTGCAATTGCATATACAGGAAAATAACTGCTAACCATTTCTATGGGGAAGAGTCCCATGGCCAGGCTGGGTTCTCCAAGAAATGAAAGAGAAGAGAGGTCAGCCCATGACTTTCAGCTGACATGTTGCATTATATTGAACTCATGTGTAACTGCAGTGGCCTGTTTCATACATTTGCCTGTTTAATAACAGTAACAACACACTTTAGATTGTGCCATCACCATCAGATATTCATGTACCTTGGACTTGTTCTTTCTGCACAGTGTACAAAAACTAGATTGATAATCCCTATGATTTCTGAACACAGCCCTAATATGTCAGTATTGCTTATTATACAATGCATATCAGAATTCCTATACTGTGACTGGTGGGCTCTAGTCACATGTCCATGCAGATATTACAGTGTAACCATGCAGGTCAGAATGTCTTGTCTCTTGAGATTTGGGGGCTTTTTTTTGCCGTTTTACAGGCGTGATAATAACTGCACATCCCTAGTGGTTTGAAGACATGATGTGGAGCCACCTGGAGCATGCAGTTTTTCCAGCATAACTGCACACACTATCAAATGTGTTATTGCTTATATACACTATGCAATGGTCTAATATGCATGATACATCGAAGTGTGAGGTGGCAAGCAAGATCATAATTCAAGAGTGACAAATGAAAATGGAAGAGGTACTCTGTGTGTAAGTATACTTGTAAATAGCTAAATAGATAGGTAGATGGATGGACGGATGGACGGACGGACAGATGGATGGCTAGGTAGATAAATATTATTTTGCAAAAAGCAAAGAACATCTGCACAAAAGAACTGAGGCAGGGGTTATCCAGGAAGGGCATTGACAACAAAGCTAGGATTTTGTATTTCATTCAAATCTAGCTTCAAAGAAATACAAAATCACGCATATTTCAGTAATGCAAACCATCATGGGAAGTATACTAAATCATCATAAAATAATTTAGACTGGTTCTGCTTGATTAGTACATACTCCCCACGTGATGCTTTGGATATAATAGAGAGATAGATAGATCCGAGATCAACATTCACAGTGTTGATGACATCAGAATAGCTTAGTGCAACACTGAAGCAGAAACAGTTAAATCTTCAAATAAACAGTGGCTTCAAAAGGTATAACTAGTGCACACATGTTGTGTCAATTGATTATGCAATGGTCTGACTCGAAACAGGCAATTTATCAGTTGTGAGGGGAAAGTGCTTTGATAACTCACTAGTGGCTCACCTCTCATGACTTATAGTGACAGTGATACTGTAGATAGATTGATGGACAGACAGACAGACAGGCAGATACTGTCTGTACACACGCACATAACTGCTAGACAGAGATACAGAGAAAGATATTCTAGACAGATAGAGAGATTGATTGATTGACTGAGTGACAGACAGACAGACAGATGGTACTCCCTAACTATAAAAAGAGTCTTATAGGCAGTTCTTGCTTATAACAATAGAACAAATGTCTGTCATTGGGGAAGATACTGACAGTTATAGCAGCCCACTCAGTAGAATGGGACAATGCCTGTGGCTGCCAAGCTGTTTTGTTACACATACTGTGGCTGAATATGTCTAACTACAGATATACTAAACATATATATAAAGTAAGTGCTTACGTGCATATAAATTAAACTTCAGCCAGCAGAGTACAAATAAAGACCCAGCTTTTTGAACAGGTAGAAACTGCTCACCTTCTACATGAGTCCAGCAAATTGATCACCTTCCACGTGTTCAGCTAGTAGTGCAGTGCTAATTAGAAGCAAGCAGACGCTCTTTTCTGCAAGCATAACCTAATTTTTGAGGTGTTGCTATTACAATTTCACACTCCCAAGAGTTAGTCTTGGTCTCCTGTCACTCGCACAGCCTGTTGGCATGACATTCAAGAAAGATGCCAAAAAAGATCTAGTGAGGAAGTGAAAGGCTCTGGTTTTCTTTCCATTCTGTGTTTTTTTCCCATTCACCCAGCCTTCCCCCATCCATGGGCACCCTCCAGCCGCAGCACCCACCTTCTCTGGGACGTGCCTTCACCAGTTGCACAGGGCCAGCTTTTGGTGGGTGCCTGCCATGATTGGTGGTGCAGGGTTGCAAGTGTGCCGATGTTATCCTGCTGACATGGAAATTTTCCTCCCAAGTTCTTACCCCTAGGTCTGCCAGTCATGCAACGACATGTACACCTGAGGGCAGGCCGTCCCCCGAATGTACATTCCCCTTCTGTTGCCAGCTGGCTTCCACTACATGGCAGGCAAGCTATGGGAAGAGAGCCCTCCCAGCCATAGGAGAAGTGCCATCTTCAGGATGCTCAGTTCTTCCTCCTCCAGTCAGCTCCCTAATGATCTGAGTCCATTTAAGAACAGGGTTTTATTTAACTCCAAAAATTGATTAGCGTTTTGCTCATAAAAGTGCTAAAACATTGTGAAAATGCATAGCACTTGCCTCATTGTGTTTAACAAACATAACACTTCTAGAAAACCTATATAAATATTTGCTGTACAGTTAGCATTGTCCCAAGAAAAAAACTGCTGATCAATTATTTAAACCCTGCAGAACATGGGTCGTCACTATGGAGGGCAGCACTGCCGCTGTGTTACCAGGCCGGCAACAGGCTCTGTTATTTACAGTATTTGATTCTGCAAGTACAGTTTGAAGAGCTCTGAATTTTATTCATCAAGCTTGTTTATACCTGTCAACCCTCTTGGCATCACAGAAACACAGTCTGCCCTGTAATACAAACTATCACATTATTATTATTTATTTTTTTTTAACTTTCTTTTTATCCCCTTTCTCTCTGGCCTGCCTCCTTCTGTCTGCTCCCGACCCTCGCCCCATCACCCATCCTCTGTGGTCCTTAACTCTTTCACTGTTCACTACTATGGCTTATCCCAGCATGCTGGGGCTCTTCATACAAACATACAAAAATGCCAGCAGAAGCAGGCCTTACGGTCTATCGAGTCTGCTTGATTGTACAGCTAGCCCCTCCACTTGCAGCTGACCCACCTTCCCCACCTCTCTTCATCATAATCCCTCCCCTCACCTTATCCCAACCCCTATTAAAACCACCCACTGTTCTACAGGACACCACTCCCTCAGGCAAAGCATGCCACTTGTCCACCACCCTTTTTGTGAAGAAATGCCTCCTGATTTCCCCCTGAATCTTCCACCCTCTAACCTCAACTGATGCCCTCTTGTTTTCCTCCCTCTTCCAAGCTTGAAAATCCCTTCCGTGTTAACCTTATTTATCCCCTTGAGGTATTTAAATGTTTAGATCATATCTCCACTATCCCTCCTTTCCTCCAGGGAGTACATGTTCAGCTCTGCTAATCTCTCCTCATAGGACTTCCCTTCAAATCCCTGGATCATCTTTGTTGCCCTATGCTTCACCCCCTCCAACAACTTGATGTCCTTCTTCATGAATGGGTGCCAGTACTGCATGAAGTACTCCAGGTGAGGCCTGACCAGAGTCCTGTACAGGGGAAGGATCACCTCCCCATTCCTGTAGAAGATTCCTCTTGCTATACTCCCTAGCATCCTATTGGCCTTTGCTGCCACTTTCCTGCACTGAGCCAAGTTGTTCATGCTGTCCACTATAATCACCCCCAGATCCTTTTCTTCTACACTACTTTCCAGCTGTACCCCTCCCAGCTGATAGCTCCTCCCCTGGTTCCTAGCTCCGAAGTGCAGTACCTTGCAGTTCTTGGCATTGAACCCCAGCTGCCAAGTTACTGACCACTCCTGTGGTTTGTTCAGGTCCTCCTGCAGCCCCTCCAGCCTTCGATGTCATCTACCACTGCTCCCATCTTCGTGTCGTCCATGAACAGATTGATCCTACTCCAGCCCCCCCCCCCATGAGATATCAGCTATGACTATCCCAAACAGCACTGGTCCCAGCACCAATCCCTGTGGCACCCCGCTTGTCACTTCCTTTGGAGATGAGAGCTCCTCACCACCACCACCACCCTCTGCTGCCTTCCAATCAGCTAGTTGGCAATCCAATTTAACATCTTTGCTCCTAGCCTCCCATGCAGCATGCAATCAAAGGCTTTGCTGAAGTCCAGGTACAGGATGTCCACCGCATGGCCTTTGTGCTGTTCCCTGGTCACTCAGTCATAATACTCAATTAGATTTGTTTGGAAGGATCTGCCGGAGACAAACCCATGTTGATTATTGTCCTGAAGACCATTGACCTCCAAGAAGGTCACCAGCCACTCCTTTAGGATTGTCTCCATGAGCTTTCCCACAATCGATGCGAGGCTTACTGGCCTGTAGTTGCCCGGCTCATCCCTGGGGCCACTTTTGTGGATGGGCACCACATGGGCCATCCTCCAGTCATGTGGCATGCTTCCTGTGTCCAGGGAGGTATTGAGCAGATCAGTCAGCGGCCTCACCAGGATCTCCGCCAGTTCCCTGAGAACCCTAGGGTGGATGCCATCTGGTCCCATTGCCTTGTCCACCCTTAATGCTCTCAATCCTTCCAGAACCCTTTCCTCCATAATCCCTACGTCAATCACCCCACTACCCACCCTGCCCCCCTTGGAGTATCTGCCCCCCTTTCTCCTCCGTAAACACAGAGCAAGAAGTATTCATTTAATGCCTCTGCCTGTCCCCCCTTCTCCACCCGGCAAAGTTTAAAAATAATCCATTTAGTATCTTAAACATAAAGTTGAAGTGACGTAGCAGACAACTCAACACTATGATCAGGAGATCTAAAAGAAATATGGAAATAAGCCTAGTAAACAAAACAAAGGATAATAACAAACAGTTTTTTAATTATATAGGAATGTTAAGAGGTAACCAAAAGGGGAAAGGGCCAATAGTTACACAAAATGGAACATTACAGAGGAGAAGGCTATAGCATCTGAATTAAATACATACTTCTTGAGTGTGTATGAACCTAAAGAATCATTAGTTAAACCAATAATAAAGTCGAAAAATGAGTATATACGCATTACAGAAAAATAAATTTCTACTATTATTAAAGGGTTATAGTCAAACAGTTTGGCAGGGCCGGACGGCATAACTCCGAGATTTCTGCAGGAGTTGGCAAATGAATTAGTGGGACCAATAACTTATCTCTTTAACACATCATTAAACAAGCATTTGTCAATGCCGAATATTTGCTTGCTGGCATTGGTAGTGTAGGAGTTAGAGAGCTGCATAATAGGAATGGCAGTGAAGTATTGAACTGAAGCCAACTCCGCCACCACCCTGCAGAGACGACAGGCATTGGGGTGTGCCTTTGTGTCGTCAGGCATCACGGCCACGCCATTTCACCACACCCTACCCTGCAGACACTGACAAGTGTCACAGTGTGCCTTAGGTTCTTTGGCCCTTATGCTCACTCCATTCCATCAGGAAATACGGTGAGATGGGTGCAGTATAGGAGAATGGGGTGAACTTTGGGGCTGAAGAGTCCAAGGCACACCTCAATGCCTCTCACTGGCTGCAGGGTGTGTATGGGACAGACATAAGGCAATTTTTGTTGGGCAGTAGGAAGAAATAGGCTGTTGGTTAAATAGGATCTGCAGCTTATCCTCTAGGTAGGGAAATGGGCAGACTAGGTGGGCTAAGCAGTCCTTATCTGCCGTCAAAGTCTATGTTTCTATGTGTAATGGTATGAGCATTACAGGTGAGAATCCCAAGTCACACCCCTGATGCCTGTCAATCTCTACAGGGTAGGACGTTATGGTCGGAAACCCTAACATCTCAGGTGTTTGTTGGTATTTTCACTCCAAATTTTCAACATGGGTTTTATTGTGACCCCCACCTTATGAACAGTGTCAATATCAGTTCATTAGCCGAAAGCTGATCTTGCACAGCAACTACGCCATCAGGCACCACAGGTGCGAAAATACATTTCGAACAGGATGTAAAAAATGACAGCTGTACTGTTCATGGGGAGGTGGAAAAAATGGCAATGTTGAAAATCTGCAGTGAAAATATTAAAAAAACTGGTGAAGTCACGGGCATGTGAAGAAACTGGGCAATGCACACCCATAATGCAATTAGTTTTGGGATGTTTTACAGCAGATTGTCAACACAGGCATTTTGGAAACTCCACTCATGAACAGTGTCACTGTGATTTTCTTAATCTGTCCCGAACAGTGATTTCTCACAGCGACCACGCATTTCTGTGCTGGAAGTGCGAAAACACATTTTGGCCATGGTGTGAAAAATGACAACTATACTGTTCAAAAGGAAGTGTGGAAAAATGCCAGTGGTGAAAATCTGGACTGAAAATACTAGAAATCCATGAACTTATGAGGGTGCATGGAAACTGCGCAATGGTCGCTCGTAACACAGTCATTTTATGGACTTTTTTCACCAAATTTTTAACATAGCCATTGTAACACTTCTGCTCATGACCAGTGTCACTGTGATTTTCTTAACCTGTCTCGAACACTGATTTCACACACTGACTGCGCCATTGTGCGCTACATGCGCGGAAACACATTTTGGGCGAGATGTGAAAAATAACAGCTGTACTGCTCTAAGGAGTGTGGCAAAATGACAGTGTTGGAAAATCTGGAGGAAAATATTGAAAATTCACGAACGTACGAGCATGCATAGGAACAGCGCAACGCATGCTCGTAAAACAGTCATTTTATGGAGTATTGTCACCAAATTTTCAAAATAGGCATTTTAGGACCTCTGCTCATGAACAGTGCCACTTTCATTTCTTAATCTATATGGAATACTGATTTCCCACACCGACCGCGCTATCCCGCGCCGCAAGTGCAAAAACACACTTCGTCCAAGGTGTGAAAAATTACAGCTATACTGTTCACAAGGAGGTCTGAAAAAATGGCAATATTGACAATCTAGGGTGAAAATATTGCAACTGCGCAATGCACACTCGTAAAACAGTAATTTTTTTGATTTTTCCCACCAAATTTGCAACATAGGCATTTTGAGAGCCCACCTTGTGAACACTGGCACTGCCATTTCGTTAATCGGTCCTGAAAGGTGATTCCGTGCAATGAATGCAAAATCACCTTTCAGGGCCGATTAACACCATGACAGTGATAGAATTCATGAGGAAGGGTCCCAAAAACCCCATGTTGAAAATTTGGTGGCAAAATTCCAAACAATGCCTGAGATATGCAGTAAAGTTGAAAAAAACCTATTTATTCCATTATACAGCTTACTGGCATTTCCTCAGTTCGTGGTCAGCTTTGAAGAGTGTAGACGATTTCCCGGTCCACCGAAGATCATCGCACGGACTCGGAGTAGTATGGAGTGATGAAGGGTGTCAGAGAGGAGGCAGAGTGCGCAGTGGGTGAGTGCGGGTTGTGGGAGGGGCCAGGGGGCCCGCCAGGAGCGTATCATCATTACAGGTAAAAAAAAAAAAGACATTATGGGACTTTTTTATTTATAGGTAATGTGGCACGCTGGGTGGGCTCCCAGCATGCCAACTGAGTCTTTTTTGGGGGCCACTGTAGCCAACAGGAGATTAGGCACCCCTGGCACACACAATGGGGGTATGTTATGCCAGGGGACTGGGCATCCCGTTGGCACAATAATGGGGGTTGATTATGCCGACGGGGATTGGCACCCCGTCGGCAGACAAGAAAAGTGGTGGGGGTGTTACATACTGCCGATGGGGAGTGGGCTCCCCTGTTGGCAACATACATCTGAGCACTGTAGCCAACAGGGATTGAGGCCCCTGTTGGCAAACAAACGTGTTGGGGGGCACATGCTACCAGGGGGATTGGGCACCCCCTCGGCAGGGGAGGGGGTTAATATTGTTTGTGAACAGGCGACAAGCCACCGCCATGTTCACAAACAATATCAGGGCTGCAAGGTCCCACCCTGCAATGACAGGTCGCTCCCTCATTGCAGCGAATGGCTGACGCTGTAATGACGAGGCAGACCCTGATTGCAGCGGCTATTTTTTCACAAGTTGGTGGCAAGGTTCCAAACTAGTGTCACTGGCTGTGTTCCCCATTATTGGTGGACATCACACACATCCCAAAATGCCATGCAGGTATTGGCCTCAACAGTGCCGCACCTCCAGAACCTGCTTCGGCAGCAAGCTGCTGCAATATGTTTCTTGCGCTGCGTGCAAGCAAACATAAAAATGGAGCGATGATACCTGAATGGGGACAAGCTTATATAACGCCGATACACAAGTCAGGAGTAAGATCAGAGGTTAAAAATTACAGACCCATAAGTTTGACTTCAGTACTAGGAAAAATATTGGAAAGAGTCATCCAACGTAGAATATTACATCATTTGGCAAATGAGCAGATAGTCGATATTTCACAACATGGATTCCCTAAGGGGAGGTCATGTCTCACCAACCTGATAACCCTTTTCAAGCCAGTAAGTGTGGCCTTGGAAAAGAGGATACCAGTTGGTGTGATATATCTGGACTTCACAAAGGCATTTGATAAGGTATCACACAAAAAATTAATTGGGCAGCTTTACCAAATCAAGTTAGATGCAAATATAATACAATGGATAATATCATGGTTGGAGGATAGGAAACAAAGGGTGATGGTGAAGGGATTTCATTCTGAGTGGGGTGAGGTGACAAGTGGAGTACCCCAGGGATCCATCTTGAGGCCTGCATTGTTTAATATATTAGTTAATACACTGCAGCCAACAGATAATGCATGGATATGGAAGTACGCCGATGACTGTAAATTAGAGGGTCTGGTACAAAATCAGTCAGATGGTCAAAAACTTCCAAGACAATCTAGATAAGCTATTTGCCTGGAATAAAACAAATAAAATGATATTTAACATATCTAAGTGTAAAGTAATGCACTTCGGTGTAAGGAATCTGAATTATGTGTGCAAATTAAACAACCAAGTAATGGAAACAACCACAGAAGAAAGAGACCTGGGAATATTTATAACAGATACATTAACAACAGAGGTGCGTACTAAGAAAACAGTTAAAAAATGTCAGAAGATGTTGAGCTGCATTCTGGCAAATATAAAGAGTAGGGACAAAAAAGTGATTCTCCTACTCTACACGAGTTTGGTACGACCGTATCTAGAATATTGTTCCCAATTTTCAGCTACAAGTGCAGTTAAAAGTCAAAAGTTAAAAAAAGGTGCAGAAGGAAAATAACCAGAAAAGTAAGGAGGCTACACAATTTAACATGTGGGGACAGACTTCATAAGCTAGGACTGCACTCTACTGAGTGTAGACAACTAAGAGGGGACCCATGTTTGATCTTTAGAGCCACTAAGGATCAAGGTTTGATGGAAAGCATTGGAATTAGAAAATGTCAAGAGCAAAATAAGAAAACTAGATCACATAACTATAGGTTGAAAGGTGAAATAAATACGACCAAGAAATGTTGTGATTTTTTTATACAAAGAGTCATACAAAGCTGGAATGAACTGCCGAAACAGATAGTTGAAAGTGAAAAAATAGAAACCTTTAAATATAAATTAGACGAACACATGGGAAATAAAAAATTTATGTTCCACCAACAGAAGCAGGTAGCGAGTTCATTAAGGACAAATTGTCTATAGAACTCGAATCTAACTATGAACCTATGAACATTCCATCTTTCCTAATCTTCACAGTCTGGTCTTTGTTCTTCCTTCTTTCTCTAATGTGCCTGAAGAAGTCCTTTTCTCCATCCCTAATACCTTGTGCCAGTCTCAGTTCTCTTGAGGTCTTGGCCACTCTGACTAGCCTGGTAACTTCCATGGACTTCTTCGAATACTCTTCCTTCTCAGCCATCCCCCCCGATTTCTTGAGTTTCTGAAATACCATTCTCTTGGCCCTTACTGCCTCCACAACCTCCCGAGTCAACCAACTTGGCTTCTTTGCCCTTTCCTTCTTACTCAGTGCCTTGGTAGCTGCCCCAGTTGCCTCTGTCTGACCCCTCTTAATAATCTCCCACTTTTGACTAGCATCCATGTCCTGATGAATGCCTGCCAGATGCTTATTCAAAATCTCCCCCCATCCTACTAAAGTCTGCCTCCTTAAAATCAATCACCCTGGTTTCTGTACCCCCTGTTGCCCTACTCATATTAAGTGTGAACCTCACTAAGTGGTGGTCACTCCCAGCCAGAGAGTCCTCCACCCCCGATCCCTCACAGCCCCCACATTTGAAAGTATCAGAGATAGTTTGGCCCCTTTAGTCCGTCAAAGCCAGTGACATGGAAGGGTTCCCTGTTTTACAGTGTGGGGTCTGTGGGGGAGGGGGCGCTGCAGCCCAAGCAGTTTCCTCTATGTTTTCCCTGCCAAGGTACATTGCACTCATAGGAATCACGACAGGCATCTGCATAAAGCCTACGTCATCGATGGAATGATTGCACTTAGACTAACTAGGAGCTGCTGGTAAAACAGAGGCAAACACAACAGTCAAAAAAAACATTGCAAACAAAAAAACTGACAGACAAGATATACTCAAAAAAGCATTTTACTGAAACTGATGTAAGCTTTCAATGACTTCAGGCTTACATAGTTCAGTACATGGTTAAGTACATGGTGCATATTTGAAAGTGAGTGCTCGCACCCACCATCAAAAACCATGGAGAGCACAGCACTGACGACTTCACGGATTCACTCCACTTCATTAGTCCTTGCAAGCTGGCTAATGTTGGCAGCATCTTTCACTTTCTGATTCTGCTGCACCGCACTGCCACCCAAGGTCACCCAGCATTGCGGGGAGCATGCTATCTCCTCCTTCCCACTGAAAGAAGGCGTCCTGTAGGGCACTCTGTCCTTCTCTCCAGGCTGGTCTTGACATCCCAAGTCTGCTCCTGAACCTGCGTCTTCAGCATCATGAGTAGCAGGCCCACCACTGCTCTGATAGGCCAGCAAATAATACCATTTCTAGTTGCAAAAACATTTATTACGACCAGGGCCCCTTGCACATTCTGCAGCAGGATTCCTAGGTTTCTGGGGCAGTGTTTAGTCATCCCTGCGAAACTGAATTATACATTTTTATTTTCATTTTTTCAATCTTTTGGCAGAATGCAGTATTGCCATTGACTAAAATAGTCATTTAATGGCTGAGAGCACTGGGAAGAACCAGCACAGAAAACAACGTTTGCGAGGAAGTTCCTCACAGCAAAATCTGTCTGTGGGAAATCAGGTCCCACAACAACTTTGAAAGTCTAACCAAGTTCTATCAGGTATTTTCTGTGGCAGGAATGTTCTGATCTTAGTGTTCTGCAGAAAAGAACTGTACCACTATGCCACCATGGTCACAGGGCCTCCATCTTCTAGATTTAACATGACATGTTTGCATCATCACCAGTCTGTCTCTTTCTGAGTAATTAATCAGGGATTAGAGGAATTAGTCAATAAAAAAAACCCTACAATATTTGCAGTGTATCCCTAATAAAGAAATTACTCGTTATGATATACCACAGTAAATCAAGATTTCTACTCTGTGGGCTCATTGAACCAGTGTTGTGTGCAGCGAAAGCAAGCTACTGTTTCACCATAGACAAACTGTTTCACTACGGACAAAAGAAAAGGTACAGCTTGAACTGACCCTACAACCTGTCATAGAAAGCAACATAAATTGCATTCTCTCTGACACACACTGACTTTGCTCTGGGTAGCTCAGCACGCTTACCTCTCCAGCTGTCACAAGTGAAGTGTGTTGCACTGACCTTTTAAATGTCAGACAAATAGCCATAATGTGTAGCACACTCTTAATTTGCAGAGCAAAAACCATTAAAATAGAGTAGGTAGTATCATTTATATTTGGGGGAATTTCTGTTTTCCAGTGACTACATTTGGTTCCATCTCATGTTACAGGCTTGTATGACAAAGAAAATTAGTTATGTTGCCATACTGGCCCTTGTGACAAAAGATCCAGAAAAAAAAGAGATAATTTGATACCTTTTATTTGGACCAACATAGATGTTACAAAAGAAAAATAGGTGCTTGAGCATTCAGATTACATAGACTCCTTCATCAGATTTTTCTGATGAAGGATTTTATGTAATCCGAAAGCTCAAGCATCAATTTTCTTTTGTAACATCTATGTTAGTGCAATAAAAGGTATCAAATCATCTTTTTTCCTGAGGCTCATATGAGGAATTATTTGGTTTCTGTAGCTCTCCCAAGCACACCCACAGCACTTTAAAGCCCTAAACGCAGGGCAAAGCTCTATAGGTAGCAGTAGACACTATGCAAAGATTCGTATACTGCATCCCAGATCTTCATCAAGGATATCTCCTGCAGCAGGCCACACCTATGGAACTATAGCCGCCAGGCACTAGGACCACACGGAAAACTTTCTAACTAGCAGTCTTCTAGGAGCCACCCATGACTATGATGTCAGACAATGTTGTCCCACCCAAATAAATGTGGATGGCCCCATGCCCTCCTCAGTTCTTTTCCCGCCATTGACCATCGCACTTCGGGTACCACAAAGAACACCGCCGCTTCAATTGACTGCCAAATCTTCGATTTTCCTTTCTTTTATTTTTCTTACCCTAGTTAGGAATCACTTTATTTTTTTAAGAGATTCCTCCCGTTGTTTATGTCTTCCGCTTCTGAGAAACTTTTCTGTGTGTGGCAAGAAGATCACGGACAAGGATGGCTGAGATGCCTGTATCTACTGTCTCAGCACTGATCATGACATTCAGGCCTGTGAGGTCTGCTGCAAATTCAACCAGACCACTTGGTAATGCTGTCTATAGGCCCTAGAATCCTTCCTCCTGGAACAGAAGCTCGCCTGCATGGAGGAGGCGTTCCAAGGAAGAAGCTCCTCTACCTTGCTAGCTCCATCCAAGGGCTCCCACTCCTCCAAGGCCTGGGACAAGTCCACTGGCAAACACAAGCACTGGGATAAAGACAGGCCCAGGGACAAGGCCTTCCCGGGGTGCTCTCAGTCGCCACTTTGAGCACCAGTCACTGCTGGGTCATCAACCGCTTAGGCGATGACCCCTGCTGCCACCCACACCCTCTCCTCCACAGGGTTGGCTTTGGCAGTGCCACCCACCAGTCTCTCCTTGACTGGTGCCGGCTCAGTGACGTTGGGCTTCCTGACACCCCTGCCAATGCTTCAACCCCTGTCATTCAGGCCCATTCAGATGCAGCTATCAGGGTGTTCCACCAGACCTCTCTTGGCCAGCCATGGCCTCTCAACGTTTGTATTTTTGCATCCCCCATTGATGCCTTTGACCATTTTCTCAACATTGGGGTTTCATCCTCCCCTGTCAACATATCTGTCTGTCTTGTCGATGTTGGGACTCCAGCATCCCCTGTCAATGCCCCAGCAGCACCTGGGATGCAGCCTCTTTCATCATCACTGCAGGCCATACCACCGATGACAGGGCCTCAGCCTTTCTCATCGATGCTGCAAGCCACACCACTGATGCCAGGCATTCAGCCTCCTCCCATGAATGCTGCTAGGTGCTCCAATGATGCCAGTTACCATTGACCTACCAGACTATGCTGTCCTCCTTCTGAGAGTTCATGCACTACATTGCTCTTCCTCTGGGCCCATTGACGCCGGGGCCTACCAAAGCTGCTCCTGCACCGACATCTTCCACAGCAGCGCACCTTTCACGTCTTTGGCCTTTGCTGTCCTCCATGCCCTAATTGTCACCAGTGGATGAGGATGAAAAGAATCCTGATCTCCATCCTCCTCTACTGTTTCTTCAGGGGGAGAGGACTCTACCAACTATACCCCAAGGTCCCCCCCCGATGACCCCTCCTTCATATCAGTGATGAGGCATCTACAATAAGCTATCAAGTTTGAAGCTGAGGAGCATGACATTACCAGGAGAAATCTGGCAGAATATCTGGAAATGTCAGATTCTCCCCCTCTGATCATTCCTCCTTTGCTGACTGCATTTGAGGATGCCACCATGGCTGCCTGGTACAGGCCAAACATGATGCTTGTAAAGCCCAAAAAGGTGGATAAGTTATACCAGGTTCCCTCTGGGAAGCCTTTTCATGCAGGGCAACCACAGGCAGATTCAGTGGTGATCAGCACAGCCCATGATAGATCTAAGAGACCTCAGCTCACTTCCTGCAGACAAGGAGTCCAGAAAGTTGGATCTTATGGGCAAGAGGGCCAATGCTTTTTCCATGATGGCCCTTAGAATAATTTATTACATTGCCCATATGTTCAGATTCCAGAACACTCTCTGGAGGAATGCCACAGCTGCAGCTCAGGCCTTTCCAGAGGGTCCTCAGAGGCAGGAGTTGCTGAAAGCCCTCCAGCCAGGGAGAGATGTGGCCAAATACCTTTTGAGATCCACCTATGATGTCTTAGATGCCTCTGTAAGGGCAGTAGTGGTGGGCATCTGCCTAAGACGGCACTCCTGGCTACAGGTGTCTGGCTTTGCTACTGATGTGCAACAGTCCATCCTGAATGCCCCCCTTCAGAGGCTACAAGCTTTTTGAACAGTGTCCAATGCTTCCTTTCTGGCCTGCAGACCTCAGGGAGAACCCTGCAATCAGTCCATTCCCTGTACCACACCCAGCCAAAGAGTGGCCAGAAGGTGCCCTTTCATAGGATCTCTTATAAACCCAACATTCTGGCAACTGCAGGGCAGGAACAGCCCTCCCTCTCCCCACCTCCTCCCCCGGGAAAACCACCAAGGGATGATGAGTGGCTCCAGCCACTGATGCTACCTCAGCCTAGCTCCATGTCAGAACCCCCCGCCCCCCAGTACTGCAGGAGATGGTGGTAGGGGGTCGTTTTCCCTCCACCTGGACAGGTGGAGAAAGATCACAACAGATGCTTGGGTCCTGCAGCTCATAGAGCATGGCCACACTCTAGAACTTTTGGTGTGACTGCCAGATCTGCCTCCATTCCCTTCAAGTTACCCTCTGGGCCATATTGCAGTGCTGCTAGAGGAAATCTGCATGCTGCTACAGAGAACAGCCATAGAGTCTGTACTCCAAGATCAGAGGAACTGAGGGTTCTATTCCCACTTCTTTCTGGTTCCCAAATCCACAGGGGATTTGCAAGCCATCCTGGATATTTGAAATCTGAACTTTTACATCCAGTACAAAAAGTTCAGGATGGTGACCCTACACAAGGTCTGCTACTGTTACTGCAGCATGGAGACTGGATGTGCTCCCTCAACATGCAGGATGCATACCTGCACATAAAGTTTTATGCAGGAAATACCTCAGGTTATTGTTCTAGGAGGAGCATTGCCATTTCAGGGCATTGCCCTTTGGCTTATCTTCTGTGCCACAGATCTTTACCAAATGCTTAGCAGTGGTGGCAGCAGCCCTCAGGAGGGAGGGAGGGAGGGACTGTATGCCTTTCTCTATCTGGATGACTGGTTGCTCAAAGCTCAGTCCAGGGAGCAACTCTCTTACACCCTAGTATGTAGCACACAACTGTTCCAAGCTCTAGGGATTGCAGTCAATCTGCCCAAGTCAGTTCCAAGGCCATGTCAGTGCCTCAAATACATAGGGGCTATACTAGACATGGCTCAGGGTTCAGTCTTTCTGCCTCAGGACAGGGCAGAGCACCTGATAGCACAGGTCCAGGAGCTTTACAACGCCTGGTACATCATGGCCAGGACATTCCTGAGACTGCTGACCCTGATGGCGGCAGCTATTGTGATGGTTCTCCTGGAATGGCTGCACATGTGGCTCTCCCAGTGGATGTTGAGTCCAGTGAGAGCAACATACTGATGATCTAGACCAGAAGATTCTAGTAACATTACCTGTGAAGAAGGTTCTTCAGTGGTGGATGGACCCCCACCAGTTTGCTCAAGGCGGTCCCTTTCCTCATCCCTTCCCCTACCAGATCCTCACAATGGATGCTTTGGGTTGGGCGGGGGAGGCACATCTGGAATTTCACCAGACCCAAGGGACTTGGACCACTGTGGAGAGTTCCCTCCACATCAACATCCTGGAGATGAGGGCCATTCTGCATGGCCTGCAGGCCTTCCAGGCCCATCTGTCCCTGAGGCCTCATCTGGTGCAGATGGACAACATCAGTGTAGTCCACTACATAAACAAGCAAGGGGGGACTCATTCATACCAACTGTGCAGAGAAGTGATGAGAGTTTGGTATTGGGATCTAGAACATAGTCTAGAACTGTTGGCTGTTCATGTTCCAGGCATCCAAAACATCCAGGTGTACCAATTAAGAAAGTCACAGTCCAGAATGCACAAGTGGGAACTAATGACCTTGGTGGCGAAAGACCTGTTCGACAGGTGGGTTCATCCAGAACTGGATCTTTCTGTGCCCACACTCAGTGCAAAAACACCACATTTCTGCTGACTTGCTCCAGGGTCTGGAGTTTTCTGGTAAGACGCATTGTCCCTCTTCTGGAAGGGGAGATTTCTGAATGCCTTTCCTCCATTTCTGCTAATCCAGAGGGTGCTGCTCAAGTTCCAGATGGAGAGAGCGACCATGATTCTCATTGTTCCCTTCTGGCCTCACCAGATATATTTTCCTTTACTGCAACACTTGGCGGTGGAACCCCCAGTGCCTCTGCCTCGGTGCAAAGGCTTGCTGTCATAGGAGCAGGGAACTCTTGTCCATCCAAACCTCAAGTCCCTACAACTTCATGCCTGGCTCCTGAAGACATAGCCATGGCTGGTTCCACCCTGGAATGCACGAGCCATTGTAACCATCTAGGGGCGCCAAACCCATAAAGTCTTCAATCTGGTTTCACCCCCTTACTTAGGATTCTAACTCTGGGGGTGGACCTTCGGAAGAGCGACTTTCAAGTTTGGCACCTAATGATGGGGCGCCTAACAACCAATGCTCAAGGGTGTGTAGTATCATAGCTGGATGCAGGAGGTATCCAAAAGGTGACTGGTGTCCTGGTGACTGCTAGGAAGCCTTCTACCAGGGCCACTTATTCCATGAAGTGGAAGCATTTTGCCCTGTGGGTGGCTTCCCCTCAGTTGGATCCTTTCACTTGTCCAGTGAATCAGGTCATGGAGTACGTGCTGCCCCTCTCAGACTCTGGCCTGCAATACTCCTCTATTAAATTGCACCTGGATGCTATTTCAGCCTTTCATGTGCCCGTTGATGGCCATACAGTGGCACAACTGGAAGTGTCCCGTACGTTTTTGAGAGGCATTTTTCATCTGAAGCCTCCCATCTGCAATCTAGTCCCACCTTGGAACTTAAATTTTGTGTTAGAAAAACTTACTTTGTCTCCTTCTGAGCCAGCCGTAAGTTGTGAGCTATGCTTTCTGATGTGGAAGCATTATTTTTAGTTGCTATTACTTTTGCTCGAAAAATTTCTGAGCTTCAGGCTCTCATGTGTGAGTCTCCTTTATTTGTTTTTTCACAAAGACAGGATGTCTTTGCGTACCAACCCTAACTTTCTGCCAAAGATGGCGTCTGAGTTCACCCTGAATCAAACCATCTACCTGCCTGTTCATTTCCTAGACCATGCCAAATCCAGGGGAGGCACTGCTCCATACTTCAGATGTACATAGAATACTCAGATAGTATATTAATCATACAAAGGACTGTAGGAAGTCCCCGCAGCTGTTCATTTCTTTCACCCCTGGGAAAGAGGGCATGCCAGTTCCTAAGCAGTTCTTGTCTAAATGGTTGGCCAACTGCATTATTTTCTGGTATAGGAAGTATAAGGAGCTTCCTGGGGTGGTGCATGACCACTCCATCAGTGTCATGGCCATCTCTGTCACCTGTTTTAGGAATGTGTCAGCCACTGACGTCTGTGCTGCTGCCACTTGGAGTACTGTCCACACTTTTATTAAACACTACATTCTGGACATTGAATTTAGAGAATGGCAGGCTTTGGCCTAGCTCTGCTTCAAGGCCTCATGTCTTAGGCCTATAACCTCCAGTCACCCAGACTGTCTCTCTGTCTGTCAGTACTGCTTGGGATTAGTTCCATAGGTGTGGCTGCTGCAAGAGATATACTCGATGAAGATAGTACAGTTGTGTAAGAACTTACCGTAACAGTAGATCTTCGAGAGAATATCTTGCAGCAGGCCATGCCGTCCCACCCTCCATCCCCCTTGGCATTAGAGCTTCCCTTTCTCCCTCTCGTTCTCCAGGGTGGTTTATCTTCTGCTTCAACTTTTCAGTGATGGGGACCTCTGGCTCCCCCTCAGTTCCCCAGGGAAAGAGTACTGTATATGGTTTCGGGCGGGGGAACTGAGGAAGGCACAGGGTCTGCCCACGTTTATATGGGAGGGACAACGTTTGCTGATGTCATTGTCATGAAGCGGCCCCTAGTTGACTGCTAGCTAGAAAGTTTTCCATGTGGTCCTAGTGCCTGGTGGCTACAGTACCATAGGTATAGCCTACTTCAAGAGATTCTCTTAAAGGGCTACTGTTACGGGAAGTTCTTATGTAACTGTACAGTCCCATAACACCTCACAGGGACTTGGTGAAAACCAGACTGCCAGAACCAAATCAGACCAGACTGGTGAAAGCCGTACTGGCTAGTCCAGTCGTACTGCATGCAAGCTACATGATCCAGCTTTAGTCAATCTAGTCTGTTCCAGTTCCAGAAGTCCATTTTTCACCAAGTCCAGGATATGGGTTAAAACTGGACCACCAGAACCAGATCAGATCGGTAAAAGCCACACCGGACCTTCTGGCCAGACTGAGTGAACCACCAAAAATCACACAAATTGCATGTGCTCTGGTGGTCTGGTTTTTCCCCATACCCTACTTTACACTGGAATTGGGGCTTTAGAGTATGTGCTGTAGCTGGGCCGGTACCACTGGCTGGTAGTGTGCTGTACTACATTGCAGAGACAGTAAGATCAAAGCTTCTTTCTGACTCCAGAGCTCTGGGCACACTGTGTGCAAAAGCCTGGGGAGGAAGGATTGTGTCAGCCTTGACATTGCGAGTGCCCAAGTGATGTCAGGCTGATGTGAATGTGGCAGCCAGCACATTCATTATGGGGAGGAAGGATAGCATTCTATAAAGGTACAACTGGCCTACCTAAGGCCCCTCTCCTCACTTACAAAGTTGTGATACAGGCCTCCAACCCCCCAATGTCGGACATGTTTCTTGGTAGACCCGGCCCAGCCTAAGCCATGCTTTGTGTGAAATGGGTGGACATGTGTGAACCCCGATAATTATAGAGTTCAAACCTAGAGAAACACTTTGAACATTGAGGTGGGAGGGGGGGTCAGGTAAAACAGAAGAGGTCATTGCCCTATCACACTCATCAGCACATCATAATTGTCTCCTCACAGTTTTCTGGCCATCACAGTGCCATCCTTGTTTGTAATTTGCTTACCAGTAGTTCCCAGTGACAGAATGCAGGACCTCCCCCCTCAGCTAAAAATTGTCCCATTCACCCCAGCAACCTAAACTTTGGGATACCTATCTAACTATATAGACATGCAGGGGAGCCTGGATTCTACAGTTCCACATGATGTATATCCTACAACAGAATATATATATAGGACTTCAGAGTTAATTTTTTTAGGGAATTTCTCCATAGTGCCGGCTACTACCTACTGTGTTTATGCCTAAGCCACCCATACAGGCCTCGATGACATCACATAGCAGTATAACCTAGTGGCTACAGCATGCAGCTGTGAACTAGGAGACCCAGCAGACCTGGGCTTAAATCCCACAACCGCCACTTACATACTGTGTGACCCTGAGCAAGTCGCTTAACCTCCCTGTGCTTAATTCTGTCTACTAGGTTACACCTAGAAACAAGCTTGGGCTCAGTGTACCTTTCCCAGTCAAACATTCTTTAAAAAGTACCTTAGCCAGCTGGCCCATTGGTGTAGCAGCAGTGCTGCCGCCTCTCACATTGCCAGTGACCTGTTTTCAGGAATGAGTACGGGTCCTCGAGGGCCGGTTGAAGGTGGAAGGATCACGCATACCAAGGACAGCTCTCCTTCCTCAGGGAGGGCAGTGGGATGCTGCTACCACAGCGTGACTGCTGCTTGGTGGAGACCAGTTGG